>CM029450.1:30484308-32884308 GCA_017140165.1 Eucalyptus shirleyi
ATTAGTTGACTTAGGAAAATATATTAAACAAATTCATTGTTGAAGTACTTTTACCTATATACAATGTGACATGTGGTCTATACTGATATACTTCGGTTCACTTCAAAAGTATTGAGTATTTTTTTGTAATTTCCGATGTGTTGGAGGCAAATTTTTTTGGTTGAAAATCCCACATGTATGTGCACTTCACGTAAAGTGAGTATTTTACTAAGTGTTCTTCCCCAGCTAATGACTATATAGTATCATTGAATATTCACACCTGCCATTCTCATACTTTGCTGAGGTACTATAATTGTAAATTGTTGCTATGTATTATATTATGGACATCGAATTCTTCCATTAATTAAACAAAAAGAAAAAAAGGAGTTTAAAGTAGTAATTCTGCTAGTTTTTTTCTATATTATTTGATTGCATTAGATAATGATGATTACCTATAAAGCACATCAATTAATGAGTAAAGCCACAAAATCTAATTTACAAAAGCACTTTACACGAAACATATCCAGACTGTTCATTTAACAATCGATATAAATTAATTTATCTTTTGAAAAATTAGCTAAGTGGTTATTAATTTGACTGTGGCCCCCCTATAACAGGAAACTATATTGACGCGTCAATATTTATGTCATCTAACCATCTCTTCACATTTCTCCTAAAAGTAGACAGGTGTTCATCCAAGGTCTCGTTATCTTCCATACATTTACTTTTGATGGATAAATGCCGGTCAACTGGGGCTTGTCGACGATCGCACTCCTGCATGGTTGATCATCTATTTTTCTAACATTAGCCCAAATGCATAAGAATGCATAACAGATTATGATTCAAAATTACCATCTTCTTGTTCGTTTTAGACTATGGGTCTTTCATGCAAATACTTTTGTGTTTCTAATGTTTTACTAGAATTGATTATAATATAATCATTATCAGCTAAACTAGAAACTCAAATTTGGACTTCTTAGTACCAGAAGAGAAGAGGCATCTTGTTATGATTGAAGAATAATTAAAGCACAATCAGGTAAAAAGCGACTGCCAATTGCCTTTGGACCGATAAAATTATTAAGATTTTAATGTTCTTGTGGAGCAACACATGACTATCGTGGTCTCCACATGACCTATCACATCCCTGAGATTTTCTCAGTCAACAACGATCAAGACATTAATTAACTCATCAATATCATAAATTCCAGTATTTAGGACATAATTGGTATAATGGGGAAGCTCAAATCCAATTAATGCAATTCTTTCCCAGGAAACCCATGCAAAACACACGCAAGTCCTTTACATCTTTCATTATTGTTAGGGATCACACATAGTCGATAACTATAAAGCTCAGAATCATCATAGTGCACCTGGAATTACCTCAAAGTTCGAAAAACTCATGTCAAACTACATTACAAAATATGTAGATGACGAAAATTAACCTCAGAAAAGCTGATGCTCGTACAGGTTTATGCTGTAAAATTATCTAAACAATCTGATAAGTTAAAGCATGAAATCGCTGGTGATCACATCTGCAATCCTCTGTAGAAACGTGAACATCCTGGCAAAAACTGATTTGGACATGCATCACACTTCCTTTCTCAGATCCCTTGATGAAATTCTGTGATTAGAAGAGCAGTAAACGGCACATGCATCATCAGTTGGAGTGCATCAAATCATTTGAAGACACTTTGTGGGATGCTGTTTCTAAAATGTTTTAACATCTTGAGACAAAATAATTAACCCTAATTGTTTCTGCCATATCACAAACTAGAGAGAATCTTACTATGCTAGAGCCAGCAGCAATAATGTCACATTCGGATTTGTGCTCTATCACAAAACTACAGTTCAAAAGTAATCCTGCAAACAGTTAGTTTGAAGAGTGGGAGATACCTTGAAGTGAAAGTTTGACTTAGCTTATAGTCAAATGAACAAATTAACTAATAGGAACAAGAACATTGAACAACCAAGAATCGTTAATGAAGAGCAATCACTTATGTTCTTCCTCATTGTGATTGACTACAATCATATGAGTAAATCTATAGCTATAGGTATACTCGATCTTAACATGAGCATCATATCAAACTGTCACAGCAAGAATCATTGTAACAGTGCCCTAATTTGGCACAACCTATAATATAAAAGGTCACACCATGTACACACTAGTTATATGCATGAGTAACTGATAATCATTCGATATGCATCAGAGGTGCGTCATATCACCATACATGATGTACATGATCTCCATCAAAGAAAGGAATCATAAATTCAAAGGTCTTACCTAGCTGTGCGAAGGCATGAGAGTGTTCAACAGGACGAATCAATGCAGGCAGATCTAATGAGAAGCATGATTTAGCCGTGAGCCTTTGGAGCTGAAAATCAAATATTAGCATTTAGCATATCTATAAGATACTTAAACAAATCATAGATTCCACAATGTCATCAATGAAAAATGAACAGAAAAGAAGGGGAAGAAAGGAAAAGAGAAATGATATTCAAATTGATTTTGTCATTATGAAGACAAATTATATCAAGGCCATGTTTTCTGTATGCAACAAGTTCCCAAAGCATACTAATTATCTCTGATACATGTAAAGATTATGATCTGATTGCAACTAAAGAGCTCTTATTGAAGAATTGCTCGACCAAGAACCCTATATGTATAGCAATCCACGGCAGGGCATCTCGTTTGCATAGCTACTAAGATACTACACTTCGTCTTTTTCCTTGACCAAGGACATGACGTCCTGTTTCTCATATGGCAATTTGGCTAAGAATACCTAGTCTTTCTAAAGGAAAGTCACATGTGATAAATAGGGCATCTGAGGCAAAAAGAGAGATGGGGCATATGAAACTCAACCTTTTGTTTCCTGCGAAAATTCTACACATTTGCATAGCAATCATTAAATGGCTGAGCACTCTTAGCGTTGGTCTTAGATCATGGCAGCATCAAATAGATGAAAAGTTATACTGGAAACACAAGCCATACATCACAATCTAGCAGACACAATCTCTCATGTACGCAAGAAGAGCAACTGCAACTAGTAAACAACAAAAGAGATTTCTTTATCAAGTACATAGCCCTTGGCATATCAGAAAGCATAATTTCCTCACACTTGAAATATCGTATTTTGCTTGAAGATACTTTATTTCTCGATTTAAACATGATATCATTTAAGACATCCAAAAATCTCATTGCACTAAAAAGTAGCAATTCCCAGAACTGTTAATCTTAGGGCAAATAAAAAGAATACAGAAATGTCGAACAAGTCACAAAGAATCTAAGAAAAAGGAAATAAAGCAGAGAAAGAAAGAATTAATATAAACTTGACTTCTTGACACTTTCAGAAACTTCGCTTTCTTCCATTAGACTAGGAAAAGGTCAGAAAAGATGGAAAATCAGTTCCACAAACCTCCATTTTTTTTTTTTATTATGCACGGCTCACATAAAGGGAGCATATTGAAAACTTCTCTGCAACTTCTGCAGCCAACAATCCAGTCCGCTACCACTGTTCAAGAAGAACATCAAGGAGCATATATGAGATGGAAAATCAGTTCCACAAACCTCCATTTTTTTTTTCATTATGCACGGGTCACATAAAGGGAGCGTATTGAAAACTTCTCTGCAACTTTTGCAGCCAACAATCCAGTCCTCTACCACTGTTCAGAAAAGATGGAAAATCAATGCCACAAACCTCCATTTTTTTTTTCATTATGCACGAGTCACATAAAGGGAGCATATTGAAAACTTCTCTACAACTTCTGCAGCCAACAATCCAGTCCTCTACCACTGTTCAAGAAGAACATCAATAGCTTTTCTTGTTGCCTATGAAAACACAAGGAGAAAAACAACACAAGCATATCAAATTTAGAAGCTCTGTCAGAGAGACATTGTCCTTCAGTGTAGTTTCAACATAAATTCTGAAAATGCATCTCATGAGAAATGTCTTCTGCTTCAAGCTAATTGATTGAGAGTATATATGAGATTGATCAAGGCATATACTACGTAAATTCAACAAGTTTTGCTCACTTGAAGTTGCTGAGGATCTCACATGGAAAAAGAGGCTTCTATTGGATTGGCCACCTCCAACTTTTCTAACAGTACTTTCATATATACCCCTGTAAGCAAAGAACCTTTGTTTTATTATGCTCCACAAGATAACAAAAGGGCCAATATTCTTCGCACCAACTATTTTTACTGTCCACGAAGTCATTTATAGTAGTGAACTGCACCACATAACTATCAATGATTACATCAATAGACTATTACAGAAGAGATGATCTCTACCAGAAACTAGGCTTAAATATGTGTAAATATGGTCATTGTATGAAGAAATCTCCCAAGGAGCAGGTTCTTACATCTTAAAAGGTAATCAATGTTCACAGTGCATTATTATACCAAATAAGTATACCAGTAGTCTAGTTGACATATAGCCTAAGAAAACAGTGTTAGGAACCTCATAAAAGCATATAAAGACCGTATTATTGATCCAGACCAAGAACAATGGCAAATGAAAAACGTGAAACATTAGGCATAATAAGGCAAGATTATAGTTATTGTTAGCAGTATATTTTATGAAAGAATAATGGGAACATAACCCTTTACAGCCTAATAATGCATAAAACATCCACTCATTAACAGATTTTGTCCTGTATATTGTTTTACCATCTATTAAAGAAATACTTAAGAGAGAAACATAAAATGATCAACAATAAACTATGAGTGGATAATTTGAGGGTATCAATCCACAGCAATAACAAGGTGCTGCTGGGCCAAAATTTAAACAACGGGATGGGGAGGCAATGATAAACATACATTTCGTGTCTCAATAGTCGGGTTTGTTCCAGCTGCGATAACATTCCCATCCTCAACAATCACACAGCTGTTCAATCAAACTATATACAAATAAAGCACAATCTGAAATCATCACCAATTAAGCCTGAAATACCAATTGTTTTAATTAGCAAATAACATAACATATCTGAAATGCACCTGTTTAACAAAAACCAGTTTCTTACCCAGCTGGAACTTCAAGGCTGTCCAAAGCAAGTTTCACCTTATATAAGAAAAGCAAATAGGTCTTGTTACTTGTTTGGAGAAAAAAATATGAGGATAAGAATCAGAAATTATCTCATGAATGCATGCATGCATACAGGCAATTCAAGAGGAAATCAGCATCAAGTTGCCAGCAGTAGATATATTTCATTATCAATATGCAGCTACGTATGGATGAATGCATGTTTCATGGCTATATGATAAATAACTTGCAAGTCCTCTATGATATTCTGGTCACAAACTTCCAGAAATGATTGTAACCGCACACTCAACCTCTAATTCAGATGCAAATCCCACCTTCTGTTAGACTGATATAGCTCTTAACAGCACCAAAGCGAAAACAGCAACTAATTTGAGAAACTACATGTTGCTCATTCCAGTGTTATCATTGGTACCTGAGAGCTTATGTTTCATTATTAGGTTTTAAAAAGTACAAGAAGCTTCCAGGAGTTTTAGCTTCAAGGTCATTTTCCTTCATAAAAGCTATGGCAGATAAGGATAAAGAGGGAACCCTAAACTGTTGCGAAGGCATCAAAAATCAGAATTCACAATCAGCTTCTTGTGCTTTTGTCTCTATTCTACTGAATAACTTATGTAAACGCCATGTTTCTCGTGATTTTTTCCTTTTCATACCCACAGTTCACAAGGCAAAAGAAAATAATTACCTAACTAGTTATTTATGGGCACAACCAATGCTCATACAACTCTCATGCTCTAGGTAAATTCAGTTTTCAATTCTCCCTATTGCCAAAGTCAACAAGTGGTAAAGGACTCAACTATCAAGCAACCTTTCCTGGTGGCTTGCCATCTCACTGCATCTTTATTTTCAACGGTGTTGCCTCTTCAAAGGCCTCATAAAATGTAGAGACAAAGGCCTATCCCATTAATCAAAGTTTATCAAATTCATTAGTCCTGGAAAACTGATCACCTGCTGCACATCTATATGAATTGCACATACTACTCATCCGCATTTCCTAGACACCTCAAAAGCACCCATATCTCTCTCTCCCCCTTTCTCTTTAGTATGGCTAATTTTCCACTTCGATGCCTGGTTATGCATAAGGGAGTTCCCAATCTATAGCACCTAGATTGGCCCAGTTTTTCGCCTGAAAAGCAGACTGAACCAAGCCACGTACATGCTACTTCCCAGTGTTCCACTCTTCCTCGATTGTTTTTCTTTTGAACACAGACTTCACCTACTTGTTTTAATAAGTTGCCACCTACGAAAATAAAGACAGAAAAGCTATACCTTCTAGGGATCGTTGCTGATTTTGCAGCATGTAACGTCGATTGCTAGTGTATTCACTACCAAGCATCCATAGACAAAACTTACGAAGAAACACCTTATTCGACGTCTCTCGAAGAAACACCTTCTAGGGACTCTATTTTCGGATGACGAACTCCTTCTGTTCGTCGCCTTCGCCGGCAGGTGGCGATCTCCCATGTCGTCAGAGCTCACTGGTGGTGTCGTGTGGAAGATGAGGAGTCATGATGCTGAAAGCGGCATCGGTGGAGTTGGAGGTTGGCCTATGGCGGAGAAGAGAAGATTTAGCCCAAAAAAAAAATCAAAATATATATTTCGTGGGTATAAATTATAATACCCCAAGGAAGCAGGTGGAGACAGAAAAACTAAAAACAAAGAAAAGAGACAAGAGAGAAGAAAGAATTACATAATTTTATTTAGGATGCAAAGGTAACTTGGTTAAGAGCGTGTTGCGAGTTTATTTTTGGAGAAAGGAAAACGAGAAGAAACAAGAAGAGAGAAGGCATTATCATGAAGGTCAGCTACGTTCACTTACCTACGAATTGGTTCCTTAGCAAGTTTCTTGCCCATTCTAACAACAAAAGCAGCGACCAACACTGCCATACTCATCTTTGCCAATCGAGTTAGAAGTCCACACGGTCTTGGTTTGCATGCCTCATAATTTTTCTTTGGTACCATTTGACTTTGTTCCTCAATCATTTTTGGACAATCTTGCAAATCTTCCTCCAGATCTGTTCCAATCAAACTGTCTTCGTACATAAGCAAACTCTCTGCTTTTGAATTTGATTCTCCACTTTCTTGCAGAGATTCACAATAGTTCGCCCCAGGAGTTAAATCTGGTGGAAGCTGGGGAATCTCTTGTAATTGATGGTAATTTGAAACTTCCGAAAAGGTCAAATTATCATTTTCATTGAGGGATGTAGGAAGGCTAGTGATGTTCTCCGAGATACATGGATATATCAAAGAGGGAAAACGAGAAAGATTCTCAAGAACATCTGTCATGCATAAATCACTTTCACTAAGAGATATATATCTTGTAACTTTGAAAGTTTGGCCTCTATGCATGAATCAACTAAATCCTCCAACTTTGGAAACCCGACTAAATTTTTGCAACCCACAAGTGTTAATTCTCTAAGGTTTTGTAATTTGTAAATGTTAGATGGAAGACCTACCAAGTTTGAGCATTCAGTTAAATTCAGTGACTCCAAAGAGACAAGATTTCCTATTGATGTAGGAAGTTCTTTAATAGCAGTGCCAAATAAAAGAACTCCTTTTAGGCCTTCAAGTTTATGCGAAATATCAGGGAACCTTTCAAATTTTTTGCAGCAAAAAAGACTGAGACCACGGAGATTTTTTGACTTGAGCTCCTTTGTTAAATTACGAAGTTTGGAGCATGACGACAAATTCAAGTACTGTAACTTCTCATGATTTGCAATAGACTCGTGTGCTCCTACCAAATTTCTGCACTTACTAAAATTCAATTTCTCAAGATTTGGAGCACATGAGATGTCAGGCATATGGACTAGCGAGTTGCAGGAACTAAAATTAATGTACTTCAATTGTTGGAATTCCTGCAAAAACAGCGAAGTCAACTTGTCATTGAGAATTACTATAAACTAATTTTGTGAGAATTAAAAATGTATCGTGAAATTAGTAAACACTTACAAACAGCGAAATCGACTCGTGTGCTCCTACCAAATTTCTGCACTTACTAAAATCCAATTTCTCAAGATTTGGAGCACATGAAATGTCAGGCATATGGACTAGCGAGTTGCAGGAACTAAAATTAATGTACTTCAATTGTCGGAATTCCTGCAAAAACAGCGAAGTCAACTTGTCATTGAGAATTACTATAAACTAATTTTGTGAGAATTAAAAATGTATCGTGAAATTAGTAAGCACTTACAAACAACGAAATCGACTCATGTGCTCCTACCAAATTTCTGCACTTACTAAAATCCAATTTCTCAAGATTTGGAGCACATGAGATGTTAGGTATATGGACTAGCGTGTTGCAGGAACTAAAATTAATGTACTTCAATTGTCGGAATTCCTGCAAAAAAATAGCGAAATCGACTTGTCATTGAAAATTACTATAAACTAATTTTGTGAGAATTAAAAATGTATTGTGAAATTAGTAAACACTTACAAACTTTGCTAATTAATAAATCCATACATATATTGGGTAAGAGATTGAAAATTAGAGATGACAAATCAAAATGCCAATGAATAGAGATCAAATGTAGGCTACGTGCCATGCTATTAGGCAATTAGAAAAGCCAAGAGAAGTGTCACGTGGGGACCATGTAAATGCCGGCCAAGTGACAAGATTAAGCCTTGTGGCATGCCATGTGCTAATTATAAAAGCCAAGTGAACATCACACGGCAAGCATCAAAGTGAACATTTTAAATATAGTCAGTTAATTTCAATAATATATATTTTATCGCGATGAACTTTCCCAAAAATTAAGGAACTTTCAGTTTTTTTTTTTTTTGAAGTCATGCAAAGACAAAGAAACCAACTTTAAAATACATTATGATGAAAAAAAAATTAACATTCAATTTACAAATCTTGCTCTCCCTTTAGATTAAGAACTGGCGGTGACTACTGAACCCTTATATCGGATAGTTTCTAATATATATTTTATTACATCTACTTAGAAATTCTGCATCTTAAGAACTAATTTAAGCTACTAACAATGTATTGTTTTGCAGTGCGATGCATTCAAACTTTCGACTTAGCTAATACAATTGATGCAGGACAAGTCCGGCCGTTTACCTATGTACATTGGGCAAGGCAAAGCTCCATCACTTAATGACTACTTCGCCACTAAGGTTAATTTGAGTAGAAGATGCTATGATTAGAATATTCAATTTGCCACATTTAAATTAAACGCTTGACCATTCAGCCAGATTCCTTTGGTGATTTTACTTTTATATACAGTATCAATGGGTTCACTTGTCATAATTTTTGTTTTCCTTATATGCTATCATTATACAATTTTTCTTCAAAAAAAAAAAAAACTTATATGTAAACAGCTGACAAAGTCAGAGTGAAGTTACACAGCCTGCATTTAGACATGCGAACTCCATCTATACTACAATATAAAGTAAGAAATCCTACTTTTAAGGAATTTGAATCTTCCTTCTATCAATTATACTCAATTTCATATTTTACAAACACTATTACTATGGATAGATACATGGAATAGGTTATTCTATTTTATCTATCACATATTTTGATATCATCATTTGGATTTTCTTTTTATGCAATGACCTTCATGATTAATTTCCAAATCTTGAAATGTCTTTCTCTTCTACATATATTTATAAGAGTTCTTTATGTTGTGTATTTAAATCTAATAAAATTTTTTATGCTTAATTTTTCAAATGCTAATTTTGCTGAACATAAAATATTTCTATGGGTAGTCAGGGTCATTTTGAAAGAAAATAGAGAAGTAGCTTTCTAAAACATAGGAACACCACTCATTTTGGGTAAGAGTATACATAATACGCATATATACATTAAAATGAAGTGGATAATAAAAAGGTCTACGTACATAAATGCTTACCTCCAATGGTTTTGGCACTATTGTCATCCTACCTTTGCTCAAATCAAGTCCCACTAATTTCTGGGAACCAGAGGCAAATTCTGGAATCCAAGGAGCACCAGGCCATTCGAACCATCTTATCCAATTGGGTAGATATATAGGACCTTGGAAAGAAACATTGCGTAAAATGAGCAACCTCAAGCTTCTTAGTTTTGTAAAAGCATCACGACTGACACTTATCTTTACCGGCACAGGTGGGTTTAACACTATGGCTTTAACATCACAATCTCCCTGCATGTACAAGACTAGTTAGGTAATTTATATTTAGTAATTAGAGTTAAATATAAAAAGCAGAGTTTTGATCGTATTTACAAATCTTACCATGTCACTTCTTAGAACATCAACAACATCCTCATATAACCATAGTCTACTGCGTCTCCTGAGATCATCACATTTTTGCTTCACTATATTCATGCCCATTGACTGAATCAAGTCATGCATTTCTAGGGTTTCAAACTCAATTTTTATCAAAGACCTCTCAGAGAGAACTTTTAATCCTATTGTTGCCTCAAAATCACAACTATTGATAACTTCATAAATGTGACCAATTTTCCACCCCTTAAAGAAGCAAGCAATGTGGAGAAAAATCTCTTTATGATCTTCCTCTAGTCAATATAGCTTATTTTGAGCACATCATTAATGGTTTCATTAGGAAACTTAGACAGCCTTCTTAGTGTACTATCCCATTCAGCTTCTCCTCTATTGCGTAAGAAGGAACCCAGCACCTCAAGTGCTAAAGGAAGGCCTTTAGCATGATTCAGAACACCATTCACTAGATTTGTCTTGATTTTTAATTTTTGGTGTGGTGGAAAAGCATACTTACTAAGCAGCTCATTAGCTTCACTGTCATTCAATGTTGTAACTTCATACACATGATCTTGATCTATGTCGTGACTAGTAAGCAGATCGCGATTTCTTGTAGTAACAATGATCCTACTACCATCACCAAACCACTTGTCTTTTCCTGCTAAAGCACGTAACTGGTGCAAGTAATCCACATCATCAAGGACGACAAGAACTCTTTTGCGGCCAAGTCTTTGTTGTATTAAATTTTTACCTCCATCGACATTGGACACTTCTAAACATTTTTCTGGTAATAATATATCGTTCAGTAATATTTCTTGCAAAGCAACTAAATCCTTGTAACCTTTTGAATTTTCTCGAACATTTGCCAGAAAACTTGAACCTTCAAATAGTCTGAAAATATCATTATAAATGGCTTTAGCCAATGTTGTCTTTCCTATACCCCCTGTCCCCATAATCCCATCATGAGAACATCATTTGTAGACTCAAGGTTTAACATCCGTCTCAACTTAACCACTTGGGAATCTATCCCAACCGGATAATCAGCAACATGAAGAGGTTTTCTGCATAGCTGAGTTGAGATGAACTTCACAATTCCTTGTATAAGCTCTGACTCATCCCTTAAAAAAAAGGACAAAGAAGTTGTAGCATTGTCATAGCAATTGAAATAAGCAAATAACATGCAATCACCAGCCAACAACAACGGCAAATCAGAGTGTCACACTTTTAGATAATTACATCCAATACAAAATGTATTCCCACTAAGTCAAATTTGAACTCCGACGGCTCCACACCAATCAGAACATGTATCTATCTACTTAAGTGATTCATTTTCTTTAGATAGAGAGATGACGATTCACTTATTTTTCTTTTTTGACTGTCATATGTGATTTATTTCTAAGTTTAGTCGGAAAGAGCCATTTAGGACTTTGAACGGTGGTTAAGATTTTGATTCCAAAACTATTAAATTCCCTGAATCACGATGTCATTGCTTGACATGGCCTACACATACTAATTATCCTGTATGAAAGATTGCCAAGTTTCTTGTTTATTCCAAACGAATGGGTAAGTGCAATAATTAACATTTTGTCCATTTGTCAGTCATGTTCTAACATTTTATTTTGATCAAATGAGTCAGTAAATTTTTAATCCAGAACTAGAAGGTAATTATTTGATATGACCAAAGATGGTAAGACACTCAAATTTATATTAGTAATTTCAAATAAAATTTATTAAATTCAAGGCCATAAATTATGCAAATCAATTTGGTAAGTTAGTAAGAAATGGGTAATGTGCAAATTATAAAAAGAAGTTGGTGATTTTATAAAACTACTGGTAAGTTTCTAGCAAACTATGTGAAAGAAAAGTCACCCATTCTTTTTTCACCGTTTTTGACACTTACTAATATTTATTAGAATTCACCGGCACAAAGAAAAACCTATTTTGGGGCATCGAACGATAGAATTCTGCCTTTAGCTTTTGCTAAGAGCCCTGTTTCATTCAGGTAAGGTCTGGAGCTCTTTCTTTTGGATCCTTATTGCCCTCAAAGTGTAATAAAAAGTTCTTAATATTTTATCTGAGGGCTATTTGAGGTCTTCACGTCTCATTTTGGTCAATTGAGTTTTATAGATTTTTTATTTTGGTTAATTGAGTCCTAAACTTGTCACAAGTGACATTTTGAGTTTGAAAAACAACATGTGGCTATCCATCAAACAAACACATGGCTTTTTCAAAAATAAAAAATTGACAAAATAAAATGACTTACCAATTTTTTTTCAATTAAATTACCAACTAATTTTTATTTAACACTTCTTGTTTGAATTAATTGCCGAGTTTATTTTTCTTTTAATTATCAATGTTTTTTTCTTTTGCCAAATCTTATTTTTCTATCGTAATTAAACTTAGATTCACTAATTCTTTATGAAATTACTAACTTAATCTTAAGCAACTTAAGAATATTAAGGAATCATAACATGAAGCATCTATACATATACTTACTTGTAAAGATTACTTTTCTTACACAAAGTATGAACTCCACTCGACTTACCCATCATTCAAATGCCACCCAGACAAGTTACCAACGGCAAAAAGAGCTTTCTTACATCTCGTCACTTTCTCTGAATTCTCCCCAAGCTTGGATTCATGCTTATTTATAGCTCTTCGATAACTATTTCTTCCCTCTCTCACTTCTCTTGGGTCCACCTTATAAAACACTGGGAGAACAGTAAGGTTTTTTGGCTCCCTACACTCCATAATCTTCGCCACCTCTTCCAAGCACCACCTTGAGGAAGCGTAGTCATCAGAGAAAACGATGATTGCGATGCACGATTCTTCGATGGCCTTCATAAGCACTGGTGATATTTCGTCTCCCTTTTTCAACTCCTCATTATCTCGGAAAGTGTGTATTCCGTTATGGGTTAAAGCTTGGTAGAAATGACCGACAAAGCTCTTACGCAAGTCTGCCCCTCTAAAGCTCAGGAAGGCGTCGTAAGCCTTTTCGGTGTTTGAAGAAGAAGCCATTGGATGATGGAGTTTAACAGTTGACAATGACTATTAGCTGTCGGATGCAAGAAATAGGGGAAGGACTGACCCGTGTAGCGGTGCAGTCGATGATGGCTCTAAATCACCTCCCGGCCCCAATCTCACCAAAAGACAAGCCGGCTGCAACCCTGAATCGGCACTAAGCCTCAATCTGACTAGGGAGGAGGACGGCAGCAACTTCGGCACTCGCAGCGATGCCCCCCCCCCTCCTCATGTGGAGCTATTGCTTGCATATGTAGGGACTCCCTTGGTAGGATTATGGATGGGTTTGCTATAGAGGTGTATTCAGCATAACAAGTAGAGGCAGCAGCTTTGGTTGAAACCCTAGATTTTATCTTCTCAAAGCATGCCTCGAACAGAATAGAAAAAGAGATTGCAGTAGGCTGGTGGAAAGTGTTCTCACTTCAGCTACCCTAAGTTGGAAAGTGCAGCCTCTAGTGGATCGGGCCGAGAACAAAATGAAAGATATTTCGAGACTTACTTTAGCCCACTGTAGTTGAGCTACATATAAGGTGGCCGGTTGGATAGTCAAAGCCCAACGCATGGACCGTCTCCTAGAAATTGGGTAACTAATCCCCCTTCTACTCTTTTGAATTTACTATGTGCTGATGCTCTTGATGTATTTGCTAAAAACTTAACCTAGTAATGAATATTCGCTTCTTAGTGCCAAAAAAAAAAAAAAAGAATTAACTATTAGCTGAAGATTTGAAACTGTGTTTTCAAGTAGCTTGTTCTCCATTTGATCTTCTTGTTGATTTATACTAGAGGATAGAGATGTGTGACTTTTTTTGGGTAGGGCTAACAAAGAACAATACTGTATCTATATTTGGAAATCATGGCGCTTAAGGAGAAACTAAGATATTTAATAGGTGTGAACATATGGATTTATTTTCCCACAACACCGCATATGCTGGCATTATTCGGATTGGCTGATTGACACAAACTTTATTTCGTTTGATGTTGGAGTTATTGTTAAACTATTCAGGAGCTTGACCGGTCAAAAAGCCGTTTGGCCGACAAGGGTTTTGAATTGAATAGATCGCCACCGGTCCCCGATCTAGGTTATAGGCTCCCTAATAAATAAAACTTTGCTAGCTTCCTTGAAAAGGCATCCCCAGCTTCCAAGTGATTGTTTTTACTTTGCAAAATTATAGTTGAATGAACGATGACCCAAAAGATACTTGGAGAAAACGATTATCGCCATATGTGATTCCTCAATCGCCTTCAGAACGCCAAATCTATTTGCTCTCCTTTCCTGAGCTCCTTGCTATCAACATAAGCGTAGATTCCTTTCTGATCAATAGCTTTATAGAGATGATCGAGGAAGTTATTTGGGACGTCTTCGCCTTTGAAACTCAAGAACACATAGTATTTCCTTTCAGATTTCAAAGAAGAAGCCATTAGCTGATGGAGTTCAACAATCAACGTGTATTAGCATAAGATTTGATAAAATATTTTTAGGTAGTTCGCTCGCTATTCGGTCTTCGTGTTCATTTGTTCTTATACTAGAGGACAGAGGTGCCTGACTTTTTTAGGGCAGGGTCAACAAAAAAAAGTAGAAATTTGGAATATGATGGTGCTTATGATGGACCAGGATGTCCAATAGCTGTGAACTCGTGGACTATTTTTTCTGAAGACTTGCATATTGTGGGTTATTTAGATTGACTGAGTGACACGAGTTTGTTTGTTTGATATTGTATTTATTTTTTTATTTTTGGTGACCCAGGGGAATCCACGCACCGTACCAACACGGACAGCCTGAAAGGCCTGGGGTAACGGGGGGTAAACCCTGGGGGCGACACGTGCTAGCCACCATACACGTGCCACCGGATAAGTCACCCTATGACGCCCAAGAATCGAACTCCTTCCCTTGCGTTAGGGGGAGAAGCTCGCCACCAGCAGCGTCACCCAGGTGGGTGGTAAAATCAAAACGAATTTCATAACGATATTGTATTTATTGGTAAGGGTTAATATCCTAAAAAAAAACTCCAAACTAATACATCTGTGACAAATTTACTTCAAACTATTTTTTTGACCACAAAATACCCTAAACTGGTACATAAATAACATATCTACCCTCTGTTAGCTTCCGTTCGATTTTGCCGTTAAGTGGTTGCTAACGTGGCAAGTCATGTGAAAATTCATAAGTTTAATACCATTAAAAACCCCAAACTGTATGTTTATGATAAATTTACTCTAAACTAGTATATTTATGACAAATTTACTCTGAATTAATTTTTTCGATCATAAAAAACCTAAATTGGTACATGTGCAGCACGTTTAACCTCTTTCAATTTTCCCAAATTCCAGATTACTCTAACATTTCCTCCATATCATTAATACTTGATTTTTTTTTCTTTTTATTGGAATCATTATTAGAAAACTATTCAAAAACTACCAAATGTGCACTTCATTCTTATGCCGAGAGGATGTCCATTAACTAAAAGATGGACAGATCGCTTGCGCACATATACAAAAGAAGTGCACATATCACAGTTGCTTCGCTCATTTTTGATTTGTGACAAACTTGGCTTTATGTTTATATGTCTCAGCCCCACATGATTTACTGCTTGTCAGCAATCTATTTGTATGCTTACATATTACTCTTGCTTTGCTGGTCATTCGTGTTAGTCCATGTCCTTATTAGCGTTACATAGTCTTTCCTACCTTGAATCGTAAGTGTCAAATTTTTAACATGGAACTTGCATGTGAATGGTAAGATTGACTCGTACATCACATGCTCATTGAAATGCTGGAACCAAAATCACTTATGCTTGTCACTGATTTCAGGTGTACTTTGAGTGTGATTCTTTTGTATATGTGCCCAAGCAATCTGTCCATCTTTTAGTTAATGAGCATCCTCTCAGCACAAGAATGAAGTGCACATTTGGTAGACTTTGAATAGCTTTCTAATAATGATTCCAATAAAAAGAAAAAAAATCAAGTATTAATGATATGGAGGCAATGTTAGAGTAATCCGGAAAATAAAATTGATTGGACATCATAACTCGGTCAAATTTGGGAAAATTCAAAGAGGGTAAATGTGCCACATGTGTATCAATTTAGATTTTTTATGATCGAAAAAATTAATTTAGAGTAAATTTGTCATAAATATACCAGTTTATGGTAAATTTATCATAAATATGCCAGTTTGGGATTTTTAATGGTATTAAGTTTATGAATTTTCACATGACTTGCCACGTCTTCGAACCACGCCGCAAAGGTTAATGGCAAAATCGAACGGAAGCTAACAGAGGGTAGATTTGTCACATATGTATCGTTTGAGATTTTTGGTAGTCAAAAAAATAATTTAAAATAAATTTATCATAAATATATCAGTTTAAAATTTTTTAAGGTATTAATCCTATTGGTAAATTGTCAACAAATTCGACTGGCCGACAAGCCAAATGGCCGACAAAGGTGGAGAATAGTACAAAGCACTACTAGTCCCAGTAGACTGAATTATTGCACAAACTGACAAACAACTTTAAAGTTGGCGACTTTTTAGGATCACTGATGAAGAAACTTTGCTGGCTTCCTCGAAACACGTCCACATCCTCTTGAGTAGTTGCTACTTCTTTGCTAAGTAGTCATTAAACACATGACCCCTCAAAAGACAAATCATTATACAAATAATTAAATATATAAGCTAAGAATAATATTAGATCTATTAATAAAATTAGAACTTTGTAAATGGTGCTTAATTGTGGACCACTATGTCTATTAGGTGTGAACCCATCAACTATTTTTCATGGAGATCAGATACCACGGCATTATTTGAATTATCTTATTTGACATAAGTTTCTTTGTTTTTATATTAAATTTATTGTTAAATTGTTGATGCACTTGAACGATCAACGAAAGCATTTTTATTTTAATATATCTAATTCAAGCGAATGGCTTTTGTCTATTTAACTTACTTTTGGAAAATGAAGTATTTCATGTAATCGAAATGGCAATCCAAACCTCTAAATAGTCCATTTTTCTTTGCTTTCGTTTCTTCAAACTATCAATAATAATTTAAGACATGACTACTCAAAAGATATATAATTTATACATACAACTAAGTATATAATTGGTCTAGCCCTATTTCATTATTTTTATAATTTGGGGGCACGAGAACAAAAGCTTAGCTACCTAGAAGCTTATAAAACAACGGGCAAGTCTCATGAACAAACTAAAGTCTAGACCTTCAACTTGATATTCCTAATTTAGAGTAGTTTGCACACAACATCTCAATTTCTTTTACGACTATATACTTGAGAATAATTGTAATATATTGCTAATATGGATGTCAAATCTTGGCACCTGGCAAAATGTGACCATAGGCTTTTCTTACATGAGTAGTAGACATTGATATTTGCTGCCTACTATCTAGATTATGGTACAATGCATATTATGCAATGCGATTCTAGTGTTAATTGAAGAACCTGACCTTTCTTTTATTTCTTCATCTTTATCTATGTGGGTCACATGATTACATGACATCACTTGTATCCATTGCTCCCAGGGGAGAAGATCATATATAAAATTTGTCTATGGGTGTGTTTGGTTGGACTTTTGGGGAAAATCTTTATGAAAATATAAAAGACTTTAAGTTAAAGAGGTTTTCTAAAATATAAATTGTATTTGTCAAATTGTAATATGAATTTCCATTGTGAAGTACCTTTGAGTAAAATAATATTTGGAGAGATTTTATTTATAAAGGACTTTTGTGATTTAAAAAAAAAATTGGCAAAAATAAAAATAAAAAATTTGACGGGTAAGGGTAGGCGGCCACCGGCGATCGAAATTTGTTACCAATAGTTTACATCTGAGGTTGCAAGACCTTAGGTGGCCCCTAAAGATAACCAGTGAGGGCTGCCTAGGGTCAGGTGACCCTTGGAGACCATCGGCGAGGGTTGCCTAGGGTCGAGCGACCCCCGATGAGAGTTGCCTGGTTGTGCAACTTTAGGCAGCCTTCACGAAGGTTGCAATGACCTAGATTTGGGTCATCGCCCCCATGAAGGGCCGCCTAATCACGCGACTTCCAACGACCTAGATCTAGGTTGCGGTTAGGTCTCACAACATCGTCATGACTCGAATTTGGGTAGTCGGAGGTCATGCGACCAGGCGGCCCTTCACAGGGGTCACGCAACCCAGATCTGGGTCATGGCAACGAGACTAATGGGGGGTCACCGCAACTCGACGAGGTCGCATGACCGGCCGCTGATGGTCACCGGGTAGTCGCGACCTCACCAACCTCTCTCCCCCGTCACTAATAGCCACGCGCAACTGTGCCATGCGACTCAATGGAGAAGAAGATGAACAAGAATCATGAGAGCAAAAATGGAAAAATGAAAATTGAGTAGAGATAAATTTGGAACAAAATTTTTATACTAAACCCCGAGAGGCATTCCAAAAATGCTAAAAACCTAAGGCAGCTTAAGACCTACCTTGGGATTTCAGCCTTTCAAAGGCTAACATTCCCTCAATTTGGGTTTCAAAAATTTTACCAAACACCAAATATTTGGCCAAATGGGCTTTGGACACTCAAAGCTCCTTCCCAAAGCAAATCCCAAACGCACCATATGTACATTGAGTTTAATTTATACTAGCTATCAAGCCCATGCTAGGCACAGAATCCAAGGATTAATATAGGTTATTTTTCATAATGTAATGTAAACTTTTAACGCTACCTTAATCTTTTGCAAATCATTTTAGTAATCATTTGGGTAAGTAAATATACGAAGGATAACTTTCGTAAATTTTTGTGTTAATTTTTTAATAATGAGCATGCTATTGCATCTTTTCAGAATTTTATAGACTATCTATTAAAAAAGAAAAATATTGAAATTGTATTTCAAAACTTAAAATTACAGTGAATTCTTGTTATTATAATATAGAAAAGTTGCCATTGTATCAAGTTTCTCAAAGATCATCTGAACATCTTATTTACGTATTATAGTTGTCATACTCTTTGGTCGCAAACAAAATTATGTTCGAGTCATGTGAAGTTTTAGGCTTTGTGGCATTAAAATTATACGATATTAGAATATTCTCTATTAGTTAAAAAAAAAAACAAGTAAAAGAAATTCTCATTATAATTCCCTCTATATGTGGCTTATAAATAGTTTACTTTTCTTTTGTATCACATAGCTTAAAATCTTTTGGAAACTGAAATTCCAAATAAGAAAAGTACTATGAACTCATAAAAATAGTTTAATTAATTTTTTTTTATACAGAATGTTCTATGTTGAATCATGTGGATCAACACTTTTGATAATTTATAGTTTTTACTCCAGTTTATATCTAAATTCTTCATTCTCAGTCATAAAGAACTAATGGGTAAGAGGATAAATTGGAGTTACATAAAGTGACATATATTGTTCCTCCAAAAATGAATATCCTGTTTTAACCTATCTATTAATTTGTTATCGTGAGAAAGCATTAGATGCTTTCAAGGTATCATGTGATCAACCATTAACGTATTATTAAATATAAAGTGCCATGTACTTTTGACTTTCCTCTAAAGTAATATATTACGAGGAAGCAGACAGGTCGAATGGACCATCATAATATATTATGACTTTTCTCTAAAGTAATACTTGTGACATAAAGTTAAAATTTTATCAAATGTTTGGTTTCCGTTAAAGGCTTCGTCCTTTATAAGATCATTCCTTATAATTCTGATATGAATTTGGAATATCTAATACATATAGTTATCATGTTTCTGTGAAATAAAAATGGAAAAACTCTAATATCTTCACTAACTAAATGGGCGCTTAGCCGCCCGCCCACCCACCAACCACCAACCACCCCCCCCTTCAAAAAAAAAAAAATT
Organism: Eucalyptus shirleyi; assembly: GCA_017140165.1. Classification (NCBI taxonomy): domain Eukaryota; kingdom Viridiplantae; phylum Streptophyta; class Magnoliopsida; order Myrtales; family Myrtaceae; genus Eucalyptus; species Eucalyptus shirleyi. The sequence continues at coordinate 30,504,387 of CM029450.1, forward strand.
CTTTATATTCCTTCGTCTTTATCTATGCAGGCTGCATGATTATGTGGCACTACGTATACCCACTTCATTTCCACGTAAGGAGGTCTTATCAAACGTGGTCTATATGCACCTACCTCATTTTACAGATATTACTATAAGTTTAAAAGCCCGTGTTATGTAGGGGAATTGAAGGATTTATTTCGGTTATTAATCCAAACATAACCAAAACTATTAATACCGGGCTAATCTTTTGCAAATCATTTTAGTAAGTATTTAGATAAGAAAATGTATGAAGGATAACTTTAGTAAATTTAAGGGTTAATGTTTTTATAATAAATATTTTACAGAATCATTTCAAAATTATCTGGATAATATATTGAAAAATAACAATACAGAAATTACATTTGAAAACTTAAAATTACTGTAAATTCTTCTTATTGTGATATAAATAATTTACCATCATATTAAATTTCTGAAAGATCATTTAAATATCTTCCTTACGTATAATAGTTGTTCATACTCTTTGTTGTAGAATTTTCCTTTTCATATATTAATGCCCGCAAGTGATTTAGAGTCTCATAAAAAAAAGAAGCGTTATCTAGTCCATTTTGTATATTGTCGAGCAAACAAATTGGTGCAAGTCTTGTGAAGTTTTGGGTTTTGTGCACATTTAAGATATATGATACGAGAAAATCTCTCTAATGGTTGAAAAAAAAAATTGTTAGAGCCGTCTCTATAAACGGTTTATAGATTCCGTTTTCTTCATCCCATACCTCAAATCATTAAGAGATTGAAAGTCCAAATACGAAAAGTATTGGGGACTCGTAAACAAATAAGTAAAATTAAACTTATGTAGGTCAACAATGTAGACCATCTATAGTTTCTAATGTTTCTATTTAAATTTTTCATTCTCAATCATAGAAACACAATTGAGAAGATGAGTCAAATTTAGATAAAGTGACATATTTTGAAAATGTAACGCTGTTTTAACCAATTTATTAAATAAATGAGTTAGCAACCTTTGATTCACAATAATTGTTTGTTTTTTTTTTTTTTTTGCGTGTACGTTGGATGCTTTCAAAGCATCGTTGGATCAAGGTACCCTTCTAATTATATGCACAACGTAAGTATATCACAGCTAAGTGATTTGATATATCTTGGTTAGCATTATGTCTGCAGACTCTTATACAGCAAATTTATGAGTGATGATCGATTTGCCTCGATATTCGTGGACCAGGCACAAATCAATTAATAAATTAATTGATATCCTGACATTACAAAATGAAAGAAGCTATGAAATCTGCGGTGGCACCATGTGCACCTATATTGTAGGTTTCATGGTCAAAGATTTTGGGTATCGAATCCAATAATCTTTCATCAATCAAAAGCCACTTGTGTGTTATGTTCGAGTCTTCCTTATGAAGCGCCATTTAAAATTGCATTAATTGCATGTATGTGATCCAGCTTGGATGTCCTCCACCTCGAGTGACGCGGTCAACGACATGCCATTGGAACAATAAACTTGCGAAAATTGGTGGATCTAGAAGTCACGCGTGCACTGGAAAATGCATCATTATGTGGTGTTTTGGAGCACCTAACAGTCACTCTGCTTGCGCATGCTGTAATCATTCTTCTGTATGACTAAGGAGTTCGGTTGATTATAAGCTCTCGTTAAAAGTGTCACTTGACATATGTATTAGAGATATATGCCACTAACAAAAAATGTTGGATCATCGACAAAGTAATTGGTAAAAGTTAGCCTGGTAAAATGCCAAATAAAAGTCCGTAAAGAGTGAAGAAGTATCTTTAAATAAGAGATACAACTTGCAAGTAATTAATAAAACAAATGATAGTTAAAAACTAGTTCAAATTAGACTTGGTAATACAAAACTAACTAGTAACTTAATGGGTAAAAGTTAGTTACTCTAATTAAAATTGGTAATTTCTAAAGGGAATTAATGCACTAAAAATTCTAAAATTTATCAAGAAAGTATAATGGAAGTCTCAAACTTTCGGATAATGTAATCAAAACCTAAATTAAGTGTTTTCTTTAATTAAGTTAGCTTTTGTCAACTATCAAGATAGTGCAATCATCATTTTCTGCTATCTTCGATGGAATGGCTCTCATCTATTTAGTCTTCCTTTTTTCCTTTTCTTTTTATATGGAAAATGAAGTATTGCCCACCATTAGGTTAGCTTTTGTACGGGCTCACTAATAAGACAGACTTTGATGGCTTCCTCGAGACGGCATTCCCGACCTCTGAATAGTTGTTTTCTCTTTGCTAAATAATAATTTAACACATGACTACTTGTATTTTTATATGCACAATTTAAGAATATCATAACTTCTTATCATCTTGGTTAGCTTTATGTATGCGGGCTCTTCTATGGCAAATTTGTGAGAGACGATCGACGTACCTCTATATTTGTAGACTGGACGCTAATCAATTAATTAATTGATTGATTGATTGATTGATTTCTAGTCATTATCAAAAAGGTATCATGAAATCTTGGTGACACCACATGCAAAGATTTTGGGTTTTGAAACCAAGAATCTTTCTTTAATCAAGAGCTACTACCGCGTGCTCTTCTAGCCTTTATTGTGAAGCATCTTTTAATATTTGTGAGTACATGTGATACGGCTTGAATTTACCCCACCTTGAATAATGTGGTCGGCGACAAGCTGTTGGACCAACAAAATGATCATCGTTATGTAGGAACTACTGAGTAAGCCCCATGAACAATTAAATCTAAGCTTTTGACCTATGTGTTGGTAATCCTAACTTATAGTAGTTTGCAAACAATAGCTCATGGCTTTTAGGACAATACGGAGAAATTACAACTTGAGCAGTGATATACATATATACATATATTTAAAAACTTGTCATCAAGCGAAATGTGACCATAGGGTTTCTTGACATGAGTGGTTGAGTTTAATATCTTCCAAAATATGGTTTATGTTATGATGCATATTATGTGATGGACTAACTTATGTAGAACACATGGAATATTTATGTTATTAGAGAATATATGTTGGTATGATTTTTACAATGCATATTGTCGTATATCTTTCAGAGATTGCATTATTCATAACTCGATGTCATAGTAATAATGACACTTGTCACTTGTTGAGCCTTGATTTTTTTCCCCCTTTTATGACCATTCTATGCCACAATGACGAAGAAGAGGGCTTAGCCATGACCATAATTTGGGGTATGACACATATACTAAATATAATTTTGTAAAATAAAATGAAAAATCATAATACTTCCACTAACTAAATGGGGGCTTAGCTGCCGGCCTACCATAAAGGAAAAAAGCCTAACATCTTCATGCCCACCGGTAGAGCTTTTAGTTTTTAGTGTTACCTTTTGGTTTGTACCTCCATCCTTATCTATGCGGGCCACATGCCTATGCGACGTTATCGATGCCCACTTCGGTCCTAGGAAAGAAGGTCTTACATAAACTTGGTCTACGTACACAAACAACATTTTATATTAGCTAGAAAGCCCGTCCACAATTGTTTGATTTCTTGCGAAAGTGGCAGGTGCTTTGAAAGCATCATGTGATAAGCCAACCAACTAATTATTCAATGTCAAGGGGTGTGAATTTTTCACTTTCATCTAAAGAGATATATTTTTAAGAACCTTTTCGGTGCACCTAACAGTCTCTCTGTTCGCTACTGCAATTATTCTATCGCTTCAATATGTCTTGGGAGTTTCGTTAATTTTGAAGTCTCATCGATAGTGCCACTTGACCTGTATTATAGAGGTATATGCCGCCATCAAAGTACAAGGTTGAGGCAGTTATTTGGGTCTAATCACCAAGATATTGTTTAATGGAAAACATATGTAATAATCTAGACGTGAAGGGTAAAAACTTGAAACGATTCGTATGGATTCTATTAATTTTAACAGTTCAAATTCAATTTAGCCAATGTACTACAAATTCAATTTAGCCAATGTACTAAGTTATATATTTTTCTAGAAAAATAACTGTACAAACTATTTCTTAATGCACTCGATTTGTTGTTTTCAGAGTTCAACGGTAATAGTCGCTTGTCTAGACTTGATCCACTAGATCCCATTTGTTGAAATGATGGATCTTGCGTGAGACCCGCTTTATCTAATGTGTATGATCTAATTATCTGTGGTAAATCAAATTTATAAATAAATTTCTGAAATGAGGGGATGATCGTAATAGTGCAAGTGGGTAAGATTTTTAGCGGTGTTCCCAATCCCTCTATTGTAATAGATTGAATTTAGTTTTTGGATTGTGTCTGGTTCTGATTCGAATCCATGATCTTATTTATAGGTGTAGAAGGAATTTGTTGCTTAAGTACCACAAAATTGGACCTAAAGTGTGGAAGATTATAAATTCTCAATCTTGAATTTTCTGGTAAACAAATCAAAGTCGACAATTTGAGTTAAGTTGAGCTGAGATTCACACGTCCGAAATTGACCTCGGCTAGGGCGAGAAGCAGGACAGTCCAGAATTTCTTCTTCTTCTTCTTTTTTAAGTGCGAAAACCCTTTACCAAGGAATAATGATTGCCGGTCGAGGTACAAAATATTGCGAATGTGATTTTGAGGACGGGCACAGTGGCAACGTAATAAAAGAGAAACTGGGAATTCAAAGTATAAACGGGAGGGAGGGTCACAACTGTGGATCTGGGGCAGATTTAATATAATTTACTTGGGATGATTTAGGGAGTTTTGATTAAGTACAATCTGAGCGAGGCAAGCTAAGGACGGTCTGATTTGATCAACCCCTAATATATATATTGGGCTCAATGTCAACTCATGCTCCCTCATCACGTGGGGCAATTACACATAACTCCTTTCCTTCTTACACGTGGCTATACACAAACTGTCGATTTTAATATATACGGAACATCTCATGATAAGATCATGTTCTCCGGCAATTTCCTATCTTTCACGACACCATTGGTGTGAGATAGTTAAATTCACAATGGAAAATTAATCTCTCCGATAGTGATGTATCGACCTCTCACCAGCGGCCTTGCATTCAAGTCCCTTAAAGATTGTCAAAGCTCATCTAACACATTCGCTGCTTCATTCATCAGGATAATTTGTATTACTCGTGTGCAATACTTACCCTCTCTAACTAAAATTGCATGTAATCCTCAGCACAAGATCCTCTAAAATCTCTAGTCCCAGATGATTGGTATTACTCATGCGCAACACTTATACTCTCTTGCCAGAAGAATTGCGCGTGAACCTTGGTCAAGTCCTCTACAATCACTGGTTTCTCCCCTCCCGGCCATCATATAAATCAAAGCCATCTCGAAACTCGATTTTCACAAAGAGAAATGAGAACAAAAAGGCAAAAGAGAGAGAGAGAGAGAGAGAGAGAGAGAGAGAGAGAGAGAGAGAGAGAGAGAGAGAGAGAGAGAGAGAGAGAGAAGAAGAAGAATATGGTGTACCTCATACTATAGGAAATTCTACATAATCGGCCAATCCGCAAGTAATGTTAGTATTATAATACCCTATTTCTTAGATTAATGGTGTAAGTTTGTAAATTATTTTTTACTCAATGTATGCTATACTTTTAAAAGAAAATCCTGAGAATGCATAGGAACACATTGTCCCTTACTATAAGCTAGCCTTCAATTCCTCCGACTTCATTTCCATCACAATCTGTAGCAGCACCCATTACTTCGTACTATTCAAAGACCTCAACACCTCCTCCTTGACACCAGTGGATATGCAGCATCATACGATTCATGAAAAGAATTATATCTTGAATTTACTAGAAAAATCAATCAAACAATTCACCGATCAACGGCAAAATGACTAACCGCAAGAAAAAAAAAAAACTGCAAGGTCAGCGTTCCCCTTCCATTTTGTCATCATTCGTCCTGCATATCCATCAATCCACCGTGATAACGTATGAATCGGTGTTCAGCCCGTCAAACAGACATTTCGGAGAATCTTGAAATCTTCATATTCTGCCGACTTTAACTCGTTCTCTAACATAAAATAGAAGAGCGTAGAGAGCATGGAATACAAATCGGCTTTGAATTTGGCCACTTTGTACCTCAACACTTCTTGACATCGCACTCAAATAAGATCCGGTTCTTGCCTCCAATTCACTCTCCATCCTAAGACTTAACTATTTTCTTTTCCAACGTCGTCATATGTCTGTTTCCCTCCTCTTGATGCTTTTCAACCCTTCAACTACCTATTCGAGAGTGTCGGCTTTGGGACCTACTTTTTGGCCGACTTCAACGCTTCTAATTCGATTGATCCAGAAGCCTTGAATGTATCCAAAGCGTAAGAGGAGAGAAGGGCGGAAACATTATGAAGTTGCGAAAGGGAGAGAAAATTGCTACCGGCTGTTATGATAAGTGATAGTTAATTCAGTTATGTATTAATATTTATTCAGTTAGTTTACAATAATGATTTAAAATACAGCTACAATAGGAATTAAATTACTTTTTTATATATGAATTGGGCTTATTCCTAATGAGTTGTGCGCCCAAAAGAAAATATAAAAAGAACTCCACATAGACCGTATTTTTGCAAGTGCGAAGATAGCTAGATATATTACTCATTCTTGACTTGGTAGAGTCAAGTAGTCATGGGTGGTAACTAATGTACTGGCCATTAAAAAATGTTAATGGTTGCTAATACACTTGTTAAGTTACATTTTAGATGCCTAGAAAATTAAAAAAAATGTATGTATGTTACCATACTTCTGCATATAATATCAACTATATTCTTCTCGTTATACGCAGTTTTGACAACATCTTCAATCATCATAGAATAATTTAAATCTGACTCCATTAACATACCTATTCATTTTCATTTAATAATTTAAGTAATTTGTTCTCAGAAAACTAGTCATATTACCCACTCAATCTCCCATCACTTACTAGTCCATCCTACTAACACCCTCTCCTCCTAAGTCTAGCAAAAGAGAAGAGAAAAGACATCTTTTAGAATGATGCTAGGTGGATCAAGAATGACATATATAAGTAAAGAAATATATGCCAACTAGGTGGTGAAAAAAGTAGATCACGTTTAATGTTCGCCTTATCATTTTGTCTGTCAACTTAGTAAAAGCAATACTTGCTAGCCCTTCATGCACACGAAACGAGCAGTTAATTATTCAATCATGGGAGTCCCATAAAATACGCATTTTAGCCTCTGCAACCTGTAAATGGAGGGATAATAGGCCTATGGCTAATAGACGGGGCATGACCCCGTAAGAAACTAAACTTTTATCAGTTTTTTTAATCGAGTATTGAAACTTCTTTTTGTTCAATTAAGTACCTCAAGTTATCAAATTGTATTCAATGTCATCCTTCTATTTAGAAGATGACTGAAAATGTTGATATACTTCTGATATTGTTAAGAAACTATCAAATATGTCGTTGCAACGTTTATGTGAAAAATTATGATCAACCGGCAATTTTCTCTCTCTCTCTCTCTCTCTAAACATCACGCCATCACCACCACGACGTCCCCTCTACCCACCACTACTGCCACCACCGTAAGCACAACCAAACCACACCCCACAATCAACCACCACTCCGCCACTAACTCCTCCGCACTTGATCTTTAAAAGCCACGAGCCAACGTGACCACCGCCGCCACCACCAACCATGAACGTTACTGTATCTCGCAGATCGGGGACAGAGAGAGAGAGAGATGATTAAGATGAAAGGGAAACGGCCGACGACAACAACGGCACTATGATGGCCTCGTAACATTTACGAGTAGCGACAATGGCGCTGTATCTGTGTGGACGGCAACTAAGTATGGAAGAAGAAGATGAAGATGAAAGGGAAAAAATAAAAATAGAAAACTTGTATAAAATAATTTTTTGAATCCATTTTAGAATTTTCAGGTATGCTAATCTAGTTATTATACAAGCTCCTAAAAACTTATCGAACCAAAAGCAAGTTGAAAACAATGAAGAGTTGAAGACTAAAGTTCTTGTGCTCCCAATGTAACTAAGATCCAATGGTCTCTGTGCTAAGGCAATTCCTCCCGGTGCTTCAAGCAACTACTGAAGGGTGGCTACAGGATCCTCTCACGCCAATTGTAAGTCATCCCTTCACCTGCAGCTTTCCCAAACGGAAGTGGTTGTTCGCATCCGGTGAGAGAACTCTCATGGGAGATATTCAGCGAAATTATCAAGCATAGTAATGTCAATAGAGATAAACCTTCATAAATTGGTTGTTCTCTGTGCTAAGGCAATTGCTCCCGGTGCTTCAAGCAACTACTGAAGGGTGACTACCAGATCATCTCACGCCAATTGTAAGTCATCCTTTCACCTGCAGCTTTCCCAAACGGAAGTGGTTGTTTGCATCCGGTGAGAGAACTCTCATGGGAGATATTCAGCGAAACTATCAAGCATAGTAATGTCAATAGAGATATACCTTCATAAATTGGTAGACCAAGAAAGAAAATTAACAGTCAAAACATCTAGGGGAGAACATCAACCACCGACATAGCCAAGCTTGTAGCATCTCCTAATGAAAATCTTCTACATGTACTTTGAAAAGCTGCCAACTAACATGCTTCTCTTCCAATTTCTCGCAGAGGGAAGGCCCCAAGTTAAAATAGCCAAATGCTTTGTAGTGGAACCTCTTTTATCATCTCCAAACTGTAAATGACAGGAGACAAATCCATATGACTATTCTGTGAAGACTTCATTGAAGGAGTAACCATTGTATTTTAAGGGTCACGTGGGGCAAAGAAAGATACTACAAAGCCATACCTGTATGCTAACTTGTAAAGATCTAATAGAAGCTCGGAAGTCTTTATTGTGAACCAGACCAGAATGAAGTAATAGCCAAGGAATCAAAGATGAGAGAAACTCCGTTTTACCCTACATATGAAAAATCTACTTTCTGTTAGTCAAAGAATCGCAACCTTATTGACCAGGTGTCGAAACAGAGTTCTTCAAAGCTTGAAACAAACTAGTTCTTCAAAAAGACCAGAATGAAGTGATGCTTTGTACTCATAATAGCAAGTGGAAAAGTAAATCAAGGGCAAGAAGTGTTTTGAGTAGCATTTCAGGTACCTAATAAAACAGAAGAACAAAAGTTCTAACCAGTTCATGCAGACATTTTGGGAGACAAGTATCCAGTCTTTTGACATAATGTACAAGTTGGTGGCAAAAGAACATGAACAGTTTGACAAAAAACCATGACCTTTTCTCTTAATGCACCACGGCTTTAAATGTATTGCAAAGAGCGACTTCCAATTAGGGAAAGCATTAAACTTGGTGAGCACAACCCAAAACCTCCAACAGGCAAACCAAGTTCCAGTATGTGTCCCCATGACCATGAATTAAATGCACTCTCAGATCCAACTTTTATCCATAGAGAAAAGAAGTCCCACAAGATAGTGATGGTATATAACTGGTAGAGCTATTGCGAAATTCATTTCAATAAGAACAAAACTGGATTTTCATTGTGGTCCGGAAGACTCAGGCAATTGGAAGCCTGAGCCACATATTAGCAAGACACAAGAAAACAGATGGTAGAAAAATGGTGGACTTTAACCCCACACAACACAAATTCATCTGCAGGAGAAAAACAAAGAATTTTTAGGGAGATGGACCTTTTTGGATAGTGAAAACTGCAAAATGAAGAGTTGACTAATCCCATTGAAAGAAATGGTTTCCACTTCTCGGACAATAATAGGCAAGCATTGATAGCTGAGTCATATGTGCTAGTCCATTGAGATTTTATTGTGCTTTTATGACTACCAGTTTCGAACACTAACATCCGTTCAACTCAAACAAGACAAAGAACGTAAGATTACTAAGTTTGGCACCACAAATAAGCTAAACCTCATTGGTACTGTTGATTTGTTGGAGAGATCCAGCAACACTGTGAGAGAAGAGGTGAAGTTGAACTTCATCCAGAGATGAAGAAGCTTTTGTTATATCTCATAGACCTAATGAAGAGACAGAGGCTCTGAGAATGTCGATGGAGGGGTTGAGGAGAAGAGTTGAGGGGACTTTTCAGAAAAGAACTAGCTTTCAATTCCATATCAGAAAAGAGGAGGCAGGGTAGGTACCTTCCTTTTGCTTATGGGTTTTCTTCTTCTTTTTTTTGCCCTTTTACCAAGCGGTACTTCCCTCTCCCTAAATGCCCCAATTTCTCTCTCTCTCCTGCTAAAGAGAGATGGAAGTAGCTATTTCTAAGGCTCTGGGTCTTCTTAATCGATTTAATTCTACAGGATATCTTTCGTATCAATAGTTTCTTTTTTTCTGATTGTGTCAAAGCCATAAGCAAAGTAATAAATAATCAATTCTCAATGGAAATACCTGCATGGAGCCAGTGGATGGTAATGCCATACAAAGCAAGATTTCCTCCCAAAGTCTCCAACTTTCCACTTGCCCAACTCATACAGCTGAGAGATACTTGAACTCCCTTATCCTCCTAGACTAAACCAAAGCTGATAAAACAAAAGCTGTGGATTCCACATGAATTCATTGTGTATTATGTCAACAATAAAAATAAGCCTAGATTAAATAGTGCTCGTGTTAGCTGCACCACTCTCATCAATGCTCAACACAATGAGCAAACTCAGGATGCTTACAGGTTCATGACAAGACAAATAACCTCATGCCCTTGATACTAATAATCTCCACAAGAGCAAATGCCACTCCTAAAGTGATGAAAGCGGCTGGAATCTCTCACTACGATCTCACAAGCAACGATCTATGCAAAAAGTCTAACTGCAGAATAACAATCCCCACATACACGAAGATTCTTCATTACAGTTATCATACTACCCTCAACAGTACTAATCAATGCAAATGTAACAGCAAGCCTTTTACTATGGTAAAAAAACCAACTCTTCCTTCTGTTCATCTTCCATGTCATGGAGAGAGAACCTCTTATCTGGAACATAACCCAATTCCTTCAATTTTACTTTCAACCAATCCATCTTCCAACATATGTTCTCACTCAAAGAGTGGGATTTATCCCCAGAAAGAAATAAATGCTCTTGCCCCTTTATAGTATCCCAACTGCTACCTAGTTGCTTCACAATCCCTCTATCCCTCATAGTCACTCCTAATCTCAACACATCACCCCACCAACTAGCAGCAGCATATAAATTGGACTGTAAAACATAAGCAGCACTACAACTTGGTTCTATCTCAAGAATATCATTTGCAGCTCTTTCTGTCAAATCTATGTTACAATGCGCCTACAAGAACTAAGCAAAGCAAGCCACACTATGGAGTAAGCTTTAAGAGGCACGTTTCCTACAAAATCCTCAGCTCCTCTAGCTTCCCACATCGTCCTAGCACATCCACCACGCATGCATAATGCTCGTGCTTCAATTCAATGGAAAAGCGTTCTCACTAAAACATCTGAATAAGCGTCTCCCCTTCTGTAACATCCCAGAATGACAATAGGAAGAAAGCAGTCCCGCGAGTGTGATCTCATCTGGTGGTACCAGCCCGCGTATCATTTGGAACTCAGAAAATAGCGAGGCCAAAGCAGGAATGAAGTGACACCGTATCTAGGAGTTTAATCCGATACAAAACGACCCGATTCAGTTGCGGGCGTCATCGATGAGCCAGCAAAGGCCGCAAACCGCCTCAAGCCGTCGCCAAGCGCGACGCCGAAACGCAATCTCGAGTCCGAAGCCCGAAGCAACGTTGGAGAAGGACAGATGACGAAAGAGGAGGAGGAGGAGGCGGCTGGAGCTTGGTGCTTTAAGGATCGCGAAGCCAGGGTCGTCGGATCAATATCGATATCGTCAGGCGGTGGTAGTGGTGGTCGCTGAAGAGGGAAACACGAAACGGAGGAACCGTCGACAAAACTTACGAAGAAACACCGATTCAGCGTCTCTCCAACAAATTCAACGACACAATCTTCAAGTTCCCGCACAATTGCAGCACCGACCGAATCGCATTCAAAATCCAGCTCAAGTAATACATTAACTTAAAAGAAAAAATTCGGACGAACCTCAGGAGAGAATCGTTCACCCGAAGCTACGTCACCACTTTCCTTGGCTTCGGTCGGCGGTGGTAGCCCGTCGCCTCCGCTGGCCGGTCTCCGTCGCCGTCAGGTTCGCCAGGGACTCTGTTTCCATCCATTTCGCCGGAGCTTGTTCGTGTCGGATGGAAGGTGGGCAGTCAAGACGCTGAAAGCGGCGTCGTTGTAGTTGGAAGTTTTGGCTACGACGGAGAAGAAAATGCTCTGGATAAGACTCTGTTGATTCTTAACGAAGAGGTGAAGGGTTCAAAACCCAGGTTAGGCGCTAGTGTCTTATGTGTGACTCAGGGGTGGTGGTCCTCCTGCTTTAAGTGTCACTTGAGGGTTTACGGCGTAGCTGTCGGCTATAAGCTGGTTCCTCCAATACAAAAGAAAAAGAAAAGGTTCAAGAGGGGACGAAGGAGAGTGCATGATTAGACAGTTTTATGCAAAGATGGAAAGTAGGTAATTAATTTGTACTCCAATGGAAGTTTGTATCCTTCTCTTCCGAATTGTTCCTCCACTTATCTAAAGTAGGCATTATTATTTAGATGCAATCAAACAATATAGAAAAAAAAAAATCAATAGAACCACAAACTTACCTTTTTTTTTTTTGTGCTTAGTTTATGGAAGAATTCGCTGGTCATATTAGATTGCATAGAAACAGCTTATGAGTATAATGCCTTACCAAAGTATAACAATGGCTGGTGTCCATGTTCGTTAGTATTAGTCGTTAGTCTAGGAAGAACTCTATTAATAAAGTACTCATTTTAAAATGAAATACACATACATACATGCTTAGAGAAATTTTTGTCTCCCGCACATTTGTTGAACACACGGAAAGATACTCATTATATTTTAGTGAATCGACTTATTCATATATAAAACACATGCCATATTATATTTGGGTGAAAGTACTACAATGAATTTATTTAATATCTTTTCTTTAGTCACTTGACGATGTAATATGTCAAAATCTTTAATCTGAATTTATTATTATTTTATTTCATATTCACATAAATAAATATAATTCTCTTATGATTTCTCATTGAATAGCACGGTTTAGTAACAAAATTCAGCTTTTAAGTAAGATTTTTCTATAAAGTCTTGTAACTCAAATAGTCCTTCATAATATTTAAACTCTCCTTGTTTATAAAAACTGATGTATAGTCACGATAATATCATCTTTCGATTCTATTGTAACAATGCTAAACTTTTATATGTGGTTTTAAGGAAAATGGCGATATATATGCATTCATATTCCGAACTTGATAATTTTTGTCCCATATATTACTAATAAAGATTTCAGATCTGAGCAAGTCTTTAAAAGGCTCTTGGGGAAGAAACAGACGGGAGATCTGCCCTAGAGTGGGAGACCTTACAATGCCACCTCCTATTCCCTCCTCCTCGGGAAGAAAAAACTAGATGTTGGAATTTGAGGGCCTCACGGTTGTGAAGGTAGACACTACATCATGATTTCGATCTTGGCTACCACCAAGTGACCAATGAATTCTTCCATAAATTAACCAAAAAAGAAAAAAAAAGAAAGGTAAGTTGTAGTTCTATTGATTTTTTTTTTCTATATTGTTTGATTGCATTTAAATAATAATGCCTACTCATTAAGCATATCATCTCATGAGTAAAGCCACAAAAGTTAAATTACATTAAAAAAAAAAGCTATTCTTGTTGCTAGTTCTCTTTCAGAAATTGACCAAGATTGGCACATTTGATAATCAAGATATATTAAAGTTTAATTTTGTGAGAAAACTATTTTAGGGGTCGTAGTTTGGTCTTGAGTTCACGTCAAAGGAACTCAACCTGGGTTGGTAACCCCATCGATCCTAAGAGACTCGAAGAAAACATGGGCAAAGGTTGGAGGTTTGTCCTACTCAAAAAAGCTCGACCACTAATGCTTGGGTGAGACGCGGTGCAAAGGTTCTATTAATTTTGTAATAGCACGCTAGCTTCAATGAAAAGTTTAGGCCAACAATGGTAAGGAAAACCATTGAAAAATCTACTTAGGTTTTATTTGTTGGCCGTGGAATCAGATTACTTATTGAAATGGGGATTCAAAATTTTGGATATTCTACTTTGAAAAAAATTTAAACTTCAAATTGAATTACCAAGCAACACTTGTTATTGAAATTTCACTAACACTATTAGCCATGTTTGGTTGTTCAAATTTCGAACTAGAATAGGATCGGATAAGATAAGATGTGAAATATAAGGATTTTACTATATTCTATCTACTTTTTGGTGACCACAATTGGATTCATTCACATTATATTATATATATTATTTGGTATAAATGACATATTAGTATAAATGAATAAAAAATTTTACAAATAGAGATGATCAAAGTCTCTCATGACACTTTTGCCTACTTCATTTTTATTTGCTTATTTTATTTTATTTTTGTCTCTTTTATAATTAATTTATTTGTTATTTCTTTCTTCCCCTTCTATCATTCTCTAATAAAATTTTATCAAATAGTAAACTATACTGATATACCTAAAATTCTAAAATATATGTAATATATACGTTGAATCTATATTCTAAAATAGAATTAAATTAGAATATATAAATAAAAATAAGATTAAATTAAAACAACTAATTTTTTATTTTTTATTTTGAATTTCTTATATTAGAATTCAAGTATTATTATATTGAAATATATTTTTAATTTTGTTAATTTCTTTGGTCAAATAATTTTAATTTTGTTAATTTTATTAATTTAAAAGCTTATTATTTGAGAAAAATAACTTTTCCAATAACTTTTCTAATTTGAATGTTAGAAATTCTATCCATCTTTATCTCACCTCTCTTTAAGATAATTTTATCTAGTCTACATCCCTCTTATATCCAATTTTATCCTATTTGAGTAGGCATCAAACGTAGGATATGATAACTTATCCTAAATTTTATCCTAATTGCTCACTTGCTCGCGAATGGGTGCGAATCTCTACAAACAAATGGACATTTAACTTCAATTGATCAGTGGGTCCATTGAGGATTGACCGTGGTTGACACTGCTTTAATTGCCAAGGTCAGATTCTCTCTCTCGTGCACACACATATCGGTGTGGAGAATATGTTCAAAACAATATGTGCTTTTATATTGCAATAGCTGAAAATGCAAAATCAGAGGTTTGAGAAAACCAAACGAATATAAAGTGATCCTACACTAATATTTACATAGTGAAGGTGGCTAGCATAGTTTTTATGGGAATGATTTTTATCACATGAGACTTCTATCTTAACGCAAGCTGGGATCAATGGATCCCTCCTCATTTACGGAACTCTTTATTCACTAGGATTACTTACTAAACTCAAATTGAATTCTTCTAAGGTGCTTTCTAACGGTCTATTTTTGTAACAGAGATTTCGTTGCACTACTTTTGTTCTCCCTAAAGGAGAGATGCCAAAGTGGCTTCAACCAGTTGAAGATGGTTTTGTATCTTTCATGGCTTCAAAGGACTTATATGACAAGTTTCTTGGATTGATTTTATGTGTTGTATGTAACAATGAAGGCCATTATTACAGACTTGGCTTTCACTCATATTTTAATGGCAAATGCTACACTGGCTGCGGAACAGGGTTCTTCAGATCGGATCCAGGTGGCATCCTCGTAAACTATTTTGCACCATCTAACTTATGGAGAGCAGTCCATTTTGATCAAATTGATGGGAGTTATGCACAATTTGACCTTGAATTAGAGAGGATGGGTTAGAGGATGGGTCAAAGGGTGAAAAAGTGGGGATTTCGAATAATATGCAAGCAATTAGAGGACGATTTAAAAGCTACGCTCCGAGACAATAAGTTAATTGATCCAGCTTTCCTTTACGAGGTTGATCATGACTTAACAGATCCAGAAGTCGAGAGTTCACATGTGCATGGAGACAACCCAATCGAAATAGATCAACTAAAAAACTTGCAAGAGAGTTCACATATGCTCGAAAACAGACTGATCGAATTTGATCTAGATTGTCCACCGAGTTCTTACGAGCCTAGTAAAGCGATAGCAATGATAAATCGTGAGGTTTATTATCCTGGATGGTTTCTTCCTGGAGACCCGCATAGCATGGGGAACAAAAAGTACAAGCTTCGATTGGAAGAATATGGAGACGGGCCACTGCTATGGATGTAATTCGTATGGTGAGTGAACTCCCGCTAATCTTCATTACAATGCCTCCTTTCTTCTCGTTCCTTCGTTTTCCTTTCTCCACGAAAAAAAGAAAACTTATAAATAGAATTCTATAAGTCTGCCTTCTCTTTTTATCTCTTTTCTTTGTTTGTAGTTCTTCCTTTTGGCTAAATCCTCTTTTCTCCGCCCTACCCAAACTTCGAGCTCCACCATCTTCCGTCAGACACTGGCGATCTTTGACAAATGCAAGATCGCCGCTTGGCAAGCGGAGGCGACCCACAGAAGAAGTCCCTAGCAAACCGACGGGCGACGGAGGCCAACGAGCGGAGGCGACGGACTACCGCCGCTGCCGACCGACGCCATGGGAACCGGTGGTGTAGCTTCTTTAGGGGAACGATTCTCTCCTGAGGTTCCTGGCTTTGTGCAGCTTGCTATATAGATCGGGTAACACCTGGCACATCCAGATTGTATCGAGTCGATGCAATACTTGAGCTGGATTTTGAATTCGATTCGTTTGGTGCTGCAGTTGCACGGGAACTTGAAGAATGCGTCGTTGAATTTGTTTGGGAGGCGCTGAATGAGTGTTCTCTTCGGAAGTTTAGTCTGTGGATGCTTGGTAGTGAATTCAACGGTAAGTGACGGTGCACTTTGCAAAATCAGGGACAATCCCTAGAAGGTATGACGATTCTTTCTTTCTTTCTAGAGAGAGAGAGAGAGAGAGAGAGAGAGAGAGAGAGAGAGAGAGAGAGAGAGAGATTTGGGTGCTTTTGAGGTGTCTCGGAAATGTAGATGTATAGTATGTACATATCATAAAAATGTGCTGAATTGTGAGACACTTCGACCACTGAGGTACTTGAAGAGGCATAGCCATAGTGGAATAAGAAGTGAGATGTCAAGCCACAAGGAAAGGTTGATCGACAGTCAGAGTCCTCTTACCACTTGTTGACTTTGGCAACGAGAAAGAATTGAAAACCGTATCTACTTGGAGCGTGAGAGTAATAGGAACATTGCTTGTGCTCATGAATAACTGGTTAGGTGTTTATTTTCTTTAGTCCTGTGGCCTTTGGATATGAAAAAGAAAAATCACGAGAAATACGGAGTTTACATTATTAGTTATTCAGTATAATAGAGGCAAAAGTAGGGGAAGCTGATTGTGAATTCTGATTTTTGATGCCTCTGCAACAGTTTAGGGTTCCCTTTTTATCCTTATCCGCCACAGCTTTTATGAAGGAAAATGACCTTGAAGCTAAAACTCCTGTAAGCTTCTTGAATTTTTGAAAATCTAATAATGAAACATAAGCTTCTGAGGAACCAATGATAGGACATGCTGGAATGAACAACGTGTAGTTTCTCAAATTAGTTGCTGTTCTCGCTTTAGTGTCATTAGAGCTATATCAGTCTAACAGAAGGTGGGATTTGCATCTGAATTAGAGGTTGAGTGAGCAGGGACAATCATTTCTGGAAGTTTGTGACCAAAATATCATAAAGGACTTGCAAGATATTAAAAAATATAGCCATGAGACATGCATTCTTCCATAAGTAGCTGCATATCGATAATGAAATATATCTACTGTTGGCAAGTTGATGCTGATTTTCTCTTGAATTGCCTGTATGCATGCATGCATTCATGAGATAATTTCTGATTCTTATCCTCATATTGTTTTCTCCAAACAAGTAACAAGACCTATTTGCTTTTCTTATACAAGGTGAAACTTGCTTTGGACAGCCTTGAAGTTCCAGCTGGGTAAGAAACCGGTTTTTGGTAAACAGGTGCATTTCAGATATGTTATGTTATTTGCTAATTAAAATGATTGGCATTTCAGATATGGTATTTCAGATATGTTATGTTATTTGCTTAATTGGTGAATGATTTCAGATTGTGCTATATTTGTATATACTTTGATTGAACAGCTGTGTGATTGTTGAGGATGGGAATGTTATCGCAGCTGGAAGAAACCTAACTATTGAGACACGACATGTATGTTTATCATTGCCTCCCTATCCCCTTGTTTAAATTTTGACCCAGCGGCACGTTGTTATTGCTGTGGATTGATACCCTCAAATTATCCACTCATAGTTTATTGTTGATCATTTTATGTTTCTCTCTTAAGTATTTCTTTAATAGATGGTAAAACAATATATCGAACAAAATCTGCTAATGAGTGGATTTTTTTTTTTGCATTATTAGGCTGTAAAGGGTTGTGTTCCCATTATTCTTTCATAAAATATTCTGCTAACGGTGACTATAATCTTGCCTTATTATGCCTAATATTTCACGTTTTTCATTTGCCAATGTTCTCTGTCTGGATCAATAATATGGTCTTTATCCACTTTTGTGAAGTTCTTAACACTGTTTTCACGTCAGCTAGACCATTGGTATACATTTTGGTATTAAAATGCTCTGTGAGCATTGTATTGCCTTTTAACATGTAAGAACCTGCTCCTTTGGAGATTTCTTCATACAATGACCATATTTACACATATTTAAGCCTAGTTTCTGGTAGAGATCATCTCTTCTGTAAGTCTATTGCTGTAATCATCGATAGTTATGTGGTGTAGTTCACTACTATAAATGACTTCGTGGACAGTAAAAATAGTTGGTGTGAAGAATATTGGCCCTTCTGTTATCTTGTGGAGCATAATAAAAACAAAGGTTCCTTGCTTACAGGGGTATATATGAAAATACTGTTAGAAAAGTTGAAGGTGGCTAATCCAATAGAAGCCTCTTTTTCCATGTGAGATTCTTAGCAACTTCAAGTGAGCAAGACTTGTTGAATTTACGTAGTATATGCCTTGATCAATCTCATATATACTCTCAATTTAGCTTGAAGCAGAAGACATTTCTCATGAAAAGCATTTTCAGAATTTATGTTGAAACTTCACTGAAGGACAATGTCTCTCTAACAGAGCTTCTAAATTTCATATGCTTGTGTTGTTTTTCTTCTTGTGCTTTCATAGGCAACAAGACAAGCTCTTGATGTTCTTCTTGAACAGTGGTAGAGGACTGGATTGTTGGCTGCAGAAGCTGCAGAGAAGTTTTCAATATGCTCCCTTTATGTGACCCGTGCATAATGAAAAAAAAATGGAGGTTTGTGGAACTGATTTTCCATCTTTTCTGACCTTTTCCTAGTCTAATGAAAGAAAGCAAAGTTTCTGAAAGTGTCAAGAAGTCAAGTTTATATTAATTCTTTCTTTCTCTGCTTTATTTCCTTTTTCTTAGATTCTTTGTGACTTGTTTGACATTTCTGTATTCTTTTTATTTGCCCTAAGATTTACAGTTCTGGGAATTGCTACTTTTTAATGCGGTGAGATTTTTTGATGTCTTAAACAATATCATGTTTAAATCGAGAAATATAGTATCTTCAAGCAAAATACAATAATTCAAGTGTCAGGAAATTATGCTTTCTGATATGCCAAGGGCAATGTACTTGATAAAGAAATCTCTTTTCTTGTTTACTAGTTGCAGTTACTCTTCTTGCGTACATGAGAGCTTGTGTCTGCTAGATTGTGATGTATGGCTTGTGTTTCCAGTATAACTTTTCATCTATTTGATGCTGCCATGATCTAAGATTATGTGTTAGAAGCTTGTTCAGCAGTCATCAATTTTTACCCCAAGACTTTGTTGAAGTAAAAGTTAAAACGTAGTGAAACGGGATCTCATTTATTATGATTGAGTAGTACACAAAATAGCTAATATAGATTGGGGACATTGTTTTTCTGTTTAAGGATTAGAATTAAAAGAACAAGCTCCATTACAAGGGGAAGAAGCAAGAGATTTTTACTAAGGATGCATTTAATAAAAAATTTAGGGAAAAAACAAACATGGAAATGCTGACTTTTAGAGCTTGAGATTTGTAGTTATGCTGCTCTTAGTAATCTGACTTAGTCAAAAGTATTGTGGGAAACTTGAACTAGATCATTGCCTTTCTGAATACAACATCAAGCAAGAGGACTCATCTTGCAGACAAAGGACGTCTAGCTCAAATTCCTCCCTCTGGAGCTAAAAAAATAGCCCTAATTATTGCATAGTTTCTTGATAGAGAGAGTGAGACTGTTGTTATAATGGTGACATGGTTCATATGCAATGCTTGGAATTTATAGCTGATTGAAACCCATCCTAGCCGATACTAGTAAACAAGTCATCCACAAATCTTCTCTCAATCAGATCACTGGTGCCAATATCTCTCTGAACAGAAGTTGCCCATCCATATTAAGAGCCTCGATGTATCACCCTGTTTACAAAGTGTTGTTTGTTCTTCAAGGACATTAGGTTTTATGTCAACGATAAATTATAGAACAACCCTAAGGCATTGTTAAAGTGAAAAATTTTAAGCCATAGTTACCCCAAACACACACCTCTTTTAAACCTGATGCAGGAATTTTGCCGAGGTCAACACCACCTAGTAGAGTCTAGTTACTGTCAATTGAATCAAATGGTGCACTTCACAGATAATTTGCTTGCATGAAATGCTATTTCCTGGAGTAGGCATTTGGCAAATTTGATATTCTTAGGACTGAAATGTATATGTCCTAAGTTAGACACATTCTTTTATTGGCAAATTTTTTTTTTTTTAGATAGTGCCTTCTTTTGCAAAGTGCTTTGTCAATTAGTCTACTAGATTATCTCCAGCATGAAATTTGGAAATGTTTTGCAAATGGAACCTGTCTCTGGTTTCAAGCTGATGAGCTAGGTAAAAATGCAGAATCATTGGAAATATTGGCTGGTTTCCACAGAAATTTCATCTATGTTCCCCCTTTCAAGTGTTTGCCTAATTTATGAATGTTTCCAACTTTATTCTTGTTTCTCTTGCAGTCATGGGAATTCTGGATCAAAGGTTTTCAAATGAAGTGGAGATATAATGGCATCAGAAGCAATTTCTCCTCTGCGAGATTTTTATGAATGAGGAAAACCTGATGGTCTAAATGGCGATCGACCATTTTAACCAGTTGAATTGTCTGTAAGAGTGTTATAATACTGTTGTTAGCACCTATTTACATGAGATAACTTAAGGGAAATGATAGTTCTTTTTCTATGGACCCACTATTAATTACACTTTTGAGAGGCTTCTATGAGCATAAAATAGAGCAATTCTACTTTTTGAACCAAGGTTTACCTTTTCAATCAATGAAGTTGAGCATTGTGTCTGCTAGCAACATCTTCCTGAAAAGACCCTTCCTTAGAATAAGTTCTCTTTTAAACTCAAATATTGCGGTCTTCCTCTCACTCATCCTCTTCCATATTGATTAGAAAGAATATGGGAAGCCTCTTTCTGTTTGTACTTTATAGATCGTTTGCCATAGTGAAGATATGTTGTTGTATCCTTACATTCCAGATAAATGAAGCGCCCAGTGGAATGTCATGTAATGACAGAGGGTTAACAAAATTGCAAGCATCCATCAAGGATGAGGTGTTTATCTTGAGATGGTAAGTACACTTGTCCAGACCGACGCTAAGAGTGCTCAGCTATTTAATGATTGCTATGCAAATGCGTAGAATTTGCGCAGGAAACAAAAGGTTGAGTTTCAAATGCCCCGTCTCTCTTTTTGCCTCAGATGCCCTGTTTATCACATGTGGCTTTCCTTTAGACTAGTTATTCTTAGCCGCCATATGAGAAACAGGACGTCATGTCCTTGGTAAAGGAAAAAGTTGAAGTGTAGTATCTTAGCAGTTAATAATTCTTTGATTAGACTCGTTTGAGAGAAATATCTTCTTCTTTGATCCCTGCCGTGGATTGCTATACATATATGGTTCTTGGTAGAGCAATTCTTCAATAAGAGCTCTTTAGTTGCAATCAGATCATAATCTTTACATGCATCGGAGATAATTAGTACGCTTTGGGAACTTGTTGCATATAGAAAACATGGCCTTGATATAATTTGTCTTCATAATGACAAAATCAATTTGTTTCATGTTTCTTCTCTGTTTTGTAGAACCCTGTTCCATGAATATCATTTCTCTTTGCCTTTCTTCCCCTTCTTTTCTGTTCATTTTTCATTGATGAAATTGTGGAATCTATGATTTGTTTGAGTATCTTATAGATATGCTAAATGCTAATATTTGATTTCCAGCTCCAAAGCCTCACAGGTCACGGGTAAATCATGCTTCACATTAGATCTGCCTGCATTGATTCATCCTGTTGAACACTCTCATGCCTTTGCACAGCTAGGTAAGACCTTTGAACTTATGATTCCTTTCTTTGATGGACATCATGTACATCATGTATGGTGATATGACGCACCTCTGATGCATATCGAATGATTATCAGTTACTCATGCATATAACTAGTGTGTACATGGTGTGACCTTTTATATTATAGGTTGTGCCAAATTAGGGCGCTGTGGCAATAATTCTTGCTGTGACAGTTTGATATGATGCTCATGTTAAGATCGAGTATACTTATAGCTATAGATTTACTCATATGATTGTAGTCAATCACAATGAGGAAGAACATAATTGATTGCTCTTCATTAATGATTCTTGGTTTATTCCGATCATATTGTTCAATGTTCTTATTCCTGTTAGTTAATCTGTTCATTTGACTATAAGCTAAGTCAAACTTTCACCTCAAGGTAGCTCCCACTCTTGAAACGAACTGTTTGCAGGATTACTTTTAAACTGTAGTTTTGTGATAAAGCACAAATCTGAATGTGACAGTACTGGTGCTGGCTCTAGCATAGTAAGATTCTTTCTAGTTTGTGATATGGCAGAAACAATTAGGGTTAATTATTTTGTCTCAAGATGTTAAAACATTTTAGAAACAGCATCCCACGAAGTGCCTTCAAATGATTCGATGCACTCCAACTGATGATGCATGTGCCGTTTACTGCTCTTCTAATCACAGAATTTCATCAAGGGATCTGAAAAAGGAAGCGTGATGCATGTCCAAATCAATTTTTGCTGGGATGTTCATGTGTCTACAGAGGATTGCAGATGTGATCACCAGCGATTTCATGCTTTAACTTATCAGATTGTTTAGATAATTTTACAGCATAAACCTGTACGAGCATCGGTTTTTCAGAGGTTAATTTTCGTCATCTACATATTTTGTGATGTAGTTTGACAAGAGTTTTTCGAACTTTGAGGTAATTCCAGGTGCACTATTGATGATTCTGAGCTTTATAGTTATCGACTATGTGTGATCCCTAACAATGATGAAAGATGTAAAAGGTTGGAATTTGAGAGCCTCACAGTGGTGAAGGTAGACACCACGTCAGAATTTCGATCTTGACTACTGCCGGGTGACCAACAATTCTTCCATAGATTAAGCAGAAAAAAAAAAAAAAGGAACGTTTGTAGTTCCATAGATTTTTTCTATATTGTTTGATTGCATTTAAATAATAATGCCTAATTATTAAGCATATCATCTCATGAGTAAAGCCACAAAAGTTAAATTACATTAAAAAGAAAAAAAAAAAGATATTCTTGTTGCTAGTTCTCTTTCAAAAATTGACCACGATTGGCACATTTGATAATCGAGATATATTAAAGTTTAATTTTGTGAGACAGCTATTTTAGGGGTCGTAGTATGGTCTTAAGTTCACGCCAAAGGAACTCAACCCGGGTTGGTAACCCCATCGATCCTAAGAGACTCGAAGAAAACATGGGCAAAGGTTGGAGGTTTGTCCTACTTAGAAAAACTCGACCACTAATGCCTGGGTGAGAGGCGGTGCAAAGGTTCTATTAATTTTGTAATAGCAAGCTAGCTTCAATGAAAAGTTTAGGCCAACAATGGTAAGGAAAACCATTGAAAAATCTACTTAGGTTTTTTTTTGTTGGCCGTGGAATTAGATTACCTATTGAAATGGGGACTCAAAATTTTGGATATTCTACTTAGAAAAAAAAATTAAACTTTAAATTGAATTACCAAGCAACACTTGTTATTGAAATTTTACTGACACTGTTAGCTATGTTTGGTCGTTCAAATTTCTAATTAGGATAAGATTGGATAAAATAGAATATGAAATATAAGGATTTTAATATATTCTATCTACTATTTGGTGAACGCAATTGGATTTATTCACATCATATTATATATATTGTTTGGTATAAATGGCATGTTAGTATAAATGAATAAATTTTTTTACAAATAGAGATGATAAAAGTCTTTCATGACACTTTTGCCTACTTCATTTTTATTTGCTTATTTTATTTTATTTTCGTCTCTTTTTTTAATTAATTTATTTGTCATTTCTTTCTTCCCCTTCTATTATTCTTTAATAAAATTTTATTAAATAGTAAACTGTATTGATATACCTAAAATTCTAAAATATATGTAATAAATACGTTGAATCTATATTCTAAAATAGAATTAAATTTGAATATATAAATAAAAATAATATTAAATTAAAATAACTAATTTTTTATTTTTTATTTTGACTTTCTTATATTAGAATTCAAGTATTATTGTATTGAAATATAATTTTAATTTTATTAATGTTATTAATTTAAGAAGTTTATTATTTGAGAAAAATAACTTTTCTAATATGAATGTTAGAAATCCTATCTATCTTTATCTCACATTTCTCACAAGATAATTTTATATATTCTATATTTCTCTTATATCCAACTTTATCCTATTTTGAGTAGGCACAAACGTAGGATAGAATAATATATCCTGAATTTTATCCTGATTGTTAAACAAAGCCTTAATGTATTTATTTCTTTAATGGTAACACCCCAATTACATCACCATCAAAATCATGGGACATCCAAGTCACCAAGGACCTTGAGGGGTAGTTAAATGTTAGTGTATTTGTTTCTCTTTGCTGGTTGAGATTGTCCATAAGGTTTTGTGAGAAAGACATCAAGAGATATTATACTTTGAGACACTAGGGAACTTAGGGTTGGGCCCACAACCTCGACACCCTAGTCCAAGGACCCCATGCCAGCCTCATGGACGCTTAAACCCACATCCTCGGTGGTTGACCGGGACCTCGACACTAGTAGCCAAGACCAATTGGTCAATCAAAGACTCTATTTAGGTACGGATGGATTCTTCTATCCCTTATTGTTGACATTGTCTTGCTCCATTCCTCTAGCTGTATCATTATATAATTACAAACTAATCTAATTTATTATCCTCAAATGGCAGCCATTTGGATTACTAAAAGTTCATGAAAGAGCTTCTACTATTGTGGAAGTGGCTTTCTAGAACTCTTCTTAAATTCTACAATTTTCCTAATTGCATCAAGGATTACTCTATATTTTAGGTAAGAAATTTTTTCATTCTCTTCCTTGCCCGTTTCTCTTCTCATTCGCCTATATTATTGATTAATTCTTAATATTTCATAATTAACGTCCAAACAAACCCTGCAGAAACGCATCAAATATAGGAAGCTGCTCGCTTTTTCTTCCTCATCGAGTATGGTATGAGAGCATATATCTCTTCCTTCAAGGAGTCTTCTTGAAATCTAGAGCGATAACACTAAGCCAGATCTGTATATTCCAAAAGTTCTTTGTCATGGACTCTCGGTGGCCTTCAATTACTTTTGCATTTTTTAGTATTCGCTTTGCACGAGGGTTTAGATTTTCTGAACAAATACAAGTACTTCTCTCTTTGCAATTATTACTGTAGGCACCTCAATTTTTTTCTTTAACCAATGTTTGATCACGCAATCTATTCTCAGATAGCCCCCGCTCCAATAGAAAATTTCTTGACTTTGAATATATCAAAACCTTGAGTGTTGATTAATAAAAAAAAAACTTAGTTAAAATTACTAGCAATTGATGCAATTGGGGTGTGTTTTGCAAGAGCAACGACGCTTAGTTTGCTCATATCGGGATGGTCGGATTGCAAATATCATGACTTTTAACTATGGCTTCTGATCTTAAGGCTATTCAGAAAATTATAATTTCACTGATTAAGTGATGAATTTAGGTATATCTAGGGTCGATCAGAGTTTCTACAAAGAAGATATTATGACTTTTCATCGTGACCAACCACTAGAAATCCACAATCCTGAAACTTTTCAATGAATTTTCAGCTCATAAATTTCTGTGAAAGTGAATGTTGGGTCAATTGGGCGGAAGAGAAATGAGGGGTCGCTCCGATAAATGGACAAATAAAATAAACGATATAAATACAAAAGGAAAATTTTGCGCTTAGTGGTATGGCGTTTGTAGCGCCCGGCTCACTCCTGCAGCTGCTTCTTTACTACCTAGAGGCCCAGGTCTGCTAAGCAATGGGCTGGGGGCCCTGTACAATGTGATAATGACCACAGTGGTCGACATAGTTACCCGGCGAAATAAAAAAAGAAAAATTGAACACATCATAACATCAGTGCAGACAAAATTCACGTTTAAGGCCCTTTGATGGAGAATTTTGGCAATTTTCGGGAAATGCATCCTGAGAAAAGACAGCTTACGTCTATGCTCTATTTGCATGCATCTCCATCATTCGCACTAACAGACTTCCAAGAAAAAGATTTCTCGCTTCACATCGGAATTCACAAGAGTCTCTTTCTTCTTGGAACTCATCGGCTTGTGGAGTCAGAGTCGTACCGTAAGGGCTGGGAAAACGGCCCACCACCAACCTCAATGCCTCTCTCCCTCTCGCCATGCCCCTGCAGTTGCAGACCCTCCAACAATAGTCGAATGATGGTTTTTGTCCCGTTCCAATTTTCGTCTCTTACAACTTATTAGACTGATATGTGACTACTAGTGTGTATGTATTTTACTATGAACGTTGCGATATGCGTGTATCAATTTTGAGAGGCGATGTGAGCTCACAAAATCTCTTCCCGTTGTTTCCCATGTATCATCAGCTCTCTAACATTTCAAAGCATGTCAAATGCTTGTCTTTGATGCAAAGCCAGAGTCACCACAGCTCAGCATAAGAAGCATGAATCGTAAAATCCTCTGAAGGAGCCGCTTATAATCTGATGTGGTTTTAGAGCCTCATGGACAAAAAATAAGCTAATGCCTCTCTCTCTTTATGAATTGAAAAAATTAAAGTGAGAGCATCGCAAAAAATTAAAGCCAAGTGGAAAATGACAAAGAAATATTTATCGAAACATGTAACATATTAAACTATGCAAAAGCTAAATATTCACGAAAAAGAAAATGGCAAGGGGTAGAGTGAGCTAGATATTTTGAAAAATATAGGCTTCTCGTTGTACAAACTATAGAGAATTGAGAATAGGGAGAGGCCATTAAACTTTTCTTTATTCGACACAAATTAAAATCGAAAGTATTACATGAGCCTGTCTGTCCACATTGGTCATCATTCCATTCGTTAGTCATTACGTTTTTATGGTGAGGCCCACTTTAGGCCTTTACTCTATCCCCTCCGTCAATCTCTTGTCTCCCTTACTATCTCTCTTTGCACCTTCTTCTTCTCTTCCGCAGCGTGTCTTCCCACCTAGAATCCATGAAGAAAAAAAGATCTAGAAAATCCTGGAGAGCTCATGTAACTGAAGATTAGGCCCCATGAATAGGACTCCAAAGGTCACACTATCGAAATATTCAACAGCTTCGAGCTTTTGTACAACCCACCACTCACTTGCTCGAAGGAGCCTACTTCCACGAGAAGTAAGAGCTGTTCCCTTTGTCTTTCTATCTAAGTTTTTTTATATTATATCGTGAGAAGGTTATGTTTGCGAGAGTTTGGGTTTCAACCTTAGCTTTTCCTGTTCTGATTTTTTTCTTCTCTTTTTAATCGGCGATCGATAGATTATATACCCCAATTTCAATGTACTTGGATAGCATTCAACTAGAGCGATGCAGAAGATCCCGATTTGTATGTTTGCAAAGTTGATAGTTGTGGTCACTATTTTATTTCATCCATTTGAGCCACGTAGAGGGTGCCTTTTCGTATATTGACTTTAGCATTTTAATTAAACAAAGTTGAAACATCATTGTCAAAGAATATATCTGCTAACGATTCCATTGTGAATTTGTGGGCTTCAAATTCTCTAGTAATCTAGAAAACCATTACCATTTGTGACAACATCTCAAAGGATGAAGCAAAACAGTGAACAACATGTAGAAGGTGAAGATCACAGCCCAATTAAAGAATCACTTAGTGTACGTGTATATCGAATTTTTCTGCATTACTCCTAGCTGAATATTATCCAAATATAGAGAAATTGGTGTGTATTGTAACCTTTTCCGTCACTGATTAAAAGAGAAAAGAAAGTTCAGAGCACTAAATTGTAAGTTTCAAAATTCAAATTCGCTCCATTCAAGATCATTGAAAAAAGGGAAAAGCATTGATATGGAGAGAAGGGAACCGAACAGAGCTCATGCTTCTCGTGGAGGTAAGCGCCAAGCGAGTTAGTGGCAGGGGCGTACAATAGACCTTACATGTTGTCTATTCTTCCTCCGGGGAATCTGCCCGTCACTACATGCCCGAAACTCTTTACAATCTCCATAACACTATTAATGTAATTCAAAAGAAGATAAATCCACCGCGGGGATTGTTAGATGTATGCCCTAAAGTTGCTATGTAATAGTTACATATTAGGGATTTCAATTGTACATATAAGGATTATGTTATTTTAATTTTAAAAGGAATTGATTAATTAATCCTTTATTCGTTTAATTAATTAATGTACACATGGTTGCAATGCATATGATATGTGCGTTACCTTTTATTAGTAATGAAAATAAAATAAAATAAAAGCTTAAAGCTTCATGCATGTGCACGATTCTTTAAATCGTGCACATGCACGAAGATTGGATGGTTAGCAACTGTTGACCATCATGCATAGAGATCGTGCATGAACGGTAAGAAACCGCTGACCGTTCTTGCACGATGGTGCATGATCGTGATCAGCAACCGTTGCTGATTCGTGAAGGCTTTAAGAAATAAAATGCCGCAAAAAAGGTTGCGAGGAATCAGAAGATGCTTTGCTAAAATTAGAGAGCAAAAGTGTGTGTGTGTTCTTGTGTCTTTGAGACGCAAGAAAGAAGAGCATTATCTCGTTCGGGCCGTGAATATTATACATCAAGAATACGACGGATTATTTCCACGCGATTGCTAGCACGATCGAAGTGGTGAATATCCGAAAATTCTCTCTTTTGTTCGACATTCGTTGTTGGTGTGTCTGAACTAAAGGTCCGACCCTTGTGGGACTCGAATTGTAGAACATCCGAACCGACTCGTTTCAAAGCGCGCTTCGACAGGTATTTCGTTTAACTCCCTTTTGTGTTTTGATTTTTGATCAAAACGCACGAACAACGCCTTAGGAGAATCATGTGTAATATATATCTTTGTTTCCGCTGCATTCATTTCGTTAATTTCTCTTATACATGATTCTTGAAACCCCAACAATGGTATCAAAGCCAACCTTAGGCGTTTTTCGTGCATTTAATTGATTTGTAGTTCAAATATATTTTTGTGTTCTTATGGCCAATTTATTTTTGTTAAGAGAATTGGTTCTCTTACTCTCATGTGGCCTATAGAAGTTGATTAATTTATGTGATAAATTTAATCAACTAAGCAAAAATTAAAACTAAATCAATTTTGAATCAAAAATCCATAACTTGTTATATTTTGTGTTTATATTTTACAAATGATATGCAGAATTTTATGCATGCCTTCTAGAGCTTTAAATTTTGAATTTATGGCTCGTAAGGAAGGGTGGTGATCATGGAAAAATCTCTAAATGTTGTGATTGTTATATGGATGAATGTATGATGATTACAGGTATTTTTTTTTTTTGGATGCAATTATTAAATGGAGGCTATGTCCTTCCTTTTATATTTATTTTTATGAAATGTAATTTTAATATAGTTTAGTATTTCAATTATTGATGCAAATACTACAAGAAAGGAGGAGCCATTGGAGGAGCCATTAAACCGGTGAGCTCTCTGGGCCTAGTCTTTGAAGAGTTCAAAGATTGAAGAAAAAGTGAAGAGCAGGTCCGTATTATTAAAACATTAAAATGGCTAAATGAGTCTTTTTGGCTTGAGACTTATTGAACCATAATTCCATGATCACCACATAGGATAGATATTATGTGATATCTATTTATTTATTGTGTTTATGATATCGTGCATGTTAAACCGGTTAATGTGCAAAGTGAGACCGTTAATAACGACCCAAATCTCCTTACAAAGAATATTAAGTCGAAATGGGTTTCGGACTCATGGCCTTCCATTGTCGTGGTTTGATCCAATATTATAGTGGTTAACTAACCGGTTATTGATACATAGGGGTTAATTACCATTTATAATATTGGACCACTCCATTATGCATATGATGCTGTGGGGTTAAAGATAAATGATTTCTAATAACTGTCAGGTAAGGAAATCGTTTGTGTTTTCAATACTTACATGAGACAATGGGTTAGACTTAATTATGATCATGATACCAATAACTGTTAGGTGAGGCATTCATGGTCTAGAGGCCGAAGTTATGATTGAGACTCGCATATAATGTGTTGAACAAACTGGTTCACTCACTAAATTCATAGGACACCAATAACTGTTAGGTGAGGTGGACTTTGGGCTAGTGGGACTCCAATCCCCACTAGTAATCTTTACCCAACAAAGATTACCGCTTCCCATCTTAAGGAGTATGAGATTCGAAGATAAATTTAGTAGGAGGATCTATTTCATTTAAAGATCAAAATGAAATAGTTATTATGAAAAGTACAACAGTTAACAATTTATTTTCTACAACAGATATATTATTACTTTGAAAAATAGTGACCACAAACCCACTCGCTTTTATACTTGACAAGAATTGTTTGACTGGACCCAATTTCACTAACTGGGTGAGGAATTTGAGAATTGTTCTCAATTCAGAAAAAATTGGGTATGTGCTTGATAAAAAGATGCCAACCTCATTTCCTGAGGGTGGGACCCAAGAGGAGCATGTCACTTATGATAAGTGGCGTGATGGTGACTTAAAAGTTATGTCATATATGCTTGCTTCGATGAACAATGAATTACAAAAGAAGTATGAATCTATGGAAGATGCTAGGTCGATCATTTTGCATTTAAATGAATACTTTGATGAGAATGGTCGAACATCTAGATATGAGATATCTAAGGCATTGTACCATATGAGGATGACTGAAAGATCATCAGTTAATGATCATGCTTTGAAAATGATCGGGCACATTGAAGAATTGGCTAGGCTGAATCTCGTTATGGATAATGAGTTAGCTATGGATTTGATCCTCCAATCTTTACCTGATTCCTTTTCTGGTTTTGTCCAAAACTTCCACATGCATAAGATGGAGAAAACTCTTGCTGAGTTACATAGCATGCTGGTAGTTTATGAGAAGGAAATGCATAACACGAGGCCAAATGTAGTGGCTATAGCTAAGGCTTCTTCTTCAAAATGTAAGATTGTTTTAAAGAAGAATAAATGGAAGAGGCCTGCCAAACCTCGCGAGCTTGAAGGTCAAGCCCAAGAACCAACCTTATGAAGGTATGGTGTTTATGTTTATTGAAACTAATTTTATGGTTAATGTTGAATCCAGCTCATGGGTTCTAGATTCTGCTGCAACTTCACATATTTGTATGTCTTTGTAGAATCTGAAAATAAGCAGGATGTTAGGACGAAATGAGATTGTCCTGACGTTTGCCAATGGAGCAAGAGTTGCTGCATTAGCTATAGGGACTTTTCATTTATGTTTTCCTTCTGGACATGTAATGTTTTTAAAGAACTATTTGCATTATAAGAATGCTATTATGAACATCATCTCTATACCTCGTTTAGGTAAAGAGAATTATGAATTTTTTTTTTGCTGATGATGTATGTTCTCATTATCATAATAGAATATGTGTTGGTTCTAGCTTATTAACCAACAATCTTTATACCATTACAATGTCCGGTAATGTGATTACTAATGTCAATAAGTAAAATAGAATTGATATAAATGCCATAACTAATAAACGCCCTACAGACGGTCCAAATAAAAAGTATGTTTGGCATCTTCAATTAGGTCATATTGGAGAAGATAGAATTAACAAGTTGAGTAATGATGGATACATTGATCCTTCAAATTTTGAGTCATACTCCACTTGTGAGGCATGTCTTCTAGGAAAAATGACTAAAGTGTCTTTTGTGGGATAAAGTGCGCGAGCTGCTGACATATTAGAATTAATACATACAGATGTTTGTGGACCAATTAATGAAACTGCTAGAGGTGGTTATAATTACTTCATTACCTTCACCGATGATCAGTCATGTTATGGTTATTTATACCTCATGAAGTATAAATCTGAATCATTTGAAAAGTTCAAGGAATTCAAGGCTGAAGTTCAGAAACAAATAGGAAAATGTATTAAGGCTCTTCGATCGGATCGATGAGGTGAATACCTTAGTACTAAATTCCTGGACTATCTTAAAGAGAATGACATTTTATCACAATGGACACCTCTTGAAACTCCAGAATATAATGGTGTATTTGAACGAAGAAATCGTACTTTATTAGATATGGTACGATCTATGATGAGTTACACTGATTGTCAATATTCCTTTGGGGATATGCCCTTGAGACAACTGTATATATACTGAATAGAGTGCCGTCCAAATCTGTTCCAACTACGCCTTATGAGATATGGCATAGTAGGAAACCTAGTCTTAATCATATTAAGATTTGGGGTTGTCCAGCTTTCGTGAAAAAGCTAAAAATGGAAAAATTGGAGGCAAGATTTGAACAAGGTTGTTTCATTGGATATCCAAAGGAAACTCTTGGATATTATTTCTATTTTCATTCAAACCAAAAAATTTTGGTATGTAAGCACGCTTCTTTTTTGAAGAATCAGTTCGTCCAAGAAAGTGGTGCTGGGCGAAAAATAGTCTTACAAGAAGAAAATAATGAAGTGCCAAACAACCGAGTTTGGATACCAATCTCTGATTCAGTGGGAGCTTCTGATACACAACCTCTTAGGAGAAGTGCGAGAACATCTCGCCCACCTGCTCGTTATAGACACTTGGTTGATCATATTGAACAATTATTCATTGTGAATGATAGTGATCAACCCGGTGATCCTAAAAGCTATGAGGAGGCGATGTTGGACATCGATTCTGGTAAATGGCTAGAAGCCATGAAATTCGAAATGGATTTAATGTATTCCAATGAGGCTTGGACCTTGACTGACCTGCCAGATGGTATTGTACCAATTGGTTGTAAATGGATCTTCAAGAGGAAGATGAATGCTGAAGGTCAAATTGAAACTTACAAAGCACGGTTGGTGGCGAAATGATATCGTCAAAAAGAAGGAATTGATTATGACGAAACTTTCTCACCTGTGGCCATGGTAAAATCCATTCGAATTATGTTGGCTATAGCTGGACACCTTGATTATGAGATATTCCAAATGGATGTCAAAATGACTTTTCTAAATGGTTTTCTCGATGATGACATCTATATGGAATAGCCACAGGGTTTTGAATCAAATAGTGAAAAACGGAAGGTGTGTAAGCTTAAAAGATCCATTTATGGACTCAAACAAGCCTCCAGAAGTTGGAATATCCGTTTTGATGAGGTAATCAAATCGTTTGGCTTCATCAAAAATCCGGATGAACCTTGTGTATATAAGAATATTAGTGGTAGTGCAATTGCATTTCTAGTTTTGTATGTCGATGATATACTTTTGATTGGAAATGATGTACTAATGATATCATCGATAAAACTATTCTTGTCACAGAAATTCTCCATGAAAGATTTAGGAGAGGCAACCTACATTTTAGGTATCAAGATCTATAGAGATAGATCAAGACGATTGATTGGCCTCTCACAATCTACGTACATAGACAAAGTGTTAACACGGTTTAACATACAATATTCCAAGAGAGGATTATTGCCTTTTAGGCAAGGGATCCGTCTTTCTAAGGAGATGTGTCCCAACACTCTTGAAGAAAGAGAGCGGATGGCAAAGATACCATATGCATCTGCTATTGGAAGCATAATGTATGCTATGCTATGTACTAGACCTGATATTACCCATGTTGTAAGTATTACTAGCAGATATTAGTCTCATCCAGGAGAAGAGCACTAGATAGCAGTCAAGAATATTCTTAAGTACTTGCGAAGGACTAAAGATTTATCCTTAATAT
Organism: Eucalyptus shirleyi; assembly: GCA_017140165.1. NCBI lineage: Eukaryota > Viridiplantae > Streptophyta > Magnoliopsida > Myrtales > Myrtaceae > Eucalyptus > Eucalyptus shirleyi. The sequence continues at coordinate 30,538,505 of CM029450.1, forward strand.
ATGGAGAAGGAGAATTTAAAGTTGTAGCTTATACTGATTCTGATTTTCAATCGGATCCTAATGATTATAAGTCTACGTCTGGGTTTGTCTTCACATTCAATGGTGGTGCAGTTAGTTGGAAAAGTTCCAAACAAAGTATAACTGCCGATTCCACCACTGAGGCAGAGTATGTAGCTGCTTCTGAAGCAGCAAAGGAAGCCGCTTGGATGAAGAAGTTTATTTCTGAACTTGGAGTCATTCCTTCAATTGAGCAACCGATCACATTATTTTGTGACAACAATGGGGCAATAGCTCAAGCTAAGGAACCAATATCTTACCAGAAGTCCAAGCACATTGAGAGACGCTTCCATCTCATCAGAGAAATTATTGGGAGAGGTGATATCGCCTTGCAGAAAATTGCTTCAGCAAAAAACGTGGCAGATCCCTTCATTAAGGCCTTACCTCAGTCTTCTTTTGAAAGACATATTAACAAAATGGGTTTGAGGTACCAGACAAGTTGGCTTTAGTGCAACTGGGAGATTGTTGGATGTATGCCCTAAAGCTATTATGTAATAGTTACATATTAGGGATTTCTATTGTACTTTCATTATTATTATTTAATTAATGGCAATAACGTATTCATTCATTTGTCCAATTATTTTATATTGATGAATGATTCCATAAGATCAGTTGCAACTAGACCATATCTTGAGACGTCAAGAATATATGTGACTGATTCATAGTTAGACTGAATCTTTAAATCATTCCCGGTCGATGGATTATTGAGTGGATATTAATAATCCTGTTGAGGCCGGTGTGTTCTTAACTTCGCCATTAAGTATTGGATACTTAAGGGAATGATGAGTCACATGTCATTAGGTATTATGATGTCTGAGTTAGAACACAGGTGTTTGTATTAGACAAATTCACTGAACGTGATACATATGGAACGATTAGCGACATGGAAGCTTTTAGCGTGGTCAATGTCTAATTGTTCATGCTTTGGTCTTGTGTAAATAATCCTTAGACCTGAGGCACAGTGTTAACTTGTGTATTGAACAACTATGGTTCACGGGTGCACATAATGTCGGGTCGTTGATCCGTCTTTATACTTGATGGTCATAGTTTGTTCATATACGAAGTTACATGTGTGCGCAATATGGAATCTGTCTCCTTATTATATGCAAGGTATGATAATGATGTCTTATGCAATCTAATTATGGCAAAGCATTGAAATCATCGGCCGAGGTTGTAACCAAGAATAAATTGTTTATGTCTCGAATAAAATACATGTCAATTAGATTTGTGCATATGATCGAATTAATGACTTGACAAATATTCCATGGTCTTTGTTTAATCGGGACATAATAAGACAGAGGGATTGAATTACACTGTAGGCAAAGCTGACAGGTTCATTATATTCTTAAAGTATTCACACTATCTGGGTAGCCATGACATATTGCTAGATGTCAATCGTGGCTTGTAGGACCTAAAAGATTAATCGGGACAATTAATTCTTTTGGAAGTACTAATGTGTTAGTACAAGTCTTACTACCAGCTTAGTGATGAACCTAGGGATGTCACATACCATAAACAATTAGGATGACGTGGAACAAGAGAGAAATATTATTGCAAATGTGTTTGCAATTACTACAATCGAATTGAGTCGATTTGAAATTAAATTAAATGAGATTTAATTTAATTTGTATTATAGTCACGAGCCTACTTGCATATGATGCACACGCATGCCCAAAGTGAATATATGTTAACATACCCCAATTGTGTACTTTAATTATTATTATTTAATTAATGGCAATGAATTGACCAAATGGGTTTGAGGTACCAAACAAGTTAGCTTTAGTGCAAGTGGGAGATTGTTAGATGTATGCCCTAAAGCTGCTATGTAATAGTTACATATTAAAGATTTCAATTGTACATATATGGATTATGTTATTTTAATTTTAAAAGGAATTGATTAATTAATCTTTTATTCATTTAATTAATTAATGTACACATGGTTGCAACGCACATGATATGTGCATTCCCTTTTATTAGTAATAAAAATAAAATAAAATAAAAGCTTAAAGCTTCGTGTACATGGTCAGCAGCTGCTAACCATCTGCTGACCATCATGCACAAAGATCATGCATGAACGGTCAGCAACTGCTGACTGTTCTTGCACGATGGTGCATGATCGTGATTAGCAATGGTTGCTGATCCCACGATCAGCAACCGTTGCTGATTCGTGAAGGCTTTAAGAAATAAAATGCCGCAAAAAAGGTTGTGAGGAATCAGAAGATGCTTTGCTAAAATTAGAGAGCAAAAGTGTGTGCGTGTTCTTGTGTCTTTGAGACGCAAGAAAGAAGAGCATTATCTCGTTCGGGCCGTGACTATTATACATCAAGAATACGACGGATTATTTCCACGTGATTGCTAGCACGATCGAAGTGGTGAATATCCGAAATTTCTCTCTTCTGTTCGATGTTCGTTGTTGGTGTGTCTGAACTAGAGATCCGACGCTTGTGGGACTTGAACTGTAGAACATCCGAATCGACTCGTTTCAAAGCGCACTTCGAGAAGTATTTCGTTTAACTCCCTTTTATGTTTAGATTTTTTATTAAAACGCACAAACAACGCCTTAGGAGAATCATGTGTAATATATATCTTTGTTTCTGCTGCGTTCATTTTGTTAATTTCTCTTATACATGATTCTTGAAACCCCAACAGGGACTTACTTCTCCATAAGCATGCCAAGGCTCGCCCAGGCCAAGGCAACCTCGTTAGGCATCGATTGGGTGACGACAATGCCGAGTGAGGCCACCCTGGCCTGGGTGTAGGTCGAACTCACCTAGGCAACCCTTCTCGGGCCATGCTTGGGTGAGGACTTGCCTCATTGAGGCTTGCCCTCGCTTGGCCGAGCCTTGCCTATGGCGGGCAAGGCTAGTCGGATAGCTGTGGCTGGTGGCCGACCATCGCTTGTGGCTAGTCGGCTGTTGGAAAAGGCAAAGAAGAAAGCCAAAAAGAAGAGAAATAAAAGAAAGAAAAAAGGGAAAAAATAGAGAAAATAATAAAATAAAAAATAAAATATTATTAATTGTCCACGTCAACGCCGACGATCCTATATGGCATCACCGATGTCCACGTTAGCATTTTTCTACCAAAATTGATCGGATAAACTCAATTGGTAAGAAGTAAAAATATTTAGGATTGAATTGGAAAAGTTAAAAGATTTATGATTAAATTGGCAAAAGTGCAACATGTTTATGATTTTTTGAATAATTTTACCCACAACGGGCAATCTGATCTATATAACAACATTATTTTGTTTATTTTTCTCGTTTTTCTTACCTTTTTCTTATCTTTTTTTTTCCCCTTTTTTTTTATGGGTTAGTTTTCTTAAATGACTGTTCATCTTTGCCATTGAAAAGGGTTTGCGTTGTCTTCAAGAGATGTTGCTGCCACTGGTCGATACCGCTGCAAGCCAACACCGCCATTCACAATAACTTCCTCTCTTTGTAGAGCAGAAGCACCATTCCAATGTTAGCCCTTTTAATTTTCAGTCTTCAAACTTCGGTAGGAATCGGACCTCCAAGTCATTGACCTCCATTAACGGAGGCAATCGAGCAACCTCAAATTTGGGTTGCGTGACACCATAGGTGAGGGACGCGACCTCAAGTGAGGGATCGCGCCTTAATCACAGGAGGCGAGCTCCATTAATGGAGGTCGACCATAGAGAGAAATAATGACGACTTCTGTATGATGGTGATTATCGTCATTTTCCTTAAAAGTACATAAAAAAGTTCAGCAGTTATTATATTAGAGCCGTAGAATGATGTTATCATGATTTAACGACTTCTGTATGATGGTGATTATCGTCATTTTCCTTAAAAGTACATAAAAAAGTTCAGCAGTTATTATATTAGAGCCGTAGAATGATGTTATCATGATTTAAACTAGAAAAACTTATACATTGTAATATAAAACAATGTTTGAATTCCAAGATTGTATGGAAAAATTCTATCTATCAAGTCAATTTGTTACTAATTTTCATGCTATTCAATGAGAAATCACAAGAACATTATATTTATTTGTGTGAAATAATCATATTTTGGGCATAAATGACTTTTAACACTCACGTCATTAGTTGACTTAGGAAAATATATTAAACAAATTCATTGTTGAAGTACTATTACCTATATACAATGTGACATGTGGTCTATGCTGATATAATTCGGTTCACTTCAAAAGTATTGAGTATTTTTTTTTTTTTTTGTAATTTCCGATGCGTTGGAGACAATTTTTTTTTTTTTTGGTTGAAAATCCACAAGTATGTGTACTTGTTGTAAAGTGAGTATTTTACTAAGAGTTCTTCCCCAGCTAACGACTATAGTATCATTGAATATTCACACCTGCCATTCTCATACTTTGCTGTACTGCAATTGTAAATTGTTGCTATGTATTATATTATGGACATCACATTCTTTCATAAATTAAACAAAAAGAAAAAAAGGAGTTTAAGGTAGTAATTCTGCTATTTTTTCTATATTATTTTATTGCATTAGATAATGATGATAACCTATTAAGCACATGAATTAATGAGTAAAGCCACAAAATCTAATTTATAAAAAGCACTTTACACAAAACATATCCAGACTATCCATTTAACAATCGATATAAATTAATTTATCTTTTGAAAATTAGCTAAGTGGTTATTAATTTGACAGTGGCCTCCCTATAACAGGAAACTATATTGATGTGTCAATATTTATGTCATCTAACCATCTCTTCACATTTCTCCTAAAAGTAGACAGGTGTTCGTCCAAGGTCTCGTTATCTTCCATACATTTACTTTTGATGAATAAATGCCGGTCAACTGGGGCTTGTCGATGATCGCACTCCTGCATGGTTGATCATCTATTTTTCTAACATTAGCCCAAATGTATAAGAATACATAACAGATTATGATTCAAAATTACCATCTTCTTGTTTGTTTTAGACTATGGGTCTTTCATGCAAATACTCTGGTATTTCTAATGTTTTACTAGAACTGATTATAATAGTCATTATCAGCTAAACTAGAAACTCAAATTTGGACTTCTTATTACCAGAAGAAAAGAGGCATCTTGTTATGATTGAAGAATAAGGAAAGCACGTTCAGGTAAAAAGCAACTGCCAATTGCCTTTGGACCGATAAAATTATTAAGATTTTAATGTTCTCGTGGAGCAACACGTGACTATCATGGTCTTTACATGACCTATCACATCACTGAGATTTTCTCAGTCAACAACGATCAAGACATTAATTAACTCATCAATATCATAAATTCCAGTGTTTAGGACATAATTGGTGTAATGGGGAAGCTCAAATCCAATCAATGCAATTCTTTCCCAGGAAACCCATGCAAAACACACGCAAGTCCTTTACATCTTTCATCATTGTTAGGGATCACACATGACATAGTCGATAACTATAAAGCTCAGGATCATCAATAGTGCACCTGGAATTACCTCAAAGTTCAAAAAACTCATGTCAAACTGCATCACAAAATATGTAGATGATGAAATTGAACCTCAGAAAAACTGATGCTCGTACAGGTTTATGCTGTAAAATTATCTAAACAATCTGATAAGTTAAAGCATGAAATCGCTGGTGATCACATCTGCAATCCTCTGTAGACACACATGAACATCCCGGCAAAAACTGATTTGGACATGCATCACGCTTCCTTTCTCAGATCCCATGATGAAATTCTGTGATTAGAAGAGCAGTAAACGGCACATGCATTATCAGTTGGAGTGCATCGAATCATTTGAAGACACTTTGTGAGATGCTGTTTCTAAAATGTTTTAACATCTTGAGACAAAATAATTAACACTAATTGTTTCTTCCATATCACAAACCAGAGAGAATCTTACTATGCTAGAGCCAGCACCAATAATGTCACATTCAGATTTGTGCTTTATCACAAAACTACAGTTCAAAAGTAATCCTGCAAACAGTCCATTTCAAGAGTGGGAGCTGCCTTGAAGAGAAAGTTTGACTTAGCTTATAGTCAAATGAACAGATTAACTAACAGGAATAAGAACTTTGAACAATATGATTGGAATAAACCAAGAATTGTTAATGAAGAGCAATCACTTATGTTCTTCCTCATTGTGATTGACTACAATCATATGAGTGAATCTATAGCTATAGGTATACTCGATCTTAACATGAGCATCATATCAAACTGTCACAGCAAGAATCATTGCTACGGCGCCCTAATTTGGCACAACCTATAATATAAAAGGTCACACCATGTACACACTAGTTATATGCATGAGTAACTGATAATCATTCGATATGCATCAGAGGTGCGTCATATCACCATACATGATGTACATGATCTCCATCAAAGAAAGGAATCATAAGTTCAAAGGTCTTACCTAGCTGTGCGAAGGCATGAGAGTGTTCAACAGGACGAATCAATGCAGGCAGATCTAATGAGAAGCATGATTTACCCATGACCTGTGAGCCTTTGGAGCTGAAAATCAAATATTAGCATTTAGCATATCTATAAGATACCTAAACAAATCATAGATTCCACAATGTCATCAATGAACAATGAACAGAAAAGAAGGGGAAGAAAGGAAAAGAGAAATGATATTCATGGAACAGGGTTCTACAAAACAGAGAAGAAACATGAAACAAATTGATTTTGTCATTATGAAGACAAATTATATCAAGGCCATGTTTTCTGTATGCAACGAGTTCCCAAAGCGTACTAATTATCTCTGATGCATGTAAAGATTATGATCTGATTGCAACTAAAGAGCTCTTATTGAAGAATTGCTCGACCAAGAACCATATATGTATAGCAATCCACGGCAGGGATCAAAGAAGAAGATATTTCTCTCAAACGAGTCTAATCAAAGAATTCTTAACTATTAAGATTTCCTTGACCAAGGACATGATGTCCTGTTTCTCATATGGCAATTTGGCTAAGAATACCCAGTCTAAAGGAAAGCCACATGTGATAAACAGGGCATCTGAGGCAAAAAGAGAGACGGGGCATCTGAAACTCAACCTTTTGTTTCCTGCGCAAATTCTACAGATTTGCATAGCAATGATTAAATGGCTGAGCACTTTTAGCGTCGGTCTTAGATCATGGCAGCATCAAATAGATGAAAAGTTATACTGGAAACACAAGCCATACATCACAATCTAGCAGAGACAAGCTCTCATGTACACAAGAAGAGCAACTGCAACTAGTAAACAACAAAAGAGATTTCTTTATCAAGTACATTGCCCTTGGCATATCAGAAAGCATAATTTCCTCACACTTGAAATATCGTATTTTGCTTGAAGATACTTTATTTCTCGATTTAAACATGATATCATTTAAGACATCAAAAAATCTCACTGCACTAAAAAGTAGCAATGCCCAGAACTGTAAATCTTAGGGCAAATAAAAAGAATACAGAAATGTCAAACAAGTCACAAAGAATCTAAGAAAAAGGAAATAAAGTAGAGAAAGAAAGAATTAATATAAACTTGACTTCTTGACACTATCAGAAACTTCGCTTTCTTCCATTAGACTAGGAAAAGGATAGAAAAGATGGAAAATCAGTTCCACAGACCTCCATTTTTTTTTTTTTTTCATTATGCACGGGTCACATAAAGGGAGCATATTGAAAACTTCTCTGCAACTTCTGCAGCTAACAATCCAGTCCTCTACCACTGTTCAAGAAGAACATCAAGAGCTTGTCTTGTTGCCTATGAAAGCACAAGGAGAAAAACAACACAAGCATATCAAATTTAGAAGCTCTGTCAGAGAGACATTGTCCTTCAGTGTAGTTTCAACATAAATTCTGAAAATGCATTTCATGAGAAATGTCTTCTGCTTCAAGCTAACTGATTGAGAGTTGAGAGTATATATGAGATTGATCAAGGCATATACTACGTAAATTCAACAAGTTTTGCTCACTTGAAGTTGCTGAGAATCTCACATGGAAAAAGAGTCTTCTATTGGATTAGCCACCTCCAACTTTTCTAACAGTATTTTCATATATACCCCTGTAAGCAAGGAACCTTTGTTTTTATTATGCTCCACAAGATAACAGAAGGGCCAATATTCTTCACACCAACTATTTTTACTGTCCACGAAGTCATTTATAGTAGTGAATTGCACCACATAACTATCAATGATTACAGCAATAGACTATTACAGAAGAGATGATCTCTACCAGAAACTAGGCTTAAATATGTGTAAATATGGTCATTGTATGAAGAAATCTCCCGAGGAGCAGGTTCTTACATCTTAAAAGATAATCAATGTTCACAGTGCATTTTTTATACCAAATAAGTATACCAATAGTCTAGTTGACATACAGCCTAAGAAAACAGTGTTAGGAACCTCACAAAAGCATATAAAGATGGTATTATTGATCCAGACAGAGAACAATGGCAAATGAAAAACATGAAACATTAGGCATAATAAGGCAAGATTATAGTTATTGTTAGCAGTATATTTTATGAAAGAATAATGGGAACATAACCCTTTAAAGCCTAATAATGCATTAAACATCCACTCATTAACAGATTTTGTCCGATATATTGTCTTACCATCTATTAAACAAATACTTAAGAGAGAAACATAAAATGATCAACAATAAACTACGAGTGGATAATTTGAGGGTATCAATCCACATCAATAACAAGGTGCTGCTGGGCCAAAATTTAAACTAGGGGATGGGGAGACAATGATATACGTACATTTCATGTCTCAATAGTCAGGTTTCTTCCGGCTGCGATAACATTCCCATCCTCAACAATCACACAACCGTTCAATCAAAGTATATACAAATAAAGCACAATCTGAAATCATTCACCAATTAAGCCTAAAATACCAATCGTTTTAATTAGCAAATAACATAACATATCTGAAATGCACCTGTTTACCAAAAACCAGTTTCTTACCCAGCTAGAACTTCAAGGCTGTCCAAAGCAAGTTTCGCCTTATATAAGAAAAGCAAATAGGTCTTGTTACTTATTTGGAGAAAACAATATGAGGATAAGAATCAGAAATTATCTCATGAATGTATGCATGCATACAGGCAATTCAAGAGAAAATCAGCATCAAGTTGCCAGCAGTAGATATAATTCATTATGAATATGCAGCTACGTATGGATGAATGCATGTCTCATGGCTATATTATAAATATCTTGCAAGTCCTCTATGATATTCTGGTCACAAAGTTCCGGAAATGATTGTAACCGTACACTCAACCTCTAATTCAGATGCAAATCCCACCTTCTGTTAGATTGATATAGCTCTAATGACACTAAAGCGAGAACAACAACTAATTTGAGAAACTACAAGTTGCTCATACCAGTGTTATCATTGGTACCTGAGAGCTTATGCTTCATCATTAGGTTTTAAAAAGTTCAAGAAGCTTCCAGGAGTTTTAACTTCACGGTCGTTTTCCTTCATAAAAGCTATGGCAGATAAGGATAAAAAGGGAACGCTAAATTGTTGCGAAGGCATCAAAAATCAGAATTCACAATCAGCTCCAAGTAAAGTTGGTTTTCAATTCTTTCTCGTTGCCAAAGTCAACAAGTGGTAAGAGGACTCTGACTGTCGATCAACCTTTCCTTGTGGCTTGACATCTCACTTCTTATTCCACTATGGCTATGCCTCTTCAAGTACCTCAGTGGTCGAAGTGTCTCACAATTCAGCACATTTTTATGATATGTACATACTATACATCTACATTTCCGAGACACCTCAAAAGCACCCAAATCTCTCTCTCTCTCTCTCTCTCTCTCTCTCTCTAGAAAGAAAGAAAGAATCGTCATACCTTCTAGGGATTGTCCCTGATTTTGCAAAGTGCATCGTCGCTTACCGTTGAATTCACTACCAAGCATCCACAGACTAAACTTCCGAAGAGAACACTCATTCAGCGCCTCCCAAACAAATTCAACGATGCATTCTTCATGTTCCCGTGCAACTCCAGCACCAAACGAATCGAATTCAAAATCCAGCTCAAGTATTGCATCGACTTGATATAGTCTGGATGTGCCAAGCGTGACCTAATCTATATAGCAAGTTGCACGAAGCTAGGAACCTCAGGAGAGAATCGTTCCCCTGAAGAAGCTACGCCACCAGTTCCCATGGCGTCGGTCGGCAGTGGCGGTAGTCCGTCGCCTCCGCTCGTTGGCCTCCGTCGCCCGTCAGTTCGCTAGGGACTTCTTCTGTGGGTCGCCTCCGCTTGCCAAGCGGCAATCTTGCATTTGTCAAAGATCGCCAGTGTCTGACGGAAGATGGTGGAGCTAGAAGTTTGGGTAGGGCGGAGAAAAGAGGATTAAGCCAAAAGGAAGAACTACACACAAAGAAGAGAGATAAAAAGAGAAGGCAGAATTACAGAATTTTATTTATAATTTCTTTTTTTCGTGGAGAAAGGAAAATGAAGGAACGAGAAGAAAGAAGGCATTGTAATGAAGATCAGCGGGAGTTCACTCACCGTACGAATTACGCCCTTAGCACGTCTCCATATTCTTCCAACCAAAGCTTGTACTTTTTGTTCCCCAGGCTGCGCGGGTCTCCAGGAAGAAACCATCCAGGATAATAAAACTCACGATCTCTCATTGCTATCACTCCATCATGCTCGTAAGAATTCGGTGGACAATCTAGATCAAATTCGATCAGTCTGTTTTCGAGCATATGTGAACTCTCTTGCAAGTTTTTTAGTTGATCCATTTCGATTGGGTTGTCTCCATACACATGTGAACTCTCGACTTTTGGATCTGTTGAGTCATGATCAATCTCATAGAGGAAAGCTGGATCAATTAACTTATTGTCTCGGAGCGTAGCTTTTAAATCCTCTTCTAATTGTTTGCATATTATTCGAAATCCCCACTTTTTCACGCCCTGACCCATGCTCTCTAATTTAAGGTTGAATTGTGCATAACTCCCATCAATTTGATCAAAATGGAATGCTCCCCATAAGTCAGATGGTGCAAAATAGTTTATGAGGTTGCCACCTGGATCCGATTTGCAGACCCTTGTTTCGTAGGCACCGTAGCATTTGCCATTAAAATATGGGCGAAAGCGAATTCCGCAATGATCGCCTTCATTGTTACGTACGTCATAGAAAATCAATCCAAGAAACTTGTCATATAAGTCCTTTGAAGCCATGAAAGATATAAAATCATCTTCAACTGGTTGAAGCCATTTTGGCATCTCTCCTTTAGGGAGAACAAAAGTAGTGCAAGGAAATAATCTCTGTTACAAAAATAGACCGTTAGAAAGCACCTTAGAAGAATTCAATTTGAGTTTAGTAAGTAATCCTAGTGAATAAAGAGTTCCGTAAATGAGGAGGGATCCATTGATCCCAGCTTGTGTTAAGATAGAAGTCTCATGTGATAAAAATCATTCCCATAAAAACTATGCTAGCCACCTTCACTACGTAAATATTAGTGTAGGATCACTTTATATTCGTTTGGTTTTCTCAAACCTCTGATTTTGCATTTTCAGCTATTGCAATATAAAAGCACAGATTGTTTTGAACATATTCTCCACACCGATATGTGTGCGCACGAGAGAGAGAATCTGACCTTAGCAATTGAAGCAGTGTCAACCACGGTCAATCCTCGATGGACCCACTGATCAATTGAAGTTAAATGTCCATTTGTTTGTAGAGATTCGCACCCATTCGCAAGCAGTAAATTTAAAAATGGCGGAAGCTTGGGAATCTCTTGTAATTGATGGCAATAACTAATTGACAATTCAAACAAACGATCACGCTTACTAATGGATATAGGGAGACTAGTAATATTGTTCCCCGACAGAATTAAGTTTTCCAACAAGGGAAAACAAGAAAGATCCTCAAGAAACTCTACTTCGGACAGATTACAATTGAGAAGGTCTAAGACTTTTAAATTTGAAAGTCCAACCTTCATGCACGGATTAGTTGAATTTGTGAGGTTTGGAAACACGATTGGGCCAAAAGCAGATTTGAAGCATCGAAGTTTTTGTAACTTGTAAATATTAGATGGAATGCTTACTGAGTTTTTGCAAATATCTAAGAGCATTGCCTCTAGAGAGACAAGATTTTCTATTGATGTAGGAAGTTCTTTAATAGCAGTATGTAGTATGGAAAGTCGTTTCAGGCATCCGAGTTCATGTGGGATATCGGGAAATCTTTCAAATTTTGAGCAAATAGAAAAGTTGAGATTTCGAAGATTTTTTGACTTGAGCACATTTGGAAAAACACGAAGTTCAGGGCACCATTTAAAATGCAAGACTTGGAGCTTGTCATGATTTGCAATCGACTCGTGGGCTTCTACCAAGTTTTTGCAATTCAAGAGTTTCAATTCTTTGAGATTTGGAGCACATGAGAGGTTCGGCGTAATAACGAGCGAATCGCAGTCACTCAATTCAACGTATGTCAATTGCTTGAAGTCCTGCAAAAACAACAAAACCAACTACCATAAACATTTTAAAAGGGAAAATAGGGTATCCTTATAACACCGTTGCCACTTCTAAGAATTTTCATCCTTAGGCCACAATTCTCTTCATGTGGATGGAACCAAGAATCATCGTTAGATTAGGCAACTTGGAACCTACTATTTAGGGTTCTAAGTAAATTTCTAAACCTACTAATAACTTTTCATTCAACGTTACTATGTATATATAGTATTACGAAATTACTAAACCCTTAGAAACTTTACCGGTAAATACAAATTTTTATGTGTCTACAATAAAGCTCATATTCATGAGCGAGTTTTACCTAACAATTTAGTTTTTATGATCACATTAGCGAATAAGAGATAACCCTTATCATTTCATTTTTAGATATTATTTTAAATAGTTATATAATATATACAAAATACACATTATTAAAAAGAAATCACAAATAAATTTTTAGACAATCATCAAAACAGTTAGGCATAACATGATAGACCAGTAAAAGATATAGCATGATTATTAGAAAATCACTCGTTGGTTTTACAAACAATGGGATGCTATATATCAAACAAAAACTAATCCTAGCAAGTAATAACATCATACCATTTAATGTTTGATGCAGTAAATATGACATGATTCTTTATATTCAGACAATTACATTTCGTATTTAAGAATTGCACGTTACCAAACATGGAAAAAAGACAATTCCTGTTACATTTCGTATTAAGGGCTAGTTAGTTTAAATTTCTAAATTACTCCGATATTGTCAAAGACAATTCCTATTACTTTATAGTTGATGGAGATAATTTATATCACCTTATAATTGGTGAGAACAAATATTGAATTATAAAGGATTGCCAAAAGTTTTTGAATGAATTAGTTATAATTTATATCACCTTATAATTGGTGACAATTCCTGGTGGCATGCCCCTATGGGATCACTTATATTGAATTAGTTGTACATGCATTACTAGCAAGATGTTTAATAAATATTTAGTTATGGGTACTTAGGGCGCGTTTGGTAACGATTCTATTCCTGGAATGATTCGATCAAACTAATTCTTTTGATTGTTCTCCCGAAGTGATTCTAAACATTTTAAGCTCGTTTGAGAATCGTCAAAATTTCTAATTCGGAATAAATTGCGTTTGATACCGTGTTCATTAATTCTATTCCAAATCAATTTCTTTTAATTTTTAAATAATTTTTTTACTTTTTTATTTTATTTTATTTTATTTTTTTCATTTTTTCATTTTTTTTTGCATTTTCCTTTTCATTTTCATTTTTTTTTTCATTTTCATTTTTTTTCCTTTTTTCTTTTTTTTTTCTCATCTTCTTCTTCTTCTTCTTGCGGCCGCTGGACCGGGCCGTGACCGGCCAAACTAGACAAGGGCCGGCGACCTCACCGGAGCGTCACCGGCCCTCGTCGGCCGAGCCTCGCCGGCAGCCAGGCGAGGCTCGGGGGGCCCGGATTTGGCGAGCGAGCCCCGCCGCGGGCCGGGCCGACTCGTCGGGGTTGGGCGAGGCACCGCTGTGCCACCGGCGGGCCGGGCGAGCGAGCCTCGCCTGGCCACCGGTAGGGCTGGGAATCGCGAGGCTCGCCCAGCCCCTGCCTAGTCTCGGCGAGGCTCGGCCTCGCCGGTGGCCAGGCGGGCCTCGCCCAGCCCTGGCGAGGCCTCACCTAGCCCCGGCGAGGCTCGCTTGGCCACTGGCGAGGCTCGGCCTCGCTAGATCTGGGGAGGCCGAGCCTCGCCGGTGGCTGAGCAAGCCTTCGGCAAGCTCGCCGGATTGGCGGCTGGCGGCGGCGGTGGACGGCGGTGGCGGATGGCGGACGGTGGCGGGCGGTCGCGAGATGGCCGAAGGGAAGAAGAAAATTTATTGATTTTGATTCTCAAATTCGTTCCCGGAACAAGAATCAACTTTTTTTTGGTTCTTGATTCTATTCCCAATCTGTTCCCGGGAACAAAAATTTTACCAAACGCGATTCTAGGTCGAAACTGATTCCGGGAACAAAGAATAAGAATTTGGCCCTGTTTGGATGGTTACCAAACAGGGCCTTAGAAATGCTACTCCTTCAGAACTGATTTGAGCAAATAATGATGTATTTTTTTACAGCACGGTGCAGGACAAATGCCACCCTTTACAACATACATTGGAAAGCCTCCATGACTTGGAGACTACGTGGCCTCTAAGGTTATTTTGAAAGTGAGATATTATGATCAATATATCTGACCAACCACATTTAAATTAAATGCTTGACCATTTAACAAGCTATTCCTTGGGTGTTTTTACTTTTGTATATATGTCAACGGGTTAATTCATCATGTTTTTGTTTCCCTTTATCTGACCATTATACAATTATTTTTTGTATATAAAAATGTTTATATGTAAACTAGTGACATAGTTAGAATTAGGCGAAATAGTTTATACTAGCATATTTGCATTTTGAATTTCTTCCCTAGGTAGATTTGATTTTGAAATAAAACTACATCAATAGTTTGAGATATTAGGTTTAGAAAGTATCTATCCTTCTATATATAATAAAAGCCTTCTACTTGTGAGGGATTTTAACCTCTTTTTCATTCCTTCCATCCTTGATCTTCAGTTGCTCATTTTACAAATATAATATCCATGGACATATGCACGAAATCAGTTATTTTATTTTATCTCTCACATATTTCAATATATTAAAAATTGAATTTAATCATGATTCAATG
This sequence comes from Eucalyptus shirleyi, assembly GCA_017140165.1. Classification (NCBI taxonomy): domain Eukaryota; kingdom Viridiplantae; phylum Streptophyta; class Magnoliopsida; order Myrtales; family Myrtaceae; genus Eucalyptus; species Eucalyptus shirleyi. The sequence continues at coordinate 30,553,648 of CM029450.1, forward strand.
GCCTTCATAAGAAAATTCAATTTTTTTTTTTCTTTCTGCATATAATAATAGAATTTGTTTGTATCGTGTATTTTACCTGCAAAATGTTTTCATTGCGGATTTCTTATAAAGATGTTTCACTTAATTTTTCAATGCCAATTATGCTGCATGTTATTTCCAACACAAGCAGTTAACGACATTCTACAAGAAAATAGAGTAGTGGTTTCTAAAACAGAGGAACACCATTTCCTTAGGGATACTAGTGCATACAGTACACAAACGCCCATACAAATGAAGTAGATAATAAAAAGGTCTATGTAGATAAATGCTCACCTTACTAATTGACGATGTGGACAAACGATCACGCTTGATGGATGTGGAAAGGCTAGTAATATTGTTCCCCGACAGAATTAAGATTTTCAACAAGGGGAAACAAGAAAGATCCTCAAGAAACTCTACTTGGGATAGATTACAATTTAAAAGGTCTGACACATTTGAATTTGGAAGTCCGATCTTCATGCATGGATCAGCTGAATTCCAAAGGTTTGGAAACACGATTTGGCAGAGAAAAGATTTGAACCATTGAAGTGTTTGTAACTTGTAATTGTTAGATGGACAACTTATAGGGTTTTTGCCCATGTCTAAATGTATTTTCTCTAGAGAGACAAGATTTTTTATTGATGTAGGAAGTTCTTTTAAAGCGGTATGTCGTATGGAAAGTTCTTTCATGCCTCTGAGTTCGTCTGGAATATCGGGGAATCTTTCCAATTTTGGGCAATCAGAAAGTTTGAGATCTCGAAGACTTTTTGACTTGAGCACATTTGGAAAAACACAAAGTTCAGGGCACCATTTAAAATGCAAGACCTGGAGCTTGTCATGATATGCAATCGACTCGTGGGCTTCTACCAAGTGATTGCAATTCCAAAGTTTCAATTCTTCAAGATTTGGAGTACATGAGATGTTGGGTGAACTAACGAGCGACTCGCAATCACGCAATTTGATGTACCTCAATTGTTGGAAGTCCTGCAAAAAGAACAAAACCAACTACCATAAACATTCTAAAAGGGAAAGAAGGGTATTTGTATAATGCTGTTGCCACTTTTAATGATCTTCATCCTTAGGCCACAATTCTCTTCATGATAAAGGAGGCAAGGAGCATCGTTAGATCAGGCAACTTGAAACCTACTAGACAGGTTCTAAGTAAATTTCTTAACCTATTAATAACTTTTCATTCAAAGTTATCATATATATAGTATTGAGAAATTACTAAATCCTTTGAAACTTTACCAATAAATACAAATTTTTATGTATATACAATAGAGCCTACGCGAGATTAAGTCATATGGCATGCTCACAAGTGAGTTCTACCTAGCAATTTAGTTTTTATGATCCCATTAGCGAATAAGAGACAACTCTTATCATTTTATTTTTAGATATTATTTTAAAGAGTTATATAATATATAATACACAAAATTAAAAAGATTTCGAATAAATTATTCTAGACGATCATCAAAACAGTTAGATATAATATGATACTCCATACTTGACCGATAAAGTTATATCGTGATTACTAGAAAATTAAACGTCGGTTTACAAACAAAGAAATACTATATATCAAACAAAAAATAATTCTAGCAAATGACAAAATCATACCATATGATGTTTTGATACATTAAATATGACAATTCTATTTATATATATTTCGGATAATTACATTTCATATTAAAGAATTGTGCGTTAACAAACATGGAAAAAAATTAAGGGCTAGTTAATTTAAATTTCTAAATTTCTCCGATATGATCAAAAACAACTCCTATTACTATATAGTTGATGGAGATAATTTATATCACCGTATAATTGGGGAGAACAAATATTGAATTAAGGATTACCAAAAGTTTTTGAATGAATCAGTTATAATTTATATCACCTTATAATTGGTGACAATTCCTGGTGGCATGCCCCTACGGAATCACTTATATTGAATTATTTGTACACGCATTACTAGCAAGATGACTAATAGATATTTAATTACATGCACTTAGAAATGTTGCTCCCTCATAACTGATTTGAGCAATTAATGATGCCTTTTTTACAGCACGGTGCAGGACAAATCCCACCCTTTACGACATACATTGAATAAGCCTCCATAACTTGGAGACTACGTGGCCTCTAAGGTTATTTTGAATGCGACATATTGTGATTAAGTTATCCGACCAATCACATCTAAATCAAATTCTTGACCATTCAGCCGGCTATTCCTTGGGAATATTTTCTTTTGTATATATGACAATGGGTTGGTTCATCATGTTTTTGTTTCCTTTTATTTGATCATTAGACAATCCTTTTTTGTATATGAAATTGTTCATATGTAAACTAGTGACATAGTTAGAATTTGGTGAAATGGCTTATACCAGCATATTTGCATTTCGAATTTCTTCCCTAGGTAGATTCGATTTTGAAATAAAACTACATCAATAGTTAGAGACATTAGGTTTAGAAAGTATTTGAGATTCATCTACATACATACATACATACATACATATATATATATATATATATATATATGTATATATTTGTCCTTGTACATAACGTAATAAAAGCCTTCTAATTGTGAGGGATTTCAACCTCTTTTTATATTCCTTCCATTCATGAGCCTCAATTGCATATTTTACAGATATAATACCCATGGACAACTACATGAAATTGGTTATTTTATTTTATCTCTCACATATTTCAATATATTAAAATTTGGATTTACTCATGATCCAATGACCTTCATAAAAAAATTTCAAATCTGCTCTTTCTGCATATTATAATAAAATTTCTTTGTATTGTGTATTTTATCAGCAAAATGTTTCCATTGGATATTCCTAGTAAAGTTGTTTCCCTTAGTTTTTCAAATGCCAGTTTGCTGCATGTTATTTCCAACGCAAGTAGTTAAAATCATTTTGAAAGAAAATAGAGAAGTGGCTTCTAAAACAGTGGAACACCATTTCCGTACTAATAATAGTACATCAAACATGCATATGCCCATACAAATGAAGTAGGATAATAAAACAATCTATGTAGATAAATGCTCACCTTAAAGTGTTTTACGACTTCTGTGATAGTGCCTTTCCTCATATCAATACTTACTAATTTCTTTTGACCAGAAGGAAATTTTGGAATCCAAGGACCACTTCCATCAAATTCCATCCATCTTAGCTGATTAGGAAGACATATAGGGCCATCGAAAGAAATATGAACATTGCGTAGGATGAGCAATCTCAACTTTCTCATTTTTGGAAAAGCATTAGGATGGATACTTAGCTCTTTCAGCTCCAGCTCAGGTAGCTCTTTCAGCTTAGGTGGCTCCAACACAATGGCTTTTACAGCACAATCTCCCTAAATATACAAGAGTATTTCAGCTTTTGCATTTTCAATAATTAGAGTAAAAAATAAGGAGCCATATTTTGGTCATGTTCGCAAGTCTTACCACATCGCTCGACAAAGCATCGGCAACATCATCATACCACCATAGTCTGCTGCGACTTCTAGGATCATCGCGACATTCTTGTCTCACAATATCCATACCCATCAATTGAATCAAGTCATGCATTTGTAGTATTCCATAGTCAATGCTTATCAAGGACCTCTCAATGAGTATATCAAGTCCCGCAGTTGTCTCAAGATCGCAACTATCGAGGACTTTCTTTATGTACTCACTATCCTTCCACTTAAAAAAGCAGGCAACGTCGAGAAAAATCTCTTGCTCATTTTCCTCTAGTCCATCATAACTTATTTTGAGAACATCGTTAATGGTTTTGTTGGGAATCCTAGAAACTTTCTTCAGTGTACTTTCCCATACATCTTCTCTTTTACCACGTAAGCAGGAACCAAGAACCTCTAGTGCTAAAGGAAGTCCTCCAGCATGATTCAGAACACTATTCACCAAATTTGTCATGATTTCTGATTTTTGGAGTGTCAAAAAAGCATGATTGCTAAGCAGCTCACGAGCTTCATGGTAACTCAATGGTTTAACTTCATACACATGATCTTGATCAATTCCATAACAAGTTAGCAAATGTTTGTCTCTTGTAGTAACAATGATCCTACTTCCATTACCAAAGCATTTGCCTTCTCCTGCTAAAGCATGTAACTGGTGCAATTCAACCACATCATCAAGGACAAGGAGAACTTTTTTGTGACGAAGTCTATGCTGTATGATATTGATACCTCTATCAACATTGGTGACTACCAATCCATTTTGCAGTGATAAAACTTCGGATAGTAATTTGTTTTGCAATAGAACTAAATCCTTGGAATCTTTCGAAGCTTCTCGAACATTTTCGAGAAAACATGAACAGTCAAATTGTCTAAACATAGAATTGTAAAGAACTTTTGCTAACGTTGTTTTCCCTATCCCTCCTTGTCCCCATAACCCCACCATGACAACATCATTATCAGACGCAAGGTTTAACATCTCTTTCAACTTAACAACTGGAGACTCTATCCCAACCAGATGCTTAGTAACATACAACGGTGTTAGGTTAAGGTGAGTGGAAATCTCCTTCACAATTTGCAGTATAAGCTTTGACTCATCTCTGTCAAAAATGGAAAAAGAGGTTGCATCATATTTTGAGAATTTTGAATAAGCAAATAACGAGCAATCATAAGCTAACAATGAAAAAAATACAACATCACATTTTCAAATAATCACAGCCAAAACAAAAAAAATTTCTCACCGAGTCGAATTAGAAAACCAATCGAAACAACCATTATGGGGTTCAACTTTTGGTCAGCCAAGCGATTCATGCTTTGTTGATTTATATATGATGATTTACTTACTTTTCCTTTTGACTGCTATATGTAATATATTTATACGCTTCATCAAAAAGAGCTATTTAGGACTTTAAACGGTGGTTAAGATTTTGATTCGAAAACTATTAAATACCTAAAGCACAATGTTATTGCCTTACATGGCTTGTACACACTAATTATCCGTTGCTGCGAACTTTCTTACTTCATTCAAAGAAATGGGTTTAAGTGCAATAATGCCACTTAACATTTTCTTTATTGGTAGATCCAGTTTTAACATATTATGCTATAGTTATCTGTGTGTCGTTTTTTATTTATTTTATTTGAATGCAAACAATCTTTATACTTACTTCTTACCAAAAAAAAAAATCTTTATACTTACCTTACCAAAAAAAAAAATCTTTATACTTACTTGTAAAGATCAGCTTCTTACACAAAAATTGAGCTACTTAAAACTTACTCATCATTCAAATGCCACCCGGACAAGTTACCAGCATCAAAAAGAGCTTTTTTCCATTTCTTCACTTTCTCTGGATCCTTTCTGAACTTATCCTCATGCTTATCCAGAGCTTTCCTATAACTCTCTCTTCCCTCTCTCACTTCTCTTGGGTCCACTTTGTAAAACACTGGTAGAACGGTGAGGTCCTTTTGCTCCTTGCACTCCATAATCTTCGCCATCTCTTCCAAGCACCACCATGAGGAAGCGTAGTCCTTGGAAAAAATGATGATTGCGATGCATGATTCTTCAATGGCCTTCATAAGAGTCGCCGATATTTGGTCTCCCTTTCTCAGTTCCTCGCTATCTCGGAAAGTGTATATTCCATTCTGATCTAAAGCTTGGTAGAGATGGCTAAGGAAGCTCTTACGCACATCCGTGCCTCTGAAACTCAAGAAGACGTCGTAAATACTTTTGGATTTCGGTGAAGAAGCCATCATATGATGGATTTTCACAAACCACAATGAGTATTAGCTGAAGGTTTGAAATTGTGCTCTCAGGTTGGTCGTTCACTACTTGTTCTTCTTGTTGATTTATTCTTATACTAGAGGACAGAGATGCACGACTTCCTCTAGAACTTTGGTAAATGATGCTGATGGACGAAGTTATCTAATAGGTGTGAACACGTGGACTCATATTTACCAAAGACTGCGTACCGCCGCGTTATTTGAATTTGCTGATTGACACAAGCTTCTCTATGGCCGACAAAATTATTGCACGGACGAAACTCTAGGGTGGAAGATTCTTGTGATCTAGGTCATAGGCTCACTCATGAAAACAATTCTGGTGGTCTTCCTCGAAATTTCATCCCAACCTTCGAAGAAGTAGTTTTTGTCCTTGTTGTATAATAATTTACCACAAGACCACTCAAGAGATATATAATTACACACAATTAAGTGTTCCAGCAAAAAAAAAAAAAAAGATCTATTAATAATGGTACAACTTTGGAAAAACATGGTGCTTAAGTATGGACTACGATATGTAATAGGTGCGAACACCTGGACTTATTTCACCACCGCGTTACTTGGATTTGTCTGATTGACACGAGCTTCTTCGCGGCTGAAAAAAGAAGTGGAGGCTCACCAACCAGAAAAAACTTTGCTCGCTTCCTTGAAATTACATCCCCAACTACGAGTGATTTCTTCTTCACTAAGTAGTAATTTAACACATGACTACTCAGGTAACATATAATACATGTGATGACAACAATACTTTCTAATGCTTAGATAATCACAACATTACTCTCCAAATGTCAAAAGAGTCCGTTTTTTAAAAGTTTATACCTCTAACATTGCGTTGATAGATAGATTTTTGCTTGTAGTCCTTTCATTCATTTCATGAGAAAACTAAGAATCGAGTTCGTTGATAGTGGTGCTACTAGATCCTTAATAATAATAATAATAATAAGAACATTTGCTTAGCTGAGTCCTACACTAGCATCTTTTATTGCATTTCTCTGCATTCAGACAAAATACACATTTATGTTCAGGCACAATGCATTTGAATTAAACAAAGCTTGTTTGTGTCAAATAAAACAGGGGCTCAATTACGAACTTCTTCATTTTAAGCGGCCCCCTGGACGGCTCGACATGCAAGATGAACGAAAAAGGGAAAACAAGGTCGGAATAAAGCTCAAGAAGTTACAAGCCAAAGGCTACAAGACAGAAAAGCAGAAGACTTACCCTTTCATGCTGTTCTTTTAAACTGCAAAAGTGATAGAGAAGGTCTTCGTTTCAAGAAAGCATTTTTACTCTCGTCAGAAACGACTCCTAGAGGGGTAAAAAGGGCTTCACTGCAGTCGCCAAAAATTTCTTGGCCGTTGGATTGTTTCGTCACGGGGGTGGTTCAGAGTGGTTTTGGATTCTTCTGTCGGATTCGAACTGCATGGGAAAATGCACAGAGAGAGAAGCTGAATTATCTATTCATGATGATGGAGTGGAAAGGGAAGGGACGAGGGTTTACGGACGCGGATTATAACTATTCTATTTAGAAATTGATTTTTAAAAGAAAAATAGAATATTTATTTATTTATTTATTTATTTTTGAACGAGTTTTTAAGTAAAAATACGCAGTTAATGACGACACAAAATTTCTATTCGCAACATAGAAATTCGTTTGATAACAACATAAATTTTATTCCTTCCGGACGGCGACGGATGACAGCTAGCAGACGGCCCGCCAGTAGCGGTGGGCGGTGGCAGATGGCGATTGGCAGATGGCGGCCAGTAGCAAGCAAATGGCAATCGTTGCTAGCAACAGCTGGCATCCATCAACATATGGCAATCGAGTGGACGATGGACGGTGATCGGCAGCAGTGGATGGGAGGCCAGTTATTAGCGAGAAAAAATGATGAAAAGAGCTTTTATCTCTCAATTTTTTTTTTTTTTAAGAAATAGAGAAGTAAAAATCTATTTCTTATTTTTTTACTTTTGATTACTATTCTAAACTTATTTTTTGGAGTAAAAATCTATTTTGGATAAAAATAAAAAAAAAGATAGTTTTACCAAACAAATTTCTATTCCAAAAACAAGTTTGGAACGGAAATAGAATGATTATTATGTGCACCCATAATGGCTGGTGCAAGCAACAAAGCAAGTCATTGCGAGCCTGCATCAGCTCCCGGACAAGGAATAGGGCCTCTTTGATATATGCGGTTGGCAATGGTTATCCTGTCAAGAACCCCATGTTGGACCAATTTGTTCGATATCTCTCTCTCTCAATTTGTCTGGTATCTGCCCCTCTCTCTCTCTCTCTCTCTCTCTCTCTCTCTCTCTGTGTCTCTGTCTCTGTCTCTCTGTCTCTCTCTCTCCCCGTCCCTCCTTTCATGGATTCACTCAACATTCACCTTGGGCTTCCATCCATCTGTACTAGAGAGAACCTCTCCATGTTTACATATATACCAAGGACTTGCAATTTTCGTTACTAGTACTTGGTTTTATCTCTCCCAAACTAACATAATTATAGAGTTATTGGACAACTCCAAGTTAGTGGAATTGGTCCTAATTCCTTACTGTAGAGTTTGATATCATTCAGACAAGGTATTTCATGAATCCAATAATTGTGGAAGTTTGGATCAAAGACATTCAAGATGAGGATTAGACAAGTCGTGGCCGGCCAAGAGAGCGGATTGTTACGAAAAAACCAGTTTTTGAAGGAGCAAAATACGGTAATGAGATTTGGATTACACAAAAATCCAACCTGGTCTCTATCGGCGACCAGTGACAATCGGCAGCATCTAGGGGGCGGCAGGGGGTAGTGAATTGTGAGTCCCTTTTTTTAAAAGTTTATACCTCTAAACTTGCGTTGATATATAAATTTTTGCTTGTAGTCCTTTCATTCATTTTGTGAGAAAACTAAGAATCGAGTTCATTAATAGTGGTGCTACTGGATCCTTAATAATTATTAAAAAGAAAAACACTTGCTTAGCTGAGTCCTACACTAGCATCTTTTATTGCATTTCTTTGCATTCAGACAAAATACACATTTATGTTCAGGCACAATGCATTTGAATTAAACAAAGCTTATTTGTGTCAAATAAAACAGGGGCTCAATTACGAACTTCTTCATTTTAAGCGGCCCACTGGACGGCTCGACATGCAAGATGAACGAAAAAGGGAAAACAAGGTGGGAATAAAGCTAAAGAAGTTACAAGCCAAAGGCTACGAGACAGAAAAGCAGAAGACTTACCCTTTCATGCTGTTCTTCTAAACTGCAAAAGAGATAGAAAAGGTCTTCGTTTCAAGAAAGCATTTTTACTCTCGTCAGAAACGACTCCTAGAGGGGTAAAAAGGGCTTCACTGCAGTCGCCAAAAATTTCTTGGCCGTTGGATTGTTTTGTCAGGGGGTGGTTCAGAGCGGTTTTGGATTCTTCTGTCGGATTCGAACTGCATGGGCAAATGCACAGAGAGAGAAGCTGAATTATCTATTCATGATAATGGAGCGGAAAGGGAAGGGACGAGGGTCTATGGACGCGGATTATAACTATTCTATTTAGAAATTAATTTTTAGAAGAAAAACATTTTTTTTTTAATTTTTGAACGAGTTTTTAAGTAAAAATACGCGGTTAATGACGACACAAAATTTCTATTCGCAACATAGAAATTCGTTTCATAACAACATAAATTTTATTCCTTCCAGATGGCGATGGATGACGGCTAGCAGACGGCCCAATGGCTAGTGGACGGCCCGCCAGTAGCGGTGGGCAGTGGCGGATGGCAATCGGTAGATGGCGGCTAGTAGCAAGCAAATGGCGATCGTTGCTAGCAACAGCTGGCATCCATCAACGGATGGCAATCGAGTGGACGATGGACGGTGATCGGCAGCAGTGGATGGGAGGCCAGTTATCAACGAGGAAAAATGATGAAAAGAGCTTTTATCTCTCAATTTTTTTTTTTTCAGAAATAGAGAAGTAAAAATCTATTTCTTATTTTTTTACTTTTGATTACTATTCCAAACTTATTTCTGGAGCAAAAATCTATTTCGGATAAAAAAATAAGATAGTTTTACCAAACAAATTTCTATTCCAAAAACAAATTTGAAACGAAAATAGAATGATTATCATGTATACCCATAATGGCTGGTGCAAGCAACAAAGCAAGTCATTGCGAGCCTGCATCAGCTCCCGGACAAGGAATAGGGCCTCTTTGATGTATGCGGTTGGCAATGGTTATCCTGTCAGGAACCCCATGTTGGACCAATTTGTTCGGTATCTCTTCTCTCTCTCTCCCTCTCTCTCTCTCTCTCTCTCTCTCCGCGTCCGTCCTTTCACAGATTCACTCAACAATCACCTTGGGCTTCCGTCTGTACTAGAGAGAACCTCTGCATGTTTACATATATACCAAGGACTCGCAATTTTCGTTACTGGTACTTCGTTTTATCTCTCTCAAACTACCATAAATATAGAGTTATTGGACAACTCCGAGGTAGTGGAATTGGTGCTAATTCCTTGCTGTAGAGTAAGATATGATTCGGACAAGGTATTTCACGAATCTAATAATTGTGGAAATTTTGATCAAAGACATTCAAGACGAGGATCAGACAAGTCGCGGCTAGGCAAGAGAGCGGATTGTTATTGAAAAAAAAAAAAAAGAGGGTTTTTGAAAGAGCAAAATATGGTCATGAACTTCACCGAAAAAAAGAAAAAGAAAAAATGGTCATGAGATTTAAATTACACAAAAATTCAACCTGGTTGCTGCAGGTGACTGGCAATGACTGGTGGCAAGCGGCGGGCCGCGGTGAGTGGGTGGCCGATAAGTAGAAAGGACGAGTAAAGAGAAGAATTTTTATTTCTCATTTTTGTTCTAGAAATAGAGAAGTAAAAATTTTTAATGTCTTATTTCTATTCTAAACCTATTTCTTGACTAAAAATTTATTCTACAAATAGAAAAATGAAATTGTGTACCAAACGGATTTCTATTTTAGTAATAAGTATTGAATAGAAAAATTGTTCTGGAACATAAATGGAATGGTTCTCATGACGTCATTATGAGCTTTGGAGACGAAATGAAAAAAAGGATACGGTGGTTCTTTTTTTTTTTTTTTTTTTTTTTTTTTTTGGGGGGGGGGGGGGGGTGGTGGAGAGATGGGGACCCTTTGAAAATGTAAAACCGATCGTGAGCTTCAAGCGCGGGATAGCTTTCGGTGATGCAAAAAGAGAGATTTGAGCGTGAGTTGGAAAGTGATGGAAAATCGGAATCAGACAAGACTCAAAAGCAGTGAGTGGAAGAAAAAGCTGGAGAGTCAAAAAGGTGTTGGATTCGGTGATCTTAAGGAGGGACAACAAGCCAGCGACGAACGCAAGGGAACCACAATTCACGCACTCTGCTGTCTGCTCATCATGGTAAAGCCTGCTGATTCCTTCCCTTTCCTGTTCATTCTTTCATTTGATCAGAACCAAATTCCATGTTTGCCACTCTTGTGATTTATTTTCCGAGTCCCAAAGCCATGCATGTGTGAATGCTAAGGGGTTCGTGTGAAATAGTACGGGTTCGGAATTTCCATGCTCGTTTTTAGATTCCACGATTCATTTTTACTCTATTTTGACCTAAAATTAACTATTTGTTAAATCTTTTAATAATAAAAATATCACTGCACCATTCGCAATTATCGGAATATATATTAAAAAATCAAAACATAGAAATTACATATCGAAACTTAAAATCACACAAAGTTCTTGTTATGGTATAAAAAATTTACCGTCATATCTAATTTCTCAAAAATCATTTCAACATCTTCCTTATGCATTATAGTATTCATGATGTTTGTTGTAGGATTTGTCTTTGATATATTAGTGTCTGTGAGGGATTTGCAGTCTTAAAAAAGGAAGCAGTATGTATTCCCATAGTGCACATGATCAAGCAATCAAAGCTGGTGTACAAGATTTGTGAAAATTTTAGGCTTCAGTCATATTAAAAATATATGATATAATAAAAATTTCTGTATTGGTTAACAAAATCTCATTAAAGTTGTCTCTGTATGTGGTGTATAAATAGTTTATATTTGCTTTATCACATGACTCAAATCTTTTGGAGATTAAAATTCCACATAATAAAAGTACTATGGATTGATATAGAAATTGGTATAGCTAAATTGTTAAGCATACATAACGTCTTATGTTGAATTATGTGAATAAAAATATTGACAATTTGTAGTTTTTACTCCGGTTTATATTTAAATTCTCCATACTCAATCATATAAATGTAATGGGCAAGAAGATAAATCAGACTTGCACAAAGTGATCCGTGTTGATATTTTATAAATGGATGTGTCGTTTCAACCAATCTATGAACTTAGTGAGCCAGCAATAGCTCATCCACAATTGTTTGTTTTTTCATGAGAAAATGCTAGATGCTTTTAAAGCATCATGTCATCAACCACCTACTCCAATAATTCAGTCTGTTTCCACATGCTTTTCCCCACTGCAATTATTCGGTCTGTTTCCGCATGCATTTCCCCACTGCAATTATTCTCTCCAATCTGCTTCGCTCCAAGTCCTTGGTGCTTTTCACGACCAAATTCCAAACTTGGAGGTGGTTACTTGCATCTAATAAGTAAGAACTTATTAAATGAAAAGTATATATATGCTTAACTAAAACTGAATCCGAAAAGTTGAAGAGATTCTTATGAAGTCCACTATTTATAATGGTTCGAAGTCAATTTAGTTTATACACTAAGTTCACTCAATAATTTTTTTAGATAGATCACCGTGCCACTACTTCTTAACTGTCCTTTTGACAATTCAATGGAAATAATACCACTTATCTAATCTTGATGTGCTAAATCTCCTCTATTGAAAAGATGGATATTGCATAAGGCCACCTTATTTAATGTGTACGATCCAATCATCCTTTGTAAATTGAATTCGTTAAATGAATTTGTGAAATGAGAGGGAACATCATAATGTTGCAAGTGGATAAGATTTTTAGCCCTATTCCTAATCCCTCAATCATAGTAGATGATCTTGTTGGCAAATAATGAGTTCTAATTCTCATGATCCATTTTTAGGTGTAAGAGGACTTTGCTCAGCAAAGCACCACAAAAATTAAACTTAACCGTGGAATAAATTCTCATTATAAATTCTCAACCTCAAATTTCTTGTCGTCAAATCCAAGTCAAGTTCGAACATTTTGAGCGTATTATTGTCCCGCTATGCACTAAGCAAAGGTTTATTCACCATGAGACAAGGCATCTTCTTTTTCTCTTAGCACCAAAAGAAAACAAGAGTGATGACTTTTAAGTCAAGTCTAAGAAATTTTTTCCAAAGTGGACCATGAGACAGCATCTTCTTTTTCTCTTAGCACCAAAAGAAAACAAGAGCGACAACTTTTAAGTCAAGTTTATGAAATTTTTTCCAAAGTGGACCATGAGACAAGGCAACAAGGCATCTTCTTTTTCTCTTAGCACCAAAGGCAAACAAGAGCAACGACTTTTAAGTCAAGCCTATGAAAATTTTCCAAAGTGGACCATTCCTTTTCTCTTAGCACCAAAAGAAAACAAGAGTGATGACTTTTAAGTCAAGCCTATAAATTTTTTCCAAAGTGGAGAGAAAAAGTTACCGACTTTACTAGTTAGAGGTACAATGATGCTACGGAATAGTCATGAAGAATGTGGATGCCTAGAAGACAATTGGGATGTCACCTTATGACATGGGCTACTTCTAACTTGTTTCTTCCTTATATGTGGCAATACACCATCCACTGATTTTAATACACCATCATGTTTAACATGAAATTTCTCATTTTTCACTATAAAATGCCCTAAACCAATTATTTGATGGTTAATATCACAAAGGAAGAACTATAGTTGTAGTCTCTCCAATATCGATGTACTTATTAACTCTCACCCTTCACCTTGCATTGAAGTCCCCTAACATTGCTCGAATCTCCTCTCACACGTTCTCTATTTCATTCATCTAGATAATGGTATTACTTGGGTGCAACACTTACCCTCTCTATCTAAAAGAATCACATGCGAACTTCAAGATAAGGTTGTCTATAATCACCGGTTCCAATTGATTGACATTACCATGAGTAAAACTTATCCTCTATTGTGAAAAGAATCACGTGAGAACTTCGGGACAAGCTCCTCTACAATCATCGGTCTCTCCCCCCTCCCAAAACCATATATGGAAGCCATCTTATAGATTCTCTTGGCAAAAGAATTGTGTGCGAGCCTCGGGACAAGTCCTCTACAATCAAGGTCTCTGCCCCTCCCAAAACCATATATGGAAGCCATCTTATAGATTCTCTTGGCAAAAGAATTGTGTGCGAGCCTCGGGACAAGTCCTCTACAATCAAGGTCTCTGCCCCTCCCAAAACCACACTTGGAAATCATTGTATAAATCAAGTAATCTTGTATCTTAATTATCACGAAGAAATGAGAACAAAGAAAAAGAGATAATTTATTTTTATTTTTATTCTTGAACGAGTTTCTAAACAAAAATACGTAGTTAATGACAACACAAAATTTCTATTCCCGGCATAGAAATTCATTTGATAATGACATAAAATTTCTTCCTTCTAGACGGCGACGAACGACGGCTAGTAGACGGCCCGATGGCTAGCGAAGGGCACGCCAGCAATGGTGGGCGGTGGTGGATGGCGATCGGTGGATGGCCGCCAGCAGCAAGCAAATGGCGATCGTTGCTGGCAGCGGCTAGCGTCCATCGACGGATGGCAACCGGGTGGACGGTGGACGATGATTGGCAGCAACAGATGGGCGGCTGGTTAGCAGTTAGGACAAATGATGAAAAGAGCTTTTATTTCTCATTTTTGTTTCAGAAATAGAGAAGTGAAAATCTATTTCTCATTTTTTACTTTTGATTACTATTCCAAATCTATTTCTAGAGTAAAAATTTATTTCAGATACAAAGAAATAAAATAGTTTTACCATACAAATTTCTATTCCAAAAACAAGTTTGGAACAAAAATAAAATGATTATCATGTGTACCCGTAATGACTGGTGCAAGCAACAAAGCAAGTCATAGTGAGGGCTCCCGGACAAGGAATAGGGCCTCTTTGATATACTCGGTTGGCAATGGTTATCCTGTCAGGAACCCCATGTTGGACCAATTTGTTCGGTATCTACCTCTCTCTCTCTCTCTCTCTCTCTCTCTCTCTCTCTCTCTTTTCACGGATTCACTCAACATTCGCTTTAGCTTCCATTTGTACTGGAGAGAACCTCCGCATGTTTACATATATACCAAGGACTCGCAATTTTCGTTACTGGTACTTGGTTTTATCTCTCCCAAACTAACATAAATATAGAGTTATTGGACAACTCCAAGATAGTGGAATTGGTCCTAATTCCTTACTGTAGAGTTTGATATCATTCAGACAAGGTATTTCACGAATCCAATAATTGTGGAAGTTTGGATCAAAGACATTCGAGATGAGGATTAGACAAGTCGTGGCCGACCAAGAGAACAGTTTTTGAAGGAGCAAAATACGGTCATGAGATTTGGATTACACAAAAATCCAACCTAGTTGATGTTGGCAACCAGTGATGATCGGCAGCAGCTGGGGGGCGGCGGGGGTAGTGAATTGTGAGTGGGTGGCCGACTAGTAGAGAGGATAAGTAATGATAATAGTTTTTATATATCATTTTTTCTCATTTTTATTCTGAAAATAGAGAAGTAAAAAATTTTAACTTTTTATTTCTATTTCAAACATATTTCTTGACTAAAAATTTATTCTAGAAATAAAAAATGAAATTATGTACCAAATGAATTTCTATTTCAAAAACAAGTTTTGATTCGGCGGTTCTTTTTGGAAAAAAAGAGATAAATGCGAGAGATGGGGACCCTTTGAAAAAGTTAAACCGATCGTGAGCTTCAAGCGCGGGAGGGATTTCGGTGATGCAAAAAGAGAGATTTGAGCGTGAGTTGGAAAGTGATGGAAAATCGGAATCAGACAAGATTCAAAAGCAGTGAGCGGAAGAAAAAGCTGAAGAGTCAAAAAGGTGTAGGATTCGGTGATCTTGAGGAGGAACAAGATGCCAGCGACGCACGCCAGGGGACTACAATTCACGCACTCTGCTATCTGCTCATCATGGTAAAGCCCGCTGATTCCTTCCCTTGTTCATGTTTTAATTTGATCAGAACCAAATTCCATGTTTGCCACTCTCGCGATTTATTTGCAGAGTCCCAAAGCCATGAATGTGTGAATACTAAGGTGTTCGTGTGAAATAGCACAATTTCAGAATTTCCATGCTTGTTTCTAGATTCCACAATTCTTTTCTCACTCTATTTTGACCTGAAATTCACTATCTGTTAAACCATTTAATAATAAACATTCTTTTGCATCATTCACAATTATCAAGATATAAATTGAAAAATCAAAACATAGAAATTACGTATTGAACTTAAATCACACAAGTTCATGTTATGGTATAGAATATTTGCCATCATATCGAATTTCTTAAAAATCATTTCAACATCTTCCTTGTGTGTTATAATATCTGTACTCTTTGTCGTAGGATTTGTGTTTAAAATATTAGTGTTTGTGAGGGATTTGCAGTCTTAAAAAAGGAAGCAATATGTATTCTCATATTGCACGTGATCAAGCAAACAAGTTGTGTTCAAGCCTTGTGAAAATTTTAGGCTTTAGGCATATTAAAAATATATGATATAATGAAAAAATTTCTGTAAACCTCCTTAATGTTGTATTTGTATGTGGTGTATAAATAGTTTATATTTGCTTTATCACATAACTCAAATCTTTTGGAGATTAAAATTCCAAATAATTGAAGTACCGTGGACTCATATAGAAATTGGTACAGCTAAATTGTTAAGCATCCATAACGTCTTATGCTGAATTATGTGAATCAACATTGTTGACAATGCGTAGTTTTTACTACCGTTTATATGTAAATTCTCCATTCTCAATCATATAAATGTAACGGGCAAGGGGATAAATCAGACTTGGATAGGGTGACACGTATCGATATTTCCTAAATGGATGTACTGTTTCAACCAATTTATAAAATTAATGAGCCAGCAATAGCTCATCCACAATTGCTTGTTTTTTCATGAGAAAATGTAAAGTGCTTTCGAAGCATCAACCACCTGCTGCAATTATTTGGTTTATTTCCGCATGCATTTCCCCACTGTAATTATTATGTCTTCAATCTTCTTCACTTCGAGTCCTAGGTGCTTTTCACGACCAAAAATCCAATCTTGGAGGCTGTTACTCGCATCTAATAAGTAAGAAATTATGAAATAAAAAATATACATGATAAACTAAATGTAAATCAGAAAAGTTGAAGAGATTCTTATGAAGTCCACTATTTTTAATAGTTCATATTCAATTTAGTTTATACACTAAGTTCACTCAATAATTTTTCTAAATAGATAACTAAGCCACTACTTCTTAACTATCCTTTTGACTATTCAACGGAAATATTACTACTTATCTAATCTCGATTTGCTAAATCTCCTCCATTAAAAGGATGGATATTGCATAAGACCACCTTGTCTAATGTATACAATCGAATCATCCTTTGTACATTGGATTCGTTAAATGAATTTGTGAAATGAGAGGTATCAATATAATGTTGCAAGTGGATAAGACTTTTAGCCATGTTCCTAATCCCTCATCGTAGATGATCCTGTGGACAAAGAATGAGTAAGAGGACTTTGCTTAGCAAAGTACCACAAAAATTAAACCTTACGCATGGAATAACTTCTCATTATAAATTCTCAACCTCAAATTTCATGTCGTCAAATCCAAGTAAAGTTAGAACATTTTGAGTTTACTATCGATCCCACCATGCACTGAACAAAGGTTTCTTCACCATGAGCCAAGGTGTCTTCCTTTTCTCTTAGCATCAAAAGACAACAAGAGTGACGACTTTTAAGTCAAATCTATGAAATTTTTACCATGAGACAACGCATCTTCTTTTTCTCTTAGTATCAAAAGAAAACAAGAGTGACGACTTTTAAGTAAAGTCTATGAATTTTTTTCTTAAGTGGACCATGAGACAAGGCATCTTCTTTTTCTCTTAGCATCAAAAGAAAACAAGAGTGACGACTTTTAAGTCAAGTCTATGAAATTTTTTCCAAAGCGGACCATGAGACCACGCGTCTTCATTTTCTCTTAGCACCAAAAGAAAAAAAAGAGTGATGACTTTTAAGTCAAGCCCATGAAATTTCTTTTCCAAAGTGGACCATGAGACAAAGCATTTTGTTTCTCTTAGCACCAAAAGAAAACAAGAATGATGACTTTTAAGTAAAATCTATGAAATTTTTTCCTAAGTGGGCCATGAGACAAGGCATCTTCTTTTTCTCTTAGCATCAAAAGAAAACAAGAGTGACGACCTTTAAGTCCACTCTATGAAATTTTTTTCAAAGTAGACCATGAGACAAGGCATCTTCTTTTTCTCTTAACACCAAAAGGAAAAAAGAGTGGCGATTTTAAGTCAAGTTCTCTTAGCACCAAAAGAAAACAAGAGTGATGGCTTTTAAGTCAAGTCTATGAAATTTTTTCCAAAGTGGACCATTAGACAAGGCATCTTCTTTTTCTCTTAGTACCAAAACAAAACAAGAGTACCAACTTTTAAGTCAAGTCTATAAAATTTTTCCAAAGTGGAGGAAAAAAGTTTCCAGCTTTATGACATGGGCTGCTTCTAACTTGTTTCTTCCTTATACATGGTGATACACCATCCACTGATTTTAATACACCATCATGTTCAACATGAAATTTCTCATTATTCACTATAAAATGCCCTAAACCAATTATTTGATAGTTAATTTCACAAAGGAAGAACTATAGCTTTAGTCTCTCCGATAGTAATGTATCAAACTCTCACCTGTCACCTTGCATTGAACTCCCTTAACATTGCCCGAATCTCCTTTCACAAGTTCTCTACAATATTCATCCGGATAATTGAATTACTCTTGAGCAATACTTACCCTCTCTAGCTAAAAGAATTACGTGTGAACCTCAAGATAAGGTCGTCTATAATGACCGGTTCCGGTTGACTGGTATTGTGAGTAAAACTTATCCTCTCTTGCGAAAAGAATCACATGAGAACTTTGGGATAAGCTCCTCTAAAATCATCGTTCTCTTCCCCCTCCCAAAACCATAAATGGAAGCCGTCGTATAAATTCTCTTGGCAAAAGAATTGCGTGCGAGCCTCGGACCAAGTCCTCTACAATCACAGGTCTCTCCCCCTCCCAAAACCATATTTGGAAATCATTGTATGAATCAAGTCATCTTGAATTTCAATTATCATGAAGAAATGAGAACAAAGAAAATGAGACCACGATTTATAAAATATTTTACAAAATCAACCCATCGACAATTGATGTTAAAATCATAATACCTCTTTCTTAAGTTAGTGATGTAACTATGAGGCCACTTGTGTAAATCTTTTTTAACACTGACGATGTATGCTATAATTATCAAAAGAAAATTGTAAAAATGCATATTGTTGTTAAATCCAAGTCAAGTTCGAACATTTTGAGCGTACAGTCGGTCCCGTTGCCCACTTAACAAGGCTTCCTTCACATGAGATAGGGCATCTTCTTTTTCTTTTAGCACTAGAAAAAAGAAGAAGAGTTAAAACCTTTAAGTCACCTATGAATTTTTCCAAAGCAGAGGGAAAAAGTTCCCAACTTTACTAGTTAGTGGAACGATACTTTTAGATAGTCATAAAGATTGTGAACGACCAAAAGACGACTAGGCGACAATGCTTCCAGATTTGTTGCAGTGAAAAAATTAGGCTATCAATGGTAAGAAAAAGCATTAATGCCAAGCATAGAGGCCTTCGGTTACTTTTGCATTCTTTTGTAAGGGTGTAAAATTTTCTCAACGGGTACAAGTATTTCTCTCTTTGCAACTATTATTGAAGGCACCTCATTTTTTTACCAATGTTTGACCATGCAAACTATTCTCGGATAGCACTTGCTCCATTGGAAAATTTTTGGTTTCCAATGTGTCGAAGCCTTGAGTGTTGAAAAATAAAAATCGTTGAAATTACGATGATTGGTGTAATTGGGTTGTGCTTAGAAAGAACAATGACGCCAATTTGCCCACATTGGATGGCCGGATCACACATATCACAACTTTTAACTACTACCAACCAATTCTGAGGGCGTCGAGAAAATTGCAATATTCCAAATTAACTCATGAATTCAGGTATATTTAGTCACAACTAATATTTTGAGAATTAGGTCAATCAGAATTTCAACAAGAAAGATGTTGTGACTTTCCACCATGCCCATTCCGATCAAATTTGCAGAAATCCATAATCCCAATACTTTTACAATTATCGAACTGAAGGGAAACGAGGGGTCAAAGTTCGGACGGATATAAAAATAAAATAAGTGATTTTTCAAAAAAAAAAAAAAAAGAGGCAAAATTTGATCCAGGTGGTGGCACTCCTAATAAGCAAATGCCGCATAGCGTTTGCAGCGCCAGGTCAGGGCCCTGTACAATATCCCCATGGCGGTGTGCAGTGGCCCAATCCCGAGGTCCCTTGCGCATCATTTCCCTTGCTTGCTTCCGATTTTTCCATTTAAATAGGGGGTCTAATGCTCATTTTAACTGACCAAAAAAAAAATGCCCATTTTAACAAGGTAAATTATATTAATAAGACTCCTTATGTATTTTGAAGATATATATACACACATATGTGTGCACACAAGTTTATATGCATATAGTGTTAACACAATGATGTCTATGCTATTTAAGAATATTCTTAGTTTGCATATAGAGAACAAGATATTGAGTGGAAAGTGTTAGACTTGAAAGAACCTTTGGATTTTGGTGAACAAGTGAAGGACATTAAATCATCGAGATGCTTGGACAGACCAAATAAATGGAGAATGACTTCAATAATATAAGTACATCAATATACTTGGAAGGACCTAAATATAGGAGATGAATAGATTGAGATTATGTGAAGTCACCAAGTTTGGACGTATTGCATTGTAAAGGAAGATTGCATTATCGATGGAGTTGATAGTGCTCCAAGTACCTAGAAACAAAAACCTAGCTCTAAATTGATTTAATTCAAATTCCAATTATTTTAGGCATCAGAATCCACAAAGAGATGTAGAGGAAAAATCTGACGGAGATTAATATTTTTGCCTAAGTAGGGGGAGTGTCATTTAAAACTTTGTAGAGATAATTTGATTTGTTTTGAGCAAGATTTATTAATTAGCTCCATGTAAATTTTCTTAGTTAAGAGGGTAAGGGCTAGAAAGCCAGATGAAGGCCATTGTGCCCTATGCTGGGGTAGGCACACACTAGACCTTGGTTAGCAATAAGTGGGTATTGCAAAACCCCAACCTGTCTCCGGCTAAGGGGCCATTGGCCCCTATGAGTCTATGACCATGTATAAAGTTTTCAAGCTCGTGACTCGAAATGGATTTTCAAAAATTGGGCCAAGAGATGGTTGTAGTGGAAAGTTATGAAATTTTCATTGTTAAAAATTTGCTTGACGTGATTCTTGGGGCTTCGAAAAATTTGACTTGATGTATAAAATGAAATTAATCAATCAGGTCAAATTACTAAATTCTTGACACCTCATGATTGAATAACTATCATTAAAAGTTGCAATATCTTGAAAACTGACTATTCAACTTCAACAAATTGGATATTTTTGGAAAACTATTAACGAGTACAATCTAATTATATCCTTGGAATGAATTTTTAAGGAATTAATATTCTCAGTCAATTTTTGTCAAACCTTTTCCTAAAAAATTAGGTGTCTACAAGAATTTTGATTATAATGGAAAAATATTTGAAAACTAGGTTTTAAAAAAACCGATTCCATATCTCGATCATTTGCGACATAGATTGAATTGTATTTGCTTATGGGGACTCATCCATGTTATGTCGTGGAACTTATGCCATGAATCGGACATTTGAATATTGATTTATGTTAGTTCGTATCATCTATGCTACATGTAGGACCAACACATGTCATTTTGCATTTTTGAAGCCATGAATAATTCGGACACGTTCATACCATTCACGAAATTAGCTAGTTGCACGTCATACATCGAAAATGGTATTTCACCTGGAAAAGTGAATAGTATCGCAACAGCCTATTGCATAGACACCCAATCAGAATATAGGAAAAAGAAGAACGGTGACCACAGGCAACAGAATTTATATTGAAAGCGAATTTAAAAAAGAGAAAATCTTCTAGCCCAATCCACTGCTCCTCTAATTAAGAGATGCAATCCTCTATTTTGCACATTATCAGAAGGTCGCAAGGGCAGGAAGAAGGTTAATATAAAAGGAAGCACAAAATCCATTTAGTTCGGTAGTTTGATTAGATTCACTTTTGTTATCAAAACGGTATGCATTGGACTCATGCACACTATTACGACTGAATGCGATGCTGTTGTTTGAATCGTGCGCAACATATTCATGCATGTTGCTCTGATAGGACTGAATTCATCTTTGTAATTGAGTTGTGTACGTTGGATTCACGATCGACATTCAAACATTTTCTTCGAATCTGCTTTCGTTCATTTAACACGGCATCACATTCAGGTCCCTATTTTTTCGCTGCTTTGTTTCAGATTGATTCATGCTCTTTTGATACATTGGACTCATATGGAGCATTTTTCTTTTTCTGTTTCTGAAAGAACAGGGATCACACACCATGATCAGTCAAGCCCTTATTCGATTCCATGACGCGGCAATTTCACCTGAGATCAAGTAATAGAGTTTTTAATGTTTGAAACAAAAAAAAAAGAAAACTATATATGTATTTACTTTAAGAAATCTCATGATTTTTTTATTAAATTCCATGTCAATGTTCATATTCCAGCTATATATTGAGAACTTAATTAGACCACATAATTTTTTATTAATCTATCAAATCCAAAAACGTTTCTAATAAGGGGCCGTTGTACTTTTTGAAAATGCGGAGGTTTTCGAGTAACTTTAATGAAATTGTGGGGGTGTCCTAGTAATTTACCGTATAATCAATATCGCTAGAGGAAAATAGATCTCAATTCAGTTTTTTTTTTTTTTTTTTTTTTTTACGAGAACTTCGTAATAGCTCCTTAAACATTGAAATTTAAAGAAATAGTATTATTTTTTTTGGGAGGGGGGGCAGCTTTATGGATTTATATGTAAACATACTTTTCCCTAATTGGGACATAATTGCAATTTCAAGAAGTTGGGGGCTAGGAGTAAACTGGCCCATGCCGGGCATAAGGTTTCTGTCTTTTTCCCGCCCCCCCTTTATTTTTGAATTAGTGAATAATGTTTTTTTTTTTGACTTTATATTCATCTTGTTATTACACAGCAATGCGATTCTCATATTTCTAGGGAAAAAGAAACTCTGTATCCTAATTTTTCGCATCTAGAGGAACAACATAATCAAGGATGGGGCCATGCCCCTGCTTATAAGAACACTAGATATTTTCTATAACGTGGGACTAATCCATGAATTTACATCTTGATATTATATCTCTAGTCTTTCTGTGCAATAAAGCAAACCCAATGATTTCTACATGGCAATATATCTCTAATCTCTCTACACAATAAAGTTGTTATTTAAGGGACGTTGGTAATTTAGGTTGCTTGAAAATTCAAGGTGACATTATTTTAAGAATAGGTTACACGACTTGACTCATTGGAGGCACACGTGCACTTAAAATATGTGTAGCATGCGGTCAATTGAGGCAATAAATTGCCCTAAATTGATAAATAGGGGTTAGTTTGGTTTCTAAACAAAATTGAGACCCCCAAAATTCTGCTGCAACTCAACTTGAAGGTCACGAGGCAAGGTCCTCAACGAAGGATAGCTTATGGGTGCGGTCGCTGTGGGATGGAACGCGGAGGACGTATCGGTCAATGGAACCTCGAGGAGGCTTTTTTTTTTTTTTTTTTTTTTTTTTGGCAGTTGATTCCACATCAGCCGCCAATATTTTCCGTCCGTGATTCTAATGGAGGCGCAGCAGCGACCTGCATTTGGAAAGTTGAAGTTTATTCCTCCTCCTCTTCTAATTGCCGTACTTACGATGTTGTTTCTTTCTATATTACTAATAACTAGGCGCCAACGCATGGAACAAAATTGAAGAATGAAATTCTCAATAAATCTAAATAAAATTAGTAATTATATTATGACACAGATGTAAAATAAGTCTGCACTCTAAAAGAAAAGGACACTTGCAAAACCAAATACATGTTTTACGCATATATATTACACTCACATACATACTTAGTCGTCGTCAAGTTACCTTCCACATAAAGTTGTAGTAACCGTTGCATCCTATTCAAGTTAATTTCCCTTCTTTAAAAAAAAATCAATTGCGAGAGCAATGATATCAATTTAGTTTTGGTAGAGATTACTTAATTGACAAATTCTAGGTATTTCCTCTTTAACATAATCAACATAATGATGGTCATGCTCATCAAACTTTTACGTTACTCGGGATAAGAGTTTGCAAGGCCAAACATTCACAGAGGTATAGAGAGAGTATAAAGGTTTGTGAACAAGATAAGTGTTTGCGAGTTTGTAGAATATGGATATGGACGACCGCCATATACAGCAATAGATCAAGATTCTTAATATTTTTTGTTTGTCCGTTTAGCAATTTTTCAAAAATTCCATCTGAATTGTGTTTATTTTTACTTTCTTATTAGATTAATTAGATTGATACGTTGCCTACTCAACATCATTTGTGTTGCCTCCTTCTACCTACATTTCTGAACTAGCAGTGGCTGGTCTAGGGATTGGGCAAGGTGGGGCCAATTTGGAGAAGGCGCCCTATCCAAGCACGTGGTCTGACTGTGTCGTGCTTGGCGCCGCAAAATGGTGGAATCTTATTTTGCATACATGATTAGATCCATAAAAATGGGTTATAAACCCATTTCTTAACCCATAACCCATATGGGTGTTAAATGGGTTATAGATAGGCTAATTATAATAAGTAAATGAGTCATAAATAGGTTTTAACTCAATATAAGTGTTAAATGGGTCATAATGAGTTATAAATGGGTCATAAAAACCTAATCTATTTTTATGATTCTTTTTTAGTCTCTTTCACCTTTCGTGCTCACTCACTCACTCTCACCTTAGTTTGATTATGAATTTTCATAAATTTGGTTAAATATACTAATATAAGTCGGGTCAGGTATGGATATGGGTTACTGGATTTGCATTGCATGGATATGGGTTAAAATAAGTTAAATGAGTTTATTTGGGTTGGATCATTTTATAACCTAACCCACCCATATGACAAGTCTATTGAACCTCTCCGGGATAGTAATGCGGCTAAAGAGTTTGCTGGGCCTGGAAAATTAGTCATACAGAGGCCCGATTCCTCTCACTATGTCGGGGGTATTAATCTACTTGAACATCTGGTCCTGTTGGATAATGTATCCACGCTAGGAAGCTTTAAATTCTCTGTTTTGTGTTTGCAACAAGAAACCTACAGCAGTGTCATCAATTCTCTTCTATTGCATTGTAGGCTTTACAAACATTTCCAACTAATGAAAATTTTAGATAGTAGTTACCAGAGAAGAAGAGAAAATGATCATGTTGATGCAGATGATGAGAGCATTAATATATATGACTTGCAAGTGCATTTTTCATTATGTCGAAAGAGGCAAAGAAATCACCTTTTTTTTTTTTTTCCGGTCTGGGTAAGTTGCTTCTTTTTTATCCCCTTACTCATCATTTTGATTTAGTGAGTTACCCAATGTTAGTGTAAATCTATAGCGTCGGTTTCAAAGGAACTTTCGATACTTAACTTCGATGACAATGAATTTTAAAAATTGCAGAGGAAGTTTTCCCCTTGTGTGGCAAATTATCTCAAGCATGTCGAAATCTTTCTCTTCAATTCTCGTTCTCTTAGCTCAAAACATTTGGTTGCCTTGGCTAAGTTCCTTCCGGAGGATGCAGTCATACGGGAGAAGACCATTTTGTCAATACTGGACTGTGGAAATGTCATCCAAAAGTATCAGTGAAGCCGGTTGATCTATGGAATATGCTTGAAGTGACTGAAATATTACCAAGCCACAAGAGCTTCGAAAAATGCTAAATTTAGGAAAATAACACTACGATTGTCATAAGTTTCGTATGGTATTCATTTGAATGTTATAATTTTTTTTTTATTACTTGATTGTCATATGACATTTCAATCGATCACTTGCTTTTTTTGATGCTATAATTTTTACAAAAACGTTCACCAAAAGTGTTATGCTATGTTAGATTTTGGATAATTGACTGAACGTCTTTAATAAATTTTAACAGTCAAATAATTGATTAAAAGTTATGATATTCAAATGATCATTTTTTAGAAATCATGGCACTCAAGTAGTAAAAAAAAAAAAGCTATAGCATTTAAAAATAAGCGCCATATGAAAATTATGACATTTGTGATATTTTAATTCCGCTAAACTTATAGTCAATTATCCTTTCAAGGGATGCTTTTTTGAAAGCAAACACAAATGAGTTCCGGAAGATCTCATAAGATAAGACATGTTGTCTTGACAATAAAATGGGTTTCTTTGTATTGGAATTAACTTGACTAGAAAAAGGCTTTTCGTAATCCCCATACTACCTATTTAACCCGCCCAGCAAGTGTTTCATTAATTCAACCACATTTCGTTGGAAAACTTTCCAGCATACGAATATTGCAAGTTTATAGATATTGATAAGTGAACTCCAACTAGAGCAGTTTATATCTTTATAAAAGCTTGTAACTTCTAACATGACCATTATATTCGGAAATAAACGCTGTTAAAACTGTTATAAAACATGGGGTGTTTCCGAGGACAGAGGAAACATCGGGACACGTGGGAAGTCCCTCTGCAATGCATTGTTCCACCGGCTTGTTTGCTGTTCAGTCGGCGACAGCAACGCACAAAGATGCGGCAGAATTCGGTGCTGGAATGTGCGTTATCCACAAAGTGAACGGGCCCGCGGTCCACAACACTCTGGTTTGCCCTCAACTCTCCTCCATTAGCATCTGCTGCATGTTGCGTGGTGGCAGTAGCAATGGAAATGGGTCAAGGCCAGGAAGTGAAGACCCGAAATGATCCCCAAGTCGAAAATTCAGGTTCTATACTCGCTTTGTCTCTTTTTTACTGTGAATCAACACGACATATGAGAAGAAGATTTGCCAGCATATTTCCCACAGAATGGGGTAACTAAAACCCCGTATAGATACCGAAAATAAGTAATCAAAAGAATCAAATTCTCAAACTCACCCACGAACTTTGAAATCCATGCGCTACATACAATTGCATCCAGGTTATGGGTCAATTAGATTTTGAACTCATATGTATGTGCTTTAACGATGACAAATGTAAGAAATTTAGTAATCTTAATTTTATATAAAGAATTTCAAATACTTAGCCTTGAATATAAATCATGTACCTACCGATCAATACAAGATGAAGCTGTACAAATCTCAGACTAAGTCTTGCTCTCCTTCTCTGTACTTAGATGATGATAAATAACCCGTCTATTATACGTCACTGTTGAAATATTGACATATGCTAATCATTCAACCACATCATTACTATAACAAAACGTGCTACACCTGAGATAAGGCCCAATTCCCTTAAAAAAGGACAAATTTTCACTTTATATCCAAATCTCGTCTAAACATTTTTCTTTTCTCATAAAGAATTACCAAATCTCACTCCAGGCTCAAATCCGGCCCCGTTATTTATCCGTCCAATATCGCCGTTAAAGTCTTATGTATCACATCCACGCATATATTTCTCTTTCTCCATTGATGACGTGGAATTTCGGCTCAACTACATAATTTATTCTAAATTTTTTTTTTCTATCTTCTTATTTTGAAGGAGGTGCTCTGAGTTCGAAACAAAAGCCGACGCCCACCAATTCAAAGAGTTACTGCAAACAATGCCACATCAATGGAAGTGGCTTTCCGACCAAAAAAATATAATAAAAGAAGTAGCTTGACCAGCAAAACGCCTCTGATGCAGCCAGTTACCAAACGAGAGGTCCCAGCTCCTCCTCCTCGTCACCGTTCATCGTCTTCTTCGCAAGGACTCACTCGGGCACAGCTTTACCACCTCTCACCCATCGCCATCTAAATATCGGACTCCGCGCCCCGACCTCTGACAACCCCTCCGCGACGGTTGGCTGTCGTCGAAATCATCTCTGGCGAGCTAGGCCAAAACGCCTGTTTTCTGTTCCGGTTTTTAAGCTTCGAGAAGCCTTTTTTATCAGCCACCATCTTTGCTCAGCCATCCTCGAAGCTTTGTAGATCTACTCCGTGGCCGGACGATGACGAAAAGAGCCCAAGCCTTCCCTAAAACCACCGTGGCCAAGAGGGCGCAGATCGTTTCCTTCACTCTGAGCCCTACGGTTTACCTTCATTAATGGAGTTCGCCACTAGCGATAGAGGTGCGCAACCTGACATTTGAGGTCATGCGACTCAGTTCTGAGGTTGCGCGACTCAAACTTTAGCTCAAGCACCTTCATCCATGGAGGATGCAAGGAGAAACGAAGGAGAAAAGAAAATAAGATATATTTTTTTATAAATATTTACTTCTGCTGAAATTCCACATCGTCTATGGAGAAAGAGGGAAATGTATGCATGGAATTTACACATCAGACTTTAAAAGCAATATAAATAACTGGCCGGATTTGGATATAGAGTGAAAGTTGGTGATTTTTTATGAGGCAAAAAAACATTTGGGCCAAAATTGGAAACAGAGTGAAAGTTTGTGTTTTTTTTTAGGAGAATTAGGCTCCCAATATAATATGATAATGTAATTGTATTTGAGCAATGTAGTATTCTCACATATTTTATAAACTTTGTAACGACTTTTGGCAAACTAAAATGCAGTAATGCTAGCCTACATTTTATAAGAACTTCTAAAAAATTAAGGCTCAAAATTACAATCTACCTGTTCGTTTTAGACTACGGTGTTATAGACAAATGACTCGGTACTTTCTAATCTTTTAATAGGATTGGCAATAACATAATCATTACTAGCTTAAGAAAAAAAACTCAAAATTTCCACTTTTGAATATTGGAAGAAAACTTCTGACCGAGAGAAAAAATACCAAAAGAAAATAGGTCTCTCGTTCAAGATTGAACACCGAAAGCGCATAGGAAAGAAGCAATTGACAATTGCCTCTTGACCGAACAAAGCACTAATTTTTTTACATTCTTCCATAGCCATAACATGACCATCTCATGGTCATCACGTGGCCGATCATGTCAGTGAGATTTATAATAGTTTGCTAAGGAAAATCAACAATGATTATGATTATGGGTGATCAATTTCAGGACGGGTTGGTTCTCCCCTGAGACCAAGAACTCGATTGGGCATGGTTGGTTTCCCATTTGTGGAATCAGAAATCGGCCTATCCTGTTTTGAGACCGCACTAACCGATCGGGGCTGATTCTTGGGATAATCCCAAAACCAGTGATTTTTTGTTTTCATTTTTTTCCTTCTATTCCTTACAAGTCTAGGTATTGCTAAGTGCGGATGCGCAAACAAGTTATATGACTCTTGAACAGATTGCTATTTCCTACTCCGAGTCATCTTTCTCTTTTGGCCTTTTTTTCTGTTTGTTGGTGGTAATGATGGGAGGAAGCAAAGATTCAAATCATAAAGGGGTCGATGTTGGCTCTCTGCTTTATAGCGTAATAGAAACTGAGGACTGATGGCACATCATGTGGGTTTCACATCTCAGCTCGGGTGTTCAGCAAGGTTATATGCAGATGCATATAGCAACGAACCATTGGTGGGTGTAATTATAATGGTGGATGAGTGGCTACTTCCCCTTCCACATTACACCTGCCCACAAATTATTGTAACGAAGGTGGCAACAGCAACACATGCAAATAGAGAAAAAAGCTGAAGTCAATTCTTATTCCTCGACTAATATTAGAACCAGATCGGTCACCTTAATGCTTTTACCTCACCCTCTTCCTTTTTTCGCACTGCAAAAGTGAGTCTCGCGCGGTGTACTTGCACCTGCAAAGTCAACTGTGTTAGCTTCAGATTGCCTAAACGCGGTGGATTTTATATTGGGCCGGGCTGAGCCCACATGGGCTGTTCAATCCATCGTTAAAGACTGCAAAGATCTATTGGGCCAGCTCAAGGGCATGATTCTCTGTTTTGAGCCGAGCATATACAATCAAGCAGCCAACCTAGCTGATTCCCTCCCGAAGAACTGGATTACCAACCCCCCTAATTTGCTGATGTTGATCTTATGTTCGGACATTGAAACCTTATGTTTTTCTACAATGCCGAGTTAGTAATATCGTTAATTTTGACAAAAAGAAAAAGTGAGTCTCAAGCATATAGTCATGTAACATCTCAAGCCTGGGAAATAGTGTTGGTCTAGTCTTTTACATGGAATCAGGAATAGGATTGGTTCCCATGAAAACCTCTCAGAACTAGCTGGTTTGGTCCAGTCCAATTCAATTTGGTTCCTAGGTTGAACCGGACAAATACACTCTCCTAATCATGACATTAGTTCACTCTACATTACTATAAATTAAAGTATTTAGGACATAATTAATATAACCACAAAGCCTAAATCTAGTTAACGCAATTCTTTACCTAGAACTCCATGCGAATCACATGTAAATCATTCACTTCTTTTGTCATCATTAGGGAAAGCACATGATATAGTTCAAAACTATGAAGCTTAGACACATCAATAGCACGCTCAGAATTACCTCAAAAATTGAAAAACTCAAAAAAATCATGAAATGATGCCTACACAATATTATGCTGTAAATTATCTTAAACATCTGATAAACAAGATAAAGCATGAAATGGACTTTGATCACAGCTGCAGTCCTCAGTAAACACATGAACATTTGGGCAAAAACGATCTGCTCATGCACTATGCTTCCTTTCTCGGGTCCCTTGATGAAATTCTGCAATTGGAAAAGCAACAAAAGGCACATGCATTATCAGTCAGAGTGGACTGAATCATTTAAAACACTATGGAATGCTAAAACATCCTCTGACCATAAATTAGAATGCTTATCATCACAAATAACATTCACAGAGATCTCTACCCTTAAAGGACTATCTACAAACGCTACGATTATAAAATGTTTTTACATCATGAGACAAAATAATTAACATCAACCATTACTGTCATCACACACAAACAAGAGAGAATCTTATGATGCGAGTATCTAAATGTAACATTCATATTTGCACTTTACATGAATACAAAGAGTCGCAAAACTATAGTTCAAAAGTCATTTTGCGATGAATTCACCTCAAGAATGGGAACTATCTGGATTGCAAATTTGATTTAGGTTGAAGAGATTAACTATTGGGAATAAGAACAATGAACAATATAATCAGAATAAACCAAGAATCAGGAATGAAGAGTAAGGATGTCATCTAACTTCATCTTGAAGACCTTTTCTAGTGTCCTCGTTGTAATTAATTTCCTATTATAAAAGGAAATCTATAGCGATAGGTATACTCAATCTTAGCATGAGTTTCATATCACTACAAGAAAAATTGCCACAGCGCATTAATCTGTGCCATTTCAATGTTAACAGGCTATGACAGAGAAAGGTCAAACCATGCAGACCACCTGCTACAAGCACGAGTAACTGATGATCATTTAATATGTAGCAGAGGTGCATCATAATACTATACATGGTGTACATGATATTCATCAAAGGTAAGGATTCAATTGTTCAAAAGTCTTACCTAGTTGTGCAAAGGTATAAGAGGAGTCGACAGGAAGAATCAATGCATGCAGATCGAACGAGAAGCCTGATGATTAACCCATGAACTGTCAGGCTTTGGAGCTGAACATCAAATAGAAGTGTTCAGCATATCTATAAAATACTTAAACAAATCATAGATTCCACAATGCCATTGAGAGTAAATGAATGGAAAAGGAGGGGAAGAAAGACGAAGAGATATGACATTGACGTAACATGATTCTACAAAACAGAGAGGAACCATGAAACCAAATTGATTTTATCATTGCGAAGACAAATTATTTCAAGGCCATTTTTTTTGTATGTAATTTGTTTCCAAAGTGTACTAATTATTTGAGAGGCATGAAAAGGTTACGGTCCGTCGGTCCCGTAAAATATTTGCAACTGAAGAGCCCAGGTTGGAGAATTGTAGGAGTAATAATTGCATGTGTTAATAAATTCAAGAAAGGGATCAAGGAAGAAGATATTTCTCTCAAATGAGTCTAACTAGTGGATTATCAAATATTAAGATACTGCACTTCGTCTTTTTTCTTAACCAAGGACGTGCCATTATTTTCTCAAATGGCAATCTGGCTAAGAGTACCTAGTCTAGAGGAAGGCTTCAGAGGATTAACAGGGCATCTGAAAACTGGCAAAAGTAAAAAGACTGGGAATCCAAAAATTCTTTTTTTTTGGTTTACTAGGCAAATTCTACACCTATTTATAGCAACCATTTTATGGCTGAACTCCGCTCCACTCAAGCAACTATACTTAGTGTCAGTCTGGATAAGTGTACCCACCATCTCAAGATAAGCACCTTATCCT
The DNA here is from genome assembly GCA_017140165.1 of Eucalyptus shirleyi. NCBI lineage: Eukaryota > Viridiplantae > Streptophyta > Magnoliopsida > Myrtales > Myrtaceae > Eucalyptus > Eucalyptus shirleyi. Next base: position 30,585,895 of record CM029450.1, read on the forward strand.
TGATGGAGAAAACCTCTAAATGGGTTTAATCCAACCAATGGCCCGCTAGTTCTAAGGTTGCAATTTCTCTTCAAAACATTCAATTGGGCCAGCTGTATTTACCTGGGATGTGCAGATAATTCTCCAGACTAAGGATACAATGACATTTTTTATTGCAACAAATGATTTAGATATGGACAAGTGCACATGCATGCGTAGAGAGAGAGAGAGAGAGAATTAGTTGTTCAGCAAGATCTACAATCACTGAAAGCCCCAGCTACAATCATTTCTCTAGCTAGTTGGGAGAATTGATCGAAAGGTAGAATTAGAAAGAGACTTCCTGAATTCTTCTTAAACAATATGGAAATGGATGAGTGCTAGGAAGACCATTGTATAAGATTTTATAACAGAACCTTTTCCGAGAGGGTCTTTCAGGGAGATATAGCTAGCAGGCACAATGCTCTACTTCATTGATTGATAACGTAAACTTTGGTTCAAAAATAGAACTGCTCTATTATGCTCTTTAAAGCCTCTTAATTTGTGTACTTAACTACAGGTTCATTGAAAAAGAACTATAATTTTCCCTAGGTTTATCTGATGTAAATAGGTGCTAACTGTAGAATATTATAAAATTCTTTCAAATAGACAGTTCAACTGGTGGTTGATTGCTGTTCAACCATCAGGGTTTCCTCATTCATTAAAATTTTGCATAAGAGATATTGTTTTTTACACCATTATACTTCCAACATTTGAAACCCTTTGATCCAGAATTCCCATTATGGCAAGATAAAGAAGAAAAAAGTTGGAAACATTCATATATCAAGCAGACACTTGAAACCTAATGATTCTGTGGAAACCAGCCAATATTTCAATGATTTTGCATTTTTTTTTTTTTTTTTTTGCCTAGCTCGTCAGCTTGAAACCCGAGACAAATTCCATTCGCAAGACATGTTCAAATATCATGCTAGAGATAATATAGCAGACTAATTGACAAAGCAATTTGCAAAAGAAGTTATTATTTAAACAAAAACAAGTTCGCCAGTGGGAGAATGTGTTTAGCTAGGAATTTTACGTATCGGTCTTGAGAATATCAATTCTAAGAAATGTATGTACTCCAGATAATAGGTTTTCACGCAAGCAAATCATCTATGAATTGTACCATTTGATTAACTTGACAGTAACTAGGCATTGACCTTGGCAAAATATTTGCATCAAATATAAAAGAGTGGGTGTTTGGGGTAACTATGGCTTAAAATTTTTAACTTTCATGATGCCTTTGGGTTGTTCTATATTTTCTCTTCAACATGGATCCTAATGTCCTTGGAGAACAAACAACATGCTGTAAACTGGGTGATACTTAGAGGCTTTTGATTTGGATGGGCAACTTCTCTTCAGAGTAATCTTGCAACAGTGATCTGATTGAGAGAAGATTTGTGGATGGCTTGTGTACTAGTACTGGCTAGGGGGCGTTTCAATCAGTTACATCTTCCAAACATCACACAGGAACCATGCTCACTGTTATAATAGTCTCGTTCTATCATGAAACTATGCAGTACATTGGGCTAGTTTTTGAGCTCCAAAGAGAGGAAATTGACCAAGGTGGTCCTCTATCTGCGAGATGAGTCTCCTTGCTTGATGTTGTATTCAGAAAGGTAATGAGCCAGGTCATGTTTCCCACGATAGTTTTGACTCATAATCAGATTATTAACAGCAGCATATCTATGTATTTCATGCTCTAAAAGTCAGAGTTTTCATGGTTTTTTTTTCCCACTGAACTTTTTTGTTTAGATGCATCCCTTGGTACGTCTCATGCTTCTTACCCCATGTACTTGAGCTTCCTCTTTCAAAACTAATACTTCAACAGAGAGATCATCTCGTAATCTAGATTAGATACTTCATATCACATTCAAACAGATCCTATTTCACTACGTTTTAAGTTTATGTCAACAAAGTCTGAATAAAAAATTGATGAGTTTTGCACAAGCTTAGAAAACATGAAATGTTAGATAATAAATCTTCCTCAAAACACAAGCCATACACCACAATTTAGCGAGCACTTGCCCTCATGTATGCAAGAAGTTCAAGTACATTGCCCATGGCATATCAGAAAGCATAATTTGCTCATAGTCACAAAATCATATTTATTTGAAGAAACTATATTTCCTGATCTAATCTTGATAACATTAAGACATCAAAGAATCTCACTGCACTGAAAACAAGCAAGGAAGAAGAGATGAAGAAACAGGGGACAAAGTGACAAGGAAAGAACAAACTAATGTCAGTTGTAGCACTTCCCAGAACTGTAAACTTTTCAGTGGAAATTAACAAAAAGGAAAATGTTTAACCAATCATAAAGACTTTAAGAAAAAGGAAATAAAACGAGGATAGAAAGAATTGATATAAACTCGATTCTTGAGGCTTCAGAAACTCCGAGAGGTTATGTGTTGCAATATTCAAGGTGCAACAGCAAATAGAATCACTACGAAACCGCATCCATCAGTAATCAACATAAGGAATCATAAAACTCCAGTAAGCTTGAGTTGTCAATTATCATATGTCACAATTTCAAAGTGGAGCTCAGCAGATACAAAATCAGCAACGAAAGCAAGTTCAGAAACTGACCTAATGCATGCCTCGGAGGTACTTGAATGCAACAACAGCATCGAGTCGTAGCCTCCAATTTTATCATTTGCATGGCCATAATATACTTCTTTATACCTAAAAGTGGCTAAGAGTCATCTAATCATTTATGGGAAAGTTTAGTTCTATTTTAGTGTGATCAACAGACATACCAATGATTGATAATGCTGCTGCATACATTATGCACGATTCCCATGTCACATAAAGGGAGCAAGCTAAAACATTTCTAAGAGTCATCTAATCATTTATGAACAAACAAATTTTAGGAAAGTTTAGTTCTATTTTAGTATGATCAACAGACATACCAATGATTGATAATGCTGCTGCATACATTATGGATTGTATTGACATAAGTGATTGGATCCTGTTCCCATGTCACATAAAGGGAGCATGCTAAAAACATTTCTGCAACTTCTGCTGCCTAAAATCCTGTGCTCTGCCACTGTTCAAGAAGAAACATGAAGAGTGTCCATCTCTGCAAGTCTTGTTGCCTAAGAAAGCGCAAGGAGAAATATAAAGAAAGCATATCAAACTTAGGACCTTTGCAGGAGAAAATGATGTTGCTCTTCCATATGTGACATGATGATGGTAAGTGTATGATATGGTGGTGGTGTCTATATGATGATGATGGTACATGAGGTATGATGACATGTGCATGATGCCATGGTATGTTGTGCATGGATGTAGTTTCATCATAAATCTAGGAAATGTATTTCATGAGAAATGTTTTCTTTGAAAAGTTACCTGATTGAGTATATAAAAGATTGATCAAGGCATATATTAAATTATATCAACAAGTTTTTGATCGATTGAAGTTGCTGGGAATCTCAAATGAAAAAGAGGCTTCCTATTGGATTGGCCACCTCCACCTTTTCTAACAGTATTTTTTATATACCCCTAAAGCAAGGTGCCTTTGTTTTTTCATTGTGCTCTAAAAAGGTAATAAAAGGGCCAAATATTTTTCTCATCAACTATTTATTACTGTCCGCAAAGTCATTTATCTTAGTGTTTTGTCACCACATAACTATAAATGATCACAGGAATAGACTATTAGACACGAAATTATCTCTACGAGAAATCGGGCTTAAACTATTTGTGTAGATGTGGCCGTTGTGTGAAAAAATTGTGCCCAAGAAGCAGGTTCTTACATCATAATGGGCAATAATTTCACAATTCATTTTTATACGAAATAAGTATACCAGTCTAGCTAACGTAACTTCACAAAAGCTGATGAAGACCATAATATGGTTCTAGACAGAGCACGATGGTAAATGAAATACATATAACATTGTGCATAATAAAGCCAGATTATTGGTAGTGTTAGCCATAGTCATATTTTATGAAAGAATAATGGGAAAAAAACCATTTGACAGCCTTATAATGCATCGAAAATTCTACTTACTAACAGATTTGTTCAGATAATTCTTTTATCATCTATTAAAGAAATGATCATGGGAGAAACATAAAAAGATAAAAAAATAACTACGAGTGGATTATTCGAGGGTATTAATTCAGAATAATAACAAAGTGCTGTTGGCCAAATTTAAACAAGGGGGTGGAGACGCAGTGATAAACTATACGATTCACGTCTCATTAGTCTGGTTTCTTCCTGCCACAATGACGTGCCTATCCTCAACAATCACATAGCTATTCAATCAAAGAGTACAATCTGAAACCATTCACTAATTAAGACTCAACTACTAATCATCTCAATTAGAAAATAAAGATATATATCTGAAATGCACGTGGCTACTAAATATCAGTTTTTTACCCAACTGAAACTTCAAGGCTGTCCAGAGCAAACTTTGCCTTATACAAGAAAGACACATAGGGCCTTGTTACTTCTTTCAAGAAAAAGATACGAGGATAAGAGTCACTGGTTCTCTCATTCATGCATGCATGCATGCATTTAGCAACTCAAGAGGAAATCAGCATTAAGTTGCCAGCAGTAGAAATATTTCAGTATCAATATGCAGCCACTAATGGAATGAATGCATATCTCAAAGCTACATGATCAAAATCTTGCAGATCTTGTATGATATACTGATCGCAAACTTCCAAGAAATGATTATCTACCTATACTCACCCTGTAATTCATATGCCAATCTCATCTAACTGCCAATTTGATATGGCTCTAACAACACTGAAGTAAAAACAGCAATGACTTTGAGAAACTAAATGTTACTTATTCCAATGTGTCCGATCATTGGTACCCCAAAAGCTTATCTTTCATTAATCAGGTTCCACTCAAACATTCAAGAAGCTTCCAGGACTTCCAGGTTATTCTCATTCATAAACTCTATGACACAAAAGAATGAAAACAGAATCCTAATTTATTGCAAAGGCCTCGCAAATCAGAATTGACAATCAACTTCTTGTGCTTTTGTCTCCATTCTATTAAATAACTTATCTAAACTCTGTTTCTCGTGATTTTATTTTTCACATAGTCCACAGGGTGAAAGAAATTAGCCACCTGACCAGTTATCCATGGGAAAAAACCAATGCTCTAACAACACTGAAGCAAAAACAGCAATGACTTTGAGAAACTAAATGTTACTTATTCCAGCGTGTCCGATCATTGGTACCTCAAAAGCTTATTTTTCATTGATAAGGTTCCACTCAAACATTCAAGAAGCTTCCAAGACTTCCAGGTCATTCTCATTCGTAAACGCTATGACATAAAAGGATGAAAACAGAATCCTAATTTATTGCAAAGGCCTCGCAAATCAGAATTGACAATCAGCTTCTTGTGCTTTTGTCTCCATTCTACTAAATAACTTATCTAAACTCTGTTTCTTGTGATTTTATTTTTCACATAGTCCACGGGTGAAAGAAATTAGCCACCTGCCCAGTTATCCATGGGCACAAACCAATGTTCATATTACTTCTCATGCTCCATGAAAATTAGGTAAAAGGATCAACTATCAAGTGACCTCTTGTAGTGGCTTACCATCTCTCTGCATCTTCTTCATTTCTCCATTGTTTTAACTCTTCAAGTGCCTTGTAGAACTTAGCAACAGATTCTTGTACCAGTGATCAAAGTTCCTCAAAATTCAATCATCCTGGCAAACCTATCACAGGCTGCACATCTTCACGATAGGTACATACTACATTTCCTACACACCTCAAAAGCAACCATATCTCTCTCTCTCCAGTGTGGCTGGTTGTCCGCTTCAATGCCTGGTTTCACATAAGGGAATTCCCAACCTATATAGCACCCGGATTGGCTCAGTTCTTTGCCTGAAAAGGGGACTGAACCAACCCATGTAGGCCCTACTTCCTGTTGTTTCACTTTCCCTCGCTTGTTTTCCTTTGAATCTAGATTTCACCTACTTCTACCAATAAATTGCCATCTATGAAAACAAGAGAAGTCACACCTTCCGGAGAGTGTCCCTAATTTTGCAGCATGTAACGTTGATTGCCAATGGAATTCACTACCAAGCATCCACAGACTAAACTTACAAACTACTTAGTGAACGTATCTCGCACAAATTCAACGACACATTCTTCAAGTTCCCCCGCAACTGTAGCCCCATACGAGTTGAATTCAAAATTCATCTCAAGTATTACATTTCGGATGTGCCGGGCGTTTCCTTGATCTATAGCAAGCTGCATGATGCCCAGAACCTCGGCAGAGAATCGTTCACTCGAAGCTATGTCATCAGTTTCCATGGCTTTGGTCAGCAGTTGTAGTCCGTCACCTCAAATCGCCCATCTCCATCGCCGTTGGCTCGCTAGGGACTGTTTCAGGAAGTCCTTCTTCTGTCCGCTGCCTCTGTTGGCAGGTGGCGATCTTACATTCGTCAGAGCTTGCTGGTTCGGATAGAAGATGAGCAACCGTGATGCTGAAAGTTGCGTCGGTGGAGTTCTAAGTTTGCCTATGGCGGAGGAAAGAGGATTTAGCAACACAAAATAAAGATATATTGTTTAGGTATAATACCCAAAGAAGAAAGGTGGAGAGAGAAAAACTAAAAACAAAGAAAAGACACAAAGACAATGCAGAATTACATGTAACAGCCATTACAGATGATATATTTCAACTAAATCACTTTTTTTTTAGTGCAACCTATTTCAAAAACCACTAGCAAGCATGTTGAACAAATAACTTCTGAAGGAAAAGATGTGTCGAGAAAAGAGAAGGCAGACAAAACTCAAATTTTAAAAGGTCCTTCCGCTGATCCAGAGAGCACAAGTCATGCAATCAAAGATAAGAAAACTAGAATCAGAACCCTTCTTACTAGCCGTGGACAAGTTTCCTCACTAAGATGCATCTCATTAGACAGAAATGACCAAATGAGAGCTATAATAAATAGATGTTATAAATCTGGAATATATTTCAAAAGCAGTTGACACGAATGAGTAACGATCATGATATAAGGAGATGCAATGCCTTTTTCTCTACGAATGTAGTCTCACTTGATGGAGCAACTAGAAATTCAGATCCTTCTTTTTAATAAAGGAATGAGGAAGCGAAGCAAGAGACTGAAAGAGTTCTTTAGGAATGAGGAGTAAATGTGAACCTATAGTTTACTGGGCAAACGTCAAAGCAAAACAAAAGTTTTTTACTTTTAGGGAAAAAAAAAAAAAAAAACAGCTAGTATACTGAAAAATAGCCCAAAAGTTAAAACTCACCCCAAATAAAAACTTGTCATGGACGAGACATTATAAACAATAGGAAGGAAATATTAGTTGATTCAATTGAAACGCCATGACTTGTGAAGCTTATAAAGAAGTGTGGGCTGGAGTTTCTGGAATATAAGCATAAACTAAACAAGCATTTAACAAGATAACAACCAAGTATTTAATCTTTAACAAGAGAGAGAATACAGCTTTTGTTCTACTTTAGCGTTTCAAAACATATTGGAGGGAGAAAAACACAATAATTACCTGGAATATTGAAAATGGATAAATGAAATTCCACGTAACATAATTATACAATCATAATCCTCTGGCCTCAAGTAAGAAGCCACAGGAAAATAAAATCCAGAAATAGCCTGTATCAAATAATGCGCTGCATATAATACAGATACATGGGTTTAGTTCCATTTCCGTAGCTCTCATATCTACCTCTATGCATAAGCTACTCGCTGCCATCAAAGACCAGCACTTGAACCAAAAAACCATTTGCAACAGCTAGGTCTGTAAAATTTTGTGCATTCAAGGATCAATGCTTTGAAACATACCAAGTTTCTAGAAAAGTTAAGCTTGAGTAATGATATCTTGTCAATTTTATGGGAACATGCTAAGGTTCAATCGAGCCTTTGCCTATTGGGGGTTTACAGGAAAGAGCAGCCCACAGAGTCCCACCTTTCTTTCGTTTGGTGCCTGTTTTTTCTTTTCTGTGAGTTGGGGTTAAGGGTTTGAAGGTGGATGATTGATAACTTAAACCTATAGTAGGGGTATCAATCTACATCCTTAATCAAGAAAGAAACAGAGGCACGAAAGTCGCATTGTCAGATGCCATGACATGTATACTATCTACTTTAACACCATAGAATATGCAAATTACTATTTTGAGAATCACAATATCACAGATATGAACTGAGTTGACAGACATGAGAAAACCTTTGTGGCATATGGTTTTGGAAGAGGCAAAATGGGTGCCCCAGCACCTGTCAGCTCCCTTGGCAGCAATTCAGAAGTCAAAAATTTAATGACCTCTTTATCTTCATAAGTACTTCCGGAAAAATGAGATGAAGAAAGTGGCTGGGCCCCAGTTTGTAAATTTTGACTAGGGGTCGTTAATGATGGCTTCAAAATTTGCCCCATTCATAGCTAGAGGCAGAATTTCCGGAACCACTCCAGACACTCAGACATTGCTCCATGGATAACTTGAGGCATGGGGTCAATTTTCAGACCAGCAGTACTAGAACACTTTGCCGCAGAAGACATCGACATTATTCTAGAACTCAACAAATCCTTTGCCACATTAGGTAATGTGTCCGAAATCAATAAAGCAGGACCCGATGGCAGATCTGAAGGAATCAACATTGGTGTAGATGTCAAAGAATCCATAATAACAGGGGGCTTCAAAGAATCAGATAATCCATAAGTTGCTGCAACACTCATTGTCAATGGATTTGTTACAGGATGTTGCATTGGTTGCTTAATATGATATGCAACCAGACCGGGCGGCAGTCCAGCCAATAACTCTGCTGAGGATAGGGGACTTCCCCCGTACTCCTACCAAATTCTGGCCCATGTAATAGCATGGGCTGTCCAGCAGCAAGTGTATTTCTAGACAGCAATGAACTGAATGATGTTGAGTTCTGTGTGGGCTGATATGAAGAAAGAGTCTGGTGGACAGCCAAATTTGGAAGTCCTAAACTGGAACTGTTGGGTCTGCTTATTGTGGTGGCCTGTGGAGTGATTGAAGATGCAGATGAAGAGTGGAGGAAAATAGCCTGTATGAGAAGCTAATGCAACATGAATAGATGGCTTGTTTCCATCTCAAGCATCAGATCAGAACATAAAGTTGATAAAACCTTTATGATGGCTGGATCTTCCGGCAAGTCTGATGTAACCTTTTCAGGTTGAGACTCTGAAGATAGAACCTGCAAATCCTGAAACAGGTGCACAAGCATTTTTGTTCCTCTGCTTTGGTCAGTTGTGAATTTTAATACAAGAATTGACATAAGTACATCAAAGAAATAGTTGGGTCACCAAAACAAAGCTTCAGTATCTAGAAGTTACCAATGCTAGCATGAGTAAGAATTACGAACTGCAATACACCTGTGTTTATGAACAACTATTCTACAGTATAGTCAATGATACAATATATGCTTTGCTTATATACGGATCATGGATGGCAACTGTCCAAACATAATGCAAACCTTTATGTCACTCCCTCTGAAATAACAAATTCGGACCTGAAGTAACATGCAACGGTACGTAATCGAAAACTCTGTCTTCAGGAAGGACCTGAGGACCATCCTTTCTTCATCCTTCTGTTCCAAAAGATCTCACTGCAGTAAATGAAGGGAAGATTCAGATGGAAGAATGACATTGTAAGAGCTATTTTATGTCTCTACCTGTCTACAGATAACAAATATGCAGTGAAATGTTTCAAAAGCAACTCAGACCTGAAGTAACATGCAACAGTAAGAAACTAGAAACTCGCACCAAGACCAATAAACAGATAAATAGTCAGATCTCATCAGTTAGGATGGGCTTCGCCTAGGGACCCTAGTCTGACTTCTGTTTCCCAAGTCCTGGGAAGAAAGTATAGTTGAAATTGTATGCTTAAGGTAAGTGGAAACATGTGGGGAAATCCTGAAGAATATATGAGGCTTATCAGCAGGACGAAACTAACATGTACACCTTCTCAGTTGCAGTGTGCTAGACTCCAGAAAGTAAAAGCCATTAAGCCCCCAATACCAAAGAGTCGCCAAGTAAAGCATTTTTTTTTTTAATTATTTTTATGCATACTAGAGATGTGAATACCAGATCACATCCCTGAAATGAATGTGCCATGAAATTTCAGGCCAAGCTTCACAAAAGCATTTCCTACTCTAAGCACAGACACGTATATTTTGTCCTACACTTCCTCCTGTTATCTAAATTAACTGTCCCGGGAACTGTAACTCGCTACTTGATGTTATAATCGCGTGATCGCCAAAATTTTAGTCACCGGCAAATTCAGTATCATCGAACAATAACAACCGTCCACCACTGGAAAAGCGGGAACTGGGGCCCCCTGAGGAGACCAAGAACCAAAGAAGGGACACAAGACATCGCACCGTTCGCGAGGCCGACGACAGCGTCGTGCGGATTGTTGCAGTAGAGGACGCCTGCATACCGCCCTCAAGAAGCAACCGACATAGGAATTCGCCCCCGCGGCCTCCGCGGACGCCATTGCCATCCTCCTCCCCCGTTTGCTTCATACTCTCTCTCGCTCTCTCGCCGGCGAAAACAGTGGAGCGGAAGGAGGAGAGTGATGAGCGACGATGCGGGAGAGAGAGGGGAGGGAGGAGGGAGAATGTAGTTTCTTTCGAAATCAGTTTTCTTGCCGGTAAAGGAAAATGGGAATCCGCCCCTTCATTTAATGAGAAAAAGAAAATGACAAAAATGGGAATTTAATGAAAACGCTCCTTCTTTTTGGCTCCGTTTGTTTTACCGAGAAATGGATGGTATAAAAAAGTATTTTCCAAAAATTTGATTGCTTGAATTACTTACAAAATTGAATAAATAGAGACATTTTCATGGTCCAACAGATTTTGTAAAAATAAATTATTTTTCATAATAAAAATATTGTCAATTTAAATTAATTATTTTAAACGATACAAATCATTTTTTTTTGACTTGATAGGACTTTTAGGGTGTGCATGATAATCATTCTGCTTATTTATTTCTCTATTTTTCTATTCTCCTGATAAATTTAGAGTAGAAATTCATTTGATAATGCAATTCATTTTTCTATTTCTAAAATAAATTTCTAATCCAGAATTAGATTTGGACCAAAACTCATAAGTTAGAATTTTTAACTTTTCTATATCTAGAATAAAAGTGAGAAATGAAAACTCTTTTCATCATTCACTTCCATCACTGTCCACCGCCCACCTGTGGGATGCCAAATGCCCGCCACTAACCGTCGAACACCAACTGCCCATGGCCGATCACTAGACATCATCCATTGGCCCCTAAACGCTAGCCATCAGCTGTTGATTGTTGGTTGCCGGCCACCGCTTGCCCCCCGCCACTCCTCTCGCCTCCAGACGCCTATCGCTAATTGGCTGGACACCAACCATCGGTCGCTAATGCTTGGTCACCGCCACCAGCCGCCAAATGCCACTTGCCTCCCTCCTATCGTTGATCGTTGATTGCCCTCGTCACCACCGACTGCCGATCATCGACGCCATTTTCCCTCTTCTCGTTGGTTGTTGGATGCCTCCCACCACCACTCGGGATTGAGCAATTTTGCATCATTATCAAACGAATTTCTATTTTATGAACAAAAATTTTATAAGGTTATTGAACACGTATTTTTGTTTAGAAACTTGTCTAGTAAATAAAAATAAAAAAAATCAATTTCTAGCCAGAAATTGATTTTTGAAACAAAATGGTTATTATGTGCATCCTTAACTCCCATTGGTCTAGCCTAGGTAAATGGCATGGACAAATTAAATTATTAAATAATCCATGTGGATTCATTGTATCATAAATCATGATATCTATAGATGTTCTTTTGTTTTTAATGAAAATCAAGTCATTTGACGTTTATGATACGCTGAGCTTAAATGATTTCGATGCATTTAATAGCGAGTCAATCAAACTACTTTTTTCTTCGGAATCGCTAATTATTTTGAATAGAGTCACAATTCGCTTGGGATGGAAGTGAAATGAGTTTATGATGATATATTTCCTTATAAATTTGTCATGATACCTTTCTTATTACATAAATTTTCAAACCCGACTCGATGAAGTTTTTGAGCACCCCCATTGGGTTCTAACTAATCTGATATTTTATTTTTCTAGCAACCAAATTACCCCTGATGTATTATTTATAGCGATGTAAAAAAAAAAAAAAAAAAAAATCCTTGAGCAACCCTCACCAATCATTAGGGGTGTCAAAATGGGTCATTGACCCATTTATGGACCCATTTATGTTTAAATGGGTCGTTAATGGGTCAAGCCTATTTCCTAAAATACTCATAATGGGTTTTAATGGGTCAAGAGTGAGATATATGGGTCTTAAATGGGTCAAAAAGCTGACCCATTTAAGACCCATTTATCAACCCATTTATTTTCACCCAAAACCTCACAATCTCTCTATTCTCTCTTTAACTTTACAATTTAAAAAAAAAGAAATTATAATTATTTTTTATTATAATTTTCTTTTTTTTTTTTTTTCTTTCTTTCTTCTTCCTCCAGTCATCGGCACGGCGATGGCCGGTGATCGGCTAGGCGAGCCTCGAGCTTGCCGACGTCAAGCGAGCTCGAGCTCGCTGGATCTAGCGAGGTCGCCGACGCTTGGCGAGCTCGAGGCTCGCCAGATCCGGCGAGGCTTGAGCCTCGTCCGATGCCGGCGAGTCTTGAGCTCGCCAGATCTGATGAGGCGAAGGCCTTGCCAATGCTCGAGCCTGGCCGATCTGGCGAGACTCAAGCTCACCGATGTCGAGCTCGTAGGATCTGGCGAGCCTCGAGCTGGCCAGTGTCGGCGAGCCAAGCGAGCTCGAGGCTCGCCTGTGGCCGGCCAAAGAAGAAGAAGAAGAAAAAAGAAAAAAGAAAAGTTATATTTTAAAAATAAAAATAATTAAAAATTTATTTTTAACACTATGGTTGGCAACCATAATAATAATAATAATAATAATAATAATAATAATAATAATAATAATAATAATAATAATAATAATAATAATAATAATAATAATTTAGAGAATATTTAAAAATTGTAAATTCCGCCAATGTCAACAATAATTGTACCATATAGGATAGATGGATTCAATGTTCACAATTTTAGGCCAAAATTAGCCGGATTGACTCAATTGGCACATATGCAAAATGTTTGAATTAAATCAATCCACTTGAAAGTTTTAAGACCCAATCACTACTAATGCAATAGGTTATGACATTTTCGGTACTTTCTCCCAACTAAAGGCAACCATAATTTTCTAGATGGGATTCCAAAACTATTTGCACCACTTAGGCTTCATTCGTTTTATGGAAAATAACTTTCAGGAAAACGTTTTCCGGATTTTCTAGCGTTTATTTCATGAAAAATGAACTAGTCATTATTGAAAAAACAACCTTTAAAAGTGAGAAAAATGTTTTCACTTTTCAAAAGTGGAAAAAATTTTCTATAATTTCTTCCACCTTGCTTCTTTTCACCAAACACATTTTTGTTTATTTTTATGCTTTCTTTCTCTTTTTTTCTTTTTTTCGTTTTTTAAAAAATCAATTTTTTAATTTTTCTTTTCTTTTCTTTCTTTCTTTTTCATCTTCTTCCTTAGCCTTGGCCGATCGCTGACCACGATGGCGGCCAGTGACCAACCGCAAGCCAGCTCGAGCCTCACCCCAGGCTAGTGAGGCTCCGCCTAGCCCGATTTGGCAAAGTTGAGCTCGGGCCTCACCAGATCGGGTGAGGCCGAGCCTTGCCAACCTGGGGCAAAGCTTGGGCCTTGCCAGATTAGGCAAGCTGGGCAGGGCTTGGGCCTCGAGGTTTGCTAGGCTCTGACAAGCCACGAGCTCGTCGGATCTGGCGGCGAAGCTCGAGCTCGCTTGGATCGGGAGCCTCGAGGCTCAATCGGATCTGGCAACCGCGTCTTGGTCGGTTGTCGGGTAGCTGACCATCGTCAAGCATGCAACAACGGAGGAAGGAGGAGAAGAAGGAGGAGGAAGGAGGAAGGAAAAGAAAAAAGGAAATAAGAAAAAGAAAAAGAAAAAAAAAATAATAAATAATAAAAATTTCGATTTTTTAAAAAATACAAATAATTAAAAAAATCATTTTTAAAATATAAAAAATAAAACTAATTTTTTGGTCAATTAAAAATATTAAAATTCATTTTTTGATAATTTTCCAAACAATTAAATTAGCTAACGAATGGTGGAAAATATTTTCCATTCAAAGTTCAAGTTTCAGCTTGAACACTAAGAAAATATAGTCATTTTTCAAGAAAATGACTTCCTAGAAAATATTTTCTGAAAACGTGATATTTTACGCGAAACGAACGGACCCTTAGACTAAACTGAACTTATTGATTTGTGAAATTATCAATCTAGCTCAAACCAACCAATAACTTCTGTTTATTATCGATTTTGTTCGATTTCAAACTATTATCATCGAGCTGATTTATAACTAAGAAGTTTAATTTATATTTGGACTGTTTAACTTCAATATGTGTTGGAAGGTAACATAAAAAGAACCTATTTCTACACACTTATTGGACAAAACAAAATAATATAATAACAACTAAATTGAATTAAATTAACAAATGTATAAAAAAAAACTATTTAAGTGAATGGAAAAACAGTAAGTAGCACAGAAAACTCCTTCTTACATATTACTTGGGAGAAATTATACCATACTCCCTTGAATTTTGGAGGTGGCACGAGTATACCCTTTAAATTTTCAACTGTTATATATTACCTCTATGAGCACTTTTATTTTATTATAGGTGTTAACCCTTTTCATATTTCACTTAGCATGTGCAATGCATGTAACTTCTAAAGAGTAAATATCCATATTCATCTCATTTTTTTGAATGGAATCTATTTTTTTATCCTTGACTTCTATAAAAATGAAAAATAAAGAAAATGGAGAAAAATAGATTAACCAAAATTTTATCATTAAAAAAAATTCGAAAATAATAAAGATGATCAATTAACAAAAAAAAAAAAAAAAAATGTTTGAAAAAATTGTGATTCTGATCAATCCTTTCCTTTCATAAGTTGAGGACATCATTTTCAGTTCATAATCATTTTAAATGTACTTAGCCATATGTTGTAATTTCCACATCAAATTAATCATTAAATATACATATGCAATCTTCTTCCCCCACCTTCCCGAGCTCGCAGAGATGGCGACTTCGCTCTCCAAGCTCTCCTCCCACCTCCACCGCTGCCTCCTCTCGAACCGCAGAGCTCCTAGCGCTGCCGCGTCCCTGTGCACGACGGTGGCCTTGTCGTTTGCTGACACCGCCGCTTCGAAGCCAGAGGACAGGGGCCTCGACTCAGAGGCCGACGCGGCTCCGTCGCAGCAGTCGCCGCAGCCGGCGTCCGCGGCGCCGGAGCCGGACCAGCAGCGCACGGTCTACGACTGGCCTCTCAAGGACGGCCCCGACGCCGGGCTTTACAAGGTGAGGTTCCGATGGGGCCGGCTCGGTGCTCTCTCGTTCTCTGTAACACGCGTTGCAAGCGCAGCTCGTTTTGTTTTCCTTGCTATACCAGCGCTTGAACCGGTGAAATCGGCCTTTTGTTCAATCCGCAATGCGGTTGCATAGGATAGCAGAACTGTAATGGAAATGCAGCTTTTCCTGTAGTGGACAATGTGTTTGTGTGGATTCAATTCCTCGGTATGCGCCTGATGATAGCAATCGGCGTCCGGCGGCTAGTTCCTCCGCGAAGTGCGAAAGTCTCTCTTTTTATCTCTTCCTGGGATGTTACCTATGCCGATCTCTCCTCTTGATTTTCCTAATCGCGCATCGTTTAGCGCAATAGTTGCAACTTCAAGGCTTTTTGATTGGAGGTTCTGCGCGCAAGGTTTGCTAGGCTATAATAATGGGGCAGGTTGGGCAAACCCCAGTTGTGAAGAGGCTGAAGAGCGGGAGGATGGGGACCATGTTCTCGGTTGGGACAGGTGGCATTCACAACAATAGGAGGCCGCTGCAAAACTAGGATCCCACAGCGTATGTAGATCGCTCCTCAATCCAGTGGCATCATGTTTCGGTCTATCCCGAGGCATTGGGGGAAATGGTCAGGAAGCGCGTTAGTCCTGGGCGAGAATCTTATATTCCCCGTCTGACGTGTATATCTGTGCAAATTGTAACTCGTTTAGCGAACTTTGGCATGTCGGTCGTTATGTCCAAGGTCACACATGTTTGAAAAAGCTAGTGCTTATATCCAGCTGCAGTTAGCAGTAGCACATGTGGGTTGAATAGCAAGGCGTCTTGTTATGTTTGACTAATGATCTTTGGATTTGTTTGAAGGGTTTAGTGGTTTTTAAGTAAGAGACTTGTCTATTGAGGTCCCATTTCACTAACACTAAAAGTAATATTGGTAAATCGACATGATCTATGGATTTGATGGTGAATTAATCTTATTTTTGCACATTTTGCGCTGGTTAAAGTTGAATGTAGTTACGGGAGTAAGATTTGAGTTGAAATTGATTATGCCGATTAACTAAGAAACATTAACACTCTTCGAAAGTGTTTTATATTGGTGTTGAAAATCTTGACGTATGTTTGACACACTTCGACACATAGTCAACAAGCGTCAGACATCCAACATGTGGTCAATGATCCGGACATGCTATCAACACGCGAGTCCAGCATCTCAACACACCATTCCAAAATGCACATAGTCAATTTTAAATATTTTCAATAAATTAGTGTTAACACTTGAATTTTTGTTAACATTTTGAATATCCATTTATTTTGCAAAAATATAAAAAATTATAAAAAGGTAAAACGCAAAAAAATATAAAAAATGAAAATGAACGAAATGATAGAAAAAAAAAAAAATTGTGTGGGCCGGCGCGTCCTGCCCACTTAGCATTATATTCGGGATTCGGCCCACCTAAGAAATCCCTCCCTCTCGGACCATATCATTCAAGCTTTCATGGCCCATCTTTTGCTTTCATTTTTCTAGCCCACCTCTTTTATTGTTTCGAAAGCCCACATCAAAACTAAAAAGAGAAAAAAAAAAAGCCCAGCCTAGCCTCTTTCCAAACCTTGCATCAGCAGAAGGAAGGGAGACGCGACCGTGACGCAGGTGGGTGACGGAAGGTGCGCCCGTGAGCAAGAGACAAGCAGCGTTCGGCCATGGGGGAAAAGGGGCTTTTCAGTGAAGATTTTCTGGGGTTTCAGTTGCCATGAGAGAAAAGTCCGGCTAGAGAGTTTTTCGGCTGCGTGAGCGGAGGGGGTGCTCGAAACAGGTGGAGGAGAGCATGCTCAACGATATACAGAGGTTCGCTTGCACGACAAGGAAGAGAGGATGGCGTCGGCCATGGGAGGAGAGAGAGAGAGAGAGAGAGGGTGCTCGCTCGAGGATAGAGGTAAGCATGGAGGCGTCGAGAGCAGGAGAGCGGGGAGGAGGCCATTTCTGTGTGAAGGAATCGTTTTTCTGGGGAGGGTTCTCTGGTTCTAGTTCAGAGGGAAGCAACGTTCGACCATCGGAGAATCCCTTTTTCATTGAGGGGGCTCGCTGATCTGGAGCGAAGAAGAAACTTCATTACCAATTTACCAGAGTTCACCGCCGAAGTTTCCGATCGAGGGTCAAGCCGCAAACTATTCTTCGTTCATTTGATGTTGAATATCGGGCGAAAGCTGTTGTTGTTCATCATTGGCAGAAGTAGAAGCCTAATCAAATACTCCATGCCATCGCCGATCGAGGTTTAATTCCACCAAACAAAGCCCTTGCTTCCGGGATGCTTTTCCCTCTCTGTTTTCTTTGACCGAGTGGGGTGATTTGACTCGATCGATGATCTCAAGAAAACTGTACGAGACGAAGCTGTTTTATTGTTAATGATAGTGATATAGGTCCGATGCCTGTCATCGTTATTCGTTAGGCTAGGCACGGTTTAAAAGTCAAACCGAAAAATCACTGTTAATGCTTCTCATTACGTGCTCGATGAAATGTTCCAAAGAGTACTGAAAGTTGATGGGTGTTCCTACTCATGATCGTTCTATATTTGCTTTCGTACTTGTTGATCAATGTCTGATATTCGTGTTTTCTTTGCTTCGTCATGCGATTTGGTGAGAAACACATGTTCGAGTTGGTCGGCCATGGATCCTCCCTCCTTCTGGTCGGTGATTTCCTTACCGGCGTCGCTCACGGGTCAAGGCCGTTCAAGTCAGCTTTGCTCTTCATTCTAAATGCGTTCATGATTGTTTAACCGTTAGAAATGTTAAGAGTTTACAGGCGTTGGCTTTGGTTTTATATTCTTTTATTGTTGTTTGGCGGTGGCCGGAATGAGTGGCCGGAAGTGCCGGAGGCCGTTCGGATTAGATAGCTGGTGTTGGGCGGTGGTGTGAGCATAGGTGTCAATGGAGAATGGCACGGCTTTAGGTTATACAGGTTCCCAAAAAAAAAAAAAAAGAGAGAGAGAAAAAGAGAGAGAAGGAGATGAAGCTGCAGGCGTAAAAGAGACTCAGGGAATAATGAGATGCTGGAGGTTGACGATGACGGCAAAAGAAGACAAAAACAGAAAAAGACAAGAGAGAAAAAGAAAAGAATTTTTTTTTTAAAATCAAATAAAAAGGTTTGGGCCGGGTACTGTTCACGGGCTAGGCGTGAGTGGGCTAGTCGAATTTGAACGAAAGTGGGGTTAGAGTAAAAACGGTTGGACCGGGAATCAGAAAATGAAAATGGGCCCGCGGACCATTTAAAAAAAAATGTTAGTAAGCCTATTTGATTAATTCCGGATCGGTTTTATGGCCGGCTCTGTTTTTTGTCCAACCCGGACCGATAGGGTCCGAATCGGTTTAGTCGGGCCGGGTCTCCTGATCCGGTCCGAATTTTTATTCTAAAATTCGCAAAATAATAATTAATTAATTCAAAAAATTCAAAAAATTAAATCGTTAATTAAAAAATTAAAAAATTCAGAAATATCATAAAGATCCAGAAAATTATACAAAATCAGAAAAATTAAAAAAAATTGATAAATTCTTGAAAAATTAAAATCTAAAATTGGACAAGCCTTTAGGCCTTTACAATAGGGTCCTTTGTTTTGGAGTGCCTTTCTCTTTTTAGGAAAAATATCAGGAGGCTTGCATGTATTTTCTTTGTGATTATAATTGGTTACACGTTTCAATATTATTTTTGTTGTTTTAGAATGGTTAGAACGATACTTAGATTTCTTTGATAATCTGCTAAGGCGTTAGTTAGCATTTAATCAAGTTAGGTACCAACATGGTGTTAGCCTTAGGGCTAACATAATCAAGTTCCAAGTCTAGAAATCCATTAAGATATGGGAAAATATCTTATTGGATTTTTTGGCGGACCCCAAAAAGGCTAATGGCGACACTTCACCAAAATTTGCGTAGGCTTAATTGATTTAAAATTTGAATGTTCGATGTTGTGTGAGGTATAGACTTGGAAGAGTCCGAGTCAATGGAAGACCGTTGACCTAAAGTTGACAATACTCCTAAACCTAATAACTCCCACGAGGGGTTAGGTTGGGACAATTAGGGGTCAAAATGTAAATCTATCCAAAAAAAAAAAAAAAAAAAGGAAGAAAAGAGGGTAGATAATGCAGATGAATGACTTAATGTTATATTTGATGGTGAAATGTGGATTTTTTTTATTCGGCTCGTTGTTAAATGTTAAATATAATAGTGGAATATGGATTTTTTTTTAATCTAAGTTTTATGGATTATTGGAATTGAATGTAGTCGAATTTGTCAATTCAAAACAATGAATGGTATTAACAAATAGTGAATTAATGTTTTTAGTGTGAATTCATTCTAGACTCTTATTTATTTATTGATTGATTTATTTGCGAATTTGAATCGAATTAATTTGATTGAAATAATTATAAAAATGATAAATTATATATATATATATATATATATTTAATAGATAACGTGTTCTAACGTGTTAGAATTCTCTATTTTTATAAAAATGACGTATCGTTGTGTCATGTCGTATTATGCCGCGTGTAGCATATTGATATCGGTGCTACTTAGCTGATTACTGAACCCTTAATATGACACATAATAGAAGGTTATACTGTGCTTATGAAGAGTGTGTGCTAAACACTACGTTGCTCTAAGTGCAGTAGTTGTAGAATGTGAGCCAAATAATGGACATTCCTTTTTTAAATGTTTGAGTCAAAGATTGGTTTGTCGTTTAACATGTTTGGTGGTCGTTGTGCTGCGCCGTGCATGACGTTCACTCGGTGCGTGATGGCTGAAAATGTAAAGGTCAAGGAAGGAGCATATCCTTGGCCCAAAGAAAAGGAGTTAGTGGCCAAAACAGTGGAAAGAGCGAATCTGTGCTGACGTTTTGACTTGAGATGGGATGTGACAATATAAGATATTTATCAGTCGCCCACCTTAAGATGAGTTTGGGTTTTCCAGTTTGACATTGCATTCTAGAAATCTCAAGTGTCGTCTCGCTAAGATTTGATATAATGCTTGATGAACGTCCGGTTTGCTGGCAAGTTGTACTAGTCTTAAGGACCATTGACAATCATGTGACTAGATTCAGAATCCGGCAAAAGAGGGGGAAAAGGGCTACCGAATGTGCATGTAACAACATTCTTTGCAATCCCTATCTTAAGACATCGGTATATTCCAAGAAGCAACGGAAAAAGAGCTCTAAATGTATGTATCTAGTATCTGTAAGCCTCCCGTCAAGAAAGCAGGATGCACCCAACCTCTGCCTGCATTACCATTTTCTCTTCGGTCGGAAAAGATGTCTGGATTGCCACCAAGCCTTGACATTCAACTACCGTGACTCCTCTGGTGCACTTGGAAATACCCAAATGTCTGAGGACCAAGTCAAGAAAGAGAACAAACATTGGATACGCATTGGAAGAATCATGAAGTGATACCTCTATAGCCAGGTTCCTTTGTTCAGATATTTTCAGCTTCCATGGCCCAAGTGGACTGGTCGAAAGTGAGTCAAAGAATTTGTCCTTCACATAACCAAGCTACCATCTCAAAAGGAAGAAACATCTCCATCTCAAAAGAAAGAATTAAAGAGAACTGTAACTCTTTGAGCTCGCAAATGATTCACGTTCTAATCTGATTTCATTGCAGCATCTACATGCGTAGCATCCATAGCAGGAAGATCACAATCATCCGCTTTTGTCTTTAGGTGAGCGTCATTCTGCAATGTGGAATCTGGAAAGTCAAGCAAGAAAAGAGAAACAACCATTTGTTAAAAAAAAAAAAAAAAAAAAATTAACATTCGTTGGATATTCGTCTTTAAGATTTTCAGCCATTTGTTTTCCACATCTTTGAAACAAAATCTCTTTTCTCGGCTCTTAGTTTTAGGAAGTGCTGTCTACATTTTAGAGATAATGCGTCTTTTACCTTTTCAGCATTCTATATAGTTTGTCGCTTTCTACATTCTTCTTACTAATTGCTGCTAAGTTTCAAGACATCCCTTAGAATCAGAAGAAGAGTGTCATACCGCATCTTCTCCTCTTCCTAGGGCAATTCCTTCATTATGGTAACGACAATTAGTAGCAGCTCCAATCAACTAGACAGCCGTGAAGAGCAAAAGCAGCATCCGACTTAAATTACTCATGGCATGCACGGGGCTATACAAACAATTAGGACTATAAAATGCGATTCCTTCTTCACCTCTTCCCACTGAGATGCTCTTGCTAGTTTGATTATCTTGCTTGTCAGCCCTCTCTATCTGGAAATACCCAGGGAATATAGAAAGGCACAAAATAAGAGATAACATGCAAACAACTTTGAGGTGAAAAGAAAAAGTACATGAGAAACTCGAACAAAAAGATAGAGTATTAGTATTATTACCTTTTTTCCTCCTTTCCCCAAATTGCTCGTGTTTTGGTTAGTTCTTGACTCAGCCTTAGTCATATGAGGTATGAGGTAACGTGGAACGAAAAGAATCAATTGCACTTTTCGTTAAATATCTCCAAATTAAGCGATGGTGGTAGAAATGACAAGAATATTGAGAAGTATTTGTATACCCTGTTTTCCCTTTCCTCTGATTTGCTATTAGTGATTTGTATATCCTATTTGTTGAACTGTAGATAAACTATATGTTTCGGTAAGATGTTTAGATCTAATGAATATGTTATTCATGTAGACAATGTTTTCTGGGATCACTTGAACAGCTATGAAGAGGTAAGGGAGTAAACCGTGATCCTCGGGTGCATGGTTGTCCACCCTACTTACCCTACATGCTACCGGCATCAGATGACGCAATTGTAAAGCTCTGGGACTGGGAGAAAGACTAGATGTGTACTCAAACATTTGAAGGACATTCACATTATGTGATGTTAGTAGCACTTGATCCTCAAGATCCTAATGCTTTTGCAAGTGCATCACTTGATGGAACTGTAAAGGTACTCATTTTGGAGGTCTTGCTCATAGTAAAATACATAGTTCAATTTCCAAATACGCTATTTATACTCTCAATATGATTCCCATTTGTTGCAGATTTGGAAAGTGCACTCTGAAAGTGCTAGTACAGACACTTAGAGGGGGGTGAATAGGTGTTTAAAAGAAGTTTTGACAAATAAATGCAGAATAAAATAAATTGTGAGTAAAGTCTGAATAAAGATTAGAGTCTGATAAACGAGCCACTAGAATTTTGGTAGATGTTCAGAATTTGTTATGCGATGGAAAAGACTTCTAAAATAACCTGTAAGTATGCAACATACTTAAATATGAAGAGTTAAGGAAAGAGAATGTTGCACATAAAATTTATAGTGGTTTGACTTATATTAAGTCTATGTTCACTCTTTTACACTAATTCCACTATGCAATCAATAAAAGATTACAATTTTGAGTGCAAACACTCAGTGGTAGATTACAGAATCTCACTAAGTCACTGTTTTGGTATTTCTCTTACGATTACAAACGTTTAAGCTCACCAAAAACAAGTGTATGATCGAAGTTCGTTCACACTTTGGAATTATAAATTCTACACTCCATTTCTTACTTGCTCATCGGTCCTTGATCTTCTTAAATACCCATTCACTTCTAAACTAGCCGTTGGACTCTAGAGGATCATCTTCCAATCTACCAATTGGACATATCTGTATTTAGAAGATTTGGTAGCCGTTGAGTGATAGAAGTAGAATCCCAAATTGATTCTGATCGTCCATATAAACAGGATCTTGGTTTCTATAAATAGAGCTTCTTCGTTTAAAAAGTTCTTGTCTTCAAGATCTAATTGTCAATCAATTAGATTGAGTCAATCAAATCTATCTTTATGTAGAATCCAAACTAGATTACTAGCCGTTATATGTTTGTGGCTTGTGTTATATTCTGTCAAGTTGTCTCATTCTGAATATGCTTCATTTTGAATTTGCTAGGTTTTGAACTTGTGTCTCGTTCTAGACCTTGTCACGTTCTGGACTTGTGTCTCGTTCTGGATGTAAAGTTAGAGAGTATTTTGTCTGAAGTTTGAGTGGCTTCCGTCTGAAGTAGACTTTACAATCTGGATATAAGTCTGAACATATTCTGCTTCTGAACATATTTAACCTTAAGGTCCGGACACAGTCTAAATAAGTTTAGCTTTAGAATAGAGTATGTCTTCTAGTTCTTCCAAGTATAGACTTTGATAATATCATTTACATGTTCTATCATTTGCATCGTCTATTACTCAACTATTAAACACATAATAGCCTTTGATTTATTTTGTCATCTTCAAAATATCATAAGGGATTTTCCTAACAATCTTCTTCTTTTTGATGATGACAAAACAATCTCTGAATATGCAGATGTGTAAACACGTTTTTAATAAATCATGGCAATCTTAAAGAATAATGTAATTAAAATCAAAAGATAGCTAGAGATATCAAATAGATTGAGCATAACAATATATAGAAAGATAATCGTAGCTTAATATTGTGCGATAAATAATATCAACCAATCAACACATATGCATATTTATATCATCTCTCCCTTTTTGTCATAATCAAAAGGAGATAAAAAGTATCACATAGAGAATAAAAAGCGATAACAAATATCTTGCATGAAACACAATTTCCAAAAAATCAGCTTTTATAAAGTAAATCAAATATTAAAGATATGTAATATGACTCACTTCGATCATGTATATCAACAAATATCTAATAAAAATCATGGATGGATTCACTTACCCTTTTTTTTTGTCATAATAAAATGATAATATCAATAAGAGATTTGTTAATGACAAAAGGTAATAAAAGATACACTAACAAGATTTTTTAGAACTTAACAAGTTTTGACACATTTACCTTTTCATTCCTTCCATAATAATCCATAATAATCAAGATCACGATTAATTCAAAAAGATTTTTGCATAATTGATCAAATGCTCATCCTCAATTTGTTGCATTTTTTGAGGTGATCACGATACTTTTCCTTTCCTTTCCTTTTGAATTCACTTTTTCCACCATTGATTTAAAGATGATTATCCTCAATCTTTGCAAGAGATACTTTTTTTATTGCACCAAAATCCGCGTAGATTTGCGATCTGTCACGCCCCGAACCTCAAGCGCGCGCACATCCCATTTCTTGGTCTATAGAAAGCAACATCCCAGGATGTGTGTGGCACCCCTCCACATCATGATATCACCATAATATCTTAACCAATAGAATTCTCTTGGTCATGAGAATTTGTTCCTTTC
The DNA here is from genome assembly GCA_017140165.1 of Eucalyptus shirleyi. NCBI lineage: Eukaryota > Viridiplantae > Streptophyta > Magnoliopsida > Myrtales > Myrtaceae > Eucalyptus > Eucalyptus shirleyi. The sequence goes on from CM029450.1 coordinate 30,610,490, forward strand.
AATCCAATATCTGCACCGGCTCCTTAATGTACCTCACTTTCTCATCCACTTTGATGGCTTCATGATCGAGTATGTGTCCTGGATCGGGCTGATACTTTCTCTAAAGTTAAGGATGCAAGCTCTTAACATATCTTAACTTATCTCAACACCATAAACAGTTTTAAAACAATAACCACATCTGAAATTTCTTTTGAACGCTTGAAAATCTTCCTTCATGAAATCAAACAATACAAATTGAGATTTTCAAAAGCATTCAATGACAACAGCAAGCTTTGAAATCATATGTCATTTCCATGTCAAAACGTTTTCAAATCAGCAATGTGGAAAATCCTTTGAGTTCTCGAAAATCCCACTTCATGATATCAAATAATGCAAAATGGGGATTTCAAAGACACAGCAGTATACCAATAATAGTCTTTGAAAATAGGTAAATCTCATATCGTTGAAACCAATTCACAAAATCAAAGCATGATACCAATTCCATAAAATCCATGATCATGTTTAAATTTCAAATGTTTTTCGGGATCCACGTGTAAAGCCTTGAGTCGTACTTGCATCACGGCGCGAAATAAAATACTTTATCAAAACCCTTAGTAAATTTGAATCGGCACGTTGGCAAAAATTCCAATCTCAATCCCAACTCCAATGGGTTGGAATGTTTTCTATAAAAAGTTCAGAAATCTTTGAAATAGAAAACATTTCTTAAAACATTTGGGCATGGTGTCACAGTACTCATAAATTTTGATGAAATTCAAGAGATTTTCACAATCAAAATCTGCTTTTCGATTGAAGTTCAAAACTTGGAATGTACAGGTGATAATTTTCTCCAAAAACCATAAGCATTTCTTGAAGTATTGAAAATCATAGTTCGGCGAGTCGATAATATTGGTCCCGTCGTAAAGATTTTTGAAACTAAAAACTTTGAAATACCAAAATCCTAAGCCTTTCTTGAAATACTGAAATCAATGCATCGGCGAGTCATCAAACTCGGTTCCGACCTTAAGATTTTCAAAGTAGTTTGCATGTAAAATCTTAGAGCTTTGAAAACATCCAAACTCAAGTATTTCCAATCTAACTACATCAGACAACAACGGCAATGCATTATATAGGTTAGTAGACTTTCACTTGCTGGCATGTTAAACACTAGGAAACGTGTTTAGCTACATCCACCTTCATGCCATTCCACCAAAACTGTTGGTGTGATTTATGTACATCTTTGTACTACCCGGATGAATACCATAATTACACCTATGTGCTTTTGACAGGATTTCCCTTTTACTTCTTCATTGTCGGGATCACAAAGTCATCCTTGATATCTTACTACTCCATCTTTAAAGACTTGGAACTCTGGTCTTTTCCCTAAAGACATAGCATTTCATATCTTCACAATTTCCGAATAAGATCCTCGCGGAATCTTAACTTTCTGAATATTTTTAGGTTCAATCCTTAATGCAGTAAGCATACCATCGACGTGGTCTACTTCCAACTTAAAGTCTGAATCTGCAATTGACTTTAACAGATTTCACTCTGTTATCCTCAGATTAGCCATGTTCATAGTTGACTTTCGACTAAGGGTGTCTGCCACCTTATTCACCTTTCATGAGGGGTACTGTAACAGTCAAAATCTTTTAATAATCCCATTCACCTCCTCTGTCTCATATTCGATTCCTTTTGTGAAAACATTTCTTTCAAGCTCTATCCTAAGTGCAACTATCAATGAGATTCAAATTCAAAGAATTCCACCTTCTCGACTCAATCGAACACACCATTTGGCCAAATTATTTCTATACCTTTGTCACCACCAATTCAAGCCTAGAACCATCAAAATCGACACCACCAATAACTCATTTGGTTCAATCCAACAAAGACATTCACTATGCATTCACCGCAACATAGATTCAAGCCTAAAATATAGCATCATTCCTTCGATTCAAATATCTATAGTCCACCAAGACTTATTTAATTCAAAGATCGACAATCCACCAAAATAAAACTTGTCTAGTTTCCATCAAGTATATCTCAGATCTCATCCTAAATGATCATCACTTAGACTAATCACTCATCAAATCCACAACTTGAACTTTCACCTTTTCACCTAGGAAAGACTATAACCACAAATGATTATCCACTAATTCCACCAAATCCTTTCAAACTGAGATCATCACCTAAAATTAAAAGTTGACCACCATCGATTAAACCTATTATTCCGACATATAAACCTCAAATAATTCCATGTCTCATATGACCACTCAAACTCATGACTTCCAAGATCAATCGATACATACTAAATACCTCCATGTAACGCATCAAGACTTCCAATGAGGTCCTCTAATAGGAGTCACTACTTACCTCAAATGATCATAACTTAATCCTTAAATTCATAGCTCACTCTCCATAATTCACTTCTTAAGCCTTGCTTGCAGCATTACACTTAGATGCTACGCATGTTCTTCAGGTCCTTTAGAATATATCAGGATATCATCAAATGAAGACAATCATAATTTATCCAAATAAGGCTTAATTATCCTATTCATTAAATCCATGAATGCAGCTAAGGCATTCGTCAATCCAAATAGCAAAACCAGGAACTCATAGTGTCCATAGCGAGTCCTAAATGTGGTCTTAGGAATGTCTTCTTTCTTAATCCTTAACTGATATCCTGATCTCAAATCAACTTTTAGAAAAGACCGAACTTCCTTGCAGTTGGTCGAATATGTCATCAATTCTAGATAATGCATACTTACTCTTAACAATTACATGATTCAATTGCCTACTATCAATGCACAAACACATCGACCTGTCCTTCTTTTTCACAAACAAGAGTTCTACAAGCTTAACCATGCTTCCGCTGTGCCACTCTGATAGACTTATCCCAGAAACACTACCTTCCCAGTTCAGTTCATAGTTCGGTTCATTCCTGCCCCCTTTTGCTATTCTAGAAGCCTGCCAGGAGCCGCTCCTTGTTCAGGTCCTTTGACCTCGGCGTCCACTCCCCGCCCTCATCAAACCGGGACGTTATAGGTACACCAGCTTTCGCCTGGTTCGAACCCGAACTACACATCTTCTGAAGGGTCTCGTTTCAATAGGGATTAACTTACAGTGTTATTATCCGTTTTGGCATATCCCATACTAGGCCTCATGGTTTCATCCTTAGCGCATGGGTAAGCACTATCTTAGGTAGCTCTTCGTTTGAATAGAGTCTCTTACTTTATCGTGCATCACTCAATGTCACTTGTCTCCTTGATTCCATTCATTCTCTTAACATTTCTTGCTCTCCAAGCTGAAGCCTTTCATAAATTTCATCATAATCCCTCATATTCAAAGGCACTAGTTATCTCCTACTATTTGTCCTTAGGCCCTTAAAGAATCTCTTAACCTTTTCCTCCCAATCCTCCATCAGTCAAGGGGCATACCTAGACAGCTCAGAAAGTTTCGCTTTAGGAACAATTTGCGACTCAGTGTCACTAATTAGCTAAGAAGGAGAAGTAATGTTCATACATTACTAAAGTCATATAAGTAACATAAAATGTTACTGACACACAAAAGCAATATCACACTAGTTACCAGGGATCTACGAGTGAATACTCATCACTCGTTATTCAAAGTTAGTCAACCATTCTTGGTTAGTATCTTATGGTGTGCATTATTCTATCCTCATTTCCATTTGAGGCTCCTTATCACTCCAAATAGACCATAGCTCTGATACCAAAAAGGGGCTGTGGCACCCCTTGACGGCCCCCGATCCGATTAGGGTCACCACAGTTTGCTTACCATTTACTTTTCCTAATAATATGTCACTCTGATACCATTTCAATTGCAGTGGGTCCATATAACCTGGGGGTTTACATCTTTTAGATCGGTCCCTTGCGCAATTTATGTACGGAAGCACGTCCAACAACTCCCTTCCCTATATTTAGAAAACGATGCACACCTACTAAACATCTTATATAAGTTAAAGCCGAACACGTTTGTTTACATAAAGCAGATGGACATCTTTAGTCGGTACATCGAAATGCCAATGTTTCTATGCTCAGCTATACTTCAAAAGATGACCGACATCTTCTCCAACAGTCATATACTTAAAGTCCATCGATCAGTGTCGGCGTCCAAAAGTTCCTTCCTTTGCTATCCTCCTCCTCACGGTCATATCCAACCGCTCAATCCATCTACTAATATGAAATGTTGGTCCCCAAAAGGGGTGAGTACAATCACTCAGCAGGTAAAGGAATCCAATAACCACTCAATGCATCATACAAATCATACATGCATTGCAGGCATTACTTACCTAGAAGCCATGCGCATATGCATCATCATCACAATCATAACACATACATGTGTATCATCATGTCATACTCATATCATCGTCATCATGACATTATTATATCACACACATGTCATCCTCATCATATACATGACACCATCATACCATACACATGTCATCATCATCATGGCATCATCATATCACACATGTCATCATATTATACACATGTCATCATCATCATGACATCATCATATCACAACATATATGCATGTCATCATGCCATATCATATATCATCATGATCATGCATATCATCATGCCATGGGTGATCATCCTCATATCACATCATACATCATCATCATCATGCATATCATCATGCCATGGGTTTAATTTCCACTTTTAACTTTTAATTTGATCACCACATCACCATTCCTCGGATCATCACTTTTATCTCATATTTTACACTCGCATCCCATGCGAGAAAAACCTCCGGGCATGTATCCAAGATACAACCGGGCATCCGGCCCCCCACATTCCAAGCATCTCGCATCCCAACTGGCATCACGAGACATTCCCTTCGGGCAAAAACCTCTGACAGGGCTTTTGGCATTTACACTCCCTGGCCGGGCATCCCGCACCCCAATCCTGGCATCGCGGGGCATTCCCCTCGGGCAAAAACCTCCGACAGGGCTTCCGGAATTATGTACCGAAATACCATCAGGCCTCCCTTGGAATTACGTACCGTATACCACCGGGCATCCTAAAACTCCCAAGGCATCTGGCAATGTATCTCTATACATTCCGGGCATCATCATCCACCACAACCATCTCCTCATTTAACATTTTCCATGTTCACCAATTTCGGCCTTAATTTAGCATGGCATATGATGCAATGGCAATCAACAATCATGTTCAGCATTTGAATTCCCACATGCATCTCAATGCATACATCAAGACCTCATCACACATACTAAATTGTGCAATTATTTATAAAATAAAATTCATGGAATTAAATAATCCATTTATCATGCCCTTTTTACATTTATTTAAATTCCAGCTTGTGCCATTTTCAAAAATATTAATTTAATGTCTATATAACTCTCAAAAATCATAAAAATTAAGGCAAGTGATAAACAATACAATAGGATAATGATTTCATGCAAAATACACGGCCAATGAGAATTCCACACAAATCCATAATTCACACAAAATAGTATGTAATTTTCGGATGAAACCAGGATGCACAGTCTCCGAAGAAATTCGATTAAAGTATCCATACGACCTCCAAAAATTACGAAATTTTACCGAGATATAGCCAAGACATTTACGTACATTTTCCATGAAGACTTCCAAGTCAGATTATTTTTAGATTATTTTATACAGTCACACGAAGCTTCTGGATCCATCACCGAATCGTCCAGTACATACTTCTCCAAAATACTGAGTTTTCACCTACCTATTCTTCTTCGTTTCCTCGGAAATTTGGATATGTTCTACATCAAGATGTTCTATACAAGTTGCATGAAGAGATATAAGTCAAATAACCAGAGTATAGTCGTCATTTAGGTCCATAAAGTCTCGGGTGTCCTGTAATACATCTCCAGAATTACCGTCTTCAAGATCTAGTCGATTTACTAGGTTATACTTGTTCATTTCACTTCATATTTTAGTATGTTGTATTTTAATATGTTCCCTACAACTTTCATGAAGAAATCGAAGAGAGATTCTTAGCAAAAATTAACATGCAACCACAAATCCAACAAGATGTCAGTGAAATCGTTCCAGATCTGAGGTCTCCGTATAATGAAAGTTTAACCCCTTAAATCTCCATCATTTTCCACCAAATTTTAGTATGTTTTATTTTAAGATGTTATCTACAACTTTCATGAAGAGATCAAAGCCAAAATCGAACTCTAAACACGATGCAAGATCACACAACATTCTGACTCAAACTGTTCAAGCGAAAACAGCAACATCACTTCAAGAACAAGCCATCCAAGCTCCGGTTTTCCTCTCCTAATCACCCAAGATTCGACATACATGTAACACACACACATGCAAGAGCAGCAAAGGACCCCCAACTTGCCTCTAGACCACATGAACAGCGGCACACGGCGGCAAATCGGGCGGCACACGGGCGGACGGATGGCGAGCGGCGGCGACTCCTTCCTCTTGGCTCCTCCTCCCTCTCGGCCTCCCTCTCCCTCTCTCGCACAATCTCTCTCTCTCTTGGCTGAATGGCTAACCGGCCATTCTCTCTCTTCTTTGGATGCTTTTATACTTGCATGCATTCTTCTCTTGCATGGGGGACACTTGTCCCTAAGAAGGAGACAGGTGTCTCCTTGGTTGAAGACACTTGGAGGAAGCCATGCGGCTCCTCCTTCCCCCTCCATGCGCGACAATGGGCCGGGCTTATGGCCCACTTTAGGCCCATCTCACTTGGGCCCTAGGTCCAAACTTAAATGGTCCAAGTTTATTTTATTTTATTTTTATAATATATCTTAATCATCATTTAAATAAATATCTAATTGCATAAATAATAAGGCCATTAAACTTATAGTCACAAATCCATAAATTCCAATTTATGATGCACATGGCCAATGATAGAATTTTCTTTCCTATCACATAATTATCCCTTAAAAGCTTGGCCATATATCTTATTGCAAATTATGGATTAAATGGCCATAAAATAACTTGATGGTATTTCCATCACCTATTCATATACTTTAATGTAACTAGAGGTCGTTATGAATTTTAGGATGCCACAATGTGTCACCGATCCATTCATTTTATTGCGCATGCGGAAGTGAAACAAATCCCCTGACACTACATAACATTGGGATAGAAAAGTAGGAAAGAATTCACAACCAAAACAAGCCTTTTATAAACACACATGTTTATATATAATAATAGGTTGTCTACAAAAGACCGACTCAACAAAAAAGGAACTGTCCTATGACCAATTAGTCAGACATGTTCGCTGATCCTTTGGTCTCCAACTCCACAGACTCTGGAGCTTCGGGTCCTCCACAACTGCCATCTAAGGACTTGAAAATATTGAGCACACGATGGGGTGTGATATAAATCTCAGCGAGTTCACACCCTAAACTTCGATTAGTACACCAAATCGACTCAGGTTATCTCTCTAGAACCACCCCACAAAACAAAGCAATGGCTAACAACCAACACATCGATTTGCATGCAACCTTACCCGGTATGCTATACCTTGCACGTTGCAACCTAGCATGATACACGCAATGCACATGGCCATTAGAGGATGCAATTCATTAATCACATATGAGTCGCGTCACAAGCGATCTCACCTAACTATTGCCACACCCTACACATTATCCATTCATGCGTGCGTGCCATAAATGATGTGCTCAACTCATGCATTCAAATTAATTTCAGCCACACAGGCACGATTTACCCGACACACAAAAATATGGCCACACAGGCACAACTTATCATGCGTTCCAATTGATTACCGCCACACAGGCACAAATACCGCCACTCAGGCACAAATACCCGATACACAGTGGGTGACGATTCAACTTAACGATCATGCAAACATACCCCCCTCACATTCTTTTCTCATAAATGCGGTCTATCTCCAATATCCCTCGGACAAACATATTTTCCTTTTTATGAAAATCACTCGATTCATGCGGATACTCATGCATTTACACATCCATTTACTTCATAGGATTAAACACACATAAAATTAGACCATTTTTCGCTTCTGGATGAACAGTGTTCGTGAACAATGCTCGTGAACAATGCACGTGAACAGTAATTCGTGAATAGTGTCGCGTGAACAGTGAATTTCTAGCATTAAATAAGTAATAATTTAAATTCATAAATTAATCAAAACATTAATTAAAGTAAACAATCAATCAATTAAAGCTAAACATGCTTAATTAAACACATAAGCATCATTAAGTAAATAAAACAAGATTAAGCTAAAATAATCTAATTCATCCATCTAACCACCTATCTTAGGGTTAATACAACATAATTAAATCTCCTAAACTAGAATTAAATCTAACTAAACCAACCCTAAGTAAGTTTAGGCACTAATCAAAGGATTAGGAGCTAAACTCAACCGTTAAGCGAGCTGGAGACATGAACGCAGTGGTGACGATGGTGGCTACGCTCGGGAACCACAACCACAGCGATCCAAGGCGGTCCAAAGCTCAGAACAACAACAATAGCCATTGCCTCCCTCTGCAACTTTGAAAAACTGATTGTCGGAGGAGAAACAGAGCTGAATAGGCTTGGCCAGAGCTTCGGTGAGGGGTTGGCCGGCAATCAGTGGCATTTGGGAGTCAAAGGGGACCTACTGGTGGTTGGGATGGGTGGAGGCTGGGTTGGAATGGAAGAAAAACGGTTGAAACGGGCGAAATAGGCAAAGCAGTACAGGCTACCAGGCGGACTGACAGACCAGCGAGTGGCGACTTCAAGCTGGTGGACGGGTCGACCGGCGGCTCCGTTTGGCGAGCGATTGGGTCCTCCTGAACGGTTTGGGCCTTTTGAGCACTATGGTGGGTGGCACAAAGTCTGATTCTCACGAGAAGGCAACGAACAACTTAAGTTTTCGGAGAAAGATCAGTTGGAGCAGAAGTAGGAAGAATGAGAAAACGAGGGAGGAAGAGGTCGACAGTTTGGACGGTGATGGTGGCGCAGCTTCCTCTGGTTCTTCTGCTGGTCTTGAGCTCTCCAACAAGTACAACAATGGAGAAAGCAAGGCTCAAGAGGAAGAAGAAGGTGGTTGCTGAAGGGGGGGACCCCAAATGGCCTCCAAAGGCTTCAACACATGTCCAAACACTTGAGTGGCTGCCCTCACCACTTCTCAGCCATCCACAACCACTTTCTCTCTCCCAAATCTTCCTTAGCAAGCCTCCCAAGTGTCCCAAATGTTGCACCCCACCATGACCTACGGATTTTGTACATTTATCCCTCAAATCCTTTCAATTTCATTTAATTCCTCTTCAAATCAATTCACTTGATGTCCCTAAAATTCAGCCAAGGTGCCATTGTTCCTCTTATGATTTTTCTTTATCAATTGAACCAACTTGAATCCCAAAAACGCGGCAAAAAAGACCCTCGGATTTTCTCGGTCCAAAATAACCTTTGAATTTTTGTCGAAAATCTCGGTTTGCAGAAAAATCTTTGGAGGATAAGTCGATGTTCCTAAAATAACTTGTGATATGACAGAACTTTCAATTTCTGAAATTGGGTTTAATTTCATGGTTAATTTCAATCTGGCGCGATTTTAGCGCATCATAATCTACCAGGTAGCTTTTAGGAACTATTAACGCTTTTGACCCATGGTTGATTATTTTCGAGCTACATTGTACATCTTCGACACATTGGCGATTCTCGGTTGTCATGAAAATCTCAAGATTTCAAATACGGACTCAGGATACCAAAACGATAGAAAAATCGGTCTAGTGCCGATCGATAAGAATTTTGTAATTAGGTAGAATCACCCACACTTAATCACATGGCTTTGTCGAATCGACCTATCTCCGATCTTTAATCAATTTTTAATTATACTGTAATAACTCTTGCAGATTAGCACGGTTGAATAGTCGATTCCTGGTCGAATTCTCAAGTCTATTGCGTTTAGATTCCTTAATGGCTTCATCTGATAGACTAGTTATCCCGTGAGTGATCAGCTCAGGGAAAAGAACTATAGGCACATCAATGAAATGCCCAACTCATTCAATTGAAAGCAGAACATGAAATTCAGGATGTCACACAATTACTCTTCCCCTGTAGAATTTCCTGCAATCAACTCATTTCCTTTTGGTATCCATCAATTTGGATCATTCCTTGATGTTAGAGCAAAATATAAAATCTTCATAGATAATCAAATATTCTTTCTTAATTCATCATAACAAAGTTTTTAATGGGGAATAAATTAATATCACGTAAAAAAAATTTTCACTTTGTAAAATATGATAAAATTTGAGAGCATAAAATCAATCCAAATAAACTCAATTGTCTGCAAGCAAAATATCAAAAAATAATCACACAATTCTTTCTTCAACAAATCATGGAATATGGTCATAATCAAATCTAAATCAATCAAGTCACAAAGAGAATATAAGTATAATGAGAATTTTTAAATTATGTACTCAAACCAAATTGAGAATAAAAAAAAAAAAACCTTCCTTACTAAATTCTCCTTCTTATTTTCTTTTATTTCTTGCAAAAAAACAACTCATCTTTTTTTTGGTACCCAAATTTTTTTGGATCCATGAGAGTTAGTGAAGTATGATATTTTACCCAATCTTTCTTAATAGATCTCCAAACTTTAGGACAATCATTCTCAAAGTGTTTTGAGTTTCCGCAATTTGAACACTTGAGGGCATTTCGACCAACAGGTTTTGTAAAGATCATTTGAAAATGCTTCTTGTACGCAAGTCTATGAGGTTTTTGTCCGAGTCTCTCCTTGACTTTAGGAAAATCTATTAGAGAATCACTTTCCTTATTGAAACCAAGTTCCAACTTATTATAGTAAGGTACTTGTATGGAAATGATATGCTCTAATGTTTTTGAACCCTTTGAAAATTTTGTCAAAATATTTGAAAATTCTTTCTTTAAAGAATTATTTTCATTGATAAGTAAATCTCAACTTTCTTTTGTTTGTAGAAAATCTTTTTGCAAAATTTCAAAATTTTCTTTTCGAGAAAGATCCCGTTGCCTAAGTCATGAATTCTCCTTTTTTAGTTCGAAGATATTTTTAAGAGAAGAATTGCGATTTAACAAAAGATCATTTATATACTTAAGAACTTTAGTAGGAATGTCTGAATGACTTACTTCGACTTCTTTGTCGGATTTTGAGTCTGTATCTAAGTTAGACTTTGATTCTGAGTCTGATTTTGATTTTGAATTTGAATTTGAGTCTGAATGCTCTATTAAGCATATATTTCTTTGCTCATTATCTTCTTTCATGGTTTTTTTCTGCCCATTTTGCTTGTATTATCTTCTTCCACTGAATTTCCTTTATTTTCTACTCAGCTTTTTGAATTTCTTGATCATAAAAGCAAGTTCTTCTCCATCCATGTCATTTTCTGAGTCTGTATCATTATAATTAGTGTTAAATTTTAAAGTGATGGACTTCTTACCTTTGGGATTTTCGTTGTTGATTTGTTCCACTTCATAAGATTGAAGAATGCCAATCAATTCATCAATGGATAGTGGCATAATCCTCTGAGTCTCTTGGATTGAGGTCTTAACATGGTTCCAATCTTTTAAAAGACCTCGCAAAAGTTTGTTGACCTTAATTGGGGAAGAAATTGGATGACCTTGATATGCCAAACCGTTTACAATTTCTGTAAAATGACTGAACATATCTTCAATCGACTCTCTTGGCTTCATCTTGAATGATTGATATTTGCTGAGTAGTAAGTTTACTTTTGTCTCGTTTACACAATCAATCCCTTCATAAGTAACATGAAGTCTATCATGTACTTCTTTAGCTGTTTTACATGAAGAAATCCTATTATATTCAGTAGAAGACAAGGTGCAATATAAAGAATAAATGGCTTTTGCATCAATAGCTTCTCTTTTGGACATCTCCGTTCGAGGCATAGGAGCAGGGGGTTTGGTTTCTTTGTCTTTGCCATTCTTATTTAATGTAGACATAGCAGTCTGATTGATTCATTTTTCCACAACATCCCATTGCAACGGATCTCTAAATCTTAGGAATGCCTTTATTTTGTTTTTCCAAACGTCGTATTCATTTCCATCAAAATAGGGTGGCCTGGTGTTGCTTTGCCATTCCATAAGTCCATGTGCCAAGATACTAGCTATAGAAGATCTTTAACTCAAAAATAAAAACACTTTAATAAAACGAGTACTTGGCTCTGATACCAATCGAAAGTACTAGTACGAACACCTAGAGGGGGTGAATATGTGTTTAAAAGAAGTCTTGACAAATAAATGCGTAATAAAATAAATTGTAAGCAAAGTCTGAATAAGGATCAGAGTCTGATAAACAAGCCACCGGGATTCTGGTAGATGTTCAGAATTTGTTATGCGATGGAATAGACTTCTGAAATAACCTGTAAGTATACAACAAACTTAAATATGAAGAGTTAAGGAAAGAGAATGTTGCACACGAAATTTATAGTGGTTCGGCTTAGATCAAGCCTACGTCCACTTTTCTATGCTAACAGCCTTCTGGGTGGATTCCACTATGCAATTAACAAGAGATTACAACTTTGAGTGCAAACACTCAGTGGTAGATTGCACTATCTTACTAAATCACTCTTTTGGTATTTTTCTCATGATCATAAACGTTTAAGCTTACCAAAGACAAATGTATGAACGAAGTTCATTTACAGTTTGGAATTATAAATTCTACGCTCCGTCTCTTACTTGCTCATCTGTCATTGATCTCCTTAAATACTCATTCATTTCCAAACTAGCCGTTGGACAGTATCTAGGTGATCGTCTTCCAATCTACCAATTAGACAGATCTGTATCTAGAAGATTTGGTAGCCGTTGAGTGACAGAAGTAGAATCTCAAATCGATTCTGATCGCCCATACAAACAAAATCTTGGTTTCCATAAGTAGAGTTTATTCGTTTAGAAAATTCTTATCTTCAAGATCTAATTGTCAATCTAATTGATTGAGTCAATCAAATCTATCTTGATGTAGAATCCAAATTAGATTACTAGCCGTTATATGTTTGGGGTGTGTTATGTTCCGTCAAATTGTCTCATTCTGAACATGCTTCGTTTTGAATCTGCTATATTCTAAACTTGTGTCTTGTTCTAGACCTTATCACGTTCTGGACTTGTGTCTCATTCTAGATGTAAAGTCAGAGAGTGTTATGTTTGAAGTCTGAGTGTCTTTTGTCTGAAGTAGACTTTATAATTTGGACGTAAGTCTGAACATATTTTGCTTCCGAACATATTTAACCTTAAGGTCCGGACATAGTCTGAATAAGTTCAGCTTCAGCATAGAGTCTGTCTTCTAGTTCTTCCAAGTATAGACTCAGCAATTAAACACATTAGTAGCTTTTGGTTTATTTTGTCATCTTCAAAACATCATAAGAGATTTTGCTAACACACTCCTCTACGCCTAAGTTTACTTTACACACGCATGAGAAAGGGTTGAACTTTGTTGATCACTTCTCGAGGGATGATATGCTGTATTTACTGAGTGGTTCAAATGATTACACTACTAAGGTTTGCAAACTTTATCGTTCTTGATTTAATATATCGGTGAATTATTAGAAAGAGATCAATCGATAAATGATTCATTAAATAACAAGTACAAGTTTGGGCAGAAGATGTGTATGAACACTCCAGGGACACGAGCACAATGTTACCGCCATATGTGCGCATCCTAATCTGCCAATAGTAATCACCGATTCATATGAGGAGACTCTTCACATATGGGATGCAAATGGCTTTGGGTATGCATTAGGGGAATTTATACAGTCATAGCATGCTTTAGAATGTAGCTTCAGTTACAGTAGTCAAATGAAAATATCGCCTTTATCTTTTCCAAATTTTCCAGAACTTACCATAAGATAAGACTGTTTATGTTCCTGGATTCTTTGTTGTTTTATGAATGACTCCAACTTTCTGTCGCATACAGGCTTAAGCATGTATTGAAATTTGGTCATGGAAGGATTTGATCGAGAGAAAAAAAGGGGGGAAATAATGGCAACTTTGGAACATGAAACCAACCATCCAAGAGTCTAAATTAGTCATATATGTGGCAAGGCATGTTTCCAAACCTCTGTACAAATAAAACAAGGAAAATACATATCAAACAAGTTGATACTTGTAAATATGACTTAAAACAAATTTTAATCTCTAATGACTTTAATTGCTATTGCATAACTCATGTCAACAACCGAGCGATACTCCTAAGACTTAAACTTTGAGGGATTTGACTCGATCTTTATCCTATTTCGCTAACACTGGTTTTAATAAATCTGCAGCAAATGGAATAGGTTCACATCATGCTTATATTATTAAGAAAGCAGGTTCATTTTGCTCACAAATGAAAGCATGGATGGGATTTTGGATAGCATCAGCAGCAACTCAAAAGAGTTACTCAACATATATTTGCAGCCATTTAGCTAAATTAATACCAAGATGGAAGCCTTTTGAACGAACTTCATCACTAGTTAAAAGACTAAAGTAGAATGCAATGCTATTGCCACTTTTTGAGATTGAGGTGTTCGTACAAACCTCCTGTGACAGCATGAATTTTCAGATTTCGTTTTCGATTAAATAAATCAAGTCTTTTATCGACGCGCCAATAGTGCAATTCTCTGAGCTTATCACTCACGAAATAATTGGACTATCTGAGGAAGTAATTAAGAAATCTAAATGCAATGGACTTGAGAATTCGACCAGGAATCGACTGTTCATTCGTGTTGATCTACAAGGGTCATTATGACACTATTAGAATTGATCAGAGATCAGAGATAGATCGATTGGACTAAGATATGTGATCAAACTGTGTGTGATTCCATTTGATTGCAAAATTCTCATCTATTGGCACTAAATTGATTTTCTGACGTTTTGGGTACCTTGTGTCGGTAATTGAAACTTCGAGATTTTCATGACAACCGAGAGTCGCCAATGTGTCAGAGATATACCTTGTGACTTGAGATAAATTGATCATGGGTCGATTGCACCAAAAATTCCTAAACATTACCTAATAGATTAGGTCGCACTAAAAATTAACCGTGAATTTGAACCCAATTTCAAAAATTGAAAGTTTTGTGGTGTCACAAGCTATTTTAGGAACATTAACTCATCTTCCGAAAAATTTTGAAAGATTCCGAGATTTTTACAGAAAACCGTTTCGGACATTGCGGAAAATTAGTGGAAATTCGGACGGGCCAAATTAAAGGAAATTTAGACTTCCAAGCCGAGCCTTTGAGTATCAAGGACTTACAGAAAATTGTTTGGGATTTTCCTTAGCGAAATCGGGCCTTGATTTGGATAATCAAAGAGGAAATTGAAGCCAATTAGTGAAATTTGGAATTTTGGAGGGGATTATAGTTTTGGCTTCAATTTAGATTTAATTGGGGCATTATCTTATAAGAAAGTATTAGGGGGACATGTAGTTAATGGAAGGGATGAGCTTGTGGAAAATTTTGTCCCTCTCTCTTATCTATTCTCTCTCCCTCACTCTCGCATTGGACCGCCTTTAGCAACCGAAGCCCCTCTCGACTTCAGCTCTTGCTTTCATTTCCCTGGCCATTGGATTTCTCTTTTTTACTCACAAAGATTTCCCACGCCGTATTCCCTTCCATCGCGTGTGACTCCACGGAGCAGCTGCCAATGAAGCCCACCATCATCGGTCAACAACCAAGCTCCCCCTCTCCTTAGTTGACCACCGAGTGCAGTGACCGAAGCCACGTCCACGCGCCTGTCTCCACTACTCCATCTTCAGCCAGCAAATCCATCTTCTCGTCTCCCAACTCCGCCACGTTCCAATCCATGCTGCGTTTTCTCGGCCGATTTGTTGACCGTGAGCCCTACGTTCAGCTGTCCACGACGCCACCAACTTTCATTTCCCTTCGCTGCTCCCTCGTCTTCAGCAACTTGAAGACCCAACGAAGAAGTGTCACCGTCCATGAAGCAAGCCCGTGAAGTCCAAGCGAAGCAACATAGTCCATGAGCCCAGCATCACTATGATTTCTGCCGCACGTTGAAGCCCATCAGCCCACTCGAGAATCCAAGTTTCAACCAAGCAAATTGCTACTTCTTTACTTCAGTTCAGCAAGCCCACAATTCAGCGCATCTCCGGCAAGTTGGTTCGGCCCATCACACATTCTTTATCAAGCCCCCGGAGCCAAAGCCCAGCTTTTTAAAGCCTGCTTCAAGCCCAGCCCAATTCTAAAACAAATCTCAAATTGGGCTGAGATTTGTTGGGCCCGTTTCAGGCCCAGTCCAAGTTCGCTGACATTGCCGAAAATTTGGATTTCGGTCGCCATCGTGCCGTCGTCGCGGTGAAATGGTTTCCGCAATAAACCGGTAAGTTTATGCAATAAACTCTTCTTAGTAGGCTTATAACGTTTAAGGGGTGTTTAGATTTATTTAAGTGCAATTATTTTAATTATTAAGTTAGTTAGTTAAATTAGGATAGTTAGATTAAGTAATTAGGTGGTTAGAAATTTATAGCTAATTAGATTAGTGTATTGTTATATAGCTAGGAGGCTAAGAATAATTTAGTTAACCCAATAGGTGGTTAGATTATAATTATTTAGCTTAAGTTAGCATTTTTAGTATTTAATGTATTTATTTTATTAATTTTAGAAATTATTTAATTATTAAATATCTTTCCGGAAATTAGGCCGGGGCAACTGGTGACCAGAATTGCATGCTGATTGCAATGATATGGTTAATTTCTGCAATCAAGTGTTAAATTGTGAAATTTGAGTGTTGATTGGAAATTGGGTCAGTTATTCCAAAATTTGTGAATTTTGATATTTATTTCGAAAATCTCAAGTGTCTAGTTTTTAACACCGAAAATGGTTTTATATACTATATAAAGAAGTGGGATTTTAAAAGAAGATTATGAATTTTCCGGGTCCAATCTGACCGTGTACCCACACACGATTATTTTCATCGAGTGTTTTTAATACAAAGAAAATAGGCCATGATCACTATTTAGATCGAGGCATTTGAGTGCAATGCATGGTGTCCTAGGGCCGAGATTGAGTGGTTGTGTGTTGGTTAAGAGAACCCATCCCCGAACTGTGTCGGATGGACGTTACCCTATATGGAATACCTAATTATTGGGTTTTTGGTCACAATTGAGGTTGGACCTATACTCCTTCAAGAAAGTCGTCTTTAAGAGATATAATCGTGCTCAATGGGATGAGACAATACCTGGCTATACCCTAAAGTGGGCGAAATTATCAATTGGAATGCATGTTGAGTGGAATAGATGCACCGGATTGTGGGACAAAATTGTGTAACATGGTATGGGATGTGTCATAACGATTTAGCCCTATAAACTGGACCTTGTGATTTATTGAGTTGAGTAATGTGCTTCAATTGTTGTGTGCATCGATTTTATGCATAATGTGTATAAACTGTGCTAACCTATAGGGTGGAACTAAGGCGAAGTAAGTCCTTTATGCTAGTTATATGATTGCGTGGTTAGGATGCTTCTGGGCATATTTTCCTCTTAATTGGGGTTTAGAGCATGAACTCGCTGAGATTTATATCTCACCCCGTCGTGGGTTAAAATTTCAGGGTCGTTGAGTGGAAGACCTGGAGCTGAGAGGAGGTGATCTGAAGTGTAGGTTAGTTAGAACCGCTTCTTTTTGAAAAGTTAGTTTGTGTAGTATTTTGGTCATAGACCTTGTACATGACTCTATGTGAATATAAAAGCATGTTTGTTTGTGAATATGTTGTCATGATTTTCTATCCCGAGATGATTACTGTCAGGGGATTTATTTTTGCTTCTGCATGTGCAATAAAACGAAAAGGGTCGGCGACTCGTCCTGGGAAGTCGCAAAATATTATCAACTAGAGAGGGATGGACACGCGCTCGGGGTTTGGGGCGTGACATCCCCGTTTAGTGGTATTAGAGTGAAGTTTGTATTTGGAGTGATAAGTTGCGATGGATTCTTGGGATAGTTAGTAGGAATGAGCACTATTTTATGTTGATGCATGTGAGTTATAGTTGTTTGGTAGATTAGTTGTGAGATCACTCAATTTCCAATTATGTATGGAATTGGGAATAGGTTTTGTAGAAATTCTACAGCATGAGTGATTAGGAGCAGAGAACTCCTAGGCAGAGGACCTTATCCTCAATGACTCGGGCGAGGACGCCAACAAGGGTCGGTGCTCGAGGTGGCCAAGGTAGAGCACAGGCTGAGGCCAGCACAACTAGTGTAGCATTACCGCCGGTCCCGCCGGTTGGTGCTGGAGTAGCAGCCCATGGTGATCCGAGAGTAGACGGGATCATGCATGTGTTAGAGACAATGGATAACTTTTAGGAATTTTTGGTGCAATTGACCCGTGATCAATTTATCTCAAGTCACAATGTACATCTCCGACACATTGGCGACTCTCGATAAGGTTTCAATTATCGACATAAGGTACCCAAAACTTCAGAAAATCAATTTAGTGTTGATTGATGAGAATTTTGCAATCAGGTGGAATCACCCACATTTTGATCACATATTTAAGTCGAATCAACCTATGTTTGATGTCTGATCGATTCTGACAGTGTCGTAATGACCCTTGCAACATAAACACGGTCGAGCAGTCGATTCCTAGTCGAATTCTTAAGTCCATTGCATTTAGATTCCTTAATTGCTTCCCTAGATAGTTTAATTATCTCATGAGTGATCAGCTCAGAGAATTGCACTATTGGGGTGTCGACGAAAGGCCCGATTTATTTAATCAAAAACAAAATCTGAAAATTCAGGCTGTCACACCTTCTTCTTAGCATGCCTCCGAGTTCTCTTCCTCTACCTAAAAATCTTCTTTGTGACCCAATGTTGAACTCTTGTGGTTGTGTCGTGTCCCATAACCACTCCGATGACTAGTCCAATTCTGCGACCCATCAAACACATTTTTCGAGTCTGGTTCTTAGATCCAGATCCTCGAGTACAATGTTCAGTTTTGGCCAAACACAATTTTGGTGTGCACTTTTGATTTGAATTTAAATGGAAACTAGAAAAAATTATAACAAAGATGTCTCGTTATGCTGATTCCTCCAAAACATGGAGGCCAGGACTCATTACCTTGTTTGATTGGGATTCGAGAAATGAGGCGAAGGAAACTTCTGCATAATGGTTTATCAGAAATAAGTAAAACTAAAACCTTCTTTGGTCAACATGAGAAATTGTATTCATAGCTATCAAAAGAGTATATCAAGTCAATTTCACGGGAACGATCACGTATTTATTGTTTGCTTGATGAAACTAGAGACACTTTACTCGAAATGTAATGTCTAGATGGTAGATACTTAAATGCTATCACAAAGTCACTGAACATATTGAAAAGGTATGCCATGATGCGCAGCTAGCACTGAGCAATCTAGTCATTGAACTTTCACAGTAGACTGTAATTCACACAAACTTTATGTGGTGCATCCGTCTTTGTTGCCATCCTCTATAGAACCTTAGGAACCAACGTTCAATTTTAGAAGTTGTGTTTAGCCCCTTAACCACGCTGATGACCAGCCCGCTTCCAAAACCTATCAAGATAATCTTCCAATCAATCTCTTTAGCGAATGCACCGGATGGTGGTGCCAGGGGTGCTTCAACAGGATTTCTGCATTTCTTTGTCAAAGGAACTCCACACAGTCCTAAGTTCCCTCCATAGGAGTCATTCTCGAATGTGCGGAACTGGTTCACCTGAGGTATGGGCCCAGAAAGATGGTTGTCTAAGACATTGAAGAAAGCAAGGAAATTGAGTTGGGCTAGTGCTGGAGGGATCATTCCCAAGAGCTTATTGCTTGAAAGGTCAAGAGATTCCAGTTTGGTCAGATTCGCCAGGGACAAAGGGATGGAGCCGGTAAGAGCATTGTTGGAGAGATTGAGCATATGAAGTTCAGTTAAACTTCCAACAGAATTCGGGATTTCCCCAGTAAAGTTGTTGCTTGAAAGATCAATCATGTTGAGGTATACCAATATTCTTTCGTACTTCATTAAAATGCCTTTGTTGGTTATTGTCATTGAGTAGTCGTACTCTACTCCCACTTGGTGAAATGCGATGTAAGAGGACTTATAACCTACATCATAGTATGTGTCAACTGCATCGTGGACTTTCATGGCACTCCACATATCAAAGTATTCAGATGGAAGGCTACCCGAGAAGTTGTTCATAGATAGATCAACAATTTGTAGGTTAGGAAACTAGTCATGAGCTTCAGGTTCCCCTATGGCTCCATGAAATCTATTGGAACGCAAAATTAACACCTTCAAATAAGAAAGCAAGCCCATCCATGAAGGAAAGGTGTTGACAATCTGATTATTTTCAATATTGAGAAATTCTAGAGTGCTACAATTAGCTAATCCCCTTGGCAGCAACCCTTGTAGCTGGTTATCACTCACATCTATCATCTTCAACTTACATACGTCATTTTGCAATTGAGGAAATCTTCCATATAAATCATTGCCATTCAAATTCAAGACGGAGAGGCTATCACTCAAATTGCTTAGACATGGCGGAATAACACCAGACAACTTGTTCTTGGACAAATCAAACATGCCAATAGAGCTTAGCTGGCACATCTCCAGTGAAATTTCTCTAGATAACTTGTTATTTGAGACAAGGTAGGATGTAATGGATTTCGGGGAAATGGGAATTAATCCTTGTATATCGTTGAACTGAAGGTCCAATGTCCCAAGATTTAGCCATTTAAAAGCTGTGAAACTGGTGATTAAGTTTCTCGAAAGATTCAAAAATTGCAATTGTGACGTACTCACATTTAAGAACCACGGAGTTGTTGGCCCATAAATTTTATTTTGGGATAGGTCCAGCCATTGCAACCTACTTTGGTATGATAGGAAGATGGGGAGCTCACTTAAGTTGCTAGAAGCCAAGCCAAGAGAAGACAAGTTTGAAAGGCTAGTGTTCATGCCGGGTTCAATAATCGACGAGAATTCATTGGATGAGAGTTGCAGCCCATTTAGATGTTGAAGTTTGAGTATCACATCTAGCCGCAAAGTACCATTCAGATTGTTTGATTGCAAGTTCAGGTAATCAAGACTCTCGAGATTAGAGATATTTTCAGGAATTGGGCCAGTTAGTCTGTTGAATGATAGGTCAAGATAAACTAACCGAGTGAGGCTGGTGATCTCAGCTGGAATTTGACCAATCAATTGATTGTCATGGAAATCTAAGGAAGTGAGGTTAGTGAGGTTAGTCAACGAAGCAGGAATTTCCCCAAAGAGTAGATTCATTCCAAGATTCAAATATGAGAGTCGGACAAGCTTCCCTAAAGAAGATGGGATTTCACCCGAGAGTTTGTTATGTCGAAAATCCAACATGGTAAGTTGAGTGAGGTTACCTATTGAAGATGGAATGTTCCCTGAAAAATTGGTCCACGGAAGAGACAGCGACTTAATGGGACTGCCCAAGTGAAACTCTGGCAAATGACTTGACAGCGACTTAAATCAAGAAGTTGTAGCCATGGCAGCTCAAAGATGGTTGTTGGCAATGTCCCTCGCAAGTTGCAGTTTTGGAGTACAAGTGATGTCAAGGAAGATAAATTTGCGACGGCATCGGGCACCGGAGCCGACACATTCAACAAACGAAGATCAAGGTGTTCCAATTTGGTAAAAATTGAACCAGTGTCTCCATGCTGGGATTCCTCAGCTCCAATCCAAAGTTATTAGAGAGATCGAGGGAGGTCAAGTTAGTCAACTTTAGGACTTGAGACGGGATTTCACCTTTGAAGTTGGACGAAGAGAGGTTTAGGCTCATCAACTCCACTAGATCACCTATGGCGGATGGTATTTGAGAGATATTGAAGTTGTTCCAAGCGAGATTGAGGCTTTGCAAATGAGCAAGGTGGAAGAGGCTGGCCTTCGAGTTGATAGAACCAAAGAGACAACTTTTGCTGAGGTCGAGGCCAATCATGTAGCCCATCCCTTCATCACAATCCACGCCTTCCCAATCACAGCAATCCCTATCTTCCAGCTTCCACGATTCTAGCTTATGCCGATGGCCATAAAGCCAGCAAACTGAGGACTCTGCATCGAAGAAAGATTGTTTGAATTCTAACAAGGCAGACCGCTCCTGCTCATGGCACTTTGTTGAGCTCATTGAAGGCAATGTCTCAAGGGAAGCAAAGTGGAGTGGAATTATGGTGAGCAAAACCACGAAGAGATCAAATGGCATTCGTTTCATGATGATTAAATTATTCAACACTCTTCTTGGGTTTTGGTTTTGCTAGGTAGGCAAGGTGAAGATAAAGAAGTATTGAAACTGCGTGTCAACTTTATAGTCTTTTGTTTTAAGTTGACTTTATGTAATAGTAAGTCTAGCCCTCCTTGTAGACATGGAACCTGAATTTGACCATGGACCAATCGAGGTTTCGAGGAAGCTTCGGCGGTAACGCCAATGAAGACGGATGAGGACAACTTTTGCTCGTTCGAAACTTGAGTTTGACTGTGGACCAGGTGAGGTTTCGAGGAAGCTTCAGCAGTAACGCCAATGAAGATGACGAAGACGAGGATGACTTTTGCTCATTTGAGAGAGAGAGAGAGAGAGAGAGAGAGAGAGAGAGAAAGAGGCCAAAAAAGGCCAAAAAAGGAGGGGAGGAAAATGCCAGAAAATTCTTGTGGAGTGTGAGGAGCAGGTTGGGCGTAGATTTAAATTGGGGTTGTGGCCTTGGGGGGTGCGTAGGATAAGGACTTTTTCTCCTTCCCCCTTCTTCCTAGTTTCGGGTCCTACGATGAGAGAGCAGTTTCAAGTGAGTTATTTTTTTATTTTTTATTTTACTGATTTTCTTTCAGAGAAATTTAATAAAAAAAAAGCACGTTTTTATTTAGTGTAAGATTTTGATTTGGTGAGGGAATTATGGCTTGAAATTTGAATACTTCCTTAATTAGGTATTTGCTTGACCGATAATTTATTAGATCACTACCTTGATGGGCAGGAGGTCCAAAGTGAAGTCTTTAGTTATTTGATCGCGTAACTCATGAAAATAGAAATGACTATGAAAGATCCCAGAGACTTTTGTGGTGGTTGTTCTTGTGACGTAATAGTTGGGCAATTTGACTAGTCAACGGATTGACTAGTGAAGGCACTCAAGTCTTATGTGACTTGACATTATTACCTAATGGATTCCACATTCCATAGGTCGGTGCATATGAAACACTTTTCCTTTCGACCAAACAAACGCACTTTATGTCTATTGATTATATTGAATTTGACTAATCTTCTCTAACTATATATTGAAGGGAATGAGGCTTAATTCAATTAAGAAAAATCGACAACTCTATGTGGGTAAGAACCAATCACTTGTTGATTTAGTGATGCACTATTAAACTTTATTTTCCCTCTTAAGATGAGAATAGTGTAAGATTGCAATGAAAGAGATGTTGAGATATTTAATTGAATGAAAATAAATAAATTAAGGAATCAAATTGCAAAAAAGAAGATATATAGGCATTTTCAATTTCATCATCCCTAATTTTTTTAAGCATGAATTTTGAAAATATTGTCTCTATTAACTTAGGAAACAATCCTCAAGGTGTGATTGGTCGCCTTGACAATAGATGAGATCACTCTTGTGATGGTCATCTTTGATAGGTAGCCATCACAATGGTGGTCGCCTCGTTGACAGATGACCACCACAAATGGTGGTTGTTGATAAACAAGTGGCCGCTATGACATTGTTCCCTTGTGTAGGTCAAGATCAACATTGAGATTTAGATCTTAATATGGTTTCTCATGTTTATGTCGTCGTTGTTGGAAGAATTCCACATAGATTAAATGCTTGATTAAAGATCTTGACATAATATCATAACATAGGTTAATAATTCATATCCTGACACTCCAATCAGTTCACACAAAATATTAAACGTGTCAATTTCACTATAGTCAAGCCGAGTCAAGCATGTGTGAGAGAGGGACTTACATGCAAGGAGTAGTGTTTGTATAATTCCATATCGCTTAAATATGTTATTATAATGTATCTTATATTCATATAGTTAAGCAATGTGTGATTATAATAACATGGGTTGTGGCTTGAGGCAACCGGTGTGACAAATTCGACTACCACCAAGGTAGTCGCCCCATTCGTCCGCCGGCAACCACCACCATCAAGCTAACCACTTCCAACAATAGTAACTCATTGTAATTAGCTACCCACAATTCTCTTTCCCGGTATTTTCATTTTAATTTTGATGCTATGAAGAAATTTTTTTATTTTTCTTTTTACATATAACTAAATCTGACATCAGATCCGATGTTTTACAAAGAAAAGAATAAATTGTTGCAATTCCTCACATTTTTTATGCTAACTTGTTTTATCATGCCCTAATCATTTTTTATGGTTAGATACAGTAAGAAATATTACTGTTTGACTTTTCCGAATAATTGTCTGGAGAACGACCTTGGCATTAGCTTAGCCGGGCTCTTTGCTCCTTGATAGCTTAATCTTTTAAAGAAGCATTGTGTGTGCCTCAGTTTAACACAACCAATCGTTATATGGTGATCCATTGGGGTAGTCTTAAGACGATTTGGTTGTGTAACTTAATTACAAAGGATGACTCGGTCTTTTCGTTTGGCCCCCATATGATAAAAAGTACTTAAACAAGTGAACAAGTGGTTATAAGAGAATCATAGAAAAATGAATACCGGATAGTCTATTAGATTGTGTAAATTTAATCCATCCGGAACTGAATCAAGTGGGCCTCACGGCGAGATTTATGTAATCAATGAGGCAAACGATATTGATCCATGACGTGAACTCTCCAAATTTGACTTTTGACCACTTGGACAGCTCTCTCTGAATCTTCTTCTGACAGATCAGGTTGAATGCAATTCATTTTGACCGAACAACCTTTGGACTTTGATCTCTACCGTAAATTGTGTAACACGACAGCGGAGGGAACGGTCTTGGAGTCGCGGATGACAGCGTAGGAGAGACCACAGCGTCTATTTTGACAAGTCAGCTGAATGGATGGCTGTGAAGTAATGGGATGATAATAACGTGCAGAAGAATTTCCTTGGCTAGAGAGAGAGTAAAATTGCATGACCATCCTTCATTGAAAAGCACACCTTAATTTACATCCAATATTACAACAACTTCTAGCTATGTATATGTTAAAATATTTAAATAATAAATCAAATTTTTGTCTAACAGTTTAAGTTTTAAAACAGTTGGCAGCTGTCCCACAAAATCTCTCAAGATACAAGAGCTAGTCATATCCTAAGTTCGAATTTTTATATTAAATAATAAACAATGCTTTCATCTAACAGCTTAATTTTGTTTTACACTATATTTGTGCCCAGAGAGTTCTGAGTACTAATTTGTCTTTTGTCATTTGGCATGTATTGGTCTACCGCATTCAAGTTCAAGGTACACAATCCCTTCTCCACAGTTCTTCTCCTTTTCATTTCCCCTCTATGTATTTGAAGATTTATTTAACTTTTAATTATCTGAGCATATTCATCGATACTCTTCACTGTCTGAGAAACTAATTAATATCACTCTCACACCAGAATGAGATCATTTAATGGTTGGAGAGAGCTAAATCTATTAAGTTCCATATGACAGAACCATGGTAATGAGAATTTGCTTATGCTTCTGTTGTTGACATCTTCCATTGCTCTAGTATGGTTACAAAAAACCTTTAACCGTATTACTATGTTCACAAAACCAAGCTAAAGGACGTTAATTATGAGTGTCTTACCAGAATGACGCTTGTTGTCATGCAGGATTCTTGTAAGCTTGCATATTATCTTCCACAAGAGAACTTCATTATTGGCTGAGAACAAATGATGAATTTTCTGATCCTGGTTTGAGTTTGTTTTGCTCAACTAGTATCTACGGGAGAAGCTTTTTACATGGTCGCCTTGAGAGTTCATTCGAGCATGCACTCGTCTTCGATCCCAAGTGACTATTCAGCCCCTCAAAGAATGGTATCGAACTCTCCGTTAGAATTGCACCGTTGCAAGGCCGAGCTCGCTCCAAGCTGAAACACAAAAGTTATCTGAGACCTCTTGCTCTCTCTCTCTCTCTCTCTCTCTCTTTTCTCGGCATGCGTGTTCTCTGGCATTGCATCTGTGTGGCAGATCCTTCTGAGAGTCTGCAGATCAACTTCAAATTTACTTTTAATTTGTTGTTTCTTAGCCATGTGTAAAGTGCAAAGTACTTCGCTGTCGGAAGGTACGCTTTGCTCACCAATGGATGGACTAGCAGAACTTTTTTGCATTTTATTCCATTCGACTATGCTTCCTGGACATGACGCTGTAGTGATATCTGCTGCGCATGATTCTTCCCCATTTGATGTCTCAGAGGGGACCAATATAACAGTCTATTGTTTCACCATTATGTGCGAGAAAATTCTGAAGATTTATTTGCTTCGTAGTTAAGCTAAACGGCGCTTTTTTATCAACCAAAAGGAGGCTTTAGCCTATATTGGCGGCAGCTGACGGACTACTCAATAACATGCAAAGCTGAAAATTTTTTGTTGAGTTAACTTTGATGATGCCCTCAAATCAGATGGCAAATATTTCTCACAACGGTTCATAACATAGACTAAGTTAGTAAGGTATGCCAGTGGCTGTGGCAATTGGTTAATCTCATATTAATAATTTAACCCCGACACAAATATATACACCGAAGTTTCTGGCGGACACAACACACTCACAATTCTCCTTCGACCAGAACCTGGTTACCTCTCCCTAGCTACATTTTATCATGCTAACCATCTCAAAATAAGTTCGGGTTTTACAGACTGACATTACATTCTAGAAATCCCAAGGGTCTTGCTAAAATTTGATATAATGCCTGATTAACTTCCAATTTGCTGGTAAGTTGTACTAGTCTTAAGAACCATTGCTAACAGTCACTATCTTAAGACTTCGCTCTATTCCCCCAATCTAAGGGAAAATAATAATGACCTACAGAGCTCTAAATGTATGTGTACAGTATTTATAAGCATCCCGTCAAGTTTTCTATGTGACATGACTCCAAGTAGGATGTGCCCGGCCTCTCCTTGCATTACCGTTTTCTCTTTTGTCAGAATAGACCTTTGGATTGCCACCAAGCCTCAACGTTCGGCTACCGTGACTCCTTTGGTGCACTTGGTAATAACCAAGAAAATGTTAGAGAATAACAAAAAACAAACATTGGAAATCTTTAGAAGAATCATGAATTGATACCTCCATATCCAACTTCCTTTGTTCAGATATTTTTGGCTTCCATGGCCCAAGTAGACCGGTCGAAAGGAAAAAAGTATAGTTTTTTTTCTTGGTAAAGGTAAGTATGGTATAGATTTTGCGAAGAAGAATACAAAGGGGGAGGCCCGGCACCAACAAAAAACAGACACTCAAGAAGACAGGAGTCTAAGCGAGTGTAGGGGTACCGTGGTTCCCAACAAACATAACAAACAACAAAAAGAAAGAAAGGAAGACTAAAAACAAACTAAAGAACTTCCATCAATCAAAGATAGAAGGATGAAGATCCCAGTTCTATTGAAGTCTTCTATTCTTTGGAATGTCAGCAACATGCTTAAACATAATAGCTTTATCTTTAATCGCCTTCTGGAGGTGCATCTTCATTGCCGGAAGAAAAAGGGTTTGATTGCGAAAAAGCACATTGTTACGCTCTTTCCATATGATGTAGCACTTCGCACCAAAACTAAAGTGAGCCATAGTTTGATAAAAGCTTTTACCCCATACAAGATTCTCCATCCACTGCTTGTTTTGCCAAACCAGGTTAAATTTTGCTGCCCAAAAAGAAGCAAGGGTACTCGAAATGTGACAAACAAAGAACAAGTGATCCACAGAATCCGGTCTACACGAGCAAAGGGGGCAATTGGTAGGCAAAATTCTACCATGAGAGATAAGCAACACCTGAGTTGGCAGCCGGTTGCGAGTAATAAGCCAAAGATGAGTTTGATATCTTGGGGGCAAGGAAGTGCTCCAAATAAAGGAGGCCCAAGTGATAGCATTGCCCTTTGGCCGAATCAACTCCTAAGCAGAGGCGGAGGAAAAACGACCAAAGGGGTGGGGCAGCCAATGAAAGCGATCATCTTCTTGGTTAAACACCAGGAGGGGATTCCACCAATTGGCCAAGATGTTGATCACGTACTAGCCCATGGGCGTGGTAAAGCCTTTAGCAACCGTCGCTAGTCGGGAGATACCGGAGTGGTATATATCTTGGTTAGAGAAGATCTTGTATAAAGGGCCATTTGGGTGCCATGGGTCGAACCAAAACGAAACCGTTGTCCATTCCCAATTTTCCACTTGAAGTATTGCTGGAAATGTTCTCGCGGGTTCAATATCTTTCTCCATGCCCAAGAGCAATGAGTAGGACATGGGACAACCCAAAAGTTTTCCCGCTTTAAAAAAGTAGAATGGATCCATTTGCACCAAAGGGATTCCTTATCAGAGAAGAGAATCCAAATGTACTTAAGCATAGAAGCGATATTATTCTCCTGAAGAGTTCTAATACCCAAGCCTCCTTTTTTTGGAAGACAAACATCACACCAAGAGACCTTAGCACCTCCAAGGCCCATCGCCGGGCCTTTCCACAAAAATTGCCGAAACATTTGTTCAATTCGATTAATGACCGAACAAGGTAGAAAGAAAACGTTGGCCCAAAAGGCTTGGATAGAGTGGAGTACCAACCTTATAAGTTGAAGGCGTCCCGCAAAAGAGAGGAATCTATGAGTCCAAGACTGGAGACGTGCCGTGATTGCATTTACTAGAGACACACAATCCGCCTTACTCAATCTTGCAGAGATAACTGGAACTCCAAGGTAACAAAAAGGAAGGGTGCCCATCTAGAAGCCTAGTTTATTTAAAATATCCTATCGAAGATTAGAGTAGCCCCCGGAGAGAAAAACTTCACTCTTTCTAAGGTTCGGAACAAGCCCACTCCAATTAGAAAATTTGTCAATCCCATCCTTAAGCAGTTCAATGGACGGCAAGCTAGCTTCAACAAAAAGTAATACATCATCAGCAAAGAAAAGATGAGAGAGTCTAGAGGGCTTGCAACTCCAGAAGAACCGAAAATCAGGACACCTAGTTTGGATATCCAGGAGGCCAGTAAATATTTCCATCACAAGGGTAAAGATGTAGGGAGACATCAGGTCACCTTGTCAAATACCCCTACCACTCGAGAAAAACCCATGGAGCTCCCTATTTATAGAAACCGAGTATTTAGGGGTACAAATAGAGACCATAATCCGGGCAATAAACTCCGAGGGGAAACCAAAAGCTTGCAAACAAAGATCAATGAAATTCCAATCCACCGTATCATAAGCCTTCTTAAAGTCAACCTTTATCACGCATTTAGGCCAATAAGGATCAAGGTGGAAACCACAAAAGAGCTCTTGAGCAAGCAAAATATTGTCGCTTATATGCCTACCTTCAACAAAAGCATTTTGGGGTAAGCTAATAATAGAGGGAAGCACATGAGAGAGCCGGTTGGCAATAAGCTTGGCGATACACTTGTAGATGGTGTTACATCAAGCAATTGGCCGAAAATCGTTAACATTAGAAGCATTAGGGACTTTGGGAACCAAGGCCAAGATGGTCGTATTTATCTCCCACAACAACTTGCCTGTTGTAAAGAAATCTTTAACTGCCAAAATAACCAAGGGTCCAACTATTTCCCAAGAATGCTTAAAAAACTCTACATTATATCCATCGGGGCCAAGGGCTTTACCCACTGCAAGAGAGAAGAGCGTATCTCTAATCTCAGCATCAGAAATAGGGCTAGAGATGAAACGCACCTGATCTTCATCGAGGGTGTGACTTAGAACCGCACGCATCTCTTCCAAAGAAGGTCGAGCAACTGGAGGAGAATATGCCAAGAGCTCACGAAAATGATCAACAAAAAGGTTTTGAACTTCATAAGGATTTGAAGTGGTGTAGTTCCCATTGGACAGCGAAATATTCTGTTATGAAGATGCCTTTTGTTTACCGATTGATGGAAAAACTTTGTATTGAGATCCCCTTCTTTCAGCCAACAAACTAGGGATTTCTGTCTATAAAAAGATTCTTCTTGAAGGCGCAAATCTAAAAAAGACTGGAGCTGAAGTTTCTCCCATTCAGCAAGCTGAATATTATAAGGGTCAACCTGTAGAGCTTCTTGAGTAACACATAACACCCGTCTAGCTTTAGCTGTTCTATAGGAGAGATCTAAAAAAGACTCCTTATTGAGCTGCTTCAATCTACATTTAAGGCGACGAAGCATGGAGCAAAGCATAAACATCAGAGTACCCCTAAGCGAGGAGTTCCAAACTTGAGAAACCATATTAGAGAAATCAGGGTGGGTAAGCCAAAAGTTGAAGAACTTGGATGGCTTGCAAGACTTAAGGGCAGGGAGGATCTTAATGACCATCAGAGAATGGTCCGAAATGCTAGGGGCCAAAAATGAAGCTTCAGAGAAGGAGAATTCAGCTGACCAGCATGAATTAACCAAAACACGGTCAATTTTGGTTAGGACCCATCGACGTAAACCAAGTAAATCTGTTACCCATATATCTGAGATCATCTAAACTGGCTTGAAAGAGACACTCACGGAACTCATCAAAAGCTGGGATGGGCTTCGCCTAGGTACCCTCGTCTGACTTCTATTTCCCAAGTCCTGGGAAAAAAGTATAGTTAAAACGCACCAAGACTAATAAACAGATAAAATCATCAGATCTCATTAGTTAGGATGGGCTTCGCCTAGGTACCCTCGACTGACTTCTGTTTCCCAAGTCTTGGGAAGAAAGTATAGTTGAAATTATATTCTTAAGTGATGGTTTTATTTATTTATGTTGATGGGCCTTAGAGGGCCCATTCGCCCATGTTGGGCCTAAAAGCCCGGCCTACTAGATAAGGGCCCATGTATGAAGGGTTGAGATATGAAGATGTGTTACATTAAGGGGTTATGACTTTTGGGGGAAAGTATTACGTTGAAGAGTTACGTCTCTTGGAGGAGATGTATTTAAGAGAGAAAATAAAAGAGAAAAACGTACCTTTTCAACGTACATGAGTTTTCCTCCCTATCTCTCCCTCTTAAAAGCCTAAGAGAACAGTATCCCAAAAGAGACGGATTTTTCTCTCCTTCAAGGCGATAGTACATCATCAAATAGAACGGGATCAGTTTTTCTTCCTCAAAGCAACATTGGTGTTTAATTTGTGGATAATAAGGTACACTCGATTCCGTGGTGTGTCTTTGATCGGTGATACATGTTTGTTTTTGGGCTCGTCTTCCGCATTCGTTTTAGGGGTTCGATTTAGTGTCGAATCTGTTTTAGGGAATCAATTATTCCCAACATTGATGTAAGAGCCATAGTTCATGTTTCCCGATCCCTTTTTATGTTATTGAATTATTTTTTATGGTCGAAATTCGAGAAAAGCCGATGCCGATTGATCGGGGACGGAAAAACCCGACACTAGCATACTGTTCCCCTATTTTGTGATTTTCTACAAGTTGAAATTCGTTTTTGATAATGCAGGGTCAAAACTCTTGTCAATACAAGAAAAATGAGTCGCGGATCGCCGTCGGGCATCGTCGGATGCACCTCCACGCTCGACCGGAACGAAGAGGGGTTGCACACGCTGATTCGAGCCCCCTCGAGCGCGTGCGTCGCACGCTCCGTTTTGGCCCTAGGTGCGTGCGATGCATGCATAGAGGCCTAGCGCGTGCCGCACATGCGCTAGTTGACGTCATAGTGACGTCAGCTAGGCACGCGTGTGGCACGTGCCCGGTCGGTTTGTCCGACCCGGCCCAACCGGCCCGACTAGCCTGACCGATCCGACCCGATCCGACCCGATCCGACATGACCCATTGACTCGTTGACCTCAACTCGTTTGACCATTGACCTTTGACCATTGACCGTTGACCGTTAACTTTACTTTGACCGTTGATCAAAAAAGAAAAAGAAAAAAGAATGTGTTTTTTTTTTTTCCAATTAAGTCAATGTGGATTATATGTAATCCCTTATTTGTTCTACATTTGTTGCAGGAACAATACCTCCCCTTAAGTTGCGCACACCTATTCACGTAATTACCGATGAACAAAAAGAAAGGCTTTTTAAGTTGATAGTTGAGCTGACTAATTATTGATGGGAGAGTGGCAGCTTAATTGAACATGTTATTGAAGTCAACAGGAAAATACAAAAGGTCATATGGAATGGTCGTCCCATGCCACAATCTGAGATGGTGCGATTTTTCATGAATACTCTTTCACCAGAATGGCAAGAAGTGTTGAATCGCTTATGGGAAGTCAATAGAACTACTTCATATAAGAGTCTTGTGATGGCTTTTATAAATGAATATTACTAGATTGTTACAAAAGAAAAGATCAAGAAGTTGAACAAAATAGGATCTTTCCCAGTTTATATATTGACTTTGTGTTAGATGTTTTGGCTGGTCTTTATTTAGTATGCTTTGTGGACATATTATGTAATGTTCTTTTTTACCTAGTTGTTGTTGGTGTGGCAACTGATATGTTAGTTGTATTATGTGAAAGCATTATTATTATATCATTATTTGATATTAAATATTATTTGATTTTTGTTATTGTTAACTATTGTGGGTAGTTCATAGAATTTTTTATTTTTTTTGTAAATTTCAAAGAATTTATTTTGCATAGAATATTATATTAATAATAATAATTCCAAGTTAGGATTTTGGATAATGATTAGAAATATAATGACCTTTTGATTCTGAAATCTCACTTGAAATTATTCATTAATATGATGGTTTTGTGCAAAATGGATGCATAAATGATATGTATTAATAATTCGTGCATATATGTTTGATATGTTTAGATCAATGGCTTTAGACACAAAGAGCATAGTCGCTGAGCTAAACAAATGTGAGAAGCTCAATGGCAATAATTATGAAATATGGCACATGAAAATCCAATATGTGCTGGAAGAGTAAAAGGCACTAGAAGCTCTTAACCTGACCATGGTAGAACCTGAAGAAGGAAACACTACGCAGCATAAGAGAGATAAGGATGCATTTGCTACATGAAAAAGAAAGAACTTCATTGCTCGCATTATGTTGTTGAGTAGGATGAAAAATGACGTCATGCGAGAGTTCAAGCATTTTGAGAATGCCTAAGAAATGTGGGAAGCGTTGTCAGTAAGATTTGGTTATACTTTGGCGACTATACTAAGACAGCTCACTATTAGGTTTGATTCTTACAAGAAGTCTCGTGGTCATACCATGAAGCAACACCTCAGAAAGATGTCAATTATGATTAATGAGCTGAAAGATGCTGACCATGTCTTGACTGATAAGCAGTAAATGCAAATAGTGATCTGTTTCTTGCCTTAGAGTTGGGAGCATATGAAGATGCACTTGACCCATATGAGAATATCAAAACATTTGAGGATGCTATGTGTCATCTTGAGCTGGAAAAGGACTGCCTTTTGGCGACTAAGCCGGAAAATGAAATTTACCATGCTGGTTCCAGCTCACATGGAGCTTCGAGCTCCAAGCGTAAACGTCCTAACTGGTTTGATAAAATGAAAAGCAATGGAGCAGGTTCTTCAGGGAAGAAACCTAAGCTTGATCAACATGAAAGAGGAAAGCGTCCTAGAATGAAGAAGCTTACAAGGGTGAAGTGTTACAATTGTGACAAGAAGGGTCACTATGCTCG
Source organism: Eucalyptus shirleyi (assembly GCA_017140165.1). Lineage (NCBI taxonomy): Eukaryota > Viridiplantae > Streptophyta > Magnoliopsida > Myrtales > Myrtaceae > Eucalyptus > Eucalyptus shirleyi. The sequence goes on from CM029450.1 coordinate 30,644,057, forward strand.
CAATTGTCGTGAGCCAAAGAAGGTATACATCCCATTGTACTTTTCAGAACTTTGCTTATGTGTCGAGTTTTGTATTCTTAACTAAGTCTAATCCTTTGTGGACTAGGATTCAAGAGCGACAGACCATGTAACAAATGATAGAGAATCATTCATGGAATTCCGACAAGTACTAATTGGAACTAAGTGGATCTATGTATGAAACAACTCTAGAGTAGAAGTAAAAGGAATTGGCACTTGCCAACTGAACATGCGTGGTAGACGCACTTTGTTCCTACATGATGTATTGTATGCTTTGGAGATTCGTCGGAATTTAGCATCTGTTTTAGTGTTGGTTAAGCTTAGTTTTAATATGAACTTTCATAATAGTGATGTAGATTTATATTTGAATACAAATTACTATAGTTGTGGTTATTTTCTAGATGGTTTCATTGTATTAAATATTGACTATGGTAATGTCAATGTTTGTTATTCCCTTTTCACGTCTCCTAATTTATATGATAATGATGTGAATGTGTGGCATGCTAGACTTGGTTATATTGGCTAACAACGCATGAATAGACTAGCCAAAGAGGGCTTGTTGAGCAACATTGAAAAAGTCGATTTGCCCATGGGTGAGCATTGCCTAGTATGGAAAACGACAAGAAAACCATTTAAAAATAATAAAAGAGTTGAATTTCATTTGCATTTAATCAATTCTGACGTTTGTGGTCCGATGAATGTGAGAGGAAGGCATGAGGCTATTTATTTCATCACATTTATAGATGATTATACTCGATTCGGATATGTCTATTTGATTTCTCATAAATCAAATATTTAGTTGTTTCAAAAGATTTATGAACTTGGTAGAAAATCAATTAAACAAGAAAATAAAAGTATTGAGATCCGATCGAGGTCGAGAATATTTGTTTGATGAGTTCAAAAAGTTATGTGATGAAAAATGAATAGAAAGACAGTTGTCTATTCCATATACTTCTCAACAAAATGGTGTTGCAGAGAGAATGAACAGAACCCTATTGGAAATTATTAGGTCCATGATGACACAAGCTAACTTACCTATCACTTTTTGGAGTGATGCATTATTAACTATTGCATATATACTTAACCAAGCGCCTATCAAATTAGTTACTTCCACTGCATATGAGTTATGGACAGGTAGAAAATCAGACTTAAGTTTTCTCAAACCATGGGGTTATGCTGCCTATACTCATGAGCCCTCTCACAAGTTTGGGAAATTGGGTCATAGAGGAAAGAAGAGTATTTTCATAAGATACTCTGAACACTCGAAATGGTATGTGTTCATAGGTGAGCAAGAAAGTGGAAGTATAACTGAATTTCTTAAGAATGATGAAATAGGTGAGGATTACTCCCTATTTGAAACCTTGGATCAAGATAATGAACTTAATGAAGTTTGTCCAAGTAGGAGTAACATGAGAAGTGATAAATTTAATTCAACTCACTCTCAATTACAACCACATGATGAGATAATATCGTAATATCTAATCTGAGTGGCAGCATGATGGGGAATGATGTGCAAAGTGTACAATCTCCTATACAGCGAACAAGTAGCAAAACTATTCCCTGTCGACGTTTTGATATTGAAGGGGAAACTTTCACGGTTGCTCCACTAGATAAAGATGAGCCAAGAAATGTGAATGAGGTTCTAAATTGCCTTAGTAAGGAAAAATGGATTCATGCAATGGAAGAGGAGATAGAGTCAATGAAGTCAAACCATGTTTGGGAACTGGTTTATCTTCCAAAAGGACGCAAAGCTATTGGGAACAAGTGGGTTTTCAAAATAAAGTGTAAAGCTGATGGCTCGATAGAAAGGCATAAGTCTCGCCTTGTGGCGAATGGGGTATAATCAACAGGAAGGAATTGATTATGAAGAAACATTTTCTCCTGTAGTGAGATTTACCTCGATTTGCATTATTCTAGCAATGGTGGCTAATATGGATTTTGAGTTACATCAAATGGATGTAAAGACTACTTTCCTCAATGGAGAATTAGATGAAGAAATATATATGGAATAACCTACTGGTTTCATTATGAAAGGCCAAGAAGGAAAAGTATGTCGACTTTTGAGATCGATATATGGCTTTAAGCAGTCGTCGAGACAATGGTATATACATTTTCATAATGCCATAATGGCATATGGCTTTACAATGATTGATGATGATCATTATGTATATATCAAAAGATCTAAAGATCAATTTGTGATCATATTATTATATGTTGATGATATACTAATTGCCAGAAGCAATATGGAGTTTGTTGACACTGTCAAAAGATGGTTATCTTCTAACTTTGAGATGAAAGATATGGGTAAGGTTGCATATATCCTTGGAATTAAGATTTCAAGAGATAATTTGAAGAGATCATTATCTCTTTCGCAATAAACATACATAAATAAGGTTATTGAACAATTTCGTATACAAGATTGTAAACCCATTGATACTTCTATTGCAAAAGGTGAAGGGTTGAGCCATAAACTGTGTCCAATGACTCTACAAGAGAAGGAACAAATGAAACGTGTTCTTTATGCTAGTGCTATTGGGAGCTTGATGTACGCTATGATTTGTACAAGACCTGATATATGTTTTACAGTTGGAATGGTGAGTAAATTCCAATCCAATCCATGTCAAGCACATTGGAAGATCGTTAAAAGAATACTGAGGTATTTGAAGGGAACTGTTGATTACAAGTTGAATTACCAAGGAAAGGATTTGCGACTTGAAGACTATTCAAATGCTGATTGGGGAGGAGATTTAGATGAAAGAATATCTACCTTTGGTTTTGCTTTCTTACTGAATAATGGTGCCATATCTTGGAGCAGTAAGAAGTAAACGTGTATAGCCTTGTCCACGATGGAAGTTGAGTTCGTGGCATTATTAGCAGCAGTACAAGAATGTGTTTGCCTTAAGAGATTTTTGGATTATTTAGGTATTATTAAGTATACTGCAAATCCATTATTGATTAACTGTGATAGCCAAGCAGTTATAGCGTACACCAAAGATTCAAAATATCATAACAAGACCAAACATATAGATACAAAGTATAATTTTGTCAAGGATATGGTTGCACGAAAAGATGTGAACTTACAGTACATATGTACGTATAGAATGGTAGCAGATCCTATGACAAAGCCAATACCTAGAGATGTGTTTTGTGGTCATGTAAAATCTTTAGGACTACATAGAGGCTGATATACTGAATATTGTAATTTCCCTGAAGTGTTCACATTTAATGAATTTGCGTTTTTCATTATTAATGCCTATGAATATTTGTTTGACGTTTATGCATCTTAATGCTTAGTACATTATATTAAGTTGAGAAAGTATGTCGGACAGATAAAAGATTAGCCCACACACACGGGTAATCGTCTCTATTTACTGTTTGATAAATAGAAATGAGACGGTTTTTTAAGCTTATTATCCATGTGATAATCGAGAGCTCAAGCTTAAAATACATAAGTTACATTAACTGAGTATTAAGATGAGGACATAATATTTACTATATCTGAAAGTAAAATAACCCACATATTTTACTTTATTTATCTATGCTGCCAGATGTGAGTTCTGATGAATTATGTGAATATATAGATATGTGAACTCAAGTTAGACATTATGTATGTTTGAACTATCATCTGTACGGTATTGATGGTGTAGACATACGCTCCATGGGAAATGAGTTAATACCGTAATACGTATTTCATACTACGTATGCATGAGGCGACCAATAAGAGTGGTAAAAGTTTGATCTCAACTTTTATGCCGTGTGAAACTCTTGAGGAAAATAGTTCATCAATTTAGTACTCTTACTTATTCTCAAGATTTCTATTCAGTGATTGCTATCTTAGGATGTTGTTAATGATCATGAATTGATTCGATCTGATGAGGCATTTCTAGAAAAGCAAGCTGAACTGAAATTGAGAGTTTGAAGGAAAGAAGATCGAATATGGAGAATCACATTCTAAGTTTTGTATTCATTGGTCGACTAATTATGACTGTCTTTGGGATAATCGTAATTGTGAGTACAATATATCATTATTTAATAGGAGATCAAGAGAGATATAAATGTGATCAATCAATCTAGGGTATTGCATACTAAATCTACTCAGAGTGTGATGCCCATTATGAGCTGTTATATATTTCTAATAGATGTATGGCAATGAGCTTTCAGAGTATATTGGTCACACGGATTATTCACTAGTATAAATGTTGCAGAGAGGTAAAGAAGATCATGTTCGGCCCACCATGTGCGAGTGAGAAATGATGGTTTTATTTATTTATGTTGATGGGCCTTAGAGGGCTCGTCCGCCCATGTTGGGCCTAAAAGCCCGGTTCGCTAGATAAGGGCCCATGTATGAAGGGTTGAGATATAAAGATGTGTTACGTTGAGGGGTTATGACTTTTGGGGGAACGTATTACGTTGAAGAGTTACGTCTTTTGGATGAGACGTATTTAAGAGAGAAAAGAAAAGAGAGGAACGTACCTTTTCAACGTACGTGAGTTTTCCTCCCTCTCTCTCCCTTCTAAAAGCTTAAGAGAACAGTATCCCAAAAGAGACGGATTCTTCTCCCCTTCAAGGCGATAGTACATTATCGGATAGAACGGGATCAATTTTTCTTCCTCAAATCAACGTTGGTGTTTAATCTGTGGACAATAAGGTATGCTTGATTCCATGGTATGTCTTTGATCGATAATACATTTTTGTTCTTGGACTCATCTTCCGTATTCGTTTTAGGTAATCAATTATTCCCACATTAAGGTAAGTGGAAACATATGGAGAAACCATTGAAGTGATTAAGCCATGATTTTAGATTACATGAAGCATATATGAGGCTTATTAGCAAGACAAAACTAACATGTACACCTTCTTAGTTGCAGTGTGCTAGACTCCAGAAAGTAGAATCCATTAAGCCCCCAATACCGAAGAGTCGCCACATAAGCTCTATTGCATCCAAGTTCGAATTAAAGGACTTATTTTTATTAATTTTTTGCATACTAGAGATGCGAATGCCAGATCGCATCCCTGAAATGAATGTGCCATGATATTCAGGCCAAGCTTCACAAAAGCATTTCCTACTATAAGCACATACACGAATATTTTGTTTCACACTGTCTCTTATTCTCTAAATCAACTGTCCCATGAACTACTGCAACTTGCTACTCGATGTTATAATCGCATGATCACCAAAATTTATTCACCACCAAATTCACTATCATCGAACAATTACAATCATCCATCACAGGAAAATCTTGATCTCTCATGAGCACAGTCATCCTCTTTGGTCATAAGTATGGTCCGTCGCTTCTGCTTCTACCAAGACAGGAATAAAACCATCGGCTAAGCCGAAACTATCTCCACACATTAACCATTCGTCTACACGCAACAGCCATCGGCACAAGTCTTTGCCCCTAATATTTTTTCCCTTCTCGTAACGAATCAAAACTTCGACATTTGTTCGTTACAAGCGACATACACGCAAAACGCCATTAATCCACAACCATACCACGGCGATCGCCAAGCACCGCTGTGCACGTCCTAGAGCTGACCGATCGACGACAACGGCACAAGAAAAGCGGAAACTTGGGCTCCATGAGGAGACAACGAAAGAAGGGACGAAAGACATCGCACCGTTCGCGAGGCCGATGACGGCGTCGTGCAGGTCGATGCGGTAGAGGACACCTGCGTATCGCATCATCTCGGACTTGGACACTATGCCTGTGATTTGCCACCGTGGCCTCCACCGAAGCCATTGCCGTCTTCCTCCAGCCGTTTGCTTTGACGCTTTCTTTCGCCGGCAAAAGCAGTGGAGCAGAAGGAGGAGAGTGATAAGCGATCACGGGAATTTGGGATTTTTCGAAATCGGTTTTCTTGCCGGTAAAGGAATACGGGAATCCCCCTCGCCTTTTGATGAGAAAAGAAAATGACAAAAAATGGGAATTGAATAAAAACGTTTCCTCTTTTTCCGCTCCGTTAATTTGATGAAAAATGGACTTTTAACTCTCAACAGATGGCATGGACAAATCAAATTGTTAACGAATTCATGTAGGCTCATTTTATCATTATTCATCATATCAATAGATATTCTTTTTTACTTGAAAATCATATCATTCAACATTTGTGATATACTGAGCTTAAATGGTTTCATTGCATTTAATAGCTACTACATCAAATGACTCTCTCTCTCTCTCTCTCTCTCTCTCTCTCTCTCTCTCTCTCTCTCTCTCTCTCTCTCTCTCTCTCTCTCCCCTTAATCGCTAATAATTTCAAATAGAGTCAAGAATTCGCACTAGGGATGGTAGTGAAATGCATTCATGACGATTTACTCCCTTATAGATCTATCAAGATACCTATCTTATTTTGTTTCCAAATCAATTCAGAATCAACTGCCAAACACTTGGAGTGCCAAAACTTGGCACAGAGGGACAAAGTGCCAAAAGTTAGAAAAGTGACACTTAAGTGCTAGAATCGGAGCAAAATTGATTACTTAAATGCTAATTCGCCAAAAATAGTGATGTGGCGATTTTCCGATAAGATAAACGCAAAACAATGTTGTTTTACACGTTAACGTGACTAAACAAAAGCAAAAACAACATAGTTTTATTTTCTGACATGGTATATAATTAATATAAAAATTAATTTAATTAAATTATAAAAAAAATTATTAATTTTTTTTTTTTTAAAAGGTGGGAGAGAGGAGGCAGCGGCTAAGGGCTAAGCCCTTGCCACCGCTACCTCCCCGCCGTCGCCGATAAGGGTTAGTGATGGTGGGGGAGTGTCGCTCGAGGTCACCAAGCCTTGGCCAGGGGCCTATGACCTCGGCTGATCATCAGCGAGGGCCCACAAGCCCTCGCCAAATTTGGGGCGAGGGTTGCAACCCTCACGCTAGATTTGGCGAGGGCTCACGGGCCCTCGCTAATGCTCCCCCCACCGTCGCTGGCCCTTCCCGGTGACAACAAGAAGGTAGCAGTGGCGAGGGCTCAACCCTTAGCCAGTGCCTCCTCTCCCACACCTTTTCTTTAAAAAAATAAATTTAAATAATTATTTTTATTTTTATAATTTAATTAAATTAATTTTTATATTAAAATTCGAATCCACTCAAAAACAACGTCGATTTTGCCTCTCTCTTTTTTTGTTGAGTCAGCACTTTGGCGAGCCACATAGACGAAAAAAATAATAAAAAACTGTCACGTGGGATTTCCTATGAGGTTCACCGGAAATGGCACTTAAAAGGCTATTTGTTTAAATTTGAAACTGTTCCCCGGAACACAAATTTTTGTTCTTTTCTTCCGGGGAATAAAAAAAGAACAGAAACGTGTTTGTTTATACTTTTGTTCCCAAGAACAAATTTGTAACCGAAAAAAGAATTAGAAAAAATTTGTTTCTTGTTCCCGGGAACAATTTCGAGAAACACTTCTTTCTTTTTCTTTTTCTTTTTTATCTCATTTTTCTTCTTCTTTTTTCTTTGGCCAATTAATGGCCTTGGCCATGCTTGGCGATCGGCCGTTGGGGGTCGACGACCTCGCCGAAGCGTCGCCAGCCCCCGGCAAGGTTGAGCGCCGCTAGCCCCCAGCGAGGCTCGGCCTCCCCTTGGCTGGGCGAGCTCAAGCTCGCCCAGATCTAGCGAGGCCGCCAGCTCTCGTCGACCGGTCGTTAGCCATGGCCGAGGCCGCCAGCTCTCGTCGACCGATCGTTAGCCATGGCCGAGGCCAGCGAAAAGAAAGAAAGAAAATAAAAGAAAATAAAAATATTTAAAAAATTAAAAGAAATATATATATATATATATATATACAAGTTTACCAAACGTATTTCTGTTCTTTTTCTATTCTAGGAATAAAAATTTTGTACAGTTACCAAACGTGTTCTTCTGTTTAAAAATTGTTCTCGAGAACAAAAATATAAAAAAACTATTTCCTAACTTTTGGCACTTAAGTGTTCATTCATGCCAAGTTTTGGCACTTGGGCTATACTTCTGCCATTCAGAATCTTCTACATAAAATTTCAAATGCGACTTGATGAATTGAAATTTTTTAGCACCCTATAAGATTATAACAAATCCGATATTTTAATTTCCTAGCAACTAAAATACCTGGCGATTAGCGATGCAAATGGATCCACACTAAGAAAAGAAGAAGACGAAGAAGAAAAAGAAAATAGTAAAATTTATCTATGTTAATGCTGGCGTGCCAATAGGATGGACATAGTCCATGTCATCGATTTCTGGCCAAAATTGATTGAATTAACTCAATCCGTATAAATACAAAAGGTTTATGATTAAATTTATAATAGGTTTAGAATACTTTTTATAATTTCCTGAAGCTAAAAGCAACCATGATTTTCTATGTTGGATTCCAAAACTATTTGCACCACTCAAACTAAACCAAATTTATTGATGTGTGAAATTGCCAATCCAACTCAAACCAAACTAATAACTTCGGTTTAACATCGATTTTATTTGATTTCAAACCATTATCATCGAATTGATTTAGACTATCTAACTTTGTAGAAACTAAGAAAAAAAGAACCCATTTCTTCACACTTATTGGACAAAAGATATATATAATAACAACTAAATTGGATTAAACTAACGAACGTGCAAAAAATATACTATTTAAGTGAATGGACAAACACTAAATATCATAGAAAATTCCACGGTACTTATTACTTGGGACATGGGAGAAATTACACAAGACTCCCTCAAACTCCAGAGATTGTACAAGTATGTCCCAAAATTTTCAACTATTATATATCATCCCTATGAACTTTCATTTTATTATATTCGTTAACGCTTTTCATATTTTGATTAGCATAAAAAGCAATGCGTGTAACTTTTAAGGAGTTCATTTGCATATTTATTTCATTTTTTTATGAAATATTTTTCTTACCCTTGACTTCTATAAAATTGAAAAGTAAAGAAAATCAAGAAAAATACATTAAACTAACATTTTAATATTAGAAAAAAGTACGAAAATAATAAACTAAAAGATTTGTTAATGCAAAAAATGATTGATTAACCAAAAAATTTCAAGAAAATTGAGATTTTAATCAATCATCTCCTTTCATAAGTTTGGAGACATCGTTTTCACTTCATAATTTCTTTTAGACGTACGCAGCCATCTGTCATATTTTTACATCAAATTAACCATTAAATATACATTAAGGGTAACCAATTTTTGCCATTTGACTTTTTTGATATCGAGGCATTTTCCTTTCTAACTAATCCGAAATTATTCTTTTCCTTATAATATCTTAGACAGCTCTGTCAAAGTGGCTACTCTGTCAAATTTTAACAAAATTTAATCGTTGTGTATGTTTATTTATATTTATTTTCTATAATTATTCTTTCTCTCATTTTTCTTTAAAAAAAAAAAAAAAGAAGAGAGGTTTTGGTGTGCTTGTCCTTTTTATCGAAATCCACTAAACTAATGGCCATGGGGCTGGGCCCGAAATGTGAGCCCGAGTTGGGACAGTCCCAGTTTGAAAATGTTGAACAGAAGGAGTTTCCTCCTCAATCGAATCAATTTGATCCGAACTTTGATTTTGAGGCAAATTGTTCTCCTCTATGTTTGAACGTTGATTTTTCTTCATGGTATCAAGAATGAATTCCTACCGGGTGCTGTCTTGTTTTGCAAAATAGGAGTTGCAACAATAAGGGAGAAACAAGATGGAGGCAACTCGAAAAAAAAAATCGAGGAAGCTAGGCCAGGATCAAGGTTGCTTTGATACCATGTCACAAAATGTAGCAACTGTTGATCTGATAGGAAACATACGATTACAAGCGCATGAAATATTTAGGTACATAGAAATACCTAATAAACCATCTAGGCCAAAAGAGAGATTGCAGAAGAATTTGTAGAAACCCAAGACGGACGAAGAAAAGGATCCATAAACGGGCGAAAGAGGATGGGAGAAATTTAATTTGGCCATCTCTTTGGAAGGTTAAGCTATTAGAGATGGCAGGAATCATATACTATATCTCGCTACATATAAAGCTTCCTCATATGTTCCTGTATTTGTCAACTTGCGTATCATCTTCCACGAGTGAACTTCATTATCGGCTGAGAACAAATGATGAAAAGGCCGATCCCGATTTGAGTTTGTCTTGCTTAAGCAGTAAACTACTAGAGAAGCTTTTTACATGTTTGCCTTGAGAGTTCATTCAAGCATACACTAGTTTTCAAGCCCCGAGTGACCATGCAACCCCTCAAAGAATAGTATCGAACTCTCTGTTAGAATTGCATCATTGTGAAGCTGAGCTTGCGCCAAAACGACCATCTTTTATCCCGTGAAAAGTACTGATTAGCATCCACCGATTGTCTAGTGAGAGATTCATCTTTTAATGGCAAAACATATATTTTCGAAGAGTTACACCAAGTGCTGATTAGCATCAACCAATATGGATTCTGTCCTTGCTTCCTTTTATCCGTCAATATTTCCCCTTCCCTAGGACCATCAATCGGTGACGTCCAAGAAAGAGAGTCTCCTTGGTGCTGCACGGAGCTTCTGGCTTGTCTGAGGAACTCATCAAGGTAATTAGTACATACTCGATGCAACGCCTTCGCAGGCAAATGTTTCTGAATGAATGATTGTGATGAGGCTTGAGAAAAATGTTCAAAAGCTAATCAAACGAACTCGTATGATTCAGTTCCGACCAGAAAAAGTTTGGCGTGAACATGGAGCTGCGAAAGGCGTACATGGAATGCTTGAGCAAACCCAAAAACGATCTGTGATGTCCGCGAGGGAAGCCATGGTATTTGATTTAACAAATGAAACTTCGGGTGCTCAGATTGCACAATCACAAATATACAACTATCAACTTTTGATTTTATTATTATTGTTAGCCTTCAGTGCATTTGACTTTATATTGATAAAGAGCATGCATTCTCCTCATATTTTTTAGGGGTAAGCACATTGGATCAATCGAACCAGGAACTACCCATACCAGAGTAAAACCGGACTGGTTTGGTTTGGTTCCTGGGGAGTGTCAATCCAGTTCCTAAATCCAGGAGGAGATTGGACCAGCAGACCGAATCAACTCTTTTTTTTAAAAATATTTTTTATATATATTTTAAAAACAACAATAAACCCTAAAATAGTAACGACTATATTTTTAAAGAATTTTTAATTTTTTTTGGCTAAATGATTGTTTCCCGATCCGAAGACCATTTAGTTTGGTCTCGGTCCCAAAAATTGAAAACCGGTCCTCCCGGTTCGGTTCCGATTCCTAGGTGGAACCAAATCGAACTGGAAACCGATCACCCCTAATATTTTTAATAGAAATCCTCTTTGCCTTTGTTTGTTAAAAAGAGGAGAAAGCTTTAGTTTAGTATCACAATGTCGAGGTTCCCATAACAAAAGGACCATATTTTATCCAAGAAGACCGTCCAAAGTCGCCTAGGGTTTCCTAGACATTCTCAAGGACGGCCAATACAGTAATTATCCTAAGTCCTAGAGCCTTCTTTGCATAGATGCTAGTAGTTAGTAGATGAGGAGATGCAATTTTTTTGTTAGATCTAGGGTCGATCAACAGTTTTTATTAGAGAGCTTCTTGTATAAATAGGGGAGCTCTTCCCCTCATTTGCATCCATCCAAACGTTTTGACAATAGAAATTATTCTCTCCCAAAGCTTCTCTCTCCAGACTTTCTCTATTTACGATTTGGGTGAGCAGGCGAGCTTAAGCACCCCATCGATCCAAGGAAGGCTAAGTCGCCGCATGATCTTGATCCCAAATGATCAACCCTTGACAGATATTGATAATGATAACAAATAAAAAAATAATCCTTAACTTATGTGTGTTAATTTTGCAATCTAATAATTTAACTTTGCTATGTATTAAACACTTTTATCTCACATAAGATGTCATCAAGAGCATGAATAACCTCAAGAGGACGAAGTGATCAAGGCAATATATTTAAATGACAATAATAACTTCAAGAGCACCGACTGATCAAGATTAAAGTTGTTATTTATTGAAAATACAAATGCTGAACGTTGTCTTGAAAATACAAGACTTTCTATTCTTATCGAAATAATGTTATTTGTTCCACTACCCTTTCTTATTTTCGGTTCATTTTTATACGAAGTATATTTCCTCTCTTCTATTTATTGATGTGACTAAACTGAATTTTATGAAGAATTATTTGTAATGTGCTTGAAATTTGTCAGCATTCTTTGTTAATTAAAGAATCATAGAGGATTTTATCTGATTTGATGATGATATATAGCATGAAAACAGATTAAGGGACAAGAATGCGAGATTGGATCGTACAAAGATTCTCATGTGCAAGCTCTAAATGGTAATGCTATTTGGTTGTAGGACATTATTGCCACCATGTTAATATGCAGCATGTACATTGTGATATGCATTTTGAGAGAATGGTTGAAAAACTGACTATTTTCCCGATAAATTGGCTTGTCACATATGATGACATTAGGCTCAAAGTGTTTCCAATAGAATGTTCTTGATTCGACTGATTACTTTCCCACGCGCTACTTTCATATATGCTTTCTCCAAATTGAAGGAGGAGGGGAATGTCACGTGGAGCAAAATGAAGAGTAAGTAAGATTAATAATTACTCTTATTCTCCTCGGTCTCTGAGGACTAAATACTCAGTCTATTACTTCCCGATAACAGGACACATTGAGGAGTGCCTCACCTCATCATTTGAGGGTAAGATCGATCAACTAGAAGAGTCCTTGAACAATCAATGGACTATGATCACAATGTCTATTTTCGACAAGTGAGCTGAATGGACGGCAGTGAAGGCATGGGATGACAACAAGATGCTATCCATTTGCTCATTACACAAGAAAATGGTTAGTTATCTATGACTGTTTTTTCCCTCTGAATTTATTAAAGAGAGAAACTTAAAAGGAAACACACTTAACAATCTCAGGTTCTATTTATATACTTCATCTCTCAAGAAGCAATTTTGTTTTATCCTACATTAGTGCTCGGAGTTTTCATTGTCTGATTTGGCTTCTGTCATTTGGCATGTAACAGTCTACTGCATTCAAGTTCGAGGTACACAATCCCTGTTACTTAGCTCTTCTATTTTCATTTCCCTTTCTGCATTTGCAGATTTGTTTGACTTTATCACATTACGATGAGACTATTCATGGATATTATGTGCACTTCGATATCTGAGAAACTAGTTGATGTCTCCTGCACCAGAATGAGATTGTTCAAAGGTCGGAGCAGGCTGAATTTGTCGAGTTCCATCTGACAGAACCATGGTGATGGGTATTTGCTTTTGCTTCTTTTGTTTTTATCATTCATTGCTCTAGCATGGTTACAAAGGAAGCTTAATAATATGTCTATGTTGACTTAACCAAGCTTAAGGATGTTAATTATAAGTTTCTTACCGGAATAATGCTATTTGTCATGCAGGATTCTTGTAAGCTTGCATTCAGAAACTGTCTAATTTTGAAACTACCGATCCCAGGTAAATAACAGCCTCCTCTGCTTTCCCAGCTCACATTACGTAGAAATCTCCAGTTTGTTCATCATTACTTAGTGTTTGGTTGACAATAAGTACTTATATTAATCTTATTTTTCTAATTGACGTCGACATTGTTTGGTGGTATTTCAGACTACTAAGAAAACATTCAAGGTGGCTGAGTCACCAGGTAAATATCAGAACGCACTAGATTAAATTCGTCCATGCTCGAGCGTTTTTTATGGTTCGTGATGCCAAACCAGAGAATTGTCAATCCTAATCTATAATGCTCGTCATATTTGCAGTGAGGTCTGCCACATTCATCCCTAGCAAGCACTGGGTAATTGTTGCATCGGACGATGTGTTTACGACTATAGCACTATGTTTTTTTAGTGTGTACGACTATAGCACTATGGAGAAGATCAAAGAATTCCAAGCGCGTAAAGATTATATCGGATGCGTCGGTGTCCATCCTACTTTTCCTATGTGCTATCAGCATTGGATGACGTGGTTATAATGTCACGCCTCGAACCTCGAGCGCGCCAACATCCCACCATGGTCATTCAAATGCAACGTTCCCAAGTTAAGTCGCCGACCCAATCAAATCTTTAATGCACATGCGGAAGCATATTATAAAACCCCTGACAACTAAATACGGGATAGAAAAGCAGGAAACAAAATCACAACATAACACTTTCATAATTCAACAGAATTACAAACAGAGGTTTACGGCCAACAGTCTACAAAAGACCGGCTCTTAAAAAGGAATTGTCTTACGATCTACAAGTCGGACACATTCTCCAATCCTCATGACTTCACCTCTGCAACTTCTCAATGTCAACCAAAGCTATCTAGCCGCTTCGTCCACCAAGGACCTAAAATTGTAATCCCCAAACCGGGATGAGATAATGTCTCAGCAAGTTCAACCCCCTAAACCCCTATTAGAAAGAAAATGCGCCCAAGGGTGGTCTAGCCACGTCACACAGAGAACTTACCTCGCCTCAATTCCTTCCTGTAGGTTAGCACAATTCAAATCACTCAATCATAGATAATAATAGGAACTTAAACAACCAGAACGCATTCACTTTCATATAACCAACAACTGCAGGGGGTCCTGATTATAAGACTAAATCGTTATGACACGTCCAATTCCATGCCACACAATTTCGTCCCATAATCCAACACATCAACAACACTCAACATGCATTCCAATTGTTATTCACTGCCACACAAAGGCATAGCCTACTCGCAGTTCGGCTATCTACTAGCATATAGCCAGGCATCGCCTCCCCACCTTGGAGCGCGGCTTCGTCAGTACGTCAACGGCATTCCCAAAGGAGCATGGGCCCAGAATCTACTGCGACCCACATCCACCACGTGGGCATCCCATATAGGGGCAAGTCCGGCTCAACAACCCAGGACGATTCCTCTTAATTATCACACAGCCAAATCATACTCGGCCCCAGGACACTTTGCATTTCACTCAACGCTTCCACTTAAAATAGTGATCCCGACCATTTTTCTTCTTATTAAAAATATTCCAGAAATTACTCACGTGTGTGGGGACACGCTAATTTCGAATCAAAAAGCCAATATCTCACTTTTTCAAACCCCACTATTTAATATAATCATTTAAAATCCAATTTTTGCATCAAAACCCGACACTTGGATTTTTATGAATAAAATTCATATTTATCACAATCAACACTCAACTTGCCACATCCATTCATCAAATTCAACTTCTAAATGCAAAGCAGCGATTAGCATGAAATTCTGAGAATTTAGGGTCCTGACAAAATTTTCGGAATTTAATAAATAATTAAATTTATTCCGAAATTAATTAAATAATAATATTTTAATAATTTCGAATAATAATATATTATTAAATTATTTAATAATTTCGGAATATTTAAATAAATCAAAAGTAAATTCCTTTATGTCACATCAAAGCTTATATTAATATAACCACTCACTTAGCCTTAAATTAAACACAATTTAAGTTAATCAAACACCTTAATATAATCTACACTTAAATAAATTAAACTAACCACCTAATAACACTTAACATAAACTAAGCACCCCTAAAGCATTATTAACCCTCTAATCAAGGTTTAGTGAGCTAAACTCACCGGATTAGCGAACCGAGTGAACCAAAACGACGAGGACAACGCGAGGATCGACTTTCCTCAAGGTGGGCCAAGCATCTAGGCTCGGGAAGGCGGCCAAAATGGGCCAAACGTCCGCTGACATACCCATTTTCTTAGCTGCTGTCCACTGCAGTTTGAGGCCAAGAAAGGGTAGATCCGGTGCTTGGATGAGATGGGGAAGGACCAGGGAAAGTTGAGGGGTCGAACTGAACCTAGGTAGGGCTCGAACGGTGGCTGGAGGTGGCCAAACGGCTTCGGCACGGCTGATGCAGCAGTTGTGACGCGAGGACAGGCGAGAGGGAGGCGGAGAATGGCGGAGAAGTGGCGGCTGCAGCTTGGCGGGCGAGGCGGCGGCTTCGGCGGGACTCCCGGCGACGACGGCAGCAACTAGATGACGCCTTGGAGTCCTGGTCGCACGATCGAGGCTGAGTAGCGTGCAAGCTGGTCGGTGAGCGGGCAGAGGAGGTGCGGCACCGACGGCGTGCGTGTGTCGAGCGGTAATGACGGCAACGAGCGGCCGAGCGTGCGGCGAAGGGGCGGCCGGCTGCTCCAGCTTCTTCTTCTCTGCAATTTCTTTGATCTTCGCACAACAACAATGGAGGAGAAACCAACGGAAGAGAGAGAGGAAGGAGAGAGAAGGAGATGGACCACTTCCTTTTCTTTTTTTTTTTCTTTTTCTTTAACCCAACAAAATGGCCCACCATGACATCATCCCATATCATTTTCCACTCACTCAAATTCTCCACAACTTCTCCAATGGGTCCAATTTCATTTTCCGCCAGGGCCTAAAATGTTGTACACTAATTTCTTCCATTCCCTTAAATTCTCTTCCAATCGAGTCCAATTGAAGTCCATAAAATTAATCCAATGTCACCACACTTCAATTCACATCTTCACTTGTCCATAGGATCAACTTAAGTCCCAAAAATATGACCAAAAGCGGGCCTACTAATTTCTCGAGCCAAATTAGCCATTCTCTGATTATTTTGCTAAAAAACTCGGCTTGCATGAAAAATCTTCCGAAGATTAGTCAATATTCCTAAAATGACTTGTGACACACCAAGACTCCCAATTTCTGAATTCGATCTCAATTCCATGGTTAATTTCACTTTGGCACGATACTAGCGCAGCCCAACCTACCGAGTAGCCTTTAAGAATTTTCATACATTTGACTTGTGGTTGATCATCTCAAGCCACAATGGACATCTTTGAAACATTGGCGACTTTCGATTGTCGGGGTAATCTCAAGGTTTCAAATACGAACACAGGGTACCCAAACGACAGAAAAGCCGGTCTAGTACCGATCGACAAGAATTGTGCGATCTGGTGGAATCACCCACACCTGATCACATGCCTCTATCGAGTCGACCTATCTCCGATCTCTAATCGATTTTTAATTGTGCCGTAATGATCCTTGCAGATTAACTCGATCGAAAGATCGTTTCTTGGTCAAATTCTCGAGTTTGATGCATTAGAAACTCTTAACGGCTTCACCCGATAGACTAGTTTTCACATGAGTGGCCGACTCAAGGAAAAGAACTATATGCATGCCAACGAAATGCCCATCTCAATTTATTGAAAATAGAATTGGAAAATCGGGATGTCACATATAAAGCTCCGGGACAGGGAGAAGGACTGGATGCATACTCAGACATTTGAAGGACGTCCACATTGTGTGATGCGAGTAGCGTTTGATCCTCAAGATCCTAACACTTTTGCAAGTGCATCACTTGATGGAACTATAAAGGTACTCATTTTGGAGGTCTTGCTCTTAGTAAAATACATATTTCAATTTCCAAATACACTATTTATACTTTCAATATGATTCCCATTTGTTGCAGATTTGGAATGTTCACTCCTCTGCGCCTAAGTTTACTTTGGATGCACATGAGAAGCGGCTGAAACTTGTTGATTACTTCTCCACGCCTGATATGCTTTATTTACTGAGTGGTTTGAATGATTACACTGCTAAGGTTCGCAAACTTTATCGCTCTTAATTTAATACATCTATGCATTACTAGAATGAGATCAATTGATATATGATTCGTCGAATAACAAGTCCAGGTTTGGGACAATAAAGGCAGAAAATGTGTACAAACACTCCAGAGATACGAGCACAATGTTACTACCATATGTGCGCATCTTGATCTGCCTATAGTAATCCCCGGTTCAGAGGAGGAGACTCTTCACATATGGAATGCAAATGGCTTTGGGTATGCATTGTGGGAGTTTGCAGTTATAGCATGCTCTAGAATGCAGCTTCAGTGACAGCAGTCGAATGAAAATACCGCCTCTATCCTTTCCAGATTTTCCATAAGTTACCATAGGATAAGACTGTTTATGTCCCTGGATTCTTTGTCATTTTGTGAATGACTCCGACATTATGTCGCATACAGCACGCACTGAAATTCAGTCAGGGAAGGATTTGGAATACTACATATCAGAAAAGATGCAGGTACCATTAATGCCTGCTCTAAATGCTTCATTTCCTCGTTATATCCGTGCTTTGACAATAATAAGCTATTATGATGGTCCAGGGTTTCCCAATGCCACTATAAAGACATTCATATAGGCTCTGCAGTTTCAGTACAAAGATAGAATCTTCCATATCCATCGTCTCGCATTTTCGTGGCTTTCGCCCTACTAGGTTAAAGTTGCTTGCAACGAGGGAATAGCCGTGGTTGAGCTAGAGTGCTGATATTATGGAGCCTTAAGCCATTTTCTATGTTGAATACAACATATGCCAGCCTCTATTAATTGTTACTCTCAATTTGAAGTTCTACTAAAAGTGCATATCGTTGTTCTGTCAAAAAAGAAAGTGTCTTGTTGTACTAGTTAATGTGTATACTCTTTGCGTCCTGCCAGTGATAGCATTTTCCAGTGTAACCCAAAGATCTCATACTTTCCTTTTGTCTACGGTGTATCATGCTCCTAGTTGAATAAATGTCTCTTCAAGATTACTAAAATCACCCTAAAAAAGGGAAAAAGGGAAATAATGGCAGCTTCAGAACATGAAATCGACAATCCTGGAGTCTACAATAGTCATATATGGGGCAAGGCATGTTCCAAGACCTCTGTACAAATAAAACAAGGAAGATACATATCAAACAAGTTGATACTTGTAAATATGACTTGAAACAACTCTTAATCTCTATTGACTTTGAGTGCTTCTGCCTAAATCATGTCAACCATTAGGCGATGCTCCTACTTCATCTGGGAGGGATTTGACTCGATCTTTCTCCTATTTCCCTAACACAAGTTTTAATAATTCTTTAGCAAATGGGATATGTAAGTGGTTTGCATCATGCTAATATTATGGAAAAAGCATATTCATTTTGCTCACAAACGAAAGCATGGATGGGATTTTGGATGGGGTCGGGAGCAACTCAAAAGAGCTACTCTACAAATAATTGGGGCCATTTAGCTAAATTAATACTGAGATCAAAGCCTTTCGAATGAACTTCATCACTAGTCAAAAGACTAGAGTGGAATGCAATGCTACTGCAATTTTTGAGATTGACATGTTCGTACAAACCTTCTTGTTAATATGCCTTCAGGTTCTCTTCCTTTGCCCAAAAGTTCACGATCCAATCTTGAACTCTCATGGTCGTGTTGTGTCCCATAATGTCACTATCACGCTCCAATCCTCAAGCACACGCACATCCCTTACTTTTGGTCGATTTTAAAAATGCGATATCCCAGGACTATGTATCGCCGACCCTTTTATTTATATATGCACATGCGAAAGCAGTTATAAAACCCCAAACAATAAAATAATGGAATAGAAAAGCATGTCCATATATTTTTCATACTGAAAATTCACAACCACACATTTTTACACATATCTCATAGTATTCTACAATACTATATATGTAAGTCTGATCTAACATCTATTCACATGCAGACAAGGTCTGACAAGACAGGATGAGATCTCAGTCCTCATCCGGGTTGTACTCGGGGTTATCCTCGGGGTCCTCCTCCACCTACTCCTCTTCGGGTTCCTCATCAGGGATCTCCTCGTCAGATTCTTCCTCCTTAGGCTCCTCATTCGGGTCTTGAAATGGTTATTCAATAACCACTGAGACAATGTCTCAGCAAGTTCTACCCCCTAAGACCCGATTAGTAAACTAATACACCTTAAGGCTGCCTATGCACAACATGAGTCAGAAGACTTACCTTGACATCAGATTCCACCTGCATATTAGCACAGATCAAATAGGCACTCAATCAATCACATCACTGATTGAAGCATCGATCAAATCGACCTAATCGATTACATGTTAACAAGACCACTCACGGTCATTTCCATTCAGTCAATTGATTCACAACACCAGATCAAAGTAATAATCAATCGACCTAGTCAATTACATGTCAGTCGGACCATATTTCCGATCATTTCAATTATTTCATCTCAATTCCCAATTACAAATCATGGTCCTTAGGACACAACTTAAGTATAAGTGGAAAACACAGTCCCACTCGGCAACTTTCAATATTCAATGGCTTTACGGTCTCACTTGACCATTCTTTAGGTGGCAAATTACGGCCCAATGGTCGTAACCTTTAATAGGTGGCAAATTACAGCCTTTTCAGGCGCGACCTTTAATAGGTGGCAAATTACGGCCTTATTAGGCGCGACCTTTGATAGGTGGCAGATTAGGGCCTTATCAGGCGCGACCTTTGATAAGTAGCAGATTATGACCTTATCAGGCGCGACCCCTATCGGGTGGCAATTTACAGCCCAATGGGCGCGACCGATTCAAAATTCGATGGCAAAACTTGGCCCCATTGGCACAGCCATACTTTGGTAGCTTTCGAGGTTCTACTCACAACCTTTCATAGTGAAATTCTAATTGAATACCAACACTGATCAATTTTGGGATAAATCCCCACATACTCATCAACTCACTAAATTTTCACAAACCAGTGTTCAATTAAATAAATAGAAAGCCCCACTATAATCAGCATAAAATTCTGGTCACTGGTCATCCCGATTGAATTTCCAAAAATAAATAATTAAATAATGAATTTTGAAAAATAAATAAATAAATACAATAAATTCAATTTAGCACAATATAAAGCTCAATTAAATAAACGCATTGCACCATGATCATTAGCATAAAATCTCGGTCACTGGCCATCCCAGTTGAATTTCCGGAAAACAAATAATTAAATAATTAATTTCAAAAATTAATATTTAATTCCTAAAAATTTCATTTAGGCTCGAATTGCCTAATTAACATCCGATAAGGGTCAGAAAAATCCCAAGAAGCATTCAATAAATAATATTACATGTCTACTCGCTAATTGCACAATCCAATTAACTAACATGCATCACAATTATCTAATAATCACTAATCTAATATAATCTAACTACCTAATTGCACTTAATAAAATCTAATCAACCTTCAAGTATAATTAGCAAACTAAGAAGGCATTAGTGAGTAAAACTCATTTGGCAAAGCGAAGACCGGAACACCGCGACGGCAGCCGAAATTGAATTTTCGACGGTATCAATGGGCACTCGGGCCGGGCCCAAAAGCCTTGCAAGCCTATAGCAAAAGCTGGGCTTGACTTCGGGCTGGGCCGAAATTCACTAGGCTGCTGAACTTGGGCTAATAATGGGCTGAAACAAGCAAGCCTCTAGTTTCATTGGACTTCAAAACTGGATTGGGCTTGATTGCAAGTGGCTGAAGATGGGCTGAAGAAAACTTGCGGGCTTGAAACTGGGCTGGTCCGGGCTTGCTAAACTAAAGCAAAGAAACAACAATTTGCTGGGCCGCAACTTGGATTCTCGAGCAGACTGGTGGGCTACAATTTGCGGTAGAAATTACAGGGATGCTGGGCTGCTTCCGAGGGACGCCGTTGCTGGGTCTTCGAAGGAGCGCCAGAGCTGACTCGAAGAAACTCTGGTGTTGAAGACGTGGCCAAAGCTGGAGGAAACTCGGACGCGTAGGGGGCTTGGTCAGCAGCTGCTTCGGATGTGTGGCCGCTGCTTCGGTCAACAAGCCGGCTAGAGAAGTAGTTTCGGTTCGCTGGTTTGACTGGGATGGAAGGGGACGTGTGGGCTGAAGACAGTGGAAGAATGAACACAAATGGAGCAGGGGCGAGCTGACAGAAGAGACGCGAAGCTGAGAGAGGTCGCTCGTGGTTTACTGTTGGACGTGTGCTGCTGGAGTTGAAGATCTTCGGTCAACAAGGTGGGAAGTCATGAAGGTGATGCTGGCAGAAGCGGTGGAGCAGAGAAATGAAGCTTCCGTTCTGATTTTCTTCGTGGGAGCTGGTGCCGTTCGAAGGAGATGAAGAAAAGAAGAAGGGTGATCGGTTCGGGGAGGCTACGCACACGGAGGGAGTAATGGATGAGGATGGAGTGCAAAAGTCCACACAAATATCTTGATTCATGATGAATTTGACCAACAAAGCCTTCAACCTTATCTACTTGGTCTCCTATTACTTTCCAACAAGTAAATTTCATACTAAACTCACATTAATACCAAAATTGCAGCCCCCTAAACCAAGGCTCCGAATTTCTCTAATTTACTTCAATCTCTCGCCAATTCTCCAAATTGGGTCCAATTTTGATGAATAAAAGCCTACAAAATTTCCACACCTTCCTGTGGTCAAGTAGCTTCTTATGGAAATCCATTTTCCCTTCAATTAAGCCCATCTGAATTTCCGTTAATTTTATGTGATGTCCGAATCAATTTTCCTTAAAAATCTCGGAATCTCCGAAAATTCTTCTGAGACTAAGTCAACATTCCTAAATTGACCTGTGACATAACAGAATCTTCAATTTCTGAAATCAGACTTAGGTTGGCAATTAATTTCACTCCGACGTGTTTCGAGCGTGATCTAGGCTATCGGGTAGTTTTCAAAACTTTTTAGGAGAAATGACCCGTGGTCGATTTTCTTCGAGCCACGATGAATTCACTCGACACATTGGCGACTCTCGATTGTCGTAAAAATCTCAATGATTCAAATACGAACATAGGATACCAAAACGACAATAAAATCAAATTAGTGCCGGTCGACGAGAGTTTTCCAATTTAGTGGAGTCACCCATGATCGGTCATTCATCTCAGTCAAACTGACCTATCTCTGATTTCAAGTCGATTTTATACTATGCCGCAATGATCTCTAAAGATGAGCATGGTCGAGAAGTCAATTCCTGATCGAATTCTTAAGTCTATTTGCCTTAAAGTCCTTAATAGCCTACCCAGCTAGTCTAGTTATCTCATGAGTTGCCAACTAAAAAAAAAACATTGTAGGTCGATGAAATGTCCAATTTAACCAATCGAAATCAGAGACTGAAAATCAGAATGTCACAGTCACGCCCTGATCCTCAAGCACGCACACATCCCTTACCTTTTTCGATTTTAGAATGCGATATCCCAAGACTATGTATCGCCAACCCTTTCATTTTCAATAGCACATACAGAAGCAGTTATAAATCCCCAGACAATAAAATAATGAGATAGAAAAATAGGGCCATATTTTTCATACTAAAAATTCACAATCAAACTTTTACACAACCACACCTCAAAGTATTTTACCATACTATTAACAAAGGTCTAGTCTCACACTCAACCACCTATAAACAGGGTTCACAAAAGAAGGTGGTATCTCAATCCTCATCCAGGTCGTACTCGGGACCATCATCGAGGTTCTCCTCCAGGTACTCCTCTTCGGGTTCTTTCTCCTCAGGCTCCTAATCAGGGTCCTAAAATGGTTATACAATAACCATTAAGACTACGTCTCAGCAAGTTCTATCCCTTAAGACCTGATTAGTAAACCAATACGCTATCCGGGCTGCCTATGCATGCACGGGTTAGAGGACTTACCTTGGCCTCAAATTCCACCTACATATTAGCACAGCTCAATAGGCATCCAAACAATTACATCACAGATTGATATCTCGATCAATCGACCTAGTCGATTTCATGTCAATCGAACCATTCATCGGTCATTTTAATTCAATCAATCAATTCACGACATCATATCAAAGCAATGATCAATCGACCTAGTCGATTACATGTCATCTTGACTCTTTCTTGGTTGGCTCATCTCATACTATTTATAAGTCCATTTATATCAGGACTGCTCACTACTAAGCTAATAAATAAATAGTATAGCTCGCTTCTGAGATCATTGGGCATACTGCTCTTTGCTAAGCTACCATATCGCCCTTAGGCTAATATAGTATATCGACAGTGCTCAATCTAAGCTGATAAGATATACTGCTCTCTGCTAAGTTGCCATATCATCCTTAGGCTAATATAGTATACCGACATTGCTCCCTACTAAGCTGACAAGGTATACTGCTCTCTGCTAAGCTACCATATTAGAGCTCGTAGGTTGATATAATATATCGACATATTTCAACAAAATTAATAAGGTATACTGCTCTCTGCTAAGCTGACATATCGCCCGTAGGTTGATATAGTATACTGGTATACTGCTCTTTACTAAGCTGACATCCCATCATACAACCAATTCCATCTCGATAAAATATCATGCATAGTATACTATCCCAATCATACAATCAATTCCATCTTTTTATCATTCTTGATAAAATAGCGGGCTGAGGTGGTAATTTTAATATTTTTTAATTTTAAGGTTTTAAATTTTAATTTTTTAAATTTTTTTTAATTTTAAGTGTTTTAATTTTAAGTTTTTTTTAAGTTTAGGTTTTTTTTAAATTTCAAGTTTTTTTTTAATTTTAAATTTTTTAATATTAGCTTTTTTAATATTAATTTTTTAAAATATTAATTTTTTAAAATTTTATGTTTTTAAAATTTGAAGTTTTTTTAATTTGAAGTTTTTAAAATTTGAAGTTTTTAAATTTTAATTTTTTTAAATTTTGAGTTTTTTAAATTTTAGAATATTTTAAATAAAATTAAGTTTTAATTTAATTTGATTAATTTTTATATTAATTATTTACACATTAGACACAACACGACGTCGTTTTTGCATTTTCTCGCCACGTGTTCATGCAAAATGGCGTCGTTTTGTGTCCAACTCGCCGGAAAATTGCCACGTCACCCATTTGGCCGGATTTTAGCCGGAGTGACACTTAAGTATTCCACTTTACTCCGAAATTGACACTTAAGTATACCGTTTTAAAGTTATGACACTTAAGTGTCCTCCCGTGCCAAATTATGGCACTTCAGATGTCCCAAACTTGACTTTTCTAGTTTGAAGATGAGCTGAGCAATTCACTGGCTTGGGCTATCGATTGAACCTCACGGAACTCCTAGGCCCGTGAAACTGAAGGCTATTAGGCTTCGGAGGAGATGGACCGATCGAAGAAGTAGCAAGGCCGAAGCTGCTTTGGTTGTCGACTCGATGCAGCTGGCGACAGAAGGAAGCTGCTGGGTTGCTTCAGTGATGTTGGGTTGGAGGGTAACATGGCATGAAGCGGAGAATTCAATGGAGATGAGGCGGTGGTTTGTTGACTGTGAAGACAAGCCGAAGTGGAGCTGCAGCATCGACGTGGAGATGGGCGGCTTCGTGTGGGGCCAAGCGGTTAACAACCGAAGCTACTAGGGGAATCTTGACCCGGTGAAGACGTGGCTTCACCGAATTTAAGGCGTGTAGTCAACGATGGTGGCTTCTGGTTGCTGCTGGCAGTGGTGAGGGTGAGCTGGCAGCTGGTGTCGAGCTAGGGAAGACGCGGCAGTGGAGTTTCGTGGCTTCAGTGGATGATGGCCGTGTGGGAGAGGAAATTTTGTGGGGTTTCATTCGGTTTTGAGTCAACCTTGGTGGGAGTAAAGAGCCGGTTTGTTGACCGGTGAGGCTTTGTTCGGTGGAGACAGCAAGAGAGAAAGAGAGTAACGTGGAGTTGAGGTATTCGGCTGGTGAAAATTTTGGTGGATGGTGGCAGATGCTGAGGTTGTCTTTGGAAGAAAAGGAACAACAAGGGAAATGAAAACAAAATAGAGCAGAGAGCGATCGAGGGAGAGAAGACATCCGAAGGAGGGAGAGGCGGTTGTGCGTGAGGAGGAAGCCAAGGTGGGGGCCCAAAGTCAGCAAGTTTTATCCTTTCCATTGATGGCATGTCCCTTATTACTTTCTAGAGAAATTTCCACTAAATCATTCAATTTTGATGCCAACATATGCTACCCTCACCATAGATCCAAATTCTTCAATTTAAGCTTCAATTCTCATCCAAATTCTTTGATTTGATGTCCAAATTTGATGTAGAAAAATTCCAAACAATTTTTTATAAATTCCTGACACTCAAAGGCTTGGCTTGGAAATCCAAATTTCCTTTAATTTGGCCCGTACGAATTTCCACTAATTTTCTGCAATGTCCGTATCGATTTTCCGCAAAAATCCTGGAATATCTTAAAGATCTTCAGAGGATGAGTCAATGTTCCTAAAATAGATCGTGATATGACAGAATCTTCGATTTCCGAAATCAGACTTGAATTGACGGTTAATTTCCATTCGGCACGTTTTTAGCGTGACCTAGACTATTGGGTAGTTTTCAGAGATTTTTAGGGCAAATGACCCATGGTCAATTTTCTTCGAATCACTATGAACCCACTCGACTCAACGGCGACTCTCGATTGTTGTGAAAATCTTGAGAATTTAATTGCAGACATAGGATACCAAAATGACAGTAAAATCATATTAGTGATGGTCGATGAGAATTTCCAATTTAGTTGAGTCACCCACAATTAGCTACACATCTCAATCGAACCGATCTATCTCTGATCTCAAATCGATTTATATCTATGCCGTAATGACCTTTAAAGATGAGCACGGTCAAGTAGCCGATTTCTGGTCGAATTCTCAAGTTTATTGCCTTAAAATTCTTTAATGACTTCCCTAGATAGTCTAGTTATCTTGAAAGTGATCAGCTCTAAAAACAGTCCTGTAGGTGCGTCAATGAAATGCCTGATTTATCCAGAAGAAAACAGAATTGAAAATCTAGGATGTCACACATAACCACTTTGATGACTAGTCCGATACTGCAACCCATCAGACACAATTTTCCAATCTCGTTCTTTGATCCAGATACTTGAGTACATTGTTCGGTTGTGGCTGAACACGAGGTGAGCACTTTTGATTTGAATTTAAATGGAAAACTTGAAATATTTATAACAAAGAGGGTCTCGTTATGCCGATTCCCCCAAAACATGGAGGCCATGACTCATTACCTTGGTTGATCGAGATTAGAGAAATGAGGCTAAGGAAACTTCTGCATAATGGCTTATCAAAAATGAGTAAAGCTAAAACCTTCTCTTGCCAACATGAGATATTGTACTAATAGCTATCAAAAGAGTAAATTGAGTCAATTTCATGGGAACAGTCGTGCATTTATTGTTGGCTGATGAAACTGGAGACAATTTCCTTGAAAACTAATATCTAGATGGTTGATGCTTGGATGCTATCATGAAGCACAGAACATATCGAAAAGGTATGCCAAAATGCGCACCTGGCAATGAGCAATCCAGTCATTGAACTTTCATGAGATATTGTAATTCACACATACCTTATTTGGTGCATCGGTCTTCGTTGCCATCCTCTATAGAACCTTAGGAACCGACGCTCAATTCTAGAAGTCATGTTTAGCCCCATAACCGCGCCGATGACCAGCCCACTTCCAAAACCCATCAAGACAATCTTCTAGTCAAGCTTTTCTGCTAATGCACCAGATGGTGGCGGCGGCGGCGGCGGCGGCGGCACTTCAACAGGATTTCCACATTTCTTTGTTAGAGGAACTCCACACAGTCCTAAGTCCCTTCCATAGGAGTCAATCTTGAATGTGGTGAATTGGTTTACCTGAGGTATGGGCCTAGAAAGATGGTTGTTTAAGACATTGAAGAAAGCAAGAAAACTAAGTTGGGCTAGTGCTGGAGGGATCATTCTCGAGAGCTTATTGCTTGAAAGGTCAAGAGATTCCAGTTCGATCAAATTTGCCAGGGACAAAGAGATGGAGCTAGTAAGAGCATTGTTGGAGAGATTGAGCGTCCGAAGTTCAGTTAAACTTCCAACAGAATTTGGGATTTCCCCAATAAAGTTGTTGCTTGAAAGATCAATCACATTGAGATATGCCAATATCCTTTTGTACTCCAATAAATTGCCTTTGTTGATTATTGTCATCGAGTAGTCGTAGTTTCCTTCATCCCCAGAAAATGCGATACTGATCGCAAGAGTTCCATAGTAGTGTGCATCATTTGCAGTGTAGACTTTCATGGCACTCCACATATCAAAGTATTCAGATGGAAGGCAACCCAAGGAGTTGTTTATGGATAGATTGACGATTCGTAGGTTAGGAAACTGGTCACGAGCTTCAAGTTCCCCTATGGCTCCATGAAATCCATTGGAACGCAAAATGAGCACCTTCAAATCAGAAAGCGAGCCCATCCATGAAGGAAAGGTGTCGACAATCTGATTATTTTCAATATTGAGAAATTCCAAAGTGCTACAATTAGCTAATCGCCTTGGCAACAACCCTTGTAGCTGGTTATCACTCACATCTATCATCTTCAACCCACATATGTCATTCTGCAGTTGAGGAAATCTTTCATATAAATCATTACTATTTAAATTCAAGACAATGAGGCTATCGCTCAAATTGCTCGGACATGGCGGAATAACACCAGATAACTTGTTCTTGGACAAATCAAGGATCCTAATAGAGCTTAGCCAGCACATCTCCAATGAAATTTCTCCAAATAATTTATTATTTGAGACAAGGTAGAATTCAATGGACTTCGAGGGAAGGGGAATTAATCCTTGTATATCGTTGAACCGAAGGTCCAATGTCATAAGATTTAGCCATTTAAAAGCTGTGAAACTGGTGATTGAGTTTCTCCAAAGATTCAAATATTGCAGTTGTGACATAATCACATTTAAGAACCATGGAGGTGTCGGCCCATAAATTCTATTTTGGGATAGGTCTAGCCATTGCAACCTACTTTGGTATGATAGGAAGATGGGGAGCTCACTTAAGTTGCTAGAGGCCAAGTTGAGAGCAGACAAGTTTGCAAGGCTAGTGTTCATGTCGAGTTCGATCATCGACGAGAATTCATTGGATGAAAGTTGCAATATATCTAGATGTTGAAGTTTGAGTATCACATCTAGCTGCAAAGTACCATTCAGATTGTTTGATTGCAAGTTCAGGTAATCAAGACTCTCGAGGTTAGAGATGTTTTCGGGAATTGGGCCGGTTAATCTATTGAATGATAGGTCGAGATAAGTTAACCAGGTGAGGCTATTGATCTCAACTAGAATTCGACCAGTTAATTGATTGTCATAGAGATCTAATGAAGTGAGGTTAGTGAGGTTAGTCAACGAAGCAGGAATTTCCCTAGAGAGTAGATTCATTTCAAGATTCAAATATGAGAGTTGGACGAGCTTCCCTAGAGAAGATGTGATTTCACCCGAGAGTTTGTTATGACTAAAATCCAACATGGTAAGTTGAGTGAGGTTACCTATTGAAGATGGAATGTTCCCTGAAAAATTGGTTTGACTGGTATAGAACTCGCTGAGGAAAGCCAAGTTTCCGAGAGAAGTTGGTAGCGAGCTTAAAAAATTGGTCTGCATAAGAGACAATGACTTAATAGGACTGTGCAAGTGAAACTCTGGCAAATGACCCCATAGCTCTGGATTTTCACCCAAATCAAGAAGTTGTAGCCTCGGTAGCTTGAAGATGGTTGTTGGGAATGTCCCTCGCAAGTTGCAGTATCGAAGAACAAGTGATGTCAAGGAAGATAAATTTGCAACGGCATCGGGCACCGGAGCTTACACATTTGACCAGCTAACATCAAGGTGTTCTAATTTGGTCAAAAATTAAACCATTTTCTCCATGCTAGGATTCCTCGACTCCAATTCATAGTTCCAAGAGAGATCGAGGGAGGTCAAGTTAGTCAACTTTAGGACTTGAGATGGGATTTGACCTCCGAAGTTGGACCAAGAGAGGTTCAGGCTCGTCAACTCCACTAGATCACCTATGGTGGACGGTATTTGAGAGTAACTGAAGTCGTTCCAGGCAAGATTGAGTGTGACATCCAGATTTTCGGGTTCTAATTTGACTGGATAAATAGGATCCTGTCTCATCGCTCGTCAATTTATTGACGGGTCCAAAATTTCAATAAGGAAATTATCGGAGGAAAAATTGAAGACCAAATTAAAATAGAAAGAGAAAAGGAAAATTTGCATAAAGGAAGTATGCATTTTATTTTTCTTTTTCTCTCTCTCCCCTTTTCTTTTTCTCTATTTTTTTCCTCTCTTTTTCTCTCTTTTCTTCTCTCTCCTCTCCCCTCCCCCTCGTGCGAATTCCCACGGCCCATTCTCTCTCTCTCTCTTTCTTTTTCCCCTTTGACCAGTCAATGTTTATCTCCCCTCCTCTCTCTCATCTCTCTCCCTCTCCTTCCCCTGTTCGCTCGGCACCCAGCGAACCAGAAGCAGAAGACGGCATGAAGACAGGAGCCTCTCCCCGTCCCGCCGCCGCACCGGAGCCGGATCGCCCGCGACGGCCGCTCGCCCGTGCGCCCACCGTCCCGCCGTCCGTCGTTCGCTGCATCGTCCCTCCCCCGAGCGAACCCACGCGGCCCAGCCCCTGTTCCAGCCCCGTCCGACTACCTCCGGCCATCGCCCAACCTCGTCCGGTCACCGCCGAGCCTCCCCCGCGTCCCCCTCGTCCTCCGCCGGCCTCCTTTTGCCGTTTTGGCCGCCGGAGCAGCCTCGGCCGACCCCAATGGGTATTCAGCGACTTCGGGCTTGTTTTGGGCCGTTTCCCGGCCCCGAACCCGAGGCCCACTTTGGGAAGAATTGTTCCTCGCGTCGCCGCCGTCGGATTGATCCGATTTGCGCGCGATTTGGTGAGTAATCTCACTAATCCTGAATTAGTTGGCTAATTATGCTTAAGGTTAGTTTAATTTTAACTAATTATGTTTAGGTTGATAGATTAGAATAAATTAGCAATTATTAGTCAATTGTGATGTGATTTAGATAAATTGATTGTGCAATTAACAAGTAGACGTGGTCTACTAATTATTGGAAGCATCTCGGGAATTTTCCGACCCCTAATCGGGCTTCAATTTGGCGATTCGGGCCTAAGTGGGATTTTTGGCATTTAAATATTAATTTTCGGAATTAAATTAAATAATTATTTATTTTTCGAAAATTCAAGGGAGATGGTCCGAACCGGAATATTATGCGGATGACTGTGGTGAAGTCCGTTTATTGAATCGGGCTTTATTTTGAGCTAAATTGAATTTTTAATATTAATTATTTAATTTTCGAAATTAATTAATTATTTATTTATTTCCCGAAAATTCAACTGGGATGGCCCGTGACTGGAAAATTATGCTGATGATTGTGGCGAAGTCCGTTTTATTTAATTGGGCCTTATTTTGAGCTAAATGGAATTTTAAATATTTAATAATTAATTTTCGAAATTAATTAATTAATTATTTATTTTTCAGAAATTAAGATTGAGATGGCCGACGACCGAAATCTCGTGCTGATCGTCGTGGCGTAGTTCGTTTATTTATTTGAGCTTTATTTTGTGCTGAATTGAATTATTTGTGAAAGTGGGAATTATTCTTTAATGGAATAATCTTTGATTAATAATTGGAAAATAACCGGATGTCGGTTGACAGCACCAAAAGTGTTTTGGTGGACTACAGAAAATGTGGGAGTTATGGAAAGGAAAATATTATATTTTGGCTAAGGCCGACCGTGTCCCCACACACGGCTATTTTATTGAGAAGGATAACAGATGGAATGGATTGAATGGTCGGATAGTATACTATATCACCCTACGGGCTCTGATATGTCAGCTTAGCGAGAGCAGTATACTGGTGTACTATATCAGCCTACGGGCGATATGTCAGCTTAGCGCGAGCAGTACACTTTATTAGCTGAGTGGGAGCATCGGGGGTATACTATATCAGCCTGCGGGCGATATGTCAGCTTAGCGAGAGCAGTATACCGGTATACTATATCAGCCTACGGGCGATATGTCAGCTTAGCGAGAGTAGTATACCTTAACCCTGTCAGCTTAGTGCGAGCTATACTATCTATATATCAGCTTAGAGTGAACAGTCCTGGACTATGGTCGGACTTATAGATAGTATTGAATGTGCTGACCAAGCATGGGTCATGATGATGTGAAATCGGCTAGGTCGATTGATCATTGCTTGATATGATGTTGTGAATTGTTCGATTGATTGGAAATGACCATGAGATGGTCTGATTGACTTGTAATCGACTAGGTCGATTGATCGATGATTCGATCTGAGTGTGACTTGATGTGATTCATTGCTTTGATTTGATGTCGTGGATTGATTGACTGATTAGAAATGACCGTGAGTGGTCTTGTTGGCATTTAATCGACTATGTCGATTTGATCGATGCTTCGATCAGTGATATGATTGCTTAGGTGCCTATTATGAATTGTACTGACTTGCAGGTTGGATATGAGGCCAAGGTACGTCTTCTGCCCTATGCGTGTATATGCAGCCTATAGTATAATAGTTTACTAATCGGGCTTAGTGGGGTGGAACTCGCTGAGACGTAGTCTCATCCCAGTTTGGGGAAAAACATTTTAGGACCCCGCTGAGGAGCTGAGGAGGAGTCTGAGAAGGAGAACTTGGAGGTGAAACTTGAGTAGAAGGATTTTTGGAAGAAGAAGATAATCCTAAGAGGGGCCTTGAGTAAGGCCCAGATGGATTGAGATTCTATCTTCCTTTGAGATCTCCAATTGATGTGAATAGTTATGAAGTTCTCTGATTTGTGTTTTGTATAAAAGTTTGGTTATAAGTTTCAATATGAAAAATATGGCCCTGCTTTTCTATCCAATTATTTTATTGTCTGGGGATTTATAATTGCTTCCACATGTGCTTAATAAAAAGAAAGGGTCAGCGATATATAGTCCTGGGATATCGCATATTAAAATCGACCAAGAGAAAGATGTGTGCGTGCCTAAGGATCAGGGCGTGACACCCAGTTTAAGTGGTATCAGAGCGAAGTTGAAGATTGAAGTGATAAGGAGCGTTGACCATGGGATAGTTAGTAGGAAAGGCCTTTAAATTCATGCTGGTGCATGTTTGTGTTAGCTGAATGCTAGAATTGTTTGTTGTGTGTGGATCGCTCACCTTCTAATCCAGTGTGCATTTGGAAGACGGGTTGTAGTGTAAAGACTGAACCATGAGCGAGCAGGAGCTGAGAACTCCTAGTGAGAGGACAATGTCCTCTGTGACTCGGGGTAATGCACTGACAAAGGTCGGTACCCGAGGTGGTTATGGCAGAGTGTTGGCTTTGGCCAGCTCGAGCGTAAGAGTACTATTGCAGGTTGGTACTAGTGTAGCAGCGTCGAATGATCCTAAGTTCGATAGGATCGTTCTGATGCAAGTGTTCCTTAGGAACTGGATGAGCCAGCAAGCTCAGGATCAAGCCGCTGTTGTTGTCGCTATCATTACCGCAGTTGTTGCTACACCTGTTGAGATCCAGAGTGGAGATATGATCTGGGGTCGAGCCATCGCTTCCAAGTCAAGGTACATATCCAGTTCAGGCATAAATGGAAATCGGTCACAGGAAAGACTGAGTTCGAGAGAAAAGTAGTCTATTCCACCCAATAGGAAGGGCGGCATAGTCAAGTCAGTATTCAGACAAATGGAACATGTTGTTCCGTGGGAGATATGTTACATGGAAGATGGTATGGATCAGTCTCATGTATTTTGAGGACAGGAAATTGTGATAAGTGTCGCCAGTACGGATAGTGAACTATGGGGTATCTGCATAAGTAGATGGAATCTCGACAACTGTTACTACTGTCACCGTTGATAGGATAGGTCAGAAGAAGGGTGCCATAGAACGCACTATGGAATTTTTTGAGATAGATCTCCGGTATAAGAAATAGTGCATGCTAGCACTTGATAAGAGGTAGAAGACTCACTAGGTGAGTGCCGAAAGTATGGAAGGAATGCATGGATTAATCCTGTGTTCGAGAATGACTAGAACATGCTTTAATGGTAGTGAGCACGGCCATCAAGTGAGGGACTATCGGTTGGGGTTTAAGAAGAACACCAACACTGTTACTACCGTTAGAACGCCAGCAAGATGGCAAAAGGAACAGGAACGGAACCGACTATGCCTTATTCAATGAAAGAATATTTTGAGGTGATTTTATCAGAATAGTGCTAGAGAATGTTGGGATTGCAAGGGTGGAATTTCAGTTGTTTGTTAAGGCTGTAGAAAAAGAACCATTGACTAGAGTTATACTTGATTGGTTGTTGGTGTACAACTCTATCGTTAAGTGTAGAAAGGATTGGTTCTTGAGCATTTTATGGTGATGAATTGTTATGGTAGAGTAACCCAGCTTAGTCCAGGAGCATGTAGAAGTATCGAGTTTTACTGAGAGTTGAGAAGGGTCCTTGACTTCTTTGATCTCGTCACTTGAGGTAACCTGGTTGTCAGACAGAAGTTATCGAGATTAGTGGGCAATGATCTTAGATAAGACAGATTGAAGAATTAAAAATTGAGAACTCCTCAGTAGTCCAAGAATTCTTGGAAGTGTTGCCAGAAAAGTGGTCAGACCGTTGTCAGAGAAAGAGATAGAATTACGATCGAGTTAACATCTGGAACAGAACCATTCTCTAAAAGTTCTTACCGGTTGTTGTTGTTTGAATTGATAGAACCAATGGTGCAGATGTGAGGATTGATGAATGAGGAATTCATGCATATCAGTGCATCACTTTAGGGATCATCAGTTTTGTGAAAAGAGAAAGAAAGATGGTTCGTTGCAATTATGCATCAACTATAGTCGACTTAATCAAGTGACAATGAAGGATAAGTGTTCATTGTCAAAGATTGACGAATTGGGTGACTTGTTATAAAAAGTGTTGATGTCTTCAAGGATCGACTCGAGGACAAGTTATCGTCAATTGAGAACCAGGAAGGAGGTTATATTGAAAACATCATTTCGCACTTGATTTAACCCTTGTGAGAATAATGTAAAGCCATTTGATATAACGAACGCTCCAGCCACTGTCATGGATTTGACAAACCGAGTGTTCAAAGAATATCTAGATCGATGGTGATCGTGTGGTGTAGCGACATTCTAGGGTATTCATTAAGTGCTGAGGATTAGGAAAGCCCCTAAGAATGGTTGTGTGGTTACAAGTAAGAGAATCTTCATGAACCAAGCCAAGATCAAATTAGTTGTTAGCGGATCGAGATTGACAATAGTGTTAGAGATCAAAAGCTGTGGGGATTGGACAGGTTACTACGGAAGGTTTGTGAAAGAATTTTCAGTATCAGTATCATCGTGGGCTTGACCTCTTGAGGAAGAAGAGAAATTCATCGGCATTGACAGGTATGAGGATAATTTCTAGAGCTTAAAGGA
Source organism: Eucalyptus shirleyi (assembly GCA_017140165.1). Taxonomy (NCBI): domain Eukaryota; kingdom Viridiplantae; phylum Streptophyta; class Magnoliopsida; order Myrtales; family Myrtaceae; genus Eucalyptus; species Eucalyptus shirleyi. Next base: position 30,679,013 of record CM029450.1, read on the forward strand.
TGGGGTACGTATTGATGCAACATGAGAAGATTGTTGCATAACCATTCCACCAGTTGAGACCCAATAAGTGGAATATGAAATGGTGTCGTGAATAAGAATTTTAATAGGACTATAATAGTGATATCGGGTATCACCTTGGAGAAATGAAATTAGTCATTAATGTGTTGAGCCGAGAGTCTTCAATTGTGCATAGACTGGCTAAAGTGTAGACCTTACTTGAAAAGGGTTCGAAATTTGGTTTTCAAATTTGAGGTAGGCTACCTTTTGAATTTTATAGCCATCCTCAAGATTGAACCAAATGTTCCAGTTAGAATCGGTGCCTAGTTGACAGACAGAGATGTTCAGAAGATCTTATAAGATGATACTGGCAAGAAAGAATCTGACTTTAAGACTTTTGAGGATGGAACGTTCGGGTTCCATGAGGAATTGAGTGCACCTGATAGTGTAGCACTCAGGGAAAAGAACTTGTCAGAAGTTCACTATAGTATTGCAGTTTTCAAGTAAGTCAAAATCGGCATCAGCTAGATTAATAAGCTGATATGAAGATAGATACCGCTGAGCAGGTTGCAAGTGTCAAAAGTGTCCATAAGTGGAAGCTCAGTAATGCGAACCGGGAGAATCTTTACCATCACTTGAGAGTCCCAAGTGGAGATGGAAATATATGGCTTACTAAGGATTCAGGGGATTACTGATACCATTTGAGAATAGTGGTTGATCGATAGATGGAGTTGGTCCACTTTGGTATAGTACGAATATATCTTGTTTTGAGTGTGTGATCCAGATTTCGGCTCTAATTTCGATTAGATAAATTGGGCATTTCATCGACGCGATTATAGTGCTTTTCTCTGAGTTGGCCACTCATGAGATAACTAGACTAGCTGGGTGAGTTATTAAGGACCTTAAGGCAAATAGACTTGAGAATTCGACCATGGATCGACTTCTCGACCGTGCTCATCTTTAGAGATCATTGCGGCATAGTATAAAATCGATTTGAAATCAAAGATAGATCGATTCGACTGAGATGAATGACCGATCGTGGGTGACTCCACTAAATTGGAAAATTCTCATCGACCGACATTAATTTGATGTTTCTATCATTTTGGCGCCCTGTGTCCGTATTTGAATCTTTGAGATTTTCACGACAATCGAGAGTCGCCAATGTGTCGAGTGAGTTCATTGTGGCTCGAAGAAAATCGACCACGGGTCATTTGTCCTAAAAAGCTCTGAACACTACCCGGTAGCCTAGGTCATACTAAAAACGTGTCGGAGTGAAATTAACCGCCAATCTAAGTTCGATTTCAGAAATTGAATATTCTATCTTGCCACAAAGTGGGTATACCGAAGTGTGTGTGCATTAGATAATTCGCCGGCATGGAGTGTCGAGGATGAGTTATAGTTCGAATCTAGATCAGAGATTATAAATTTGGCAAAGTTTCAGAGGATTCTTTATTAAGCAGTGTATAGCAGAGGGTACAGAATTTCAGTGGTGAAAAGAAAGTGAATAATGATGTCAGCTCAGTAATCAGTGTTTGCAGTTGTCAGATTAGTGTCAGAGTAAAGATTGCTCAGAATTGTCAAAAATTTTGAATCGTTGAGGTTCGAAGGTTTATTAGGGAGCCGAGAAAAAGAGATCAAATGTGGATGACAGAATGTCTTATGTGAGAAGCTCAGTTCAGTCCTTGGTTCAGAAAGAGCAGAGTTTGTGTACCAAGATGATCTCTTTGATCAAAGTGGTTTGACAACACCGCGGCATTGAAGGAGCGACTTGGGAGACTGAAGACTCGATGAGACGGCAATACCCCCACCTTTCGTTTATGGATTGGAAAAAGGTTCAAATTTCGAGGACGAAATTTTTTTAAGAGGGGAAGAGTTGTGACATCCAGATTTTCGGGTTCTAATTTGACTGGATAAATAGGATCCTATCTCATCGCTCATCAATTTATTGACGGGTCCGAAATTTCAATAAGGAAATTATCGGAGGAAAAATTGAAGACCAAATTAAAATAGAAAGAGAAAAGGAAAATTTGCATAAAGGAAGTATGCATTTTATTTTTCTTTTTCTCTCTCTCCCTTTTCTTTTTCTCTCTTTTTTTCCTCTCTTTTTCTTTCTTTTCTTTCTCTCTCCTCTCCCCTCCCCCTCGTGCGAATTCCCACGGCCCATTCTCTCTCTCTCTCTCTCTCTCTCTCTCTCTCTCTTTTTCTTTTTCCCCTTTGACCAGTCAATGTTTATCTCCCCTCCTCTCTCTCATCTCTCTCCCTCTCCTTCCCCTGTTCGCTCGGCACCCAGCGAACCAGAAGCAGAAGACGGCACGAAGACAGGAGCCTCTCGCCGTCCCGCCGCCGCACCGGAGCCGGATCGCTCGCGACGGCCGCTCGCCCGTGTGCCCGCTGTCCCGCCGTCCGTCGTTCGCTGCATCGTCCCTCCCCCGAGCGAACCCGCGCGGCCCAGCCCCTGTTCTAGCCCCGTCCGACCACCTCCGGCCACCGCCCAACCCCATCCGGTCACCGCCGAGCCTCCCCCGCGTCCCCCTCGTCCTCCGCCGGCCTCCCTTTGTCGTTTTGGCCGCCGGAGCAGCCTCGGCCAACCCCGTCCAGCAACCCACGAAATGGGTATTCAGCGACTTCGGGCTCGTTTTGGGCCGTTTCCCGGCCCCGAACCCGAGGCCCGCTTTGTGAAGAATTGTTCCTCGCGTCGCCGCCGTCGGATTGATCCGATTTGCGCGCGATTTGGTGAGTAATCTCACTAATCCTGAATTAGTTGGCTAATTATGCTTAAGGTTGGTTTAGTTTTAATTAATTATGTTTAGGTTGTTAGATTAGAATAAATTAGCAATTATTAGTCAATTGTGATGTGATTTAGATAAATTGATTATGCAATTAACAAGTAGACGTGGTCTACTAATTATTGGAAGCATCTCGGGAATTTTCCAACCCCTAATCGGGCTTCAATTTGGCGATTCGGGCCTAAGTGGGATTTTTGGAATTTAAAGATTAATTTTCGGAATTAAATTAAATAATTATTTATTTTCCGAAAATTCAAGGGAGATGGTCCGGAACCGGAATATTATGCGGATGACTGTGGTGAAGTCCGTTTATTGAATCGGGCTTTATTTTGAGCTAAATTGAATTTTTAATATTAATTATTTAATTTTCGAAATTAATTAATTAATTATTTATTTCCTAAAATTCAACTGGGATGGCCCGTGACTGGAAAATTATGCTGATGACCGTGGCGAAGTCCGTTTTATTTAATTGGGCCTTATTTTGAGCTAAATGGAATTTTTAATATTTAATAATTAATTTTCGAAATTAATTAATTATTTATTTATTTTTCAGAAATTAAGATTGAGATGGCCGACGACCGAAATCTCGTGCTGATCGTCGTGGCGCAGTTCGTTTATTTAATTGAGCTTTATTTTGTGCTGAATTGAATTATTTGTGGAAGTGGGAATTATTCTTTAATGGAATAATCTTTGATTAATAATTGGAAAATAATCGGATGTCGGTTGACAGCACCAAAAGTGTTTTGGTGGACTACAGAAAATGTGGGAGTTATGGAAAGGAAAATATTATATTTTGGCTAAGGCCGACCGTGTCCCCACACACGGCTATTTTATTGAGAAGGATAACAGATGGAATGGATTGAATGGTCGGATAGTATACTATATCACCCTACGGGCTCTGATATGTCAGCTTAGCGAGAGCAGTATACTGGTATACTATATCAGCCTACGGGCGATATGTCAGCTTAGCGCGAGCAGTACACTTTTTTAGCTGAGTGGGAGCATCGGGGGTATACTATATCAGCCTGCGGACGATATGTCAGCTTAATGAGAGCAATATACCGATATACTATATCAACCTACGGGCGATATGTTAGCTTAGCGAGAGCAGTATACCTTAACCCTGTCAGCTTAGTGCGAGATATACTATCTATATATCAGCTTAGAGTGAACAGTCCTGGACTATGGTCGGACTTATAGATAGTATTGAATGTGCTGACCAAGCATGGGTCGTGATGACGTGAAATCGGCTAGGTCGATTGATCATTGCTTGATCTGATGTTGTGAATTGATCGATTGATTGGAAATGACCATGAGATGGTCTGATTGACTTGTAATCGACTAGGTCGATTGATCGATGATTCAATCTGAGTGTGACTTGATGTGATTCATTGCTTTGATTTGATGTCGTGGATTGATTGACTGATTAGAAATGACCGTGAGTGGTCTTGTTGGCATTTAATCGACTAAGTCGATTTGATCGATGCTTCGATCAGTGATATAATTGCTTAGGTGCCTATTATGAATTGTACTGACTTGCAGGTTGGATATGAGGCCAAGGTACGTCTTCTGCCCTATGCGTGTATAGGCAGCCTATAGTATAATAGTTTACTAATCGGGCTTAGTGGGGTAGAACTCCCTGAGACGTAGTCTCATCCCAGTTTGGGGAAAAACATTTCAGGACCCCGCTGAGGAGCTGAGGAGGAGTCTAAGAAGGAGAACTTGGAGGTGAAACTTGAGTAGAAGGATTTTTGGAAGAAGAAGATAATCCTAAGAGGGGCCTTGAGTACGGCCCAGATGGATTGAGATTCTATCTTCCTTTGAGATCTCCAATTGATGTGAATAGTTATGAAGTTCTCTGATTTGTGTTTTGTATAAAAGTTTGGTTATAAGTTTCAATATGAAAAATATGGCCCTGCTTTTCTATCCCACTATTTTATTGTCTGGGGATTTATAATTGCTTCCGCATGTGCTTAATAAAAAGAAAGGGTCGGCGGTATATAGTCCTGGGATATCGCATATTAAAATCGACCAAGAGAAAGATGTGTGCGTGCCTGAGGATCGGGGCGTGACATTGAGGCTTTGCAAATGAGTGAGGTGGAAGAGGCTGGCCTTCAAGTTGATAGGACCGTAGAGACAACTTTCGCTAAGGTCGAGGCCAATCACGTAGCCCATTCCTTCATCACAATCTACACCTTCCCAATCACAACAATCCCTATCTTCTAGCTTCCACGATTCTAGCTTGTGCCGATGGCCATAAGGCTCGCAAACTAAGGACTTTGCATCGAAGAAAGATTGTGTGAATTCTAACAAGGCAGACTGCTCTTGCTCATGGAACTTCGTTGAGCTCATTGAAGGCAATGTCTCAGAGGAAGCAAAGCGGAGTGGAATCATGGCAAGGAAAACCACCAAGAGATCAAATGGCATTTGTTTCCTGATGATTAAATGATTCAACACTCTTCTTGGATTTTCGTTTTGTTGGGTAGGCAAGGTAAAGATAGACAAGTATGAAACCGCATGTCAACTTTATGTTACCTTTAGTCTTTTATTTAAAGTCAACTTTCGGAGAAATTTGAAAAAAAAAAAAAAAGCACATCTTTTTTTTAGTGCAGGATTTCGATTTGGTGAGAGAATTATGGTTTGAAATTTGAATACTTCCTTAATTAGGCATTTGCTTGACGGATACTTTATTAGATCACTACCTTGATGGACAGGAGGTCGGAAGTGAAGTCTTTACTTATTTGATCGAGTGACCCACCAGATGGAAATGACGAGGAAAGATCCGAGAGACTTTTGTGGTGGTTGTTCTTGTGATTTAATAGTTGGGCAATTTGACTAGTCAACGGATTGACTAGTGAAGGCACTCAAGTCTTATGTGACTTGACATTATTACCTGACATCTCTTTTGCTCCATAAGCTTTTTTAATCTAAAATTATTAGTGTGTTCCAATCAAATAAACTTGATGAATTCCACATTCCATACGTCGGTGCACGAGAAACACTTTCCTTTTTGACTGAATAAACACACCTTATGTCTATTGATTATAGTGAATTTGACTGATCTTCTCTAACTATATATTGAGGGGAATGAGGCTTAAGTCAATTAAGAAAAATCGAAAATGATGGTAACCTAATTTATGTGATTAACAACCCTATTAACTAGGCTCATATGGGTAAGAACCAATCACTTGTTGATTTAGTGATGCACTATTAAACTTTTTTCCCTCTTAAGATGAGAATAGTGTAAGATCGCAATGAAAGAGAGTTTGAGATATTTAATTGAATGAAAAAAATCGAGGAATCAAATTGAAAAAAAGAAGATATATAGGCATTTTCAATTTCATCATCCCTAATTTTTTTAGCATGAATTTTGAAACTATTGCCTCTCTTAACTCAGGAAACAATCCTTGTTGACAGACGACCACCACAAATGGTGGTTGCCGATAAACAAGTGGCCACTATGACAATGTTCCCTTGTGTAGGTCGAGATCAACATTGAGACTTAGATCTTAATATGATTTCCCATGTTTATGTCGTCGTTGTTGGAAGAATTCCACATCGATTAAATGCTTGATTAGAGATCCTAACATAATATCATAACATAGGTTAATAATTCATATCATGACACTCCAATTGACTCACACAAAATATTAAACGTGTCAATTTCACCATAGTCGAGCCAAGTCAAGCACATGTGAGAGAAGGACTTACATGCAAGGAGTAGTGTTTGTATAATTCCATATCGCTTAAATATGTTAAACGTATCTTATATTCATGTAGTCAAGTGATGTGCGATTATAATAACATGGGCTGTGGCTTAAGGCAACCAGTGTGACAAATGCGACTACCACCAAGGTGGTCACCCCATTCGTCCGCCGGCAACCACCACCATCAAGCTAATCACTTCCGATGATGGTAACTCGTTGTAGTTTGCTACCACAATTCTCTTTCCCGGTATTTTCATTTTAATTTTGATGTTATGAAGAAATTTTTTTATTTTTCTTTTTATATATAACTATATCCGATATCATATCCGATGTTTTACAAAGAAAAAAATAAATCGTCACAATTCCTCACATTTTTTATGCTAACTTGTTTTATCATGCCCTGATCATTGTTTTATGTTCAATTACAGTAAGAAATATTACTGTTTGACTTTTCCAAATAATTGTCTGGGGAACAACCATGGCATTAGCTTAGCCGGGCTCTTTGCTCCTTGAAAGCTTAAGAAGCACTGTGTGTGCCTCAGTTTAACACAACCGATCGTTATCTGGTGATCCATTGGGGTAGACTTAAGACGATTTGGTTGTGTAACTTAGTTACAAAGGATGACTCGGTCTTTCGTTTGGCCCCCATATAATAAAAAGTACTTAAACAAGTGAACAAATGATGATAAGGGAATCATAGAAAAATAATACCGGATAGTTTATTAGATTATGTAGATTTAATCCATCCGGAACTGAATCAAGTGGGTCTCATGGCAAGATTTATGTAATCAATGAGGCAAATGATATTGATCTGTGATGTGAACTTAACTCTCCAAATTTGACTTTTGACCACTTGGAGAACTCTCTCTGAATCTTCTTGTGACAGACCGGGTTGAACGCAATTCCTTAATTTACGTCCAACATTGCAGCAACTTCTAGCTATGCATCTATTAAAATATTTAAATAATAAATCGGGCTTTCATCTAACAATTCAAGTTTTAAAACAGTTGGCACCTGTCCCACAAAATCTCTCAACATATAAGAGCTCGTCATCCTTAGTTCGAATTTTTATATTAAATAATAAATACGCATTCATATAATAGCTTAATTTCGTTTTATGTTATATTTGTGCCCGGAGATTTCCGAGTACTAATTTGTCTTATGTCATTTGGCATGTATTGGTCTACCACATTCAAGTTCAAGGTACGCAATCCCTTCTCCTCAGTTCTTTAAACTTTTCTGATTTTTTTTAATTTTGTTGCCTTTTTCCTTTTTCCTTTTTTTCTTTCTTCATTTTCCATGAAATAAAAGAAACCTAAGTCAGGCCTATGAAATTTGCCCAAAGTGGAGGAAAAAAGATTCTAGCTTTACTAATTAGAGGAACAATGCTTCGAGATAGTCATGAAGAATGTGAACGACCATGAGACAATGCTTCTAACTTTGTTTCAAGATAGTCAAGAAGAATGCGAACGACTATGAGACAATGCTTCCAGCTTTGTTACAAGGCGTCTATAAAAGGTTTTATGCAAGAATAATTTTTTTTCCTAATTTTCCTTAACTAGATTGTCGCTATCCTTTTGATAAATAATTTAGAATTTATTATTTACTATTAGTGCAATTCAATTTTTATTTAGGCCCACTCTATTGTGATAGCAACAATATTTAGTGATACGGCAGTTATTTTAAGTGTAATGACCAATATAAACCCATTTGGAAGCAGATTAAAAATCTTAAGGAAAATTGTAGTGGATCCCAATTCCAAAGGAAATTTTGAAGAGAAGCAAAGTGGCAACAAAAAAATATAAACAACCAAAATGGCAGTTTAAACTTTAAGCAGAAGGCATTGTCTCAACCCTAAATTTGGGGCAGAGGTAACATAATTTATTTAGACCGAGTGGGGCACATTAAGGACGGCTTGACTTAATCAACCCCCAATATTTTCTTGTTATGCTTGACGTCAACTTATGCCCTTATGATACGGGGCGTTTACATCTGACTTGTTTTCTCCTAACACGTAGCAATACCATCTACCAATTTTAATAAACCATTTTGTTGAGTAGGAAATTTCTCATATTTCATTACAGTTATGGAAAAATTATTAAATAAGTTATAAAATTATCTCAATCTTGAACTTTTTAATTATACTAATTTTATCCTAAACCTTTTAATGATTTATCAATTTAGTCATCGCGGTCAATTTTGACCCGAAAAAGTTGATGCAGTAATCTAATCATTGGTTGTCATATGCTGTGTATCGACGCTAATATGGATAATTTTTTAAAATTTTTTCTGAATTTTTTATAACTCTTTTTCCTTTTTTTCTTTCTTCATTTTTCGCAAAATGAGTGAAGCCAAGTCAATCTTATGAAATTTGCCCGAAGTGGGAGAAAAAAGATTCTAGCTTTACTAATTAGAAGAACAATGCTTTGAGATGGTCATGAAGAATGTGAACGACCATGAGACAATGTTTCTAGCTTTGTTTTGAGATAGTCAAGAAGAATGTGAACGACCATGAGACAATGCTTCTAGCTTTGTTATGAGGCATCTATGAAAGCTTTTGTGTGAGAACAATTTTTTTCCTAATTTTCCTTAACTAGATTGTTGTGATCCTCTTGAGCAATATTTTAGAATTTATTATTTACTATTAGTGCAATTCAGTTTTTATTTAGGCCCGTGCTATTGTGATAGCAAAAATATATATTGATACGACGGTTATTTTAAGTGTAATGACCAACATAAACCCATTTGAAAGCAGATTAAAAATCTTAAGGAAAATTGTAGTGGGTCCCAATTCCAAAGGAAATTTTGGAGACGAGCAAAGTGGCAACAAAAAAACATAAATAAATAAAATGGCAGTTTAAACTTTAGGCATAAGGCATTGTCTCAACCCTAAATTTGGGGCAGAGGTAACACAATTTATTTTAATTCAAGTGGGGCACATTAAGGACGGCCTGACTTAATCAACCCATAATATTTTCTTATTGTGCTTGATGACAACTTATGCCCTTACGATATGGGGCATTTACCTTTGGCTTGTTTTCTCCTAACACGTGGCGATACCATCTGCCGATTTTATTAAACCATTTTGTTGAATGGAAAATTTCTCATATTTCATTATAAATATGGAAAAATTACTAAAAAAATTATAAACTTATTGTACTTATACCAATTCAGTCTTAAACTCTTAATTGTGTCAATCATATCCTAGACCTTTTGATGATTTATCAATTAAGTTATCTTGACAAATTTTGACTAGAAAAAGCTGATGTGGCATTTTAATCAACGTTTGCCCTATGTTGTGTATTGATGCTAATGTGGGTAATTTTCAAAATTCTTTCAAATTTTCTTCTCTAAGTGTTTTCCTTGTTTTCCTTTCTCTCTCTTTTTTTTTTTGGCCTTTTTGCCTTTTGTGTTTTTTTTTCCTTTCCTTTTCACTGGTGGTTGGGCTCAATTGATGGCGGCCAACAATGACACCCAAAGAGGGTTGGGTGAGAGTCACCTTTGCCAACTACAAGCGAGATTTAGGATTGGCATAAGTATAATAGGTTTAGAACTTTTTTGATAATTTTCCCTTATAAATACCCTAAACCATTTAAATTTGATAGTTGATTTCACAACAAAAGGAACTGTAGTTTTAATCTCTTTGATAGCAATGTATCAAACTCTATACATGCCACCTTGCATTCAAGTCCTTTAACATTGCTTGACACTACTTCACAACTTCTTTACTTCATTCATCCGGACAACCTGTAGTATTCTTGTGCAATACTTACCCTCTCCAGCTCAAAAAATTACATGTGAATCTCGAGAAAATAAGAAAATTATCCAAAAAATCCTAAACCTATCATACAGTAGCTAATTTAGTCCTAAACTATTCAATTGTGTCAATTTAGTAACCTTTAGACAATTTTACAATTTAGTTTTGAACCTTTAATTGAGTCAACATAGTCCTAAACCTTAGAAGTCTTTCCAATTTAGTCATAGATCTTTTGACAGTTTGACTTAGTAATGTCTTAGTTTTGACCTAGTAATCTCTTAGGGGGCAAGTGAAGGAGTTCAAACCCTAAGATTTTCTTTTTATTGGGCTTAACGTAAACTTAAATTTTAGAATTGGTAACTTTTGATTAACTTATTACAGCGCATGATATTGTTGCTCCATTAAATCATCCTATGGAACTTCTCGCATAAACTTTGGAGTGGCACTCATGTACCTCTCATGTTCAACGATGTTAAACTTTTATTTTGTTACAATTGTTAGTTGTCTACATATTTTTTTCACAGACGTCTGTGATAAACTTGACGTCTAAAGATAGAAATGTAATTTTCTCAATTATATGTATTAAAAAGTATATGAAAAGTAAAATATTTCGGGATAATGAAACTTGAAGGTCCAGCCCGAAATCTAGAATGGAATAAAGCCCACTAACCCAGTCAGGGCAGATGTTCTTAATGCCCCTTCTTCATTTTCTTCTTTTTGGTGGGAATTCTGTGTAATATGGAGTGTCACTGGTGTGGCTTGATGACTTGAGCTGACACATATTCGGCTTATTGCGGTTTTTTTGTTGTGGAACAGTAAAGTTAGAATAGAACTTCGGTATTGGGCATCTGCTTGTTGTTTTTAGTTTGTAAGTGATAGACAAGGGTGACAATTGGCTATATATTCTGGGTAATTTGGTGATTAAGCTTAGCAACTGTCTGTTGCATTAGGTTTGCAAGACATTGGTAAGCTTTAAAACATGAAGTCTTGTGACATGTTTCGTTAATTAGCTCTCTCTAAGTAATGTCGTTATTGAATTTAGTATAGAATGGAACTATGATGTCCAAACTCATTTACCACTCTCATATAGATATGGAAAATGAGAACTTCCATGGGAATAGGGATAGGCGAAGTGGGTGTTTATCAACATTTCGATTAATCAAGGGATCAAGGTAAAGTGCAAGAAAATTAACCTGATACTATATAGAGCTAATATTATACATGGCCTTATTATTAAGCTCCAGGACAATAAACCCTATGAGCTATGCAAAAGAGATAAATAAAAAGAAAAAGAAAAAGAAAAAGTGAACATGTTAGGCTAGTTTACCAACAGTGAAATTCCTAAACTAAATGATGATGATGGAATATCAAACGAAATGAAATGGGACCAATAAAGAACTATGCAAATCCTATAGTATAACAATTATTTACATGCAATTACTAGATGATTTTTTTTTCTAAGAAAAATGATTGATGATTTTTCTAGATTACCCAATACCATAAAACCACATTTCACGAACTCAGACAAGCAAAATAAGCGGATCACTATTCCATTATATAGAAGCAAAACATTAAACATCCAATTGACCTCCCGAAGCTAATATTTCCATTATTTTTGCGGTAATTACGGAGTAAACCACAAATTTAAATCAACTACTAGAGTGAAACATGAACAAAGAATTTGTTCATGTCAGATAGAAAAGAAGGACACGACCCCATATCAATTCGTAAAAGATGATTCGATCCTTACTTTCTTATTTATGGGCAAACCGAGCGTTTACTTCACAAAAGAAAATGTAGGAAGACTTAAATTACAAGAAGTTCACAGAACAAGGACTCGCTAATATTTTGAAATCCACGACTCTAATGCATGTTCCGAGTAACATCAGACCATTTCCAAACTTTCGAACTAGTAAGTGAGACTAGTGCATCAATTGAAGTAGATGTAAGACAAATTCCACATATGTTATCATTTTCTTGAAACAAAAAAAGGATAAGGTAGCCCACAGAAGTATTTTAACAAGGCTGACTATTTCTAGTTAAGCTCCAAACAAAAATGGGCAGGAAATGAACTATTTCAGCAAAAAGAATGCAGCTTTACCCGTATCAACTTTCAAGGAAAAGAAACAGTAAATCCGTGGTTCATAATTCTGAACAAGCATTCAACGTACGCAAAAGTCATAAGCGAAAGAAAAGAACAACACGCTTGAGTAATAACCTGCTCACCTGGACTCACCTCACTTCCAATCATGACCCAGAACGACGAACCATGCTGGACCTTGAATTCATGGCGAACGAGCGGCACCGATGATGGGCCAATGACCCACGCCTGGTGTGCCTGAAATGTCCCTCGGCGAGACGTTGCTGGCCTTCAAGCAGAGCAACAACAGAGACATTAATGGCGGACAGAAGAGAAGAAGAGTACGGACTAATGCAGAGAAAAGAGAGAGAGAAAGAGAGAGTCCATGGACACAATCATGGCGGAGATTGCTCTCGCTCGATCACCAGTCCACAGCTTGAGGTCACCACAGCCGGGTCGTCGATTACCTCTATGTTGAACAGGTACTCCTCGAAACAGAGTGCAGCTTCGTCATTTCATCGAACACCTTCCTTGCAAACTCGATTCTTCCTCCACAGCGTAATCAACCGCAACGGAACTCGGAAAACAGCGAGGGCAAAGCAGGAATGAACTGAAATCATATCTAGAGTTTAATCAGACACAAAACGACCTGACTCAGCTGTGGGCGTCATCAATAAGTCAGCAAAGGTCACAGACGGCTTCAAACCATCGCCCTCAGAAACTCAACGCCGAGCTGAAGCCCAAAGCAATGCTGGAGAGGGACAGATGACGGAAGAGGAGGGAGGCCAGAGCTCGGAGCTTGAAGCATCGTGAAGCGAGCGTAGTCGGATTGTGACCGAGATCGTCACAGGTGGGGTGGAACCCACACAGAGGAACCATGGACAGTGGCGAAGACACGCCGGCGGAGGGAGACGAGCTGCGACGGAGGTGGAGGCGCAGCGACGGCGAGTTGAGCTTGAAGTGTTTCTATTGGCGGGAGCGATGGGGCTGACGTGAACTGAGCTAAATGGTCTGGGCTGGGCTTGGGGTCGGACTGGGCTGGAGCTTTATTATTTTCTTTTCTCTACTTTTTCTTTTTATTTTATTTTTACAAAAAAAAAAATGCATTTTCAACTTGTTGGCAAATATCCAGGCATTAACGCTCCCGGATTGACTCCTAAAAAACAATTTATAGCACGAGACGAAATTCAAGCTTATGTGTCCCTTGCGAACCTAGGTTCTCTCATAATTCTTTCACAAAAGATGTTACAAGAGCAATGCTCCTTCTAATGCTGCTTAACACAAATTGATATGAATCAGTTAGGTTACTACAAAAAGTACAATGAAGTTCCAAAGATCCTTAAAGGCATTCAACTCTCGAACGGAAAACAGTAGTCACAATATTGTATCAAATTACGACATCAAATGCAGATAGCATCAAGATCTCAAATTCTTTTATTCTAACCACAATAGAACCTCTTAGTAACTTTGGATACAAAAGAGAATAACAATTGTAAAATTGCAACAATGTTGAGTTTGATCGAATGTCAATCAACCTTAATATCTGCCTCAAGTACATGCACATATCGTAAAATGCAATCATTTTTTACAAGCTCTAAGCATCTTACAAAGGAGATATTATATACGTATCACTAAGTTGTTTCACTTAGTAACAAGGTGTTGTAAATTACTTTATATGACAAGCGCCCATTGTGTAAGGCAGTATAAATGCCACAAAATTAACAAGCAATCTCTTTATAAACTTCCGTCTCATATTATCGAAGAAGACAAGAGTGGGCTATGATGAGAATCAATATTTCATATGAATGACTATCCATGTGATTATAAAAGGCTTCCCTTTACAACAGAGTAAATAATTCATCAATTGGAGCCTCTCATGAAGCTATCATTAGACAATATCGGTCCAAGAAAGCTTATTTCCCTTGGGCAGCAAGCCTCCGAGACTATTGTGTCTCACTACACTGCCTCAAATGCTCAATGTACTACGTACAATAATGCTTTTCGTTATGTGATTGTATACCATAAGATAAGAGAACATCCTATGAAATCAAGAACTTAATGGAAATAACAGTATCGTCCACCAAAATAGACTATTATAAAATCAAGAATGCAACTGACTAACGCAACGACGGGAATATTTGAGAAGCATGTTGGGTAGATAAGTTCTCTAAATCAACGAATTCCATACCAACCGATGAATGAGCTACTTTGGCAGCCAAACACTTACAACCCAACATTGAATCTCTCAGTTAGGGATATCGCACCGGCCTGTCAAATGAGTGGGTTAGGTTGAAATGGTCCAATCCAAATTGACCCATTTTTATGTATTACCTAACTTGAGTCTGACTCAAACCTAGCCCTACCCATATTACTAAAACACATAAATACCCATATCAAAACATATTTAACCCATTTTAAGCTCTTCATAAGAATATGTTACTTGGATCAATTATTTTATCAAATTAAAAAACTAAATTAACTAAATAATATTTGTGAGTAAATTAAAAAAAAAACCTAAAGATTGAAATGCACATAAAGAACTAAAAAAATATGCATGTGTTATGATGTTGTTGTCGGTTGTAATAAATTTTCGAAGTTTGAATGGCCCTTTTTTAATCTTATGATTCACTTGGTCACAAAAAAAAAATCTCATGATTTACTTCAGTGGCAAAAAGAATTCCAAAATACTAATATAAAAAAATAAAAGTTAAAAAGCTAATTTCTTAAGAAAAGGGCAAAAAGGAAATTGTAAAACACGAGACAACGCCATGGCGTGGCATAGCATTCTCCTTGTGGAGATTGCAGAGTGTCGTCTTCTTCCCCAAACAGCATATGCACCCCTCTTCCTAAGCATAGTCATTGGTCACTTTGTCACGCCAATACTACCCTTACCACACTGCCACCCTCATCAGGTCGTCGCCTTTTCAACTCGAGTTCAAGGACCTTTGGAAAACCAAGCTCAATACCATAGTCAAAGTAGGCGGAGGTCCTCGGCCTCATATTTGAAGCCATAGAGGTCCTTGACCTCAAATGGGAGGTTGCGAACCTCCACCGGAGGTGATTTGGAGGTCCAAGACCTCGACACCGAGGCTACGGACCTTCTCGTCAGTATTAGATTTAAGAGATTTTGAGTCTTGGGGGGGGAGAGATCTAAAACTGAGAACAGAGGATTATTGCGGTGCTCAGCGGACGAGCAATTGCAATGAGTGATGGAGGAAGATAATGCGCGAGCAACGAGCGACGGGGACAATGGCGATCCTAGGAGCCCCGTAGGTTACATTTTGGGTTTACGTTAATAACTTAAATGGGTAAATTATGGGTTGGTTGCAAACCCATATAGACCCATATCAATTGAGGCTTTAATGCTTCAAACCCATTTTGATTTGTTTTTAGAATTTTAAGTGACCTATATCCAACTTGGGCACCCTAAAATGGAGTTAATGAGTGGGTTTCTGACCCCTGTTTCCACCCCTTCTCACAAGAAAACATCACCTATTATTGTGAACGAGCATCCACAGCACATTATGAAATTCCTCATATTAGAGTACATGCTAGAGGAAATCTCAAATGTCACATGCATGTGCCACTTGGGTGGCTAGGCATTTACAGCACAACATGAGTATTTTCTCTTTAAAACTCACAAAGTTATTACATACCAAACAACTTTTCTATGCATATCTACCGTGGCCACTCTAAATAAGATACAAAACTTTATATATTTTAGCGAATCAGAAAACTTAATCTTTAACATCGAATTCATCAATCTTATAAGCCCAAGCAAAAATACAGACATGTATGCAAGAGAGAGTATATAACTGATGCACCATATTAAAGTAGTTTTTTAACTCGTCGCTTCCAGAAAATTATGGATGCATACACTTTATTTGGATTTTTCTCAGAGAAATGTACCATAAACCTATGATAGACAAATAGGACATGGTGCGTGGAACACAACGCAAGAACTTGTTGGATGTATGCCCTAAAGCTACCATGTAATAGTTACATGTTAGGGGTTTCAATTATAATATAATTATTATTATTTAATTAATACCAATGACGTATTCATTCATTTGTCCAATTATTTTATATTTACAAATGATTCCATAAGATCGGTTACAACTAGACTTATTCTTGAGACGTTAAGAATATATGTGACGGGTTCATAGTTAGACTAAATCTTTAAACAATTCCCGGTCGATATATTATTAAGTGGATATTAATAATCCTATTGAGATCGGTGTATTCTTAATTTCACCATTAAGTATTAGATACTTAAGGGAATGATGAGCCACAAGTCATTGGGTATTGTGATGCATAAGTTAGAACACAGGTGTTTGTATTAGATAAGTACACTGAATGTGATGTATATGGAACGATTAGCGACATGGAAGCTTTTAGCATGATCAATGTCCAATTGTTCATGCTTTGGTCTTGTGTAAATAATCCTGAGACCTAAGACATAGTGTTAACTTGTGTGTCGAACAACTATGGTTCACCGGTGCACATAATGCCAGATTGTTGATCCGTCTTTATACCTAATAGTTATTGTTTGTTCATATATGAAGTTGCATGTGTACGCAATATGGAATCCGTCTCCTTGTTACATGCAAGGTATGATAATGATGTCCAATGCGATTTGATTATGACAATGCATTGAAATCCTCGGCCGAGTTAGTAACCGAGAATAAATTGTTTATGTCTCAAATAAAATGCATGTCAATTAGATTTGTGCATATGATCGTATTGGTAACTTGACAAATATTTCATGATTTTTGTTCGATCATGACATAGTAAGACAGATGGATTGAATTACACTGTAGCCAAAGCTTTCATTATGTACTTATAATATTCACACTATATGGGTAGCATAACATATCGCTAGATGTCAATCATGGCTTGTAGGACTCAAATTAATCGGGGCAATTAATTCTTTTGGGAGTACTAATGTGTTGGTACAAGTTCTACCAGCTTAGTGATGAACCTAGGAATGTAACATATCATAAACAATTAGGATAACGTGGAACAAGAGAGAAATAATGTTGCAAATGTGTGTGTAGTTACTACAATTGAATTGAGTCGACTTGAAATTAATTAAAAGGGATTTAATTTAATTTGTATTATAGTAATGAGCCTACATGCATATGATGCACACACATGCCCAAAGTGGATATATGTTAATGTACCCCAAATGCATACATAAATAGTATGTCCTTTTTATTTTTTATTTATAGAATTTAAAAAAAAAAGGATTGATTAATTAATATTTATTCATTTATTTAATTAATTAAAATGTGCACATGGTCAATAAGTGTTGCTGACAGTGTGCAACGCACATCACATGTGCGTGTTTTTAATTTTTAATTTTTTTTAAAAAGTACATGGCATGATGGTCAGTAACCGTTGTTATCCATCATGCATGAATCATCGTGCATGAACGATCAACAATCGTTGTTGATCGTGGGATGGTTTCCCACACATAGCAACGGTTATTGATTGTCACAATAAGTAACCGTTGTTGATTGTGGGCATTTTTAGATGTCGCATAAAAGGAGGACATAAGCAACGGTTGCTAAAAATGTGTGTGTTTTTGTTTCTTGGTGTATGCGAGAAAGAAAAGGGATTCTCTCTCATTCAGGCCGTAGCTAAAACATCAATGATACGAGGAATTGTTTCCATGAGATTGCTAGCACAATCATAGTGATGATTATCCGCAAGTTCTCTCTTCCATTAGACGTCCATTGGTGGTGTGTCGAACTAGAGGTCCGACGTTTGTGTGACTCGAACTGAAGAACATCCAAACCAATTTGTTTAAAGTGCGCTTCGAGAGATAATTCATTTAACTCTCTTTTTATATTCAGAATTTTGATTAAAACGTATGAACAACACCTTTGGAGATACATGTATAGAAATATTTCATATTTGTTTCCGTTATGTTTATGTTAATTTTGCATATACATAATTCATGAAACTCTGACATAACCCTCGTTAAAAATGGAGCTCAGACGACTTGTCATGCGTCCACACGCGCTTCTTCCGAGGATATGATTTGCCTTGCATGTGCGTACAGTCTTCTTCAACCGCTAGCCAGGTCGCTCGACTCGATCTTGACCCGAGACAGACCGCATGTTATAATGCGGCAAATTCAACCCTAGAAACAGGAAACTCCGAAACGCGATTCACAATAGCAGATAAAGACCGTAATATGGCTCCAAACAGAACACAATGGCAAATGAAAAACGTAAAACATCATGCATAATAAAGCAAGATTATTGTTATCGGGAGCCATAGCCATCTTTTTTATGAATTGTAATGGGAACAAAACCATTTTCAGCTGATAGTGAATTGAAAATTCCACATACTAACAGATTTGATCAGATATAATATTTTATCATCTATTAAAGAAATATTAAGGTAGAAATATAAAATGATCAACAAGAAACTAGGAGTGGATAATTCAAGGGTATTTATTCAGTACAATAAGAAAGTTCTGTTGGCCAAAATTTATTTGAGGGGCTGGTGAAGCAATGATAAACATACATTTTGTGTCTCCCTAGTCATGTTTCTTCCTACTGCAATAACGTTCCCATCCTCAACAATCACACAGCTGTTCAGTCAAAAAGTACAATTTGAAATCATTCACTAATTAAGACTGAAATAATAAGGATCTTATTTAGAAAATAAAGTAACATATATGAAATGCACCTAGTGACTGAAAGCCATCATCTCACTCTAGTGGATCTTCAAGGCTGTCCAACAAGCTTTGCCTTGTATAAGAAAAGCAAATTGGCCTCGTTACTTGTTAGGAGAAAAAAAAAATATGATGATAAGAGTCAGAAATTCTCTCATGCATGCATCCCTGTATACAAGCAATTTAAAGAAAATGAGCAAGATGCAAGAAATATTTCATTATCAATGTGCAGCTACTAATAAAATGAACGCATGTCCCATAATTATGATCAAGATCTTGCAGATACTGTATAATATACAGGTCACAAGCTTCCAAACAATGATTGTCACCACAAACTCATCCTGTAATTTATATGCAAAGCACACCTAACTGCTAAACAGATATGGCTCCTTTTGTCTCTATTTTGTTGAATAACTTATGCAAACTCTGTGTTTTTCATTCTCCTTTTTCTTTTTCATATCCACAGTCCACAGGGCGAAAGAAAATAACCACCTAACTAGTTATCAATGAGCACAACCGACGTTTGTATTATGCTCACACTCCATGTAAATTTGGTTATCAATCAACCCTAGTTGCCAAAGTCAACACAAGTGGCAAAAGGACCTGACTGTCAAGCAACCTTTCCTGGTGGCTTGCTGTCTCACTTCTTCATTCCTGTATGGTTTTGCCTCTTCAAGTGCCTCACAGAACTTAGCGACAGAGTCTTATCAGACTCCTAACCCAGTAATTGAATTTTCTCACAATTCAATCTTCCTGGCAAATCTATCACCCACTGAGAGGTATACCACCCTCCCTCTCCCTACCTCCCTTCCTCCCTCCCACTCTCTCTCTCTCTCTTCCGTATTGCTAGTTATCCGCAATGCCTGATTTTGCGTTAGGGAGTTCTCAACATATAGCACCCAGATTGGCTCAGTTTTTTGTCTGAAAGGGGACAGAACCAACCCGTGTGCATCCGACTTCCCATTGTTTCACTTGCCCTCGCTTATTTTTACTTTAAACCTAGACCTCGCTTACTTCTTACAATAAATTGCCACCTATGAAAGAAAATAAGAAAGAAAAGCTATACCTTCTAAGGATTGTTGCTAATTTTGCATCGTGTAACGGTAATTACCAATGGATTCACCACGAAGCATCTACAGACTAAACTTACGAAGAAACACCTATTCAACTTCTCTCGAACAAATTCAGCGACACATACTTCGAGTTCCCAGGCAATTGTAGCATCATAGAATCAATTTCAAAATCTCAAGTTTTACATCAACTAATACAATTAGGATGTGTCATGCATTACCTCATCTATAGCAAGGTGCAAGAAGCCCAGAACCCTGCAGAGAATTGTCGCCTCAAATCGCCAGTCTTCATCGCCATCAGTTTGCCATGGACTCTGTTCCAAGAAGGCTAAATACTTCTGTTTGTTGCCTCCGTTGGTAGGTGGCGATCTTACATTGGTCAAATCTTGGTGGTGTCGGATGGAAGATGAGCAGTGATGATGCTGAAAGTAGCGTTGGTGGGGTTCGCAGTTTGCCGATGGCGGAGAACAGAGGATTTAGTAACCAAAAAAAAAAAAAAAAGAAAGACATATTATACTTGGGTTTAAAACCCAAAGGAAGAAGATGGGGAGAGAAAAACTAAAAACATCAACTGAGTTCACATACCTACGAATTGCTTCTTTAGCATGTTTTGATCATTCTAACAACAAAAGCTGCAAGCCAACACTATCATTCTTATCTCTGCCAATCGAATTGGAAGCCAACATAGTCTTGGTTTGCATGCCTTGAGGGACAATAGGCTTATAATTTCTCTTTGGTACTATTTGACTTTTTTCCTGGACACACATTTGACAATCTTGCAAGTCCTTCTGTAGATCTGTTTCAATCGAACTATCTTCATGCATAAGTGAAATCTTGGCTTCTGAATCTGTTGATTCGAAAACAACCTCATAAAGTAAAGCTGGATCCATTAGCTGATCATCTCGAAGCACAATCTTTAAATCTTCCTCTAATTGCACGCATATAATTCGGAATCCCCATTTTTTCACAATTCCACTTGATATGGTTAGGCTAAATTGTACATAACTCCTATCAATTTGACCAAAGTCGACTACTCCCCACAGCTGAGATGGTGTGAAATATTGAAGCCAAATACAGTCCGAATTCGACAAAAAGGTATCGTAACGTGGTACCCAATAATTCCGACATTCGCCATTAACACATGGTACAAGCTCAAAAGGCTGTCCCATTTTTTGTTCATCATTACCAAGAGCAACATAGAGAGCAAATCCAAGAAACTTGTCATACAATTCTTTTGAAGCCATGAAAGATACGGAATCCCCTTCAATGGGAAGGACCCACTTTGGCATCTCTCCTCTAGGGAGAGTAATTAGGTAATGAGGGTAACGAAGAGGACTCTGTTATAAGAGTAGACGATTAGAAAGTACCGAGTCTATTATCATCACCAAAATAGAAAATTCAAATTCAATTTAGTAAGTAATCCTAGTAAATTCCACTTTGAACTAGTGCTCTATAAATGAGTAGAGATCCAAATAGTCCTTGCTTCGTTAATATACAAGTCTCATGTGATAGAAATCATTCCCATAAAAGTACAGAGCCACCTGCATTACAATGAATTTGGCATCCACTGATTATTCAAGCCAATGACATATATGCAATATTCCTCGTTCTTGGTTCTTGGTATTGTTAGTCTCAAATCAACGCCATATACTGATTATTTACGCTAAGATATAGACTATATGCTGGGACATTTCTCTTTCTTGGTTAACTTTTGTAATGTATTGGTTTTCATTTTACACCATCCACAAGATAACTGATTTACGGCACTCCATTCGAAATTATGCGTATTCCATGTGCTCTAGCCTTATCAATAAATGCGCAATTTAAAATGATTAATTAATAAAGTTTTTCTTGGCTAAGTAATAACTAAATTTATTATGTGAATTACCTTAATATATATGATTAATTGCTACGTAAGTTAATTATGCCGCTATGTTTCCTAACTTTATTTGATTTTTGATTAGTAGTTAATGGTTAAAAAAATAGTAAATGACAAAGTTTGTGTATAACTGTAGAAATGAATTTTTTATGTTATAGTCGTAGAGAACATAAATGTTATGTATTTGACTAACACTTCTTATATTTTTTGAACAAAATACATGTTGAGGGAGAAAACAGAGCCAATGATTGTGCGACACACGAAATAGCCATGGCATACTATTCTATTTAATTTTGCATTACTGTGTTGATATGTCTTTAAACCTAAAGAGGTTTCATAAGTAGTGAACATGTTTATCCTCCTCGATCAAGGCCTCATTTCAAATCAACAAACTGGCACATTTTCTTTATGCGACTCCCAGGAACATGAACCTGCATGTCCTCAATAATTACCCCGTGTTAGCGGGCTTGGCCAGAGGAGAGATTGTCCCATTTAGTGGAGATTAGTTGGGTACTCAAAAAACTCTGGAATACCACATTGATATGAAAATTATTCTTATTTATTTATTTTATTTTTATAATTTATCTTGTGCGAATGCGCAATCCTAGTAAAAAGTTTGATCTCACTTCCTATTCGTTTGCTTTTCTTAAGCCTCCACTTGCATTTCTGCTACTGCAATATATAAGCACACATTGAATCCAGCATATACTCCACATCGATATGCATATGAGAGAGAGAGAGAGAGAGAGAGAGAGAGAGAGAGAGAGAGACTAACCGGGTAAAGTGGGGAAATATCAGGCATGGTCACCCCTCTACGGACAAAATCATGAAATGAAGTTAAATCTCCAGCATTTTGCATAGATTCGCAACCATCCGCCAAAAGACAATTCAAAAATGGTGGAAGCTCAGGAATCTCTTGTAATTGACGGCTTTCTCTAACACTCAAATGGAGCAAATGATGACGCTTATTGATGGATGTAGGAAGGATAGTTATATTATTTCCCCCGAGCAATAAAGTTTCCAAGAAGGGAAAACAGGAAAGATTCTCAAGAAACTTTACTTCGGACAAATTACATCCGTAAAGGTCCAACCAACATAAATTTGAAAGTCCAGTCTTCATACAGTGATCAGCTAAATCCTCGTACTTTGGAAACTCAATTAAATTTGTGCAAGAGTTGGCTTGCAAGTTTGAAAGGTTTTGTAACTTATAAATGCTAGATGGAAGAGTTACTAGGTTTTTGCAATGATATATATACATAATCTCCAAAGAGACAAGATTTTCTATTGATGGAGGAAGTTCTTTAATAGCGGTCCCTTGTAAATGAAGTTGTTTCAAGCCTTCGAGTTTATGAGGAATATTAGGGAACCTTTCAAATTTTGTGCAATTTTCAAGGTGGAGAGCTTGGAGGTTTTTTGACTTGAGCACATTTGGAAAAACACTAAGTTCAGGACACTCACATAAATTCAACACTTGTAACTTGTCATGATATGCAATGGACTCGTGGGCCTCTACCAAGTTTTTGCAATACAGGAGATTCAATTGCTCAAGATTAGGAGTACATTGAATGTCGGGCATACAAACCAACGACTCACAGTAACTGAAAGTAATGTACTTCAAATTTTGGAAGTCCTGCAAAAGCAGCAAAAACAACTTTTGGTAAACATTCTGAAGGGATTAAAAAGGGCTATTTGTATGATGATGTTGCTTCCTTAAATCTAAACCGTGAAATTCTTGTTTGAGAATAGGTTGCTACTGTAGCATATCCAGTATTGATCTTTCAAGAAATTATTATATTTTAGGTCATCAATCATAAATTTTGAGCAATCTGTTTATTTAATGCAGAGGTAATCTACTGCAAAGTCCATAAATAGGCCTATCCTAGTTGTTGTACATAGACGGGGGAGTCAATCATTTGCTCAAATTGGGGAAATGACAGTAATTCAATATTGGATGTCATTCACGTTATCCATAGTTTTATAATATTCATCATTAATAATATCATAATTAATATGTAGGGGCTTGGCTTGATTGACGATTGTAAAATTGACTACACAACACATGGGGGCATTGGTTTTCTTAGGGAAAGGATATGTCATAATTACGTATCCTTGACTATTACATAATCTATATTGAATTGGTGTATATGTGGGCCATAACACTCTTCATGTGGAAGGAAGCAAGGAGCTTCGGTAGATCAGGCAACTAGAAACCATTAAAAAATTATTAAATAAAATTGTGTTAGACAACTATTAAAAAAATTAGACCTAATACGATTAAAAATCCCAAACCAATACATAGAATTACTCTAGATTAATTTTTGTTTTGTAAAAATCCTAAACCAGTACCAATATGGGCAAAAAAAAAAAAATCTCAAACTAGTACTCCTAACCCAAATCTACCTTCCATTACCAAATGAAAATTAGTTTGGGATAAAATTGTGCCGTGTGTCATACAAGTGGCAATTGCAAAATTCAAATGAAGTGTCATGTAGTGAAAATGCGAATGTGGGCCACATGACAAAAACAATGCCACAGGTCATGCCATGTGACTACCATAGAAGCATATAGTGAAGTGCCACGTGGCAAGTGTGGATGCTGGCCACATGACAAAACTATTCCACATATCATGTCATTCGGCAATCACAAAAGTAATGTGAGGTGCCATGTGGCAAGCATATGAGTGAAGACTCTACTAGTTTTGGCTTTAACTACATATCATAATTGAATGGGGGATACAAATACTATCTTAATGTATTTGCGTAAAATAAATAAACTTAAAATTTTATTAAGTCATGCAAAGATAATGAAGCCAACTCTAAAAAACATTGGAAAGATAACAATAATAATTTCATACACTCAATTTAAAACCTAGCTTTGGCTTTCTATTGAGAAACTAGCAGTATGCCCCTACTGAATCATTTACGTCGATTTAGTTGTGCACACATTACACTCATTAGTGGCAAAGCTCCTCACAAAATACTCTATTATATCCACTTAGAAGTGCTGCTCCTTAAGAAATGATTTAACAATGCTTTGTTTTACATAATGGTGCATTCAAACCTTCGACTGAGCTAATTTATCGATGCTGGACCAATCCATGTTGTCAGGTATGTGCATTGAACAAGGCTCTATCACTTGATGACTACATGGTCTGCCAGTCAACCAGCTATTGTGTATATATATGTCAACGGGTAGGTTCGTCATATTTTTATTTCCTTTTTATTTGATCACTATACAATTTTTTTGTAAAATAAAAAAGTTCATATGTAAACAACCGACAGCAAATTGCATTTTGAATTTCTCCACTAGGTAGATTTGATCTTATTTTGAAATATATCTATTTTCGATTGTTAGAAATTTCAGGGTTAGAAAGTATGTTAGCTTTATCTATACTATTGTAAATGGTAAAGATGATATCCTACTCTAAAAGATTTCAATCCCTTTTTTTCTTTATATTCCTACCATTAGTTATCCTCAATTACTTATTTTAAAAATATTATATCATGGATAGATATGTGAAATTGATTATTTTATTTTTATCACTCACATATTTCAATATGAAAAGTCAAATTTTTCTAATGATGCAATGACATTCATAAAAGAACTTCAAATCTTGAAATATCTTTTGCTTTCCACATATATGTATAAAACTTCTTTGTATTGTGTATTTTATTGACAAAATTTGTTTTTTTTTTTGGTAAAATTATTGACAAAAATTGTTTCCATTGAGTATTTCTAATAAAGTTGTTCGCATAATTTTTCAAATGCCAATTTTGCTGCACGTAAAAATATTTCTAACACAAGTTGTTAGGGTCATTTTGAAAGAAAATAGATAAGTGGTTCCTAAAACATGGGAACACTACTTCCTTTTGTGTACTAAGCCATATAATACGTATATACATATACAAAAGAGGTAGATGATAAAAAGGTCTATACAGGTAAATGCTCACCTTAAATCGTTTTACAACTCCTGTGATATTGCCTTCGCTCATATTAAGTCCCACTAATTTCTTTGGACCAGAGGAAAATTCTGGAATCCACGAAGCACCAAGACATTCAAACCATCTTAGCCAATTGGGAATACATATAGGACTTTGGGAAGAATTATGCACATTGCGCAAAATGAGCAATCTTAACCTTCTCATTTTTGTAAAAGCATCAAGATTGATACATATGTCTATCGGCTCAAGTGACTCCAGCACTATGGCTTTTACAATACAGTCTCCCTGCATACGAGACACTTTAGGTTATGCATGTTTAATAATTAGAGTCAAAGATAGGAGCAAAAGATTTAATCATATTTACAAGTCTTACCATGTCGTTTGATAAAACATTGAGAATATCATCATAAAGCCATAGTCTACTTCGTCTCATGGGTTCATCTCGACACTCTTGGTTCACAATATCTATACCCATTGCTTGAATCAAGTCATGCATTTGTAGTGGTCCGTTTTCAATGCTTATCAAAGACCTCTCAATGAGAATTTGAAATCCTACAGTTGTCTCAAAATCGCAACTATCAAGAACTTTCTTTATGTAGTTGCTATCCTTTCCCTTAAAGAAGCAGGCAATGTGGAGAAAAATCTCTTTCTCATTTTCCTCTAGTCCATTATAACTTATTTTGAGCACATCATTAATGGTTTTGTTGGGAATCCTAGAAAGTTTTTGTAGCGTACTTTCCCATACATCTTCTTTTCTACCACATAAGAAGGAACCCAGCACCTCAAGTGCTAACGGAAGGCCTTTAGCATAATGTAGAACCCTATCCACCAGATCTGTCCTGATTTCTAATTTTTGGTGTGTCGGAAAAGCATGACTGCTAAGCAACTTGCGAGCTTCATTGTCATCAAGTGCTTCAACCTCGAACACATGATCTTGATCAATCCCATGACAAGTTAGCAAATGTTTATCTCTTGTGGTAACAATGATCCTACTTCCATTACCAAACCACTTGCCTTCTTCTGCCAAAGCATTTAATTGACGCAAGTCATCTACATCATCAAGGATAAGGAGAACTTTCTTGTGACGAAGTCTATGCTGTATTAGATTAATACCTCTATCAACACTGGACACTACTAATCTTTTTCGTAGTGATAAAATCTCAGATAGTAATTTTTCTTGCAATTGAACTAAATCCCTAGAATCTTTGGAAGCTTCTCGAACATTTGCCAAAAGACATGAGCTCTCAAATTGTCTAAAAATAGCATTGTATAGAGCTCTTGCTAAAGTTGTCTTCCCAATGCCTCCTTGTCCCCATAATCCCAACATGATAGGGTCATCATTAGACTCAAGGTTTAACATTGATTTCAGCTTAACCACTCGAGAATCTATCCCAACCGGATGCTTAGCAACATGCAAAGGTGTTCGGTCTAGGCGAATGGAGATCTCCTTTACAATCCTTTGTATAAGCTTTGACTCATCTCTACCAAAAATGGAAAAAGAAATTGTAGCATTATTTTGGCGATAAGCAAATCACGAGCAATCACTAGCCAATTGACAAAGTAGTGCATCTCAATTTCACATGATCAAAGCAAAAACAAAATGTATTCCCACCAAGTAGAGCTCCATGCCAATTAAAACAAGTTCAAGCTTCAACTTTTAGTCATCCAAGTGATTAATGTAATTTTGGCTTATGCGTATTAAAATATTTAAATAATAAACTATGCAATAATCTAACAACTTAAGTTTTTAGTATAGTTGGTCGTGGTTTTGCCAAAACTTTACATGGTATCAGAATTGGAGGTCTTGAGTTCAAATATTTACGCGTCTCATTTGTCTCCCCAATTAAATTTCCATACTTGATACTAGGCAAAACACTAGACGAAGTGTGAGAGGAAGTGTTAGAATATTTAAATAATAAACTACACCTTGATTTAACAATTTAAATTTTTAGAACAGTTGATTGTGATCTCACCAAAATCTTACAATGCATGACCATTTACTTACTTTAGCTTTTGATATTATATGTGATTTATCTACATGCTTGATAAAAAAGAGTTATTTACGATTTCGAATGGTGGTTAAACTTTCGATCGGAAAACTATTAAATACCCAAAGCATGTTGTCATTCCCTTACATGGCTTGTACACACTAATTATCCGTATATGGCATTGCGAACTTTCTTACGCCTCCCAAAGAAATGGGGCAAGTGCAATAACAACATTTAACATTTTGCCCATCGGTCCATCAAGTTTTAAGATTTAGACTTACAGTTACCTATGTGTCAATTAATTTACTTTTATTTTTTTTACAAACAATCTCTATATTTACATGTAAAAAAGATTAATTTCTTTCATGAAATATGAATTCCACTCAACTTACCCATCACCTAGATGCCACCCAGATAAGTTGCCAGCATCAAAAAGAGCTTTCTTCCATCTCTTCACTTCCTTCGAATCCTTTCCAAACTTGAACTCATGCTTGGCCAAAGCTCTCCCATAACTCTCTCTGCCCCCTCTAACTTCTCTGGGGTCCACTTTATAAAACACTGGTAGAACAATCAGGTCCTTTTGCTCCTTGCATTCCATAATCTTCGCTAGCTCTTCCAAGCACCACCGAGAGGAAGCATAATCGTCCGAGAAAACGATGATTGCGATGCATGACTCTTCAATGGCCTTCATAAGCGCTTGTGATATTTGATCTCCCTTCCTTAGTTCCTCACTATCGATGAAAGTGAATACTCCGTTCTGATCTAGAGCATTGTAGAGATGACCAATGAAGTTATTCCGCAGATCTGTACCTCTGAAACTTAGGAAGACATCATAAATCCCATTGGGTGTTGTTGAAGAAGCCATTAGATTCTTGAGTTTAACAATCAGCAATGACTATTAGCTTAAGATTTGGTAGTGTTTTCAGGTAGTCGCTCACCCTTAGATCTTCTTATTGATTTATCTTTATACTGGCACAAAGAGGCATGATTTTTTTTCTGGGCAGGTGTGAACACGTCGATGGACAAACGTATGTCATAAGTGTGAACACGTGGACTTATTTTCACCACGGCTTTATTTTGATTCTATGATTGACACAGGCTTCTTCGTGGCCGACAAAAGTAGTGGAGAAAAAACTTTGGGTAAGTGGATTCTTGGCATCTCGTCGTAGGCTCACTCCTCAAGAAAACTTTGCTGACTTCCTCGAAATAGCAACCCCAACCTTTGAGTAGTTTCTTTTCTGCAGAGTAGTAGTTAACACTTATGAAGCATGGACACGTTACCCTAACTTCCGTGTCGTGTCCAATATATGTTGGAGCATGTTAGACACGTCGACATGCTCGGACACGGTTGGACTCGACACGTGTCGAACACGACACTGATACGTGGTCAATGCGTGTCGAATTTTCTGACACGCGATCAATTTTTCTCAACACATTTGGACACGCATGTCCGGAAGACGATGGAGGGTGGAGGCGAGGGAGGGCGAGGGAGCAAAGACGAGGCCATGAGCGACGGCGAGAGACGGCCAGAGAAAGAGCTGAACAAAGAGAAAGAAAAGAGAGAAAGCAAACTCTTGTTGGCGAGACGAAGCCACGCAACGAACCACCGTGATGGCGAGAGACGGCCAGAGAGAGCAAAAACAGAGGCGAGGGCCACCACGTTGTGATGGATCGGCGACGAGGAGGAGGAGGAGGAGGAGAATAAAGAGGAAGAGGAGAGGAAGGGGGTCATGCGGAGATGAAAGGGGTCATGCGGCGAGGAAGAGGAGGAGAAGGATTGAGAAGAAGAGGAGAGGAAGAGAAGAGGAAGGGGTCGTGTGGTGAGTAGCGAGAAGGAGGAAAAGGAGGGTGGCTAGGGTTTTGATAAGGTTTTGGAAACTAAAAAGTAATAAAAAGGGGGACTGATGGCGTGACTTTTAAGTTTTGGGGGAGGGGAAGTGACAGCCTGTTTGTCAGGTGCTGGGGTAGGAAAAAAAAAGTGAAATAAATTTGCCGTGGAGGAAAATGGACAAGGAAAAGAAGGGGATGAACCTCAGTGGCGACTTTTTTTTTTTAATCGGAAAATTAAATAAATGAAGTTAAAAAATAATTTTGAAAAATAAAAGTATTGAATTTTAAATAATGATAAATTTTGGTCATTGTAGAAAATCATGGATTTATTTAAATAAGTTGATTATAATTTCTTATTAGTCAATAGTTTCATCAATAACTTTTGTTAAAGTTAAAAACATGTTTCGCATTAACTATGAATATATTTTCGAATTTCTAATGAATTGATTTATTAATATTATTAGTGTAAATTCATTGTATGCTCTTTTTTTAATTAATTATTTTTTTATGAATTTGAATCAAATTAATTAAAAAATATTTATTTAATGTACAACGTGTCGCAACGTGTCGGAATTCTTTATTTTTTAGAAATGATGTGTCGACGTGTCGTATTATGTCGTGTTGCGTGTCTATGTCGCGTGTCGGTGCTACTTAGGTTAACACCGGGCTACTCAAATGAAATATAATACATATGACGAAAGAGCATTCTAATAGTCAAATAATCACAACGTTCCTCACCAAATGTTAAAAGAGTCAATTTTTCATAGTTTATACCTCCAACCTCACGACTAGAGTTTTTCTTGAAGACATTTCATTCATGATCAAAAATAAGAATCAAGTTTGTCAATAGCAGTGGGATGGGATCCTTAAACAAAAACATTTGCTTAATTTAGTCCAACGCTCGCCTCTTTTATTATAGTTTCTATTTAGATAATAGACCCATTTATGTTTGACCCAATGCATTTGAACTAAACAAAGCTTGCTTGCGTCGAATAAAACAGGGGCTCGACTATGAACTTCTTCATTTTAATCAACCCGATGGAGAGCTCGACGTACCAGATGAACTGGAATTTACATCTCCAAAATCATGGTAGTTAGCCTCAATTTCATGACAGCACTAAATTGGTCGTAACTCCTTGCTGTGGAGTTAGATATGATTTGAACAAGATCAATCACGATCCCAAAAATTGTGGAAGTTTCAATAAAAAAAATTTCATGTTGAGGATTAGATGAGTCCAGCCCCACCAAGAGAGTGGACCGTTACGGAAAAAAGATAAAACTGGTTTTTGAAGGAGCAAAATACGGTCAAGAAATTTGGATTACACAAAATCCAACATGGTCAAACACTCATAGAGGGACCCTCGTTTGATGGCCAAAAGACAGCAAACAAGGCCATCGGGAGTTTCAAAAGATTGATTCGGTCAAGTGAGCTGGACAGGGGGGAGATAAGAGGGGAAAAACAGGAAAGCATTCCGTGGTTCTTTTGTGAAAAGAGAGAAATACGAGAGATGGGGACTATTTAAAAAAGTAAAACCGATCGTGAGCTTCAAGGAGGGATGGCTTTCGGTGGCTGGGGAATTCAAAAGGGAGATTTTTGACCAAGAGCAAAAAAGTAAGGGAAAATTAGAATCAGACGTGATTAGAAAGTGGTGAGTGGAACAAAAAGCCTGAGAGTCAAAAGGTATCCGATTCGTTTCTCATGCTATTTTGATGTGAAATTCGCTATGTCTTAATCCCCTTCGTATGAACTTGCCTAGGGAGCAATTATGTTGCCTAATTGTTCCCTTTGCATGATGGTATTGGACTGAGTGTGTTTCATCCATGTTCTTCTTCCTCCTCGCTTTTCCTCGGGTCCCGAAATGGTTATTCAATAACCAATGAGACCACGTCTCAGCGAGTCCTACCCACTAAGACTCGATTAATAAACCAATACGCCATACGGTTGCCTAAGCACAACACGAGTCAGAGGACTTACCTTGGCCTCAGTTCCAACCTGCAATTCAAGGTTAAACACAGATATTCAAACAATTCACGACATCCGATCAAGCATCGATCAATCGACTAAGTCGATTACATGTCAGTCAGACCCTCTCTAGGTCATTCCCACTCATACCACGATTTCCCAGCGGTATACTCATTCACCAAATCACATGTGTTTCTCGGGCGTCGTTTTCGCCAATGACATACCGATTCACCGACACCGTGCGTTCTTTAAGGCGCCGTTTTCACCAGTGATATCCCCGATCACCGAACCACGTGTCCTTTCTAGGGCGCCGTTTTCGCCAAGGTGACATCGGCTATAGACAACACCGTGAGTTCTTTAAGGCGTCGTTTTCACCAGTGATATTTCCTTAATCACCGAACCACGTTTGTCTATAAGTCATTTACGTGCGTTCTTTAAGGCGCCGTTTTCGCCAGTGATATTTCCAATCACCGAACCACGTATGTCCAATAACATCGTACCTGATTGGTCTCAGCCAATAACATTCTCAGTTATCTCTCATCATTCTCTCTACTATATAGCCCATCAACGTACTGGCGCTATATACCCTACTCGGCCATTACCAATCAAATATTCAATAACAAACAATTTAGGACAATTCCTCAAATTTCACAATTTAAATCAATTCCATACAAATTGAAGCTCAATTAAATAAACGGACTGCACCACAACAATCGGCACGAAATTCCGGTCACCGGCCATCCCGGTTGAATTTCCGGAAAAAAATAATTAATTTCGAAAAATAAATAAATAAACATTAAAAATCCAATTTAGGCCCATATTGCCTTATTGGAGCCCGAAACGGGTCGGGAAAAATCCCGAGATGCATTCAATAAATAACCAAACATTTGTACTTGCTAATAGCTAGGTCTAACCACCTAACATGCATTATTAAGTCACTAAATTAATTGTTCTAACCTAATCTAACCACCTAAGTGCATGTAATTAAATCTAACCAACCCTAAGACATAATTAGCAAACTAATAAAGCATTAGTGAGTAAAACTCACTTGATAAAAAGCGGAGACCGAATCACCGCGACAGCTACGCGACGACGGCCGAAATCCGAACTTTCGGCGGTGTCAACGGACACTCGGGCCGGGCTCAAAAGCCTCACAAGCCCACAGAAAATTCTGGGCTTGGACTAAACTTGGGCCTGAGTTGGGCTGACTTGCTTCGCGGGCTTGGGCTTCAAGATTGGGCTGAAGACTCAATGGGCTGCGACAGCAATTGCAGATGTAAGCTGAAGTTTTCGTGGGCTGCTTCTGTCCAAACGTGGGCTTGCGAATTCACTTGGGCCTCAATTGAGCTGCTGGGCTGAATTTGGACTGATTGAAGCTTGCAGATTCGCTGGCTTCTCTGGGCCGTTGCTGCCGAGATGGGCCTCGACAATTTCGTGAGGGCAGAGGGCACGCCACTGGAGAAAACTGAAGACGGAAGCTGAAGTTGACACAGCGAAGCACTCTACGCGAAGACGGATGATGCTGCAACGAAATGGGAGAGGGGCAGTTCGCGTGTGGCTTCACTCGGTGGGGGAGACGTGGGCTTCCGCTGGCTTTTGGAGTCAACGCCTGAAGACACTGCTCGATGATGCTGCTGGGCGGAACATGGAGTCACGCTGGTGGAGGCTTGCGGATGACAAGAAACTGAAGGGAATCAGCTGCGTGAAGCCATGTGGGGCTTCGGTCTTCAGAGATGGGCTGGCTTGAAGACAAGAAGCGGTGGAGAATTCGGTGGACTCGGGCTTCGTGGAAGTCAGTCAACCAGGGCTTCGGCGGTCCGTTGTTGACCGAAGCAGAAGGAGGAGCGGGCAGGTGGCGCGGATGAGGGGCAGCTTCGCTGGAGATTGACCGGTGAAGATGGGAATTGATTTGTTGCCGACAAATCCCAGTGGTGGACGCGGCTTCGGTCTTCCGTGCAGCTGGTCTCTCGATCTTCAAGCAGCGGTAATGGAAAGCAAAAAGGGAGGTTATCGCACGAAGGAAAGTGAGAAGGGAGAGAGAGAAGTAGTTCACGGCAGCAAGATGGAGAGGAAGAGTGAGGGGCCCTTTGGCTTTTAATTCTCACACAAATATCTCCCCAAGAACCACTCTTAGCCATGCATATTTTACTTGGTCTTCAATGATCCACCATCACACCTTCTTCTAGAAGCCAAAGTGGTCCAATTGTTGTAGCTAGGTGGGGGTACACGAATTTGGGGAGGGGAATTGGCTTAAATGAATTCAATTTCTCCAAGAAATTCCCAATTTGAGGTCCAATTTCAACGTAGAAAAATCCCACATGATTTTCTACAAATCCCCGACACACAACGGCTCACTGAAAGTCCAATTCCCTTTAATTTAGCTAGTCTGAACTTCCGTCAAATTTCCGCGACGTCCAAACTAAACGTTTCCGTAAAATTTCCCGAATCTCCGAAAATCTTCGAGACCGAGTCGATGCTCCTAAAATTTATTGTGACATGGCCAAAACTTCAATTTCAAATCGGACTCGAATTAGCGGTTAATTTTCATTCGGGCGTTTTAGCGTGACTGACTATCAAGTAGTTTTCGAACTTTTTAAAGCAAATGACCCGTGGTCGATTTTCTTCGAGCCACTATGAACCCACTCGACTCAATGGCAACTCTTGATTGTCGTGAAAATCTCGATGATTCAATTACGGACACAGGGTACCAAAACAATAAGAAAATCGGTCTAGTGTTGGCCGGCGAGAATTTTCTAATTCAGATGGTGTCACCACGATTAGTCACATATCTCTATCGATCCAACATCTCTATCTCGATTTCAAATCGATTTTTAACCGTGCCGTAGTAACCTCTAGAGATGGACGCGGTCAACAGCCCCTTGAAGTACCCCAGAGTGACGTTGTTGGTTGTCTGCATGATTTTGCTTCATCCATCATGTTTCCGTTGCGTTAGATTTTCTTTTCCATTAAATTCAATATGTGGGTAGTTTTTTATTTGCGGTTTTTGGAAGTACTCTGATCTTCATTTTTATGTTATGTTGGCCTTTGACTTGCGCCTTCATCCACCAAAAAAGATTAGATCTTTTTACCGTTCTGGTCAGGCATATAAATTTACTTAGTTCATGAGCATTCAATTAGCTCTTATTTTATTCACAAGCACTTTATTTGATTTAATCTTATTAGTAATGAAAAGAAATCATAATTATATAAGAAAAAAATATAGTTCTGCAAATAAGACCAGGATGAGGTCATGTTTTGTAGTCATAACAGCAAGACTTTTCTAGAAAACGGACAAAATTTTAGGAAAATTCAAGTCGTGAGCTTTCCGCGGACATGGATATCGAGTTAATCGCATGAAAGAGAAACAAGAGGTCAAATTTTGGACAAATATATAAATGAAATAAATGATTCTTCAAAGAAAGGGAAAAGTGGTGCCAGGTGGTGGCGCGCTTAATAAGAGCGTATCACATGGCACTTGCAGCCCAAGCCTTTGCCCCGCGCTAGTTCTTTACTACCTAGAGTCCCAAGTCTGCTAATGAATGAGTCGAGAGCCCTGTGCAATATCTCTATGATGATCTGCAATTGCCCAATCGCCTTGAGTAAGGCCCGAGGTCCCTTTCGCTCTCGATTTTTCCATGTAAATAAGGGGACTAAACATTCTATGGGAGCAAATGAGTTTATGTTGTGGGTGCGGATGCAAATGATGTTTACAACATGAAGGACTTTCTTGCTCTGACTGTGGGAGAAAAGGAAACTAAGTGAAAAGTGTTAGATTTGAAAGAATCTTACGATTTTGGTGAACAAGTGAGATGGGATCATTATGGTGCCTGGACAGACCAAATAGTAGGAGAACAACTTTGATAACATGAATACACCAATATGCTCGGAAGGGTCTAAATGTAGAAGGTGAACAATTTGAAATTACTTGAAACCGCCAAGTTTGGACCACACTACAGATGAAGATCACACCACAAACAGAATGAACAGCACTCAATGTACCAGATAAAAAAAAACAATAAGCTCTACATTGATTTGATTCACATTCAAATTGGAGCTTTGTAGCCAACTTTTTTAGGCCTTGGAATTCTTAGAGAGACTTTGTGGAAAAGTTAGAAGAGGTTTGCCATTTTTGACTAAGTAGAAGGAGTGTGAAGCAAGTTCGTAAAAGAAATCTGATCCACCTGGAGTAAGGTTGATTAATTAGGTTTGAGGCAAGAGCAACTCTTAAAAAGGCGAAAAAAGTCTCAACCAAGGACATTTGGGCCCCGCGCCGAGCTGGGCGCACTCTAGGCCTTTGCTAGTACCTGGAAGGGATGGCAGCACCTAGAAGGGCTGGCCAAGCACCAACCAGCCAGTCACTAGCTAAGGGCCACTAGCCCTCGTGACCGCCACATGGCAA
Organism: Eucalyptus shirleyi; assembly: GCA_017140165.1. Lineage (NCBI taxonomy): Eukaryota > Viridiplantae > Streptophyta > Magnoliopsida > Myrtales > Myrtaceae > Eucalyptus > Eucalyptus shirleyi. Next base: position 30,715,098 of record CM029450.1, read on the forward strand.
CGGTTGCAATAAGACCAATGCATGTCATTCGCCTTTATTTAAGCCATGAATAATGCATACGCGTCTACTAGTATTGCCAAATTAGTTAGTTGCATGTTGTACATCGTGAACATGTATCAAATTGAGATTATTTATTCATCCGAACTTACATTTTATGCCATGGATCACGCCTTTGATGTTTGAATACGTACTAGATTCTTCCTTGTGATTTAATTTGCATGCCATTTTGCACCTATTAGAATATGTATGTTCAATTAGATATTTTGATTAGACTCACTCTTTTTTCATTTTTTGTTGAAACTATATGCATTGGATTCATGCACGCTATTATAATTGAATTCACTTTTGTTATTGGAATTGTATGCATTGGATTTATTGAATGCTTTTTTGATGGAACTGAATTCGCTGTATAGATTCATAAGAATGTGGTATCGAAATGGTGATGTGGAAGTTGCTAACCCTTTCCGGCATATAATCAAGCCCATGGATTGGACCTTAAATTTTTATTATCGCTTTAGACTCTAGATGACTTTCCTATTTGCAGTCAATCTAAATAATGATTGGTGGCAACTCTTACAACAATTTAAGAATCCGGATCACCGAGGCTTACTACCTATGAAAGGAAGAACAATCGGATTTCTACTCTCAAAATGAGAACATTTTTTCCCAAAAACTACGAGGGACACGCTATAGTGATCATTTCATACGTTTTATGAATATTTTGGTTCTATGTACATTGAAATTGCCAGGTCATCAAAGGAGGCCTGACTAATTGAATGATTTCAATTACTTTATGCTAGATATTCACGATGAGGCCATAATCCACAGTCTGATGCTTATGGTAGTGCAAAGGTATAGCTTTTGTATTTTTATTTTTTCATAATTAGACGAGTTTCACTATTAAAAAAAAAAAAATGACTGATAAATAGCATTATCAGTTTTGAACTCGCAATTAGCATTGACAAACCTTTTAGTATATAGATCAAGGCTTTGGTTTAACTAGAAGAAGTGTTAAGTGATCAAGATTTTCTGTCATTATTTTAATTTCTTGTTCTGAAAAGTGTAAACTAATTTAGAGACTAATAGGGTACGTGTGTTGGGAGGCCAAACGTGCTTTCTGATACGAAATAAATATTAAACAATACTCAACAAACTTATTTTAAGAAATAATAATGTAGTTATCAGCAATATTTAAACATGATATTAGCTCTTAATTCTTCAAGACTGAGACATAAATTAGAATTATTCTATTAGAGAGTGAGCTTCGTAATGAGTAACAGTTATCACCGAAAATACAAGGTTTCCAAGTACGCGAAAGTTTGCTATATCTCAACTTGGGAAAAAAAAAATCGTTGACTTTACCTAATATTTTGCTATTAGAATCAAGGGTAAATTACTTGGACACCCCCTCAATTGAAAAAAAAAAAAAAAAAAACTCGGACACTCCTTGCATTTTCAATGTGCGCTCTGCCCTTTGTCGATCCTTAGGTAAAAAAATTAGTCAAAATTGAGTAATCTGGATTAATTTAATAAAAATTGTAGTTGAATCATGAAAATTGACTTGATAAAACTCCACATATCCGGGGAAGAGACATGAAAACAGGGTCCAACGTATTCTCGTGCTTAAAAAAATGATTTTGCATTTTTGCTTTTCTTAACATCATCGTCCATCGTTCGATGTCAAGTATGTAAGCCCTAACTTAGACATCTTCTTTCATCCTCAAGTCGCGGTCGAGCTCGCGGTTTGGTCCCTACTGGTCTAGGGGTGATATCCCCACTTCAAAAACCAAACCCCCACGAAGAAGCAGATGATGGATGTTAATTTTTTGTGTCTAACTTGGAAATTCTTTTGCCAAACCTGATTCCACTGTTAATATGGATTAAACCCCATGAAGAAATCTGATATATTCTCTAACAGTGTTCATGTAATTTTTATTTCTTTTTATCTAACTTGGAAATTTTCGCTGTCATACTATTCTACTTTCTATTTCAATTTGTTTAACATTTTATGACATGCTTAATCATATTGAGCCTTTGAAATTACACTTCAATGTCTTCATGAAATGCGAATAGAACCGCATTGTTTGAGTATGCATTAGCTTTGAATTGAACCACGGTCTGGTTCATTTTGATTTTTTTTTTTTTTGAAATACTAAAAAAGGAGATTCAGTGAAAAATGTGAGAGATTGTATAAATTATAAATTAAGAAGATGGACAATTTTTAGTTCGATTTGGTTAATGGAACTAGAAAAAAAAAAATAAAAGGGATATTTTAGGGATAATATTTTGAAAAACTTTAGACTGATACACTTATAATAAATTTATCCAAAACTACATTTTTTATTACAAAAATCTCAAACTGATACACTTTTCATAAATTTACCTCAAACTAATAAGGATTCAACCGTCAAGCAAAAACCTTTCTGGGTGGCTTGCCATCTCATTGCATCTTCTTCATTCCTCTCTGGTTTTGCCTCTTCAAAAGCCTTATGAAACCTAGCACAATCATATCCCAGTGATCGAAGCTTCTAACAAGTTAATTGTCCTGGCAAACATATCACCCGCTGCACATCTTTATGATGGACACCTACTACACATCCACATTTCCTAGACACCTCAAAAGCACCCAATTCCATCCCTCCCTCCTTCCCAACCTACAGCACCTGGATTGGCTCTGTTTTTTGCCTAAAAAGGGGACCGAACCATCCCATGTACACCCAACTTCCCTTTGTTGCACTTTGCCTTGCTTGTTTTTCCTTTAAACCTAGACTTCACCTACTTATTTCAATAAATTACCACCTATGAAAAGAGAGAAAGAAAACCTATACTTTATAGGGAATGTTGCTGATTTTGCAGCGTGTAATGTCGATTACGAATGGATGCACTACCAAGCATCCACAAACAACACTCACAAAGAAAAACTTATTCAACATCTCTTGTCCAATTTAACTATACATTCTTCAAGTTCCCACACAATTATGGCACCAAAGGAATTGGACTCAAACTTCAGCTCAAGTATTACATCAACTTAATACAATTCGACCGTGCCAGGCATTACCCGATCTATAGCATGCTGCATAAAACCCAGAACCTCAAGAGAGAATCGTTCACCCAAAGCTATGTTATCAATTTCCATGGCTTCGGTCGGTGGTGGTAGTCCATTGTCTCCCCTCGCCGGTCTCCGTCACCTTCAGTTTGCTAGGCTGTTTTACGAATAACTTCTTCCGTTCGCCGGCTCCATTGGCAGGTGGCAATCCTCCACTCGTCAAGGCTCGCTGGTGTCAGATGAAAGATGAGCAATCAGAGATATTGAAAGTGGCGTTGATGGGGTTCAAAGTTTGCCTACGGTGAAGATGAGGAAGGAGCTTCGAAGTTATCGAAGAAAGAAGGTGGAGAGAAAGAATTAAAAACAAAGAAAAAGAATGATAGAAGAAAGAATACAGAAATTTACTTTAGGATATATATAGTTAACCTGGTTTGAGGAAATTAATGAAAAGAAAAAAAAAAGATTAAAGGGGTTGCACACGTGCATAATTTCGTGGTTATGCATAGACGCAAATGAGTATTTATTTATAAAGTATGTGGTCCTTAAAGACCAATAATATTTCTACCATGATCAAAAGGTAGTTTGGAAAGATGAAACTCAATTTTGACTTAGGCTCTATTTGTTTGAAGGAAAATATTTTGCCAGAAAACTTCTTTTTCCATTTTTTAGTGTTTGATGTGGGAAAATAAGCTGGTCAAAGAAAAATGACTTCAGTCAACCAGAAAAATACCAAGTTTGAAAATCAGGAAACGACTTCCTAATTTTAAAGGTGGAAGTCATTTTCCAGAAAAGTTTGGAGTACTATCCATACCCAAGTGTTTTGACAGACGACCGGGTAAAAACAAAGGATTTTTTTTGGTGTATACGCACTCGAGTGAGCATGCATCGTCACCAGAGACCGCAGAAAACTCCAAGACAAAACCAGCATAAACTGCCCATATGGGAAAATCACGTTTCAATGTGATTTATAGCCTGATATAGAGTCTCAGTTGATGCACCAGCCTAGCAGGTACATCACACCAATACAAAATTCGACCATGGACTCAGAGGTCCACAGACCGACAAGCCCTCTCACCAATTGAGTTCAGACCAGGAATAAAGCAGGACAAGAGCAGCTATAGAATCTGTAATTCTGTGCTCGTGTAACGTCCTCTCTACATCATTTCTTATATACTGTTGTCATCTATAGTATACATTCGCAAAAGATGCTTACCCAGCCAGATATTGAATGCAATTTTCTCTGGGCAACTTTAACGGATACCTGGCGGGCTAATCATGGCAACCGCTACCATTACACATACCCTCCAATTTCTAGCCATCTTCATAGAACCAATCCCACAAAAAGAAAAAAGAAAAAAAAAATCGAAACGCCCCCAACATCCCAAGATCAAAATCCCAGAATCGGGGTAAATTTTGTTATAGATAAAGCCAAATATTTGTTTTTAGGGGCTTTTTTGTCTTTTCTATTAGATTTCCTTTTAGGTTAAAAGTGGTACCTATATATTAGCGATGGCAAAAACCCTAGCCGTCAAGACGCTAAAAAAGGAAATAGAGAAGCAAGAAAAAGAGAGAAGAAAAAATTGAGTTTTTTCTTGATGAGTGTTCTCAATCTCTTTGTGCCCTGATCTTGAGAGAAGATCGTTGTTGTATTCCAACTTTTTCCGAAGTTTAGTGGATTCGCAGAGTGCCTCTGCGCGGAGACGTAGCCCAGGTTTGGGTGAACTTCGATAACAAATTTTCTGGCGTGTTCATCTGATTCTGCTCTTTTATTACTATATTATGTCTGGTGAATTGTTTGCGAGCGTTATTTTTCTGAAATCGACGTGAGATTTCGTAACAACTGGTATCAGAGCCTGGGTTGGCTAATCGAGAACATCGAGGGTTTTCGGTGACGTTCGATTGAAAGCAAACAAGATGGCAGAAGATAAATTCAGAATCGATAAGTTCAATGGAGAGGATTTCGGATGGTGGAAATTACAAATAGAGGATTATCTTTATCAGAAAGATCTCTATGCATCACTTGAGGGTTGGAAACCCGAGATGGCGGAAGTGGATCCAACAGCAGAAGCCGGATGGAAAATTCTTGATCGAAAGGCGTTAGGTGCGATTCGTCTAGGGTTGACGAAAAAGACAGGGTACCACATCGCGAAAGCAAAAACTGCAAAAGAAGCCATGGATATTCTAACGAATATTTTTGAGAAGCCATCTACATCAAATCAGGTATTTTTGCTGAAGAAACTGGTTAATATGAAGTTATCGATAGAAGTTACGTGGCGAGCATATTAATAGTTTCACGCAGGTCACGGGTCAATTGGAATCCGCAGGCATAAATTTAGATATGAAGCTTCAAGCTTTATTATTTTTATGTTCTCTTCCAGAAAGCTATAATACCGCAGTGCAGGGAATTTCGAGCACCATGAAAGATGATTTAACTCTTGATGATGCTGTGAGTAGTATCATGGATGAAGAGATGCGAAGGAAAGTCTCAGGTGGAGATAATTTTTCTGCATCTACATCTTCAACGGCACTTGCAGTGGAGAACCGTGGAAGAAGTAAAAGTAGAGGAAATTTCAGCGGTCGTGGCAGATCACAATCAAGGGGTAAGAGACAGGTTGCAAAAGATGAGTGTTGGTTTTGTCACAAAACCGGACACCGGAGGTTTCAGTGTGAAGCCTACAAAAAGAAGCAGCAAGATGAGAATCAAGGTGCTAATGTAGTTAGCGATAAATTTTTGCTAGATAACTTGTGTTTGTCTGCAGGGTTTGACTTGACAACAAATAAATGGTTTATTGATTCTGGTGCTTCTTTTCATTGCACCTCGCAAAGAGACATATTTGATGATTATGCTAGTGGAGATTTTGGACAAGTGGTTGTGGGAAATGGCCACATGTGTCCAATTGTTGGGAAAGGAACCGTGACTGTGAACATCTCAGGTGGAGGACATCTAGTTTTGCGTGAAACTAGGCATATTCCAGAATTAAAGAAAAATCTGATTTCAACCAGTAAACTTGACCAAGAAGGTTTGGTAATAACCTTTGGCTGCGGAGAGTGGAAGATAACCTCAGGGGTAAGAGTAGTAGCAAAGGGAAAGGGCAGTACACTTTACCTTCTCCAAGGAGACAATATCAGTGATATGGTTGCAACTACAATGGCTACAGGTAATTTATCTACTCTTTGGCATTATCGTTTGGGACATCTTGGTGAAAAAGGTGTAAAGCAGTTACACTCGAAGAAATTACTTCCGGGTATACAAAAAGTTGAGTTAGATTTTTGTGAGAGTTGCATTTATGGAAAACAGAAGGCTGTTAGTTTTTAATTGAATGGGCGACAAAATAAAGGCCAGAAGCTAGAGTTGGTTCATACTGATGTATGGGGACCTGCTCAGGAACTCTCTTATGGTGGTAAGAGATATTTTGTCACATTCATTGATGATGCAACAAGAAAGACTTGGGTCTATGCTCTTAAAGAAAAATCAGAAGTATTCGGGATGTCCAGAATGTGGAAGACCATGGTAGAAAAAGAAACAGGTTATCAGATTAAAGCTTTGAAATCTGATAATGGTGGTGAATACACAAGTAAAGAATTTGCAAATTATCTGAGTCGAGAAGGTATACATGGGTTAAAGACTGTTCCTAAAACTCCTCAAGAGAACGGTGTAGCTGAAAGGATGAATAAGACTATTCTAGAACGTGCGAGATGCATGAGACTACACGCGGGTCTCCCGCTACACTTATGGGCTGCCACAGTTGATACAGCTGTTTATCTTATCAACATAAGTCCATCTAGTACGTTGGATGGAGAAATACCATAAGAGCGGTGGTCAGGTAAGAAGATTAATTATTCACATCTAAAGGTGTTTGGTTGTATTGCATATGCTTTGATTGACAGGGAGGATAGGAAAAAGCTTGATGCTAAGTCCCAGAAATGCGTCTTTATCGGATACGGTGGCGACGAGTATGGCTATAGACTTTGGGATTATGAGAATAACAAAGTCATCCGCAATCGCAATGTGGTATTCCATGAAGAAAAGATGTACAAGAATCGTCAGATAGAGATAGAGCATGAGAAGGTAGTACAACCAGAGTATGTTGACATAATGCCCGTGAAGATGTTTCCAGTAGATCAAAGTTTACCTGAAAGAGAGGTTCAAGATGAACCTATTATCAATGAAGAGGTAGTTCAAGAAGAACGCAATGATTCGGAGCAAACGAATGACCCTGAAATACTTGTCGTGAGAAGGTCTACACGTGTGAGAAAGCCAAAGGTAATTTTTGACCCATCAGCTAATACTGTTCTGAGCCATGTCTTATATACAGATTCGGGAGAACCGGAGACTTACGATGAGGCAAAGGCAGACACGTCTCACTTGCAGTGGGAGTGTGCTATGAAAGACGAGATGAGCTCGTTACTTCAAAACAAAACTTGGGAGTTGACCAAGTTACCCACAGGTAAAAAAGCTTTATTAAACAAATGGGTGTACAGAATTAAGAATGAAGCAGATGGTAATATTATATACAAGGCGAGACTTGTAGTCAAGGGCTTTTCTCAAAAAGAAGGGATCGACTACTCCGAGATATTTTCACCTGTAGTGAAAATGACATCAATTAGAGTTCTGCTAAGTATAGTTGCAGTGGAGGATCTTCATCTTGAGCAGTTAGACGTAAAAACAGCGTTTTTACATGGTGACTTAGATGAAGAATTATACATGGCACAACCTAAGGGTTTTGAAGTCAAAGGTAAGGAGCACATGGTATGTCGCTTGAAGAAAAGCTTGTATGGCTTGAAACAAGCTCTGCGATAATGGTACTTAAAATTTGATGGTTTCATGCAAGAAAAAGGATTTGCACACTGTGAGTCTGATCATTGTGTTTATTTTCGCAAATATGATGATGGTGACATTGTGTATCTATCTTTATATGTGGATGACATGCTGGTGGCTAGTTCCAATATGAAGAGAATCGTAGAAGTGAAAAAAATGTTATCATCACAGTTTGCTATGAAAGACTTGGGAGAGGCCAAGAATATTTTAGGCATGAAAATTATCAGGGATAGGAAAAATAAGAAATTATGGTTGTCGCAGGAAGACTATGTGAACAATGTGTTAAAGAGATTTAACATGGACAAGGCAAAACCGGTTGTAACTCCTCTAGCGAATCACTTCAAACTTTCCAAGGATATGTGTCCAAGCACTCGTGCTTTGAAAGATGAGATGGCGGTAGTTCCATATGCATCGGTGGGGGAGTTTGATGTATGCCATGGTGAGCACGAGACCGGACATTGCACAAGCGGTGGGAGTTGTGAGTAGATATATGCGAGAACCCGGTAGAGAGCATTGGAATGCGTTAAATGGATATTGAGATATCTAGCAGGTACTTCCAATTACTCACTTTGTTATGGTGGTACATCTCTAGAGTTGCAGGGTTATGTAAATGCAGATCATTCGGGTGATCGAGATAGTGGTAAGAGTACCACTGAATATGTCTTTACAATTGCAGGTACAGCAGTGAGTTGGGTATCTCAACTACAAAAAGTAGTTGCTTTATCGACAATAGAGGCAGAATATGTAGCGATTACAGAAGCCTCCAAGGAAATCATGTGGTTACAAGATTATATGGAGGAGTTACATCGAAAACAGCCAGTCAGTACACTGTGGAGTGATAGTCAAAGTGCAGTGCACTTAGCAAAGAATGCAGCTTATCACTCAAAAACTAGACATATCAAGAAGCGTTATCACTTTATCGAATCGAAATGAAAGATAATGAATTAAAGCTACAAAAGATTGATGGCTCGAAGAATCCAGCTAACATGATGACCAAGGTAGTAGACAGAGAGAAGCATATTTTCTGTACTACTACCATTGGTATTACTCCATGTTGATTGATGAGGAGTATCGCAAAGGCACAAGTTTTTAAACTACTATCTTTTGAAGAAGATGGATGCAAAGTTGCTTGGTGCTTGGGTATATTTGTCTTTAAGTGGGAGATTGTTATAGATAAAGCCAAATATTTGTTTTTAGGGGCTTTTTTGTCTTTTCTATTAGATTTCCTTTTAGGTTAAAAGTGGTACCTATATATTAGCGATGGCAAAAACCCTAGCCGTCAAGACGCTAAAAAAGGAAATAGAGAAGCAAGAAAAAGAGAGAAGAAAAAAGTGAGTTTTTTCTTGATGAGTGTTCTCAATCTCTTTGTGCCCTGATCTTGATCTTGAGAGAAGATCGTCGTTGTATTCCAACTTTTTCCGAAGTTTAGTGGATTCGCAGAGTGCCTCTGCGCAGAGACGTAGCCCAGGTTTGGATGAACTTCAATAACAAATTTTCTGGCGTGTTCATCTGATTCTGCTCTTTTATTATTATATTATGTCTGGTAAATTATTTGCGAGCGTTATTTTTCTAAAATCGACGTGAGATTTCGTAACAAATTTCTCTATCGGTCTATCGTTTGGAAAAAAGAGTGGTAGCTAACTGCAGGGAAAGATCATTATGTAAAAGGGCCTAAGAAGCTTAGACATTAATGGGCTGCCCAAGATCAGAATGACAAAGAACGACGAAGGAGATCGGAGTCGTCAAGGACCGCTAGGGACGAAAGAGAGAAGGAAGATGCTACCTGCAGCGCTCGATTCTGTCAGAGCGACGGCACGCCGAAGAGGAGAGTCGCACTAAGAAAGGGCGACGAAAACTTGGAGTTTTTTTTTTTTTTTTTGGGTCAAAAAAGAAAACTTTTACTTTTGAGGTCAACTTTTCAGGTCTCCTCCTTCAAAGGCAATGCAATTTTTTCGACATTCGATCAGAACCGATTGCTTTGAGTTGATAGGCCACATACACCCTTAAAAAACATTAATTTTAGTTGTTGTCCCAATTCTACTTTTTATCTCGTAAAAAACTTTTTATTTTAGGTTATGTCACACTTTTTCCTCTAAACTATTTTTATGCCCCATGAAAGAGCCCCAACTTTATTAAGTCCGGTCTCAATCTTGCCCTTAAACTTTTTTTTTTTTATATATCATAAAAAACCCTGAACTTTAGGTACAATTTGATTTTACCCTAAACTTTTTTTTTGTCTCATAAAAAAATCCAAATTTTAGATCCAATTTCAATTTCACTCTTATTTTTTTATCTCATAAAATAACATTTGAGATTTGAAACAATTGTGCAAAATCTGATCATAACAACGACAAGCTTCGCTACTCCTGTTGTCCCAATGGGCAGGACCCACAGGATATTATCTTGAGAACTTATTAAAACTGTCGTACGATCAAGGCTAATATAGTGAAGGCACTTAATTTAATAAATTGAGATTGTTTGGTTGCTGTTTTGAGGAGCATAAATGTGACGGTTGCAATTTGTTATTTAAAGTAAAGCTTGTATGACTATTGCTTATTCTCTCTCTTCGTTCCATTAGTGGCCTGGAGGAGCTTCTTCAAAAGGTTTTTCGAGGTTTTGAATTTGATAATTCTATAAAAATATAATTGAATGGTGAATTCTTTGAGATTTCAACGAATCCATTAGAAACTTATATATCTTGTTTGGGTATACATTTAAACATGTATTTTTTTTCTAGATAATGTCGTTTTTTCTATAACAAATCTTTATTTTATTTTGCCTTAAAGCAATTCTCAATATTGAAACTGAATCCTGATAAAATAGAGTTGATTTTTTGTTGGATATCTGGATAAATAGTTACAGTACTGATTTTCTACAATTGAGTTGTTTTCCAATCCAGCCTTGGAGGCCAAATCCAGTAATGGAGCCCTACCATAGGGAACTTTTGAGGCCTCGGCCCCAAAAATCATGTCAGTGACCATTTCGGCCTAACAGCCGACCATTGGGCCATAATTTAAATATATATACATAGATAAGTATGTATGTAATTGTTCGGTCACTGATATCACTGATTAGCTATGTAGCACCAACATGAACATGCGACACACGATACGGCACGACACGACTCGTCGATACGTTATTTATCCAAAAATAGAGAATTCCAACACGTTATATATTAAATATATATTTTTATTTATAAACGCAAAAATAAATAATAAAAAAGAGCATAGAATTAATTTATACTAAAAATATTAATTCAACATTTGTTGATATCATTCATTGTTTTAATTTGATAAAGATTGAATAAGACATTCAAAAATTGTAAACACAAAAAAGTAAATTTGAAGGAACATGTCATGTTTTCTTACACTTGTCGGAAATTAGTGAGATTTCTTATAGTTCCAAACAGAGTTCAAAGTTCATGATATAGACTAGCTTGAAGCTCCTCTGCAAAACAAGGTTCGAGAAAAATGAAAATCTAGGACAAGAACTCTCAAAGTATGGCCAAAAGAAAAGGAAATAACTAAATTCGCCATGGAAAATGTAAGAGATAACTCACAAGCTAATGACATAGACCAAAGAGATAACTCACAGGCAATGCCTGCGAGAGGCGGAAAGAAGGGAAAAAAAAAATCACAACTTTAAGCTTGCGAGAGCGGCGAAGCAACGCCAGCGAGAAGAGATGCATTTCATCGTCACTCACGGGAATGTCAAAACTTATAAGTGAGAAACTTGAAAGTGAGAATTTTCTTCCTTCCCTTTTATTTTTGTTATTTTCATTATTTTTTCATATATTTATATTTTGACCTCTCAAGTATTGAAAAATTTTAAAATTGACCCCGTGTGTGTCGGAATCGCGTGTTAGAATTTTGAACTCGCATGTTGGAGCGTCTTGGGAAGAGTTGACCACGTGTCGGATTTTGCGACACTCATTGACCGCATATCGGAACGTGTCAAAGCGTGTCGAAGTGTCAGACACGACACGAAAGCTTCCAAAGAATGTCGATACTTCTTAGCTAATTAGTAATTAGTTGACCCCATTTCTCTCATTTTTCAATCTTTACTCATATATTAATTTCAAACGCTCTTTTGTCTCTACGACCGTTTGTTAATTTCGTTTATTTCCGTCTCCTTACAAGGATTTAATCGTGTTCTATGTATTACAATGGAGAACAAAAACAACAATAATAATAACTGTGTCAGATCATTCCCATACGATCCTGGCTTCACCCTACAATAGTTGTGGAACTCATTCAATGAGTATTGCGATAACAACATATACATGCCAACTCTGCCTCCATAACCAATCAAATTTGACTACGACAAGACACGGCCACTCGTCGATGATGAGGAATTGTAGGGATGAATGCCCATAAGCTAGTACCCGCCAAGACACTTCCCGGAACGATTATCCTACCCTCGAAAAGCCCCAAGCAACTTGGGCAAGCTTTACAAGGAACATATCTAGAGGAATTTTCAGCTCGAGATTAGTGTCAATGGTAATAAAAAGGCTAGTTACAAGGAAAATATGTATTACAAGAGTCATAATTTTCATATGACACTCATTTTAATATTATAACTTTGCAATCGACTACTCAAGTGTCATAATTTCATATTACTTTCACTTGAATGTCATGACTATTCATTTAATTACTTAAGTGTTGTTATCTTTAAAAAAAATTCACAAGTTCTCAAGTGAAGGATTTTTCTAATATTTGAAAGAAATGATATTTTTGATTTTTTCAAAGAAGCTAAATATTTGTGCTCAGGCCCGGCACAGCCCGGTGCTCAGCCCGATGTGGCATGCGTTGATGAAGTCGGTCTCTTCGTGGATTGCTTGGGTTCAAAACTAACCCAATGCTGGAGTCCTGTATAATAGGCAGTCAAAGAAAAAACTGGCAACACATTTGTTTGGAGGAAAATACTTTAATGTGAGAAGCTGGTTCATGCCACGCGTTAAATATGTGATAGGTAATCAGGCAAATACAACCTTTACGGTTTGACAATTGACATTCCCATGGTGTCCGTGGGGATAGATATCCAGTTCGGGCGATATAGGATTCTGGTTTAGGTCTCCATGGCAAAGTTGCTGATGTGATTGAAGGAGGAGAATAGAGGTGTCCTGCAGCAAGCTCTGAGCATATGGTTTATATTCAAGCAGCTTTATGTGGTTTCATTTCCCAAATCCAAATATAGAAGACAGAATTATTTTCAGTAAATCTGCAAGGTGGTTTTAGTCAGGATGAGGCCTGGAAGCTTTGTTGGTAATGGAGAGGCTAGACAATGACTTGGCCTCGATTGTGAGGTTTCATCCCAACAATGTCCCCAAATATTCTTTTGTCAAATGGAGGTTATGTTGAACAGGTTATAAACACTTCGATAGGATGAGCAAATGTGTAATGTGATCGCTAATAATGGTTGTGATTATGGTTGTGTAATGAGAGTGCTGAATTGAGGGCTCGTATATTTTTTCCTTGTCCCCTTCTCAAAGGAAGTTTGGCAGCGTGTTTTACGGAATAGGTGAGTGGATGGTGAACTAGCTAGAATGCTGTGATATATTAGTAAGCTTGATCTATGCCACAGATGGAGAATTCATTTTTGTTGCTGGGCAGGAAAAATTTATGGTTAGTTGCTGCTAGTGTTCTTTATGGATTTTAAGGTGTCTAGTTTTTCTTGTAGCTGAGATTTTGTTTTTTAGTAACTGCACGGTATATCTAATGAGATTTTAATTTTATTTTTGAGTTAGCTTTAGCAGAAATTAGTTAATCCACATTTTATAAGTTTGATTATATTTACTTATCAGAAGAAAGAAGGTGCTGATGTAATAAAATAAGATTCAGTGAATGGAAATAAGAGATAAATGAAGGGTAAAGTTGATATATGTCAAGGGCAACATTTGAAACTTGAATGGAACATATAAGTTGTTCTTACAAAGTACCACATGTCAGATTGTGGTGAACTAATACTAATTTATTTTTATAAATATCAGATTAAACAGATGGGAACCATGCCCCCATTTTCATAAGTCTGGCCATTATTTAGCGAACCTTTCATCTAATAGAAATTAATTACAAATATTTAAACAATCTTTAGTGGCATAGGCTGGTCATGTTAAGCAACTCAGAATAATCTAAGTGTCAGGATGATCTTAGTGTTGATGGCCAATTTTTCTAGCATTGTTGCATCTCTCCCTCGGAAAGTTCAGCAACCATGCAGCTGAATTCTACACTTCAAAGATCTTTTTTCTGTAATCACCAATATCCTCTTTACCAACTTCATAAATACATACGGATATTAGATAACAGAATCAACTTTCGAAGAAAAGTTTCTACGTCATGATATTATATTGAAATCACTAAAACATTCATAATCAGCACATGACCAACTTAAAGTGATGAGTCATGATGTTTTTAGATCATCAATTAAGATCATATGTGTTTTGTGATTTCAATCACCGTGTTTTCCAATAGTAATATCATGGCATGACAACAAAGATGTAAAATGAATTACGTCATTATCTACAACATACAACAATCTCTATGAACACAATGAAGGTTCACATGTATAAAATCTACTACCACAAGTGTAAAACTTAATAGGACAAATAAGCTTGGTCAACCGGAAGCACCAATCACCAACAATGAGTATGGTAAACGGTGTACTTTACAAAACAGCTCTATCATACGGTCCCAAAAATCAAGCTGGCCTAGATCACAAATCGCTTCAACCGGTCATAGCAATCAAGCTAACTCAGACCACAAATCGCGTCAAGCAAGAAGGATGCTTTGATTATGCTAAATGAGCGAAAATCTCTATCCCGTGAGAATAAGTGTTAGTACACCCATTAATTACCAATTTAGAAAACTTTATCCCATGCTAGACTCGCCTGTACATAGATTAGTCACCTCTCAGAAAACCAAATAGCATAAGAAAGAGGCTACGATTTAACGTCACTTATCAATTGCGAAATCCTCAAAAGTTCTGCTTGAATTGTGGTGAAAACAATGGAAATCCCGTGAAAGAGAGCGAAATGAAATATTAGGAACCGGCGGCGATATGCTTGGAGATCATAAGCCGACCTTCCTTCGTAGATTTTGAGTGCCATGTCGTTATCCATTACTATATGCAGAAGGGAACAATATAGCGTCCGGAGAGAGACCTATTGGTGCTTTAATTTTTTTTTTCCTATTTTTATTAAACCGACGTGCTAAGAAAAGCTGTTAATTAAATGGGCTGAACTAATGGTATGTTGGGAATTGGGCTCGGGCCTTAAGGCCCACTTATTTGCTGGCTCGGCCTTGCCCGAAGCTTGGGAGTTGGGAGATTCCTCTTCTTTTTTCCCCTGAACGGTCATTGAAACCTTCGCTCGAGTTGAGATCCAACTTGCTAGTCAATCCACTTCTTTTAGTTGGGTGTTTGATGATATTTACTTATCAGAAGAATGAAGATATTAAATGTAATGACATTAATATATAGAAATAAGAGATGAATGAAAGGTAAAGCTGAAATATGTGGAGGGCAGTATTGGAAAATTGAAAGGAAGACATACATTGATCTTACAAAGTATCACATTTCAAATTGCTACCAACAAGGAAAAATTGTTGAAAAAATCTTAAACTTATTGCACTTTTACCATTTGAATCATAAAACATTTCCACATTTTGTCAATTAAGTCAATCTGGCTAATTTTAGTTGGAATTTGCTAACATGGATACTTAGCATCCTACATAATATTTTAATAATTTTTCGATTTTTTAAAAGTATTTTAATCTTTTTTTTTTCTCTTTCCTTCTTTATTTTTTTAACTATGACCATCGAGTTCCCACACCTCCCTTCTGATGCTGCCTCAGCAGGGCTCCAATTTCTCCATTCTTGTCTTCTGTCAGCAAAAACCGACCCGCCACTAAGGAAGAATTCTATACCCGTGTCACTAAGTCAGCCGATGTATAGGAGACTTTGGACTTTCGGCATGCTAGTCTACTCCTGCCACGACGGTGCAAAGGACGATAGTCCCACCATTGAGAAAGAGAGTGAAGAAGGAGAAAAAGATTCGGGCCTTCACGCCTTTAAAGAATGGCAAAAATCACAACACCACTGATTAAGCCCAACGCCGGATCGCTATGGAGTAAGGATCAAGGAATCTTACGTTGGCCAAGTCGTCTAAAGACTCCTAGCTGCCGCCAGAATATGTATCAATACTGCCATTTTCAAAGAAACTATGGCCACCATATAGATGATTGCCATGAACTAGGCAATGAAATTGGACAATTGATCCAAAGAGGGCACCTTACTAAGTATGCCAAGATGGAGGAGAAGGTGTGGGCTAATCCTTTCTGGAGAAGAAGTCGACATGGAGGAAGAGAAGCAGAAAGTTAGACCCAAACTGTCCACCAGCAAAACATGTCTGTCACACTGTCACACAGTGTCCAACTAAGTAAGCGCTAGAACCCTCCTAATAATGCACAAGTATCAATTGTCCAACCTTGAGAAGTATTAGAAACTATAAGCTGTGGCCTTTCTCTAGATGGCACGGTCCGTTGATAGATGAGTACATTTCATCTCCGGAGGTTCCATAGACGAAAGGCATCGTTCTTCCTTTTTCAGGTATCTTCTTTTCACACGCCAAACAAGGAGAGCAATGCTGGGCGATAGGGCCAACAGTGACGAGGACGTCAATTATTTAATGAGAGAATGTGATTTGTAAGTTAACACCCACTCCAAATGATCAACACCTTGTGTGGTTATTTCCAGTACTCATGTTGGTGGCCTAGCCTATGGAACTAGGCTGGATGGTCACAATAACTTGACATCGCATATTATGAAAGGAAAAAACTTGAGGGCCTTTATAGAAAATTAGGTAACTTTTCACAATTAGTCAACCTTGATTTTGCTCAAAATCGTAACCTTAAACTAAAATATCATATACAGGTTTATAAAACCACAGATATAAATGAAATTGCAAAAACATTGATTAATCAAGAAAAATTTCTATTTGTCCCAAATTGATTCTTTAAAAATAATTCTAAGCACTAGACAAATATTCAAGCTTATGTGCTCTTTGCGGACCTAGGTCCTCGTATAATCCTTTCAAAAAAGATGTTCTAAAAGTAGCACCAGCCCAGCGTCTTCAGATCTTCGACGCAATTCCTCTGCAGCAGTCCACGAACCTCACGCCCATTCAAAGCCCAACGAAATTGGACCCATCAGCTTGTAAGTTTCAGCTCAGCTTGTAGAATTCCAGCCCAAGAGATGGGCCCATCTTCAGCTTTGAAGTCCAGCCCAAAAATATTTCAGCAAGTCAATTTAAGATCGGCCCGCGAGGAAAGCCCACCAGCAGAGTTTTGTGAAGCCCATTCCAGTGCAAAAAACAAATCTCATTTGGGCTGAGATTTGTTGGGCCAAGTCCAAGGCCCGGTCCAAGTCCGCCGGTGTCGTCGAAAGTCCGATTTCGGCCGCCATCGTGTCGCCGTTGCGGTGATTCGATCCCCGCTTTTTCCAAGTGAGTTTTACTCACTAATGCTTTATTAGTTTGCTAATTATGCCTTAGGGTTGGTTAGATTTAATTACATGCACTTAGGTGGTTAGATTAGGTTAGAACAATTAATTTAGTGACTTAATGATGCATGTTAGGTGGTTAGACCTAGCTATTAGCAAGTAGAAATGTTTGGTTATTTATTAAATGCATCTCGGGATTTTTCCCGACCCGTTTCGGGCTCCAATAAGGCAATATGGGCCTAAATTGGATTTTTAATATTTATTTATTTATTTTTCGAAATTAATTATTTAATTATTTATTTTTCCGGAAATTCAACTGGGATGGCCGGTGACCGGAATTTCGTGCTGATTGTCGTGGTGCAGCCCGTTTATTTACTTGAGCTCTACGTTGTGTGGAATTGAATTTATTGTGGAATTTTAGGAATTGTCCTAAATTGTTTGTTATTGAATATTTGATTGGTAATGGCCAAGCATGGGTATATAGCGCCAGTACGTTGATGGGCTATATAGTAGGGAGAACGGTGAGAGCTAACTGAGAATGTTATTGGCTGAGACCAATCAGGTACGATGTTATTGGACATACGTGGTTCGGTGATTGGAAGTATCACTGGCGAAAACGGCGCCTTAAAGAACGCACGTAAATGACTTATAGACAAACGTGGTTCGGTGGTTATGGGAATATCACTGGTGAAAACGACGCCTTAAAGAACTCACGATGTTGTCTATAGCCGATGTCACCTTGGCGAAAACGGCGCCCTAGAAAGGACACGTGGTTCGGTGATCGAGGTTATCATTGGTGAAAACGGCGCCTTAAAGAACGCACGGTGTCGGTGATCGGTATGTCATTGGCGAAAACGACGCCCGAGAAACACATGTGATTTGGTGAATGAGTACACCACTGGGAAATCGTGGTATGAGTGGGAATGACCTAGAAAGGGTCCGGCTGACATGTAATCGACTTAGTCGATTGACCAGTGCTTGATCGGAGGTCGTGAATTGTTTGAATATCTATGTTTAACCTTGAATTGCAGGTTGGAACTGAGACTAAGGTAAGTCCTCTACTAATGTCGACTTAAACACAAAATTGATCTGAAAAAGCTGAATCAATATTTTGAAGTAGAAGATGATCCGCTAAATCTTGAATATAATGAAGTCCCATCCAAACCCTGTTTTAGCATAGATAGGCGTGAGACAAGTATAAAGTATTGTAAATATATTATGAGTTGTGCTGTTAATGAAAGTGTGGTTATGAATTTCAACTCTTTCCTATCCCAATGGAAAACTAAATAAAAAGAAAGGTTTATCATAATTTTCGATAACATCAAAATCTCTTAATTCACTTTGAAATGAATCAATTGGCTTACTACTAAAGTATAATGAAGTTCCAAAGATCCTTAAAGGCATTCAACTCTCAAATGGAAAACTAAATATTTTTATCAAATTTTGATAACATCAAAATCTCAATTTCTTTGAGTCTGACCACATAAGAATCTCTCCGTACCTCGGATACAAGAGCATAATATCTGTAAAATTGCAATAATGTTGAATATGATCAAATGTCCATCAACCTTAATATGTGCCTCAAGTACATGCACATAATACAAAATGAATTCATGCCTTGCAAGTCTAAGCATTTCACGAAAGAGATATCACATGCATACCACTAAGCTTATTCACTTACACTTAGTAACAAGATGTAGTAGAAAACCTGTGTATGACGAGCTCACATACTTGTTAGGCCGTAAAGATGCCACAACTTTAGCAAAGAATTTCTTTTATAAAATTCCGTCTTATATTATCAAAATTATCTAAGTCCTTCATATTTCAATTAAACATTTCAAAGGAGACAATCGAACAAAACCTTTAAGAGTTAATGGTGTTTTTTTTTTACAAACTCATCTTTAGGTCGTTAGGTGGAGAAGGCAACAAACAAGTAGGGCGTCTCACTGCATTGCTCAAATCCTCAACGTATAAAATACAATAATGCTCTCTTGGATGTGATTGGCGAAAAATACCAAAAAAATCTCCAACCTATTATATTTGTACCAATTCAATTTTAAATCTTTTAATATGACCAAATTAGTGTTAAACTTTTTTATATTGATACCAATTCAATCTATCCAACTAATTTAGGCTAGAACTTGCTACACGGATGCCGACCACCCTATATAGCATAGCTAACACTAACGTAGACATATTTTTAATTTTTAAATATTTTTTCAATTTTTGCATTAATTTTTTTAATTCCCCTTTTTTCCTTTTTTTCCCTTCTCTTTTCTTTGGCTTGGGATACAAGGCCATGGCCAACAACTAGCCACAAGCAAGGGTTGGCAAAGGCATTGCCGCCCTTGCTGAGACCACGAGGGTCTAGCCCTCACCGGCACTCATTTGTGGCTGGTAGGGAAGAGGAGGGGGAAAAAGAAAGGAAAAAGGGAAAATTAAAAAAAAAATTGATAAAAAATTCGAAAAAAATTAAAAAATTAAAAAAAAATTATTTACACCATCGTCAACCGTGCCACATAGGATTACCAACATTCACATTAGCGATTTTGGGTCAAAATTGGCTAAATAGATTGAATTGATACTAATGTGAAATGATTTATGACTAAATTGATTTAACTAAAATGTTTATGACTAAATTGATATCAATATAATAGGTTTGGGACTTTTTTTGTTATTTTCCTGATGTAATCATATACCATGAGATGATAAACATCCCATTAAAAAAAAAAAAGATTTTTGAGTGCCGCATGAGTCTCAATTAGTGAATCTACTTTGGTGATCAAACACACACATCACCATGTGTAAGTATTCTCAAAACTGGGATGTAAAGGATAGTCCACAATTACCCGAGCAATTCTGCCGATCTCAATATGTGAAGCATTGTGGTGCTCAAGCACACATTGAATCACGTGAAATTTCCAAATAAAAATGCTCAAATAACATATGAAATTTTTTTTGACATCACAAGTAAGTCACTTGGGCAACCAATCATTCATGTTACGATATGAGATTTCTTGTCTCTTCATCTAAGTTGAAACAAAGACGTAAAACAACATGGTCCTTAAAAAATCTCATCGTGCTAGTTCGAAGAATAAATTTTTTATGGTAGCATACTTAAAAAATGACTCAAAATATTGTACTTAAAAGATAAATATTTTCAAGGAACAAAATATTTTTTTTTCAAAAGTATCTAGTTTCTCATATCAAGGTAATATCGCAGCACCTGACTTTTAGAAAATTATGCCTGAATACAGTTTATCTCGATTTTTCTAAGCGAAAATGTACCAAGACTGCCAATAGAGAAACAAGGTATAGCATGTGGAGCATAATGCAAAAAACCGCACTGAAAACAGAGCCCAATAGTCATGTCACGGGCCCACCCGCGCTTCTTTTGCACGTGGGGTTTGCTATGATGGGCTACGATCTTCTACAATCTCTCGCCGGATCACTCGACCGGGTTTGCGACCCATCATGACCCGTTACAGACCCGACATTAAAACGCAGCAAATTCGACCCATTTAGAGCGCAACCGAAGCTCTATTTCCCTTTTAATATACATTAATAACCGAAAAATCCCGATTCAATGCTTTAGTTCGAAATGAAATCTCTAATTTATCGAGAGATCAAGAGAGAGGCCAATAACGGAAAATCTTGTGAATATCTCGAACTTATACTCAATTAAACATGCTTTAAGAAAAGAAAATAGCCTCATGAAGGTTACCCATGCGTAAATATTGGCCTAATGATGGACTATTTATAAGGAATTCTTACCATTAACGCTCGGTTTCATCTAACCCTAGAAACCAAAACACCCAAAACTCGATTCGTGTGCTCCGATTAGAATTCATTCGAAATTAAAGCTTAAAAAAGACTAACTTTGCTGTGGGTAGCACGATAATGGAGCCAATTTGGACATATAATAAGAAATCAAGATCCAATTTGAAGCTTGTCCACACATGGTAATTCTCTCAGAAATTTCTGAAACTTCTAGATCAAAATTGTCACAATCCAATTCATATAACAACATGAAATTCATAAACTCGAACTGATATTCAACGTAGAACAGAACCTCTTCACTAATTTTGTGCATCAAGAAGTTAAATTGTCACATTGCACTACATGATATTCGTTTCTATGATTCTCACCAAAATCTATAAGTTCGAAATTCTTTATGCACGGATTAGATTAGGATAGGAAATCTAGAGGGCATAAGAATCATTGCATGGGTAACAAAAAACATAAAATAAATAACAAGCAAGAAGGTAAATTTGTAGAATATCATTTCTCAGTTCATATAATTTCATCTCCCCCTCGCTTGGTCTCGTTGCTCTCTCAATCTTGTTTCTTTTCTGTTGTCTCTCTCAAATTTCTGAAATTCTCATCTTGCATGTTCCCGATTCACCATTATCTCTTTGCATGGATGGCTTTTCACTTTGTTCCCTCTCCGTTCTTTGCTGATACCACCATATAGTAGAGTTTCTCTTCGGATGGCTTCTTCGTCTCAGGGAGAGGAAGCCCGACTTGCCGCTCTTTGCAGTCGGTTAGGTCGTTTATGGACTCTTAAGCCGATTGAAGTCTGGGAAGACGAGGCCCTTGCAACAAAGCTTGAGGAATGTAAGTTATGTCTAATTGGGAAAATTCTCTCTACTTCTACTGTCAATCTCCCTGCTTTTCAGCATACAATGAATCGTATATGGCGCACAGACAATGTTGAAGTATCACAGAGGGAGGAAGGTCTCTACGTTGTCAAGTTTAACTCAGAAGCAGAAAAACAACGTGTGTTAGAAACTGGTCCCTGGTTATTTTCTAGTAATCTGGTCATTCTTAAGCCCTGGACCCCGAATACTTCCTTTCACTGTTATGACTTCACATGCTGTGCATTTTTGGTCCAAGTATTTGGCCTTCCTCTAGAGCGATGTACTCCTCAACTTGTTAGCAAGGTTGTGAGTGAAGTGGGAAAGGTTCTGGAGGTTCACATAGAATCTAAGGATAAGTCACCAATCCGAGTTGTGCGAGCAAAAGTGGAACTCAGCCTCTCAGAGCCACTAAAACCTGGAAAACTTATTCGCATAGCGGGGAAAAACATATGGCTCGATTTCCGTTACGAACGTTTACCCCACTACTGCTATTCTTGTGGAATTATTGGTCACTATGCATCATATTGTAAGGATATTCCCTATGAGGATACTAAATTTGATAGCAGGGATCAACTATACTATGGGCAATGGCTTCGGCCGATGTAAGGGGAACACGATCCTTTCACGGCAAGCTTTTTACGAATCTACAACACCTCCGAAACTTTTGAAGAAAACGTACATTCGAAACTCCTCCATCAGGTCAACTCTTACTCCTACTGTTCTTATGAGATCCCTCAACAAACCCCTCCAATGGAGGCTCGGCCGACTCGGCAGGCTCCACTCCTCTCCCCGAGCTTATGGTCTTGTTTCCTTCCCACCCCGCACCGAAGACAAGAACATGATTATTCCAATTCCACAAAAGCTTCTTCCTCTAAGAAGACTAAACATTCGCACTTGCGTGCAAAACCAAATCCTATAAAAAGGCTAAGCGTTTTTGCCGTATCACTCGTTCCATCCCTCTTGACACTCTTGGAGAGTCTCGCTTCTTAGATACAACTTCGCTGTGGGTAGCACGATAATGGAGCCAATTTGGACATATAATAAGAAATCAAGATCCAATTTGAAGCTTGTCCACACATGGTAATTCTCTCAGAAATTTCTGAAACTTCTAGATCAAAATTGTCACAATCCAATTCATATAACAACATGAAATTCATAGACTCGAAATGATATTCAACGTAGAACAGAACCTCTTCACTAATTTTGTGCATCAAGAAGTTAAATTGTCACATTGCACTACATGATATTCATTTCTATGAATCTCACCAAAATCTATAAGTTCGAAATTCTTTATGCATAGATTAGATTAGGATATGAAATCTAGAGGGCATAAGAATCATTGCATGGGTAACAAAAAACATAAAATAAATAACAAACAAGAAGGTAAATTTGCAGAATATCATTTCTCAGTTCATATACCTGTCACATTCTCACGACATACACCGAGTCATAGGTAACTAAAATCCCATTCTCACGAAATACGCCGAGTCTAGGCAAACTGAACAATGATCATGACGTCATTGACTCTACGATATTATGAATTCAAGTATATTCGACATAATTGATATAACAAGGAAGCTTAAATCTAGTCAATGCAATTCTTTGCCTTCAGAAATCCATGCCAATCACATGCAAATCATTTGCCTTTTGTGTCATCATTAGGGATCGCACATGATGTCGTCCAGAACTACGAAGTTTTGACAAATCAATAGCATGCCTAGAATTACCTCAAAGTGAAGAAAAAGTGAAGAAAAATCAAGCCACATTGCAAAATATGTAGATGCCAAAAATTAGCATCAGAAAAGTGATGCCTACGTAGGGGGTTATGCCATAAATTATCTTAAGTTAAAGCATGAAATGGACTTGTGATCACAATTGCAACCCTCAGTAAACACATGAGCATCTGGGCAAAAAGCTGATTTGGACATGCATGACGCTTCATTTCTCTGGTCCCTTGATGAACATCTGAGATTGGAGCAGCAGTAAATAACACGTGCATTGTTAGTTAGAGTGTGCATTGTTAGTTAGAGTGTGCATCGATAAATTTAAAACACTTCAGGGAATGCTCGACGTTTAACTACATCCTCTTACCATATAATGGAATGCTAATCATAGTCAATAACATTCACACATATTTCTGTACTTAAGGGACTCTCCGAACACACTTTGATCATACAATGTTTTAACATCTTGAGATAAAATAATTAACAATAATTGTTTCTGACATCACACACAGGCAGGAAACTATCTTATTTTGCTAGAATCAGCACCAATGACGTCACGTTCAGATTTGCGCCTTTACATGTAGAATACAAAGAGCCAGAAAACTAATTCAACATTAATTTTGCGATGACTTCACCTCAAGAATTGGAACTACCCTGAAGTGCAAGTTTGACTTAGGTTATAGTAAAATGAATAACTCACAGGAAAAAGAACAATGAACAATATAATTAAAATATAGTAAGAATATAGAATGAAGAGAAAAGATGTGATCAAACTTCATTTTGAAGACCTTTTCTAGTGCCGTCTTTGTGATTGACTTACCATCATACAAGGAAATCTATAACTATAGGAATATTCAATTTCATGAGCATCATTCCATACTACCACAGCAAGCAACATTGCCAACACCCTACCATGTGCCATTCCTTTGTTAACAGGCTAATGATATACAGAGGTCGCACCATGCAGCCTACTAGTTATATGCAAAATTAATTAGCAAATCATTCAAAATGCAGCAGAGATGCATCAGAATAGTGTACATGATGTTCACAAAAGCAAGGAATCATAAGTTGAAAGGTCTTACCTAGTTGTGCAAAGGCATGAGAAGATTCAACAGGAAGAATCGATGCACAAAGATCTAACGAGAAGCCTGAGTAACCCGTGATCTGTGAGGCTTTGGAGTTGAAAACCAAATATCAGCATTCAATATATCTATAAGACTCAAACAATTAACAGTTTCCACAATGTCATTAACAGCAAATAAAGGAAAAGAAGGGGAAACAAGGCAAAAAGAAATGATATTCATGTACTAGGGTTCTACAAAACATAGAAGAAACATGAACCAAGTTGATTTTATCATTGTGAAAACAAATTATTTCGAGGCCATAATTTCTTAATGTAATGAGTTTCCAAAGAGCACTGATTATCTCAGAGGCTTGAAAAAATTATGGTCTGATCAGTCTCTTGATTTATTACCA
This sequence comes from Eucalyptus shirleyi, assembly GCA_017140165.1. NCBI lineage: Eukaryota > Viridiplantae > Streptophyta > Magnoliopsida > Myrtales > Myrtaceae > Eucalyptus > Eucalyptus shirleyi. The sequence continues at coordinate 30,740,298 of CM029450.1, forward strand.
GCTGAAGAGCTCAGGGAGAATTGCTCAACCCAAAACCATATATGTTTAGCAATTCACAATAGGGATATTGCAAAATGATGTCTCTCTAATGAGGCTGATCATTGGATTATCAACTGTTAAGCTACTGTACTTCATCTTATTCGTAACCAAGGACATGACATCCCATTTTTCAAATGGCAATCTGGCTAAAAACACCCAGTCTGGACGGAAAGCTACATGTGATAAACAGGGCATCTGAAAATTGGCCCAAAAAAAAAAAATTGTGGGCATATGAAACTCTACCTTTTGTTTACTAGATAAATTCCTACACCTTACTATTAGGGACATGACATCCCATTTCTCAAATAGCAATCTTGCTATATCCAGTCTAGAGAAAAGCTACATCAGATAAATAGGGCATTAGCCAATAAATAAAGACTAGGCATCTGAAACTCTAGCTTTTGTTTACTAGCCAAACTAACCTATTCATAGCAACCATTGTATGGCTGAACACCGCTCCACTCCAGCATCCATACTTAGTCTGATTAAGTGTAGCCGCCATCTAAAGATAAGCACCTTACCCTTGACTTAGAAAACTCCTGAATGGGTTCTAACTTCTGAATGAATTGTTATCCAACCAAAGACCCACTAGTTCTATGCTTGTAATTTCATCAACCCTTTGTCATTACAAATCATTTGACTGGCTAGCTTTATTTACCTAGGTTGCGCAGATAATTCTCCAGACCAAGGATACAGCAACAAACGATTTACACATTAAGAAGTGTGTTCACGCGCGCATGTGTGTGTGTGTGAGAGAGAGAGAGAGAGAGAGAGAGAGAGAGAGAGAGAGAGAGTTGTTCAGCAAGATCTATAATCAGTAGAAGCCCCAGCTACTGCACTTCATCTAGCCTGTTGAGAGAACTGATTGGAAAGTAGAAAGAGAAATAGGCTTTTTGAATTCTTCTCAATCAACATGGAAGGAGAGGAGTGCTAGGAAGACCAAAGTATTAGATTTTAGAGGAGGACTTTTTCCAAATGGGTCATTCAGGGAGATGTTGCTAGCACGCACAATGCTTGACTTCAATAATTGGTAAACATTGGTTCAAAAAGTGGAATTGCTTTATTATGCTCATAAAAGCCTCTTAAAAATTGTATTTAACGATGGAAATGGATCCATTTAAATAAGAACTATCATTTCCCTCATGTACTCTAATGTAAATAGGTGATAGCTGGGGTATTATAACATTCTTTCGAACAGCCAGTTCAACAGGTTAAAATGGTTGATTGCTGCTCATACCGTTAAGGTTTCCTGGTTCATAATAATCTCGTAGAAAGAGAAATTGCTTCTGATGCCATTATACCTCCCTAGCATCTGAAACCCTTTGGTCCAGAATCCCTATTACTAAGAAGAAACAATAAAATAGTTGGAAACAATCATCAACCAGGCACACACTCAAAAGGGGAAACATGGATGGAATTTCTGTGGAAACCAGCCAATATTTGTCAATGATTCTGCACTTTTACCTAGCTCAAAAGCTTGAAACTTGAGACAGATTCTATTTGCAAACAATGTCCATATGTTGTGTGAGAGATAATTTAGCAAACCAATTGACAAAGCACTTTGCCAACAAAGCACTTTGCCAAAGAAGATACTATCCAAGCAAAAACAAGTTTACTGATTGGAGAATATGTTTAGTTCAGGAAGTTTACATTTCAGTCCAAAGAATAGCAATTTTTAGAAATGTCTGTCAGGTTTTCATGGAAGTAAATTATCTCTGAAGTGCTCCATTTGATTTAATTTACAGTAACTAGGCTCTATTAAGGGGCATTAACCTTGGCAAAATTCTTGCATCAAATTTAAGAGGAGTGTGTTTGGGGTAACAATGGCTTCAATTTTTTACTTCAACGGTACCTTTGGCAGTTGTATTTTCTATTCAACATGAAAACTAATGTCCTTTGAGAACAAACAACATGCTATAAATAGGGTGATTCTCAGAGGCTTTTAATTCAGACAGGCAATTTCACTTCAGAGAGATCTTGACACCAGCAATCTGATTGAGAGCTTGTATACTAGTACAAAGTTTGATTAAAAGCTCAATGAGTTTTAAACAAGCTTAGGAAGCATGAAATGTTAGTAGAGTCAGGAAAATGAAAAATCATACTAGAAACACAAGCCATACACTAGAATTTAGCAGGCACATGCTCTCATGCATGCAAGGAGAGAAAATTGCAACTATTAAACAAGAGAGGAGATTTTATTTATCAAGTACATTGCCCATGGCATATTAGAAAGCATAATTAACTTTCAGATGAACTATCAAATTTCTTTGTAGATTTCCCGATTTAAACATGATAACACTAAAGACATCAAAAAATCTCACTGCACTGAAAAAAAGTGAGGAAGAAGAGATGAAGAAACAAGGGGGAAAGGGAAAAGGAAAACTAATGTTAGCTTAACTTGTAGCACTTCCTAGAACTATAAATCTTTTAGGGCATAAAAAAAAGAATACGAAAATGTCTAACAAGTCACAAAGAATTCAAGGAAAAGGAAACAAAGCGGGGAAATTTAGAATTAAAATATACTTGACTTCTTGACACTTCCGGAAACTCCACTTTCTTCCATTTATACTAGGAAAAGGACAGAAAAAATGGAACATAAGTTCCATAAACCTCCATTAAATTTCATGGTTATTTGGTGCAATAGTCAATTAGTGACAAATAGAATCACTATGAAATCACATCCATTAGTTATAAACATAAGGAATCATAAATCTCCAGTAAGCTTTAGCTATCAATTATCATATGTCACAATTACAAAGTGGAACTAGGTAGATACAAAATCAACAACAAAAGCAAGTTTCGAAATGCATGCCTCGGAGCTATTTGAATGCAACACCAGCATTGAGCCACAGCCTCCAAATTTATCATTTGCATAGACATAATATACTTCATACCTAAAAAGGGATAAGAGACATCTAATCATTTATGAATAAACCAATTTTAGGAAAGTTTAGTTTTATTTCAATATGACCAACATATGTACCAGTGATTGATAATGCTACTGCACCAGTGATCTGGTAGAGAGATGATTTTTGGATGACTTGTATACTGCTACTAGGGTGGGATGGGTTCCAATCAGCTACATCTTCCAAACATTGCATAGGATTCATGCTCACCGTCACAACTAGAGATTCATTCTCTCTATCATGAAACTATGCCATAATTAGGGCTAATTTTTTAGCTCCAGAGGGAGGAAATTGAGCAAGGCGGTCAATTATTTGCAAGATGACTCCTCTTGCTTGATTTCATATTCAGAAAGGCAATGAGCTAGTCCATGTTTTCCACAATGCTTTTGACTCATAATCAGATCACTAGGAGTAGCATGAACTATAAATCTCAAGCTCTCAAAGTCAGAGTTTTCATGGTTTATCTTTTTTCCCTAAATTTTTTGTTTCAATGGTAGGTCTCTTGCTTCTTCACCTTGTACTAGAACTTGTTCTTTCAAGACTAATTCTTAAATGGACAATGTCTGTAATCTAGATTAGCTACTTCACGTACTGCTCAAATCTCAATGAAATAGATCCTGTTTCACTACGTTTTAACTTTTATTTCCACGACAAACATTGTATGAGTTCTGAACAAGCTTAGCAAACATGAAATATTAGATCATGGCAGCGTCATAATTAAGACTGAAACACTAATCATCATAGTAGAAGAAAAAGTAACATATCATCTAGTCACTGAACTTCAAGGTTGTCCAGAGCAAGCTTTGCCTTATACAAGAAAGGCAAATAGATCTACTTACTTTTAAGGAGAAAAAAAAATGTGGACAATAGGCAACTCAACAGAAAATCAGCATCAAGTTGCCAGCAGTAGAAACATTTCAGTATCAATATGCAGCTACTAATGGAATGAATCCATATCTTGTGGCTGGAAGATCAAGATCTTGCAGGTCCTGATTAATATACTGGTCACAAAATTTGAAGTAATGATTATTAATATATACTTATCCTGTAATACAGATGCAAATCCCACCTAACACTTAAACTGATGTGGCTCTAACAACACTTGAGCAAAAACAGCAACTAATTTGAGAAACTACATGTTGCTCATTCCAATGTATTTTATTATTGGTACCTTAGAAGTTTATCCTTCATTAATGAGGTTTCACTCATACATTCAGGAAGCATCCAGGAGTTTTAGCTTCTCGGTCAATTTCCTTCATAAAAGCTATGGCACATTAGGATCAAAAGAGAATCCTAAAGTGTTGCAAAGGCCTCAGAATTCAGAATCAACAATCAGCTTCTTGTGCGTTGTTTCTATTCTACCAAATAACTCATGTGAACTCCGTGTTTCTGTGATTATTTCTTTTTCATATCCACATTCCACAATGTCAACCAATGTTCATATTACTCTCACACTCCAAGAAAATTTGGTTTTCAATTCTCCCTAGTTGCCAAAGTCAAGATGTAGTCAAAGGACTCCCTTTAGCAACCTTTCTTGGTGGTTTGCCATCTCACTGCAACTTCTTCATTCCTCCATGGTTTTGGCTCTTCAAGCGCCTCATAAAACATAGAGCAGAGCCCTATCCCAGTGATCAAATTTTCTCCGAATTGCACATCTGTATGATAAGAACATACTACACATCCATATTTCGTAGACGCCTCAAAAGCACCCAAATCCCTCCCTCCCTCCCTCCCTCCCTCCCTCCCTCCCTCTTAGCCCACAGCACCCGGATTGGCTCAGTTTTTTTTTTCCTAAAAAGGGGATTGAACCAACCCATGTACACCCACTTCCTTTGAGACTAGACTTCACCAACTTCTTTTCAATAAATTGCCACCTATGAAAACAAAGAAAGAAAAGCTAAACCTTCCAGAGATTGTCGCTGATTTTGCAGCGTGTAATGTCAATAACCTATGAATTCACTATCAAGCATCCACAGACTAAGATTATGAAGAAACACCGATTCAACGTTTCTGGAACAAATTCAACCACACATTTTCCAAGTTCCCATGCAATTATAGCACCATACATATTGAATTCAAAATCCAACTCAAGCATTACTCCAACTCAATCAAATTCGGATGAGTCGACGTCACCTTGTTCTATAACAAGTTACATGAGGCCCAGACCCTCTGGAGAGAATCATTCACCCAAAGCTACGTCACCAATTTCCACGACTTCAGTCTGCAGTGGTAGTCCGTCGCCTCCATTGGCCTGCCTCAGTCACTGTCAGTTCGTTGGGGACTTTGTTGGAGGGAGACACACTTCTTCTGTTCATCGCCTCTATCAGCAGGCGTCGATCTTCCATTTTGTCAGAGCTTCGTGGTGTCAGATGGAAGATGAGCAATTGTGATGCTAAAAGTGGCATCGATGGAGCTGGAAGTTTGCCTGTGGCAGAGGAAAGAAGGAGCTTACCGCGGGAAAATCAAAGAAAACAGAGACATTAACGAAGTGCTTATCTCAATCCAAACTAATGAGATTCAAGTGTTTATACTACTAACCGATCCTTAATCATGGTTCGACTTTCGTTCAAGCCTAAACATCAACCCATGGACTCGGATTAACATAATAGAGCAAAAATGTGCAGGAAACACATAACAAAAGCACACATAGATTTGGCCTTAGCAATGGCAGGATAATAAGAGGATAGTGGTTCACAATCAATGAAAGATTTCTATCATATGATACACTTTCATATAATCTCGAAATAAACCAAAATCGGAGGCAAATCCAAACAAGCTTGGTTTAGGCAATTATCGAATAGGTGAAGTGATTCTTAGCTAAAGGGGACTCACGTATGAGATTTCAAGTGCGACTTGTTTCGGATCATTTCAATCAGCAAAGATTAGACCCAGATCATGAAAACAGACTCATTAGATGCCAATTTTTGAATAATCACAACCTTTTTTCTATACCTATTTCTTTACATATAATAAAAACCGTAACAAGAGAAATGATTGCAACTTTGTTCAAAATGAATATACCTGCTCGGCCACTAGCAAATATAAGAGTAGAGATCCTTTGAGGTGTCAATGATGAAGAATCACACCGATAAGAGCAGATTGAGCGGGAACTCAACACTTCAAGCTCTTAGATCTGAAACAGAGTCAAATAGAGGAATCTCGACATGGCTCTACAGGCAGTGAACTGGAATGCAAAAGATAGATAGAAATGGGGAGTGGTATTTTGGAAGAGTTAAAACCAACAAGATAGAGGGAGATTATTTCATTGAGAGTTCGCCGTAGTTATACTTGCACATAAATTCTAAATAGAAAGTCATTCATACTTCATAAGAACCTTAGATTACCATGGAGGAGTATTATCGCGACCATTCTCAAGGTGAAATATCGAAAGGGAAGTTAATAGGTTTCCTAAGCTAAAGATTTAGTGTGAACTCTTCCAAGCTCATACCAATCGCAAGTGAACTCTTCCAAGCTCATACCAATCGCAACTTTGCAGTTTTAATTTAATTGATTTAACACACAATTCAATTCAATTATGAGTCATCATTAATCTATTGTAAATCAATTAAAAACCTAATTAAGATGTGAGAGAATATTTTACTTATGTGAACCAAATATTCACAGATATGAAGACTTGCTTACGCTAGAAAAATCTAACATGCTTTCAATACATTTTATTTTTAATTCAAATATATTATGCAAGTGGTCTTGATCAATTTTAAACCTAGATCATTAACATAAGCCTCATAGGTCACGGATTACTTTGGCTTCTCATTAGATCTAGGTGTTTTAATTCTTCTTGTTGAATCTTCTTTAGCCTTTGAGGCTTTACCCAACTAGGTAAAGACCTCTGAACTCATGATTCTTTGCTCTTTTGAGCAAAATGTACATAGTGTATGGTATTATATGATACACGTTGTTTGGGTAGACAAGGCCTGTCACTCTGACGGGCCAATTATTCGTTTTCTATTGAATTTTTAAATTGAAATTCCAAGAAAAAGGAAAGAAATTCCACAACACCCCAAAAAATGAATTTAGAAATTCTGACTTTTTGTTTGGTGGACAAAATTGCATAAAATCAAAATAGGATAATCTTTTTTCACTTATCAAAGAAGTTTTGTGATACATCAAACACTTACTTATACTAGATATAGTTGAAATTTTATATTCCAATGCTACCCTTGGGACAAAAAACTTGACTTGTAACATCATGTGGAAGATCCATTATCTCTCGAAAAGTTGATAATTGCTCTTGGAAAAAAAAATTATTTGCAAATGCACCTTAAAAGATGGTGTTCAGATAGCACCACTCCTCATCTTATTGTACATATGGTTTTCAATAACTTTTGCATTGATTAAGTTGCATAAAAATTGAGTGCTTTTACATCTTCTGACGGTTTAGCAATATATTAGTTATTTTATTAACAAGTGTTTTAGGCTCTCAATCATAGTAAATATAGAAACATTTTTCATGTGAATACATAAATCGCATATAAAACAACGGAAACGGCCCATATAATGAAGATCGTGAGCCAGCTCGTGAAATCTCATGAATTCACTAGCCTTGTCGACTCGCTAAAAACCGGCGGCTCGCCCTGTCTTGGGCCTCATTTTGGTGCATCTGAGCCTGCTTTCTAAAGTCCTGGGCTTCGGATTGATTAAAGTGGACTCAGGCCTACTTTGCCCACTGATGGGCTATTGAATTTGCATCAATTTGGGCTTGAAGTTCGGTGCGTTGCTTTTTATAGACCCAACATAATCAATCGTACTTTCAGATTGCCCGGACCGGACAAGTGCGACTTGCTCAACATTCCTTCATTTTTAGCGAACGATCAAATTTTTTGGGAAAATTCCATAAAGGGACCTTAAGTACCCTCATTTTCTCAAATAATAGTCCAAAGTGAACCTTATTTCAATTTAGGATTTGAAGCGGTTATACTTATTTCAATTAAGGACCTAGTCAAGGATATTTTCATTATAGTCATTTCATTAAGTGTATCACCACGCACATATTTGTAACATGGATTGCCAGGTTAGCATTTATTGGGCCAAAAGAGTGATGTAAACTATCAACCTGCTCTCCCAAGTCAGCGATTATTTTTTCCTTTTTTTTTAACATATTTGTTTTCCTTATGGTTGAGAATGGACAAATGCATTAGTTTCATATGTACTTATTTATTGCTATGTATTTTTGGAAGAAAATGACAATTTCATAAACTATAACATCAACTGATATATGATGTGATTTAAAGTCTAATTATAAGTCTCACGGTAGTGTCAATTTTTAAAGTAGAGGATGCAAAGTGGTGTTGTGACACAAGTTAGTGATGATTTTTTTTTTTATTTTTTTGAAATTTCGACAAATTATTTTCAAAACTACATCGATAGTTTTTTCTCAATTTTTCATGACATATTTTTTTAAATAGTATGGCGTATTATGTGGGTTAAGCATACTGTTTATGCTTTAACAATTGTTATCGAATGAGAAATTGGATCTTGAAACGTCTTGTTAATCGACCAAATCCTCGGTGTTGTTTAATGTTTCCTTCACACGGTCACAAAAATATTGAGAAAGGGCATTGGCATTGAGTGCATGAATTTCTTAATACACATAAAAGGAACTCTTTTGCATACTTTTAGAATAGCAACCTAAAGCGTGGTTGCTATATATTCAAAGTACTGGTCATTATTTTAAAGGGGACAATGATTGCCATACTAAGTAGAAGCAAATTATGAAGTGGAAATATCATCTTAGTAGTAAAACATGAACCCGAGAAAACAAGATAAAAGAAACCTAATCTTCATCCACGCTGAACCAAGTAGTAATCCATTGGAATGATCATTAGATTGGCTTCAATGAATTGGCGATGTCGATGACAAATCGATACTTAACATCTGCTTTTAACAAGCGCTCCATGGCAGTATTCACATAATCCATAGGAATAACCTCAATATCCGCAACTATGTTGTGCTTTGCTGCGAAATCAATCATCTCTTGCGTCTCTTTAATCCCTCCAATGCCACTTCCTCCCACGATCTTTCTTCCTATCATTGTAAGTCTTATTTGTTACTTTTCCCATCCATAAAAAACTTAGAGGTTACCTTTTACTAAATCTTAAAAGTGTCGTTATCTCATCTTGAACACCAAAATGAAGGCAGTATTTTCTACGACGAACAATAAAATTAAAAAAAAAAAAAAAAAAAAAGACTTGCTTAGGCCTACCTAAGAGAAGTGGCAAAACAGGTAGCTCAAGTGGCTTCTCTGGTGCACCAACCATGACAAGCTTGCCATTAGTTTTCAAGAGACCGATCAAAGGCAAAAGAGCATGCACAGCAGAGACAGTGTCGATGATTCCATCCATTGTATCCATTGTAGACTGCAGTTTATAAAAGATATTAGCATTAATCTATATTCATTTATCCTTGCCCCTATGCATTATAAAAGAAAATAATTTGTTGTGATCTTAACATACTTGCATCTCTTCTATATTACGGCTAACCAAGAATCCATCGGCTCCTAAATGGTCCACGGCTTCCTCCTTCTTATTAGGAGAGGTACTGATGATAGTCACTTTGAGGCCCATGGCCTTAGCAAATTTTACAGCCATGTGCCCAAGCCCACCAAGCCCAACAACCCCTAAGTGCATTCCAGCCTTATCAAGCCCATAGTACTTCAGTGGACTGTAAACAGTAATCCCAGCACAAAGGAGTGGAGCACCACCATCAAGAGGCAAGTTGTCAGGGATTTTAATTACAAAATGCTCATCTGATACCATGATGTCTGAGTAACCACCATGAGTGATGGTTCCATCATAGTACTTTGTACCATAGGTCAGGATCATCTTGGGGCAATAATTTTCAAGATTGTCTTTGCAATTTGCACAAGAGCGACATGATCCAACCATACACCCAATACCCACTTTGTCCCCAACTTTGAATTTTGTCACTTTGGTGCCTACTTCAGTGACCACACCAACAATCTCATGCCTACATACAATGACTAATTAGTAAAATTACTTCTTCAACAGTTTTCATTATTTAAGAAAAGCAAAAAGGATGACATTTTTTAGAACTCATACCCGGGTATAACAGGATAAGAAGTTATTCCCCATTCGTTTTTGACATTGTGGAGATCAGAATGGCATATACCACAGTACAATACCTTAAAAGTCACATCTTTTTCTTCAATGGCCCTATAAAAAAAGATAATTAATGCATTTTGAGAAAAAAGATCTCACCTTTGTGGGATTTTCAGCTGCAAGAAAACAGAAACAAATAAAAGAAAAATAAAGGTATATTACCTTCTTGAGAATTTGAAGGGAGAGAGATGTCCCGAAGAATCTCTGGCTGCCCATCCAAAAGCCTTCACTGGGTGTTCGTTCTCTGACGACATTGCCATTTCACCAAGCTTGACGAACACTGCTTCAAATTAAATGGGAAGTGATTTTGTGATTTGTGTGTTTTGAGATATGAAGAGAAAGGTGATGAGAGGGGGGGAGAAGCGAGGTATATAAAAGGCTTGAGAAGGCATAAGAAGAGATGGCGATGACGCACTTAGTGAGCAAACTGAACCAGAAAAGTATATCATAACTGCTTCCCAATTATTCGACCAATCCAACCTTTGCAAGAAATTTCTCTCTTTTTCTCATTGGGTGTGTTCTGCCAGCCGCCAAAAAGAGACAAATATCATCTATAAAATAACGAGAAAAGAAAAAAAGAGAAACAATATGCATCCTCTGAAATTATTTAAATGAGAGAGGCAAATAATTTTCCTGGTAGTTGCGTATTCAAAACATTGCTATAACAATTTATTTAAAATAATATGCACCCACAACAGTACCTCGAGCTCTTTGTAGTACCGGAACCACTCATAATGGTCACACCACCATAAAATATTTGACCTCTTTTGATCTCTTTGTAGACTTCCACCCCACAAAATTTTTGTAATTATAAACTTGACCTGTTAGAATATGAAAGGACCAAATGACATCTAATAAGGCGCAAAAAATTAAAATTTACATTTGAATTTTGCATAAAAGGAAAAGATAAGAAACATATTAAAAGTTCAGAATTTTTATGTATGGAATTTAGTCAAGTGATAAGTCTTTTTTTGTTGCCAATGAGTTATCAATTTTTCAAATGATGCACCAAAATCCTAATTTTTTTCCCTAAAAGACTTTCTTTTTAATTTGATTATCACTTCTCCATTATCTTGTACGTTCAAATCTCTAACACCATCACTTGAGCAATATACAATAGTAATACCCAATAAAGTGCGTCACATTTTAAAAAGAGAAAAAAAATAAAGCATAAATCGCCAATATCAAGGGGTTTTATTGATTTGAGTAAGATAAAACATCCAATAAGCCCCAATGGACCGTTTTAGGGTAGTGCATCCGCATTTTAATTTTCTTGTTGATTTATTCTTGCACTAGAGGACATAGACGCAAACAATAATGTTAGATCTGGTGTCAACATAGGGACTTATGTCCACTGAAGACGACATAGCATGGCATCATTCAGATTGTCTTATTGACAGAAGTTTCTTGGTTTGATGTTGAATTTTTGTTAGGTTCTAGATGAGTACGACATTCAACATGAGATAGATTTTTAATTAATGTGTCGGCTTGAGAGAGGGAATGGCTTTCCACCTAATTAGTCTTTGTTTTCCTTTTTCTTAAATGAAAAATGAAGTATTCGCTTTCATTAGGTTTTGTTTTGGGCTGACTAATAAGACAAAATTTGCTGGCTTCATCGAAATTGGCCTTCACAACCTCTGAGAGGCTGTTTTCTCTTTGATAAATAATAATGTAACATAAGACTACTCATCAGATATATAATTATATGCACAATTTAAGTATATGATAGGTCTAACCCTCTTTCATTATTATTTTTCTATAATCATAGCTACCCTAAAGGTCCATAAAACATCCAATAAGCCCTCATAAATAAATTATATCTAGGCCTCCGACCCATACGCCAGTAGTCTAGACTTATAATAGTTTGCACGCAATAGGTCAATCTCTTTCACGCCAATATGCTTGAGAAAAATTATGACTTGGGTTGTGCAAATACATATATATGGATAAGACCATGGGGTTTCTTGATATTCCATGAATTTCATGTTGCAATAGTCAATACCTATAAATAAAATTGCATTATTCATGACTTAATGTCATATAAATAATGATAATTGTGCCTTGCTAAGTTGTGAAGTTTTTAAAGTTTTATGAGTATGAGTTTTACCTGATGAATGATTGATGAATGATTTTAGATGAAGTTAACTTTTTATAATTGGTTGGTTTTCATTAAAGGTTTCATCCTTTATAGATGGACGATCATACTCTATAATTCAAGTATGAATTTAGGGTATGATACGTATACTAAAATATTGTCAAGAAATAAAATTAATACTCATAATGGGAGCTTAGCTACTGCCTACTAAAAAAGAAAGAAAAGTAACATCTTCATGCTTACTGGCAGTGTGTTCAAATTTTAGCGTTAATTAAAAAGAACCAAGCCTTTCTGTTTGTTCCTCCGTCTTTATCCATGGGGCCCACATGACTATGACATTACCAATACCCACTAGTAGTGGGTGTGCATAGTCCGGGCGGGCGGTTCCCGACCTAGAATCAGGAACCGCCTGCTAAAGACCGGTTCCAAAAAATTGGAACCGAGATCCACCCATTTGTTGCATGGATCCACCTGGGAACCGGACCGCCGGTCCGATCTGGTTCCCGGGTGGATTCATGGAACCGGTCTCACAATAATAATAATATCACTTTCTAAATCTCACCATGAAAACTCTTCATATCGAGTAATATACTAGAAACCAAGAGGCAACATTCAAAGACCAAGATAAAATTCCATGAACCATAGTCTCCTTTTCTCATATTAGGTAATAATACAATTGTTTCATGTGTCTAATTTTCATATGTACACTGGGCGCTACAATGGGCAGTGAAAATTTAATACACAGTAAAGAATAGGAGGAGGACATTTGGAGAGAGTATCTATGCAAATTTATAACTGCAGAGAGAATACACTATTGACAACCCAAGAAGACAAACTCTTTAGCAGAGAGAGAGAGAGAGAGAGAGAGAGAGAGAGAGAGAGAGAGGTGGGATGGGAGTACAAAGATGATGTTGATGATGCACGTAAAAAAGAGAAGGGGGTGTTGGAGATTGAGACTGATGACTGATGGCTAATGACTGAGAGATGAAGGGAGGAAGGAGTAAATGCAAATCCACTATGATTTAGCAAATAATTGAAATCAAAGACAGGAAAGGCCAAAGAAAAGAAAAAAGAAATCGAGAGAGAGAGAGAGCTATTTCCATAAAGTCCAAATCCACCTATCAAACCCTTTGTTATAATTCCAGTTTTTAATATTAAAAATTAATCGGTCCCGTCTAGGTGGGCGGGTGGACGGATCTACCCATGGAATTGGGAACCGGACCCGTACCCACCGGTTCCCATAAATTGGAACCGGGAACCAAACCGGTTCCCTCAAGAACCACCGGTTCCGGGTGGTTCCGGTCTGGTTCCGGTCCGGTTCCGGGCGGTCCGGGCAGATCCCGGTTTTTTGCACACCCCTAGCCGCTATGCTCCCTGGGGAGAAAGTCTTACATAAGTTGGATCTTCCTATCCCAACATCATTTTATATTACCTAAAATGCCCGTGCTATGCACTGGAAGTGAAGGATTAATTTAGGTTACTTTTCAGAATTAACAAAAATGTTAACACTACACTAATCTTGTGCAAATCATTTTAGTAATTATTTAGATAAGTAAATATTTAAAGGAAACTTTGGCAAATATATGTGTTAATTTCTAAAAATAGACATTTTATTGCGTCATTTTGAAAATGTATAAATTATGTATTAAAAAATTACAATGTAGAAATTACATTTCAAAACTTCAAATTACAGTAAATTTTTCTCATGAAGATATAGAAAATATAGCATCATATGAAATTTCTCGGAGATCATTTAAACATTTTCCATGTGTATTATGATTGTCGTGCTTTTTGCTGTAGAATTTTTCTTTCATATAAATGTTTGCGAGTGAGTTGTAGTCCTATAAAAAGAAGCATTATCTTTTCCCAGATTAAGGAAAATCTGTCCGTGAGCAGTGGAGACAGAATGAGAAAAGGATTCGGTGGTTCTTTTTCGAAAAAAGAGACAAATGCTAAAGATGGGGACCCTTTGAAAAAGTAAAACCGATCGTGAGCTTCGAGCGCGGGATGGCTTTGGGTGATGCAAAAAGAGAGATTAGGGCGAGAGCTGAAAGTGATGGAAAATCAGAATCAGACAAGATTCAAAAGCGATGAGCGGAAGAAAAAGCTGGAGAGTCAAAATGGTGTAGGATTCGGTGATCTTGAGGAGGAACAAGAAGCCAGCGACGCACGTAAGGGGACCACAATTCACGCACTCTGCTATCTGCTCATTATGGTAAAGCCCGCTGATTCCTTCCCTCTCTTGTTCATGTTTTCATTTGATCAGAACCAAATTCCATGTTTGCCACTCTTGTGATTTATTTGCAGAGTCCCAAAGCCATGCATGTGTGAATACTAAGGTGTTCGTGTGAAATAGCACAAGTTCGAAATTTCCATGCTTGTTTCTAAATTTCATGATTTGTTTCTCGCTTTGTTTTGACTTGAATTTCACTATGTGTTAAACCTTGTAATAATAAACATTTCGTTGCATCATTTACAATTAGCTAGATCTATCCGAAAAATCAAAACATAGAAATTACATATCAAGACTTAAAATCACACTAAGTTCTTATTATGGTATAGAAAATTTACCATCATATTGAATTTCTCAAAAATCATTTCAACATCTTCCTTATGAATTATAGTTTCCATACTCTTTGTTGTAGGATTTGTCTTAGTGTTTGTGAGGGATTTTCGGTCTTAAAAAAGGAAGCAGTTTGTATTCCCATATTGCACATGATAAAGCAATCAAGTTGGTGTTCTTCGACCCAACAACAACAAAAAAGAAAGTCGGTGTACAAGCCTTGCGAAAAGTTTAGGCTTCATGCATATTAAAAATATATGATATAATAAAAGTTTATGTATCGGTTAACAAAATCTCATTAAAGTTGTCTCTATATGTAGTGTATAAATAGTTTATATTTGCTTTACCACATAACTCTAATCTTTTGGAGATTGAAATTCCAAATAATAAAAGTATTGTGGACTCATATAGAAATTGGTACAACTAAATTGTTAATCTACATAATATCTTATGCTGAATTATGTGGGTCAACTGTTCACAATCTATAGTTTTTACTGTTGTTCATAATTTAATCTCTATTCTTAGTCATCGTGATGTAATGGGTAAGAAGATAAACTAGGCTCGCATAAAGCGACACGTATTGATATTTTATAATTGGGTGTGCTGATTCGACCAATTTGTTAACAGCAACAGCTCATCCACAATTGTTTTTTTTTTTTTTTTTTGGTGAAAATTAGATGCTTTCTAAGCATCATGTCATCAACCACCTACTGCAATTATACCGCCCGTTTCCGCGTGCATTTCTTTATTGTGATTATTCTGTCTTCCAGCTGCTTCCCTTCGAGTCGAAGGTGCTTTCCGCGACCAAAAGTCCTCCTTGGAGGCAGTTATTTGCATCTAATGAGTAAGAAATTATTAAATGGAAAGTATGTGTTGAGTTAAATCTAAATCGTAAAAATTGAAGAGATTCGTATAGAGTCCACTGTTTTTTTTTTTTTTTTTTGTTTCAAATTGAATTTAGTTTATACTACTAAGTTCACTCAATAATTTTTTAGATTGATAACTGTGACATTATTTCTTAATGCGCATGAATTGTCCTTTCAAGAATTCGATGGAAATAAACCCATCATTCAAATGCCACTCGGACAAGTTAACAACGTTGAGAAGAGATTCCTTCCATTTCTTCACTTTCTTCAAATCCTTCTTGAATTTGGTCTCGTGCTTAGCCATATCTATTTGATAACTCTTTCTATCCTCTCTCACTTCTTTTGGTTCCACTTTACAAAACACTAGTAGAATGGTGAGGTTCTTTTGCTCCATGTACTCCATAATCTTTGCCACCTCTCCTAGGCACCACCTTGAGGAAGTGTAGTCCTTCAAGAAAATGATGATTGCAATGTTCTATTCTTTGTTGGCCTTCATATGCATTGATATTTGGTCTCATTTTTTCAATTCCTCGCTATCCAGGAAAGTGTATATTCCAATCTAGTGTAAAGCTTGGTAGAGATGGCAAACAAAGTTGTTACGTAGGTCTGTGCCTCTAAAATTCAAGAAGACATTGTAAATCTTTTTGGGCTTCAATGAAGAAGCCACTGAATGAAGGAGTTCAACAATCAACGATGGCTATTAGTTTAAGATTTGATTTGGTGTTTTAAGGTAGTTCGTTCACCACTTGATCTTCTTGTTGATTTATTCTTTACTAGAGGACAGGTATGCATGATTTTTTTTAGTACTTTGGAAAATTGTGGTACTTAAGGACGGACCAAGACATCTAGAGATGTGAATGCAAGGACTTATTTTAATTGAAAACCCCATAACACTAGGGGTGAGCGCGGTTCCCGGGTAGAACCGGGAACTGGAGAATCGAATCGATGGGTCCGGTTTGGTTCCGGTTTGGTTCCCAGTTTCGAGGAGAGAGGTTCCGGTTCTTGGTTCCATTTTTTTCATAACTAGCGGTTCCCGATTCGATTTTGGGTTCCTATAGGAACTGAAATTGGAAACTGGAACCGAAATCGGAACTAGGTTCCTAATTTTTAAAAACCCTAATTTTATTCCAATCTGTCTCTTCCCTTTCTTCGACTCTATCCCTAACCTGGACTCTCGACTCTCTCCTTTTGCTCTCTCCACCCGACGACACCCTTCATGACAACTCAACGTTGCTTGCCCCCTTTGCTTGGCGATGCTGCTCAACCTCGCTTGGCCCTCTTGGCGCCACTTGCTCCCCTTCTCTCGGCAATTGCCCCCCTTCACTCGGCGACGCTCTCGATGATGACTTGATGCCGCTCGCCCCCCTCACTTCCCTCGACCTTCGTTACCCTTCTTCCTCCATCTTTTCGAGCTCCTTGTACGCGCTCTCTCTCTCTCTCTCTCTCTTTCTCTCTCTCTAGTTCTTGGTGTAGGGATCTTGTCAGTCCATAATGCCAGTCAGGGTCCGGGGAGTCTGTTTCGGTTTAGAATGAACTCTTGGTCTTTCACCCAAAATAACTGTAGGAGGATATTATTGTTATGTATATGTCAAGTTAATGTATCAAGGGATTCTCGACAGTAGGTGTGACAACCTAGACCTGGGGCAGTACGGAGGGATGGACTGAGATCGCCTTGGTAGTACACGGGTGGGGCTAAGGGCATGTCTCCTGTCCCACATTGCTTAGGGGGGGAGTCCTGTGCTAGTTTATAAAGGTTTAGGTCCCTTTAATATGTATAACACATTTTAAAGCCATGAGGACTCAGTGTCCAAAGCAGACAATATTATACAGTGGGGCCCGGGTCGTTACAGTAGGAGTTTCTTTTGTAGACTATTCTTCAATTTCCTTTTTTTTTTTATCTAGTTGAATTCTTTGCCAATAATCCTTTTTCCTCTGTTGATACCACTATCATTTTGCATTCTCTTTTATGAATGATAAGCTTGTCTATTATTGTTGCATTCATTTTTGTTTTTTAAACTAAAAAAGGAAAAAAAAAAAACCCGTTGGACCCTGGAACCGACCCTAGAACTTGTGACAAGGTAGGTTCCAAGTTCTTGGTTCCAATTGGTAGGTTCCAGGTTCCAAAAAATGAGGAACCTGTACCCAAGGGTAGGTTCCAGATTTCAAGCGGAACCTGTAAGGAACCTGAAACCGCTCACTCCTACATACCACTACATTATTCAGATTATCTTATTGACGCAAGCTTCTATGAGGCTGACAAAATTATTGTACAAAACGATAGAAAAACTTTAGGGTGGTGGATTCTCATGAGCTAAGTCATAGGCTCACTAATAAAAACTACTTTGTTGGCTTCCTCGAAATTTCATCCCCAACTGTTGAGAAGTCTTTTTCTTGCTATATAATAATTTACCACATGACCCATCAAGACATATATAATAACACGCGCAATCAAGTGTAACAGCAAAACAATAATATTTCATCTATTAATAATAGTAGAAATTTGGAAAATAATGATGCTTAAGGATGGACTAAGCTATCTAATAGGTGTGAACAAGTGGATTTATATTCATTGAATACCGCATATGATGGCATCATTCGGACTGGCTGATTGACACAAAGTTTGTTTAATGTTGGATCATTGTTAAATTGTTGATAAACTTGACTAGTCAACAAGCCATATGGCCGACAAAAGTGGTGATTAGAATAGATCATCTAGTGGACTCACTTATTGCATGAATTGATAAACAACTTAGAGTCGTGGATTGCCGTGATCTAGGTCATAGGCTCCCTAATAAATTATAGTTTGTTGGCTTCCTCGAAATGGGATCCCCAACCTATAAGTAATTGTTTCTTCTTTGCTAAATAATAATTGAACACATGATGACTCAAAAGATAAATAATTATACACACTTATAAGTATATCAGAAAAAGAACAATATTCTATTACTAATAGTAGAAACCTTCGGAAAATCTCGGTGCATAAGAATGGAACAAGATACCTGATAGGTATAAACACATGGCCTTACTTTCATTTATAAGCATGAACATGTGATTCGGCTTGGATTTACTCCACCTCGTATAACGTGATCGTTGACAAGCGGTCGGACCGACAAACTTGAGAGAAATGGTGGCTTTTTGTGAGTATAAACAAAGGCAATGTTTTCGACCAAAAAAAAAAAACAGAGGCAATGTTAGCCTACTAGAAATATAGGATATGTGAATATTCAGGAGAAATTACATGAATAGTATTTGAACCATGTTATAATAGCATTTAAACTACTTGATGATATATTAAAAGATATATTTCATTTTAAGGATCTTCATACAAATTTTTTCTACTTTCCTTTTCATGAGCTCAAATGGTTTCTACAGCCGAGTGAAGTCTAGGATTTTCATTCAAAGCTCTCTTAATGGAAAGTATGATTCATTGTAGTAATCATGATTTGATTGGTTTTGTTGATACTTTTACAAGAATAAAAAAAAAAAATCTTATATATATACAAGTGTCATGAATCTGATAGTGAAATGTTATTCATAATCAAAATAAAGCTTAATACTCCGAGAAAACGATGATTGCATTGCACGATTACTCGATGGCCTTCACAGGCGTTGGCAATATTTGATCTCCCATCCTCAATTCCTCGCTATCAACAAAAATATTTATTCCATTTTGGTCTAGAGTTTTGTAGAGATGACTGAAGAAGTTGTTGCACAGATCCGCACCTCTAAGACTCAAGAAGATGTCTTATTTCTTCTTTTTATTTTTTGGTTTCAATGAAGAAGCTATTGGACGATAAAGTTTAACAATTAGTAACGAGTACTAGCTTAAGATTTGGTACAGCATTTTACCAGGCAGTTCGTTCACCACTTGAACTTTTTGCTGATTAATTCTTATACCAGAGTTAAGAGATGCGTGACTTGTTTTAGTACTTTGGCAAATGATGGTACTTAAGGATGGAACAAGACATGCACCTATTTTGAATGAAGACCACTATCACCATGTTATTCGGATTGTCAGAGTGACCCAAGCTTTATTGTGGCCAACAAAAGTAGTGAATAGTATAGATCAATACTAGTCCTAGGGGACTCGATCATTGCATAAACCGACAAACAACTATAGGGTGGTGGATTCTCATGATCTAGGTCATGGCGCTAATAAAAACAACTTTACTAGCTTCCTCAAAATTGCATCCACAACCTTTGAGAAGTTTTTCCTTGCTCTATAATTATTTACGACATGATTGCTCAAGAGATATATAATTGCACGCACAATCAAGTGTACCAGCAAAAAATAATATTTGATTTATTAATAATAGTAAAACTTTGGAAAAACGTGCTGCTTAAGTATGAACCAAGATATTTTAATACGTATGAACACATGGACTCATTTTTATTAAAGACCGCATACCAGCTTCGTGGACTGGACACCAATTGATTAATTTAATCAATTGATTGATTTATTGTCATTGTCCGTGGGGGCAACATGCGCAACGATATTGGGTTTTGAAACAAAGAATGTCTCTTTAATCGAGAGCCACTTGTTTGT
This sequence comes from Eucalyptus shirleyi, assembly GCA_017140165.1. NCBI lineage: Eukaryota > Viridiplantae > Streptophyta > Magnoliopsida > Myrtales > Myrtaceae > Eucalyptus > Eucalyptus shirleyi. Next base: position 30,760,452 of record CM029450.1, read on the forward strand.
GCTTTTCTAGTCTTTATTGTGAAGCATCTTTTAATGTTCATGCGTACATGTGATTCGGCTTGGATTTACTGCAACTCCAATAACGTCATCTTCGACAAGCCTTTGGACCAACAAATTCGTGAGAAATGATGGATCTAGAAAATAATGTGTGTATAGACAAACGCAATATTAGCCTACTAAGAAATGTTCACGAGAAATTAACAAATAGTATTTGAATCGTGTTATAATAACATTCGAACTGCTAAAGTATAAACTAAAAGATATATTTTATACTGAGGATCATTACACAAAAATATTTTTCTAGTTTCCCTTTTGTGAACTCAAATGGTTTTACACCGAAAAAAAAAATCAATGATTTTTATTCAAAGCACTCTTAATGGAAAAAAGTGGCTCGTGGTGGCAATCATGAATTGAGTAATTTTGGTAATATGGACAAGTTACCAGAATAAAAAAAAAAATTGTATATATATTATTGCATTAATTCTTATAGTCAATTGTTATTCTTAACTAAAATAAAGCTTTATTTGATGCCGAAATACACTACAGTTTACCATTAAAATATGGAAATTACATTTCAAAACTCAAAATTACACTAAATTCTTCTTATTATAGTTTAGAAGATTTACCATCATATCAAAGTTCTCCAAGAACATTTAAACATCTTCCTTATGTATTATAGTTGTCATATTCCTGTTTTAGAATTTTCTTTTCTGTGAGTGATTTGTAGTCTCCTAAAAAGGAGCATTATAGATTCCCATGTTGTATATTATCAAGCAAACAAATTGTTGTGCAGCTTGTGAAGTTTTAGGCTTTGTGCATTCTAAAAAATACAATATGAGAAAATTTCACTATTGGTAAAAAAATAAAATCTCATTAGAGTTGTCTCTATATGTGGCTTATAAATAGTTTATATTTCCTTTAATACATAACTCAAGTCTTTTGGAGATTAAAAATACAAAGAAGAAAAGTTATGTAGAATCATAGAAAATTGTATAATTAAATTGTTAATCACATATAATGTGTGACATCCTAATTTTCAACCATGTTTTCAATGAAATGAAATGAGCTTTTCATCGACGCGCCTATGGTATTTTTCTCTAAGTTGGCCACTCATGAGATAACTAATCTATCAAGTGAAGCCGTTAAGGAGTTTTAACGCGACATATTTTAGAATTTGACAAGAAATCGACTACTCGACCGTACTAATTTGCAAAGGTCGATACGGCACTTTCAAAATCAATCAGAGACCGGAGATAGGAATGAACCGAGCTATGCGCCAAGGACCGTGGTTTTGGAATAATTTTGTTAGAGTAGCGTAGCAGAATTTTGGATAAGCTTGTAGAATTTCGGTTTGTTGTAATGAAGTCGTAGAAAGGAGAATCGCTGCCTAGAGTTGTACTTGAATATTTTGCCTAAGTATAACTTTGATGTCATATATAAAAAGGTTTGGCTCAAGGAGCATCTTGTTGTAATGAATCGTGTATTCAAGGAGTATCTAGATCAATTTGTGATTGTTTTCATCGACGATATCCTGGTGTACTCAAGAAGTCCTGAGGAGCACCAAAGACAGTTGAGAACAGTGCTTCCGACTTTGCGAGTTCATGGATTGTACGCTAAGTTCAGTAAGTGTGAGTTTTGGTTGACTCGTGTGGCGTTCTTAGGTTACGTGATTTCAAGCAAAGGAATTTCCGTGGACCTGACCAAGATTGACGCCGTGATCAACTGGCCAAGACTAACGACAGTGACAGAGATCAGAAGTTTCTTGGGTTTAGCAGGGTATTACTGAAGGTTCGTGGAAGGATTCTTAGCATTAGCTTCGTTGTTGACTTGACTATTGAAAAAAGGAAGAGAAGTTTGTATGGACATATAAGTGCGAGTGTAATTTCCAAGAGCTTAAGCTGAAGCTGAGTACTGCACCAGTGTTGACAATTCCATCTGGCCATAGAGGATACGAGATCTACAATGATGCGTCATTTGGGGGACTGAGTTGCGTGTTAATGCAGTACGGTAGAGTCGTTGTATACGCGTCTCGTCAGTTGAGACCTCATGAGCTGAATTCCAAGTGTCTGACATGTCAGCAAGTGAAGGAACAACACTGTAAGTCAGGAAGACTTCTGCAACATCTCGAGATTCCCGAGTGGAAGTGGGAACACATCACAATGGACTTTGTGATGGGCTTACCAAGGAGTTAGAGGAGTAATGATTCCATATGGGTTGTGGTTGACAGATTGATGAAGTCGGCTCACTTCATCGCCGTACAAAAGGACTATGCATTGGATGGATATTTTGAGTTGTACGTGCGATAGATAATTCGATTGCATGGAGTGTCAGTGATGATTATATCTAATCGAGACCCGAAGTCTATAGTAGCCTTCTAGAAAAGCTTGCAAATTGCCTTAGGAACGAAGCTGTAGTACAGCCTATCATCCGTAGACTGATGGATAGTCTGAGAGGACAATTCAGACCCTCGAAGACATGTTGAGAGCTTGTGCGCTACATTTCAAAGGAAGTTAGGAGGAACAGCTTCATCTCGTCGAGTTCACCTACAGCCACAGCTACCAGTAGAGTATTCAAATGGCACTGTTTGCAGCGTTGTATGGCAGAGCGTGTAGTACTCCAGTTTGTTGGAATGCAATTGGAGAATGGAAGATGACAGGCCCAGAGTTAGTCCAACAGTCAGTGGGTGCAGTTGCAGTTATTAATGATAGATTAAAGACTGCTTAGGGTCATAAGAAAAGCTATGCAGATAAGCGTCGAAGACCATTGGTGTCACGCCCTGATCCTTGGGTACGTGCCCATCTCTTGCCTTGGTCGATTAAAAATGCACGATATCCCAGGGCGAATCGCCGACCCTTTTATTTTAATGCGCATGAGGAAGCATATAATAAATCCCCATACAATAAAATAATGGGATAGAATAGTAGGACTAAATTTCAAACCCTTAAAAACATTCACTCTTATATACATTGCAAAACAGTGCACATATATATACAAGGTGAATTATTAAGTCCAATTCAACTTAAGCTAGTTTAAAAACAAGGTCTACAAGCAGAAGTGGGGTTCTACAAGCTACGGGTCCCCGTCCTCCTCTTCATCATTCTCCACACTTCGACTGGAGCCTTCAGCAAATTGCACCGGACTTTTGAGATCTTTGAAATTCAAGTCTACTGCATCTAGGGACCTGAAATGGTTATTCAATAACCAATGAGACAACGTCTCAGCAAGTTCTACCTCCTAAGACCCGATTAGTAAACCAATACATCTTAGGGCTGCCTATGCACAACACGAGTCAGAGGACTTATCTTGGCCTCAGATTCCACCTGCATATTAGCATAGATCAAATAGGCACCCAAGCAATCACATTACAAATCGAAGCATCGATCAAATCGACCTAGCCAATTACATGTCAAATAGACCAACTCTCGGTCATTCCCAACCATCAATCACATGTACTCTCTCGGGCATCTTTTTCACCAACTGCCATGCCATCACTGATCACGTGCATTTTTTAAGGCGCCGTTTTCACCAGTGATATCCCAATCACCGAATCACGTATCATTTCTGGGATGTTGTTTTTGCCAATGACATACCGATCACTGACACCGTGCGTTTTTTAAGGCGCCGTTTTCACCAGTGATACCCTCGATCGAACCACGTGTCCTTTCTAGGGTGCCGTTTCGCCAAGGTGACATCGGCAATAGACAACATTGTAGTTCTTTAAGGTGTCGTTTTCACTAGTGACATTTATCACCGAACCATGTTTTGTCTATAAGTCATTCACATGCGTTCTTTAAGGCACTGTTTTTGCCAGTGATACTTCCAATCACCGAACCACGTATGTCCAATAACATCGTACCTGATTAGTCTCAGCCAATAACATTCTCAATTAGCTCTCACCATTCCCTCTACTATATAGCCCATTAATGTAATTGACGCTATATACCCATACTCGGCCATCTACCAATAAAATATTCAATAACAAACAATTTAGGACAAATTCTCAAATTTCACAATTAATTCAATTCCACACAACGTAGAGCTCAAATAAATAAACGGGCTACACCATGACAATCAACACGAAATTCCGGTCACCGGCCATCTCGATTGAATTTTCGGAAAAATAATTAATTAAATAATTAATTTCGAAAATTAAATAAATAAATATTAAAAATCCAATTTAGGCCAGTATTGCCTGATTGGAGCCCGAAATGGGTCGGGAAAAATCCCGAGATGCATTCAATAAATAATAGTACATCTCTACTTGCTAATGACTAAGTCTAATCACCTAACATGCATCATTAAGTTACTAATTTAATTGTTCTAAACTAATCTAACCACATAATTGTACTTAATTAAATCTAATCAATCATTAAGCATTATTAACAAACTAAGAAAGCATTAGTGAGTAAAGCTCACTTGGTTAAAAGCGGAGATTGGATCACTGCGACGGCGGCCGAAACCTAAATTTTCGGCGGCGTTGGCGGACACTTGGGTCCGGCCCAAAAGCCTTGCAAGCCCACATAAATTTCTGGGCTCAAACTTGGGCTTGGGCCTACTTCTTGGGCTTCAAGTGAGCTGAACAACTGGGTTTGCAGGCCTTCAAGTGGGCTGCTTTCTTGAGTGGGTTGATTATGCTGGGCTCGTTGGAGAAAACTTCCTTAAATGTTTTGAAGCTGACAAAACGTTTCCATCAGTCTAGTCTGAAGACTTGCAGACTCTTCCATCAAAGTTTGAAGACCTCCAGACTGCTAGACACAAGACTCAAAGTCTATCCTCACTGACAGTCTCTAGACCGTTGAAGAAGGGTTATCCAGAACTGAATGTTTAGTTAAGGATTTGACTTTATCGACTGAAGAAGATCTCTTGGTTGGATATAGCATGTCGGATTCCATTATTCAAATCAAGATTGATTTAGGGATTTTGGATTCGTTGATTGACGAAGTATATTTGGAAGATTCTACTTATGGAAACCTAGATCTTGATTGTATGGGCGAGCAGGATTGATGGGCTATCGTCATGTTCCTTAAATAGTTCGAAGATCTTCCTAATTGATTCTGTCCAACGGGTAGATTGGAAGAATTCCTTTGGTAAGTGCCAACGGGTATGATGGCATAAAGGAGTATAGAAGGAAGACGTTCCAATTGTTCGAGGGTGTGCGCGATAGAAGAATTCCAAATTCTGAAGCTCCTTGTTCTTAGTCAATTAAACTGTTGTGCGAAATCTTGTACGCAAAAGAGAGTCTATATCTTTAAAAGACCTTGAGGAAGTGTAGTAGAGTCTCTACACTGTGGAATCAAGGAAGAGCTTTACTGTAACAACTCTTTTGTTCATAGTGAAATCTAGTTGGTGGGCTGTCAGTGTGGAAGAGTGGACGTAGGTTTGGATTAAGCCGAACCACTATAAACTCTGTGTTTATATTCTCTTCCCTACGCTCTTTTACTTTGATCATAACTCGTTTAGTTGACAAGAAACAAATTTCCTTTTCATAATCTATTATTGATTAATGCTGCATACTTATCTCAGAAATTTGTTTTTACACCTATTCACCCCCCTCTAGATGCTCATACTAGCTTTCAAAATTGAGATCAGAGCTTGTGTACTCACTTAAGTTGAAGTGTTTTACTTCAAAGTTAAAGATCCATGGCTAGTATGTTAGCTCCAGGACTGGTTGAAGGGCAAAGCAATACTAGACCGCCTTATTTTGATGGAAATGAATACAACATATGGAAAAACAAGATGAAGGTATTTCTAAGATCAAAGGATCATTTGGAATGGGATGTGGTAGACAAAGGAATCATTTCTAAAGCTGCACCTGTCTTAGAAAGAGGAAAAGAAGCTGTTGAGTCTAGCGAAATGACTCAAGAAGAGATAACCATGAGACAAGCTCTTGATGCAAAAGCAATTTATTATTTATATTGTGCATTATCACCTACTGAATATAACAAAATATCTTCTTGTGTTACAGCTAAAGAAGTCTGGGATAGATTACAAATCACCTATGAAGGAACTGATCGAGTGAAAGAAACCAGAATCAACATTCTGCTCGGTCAATACGAAGCATTCAAAATGAAATCAGGATAATCTATCACTAACATGTTTAGTTGTTTTACAGAAATCGTGAATGGTCTTGAAAATCAAGGTCACCCAATTTCTAATCCCATGAAAGTAAACAAGCTACTGCGTGGACTCTCCAAGGATTGGAATCACATAAAGACCTCAATAAGGGAGACATAAAGAATTATGTTACTTTCTATCGATGAATTGGTTGGGACTCTTCAGTCTTATGAAGTGGAGTGAATCAATGAAGATGAAGATCCTAAAGGTAAGAAATCCATTGCATTAAAATCTAATGATGATTCTTATGTCACAGATTGAAAACGATATGGATGATGAAGAGCTTGCTCTCATGATAAGAAGATTCAGAAAGCTAAACAGAAGGAAAGAAGATTCAATCCAAAGAAACAAAGTTTTTAAAAGCAATAGACTAAGTCTGTTGAGGATGATGAATCCAATAGAGATGTAGTCTATTTTGAATGTAAGAAAAATGGACACATTAGACCCAACTGTCCCATTCTAAGGAAAAAGAAAGGAAAAGCTGAGAAATATCGAAAGGCACTCAAAGCAGAAACTTGGAGTGATATAAAATATGAAGAAAGTGATGATGATTATGCCAATATTTGCCTCATGGCACAATCAAACTCAGATTCAGACTCCGAAACAAACTCAGATTCAGATAGTGAAATTGAGGTAAGTAATTTGAAAATCCTTACTAAAGTCTCTAGATACATTGATGAATTGTGTCTTAGTCTCAAAACTTCTCTTAAAAGAATTTCCAAACTTAAAAGAGAAAATTCTGCATTAAAGCGATAGGAAAATGTTTGGAAAGAAAAGGTAAAAAGTTTAGACAAAAGTATAACTACTTTGAAAGAAAATGTAGACAATCTCTCAAAAGAAAATGCATTCTTGAAAAATGACATCTTAAGCATTTTTAAAAGATTTTCTATAGGATCTGAGAAACTTGAAAAAAATTCTTTCAGCACAAAGACCTTACTTCAACAAATCGGGTTTAGCAATGACTGCTGAAACCATTCCTCTAATTGATTTTCCTAAAATAAAGGAAAGAATTAAGCAAAAACCTACAAAAGATGCTTACAAAAATCATTTCCAAAAGTTTTTGTAAAACCAGTAGGTCGCAATGCTCTTAAATGTTCTAAGTGCAATAGCTCAGATCATTTTGAGAAAGAGTGTCCTATGGTTTGGAAACCTGTTAAGAAGGTATGGACAAAGACTGTATATTATACTAACACCAATGGACCCAAGAAAATATGAGTACCAAAGAAAGCTTGAGTCTCTTTTCTAAATGCAGGTCATTATCAAGAAAAAGATTAAATGGTACTTGGATAGTGGATGCTCAAGGCATATGACAGAAGATTCAAATTGCTTCATAAAGCTTGTTTAAGTTAATGGTGGAAAAGTTTTATTTGGAGGAAACAACAAAGGAAGAATTGTGGGATACAGAACTATAAAGATTGGAACCCTCACGATCAGTAATGTCTCCTTAGTGGAAGGACTTAACTACAATTTGCTAAGTATCAGTCAGCTGTGCGACACCGGTTTCAAAATCAATTTTCAAGAGGAATATGTTCAGGAACCAATAAAGACTCCTCTCAGTCTTTCACAGGTCGAATACATGAAAATATCTACCTCTTGGATATCAAACCAGATGAAACCTAATGTCTAATCTCAATTTAAGAAGAAGCAAACTTATGGCATAGAAAACTTGGGCACATCAACATGAAGCAAATAGCCAAAATTTCAGCAAAGAAGCTTGTTCGTGGTCTACCCAATCTATCATACCAAAAGTCTGATCTATGCACACCATGTGTGTTGGGAAAACATGTAAGAAATTCATTCAAACCAATGAATCAAGTTTCCACTAATCGTGTACTGCAACTTCTGCATATGGATCTCTTTGGACTAACCAGAACTCAGAGCATTGGAGGTAAGAAATATTGTTTAGTAATTGTGGATGATTATTCACGATTTACTTGGGTATATTTCATGGCAAGTAAGTCTGAAACCTTTTCTTATTTAAAAAAGTTTGCTAAAAAGGTCCAAAATGAGAAAGGATATGCTATTTCAAATATATGGACATACCATAAAGGTGAATTTGAAAATCAAGACTTTACAAAATTCTGTGATGAATCTGGTTTTCAGCATGTGTTCTCTTTACCATATACTCCGGAGCAAAATGGAGTCATGGAAAGAAAAAATAGATCGCTTCAGGAAATGGTTAGAACTCTTTTAATTGAAAGTAACATCTCTTCACGTTTTTGGGCTGAAGCAATTTCTACAACATGTTATATCATTAATAGAGTTTTTCTAAGGCCTATTTTGGAGAAAACTCCCGACAAGTTATTCAAAGGAAAGCAGCCCATTGTTTCATATTTTCATGTATTTGGATGTAAATGGTTTATCTTGAAAAATAATAATGATCGAGTTGGTAAGTTTAAAGAAAAATTAGATGAAGGTATTTTCCTTGGATATTCTATCACAAGCAAAGCTTACAGAGTATACAACAAAAAAGAGTCAATCTGTGGAGGAATCAATGAATGTCAAATTTCAAGACTCTATGTAAAATGAATCGATTCAAACTCAACTTGAAGATTTTGAACTTGCTCTAGACTCCACAAAGTTTAAATCTCCAGAAGCAGCTCAGACTTCAGAAGACCAGCAACAAATGATCGTCGAAGATTCAAATGAGGAAAAAGATCAACAGTCTGACAAATCAACCAGCAACTGGAAGTATAAGTCCAGTCATCCCAAAGATCTCATTATTTGTGATATTAATAAAGGAATTCGCACAATATCCAAAAGGCGTGAAGAGTCTAGTGTTGTGGCTCTTATTTCTGAAATAGAACCCAAGAGCATAGAAGAAACTTTAACTGATGAAAGCTAGATTGAAGCTATGCAAGAAGAACTCATGCAATTCAACATTAATGATGTCTGGGAATTGACTCATAAACCGAAAGGTAAATCTATCATTGGAACTAAATGGGTTTTTAGGAACAAGATGAACGAGAAAGGAAAGGTCGTAAGAAACAAAGCAAGACTCGTAGCCAAGGGATATACGCAAGAAGAAGGGATATACTATGATGAGACTTACGCACCAGTAGCAAGGTTATAAGCAATTAGATTATTACTTGCTTTTGCTTGTTATAAGAATTTCAGGTTATTCCAAATGGACGTCAAAAGTGCTTTCCTAAATGGATTTATCCAAGAGAAAGTTTATATGGAACAATCACTCGGTTTTGAAGACCCAAGGAAACCAGACTCTGTGTTCAGACTGAAAAAAAGGCTTTATATGGTTTAAAGCAAGCACCTCGAGCTTGGTACGATAGACTAAGTAAGTTTTTAATTCAAAATGACTTTGCCAAAGGTAAAGTGGATGCTACATTGTTTATCAAACGAGAAAGCACAAGTTTTCTATTTGTTCAAATTTATGTTGATGATATTATTTTTGGATCTTCTAATAAAAGTCTGTGCAAGAAATTTTCTAAGTCTATGCAGGATGAATTTGAAATGAGCATGATGGGTGAAATAACCTTCTTTCTCGGGCTTCAAGTGAAACAACTGAAGGAAGGAACTTTTATTCATCAAGAAAAATATGCCAACGATCTTGTCAAAAAGTTTGGGCTGGAGAATTGCAAAAAGACTGATATACCAATGTCAAGTTCCTTGAAGCTGGACAAAGATGAAGGAGGCAAGAAAGTTGACCAGAAGCTATACAGGAGTATCATTGGTTCACTTCTTTATCTTACTGCTTCTAGACCCGACATTCTGTTTAGTGTTTGTATTTGTGCCAGATTTCAATCAGACCCTCAAAAATCTCATCTAAGTGCTGCAAAGCGTATTATTAAATACATTGCCTCAACTTAAAACTTGGGTCTTTGGTATCCTAAAGAATGAGACTTTACTCTTTTTGGATACTCAGACGTAGACCTAGCCAGATGCAGAGTTGATAGAAAGAGCACCCCGGACACCTGTCAACTACTTGGGAGCAGGACGGTGTCTTGGTTTTCAAGGAAGCAAAGTATAGTAACTCTTTTTACAGCAGAAGCAGAGTATGTAGCTCTTGGAAGTTGTTGTTCACAAATTTTGTGAATAAAACAACAGCTAAAAAACTTTGGAATTGAAGATTCATGCACTGAAATCAAATGTGACAACACCAGCACAATCAATCTCACCAAGAATTCGATTATTCACTCAAGAGCAAAACATATAAAGATTCAACATCATTTCATTAGCGATCATGTTCAAAATGGAGAAGTTTCGATTCAGTTTATTGACTCAAAGAATCAACTGGCAGATATATTTACAAAGCCTTTGGAGAAAAATCAATTTGAAGTTATTTATTCCAAACTCAATATCTTAAAGTCTGAGGAAGTTCAGACCCAAAACTGAAAGTCTAAAGACACTCAGACTCAGACGATCAAGATTCTTGACTGTAAGTTATTATTTTATTTTATTATCTCTCAGATCAAATCTAAAAAAGGTACGATCATCTATCCGTAATTGATTGTTGCTATTTTCAATTTCCGTGATTATTGCAATCTTTCCTTTTTGAAAAAGAAGTTATTTTTAAAATGACGGTTATCTAATTTTTAAAAAGGCATATTTATATTTCCTTTTTATGACGTTCCGTATGCCTCGCTTTGACTGCCTTATATACTGTCGGTTCCTCTTCGTTTTACTCACCAAAACCCTAAGAGAGCACCGATCTTCCACTTCTGTCTTCTTCTCTTGTTTAATCCTCAAAAATTTTTCATCTTTCTTGGGAAACAAGCTTGGAATCTCTCAAAGACTAAGAAAGATGTCGTCCCAAAGAAAGTCTTTGAGGATCGCAAATAGGGGACCACAGCAAATGCATGAGGAGCCTACGCACTTTGATCTCACCGAGGAAGAATAATCTCCTAGACAGCAGTAGAGCCCACAACATTCTTAGCAGCGTCCATCTCCTCCATCTAGACCTCAGAATGTTGCACATCAAGAAGAGAAGGAAATCATCGAAGACGCAGAACCCGTAAGAACTCTTAAGCCCGCTTTTACCTACAAGCTTTATCGTGCTTTGAAGAGGAGTGGTACTCCGTTGAACTACATTGATGAATTTCTGAAAGACAAAGGGTATAGAAATGAAACTTTCTTTTTACGCACAATAGAACGATTGGGAATTGCCCATGTTGGTTCAGCGGAAGAGGCATTGGCAAATATCCTAAGCGATCCACATGTTGGAGGGCTGAGTCAGCCAGATGGGAATGATGATGATAGGATGTACAGTCAGTTTAAACCTAGAATGGGTGTTGCAGCAAAAATCCGAAAAAAAATGACGGATTTATTTTGATCGGAGGAACACAAGCAACTGTACTCTAAGTTGCTGAAGCGTGGGGTGATAAACTCTAGAAGTGTGGACTTTGATTTTCTTGACTCTGTGAATGTCAATCTGTGGGAAAAATTCAGTCTTCTTTAACTCGAACAGTTTTGTTTTGAAACTACAGAAGCTCATGCTGAACTTACTGCTTATTTCTATTCGAATATCAGTTTCTTGGATGCGAATAGATTCTCTTTTAGTGTTCGAGATCAAGACTATGTGGTTGACATGAATATATTGGCTGATGTGATTTGGGTTGAAAGAGAGAGATATCAACCTATCAGTGTGTTTGTTGCTCGTGCAACGTTGGAGCTTGTTAAGGATAGAAGGACGGAAGGAAAGATTTCCTATTTGAGGATGAATGCGTCCAACATTTTGCTTCACAAGATAGTGATTAACTGTCTCAGACCAAAATCAACTTCAAAGACCGACGTTTCAAACTTGGAGGCAAAGTTGATGTACGCCATCAATGCTGGTAAAAAGTTCTCTCTTCTACACATTATTATGTTCCATATGTACAGAGCAGTGGTGAAGGACAAAGGTCAACTTCCGTACGCAGCTCTTGTGACCAAGTTATTTAGACATTTGAACGTTTAGCCTCCCTGGATTCTTTGTGTTCGAACGTTCGATCAAATGGTGGTGGGACTGAAAATGGTCTCTAAAATGCGTCTGAAGGAACTCAACAAGGCGTTGGAGCAATTTAAGGAGAAAAGCCCTGTCAAGACTCATCAAATTTCTTCGGCTGCAAAGAGGAAAGGGAAGGAGCCCATGGTTGCTCCATCCAAGAAAAGAAGAGCTCTCATCATTGAGGATGAAGAGGATGAGGATGATATCACTATTTCTGCAATGGCATTGAAGAACTTGAGTCGTTTTGTTCCAGAATCAATGGAGAGACAAGAAAAAGACACGGATGAGGCAGAACAGAGGACTGGAGAAGATTTGGAGAAAGAAGCAGAGGAGAGAGATGCAGAGGAAGAAAGAATTGAGGAAGAAAAAGAAGAGGAGAGAGGAGATCAAGCGGAAGCAGAGCATGAGGAACACTTTTCTCCACCTAAAGGCATGGAAACAGGGGAAGATCTTGAGAAAAGAGGAACGTCCTCATTCCCTGCCACCAGTGAAGGAATAAGTCATTCTCCAGCAGATCCAGAGGACATCTGTGCCTCTCAATTTCCTGAGGAGGGACATGATGTTTCATCACTCAATCTGCGTGACCATGCTGATTTGCCATCATCTGCCTATACACCGCCAGATTGTGCAGAAGCAAGTACTCAGACTGATAATTCAGCAGACTTTTGCAAAATACTTGATGTTCTCTTGGAGATGTGTGGTCAAATATATGCTCTGGGATGCGAAATACAGAACTTGCAAAATGCAGGTCAAACCTCTTCAGTTTCTTTGCATGATCAAATTCATGCCCTTGCTCTTCAAGTTCAAGCAAATGCCAAGGGTGAAGATGTGGCGCAACTGAAGGAGGATTTGAAAAAGTTGGAAGGGATTGTCCAGTCAATGGGAGATTTCCAGCTTGTTCATGTTCCCAAGCAATCTTAATTCCATTCTCTTTTCATCTCTACCTTTTTAATGATGATAAAAAGGGGGAGAGATGTGGTGCAGATTTGGTTTGAACTTTGAACTTTGAAACTTTTTGAACTTTTGTGTCGATTATGTTTGATTGACTTGACTTTTGTGTTTGACCGTTTGGATTTGAACTGGATTTGGATTTAACTGTTTGAACATTTGTTTATATTAAGTACTATTGATATCTCATGGCTTTGTTCATTTACAAGACTAACCTACTTTCTATGGATGCAGATTCTAGTGTTATTTTTACTAAGCCATTTATCTTTGTGAGATATCCATATTTGCTTGAGTAATGTTTACAGGTCAAAGTTATCCAAATCTGCAGGAAATTTTTGTCACCATAAAAAAGGGGGAGATTGTTGGAGAAAACTTCCTTAAGTGTTTTGAAGTTGACAAAACGTTTCCATTAGTCTAGTCTGAAGACTTGCAAACTCTTCCATCAAAGTTTGAAGACCTCCGGACTGTTAGACACAAGACTCAAAGTCTATCCTCATTGACATTCTCTAGATCGTCGAATAAGGCTTATCAAAAACTGGATGTTTCGTTAAGGATTTGATTTTATCGACTGAAGAAGATCTCTTGGCTGGATATAGCATGTCGGAATCCATTATTCAAATCGAGATTGATTCAGGGATTTTGGATCCATTGATTGACGAAGTATACTTGGAAGGTTCTACTTATGCAAACCTAGATCCTGATTGTATGAGCGAGCATGATTGATGGGCTATCGTCATGTTCCTTAAATAGCTCGAAGATCTTCCTAATTGATTTTGTTCAACGGGTAGATTGAAAGAATTCCTTTGGTAAGTGCCAACGGGTATAATGGCATAAAGGAGAATATAAGGAAGACGTTCCAGTTGTTTGAGGGTGTGCGCGATAGAAAAATTCCAAAGTCTGAAGCTCCTTGTTCTTAGTTAATTAAACTGTTGAGCAAAATATTGTACGCAAAAGAGAGTCTATATGTTTGAGAGACCTTGAGGAAGTGTAGTAGAGTCTCTATACTGTGGAATCAAGGAAGAGCTTTACTGTAACAACTCTTTTGTTCATAGTGAAATCTAGCCGGTGGGTTGTCAGTGCGGAAGAGTGGACGTAGGCTTGGATTAAGCGGAACCACTATAAACTCTGTGTTTATATTCTCTTCCCTACACTCTTTTATTTTGATCGTAATTTGTTTAGTTGACAAGAAACAAATTTTCTTTTTATAATCTATTATTAATTAGTGCTACACACTTATCTCGGAAATTTGTTTTTACACCTATTCACCTCATTCTAGGTGCTCATACTAGCTTTCACAGGGCTGAGCAGAAATCAATAGAGATGGGCTCAAATCCACGGAAGTGTTGGGCTTGGGTTGCTCCAGAAATTTTGTGGGCTAAACGTGCGAAGATGCCAGGCTTCAAGTGGGCCAAATTGTTAAGATCTTGGGCTGCAAATGGGCTGCCAAAAAGGCCACTTGCTGGGCTGAAGGCGCGAATAAAGGAAGCAATAGCTGCTTCTTGGTTTGGTCGATTGCCGCGGATGAAGACTCGCTAGAGATGGGATGGCACGAAGAAGCAGCTGGGTCAAACTTCGGTGGAGAGTCTCGGTGGGTTGTTGACCCACGCGTGTCAGCCAAAGGCCGCTTGGTGGCTTCATGGATGGCAGAGATGAAGATGCGGCTGTTTCGGTTTCTTGATGCTGGACGAGCGGAGATCCACGGTCAACAAACTGGCGGAAAGGATTGTAGGGCTGACTGGAACGCGTGGCAGAGAGGAAACTCGGTGGGAAGCAGCTCGGTAGAGATGGCCGTAAGGAGAGAAACTGAGGGGTTACTTCGTTGACTCAACCTATGAGAAGTAGTAAAGAACCGACAAGAAATAGAAGGGAAAGGATGTGGAAGGGATAAGGGGTGTCGGCCAAAAAGAATGAAGAAGATAAACAACAATTTAAAGGATAAGGATGTGGACAAAAGAAAAAGGAACGTGCAGCACATGCGCAAAAGAAAAAGGCATGCACGTCCAAGGATAAGGAGGAAGTAGGCCCCAATGGTCAACAATTCAAGGTAACTAGAAGACCAAAACTCACAAATTGAGAGAGAATACTCGCATGGGACTGTCGGCCAAGAAGAAAGAGAAAAGAAGAAATATGTGTGGCCAAAAAGGAACAGTGTGTCGATGTGCGGATGACGTGAGTCCAAGAGGAGAAGGAAAATAAAACAAAACCACAAATACAATTCTTAATCCACTTCAAAACCACTGTGTCAATTGGTCACCCTAGGATCAATTTCTCAACCGGCTTAAACATTCGAAATCCAATTGAAGACGGTGTTAGAGAAAACTTCCTTAAGAGTTTTGAAGTTGACAAAATGTTTCCATCAGTCTAGTCTGAAAACTTGCAGACTCTTCCATCAAAGTCTGAAGACCTTCGGACTGCCAGACTCAAGACCCAAAGTCTATCATCATTGATAGTTTCTAGACCGTCGAAGAAAGCTTATCCAGAACTGAGTATTTCGTTAAGGATATGATTCTATCGACTGAAGAAGATCTCTTGACTGGATATAGCATGTCGGAATCCATTATTCAAATTGAGATTGATTCGGAGATTTTGGATCCGTTGATTGGCATAGTATACTCGGAAGGTTCTACTTATGGAAACCGAGATCCTGATTGTATGAGCGAGCATGATTGGTGGGCTATCGTCATATTCCTTAAACAATTCGAAATCTCCCTAATTGATTCTGTCCAACAGGTAGATTTGAAGAACTCCTTTGGTAAGTGCCAACGGGTGTGATGGCATGAAGGAGTATAGAAGGAAGATGTTCTAGTTGTTCAAGTGTGTGCGCAATAAAAGAATTCCAAAATCTGAAGCTCCTTGTTCTTAGTCAATTCATTTGTTGAGCGAAATTTTGTACTCAAAAGAGAGTTAATATCTTTGTGAGACCTTGAGGAAGTGTAGCAGAGTCTTTACACTGTGGAATCAATTAAGAGCTTTACTGTAACAACTCTTTTGATTCATAGTGAAATCCAGCCGGTGGGCTGTCAGTGCGGAAGATTGGACGTAGGATTGGATTAAGCCGAACCACTATAAACCCTATGTTCTTATTCTCTTCCCTACGCTCTTTTACTTTGATCATAACTCAATTTGTTTACAAGAGTCTAATTTTCTTTCCATAATCTATTGCTGATTAGAGTTGCACACTTCACTTGGGGAAATTTGGTTGTACACCTATTCACCCCCTCTAGGTGCTCATATTAGCTTTCACAATTGGTATCAGAGCTTGTGTACTCACTTAAGTTGAAGTGTTTTACTTTAGAGTCAAAGATCCATGGCTAGTATGTTGGCTCCAGGTTTGGTTGAAGGGCAAAGCAATACCAGATCGCCTTATTTTGATGGAAAAGAATACAACATACGGAAAAACAAGATGAAGGCATTCCTAAGATCAAAGGATCCTCTGGAATGGGACATGGTAGATAAAGGAATCATTTCTAAAGCTGCAACAGTCTTAGAAAGAGGAAAAGAAACTGTTGAGTCTAGTGAAATGACTCAAGAAAAGATAACCAAGAGACAGGCTCTTGATGCAAAAGCAATTTATTCTTTATATTGTGCATTATCTCCTACTGAATATAACAGAATATCTTCTTGTGAAATAGCTAAAGAAGTCTGGGATAGATTACACATCACCTATGAAGGAACTGATCGAGTTAAAGAAACCAGAATCAACATTCTACTCGGTAAATATAAAACATTCAAAATGAAACCAGGAGAATCTATCACTGACATGTTTAGTCGTTTTACAGAAATCGTGAATAGTCTTGAATATCAAGGTCAACCAATTTCTGGACCCATGAAGGTAAATAAGCTACTGCGTGGACTGTCCAAGGATTGGAATCACATAAAGACCTCAATAAGGGAGACACAAAGAATCATGCCACTCTCTGTTGACGAATTGGTTGGGACTCTTTAGTCTTATGAAGTAGAGCAAATCAACGAAGATGAAGACCCTAAAGGTAAGAAATCTATTGCATTAAAACCTAATGATGATTCCGATGTCACAGATTTTGAAGACAATATGGATGATGAAGAGCTTGCTCTCATGATAAGAACGTTTAGGAAACTGAACAGAAAGGGGATAAGATTCAATCCAAAGAAACAAGGTCCTCAAAAGCTACAAAATAAATCAGTTGAGGATGATGAATCCAATAAAAATGTAGTCTGCTTTGAATGCAAGAAAAATGGACACATTAGACCTAACTGTCCCCTTCTAAAGAGAAAGAAAGGAAAAGCTCAGGAATATCGAAAGGCACTTAAAGCAGAAACTTGGAGTGATACCGAATGTGAAGAAAGTGATTATGATTATGCCAATATTTGTCTCATGGCACAATCGGACTCAGATTCAGACTCCGAGACAGACTCAGACTCAGATAGTGAAATCGAGGTAAGTAATTTAAAAATCCCTACTAAAGTCTCTAGATACATTGATGAACTGTGTCTTAGTCTCAAAACCTCTCTCAAAAGGATTTCCGAACTTAAAAGGGAAAATTCTGCACTGAAACAACAAGAAAATATTTGGAAAGAGAAGGTCAAAAGTTTAGACAAAAGTGTTACTACCTTGAAAGAAAATGCAGACAATCTTTCAAAAGAAAATGCATTCTTGAAAAATGATATTTCAAGTATTTCAAAAAGATTTTCTATAGGATCTAAGAAACTTGAAAAAATTCTTTCAGCACAAAGACCTTATTACTTCAACAAATCAGGATTAGGAATGACTGCTGAAACTATTCCTCTAATTGATTTTCCTAAAGTAAAGGAAAGAATTAAGCAAAGACCTACAAGAGATTCTTAAAAAAATCATTTTCAAAAAGTTTTTGTAAAACCTGTAGGCCGTAGTGCTCTTAAATGTTCTAAATACAATAACTCATATCATTTTGAGAAAGAATGTCCTATGGTTTGGAAACCTGTTAGGAAGGTATGGGCAAAGATCGTATATTACACTCACACTAATGGACCCAAGAAAATATGGATACCAAAGAAAGTTTGAGTCTCTTTTCTAAATGTAGGTCACTATCAAGAAAAATGTTAAATGGTACTTGGACAGTGAATGCTGAAGACATATGATAGGAGACTCAAATTGCTTCATAAAACTTGTACAAGTTAATGGTGGAAAAGTTTCTTTTGGAGGAAATAGCAAAGGAAGAATTGTGGGACACAAAACTGTAAAAATTGGAAACCTCACGATCAGTAATGTTTCCTTAGTAGAAGGACTTAACTACAACTTGCTGAGTATCAGTCAGCTGTGCGACATTGGTTTCAAAATCAACTTTCAAGAAGAAACATGCTCAGGAACCAGTAAAGACTCCTCACAGTCTTTCATGGGGCGAAGACATAGGAATATCTATCTTTTGGATATCAAACCAGATGAATCCCAATGTCTAATATCAATTCAAGAGGAAGCAAACTTATGACACAGAAAGCTTGGGCACATCAATATGAAGCAAATAGCCAAAATCTCAGCAAAGAAGCTTGTTCGTTGACTACCCAAATTGACATATCAAAAGTCTGATCTATGCACACCATACGTATTGGGAAAACAGGTAAGAAACTCATTCAAACCAATAAATTAAGTATCCACTAATTGTGTATTGCAGCTCTTGCATATGAATCTCTTTGGACCAACCAGAACTCAGAGCATTGGAGGTAAGAAATACTGCCTAGTAATTGTGGATGATTATTCATGACTCACTTGAGTATATTTCCTGGCAAGTAAGTCTAAAACCTTTTCTTATTTTATAAAGTTTGCTAAAAAGATTCAAAATGAGAAAGGGTATGTTATTTCAAGTATACAGACAGACCATGGAGGTAAATTTGAAAATCAAGACTTTGCAAAATTCTGTGATGAATCTGGCTTTCAGCATGTGTTCTCTTCACCATATATTCTAGAGCAAAATAGAGTCGTGGAAAGAAAGAATAGATCACTGCAGGAAATGGCTAGAACTCTTTTAATTGAAAGTAACATTTCTTCTCGTTTTTGGGCTGAAGCAGTTTCTACAGCGTGCTATATTTTTAATAGAGTCTTCTTAAGGCCTATTCTGGAGAAAACTCCCTATGAGTTATTCAAAGGAAAGAAGCCAATTGTTTCGTATTTTCATGTGTTTGGACGTAAATGTTTTATATTGAAAAATGCAAATGATCGAGTTGGTAAGTTTGAAGAAAAATCAGATGAATGTATTTTTCTTGGATATTCTATCACAAGCAAAGCTTACAGAGTATACAATAAAAAGACTCAATTTGTGGAGGAATCGATGAATGTCAAATTTCAAGACTTTATGCAAAATCAATCGATTCAGACTCAACTTGAAGAATCTGAACCTGCTCCAGACTCTACAAGTCTAAATCTTCAGAAGCAGCTCAGACTTCAGAAGACTAGCATCAAATGATCATCGAAGATTCAAATGAGAAAAATGATCAACAGTCTGACAAATCAACCAGCAACTGGAAGCATAAGTCCAGTCATCCCAAAGATCTCATTATTGGTGATATTAATGAAGGAATTCGTACAAGATCCAAAATGCATGAAGAGTCTAGTGCTGTGGCTCTTATTTCCGAAATATAACCCAAAAGTATAGAAGAAGCTTTAACTGATGAAAGTTGTATTGAAGCTATGCAAGAAGAACTCAGGCAATTCAGTATCAATGATGTCTGGGAATTGACTCCTAAACCGAAAGGTAAATCCATCATTGGAGCTAAATGGGTTTTCAAGAATAAGATGAACGAGAAAGGAAAAGCTATAAGAAACAAAGCAAGACTCGTGGCCAAATGATATACGCAAGAAGAAAGGATAGACTCTGATGAGACTTACGCACCAATAGCAAGGTTAGGAGCAATTAGATTATTACTTGCTTTTGCTTGTCATAAGAATTTCAGGTTATTCCAAAGGGATGCCAAAAGTGCTTTCCTAAATGGATTTATCTAAGAGGAAGTCTATGTGGAACAACCACTCGGTTTTGAAGACCCAAGGAAACCAGACTCTATATTTAGATTGAAAAAGGCTCTATATGGTTTAAAGCAAGCACCTCGAGCTTGGTACAACATACTAAGTAAGTTTTTAATTCAAAATGGCTTTGTCAAAGGTAAAGTAGATACTACATTGTTTATCAAAAGAAAAAGCAAAAACTTTTTACTTGTTCAAATTTATGTTGATGATATCATTTTTGGATATTCTAATGAAAATATGTGCAAGAAATTCTCTAAGTCTATGCATGATGAATTTGAAATGAGCATGATGGGTGAACTAACTTTCTTTCTCGGATTTCAAGTGAAACAACTAAAGGAAGGAACCTTTATTCATCAAGAAAAATATGCTAAAGAACTTGTCAAAAAATTTGGACTGGAAAATTGCAAAAAGATTGATATACCAATGTCAAGTTCCTTGAAGCTAGACAAAGATGAAGGAGGAAAGAAAGTTGACCAGAAGCTATACAGGAGTATCATTGGTTCACTTCTTTATCTTACTGCTTCTAGACCTGACATTCTGTTTAGTGTTTGTATTTGTGCCAGATTTCAATCAGACCCCAAAGAATCTCACCTAAGTGCAGCAAAATGTATTATCAAATACATTGCCTCAACTTCAAATTTAGGTCTCTAGTATCCAAAAGAAGGAGACTTCACTCTTCTTGGATACTCAGACGTAGACCTAGGCAGATGCAGAGTTGATAGAAAGAGTACCTCGGGCACCTGTCAACTACTTGGAAACAGGACAGTATCTTGGTTTTCAAGGAAGCAAAGTACAGTAGCTCTTTCTACGACAGAAGCAGAGTATGTGACAACAACGGCTAAGAGACTTTGGAATTGAAGATTCATGCACTAAGTTCAAATGTGACAACCCCAACACAATCAATCTCACCAAGAATCCAATTCTTTACTCAAGAGCAAAACATATAGAGATTCGACATCATTTCATTAGAAATCATGTTCAAAATGGAGAAGTTTCAATTCAGTTTATTGATTCAAAGAATCTACTGGCATATATATCTACAAAGCCTTTGGAAAAAAATCAATTTGAAGTTATTCGTTCTAGACTTAATATCTTAAAGTCGGAGGAAGTTCAGACTTAGGACTAAAAGTCTAAAGACACTCGACTTAAACGATCAAGATTTACGACTGTAAGTTAATTCTATTTTAGAAACTTATTTCTCGGATCAAATCTTGAAAATGTACGATCATTTATCCGTAATTGATTGATGTTATTTCCCAGTTTTTGTGATTATTGCAATCTTTCCTTTTCGAAAAAGAAGTTATTTTTTAAATGACAGTTATCTAATTTTTGAAAAAGCAGTTATTTTTTAAAAGGCATTTTTATATTTCCTTTTTACGAAGTTCCGTATGCCTCGCTTCGACTGCCTTATATACTGTTGGTTCTTCTTTATTTTACTCACAAAAACCCTAAGAAAGCACAGATCTTCCACTTCTATTTTCTTCTCTTGTTTAATCCTCGAAAATTTTTCACCTTTCTTGCGAAACAAGCTTGGAATCTCTCAAAGACTGTGAAATATGTCGTCTCAAAGGAAGTCTTTGAGGATCGCGAACAAGGGAACACAGCAAATGCGTGAATGACCTACGCACTTTGATCTCACCGAGGAAGAAGAATCTCCTAGACAACAGCAGAGCCCACAATATTCTCAGCAGCGTCCATCTCCTCCATCTAGACCTCAGAATATTGAACTTAGAGAAGAGGAAGAAATCATCGAAGATGTAGAACCCATAAGAATTCATAAGCCCTCTTTCACTTTCAAGCTTTACCGTGCTTTGAAGAGGAGTGGTACTCCTTTGAACTATATTGATGAATTTCTGAAAGATAAAGGGTATCGAAATAAAACCTACTTTTTACGCACAATGGAATTATTGGGAATTGCCCTTGCGGGGTCAACAGAAGAAGCATTGGCAAATATCCCAAGCGATGCACGTGTTAGAGGGCTGAGTCAACCTGATGGAAATGATGATGATCGGATGTACACTCAGTTTAAACCTAGAATGGGTGTTGCGGCGAAAATTCGAAGCAATAGGACAGATTTGTTTCGCTCGGAGGAACACACGCAACTGTACTCTAAGTTGCTAAAGTGTGGTGTGATTAACCCTAGAAGTGTGAACTTTGATTTTCTTGATTTTATGAATGTTAATCTGCTAGAGAAATTCAATCGAACGGTTTTGTTCTGAAACAACAGAGGCTCATGCTAAACTCACTGCTTACTTCTATTCGAATCTAAGTTTCCTGGATGCGAATAGATTCTCTTTCAGTGTTCGAGATCAGGATTATGTGGTTGACATGGATACATTGGCTGATGTGATTAGGGTTGAAAGAGGGAAATATCAACCTATTAGTGTGTCTATTGGTCGTGCGACGATAGAGCTTGTTTGGGATAGAACGATGGAAGGAAAGATTTCACATTTGAGAATGAATGCCTCAAACATTTTGCTTCATAAGATAGTGATCAATTGCCTCAGACCCAAATCAACTTCGAAGACCAATGTTTCAAACTCGGAGGCAAACCTGATGTATGCCATTAACACTAGCAAGAAGTTCTCTCTTCCTCACACTATTATTTTCCACATGTACAGAACGATGGTGAAGGACAAGGGCCAACTTCCTTACTCAACACTTGTCACTAAGTTATTCAGACATTTGAACATTCAGCCTCCCAGGATTCTTTGTGTTTGACCATGCGATCAAATGGTAATGGGACTGAAAATGGTCTTGGGACTGAAAATTGTCTCTAAAATGCATCTGAAGCAACTTAATAAGACTTTGGAGCAATTCAAGGTTAAAACCCCTGTCAAGACTCAACTAGTCTCTTCAACTGCAAAACAAAAAGGGAAGGAGCCCATGGTTGCTCCATCCAAGAAAAGAAGAGCACTCATCTTGGAAGATGGAGAGGATGAGGATGATATCACAATTTCTGTTCTTACATTGAAGAACTTAAGTTATTCTGTTCCAGAGACAGAGGAGAGATAGGAACAAGACAAGGAGGAGATCGAACAGAGGACTGGAGAGAGAGAATCCATGGAGAAAGAAGCAGAGGAGGAAATGATTGAGGAAGAAGAAAAAGAGGGCAAAGGTGAACAAGAAGAAGAAGAACATGAGGAGTACTTCTCTCTGCTTGAAGGCATTGAAACAGGGGGAGATCCTGAGAAAAGATGTACATCTTCAACTGTTGCCACCAGTGAAGGAGTAAGTCGTTTTCCAGCAGATCCAGAAGACATCTATGCCTCTCAATTTCCTGAGGAAGGCCATGAGGTTTCATCGCCCAATCTGCGTAATCGTGCTGACTTGCCATCATTTGCCAATACTCCATCTGATCATGCAGAAGCTAGTACTCAGACTGATAATTCAGCAGACTTTCGCAGAGTGCTTGATGTTCTCTTGGAGATGCGAGGTCAAATTTATGCTCTGGGATGCGAAGTTCAGAACTTGCAAAATGCAGGACAAGCCTCTTCATGTTCTTTGAATGATCAAATCCATGCCCTTACTCATCAAGTTCAAGCAAATTCCAAGGGTGAAGATGTGGCTCAACTGAAAGAGGATTTGAAAAAGCCGGTAGGGATTATCCAGTCAATGGGAGATTTCCAACTTGTTCGTATTCCAAATCAATCCTAATTCCATTCTCTTTTCATCTCTAACTTTTTAATGCTGACAAAAAGGGGGAGAGATGTGGTGCAGATTTGAGATTTAAACTTTTAAGATTGTGTTTGATTGACTTTACTTTTATGTTTGGCTGTTTGGTTGTGACTAGATTTGGATTTGGATTGTTTTTTTTTTTTTTTTATATCTTAAGCACTATTGGAATTTCATGGCAAAGATAGTTGCTCATTTACAGGACTAACCTACTTTTTGTGGATGCAGATTTGAATGTTATCTTTACTAAGCCAATTATCTTTTGTGAGATATCCATGTTTGCTTGAGTATTGTTTTGCGGGTCAAAGTTATCCAAATCTGTAGGAAAGTTTTGTCACCATAAAAAATGGGGTGATTGTTGGAGAAAACTTCCTTGAGAGTTTTGAAGTTGACAAAACGTTTCCATCAGTCTAGTCTGAAGACTTGTAGACTCTTCCATCAAAGTCTGAAGACCTTCGGACTGCCAGACTCAAGACCCAAAGTCTATCCTCATTGACAGTTTTTAGACCGTCGAAGAAGGCTTATCCATAACTGAGTATTTCATTAAAGATATGATTCTATCGACTGAAGAAGATCTCTTGGCTGGATATAGCATGTCGGAATCCATTATTCAAATTGAGATTGATTCAGAGATTTTGGATCTGTTGATTGGCATAGTATACTTGGAAGGTTCTGCTTATGGAAACCTAGATCCTGATTGTATGGGCGAGTAGGATTGGTGGGATATCGTCATGTTCCTTAAACAACTCGAAATCTCCCTAATTGATTATGTCCAACGGGTAGATTTGAAGAACTCATTTGGTAAGTGCCAACGGGTGTGATGGCATGAAGGAGTATATAAGGAAGACGTTCTAGTTGTTCGAGTGTGTGTGCGATAGAAGAATTCCAAAGTCTAAAGCTCCTTGTTCTTAGTCAATTCATTTGTTGAGAGAAATCTTGCACTCAAAAGAGAGTTAAGATCTTTGTGAGACCTTGAGGAAGTATAGCAGAGTTTCTACACTATGGAATCAAGGAAGAGCTTTATTGTAACAACTCTTTTGATTCATAGTGAAATCCAACCGGTGGGCTGTCAGTGCGGAAGAGTGGACGTAGGCTTGGATTAAGCCGAACCACTATAAACCCTGTGTTCTTATTCTCTTCCCTACACTCTTTTACTTTGATCGTCACTCAATTTTTTTACAAAAGTCTAATTTTCTTTTCATAATCTATTGCTGATTAGAGTTGCACACTTCACTCGGGGAAATTTGGTTGTACACCTATTCACCCCCCTCTAGGTGCTCGTACTAGCTTTCACAAACGGTCCTTTAATCCCGCGAATTTTCTTAAAAATTGACTTCCATTTCATTTTTCTTGGTATCCGATTTTCTGAACAAACAAATCTGGTTGAGGTCCGATTTGAATTCAGAAAAAGTCCAAACAACTTCCATCCATCGATTCACTTACACTAGATGTCAAAAGTCTCTTCAAATTAGCCAATTCGAATTTCCACTCATTTTCCGCATTGTCCAATCCGGTTTTCTGTAAAAATCTCGAACTCACTTGAATTTCCTCAAAAGGTGAGTCGACGTTCCCAGAATGACTCATGACACGATATGACTTCCAATTTCTGAAATCGAATTCAAATTTGCGGTTATTTTCAATCAAACGCACTTTTAGTGTGACCTTACCTATTTGGTAGCTTTTAGGAATTTTTGGTGCAATTGACCCGTGGTCGATTTTCTTCGAACCATAATGAACCCATCCGACCCATTGGCAACTCTCGGTAGTCGTGAAAATCTCAAGATTTCAAATACAAATACGAGGTACCCAAAACGATAGAAAATCGGTTTAGTGTCGTTCAAAGAGAATTTTGCAATCATGTGGAATCACCCACACTTTGATCACCATCTCAATCGAATCGACTTATCTCTGATCTCTAATCAATTTTTAATTGTGCCGCAATGACCCTTGCAGATTAGTATGGTCGAATAGTTGATTCCTAGTCGAATTTTCAAGTCTATTGCATTAAAGCCCCTTAACGGCTTCACCTGATAGGTCAGTTATCTCATGAGTGGCCATCTCAGAGAAGAACACTATAGTCACATTGATGAAAGGCCCGAGTTATCCGATTGAAATCAGAACTTGAAAATCAGGATGTCACAACTCTTCCCCTCTTATAAAAATTTCGTCCTCGAAATTTAAACATTTACCAATCCTCAAACAATAAGGTGGGGGAGTTGTCGTCTCATCGAGTCTCAATTTCCACACATTTCTTCAGTCCCGTGGTGTTGTCGGACTACTTTAACCAAGGGGACCATCTTAGTATACAGAATCTGCCCTTTCTGAACTACCCACTGATCTAGGCTTTCCATGTACGACACTGATCTCGGCAATTACCATCACTGATTACTAAGCTGACCTTGGTCTGTGATCTTTCTCAACACTGAAATTCTGTATACTCTACTCTGCAAGCTCTAATAAGAACCATCTGAAAGCTTTGTCAAACTTGTAACCTTTGATCCTGATTTGATATATAATTTATCCCCGGCACTCCATGCCAGTGAATTATTCGATACACACGCTTCGGTATACCTATTCACATTGAGATCTATTTGTACTGTACTGAAGTGAGTCGGCTCCCTCTATTTGTTGACTACAACCCCAAATGGAATCAGTACTCCCCTGATTCCTTAGTGAGCCTGTCATGACTTTCCATCATGCCATACTTCCATTCCCAATCGAGACTCTCTCGAGTGATTGATAAACTCCTCCCGGCTTTCATTATTAAACTTCCACTTATCAGTATCTTTGACACTCACAATTTATCTGGCGATATCTATCTTCATAACGGTCCACCAATTGAATTGACGCCAATTATGGCATACTCTGAATTGTTGGATCAAATACTACAACTGCTATAATGAATTTCTAATAATGTTTCTTACATGAGTGCTACAATATCAAGTACACTCAATCATTCTCGGAACTTGAGTGTTCCATCCTCATAAGTCTGAAAGTCATATTCTTTCTTTTCAGTATCCTCTTATAGGATTTTCTTAGTATCCTGGTCTATCACTGAAATATCTGATTTTAGTCTAAATATTCGGTTCAATTTTGAGAGTGGCCATAAATTCAAAAGGTGGCCTATCTCAATTTTGAAAACCGAATTTTGAACTCTTTTAAAGTAAGGTCCATACCTTAACCAGTCTATGCACAATTGAAACTTTCAACTCAATGCCCTAATGACTTTTCTTGTTCTTTCAGGATGATACCAGATATCACCATCATAGTCCTTCCAGAGTCCTGTTTCACAACACCGTCTCATATTCAACTCCTTCTGAGAGAGCAACACTTGAGACTTTAATAGCCGATGAGGATATGGAAATCTTTCTTCATATCAATGATGATTCTAAATCTTTAAAGTGAAATTTGATGCTTCAAGTCACAAGTCATGCTCTGAAAATTTCAACTTAGGAGGTCTTAACTGGAAAGACACATACGCAACAATCTTCTTATGTTGCATCGATACGCACTCAATTTTCTACATGACACATCCCTATAAATCTTGTGTCTTTCAGAACCAAATGGAATACTCAGCACAGGCATGGTATTCAGCTTCTATTTAAGCTCTTGGAATCTACGCCCGCACTTATCTGCCTATACAAATGTTCTTCTTTCTTCAGGAGTCGAGTTAATGGTGGTACTAATGCTAAAGCTTCTTCCACAAATCCTCTGTAGTAATCTGTCCAATCCACACAGCTTCTAATCTCTGACATTGTTGTCAGTCTTGGCCCACTAATAACTGTTTCGATTCTTGGTCGATTCCATGAAGATTCCTACACCTGAAATCACGTGACTGTTCTTAGGTGGCTCTCGTGATCCTTAGCACTCAATGAATACACCAAAATATCCTTGATAGACACAATCATGAATTGAACTCGATATTTCTAAATACACTCAACTTGCCAAATCCACGACAACAACTGGAGTGTTCACCAAACCAGGCGGTCTTACAATGCTTTTGTAAGGACCATCTCAAGTACTAAATACTGAATACAATTGGTACTTCTTTCCGAACCTCAACTGATAATGCCTTGTTCTAAAGTCGACCTTTGAAGCTATCGACACCTTTTAGTAAATGGTTACCTACTTCATTAATCCTTAGTAAAAAATACCTGTCCTCAATTGTCACCGAATTGAGTAAACAATAATCGATACCTATCCACAACAAATCATTCTTCTTCCTCTTAGATACAAATTGATGTTTCCCAAGCAATACATTGATATGCATAATTCCTTATTCAACAATTCTCACATCTGCACCTTTGGTTCTTCTGTCAATTCAAACAACGACAACTGGTAAGAAGCCTTAGAAAGTAGCTCTATTCCGGGTGCTAGCTCGATCGCAATTTCTATCTCTTTTTTTTTTTTTTACAACGGCCTGATAATTCTTATGACAACACATTTAGAGATTCTTGGACTACTGAGATGTCCTCTAACTTTAGTTCTTTAATCTGTCTTATCCAATACAGTCACCGAGTAACCTAGGCATCCTCCTCTAACAAACGGATCACCTCAAGTGACGAGATTAAAGAAGTTAAGGACCATTCTCGATTCTCAATAAAACTTGACACTTTCACCTGCTCCTGAAACAAACTGAGTCACTCCACTATAATAATTCATCACCACAAGATGCTTTAGAGCCAATTCTTTCCACACTTGATGATAAAGTTGTACACCAACAGCCAATCAAGTACAACTCTGGTCAGTGGTTCTTTTCCTACAGCCTTGACATACCACTGAAATTCCGTAATTACATCCCCAACACTCTCTGGCACCATTCTGATAAAATCATCTCAAAACATTCTTCTATTGAATAAAGCATGGTTTGTTCCATTCCTGTTCCTTTTTGCCATCCTAGTGGCGTTCTATTGGTAGTAATAGTGTTAGTGTTCTTCTTGAACTCCAACTGATAGTCCCTCACCTGATGGCCATGCTCACTACCATCAAAGCACATTCTAGTCATTCTTGGACATAGGATTAATCCATGCATTCCTTCCATACTTTTGGCAGTCACTTGGTGAGTTCTCTATCTCATGTCAGGTGATAGCATGCACACTTACTTACACCAGGGTCTGTCCCAAAAACCCCGTGGTGTGTTCTACGGCACACTCTCATTGATCTTATTTATCGATGGCGACGGTACTTGCGATTCCCTTAGTGATAACGGCAACTGTTGTTGTGGTCCTCGACCTTTTGAAACAGTCTCTTGCCAAGTGACTCTGTCGGTCACAGTTAGAACAACCATCCGTCCCAAAATGGTACGAGGCCGATTCATGTTGTCTTCCATGACACACAATATTCTGGTCCGATTTTGACTTGAGTATCTCACCATTCCTGATGGGCGAAATATCATTTCTCTTTTCGGTCATAGGTTCCTTCCCAAATTAATTTCCATCTCTACTAAATCTGAACTTTGACTTGAATGCAGCGTCTTCTTCTCATGTCTCATCTCCATGTTGAACCTCGACAAGTGTGGCAACAATTGCGACTTGACCCTGAGCTTACTGGCTTGACACATTCCCAAGGAACACTTGCACCTGAACGATCCTACTGGACCTAGGATCGCTCGGTGCTGCTACACTCTCAGTACCAACCCATGGTGGTACTTTTACACTCATGCTGGCCTAAGCCGATGCTTTGCCACAACCACCTCGGGCACCAATCCTTATCAGTGTTCTATCCCGAGTTCCAGAGGCTATTGCCCTCTTATAAGAGTCATCAGCTCCTGATCACTCAAACTACATGATCTTTTATAGAAACATGTTTTCTAATTCTAATACCATATTAGAATTCGAGTGATCCACAAACAAGTTACCAATCAGCTATCACAGACATGCACCGGCATGAAATAAAGGTCTTTCCTACTAACTATCCCATGATTCCTCGTACCTTATCACTCTAATTCATAACCATTACTCTGATACCACAAAAAAGGGATGTCACACCCTGATCCTCGGGTATGCGCCCATCCCTTGCCTTGGTCGATTAAAAATTCGCGATATCCCAGGATGAATCGCCGACCCTTTTATTTTAATGCTCATGCGGGAGCATAGAATAAATCCTCAGACAATAAAACAATGGGATAGAACAGTAGGACTAAATTTCAAACCCTTAAAAACATTCACTCTTATATACATTGCAAACTAGTGCACATAAATATACAAGGTGAATTATTAAGTCCAATTCAACTTAAGCCAGTTTAAAAACAAGGTCTACAAGCAGAAGTGGGGTTCTACAAGCTACGGGTCCCCGTCCTCCTCTTCATCATTCTCCACACTCCAACTGGAGCCTTTAGCAAACTGCACCGGACTTTCGAGATCTTCGAAATCCAAGTCTACTGCATCTAGGGGACCCGAAATGGTTATTCAATAACCAATGAGACAACGTCTCAACAAATTCTACCCCTAAAGACCCGATTAGTAAACCAATACACCTTAGGGCTGCCTATGCACAACACGAGTCAGAGGACTTACCTTGGCCTCAGATTCCACCTGCATATTAGCACAGATCAAATAGGCACCCAAGCAATCACATCACAGATCAAAGCATCGATCAAATCGACCTAGCTGATTACATGTCAAACAGACCAACTCTAAGTCATTCCCAACCATCAATCACATGTACTCTCTCGGGCGTCTTTTTCACCAACTGCCATGCCATCACTAATCATGTGCATTCTTTAAGGCACCGTTTTCGCCAGTGATATCCTAATCACCGAATCACGTATCATTTCTGGGGCGTCGTTTTCGCCAATGACATACCAATCACCGACACCGTGCGTTCTTTAAGGCACCATTTTCACCAGTGGTACCCTCGATCACCGAACCACATGTCCTTTCTAGGGCGCCGTTTTCGCCAAGGTGACATCGGCAATAGACAACATCGTAGTTCTTTAAGGCGTCGTTTTCACCAGTGACATTTCCTTAATCACCGAACCACGTTTTGTCTATAAGTCATTCACATGCATTCTTTAAGGGGCCGTTTTCGCCAGTGATACTTCCAATCACCGAACCACGTATGTCCAATAACATCATACCTGATTGGTCTCAGCCAATAACATTCTTAGTTAGTTCTCACCATTCCCTCTACTATATAGCTCATCAACGTAACTGGCGCTATATACCCATACTCGGCCATCTACCAATCAAATATTCAATAACAAACAATTTATGATAAATCCTCAAATTTCACAATTAATTCAATTCCACACAACATAGAGCTCAAATAAATAAACGGGCTGCACCATGACAATCAGCATGAAATTCTGGTCATCGGCCATCTCGATTGAATTTCCGGAAAAATAATTAATTAAATAATTAAAATTTGAAAATTAAATAAATAAATATTAAAAATCCAATTTAGGCCCGTATTGCCTGATTGGAGCCCGAAACGGGTCGGGAAAAATTCCGAGATGCATTCAATAAATAATAGTACATCTTTACTTGCTAATGACTAAGTCTAACCACCTAACATGCATCATTAAGTCACTAATTTAATTGTTATAAACTAATCTAATCACCTAATTGCACTTAATTAAATCTAATCAACCCTTAAGCATAATTAGCAAACTAAGAAAGTATTAGTGAGTAAAACTCACTTGGTTAAAAGCGGAGATTGGATCACCGCGATGGCGGCCGAAACCTAAATTTTCGGCGGCGTCGGCGGACACTTGGGCCGAGTCCAAAAGTCTTGCAAGCCCACAGAAATTTCTGGGCTCAGACTTGGGCTTGGGCCTGCTTCTTGGACTTCAAGTGAGCTGAACAACTGGGTTTGCTAGCGTTCAAGTGGGCTGCTTTCTTGAGTGGGTTGATTATGCTGGGCTGAGCAGAAATCAATAGAGCTGGGCTCAAATCCACGGAAGTGTTGGGCTTGGGTTGCTGTAGAAATTTTGTGGGCTGAACGTGCGAAGATGCCAAGCTTCAAGTGGGCCAAATTGTTAAGATCTTGGGCTACAAATGGGCTGCCAAAGATGGCCACTTGCTGGGCTGAAGGTGCGAATAAAGGAAGCAATAGCTACTTCTCGATTTGGTCGACTGCCGCGGATGAAGACTCGCTGGAGATGGGATGGCATGAAGAAGCCACTAGGTCAAACTTCGGTGGAGAGTCTCGGTGGGTTGTTGACCCTCGCGTGTTAGCCAAAGGCTGCTCGGTGGCTTCGTGGATGGCAGAGATGAAGACGCGGCTGTTTCGGTTTCTTGATGCTAGACGAGCGGAGATCCACGGTCAACAAACTAGCAGAAAGGATTGCAGGGCTGACCAGAACGCGTGGCAGAGAGGAAACTCGGTGGGAAGCAGCTTGGTAGAGATGGCCACAAGGAGAGAAACTAAGGGGTTGCTTCGTCGAC
Organism: Eucalyptus shirleyi; assembly: GCA_017140165.1. Classification (NCBI taxonomy): domain Eukaryota; kingdom Viridiplantae; phylum Streptophyta; class Magnoliopsida; order Myrtales; family Myrtaceae; genus Eucalyptus; species Eucalyptus shirleyi. The sequence goes on from CM029450.1 coordinate 30,792,490, forward strand.
TCAACCCATGAAAAATAGTAAAGAACCGACAAGAAATAGAAGGGAAAGGATGTGGAAGGGATAAGGGGTGTTGGCCATAAAGAATGAATAAGATAAACAACAATTTAAAGGATAAGGATGTGCACAAAAGAAAAAGGTGATATTGCTAGTATGAGTACCTAGAGGGGGGGTGAATAGGTATATAGAAAATTTCTCGTAGCTTGCACGATATTTAAACAGTTAAAAATTCAATCGCAAGAATTAAATATCAATCGAGAGACTAAGTAAGGGAAAGAGAGAATTGAACACTCGGTTTATAGTGGTTCGGCTTGATTCAAGCCTACGTCCACTCTTTCGCACCGACAGCCGATTGGCTGGATTCCACTATAATCAAAGAGCTGTTACAGTTGTTGATCTTCCTTGAATTCTAGGTGTAGATGATCTACCACACTCTCTCAAGGTGTCACCAAGTACAACCACTCTCTCGTATACAATTTCGCTCGAACAGTCTCAAGTAACAATCAAGGATCTTCGACTCGGAATTTTTCTATCACTCACACACTTAAAATAACTAGAACGACTTCTTTTTTATACTCCTTCATGCCATCATAGCCGTTGGCACTTACCAAAGGAATTCCTCCAATCTACCCGTTGGACGGAATCAATCAAGAAGATCATCCGAGCTATTTAAGGAATCGATGATAGCCCATCAATCCCGTTCGCCCATACAATCGGGATCTCGGTTTCCATGAATAGAACATTCCAAGATTATTTCGTCGACCAACGGATCTTCAATCGATCTTAGATAAGAATTAAAGAATCCGAAATGATTATCCAACCAAAGAATCTATTCCGAGAGAATAGGATCGAATCCTCAACCATAAACCTCGGCTTTGGATTTCCTTCGTCACTGGATTAGAAAGACTGTCAGTGAGAACAGACTTAAGTCTTGAGTCCCGAGTCTTAAGTCTTGGGTCTTGAGTCTTGAGTCTTGGGTCTTGAGTCTTGGGTCTCGAGAGAACAAAGTCTTCAGACTTTAAACTGACGGTCTCCGAACATCCAGACTTTAGACTGAAAGAAACGTTTTGTCAGCTTCAAAAATATTCTGGAAAGATTTCTCCAACAATCTCCCCCTTTTTGATGGTGACAAAACTTTCTTGAAGATTTGAACAGCTTTGACCTGCAAAACATTTCTCAAGCAATATGGCTAACTCATAAAGATTAATAAAACAACCAGACTCTGCATCCACAGAAAATTGGTTAGACTTTCATGAGAAACACCATATAACAACACTTGAATAAATGCAACCAGACAAGCATCATAATCCACAGTCAAATTCACACCCAAGTTCAAGTTCTCAAGTCATTCTCAAAAATAAACTAAACATAACCACAAAAGTCAAAGTTTTAAATGGTTCAAATTTTGGTTCTCCCCCTTTTTGTCAGCATTAAAAAGGGTGAGAAAGGAGTCATGTCTGCTTGGGAATGCGCACGATCTGGAAATCCCCAATAGACTGGACTACGCCTTCGAGCTTCTTCAGGTCTTCTCTCAGATGAGCTACCTCTTCTCCCTTGGCATTTGCTTGAAGTTGCGAGCTAGGTCTTTGAATTTATCCTCTAGAGAGACTGAAGATGCTTGTCCAGCGCTCTTCAAAGCTTGGATTTCACAAATCCCGAACATATATCCGGCTACGCATTTCCGTAAGAATATTCATAATACTCCGAAAATCTGCAGAATCATCCGTCTCGTGTACCGGCATGAACTTTCTCTCGATGCGTACGATGGCGCTTCGCATAGTCTCGGCAGATTTGGAATCGTCGTATTACCTTCTTCAGGCAATTGAGAGACCTGAACTTCTTCTGGGTCTTCTGGAGATTGTCTTAGATCTTCACCGACAAAGAAGATGAGGTGTAGACCTCTCTTGCTCACTAACTCCCCCGTCTCTAGGACATCGAAAGGGGAAGAGTGATGATCATGCTCTTCATTTCCCTTCTCTCCAGAATTGTCAGCAGACTTTTCTTTTTCTCCTTCTTTTTCTTCTTCTTCAACTTCTTTCTCCTTTTCTCTCTGTCTTTCCTCTTCTCTGTTCTGTTGAAGATCTGTTTGATGAGACACAGAACGTCTTGTTCTTGTCAGCGCTTGAATAGTGGGATCTTCATCATCTTCATCTTCATCTTCATCTTCAAGTATGAGAGTTCTTTTCTTCTTCTTCAATGGAGCACCAATGGCCTCCTTTCCTTTCCTTTTTGAAGCAGACTGGACTGGAGATTTCACTTTGAATTTCTCCATTGCCTTGGAGAGTTCTTGCGGCGCATCTTCATTAACATTTTCAACCCTACCACCATCTTATCACACGGTCGAACACAGAGAGTATGTGGTAGTTCAATGTTCAGTATGTCTGAAGATCTTGGTCACCCGAGACCGATAAGGCAATTGTCCTTTGTCCTTTGACACCGCTTGTACATATGGAAGAGAATAGTGTGCGGGAGAGAAAACTTCCGTCCCGAGTTGATCGCATACATCAACTTTGCTTCGAAAAGAGACACGAGAGGTCTTTGATGTAGACTTCGGTCTAAGACAGTTGATCACAATCTTATGAAGCACAATGTTGATGGCTTTCATCCTGGAGTAGGTAATTTTCTTCTCTACGTCTCTATCTTTGACAAGATCCAGAGTAGTACGAGCAGGTGAGACTTTGATTGGAAGATAGCGCCCCTTTCAACTCCGACTATGTCCGCCAACATATTCACGTCTACCACGTAGACTTGATCTCGAACACTCGAATGAAATTCTATTCGCATCCAAAAAGCTAAGATTTGAATAGAAATAAGCGGCCGCTTGATCATACCCGTCCGTAGAGTCGAGCAAAAGGTCTCAAGTTGAAGCAAATTCAACTTTTCTCTTAAGTTCACGTTGATGGTGTCCAGAAGTCAAAATCAACACTTCTAGGGTTTATCACTCCTCTTTTCAACAGCCTGAAATACGCTTTTTCCCGATCCTTGGACTTAAACAAATCCATCCGATTTCCTTTCACATTCGCTGCCACACCCATTCTCGGTTTAAATTCAAGGAACATTTTGTCATCATCGTTCCGTCAATCAGATTTTGTCCTGGCATACGAGGATCACTTGGGAATGTTCTCAAGAGCCTCCATTGCCCTTCCTTTAGGAGCAATTCCCAATTCCTCCATTTTCCGCAGAAAAGATACTCATTCCCATAATTTTTGTCCTTAAGGAAGTCATCTATATACTTTAATGAAGTGCCGGTGACTTTCAACGCACGATAAAGCTTATAGATAACAGAGGGGTTTTTGGACTCTTCTCGGGTCAGCATCCTCGATTATCTCTTCTTCCAGATTTGCACCTTGTGGGGCGGGAGATGCTGAATGACGTGGAGGAGAGCGAATCGGACTTTGTCGCTGACTTGGTAAGTCTTCATCCTCGCAAGATCGAAGTGTGTCGGTCCCTTCTCCATTCTCTCGTGGTCCCCCGTTTGCGATTCTTGATGATTTCCTCGAAGACGACATCTTCCTTTGTCTATAGGAGGATTCCTTCACTTGCTTTTCCCAAGAAAAATGACCACTTTCTCGACAATGAACAAGGAGTAGAAACAAGATATCGAGAGGAGAGAGCTTTTTAGGGTTTTGAAAATTTGGGGGTAGAATAACTGTATATATATACATTCCTCGGATTTGAAAAGAGAAGTTTAAACGGCACAAGGAAAGTGTACGAATACTTCTTTTCAAAATCAATAACTGCTAAAATTAACTTCCTTTAAAAAGACAAGTTTTTAAATTTCACACGTATTATATCTGAATAAAAGAACGTACCTTTTCGAGATAAGATAAACAAGAATTCGTACCTTTTAAATAGAATAGCAACTTACGGTCTTTTAGCCATGAATGATTGAGTCTCGGGATTTAGAGTCTTAAAGTTGGTGAGTCTCTAGACTTTTACTTCTTCAAGCTTCAAAATGTTGAGTCTTGAGCGGATAAAATCGAATTGATTTTTCTCCAAAGGCTTTGTAAAGATATCTGCTAGTTGGCTCTTTGAATCAACAAATTGAATAGAGATTTCTCCATTTTGAATATGATCTCTAATAAAGTGATGACGAATCTCAATATGCTTTGCTCTTGAATGAAGGATTGGATTTTTGGTGAGATTGATCGCGCCGGTGTTGTCACATCTGATTTCGTGCATGAGTCTTCAATGCCAAAGTCTTGTAGCTGTTGTTTTATCCATAGAATCTGCGAACAGCAGCTTCCAAGAGCTACATACTCGCTCGTCGTTGAGAGAGCTACGTTGCTTTGCTTCCTTGAAAACCAAGACACTATCCTGTTTCCAAGCAGTTGACAAGTTCCAGAAGTGCTCTTTCTATCGACTCTGCAACCGGCCAAATCTGCATCTGAGTATCCTAGAAGATTAAAGTCTCCCCTCTTTGGATACCAAAGACCGATGCTTGCAGATGAAGCAACGTATTTGATAATACGTTTCACGGCAATGAGATGTGATTCTCTAGGATCTGATTGAAACCTAGCACATACAAACACTAAACAGAATATCAGGTCTAGAAGCGTAAGATAAAGAAGTGAACCGATCATGCTCCCGTATAGCTTTTGATCTACTTTCTTCCCTTCTTCATCCTTGTCTATCTTCTCGAGAACATGACATTGGTATATCGGTCTTTTTGCACTTTTCCAATCCAAATCTTTTGACAAGATCATTAGCATATTTTTCTTGGAAGATAAAAGTTCCTTCCTTCAATTGCTTAATTTGAAGGCCAAGAAAGAATGTTAATTCTCCCATTATACTCATTTCAAATTCATCCCGCATAGACTTAGAAAATTTCTTGCAAAGACTTTCATTAGAGGATCCAAAAATAATGTCATCAACATAAATTTGAACGAGTAAGAAACTTTTATTTTCCTTTTTGATGAACAGAGTAGTATCTACTTTACCTTTGACAAATCCGTTCGTAATAAGAACTTACTTAGTCCGTCGTACCAAGCTCGAGGTGCTTGCTTTAGACCATACAGAGCCTTTTTAGTCTAAAGACCGAGTCCGGCTTCTTTGGGTCTTCAAATCCAGGCGGTTGTTCCACATAAACTTCCTCTTGGATAAATCCATTCAGAAAAGCACTTTTGACGTCCATTTGGAATAACCTGAAATTTTTGTAACAAGCAAACGCAAGTAATAGACGAATAGCTTCTAACCTTGCAACCGGTGCGTAAGTCTCGTCATAGTCTATTCCTTCTTCTTGCGTGTATCCTTTGGCCACGAGTCTTGCTTTATTGCGTACGACTTTTCCTTCTTCGTTCATCTTGTTCCTGAATACCCATTTGGCTCCAATAACAGTTTTACCTTTCGGTTTAGATGTCAATTCCCGACATCATTAATATTGAACTGTCCGAGCTCCTCTTGCATAGCTTCGATCCAGCTTTCATCGATAAAGCTTCTTCTATGCTCTTTGGTTCAATTTCGAGATGAGAGCAACAAAGACTAGACTCTTCACGCCTTTTTGATCTGTGCGGATTCCTTCATTGATTTCGCCAATAATGAGATCTTTGGGATGACTGGATTTGTGTTTCCATTCTTGGTTGATTTGCTTGGTTGATGATCTCTTTCTTTATTTGAGTCTTCGAGGCTTCTTGATGTTGGACTTCCGAGTCCGAGATGCTTCTTGAGTTGAAGACTTTGGAAGGTCTAGAGTGAGTTCAGATTCTTCATATTGAGTCCGGCTGGATTCATCTTGCACCGAGTCTTGGAATTTGACATTCGTTGATTCTTCCACAGACGGCTTTTCTTGTTATAGACTCGTAGGCTTTGCTTGATGAAGAATATCCAAGGAAGATGCCTTCATCTGACCTTTCTTCAAACTTACCAACTCGATCATTTGCATTTTTCAAAATAAAGCATTTGCAACCAAACACATGAAAGTATGAAACGATTGGCTTCTTACCTTTGAACAATTCATAAGGGGTTTTCTCAAGAATAGGTCTTAGAAAGACTCTATTTATAATATAGCAAGCAGTTGAAACACTTCAGCCCAAAATCGTGAAGAAATTTTACTTTCAATTAAAAGTGTTCTAGCCATTTCTTGAAGAGATCTATTCTTTCTTTCCACAACTCCATTTTGCTCGGAGTATACGGAGAGGAAAACATGTGATTAAAACCAGATTTATCACAGAATTTCGTAAAATCTTGATTTTCAAATTCACTTCCATGATCTGTTCTTATACTTGAAATAGCACATCCTTTTTCATTTTGAACCTTTTTAGCAAACTTCTCAAAGTACGAAAAGGTTTCTGATTTATTTGCAAGAAAATATACCTGGTAAAGCGAGAGTAATCATCTACAATTACTAGACAATACTTCTTACCTCCAATGCTCTGGGTTCTTGTTGGTCCGAAGAGATCCATATGAAGCAACCGTAATACATGATTAGTAGAGACATGATTTATTTGCTTAAATGAATTTCTTACCTCGCTTTCCCGTAATGCATGGAGTGCATAAGTCAGACTTTTGGTATGGCAATTTAGGTAGACCTCGAACAAGCTGCTTAGAAGAGATTTTGGCTAATTGCTTCTTGTTGATATGGCCAAGTTTTCTGTGCCATAGAGCTGCTTCATCTTGAATTGAGATTAAGCATTGTTCTTCATTTGGCTTTACATCAAGGAGGTAGATATTTCCATGCCTTTGACCCATGAAAGACTGAGTCGAATCTTTACTAATTCCAGAACATGTGCCTTCTTGAAAGGAGATCTTGTAACCGCATCACACAACCGGCTAATGCTGAGTAGATTGTAGTTGAGTCCTTCCACTAGAGAGACATTGCTTATTGTGAGATTTCCAATTTTTACAGTCCCGAATCCCACAATTCTTCCTTTGCTATTTCCTCCGAAAGAAACTTTTCCACCATTTACTTGAATAAGCTTAATGAAACAATTTGAGTCTCCTGTCATGTGTCTTGAGCATCCGCTGTCAAGATACCACTTTATCTTCTTTTTTGACAGAGACTCGCATTCAAAAGAGAGTCTCAAGCTTTCTTTGGTACCCAAACTTTCTTGGGTCCTTTGGTGTTAGTAGGATGAGCATTATTAGGCCATACTCTCTTAACAGCTTCCAAACCATAGGACACTCTTTTTCAAAGTGATCCCGATCAAGTTACACTTAGAACACCTTAAAGCATTTCGACCTACAGGCTTTACAAAAACTCTTTTGAAATGATTTTTATAAGCCTCCCTTGTCGGTCTTTTCTTAATTCTTTCTTTTACTTTCGGAAAATCAATCAAGGGAATTGTTTCCGCTGTCATACCTAGACCTGACTTATTGAAGTAAGGTCTTTGGATTGAAAGAACTTTTTCAAGTTTTTCAGATCCTATTGAAAATTTCTTTGAAATATTTGATAAATCAGTTTTTAAGAAAGCATTTTCTTTTGAAAGATTGTCTTCACTCTCTTTAAGAGTAGAAACATTCAAGTCTAAATTTTTTACCTTTTCTTCCAAAATGTTTTCCTTTTGTTTTAAAATTGAGTTTTCTTTTTTAAGTTCGGAAATCTTTTTAAGAGAAGTCTTAAGACTGAAACATAACTCATCAATATATTTAGAGACTTTGACAGGGATTTTATAATCACTTACCTCAAATTCACTCTGCGAGTCCGATCCAGTCGATCCAGTCGAGTCCGATTGTGCCATCGACACGTGTTGGCATATTCCTCATCACTCTCTTCACACTCAGTATCGCTCCAGTCTCGGCTTTGAGAGCTTTTCGAGACTTCTCAACTTTTCCTCTTTTCTTTTCGAAGAGGACAGTTAGGTCCGATATGTCCCTTCTTTTTACATTCGGCGTACTACATCTTTGTTTGGTTCCACATCATCAACAGACTTGGTCTGCTGTCTCTGAAAACTTTGTTTCCTTGGGATGAACCTTCTGCCTTTTCTATTCAGTTTTCTGAATCTTCTTATCATGAGAGCGAGCTCCTCATCATCCATATCATCTTCAGAATCTGCATCATCAGAATCGTCATTTGATTTTAGTGCAATAGATTTCTTACCTCTTGGATCTTCGTCTTCATTAATTCGTTCCACTTCGTAAGACTGAAGAGTTCCAATCAGCTCGTCTACAGATAATGGCATGATTCTTTGCGTCTCTCTTATTGAAGTCTTTATATGATTCCAATCTTTAGAGAGTCCACGCAGAAGCTTGTTCACTTTCATGGGATCAGAAATTTTTTGACCTTGGTTCTCAAGACCATTGACAATATCTGTAAAACGACTAAACATGTCGGTTATAGATTCTCCTGGTTTCATTTTGAATGCTTCATATTGACCAAGGAGAATGTTAATTCTGGTCTCCTTCACTCGTTCGTCCCTTCATAGGTGATGTGTAGTCTATCCCATACTTCTTTTGCTGTAACACAAGAAGATATTCTATTATATTCAGTTGGAGATAAAGCACAATATAAAGAGTAAATTGCTTTTGCATCGAGTGCTTGTCTCTTGTTTATCTCTTCTTGAGACATTCCGCTGGTTTCAATAGTGTCTTTCCCTCTTTCGAGATTGATGCAGCAGCGGAGTGATTCCTCTTTCCACAACGTCCCATTCCGGAGGATCCTTTGATTGTAGGAAAGCTTTCATCTTGTTCTTCCGATGTTGTAGTCCTTTCCATCGAAGTAGGGAGGTCTCGGTATTGCTTTGCCCCTCCATCGGTCCCCGGTGCTAGCATACTAGCCATGGATCTTTTACTCAAGTAAAACACTTCAAATAAAGTAAGAACACAGGCTCTGATACCAATTGATATTGCTAGTATGAGTACCTAGAGGGGGGGTGAATAGGTATATAGAAATATCTCGTAGCTTGCACGATATTTAAACAGTTAAAAATTCAATCGCAAGAATTAAATATCAATCGAGAGACTAAGTAAGGGAAAGAGAGAATTGAACACTCGGTTTATAGTGGTTCGGCTTGATTCAAGCCTACGTCCACTCTTCTGCACTGACAGCCGATTGGCTGGATTCCACTATAATCAAAGAGCTGTTACAGTGTTGATCTTCCTTGAATTCTAGGTGTAGATGATCTACCACACTCTCTCAAGGTGTCACCAAGTACAACCACTCTCAGTATACAATTTCGCTCGAACAGGTCTCAAGTAACAATCAAGGATCTTCGAGACTCTGGAATTTTTCTATCACTCACACACTTAAAATAACTAGAACGACTTCTTTTTATACTCCTTCATGCCATCATAGCCGTTGGCACTTACCAAAGGAATTCCTCCAATCTACCCGTTGACGGAATCAATCAAGAAGATCATCCGAGCTATTTAAGGAATCGATGATAGCCCATCAATCCCGTTCGCCCATACAATCGGGATCTCGGTTTCCATGAATAGAACATTCCAAGATTATTTCGTCGACCAACGGATCTTCAATCGATCTTAGATAAGAATTAAAGAATCCGAAATGATTATCCAACCAAAGAATCTATTCCGAGAGAATAGGATCGAATCCTCAACCATAAACCTCGGCTTTGGATTTCCTTCGTCACGGATTAGAAAGACTGCTGAAACAGACTTAAGTCTTGAGTCCCGAGTCTTAAGTCTTGGGTCTTGAGTCTTGAGTCTTGGGTCTTGAGTCTTGGGTCTCGAGAGAACAAAGTCTTCAGACTTTAAACTGACGGTCTCCGAACATCCAGACTTTAGACTGAAAGAAACGTTTTGTCAGCTTCAAAATATTCTGGAAAGATTTCTCCAACAAAAGGAACGTGCAGCACATGCGCAAAAGAAAAAGGCATATGCGTCCAAGGATAAGGAGGAAGTAGGCCCCAATGGTCAACAAGTCAAGGTAACTAGAAGACCAAAACTCACAAATTGAGAGAGAATACTCGCATGGGACTATCGGCCAAGAAGAAAGAGAAAAGAAGAAATATGTGTGGCCGAAAAGGAATGGTGTGCGGGTGTGCGGATGACGTGAGTCCTAAAGAATCTCATCTAAGTGCTGCAAAGCATATTATTTTTGGATCTTCTCGATGTGCAACATCCTGAGGTCTAGATGAAGGAGATGGATGCTGCTGAGAATGTTGTGGGCTCTGTTGCTGTCTAGGATATTCTTCTTCTTCGGTTAGATTGAAGTGCGTAGGCCCTTCACGCATTTGCTGTGGTCCCCTATTCGCGATCCTCAAAGACTTCCTTTGAGACGACATCTTTCACAGTCTTTGAGAGATTCCAAGCTTGTTTCCCGAGAAAGATGAAAACTTTTTCAAGGATTAAACAAGAGAAGCAGACAGAAGTGGAAGATTGGTGCTCTCTTTAGGGTTTTTGTAAGTAAAAACGAAGAGGAACCGTCAGTATATAAGGCAGTTCAAAGTGAGGTATACGAACCGTCATAAAAAAAAAGGAAATATAAAAATACCTTTTAAAAACAAATAATAACTGTCATTTCAAAAATCTCTTCTTTTTCGAAAAGGTAGGTTTGCAATGATTACAAAAAACTGGGGAATAACACCAATCAATTTCGGATGATCGTACCTTTTCAAAATTTGATCCGAGAAATAAATTTCTAAAATAGAAATAACTTACAGTCATAGATCTTGATTATTCGAGACTGGGAGCCTTTAGACTTTCAGTGCTGAGTTTGAACTTCCTCAGATTTTAAGATATTGAGTCTGGAACGAATAACTTTAAATTGATTTTTCTCCAAATACTTTGTAAATATATCCGCTAGTTGATTCTTTGAGTCAATAAACTGAATTGAAACTTCTCCATTTTGAAAATGATCTCTAATGAAGTGATGTCGAATCTCTATATGTTTTGCCCTTGAGTGAAGAATCGGATTCTTGGTGAGATTGATTGCGCTGGTGTTGTCACATTTGATTTCAGTGCATGAATATTCAATTCCAAAATCTCTTAACTGTTGTTTTATCCATAGAATTTGTGAACAACAATTTCCAAGAGCTACATATTCTGCTTCTGCTGTAGAAAGAGCTACTGTACTTTGCTTCCTCGAAAACCAAGATACTGTTATGCTTCCAAGAAGTTGACAGGTGCCCGGGGTGCTCTTTCTATCAACTCTGCATCCGGCTAGGTCTGCGTTTGAGTATCCAAGAAGTTGAGGCAATGTATTTGATAATATGCTTTGCAGTACTTAAATGAGATTTTCTAGGGTCTAATTGAAACCTGGCACAAATGCAAACACTAAACAAAATGTCAAGTCTAGAAGCAGTAAGATAAAGAAGTGAACCAATGATACTCCTGTATAGCTTCTGGTCAACTTTCTTTCCTCCTTAATCTTTGTCCAACTTCAAGGAACTTGACATTGGTATATCAGTCTTTTTGCAATTCTCCAGTCCAAACTTTTTGATAAGATCGTTGGCATATTTTTCTTGATGAATAAAAGTTTCTTCCTTCAGTTGTTTCACTTGAAGCCCGAGAAAGAAGGTTAGTTCACCCATCATGCTCATTTCAAATTCATCCTGCATAGACTTAGAGAATTTCTTGCATAGACTTTCATTAGAAGATCCAAAAATGATATTATTAACATAAATTTGAACAAGTAGAAAACTTTTGCTTTCTCTTTTGATAAACAATGTACTATCTACTTTACCTTTGACAAAGCCATTTTAAATTAAAAACTTACTTAGTCTGTCGTACCAAGCTCGAGGTGCTTGCTTTAAACCATATATAGCCTTTTTCAGTCTGAATACAGAGTCTGGTTTCCTTGGGTCTTCAAAATCGGGTGGTTGTTCCACATAGACTTCCCTTTAGATAAATCCATTTAGGAAAGCACTTTTGACGTCCATTTGGAATAACCTGAAATTCTTATGACAAGCAAAAACAAGTAATATTCTTATTGCTTCTAACCTTGCTACTGGCGCGTAAGTCTCATCATACTCTATCCCTTCTTCTTGAGTGTATCCCTTAGCCACGAGTCTTGCTTTGTTTCTTACAACCTTTCCTTTCTCGTTCATCTTGTTCCTGAAAACCCATTTAGCTCCAATGATAGACTTACCTTTCGGTTTAGGAATCAATTCCCAGACATCATTAATGCTGAATTGTCTGAGTTCTTCTTGCATAGCTTCAATCCAGCTTTCATCAGTTAAAGCTTCTTCTATACTCCTGGGTTCTATTTCAGAAATAAGAGCCATAGCACTAGACTCTTCGTGCTTTTTGGATCTTGTGCGGATTCCTTCATTAATATCACCAATGATGAGATCTTTGGGATGATTGGACTTATGCTTCCAGTTGCTGGTTGATTTGTTAGACTGTTGATCTTTTTCCTCATTTGAATCTTCGACAATCATTTGTTGCTGATCTTCTGAAGTCTGAGCCGCTTCTGGAGATTTAGACTTTGTAGAGTCTGGAGCACGTTCAGGTTCTTCAAGTTGAGTTTGAATCGCTTCATTTTGCATAGAGTCTTGAAACTTGACATTCATTGATTCCTCCACAGATTGAGTCTTTTTATTGTATACTTTGTAAGCTTTGCTTGTGATAGAATAACCAAGGAAAATACCTTCATCTGATTTTTCTTCAAACTTACCAACTCAATCATTTGCATTTTTCAATATAAAACATTTACATCCAAACACATGAAAATATGAAACAATAGGCTTCTTTCCTTTAAATAACTCATAGGGAGTTTTCTCCAGAATAGGCCTTAGAAAAACTCTATTAATAATATAGCATGCTGTAGAAACTGCTTCAGCCCAAAAACGTGAAGAGATGTTGCTTTCAATTAAAAGAGTTCTAGCCATTTCCTGAAGCGATCTATTCTTTCTTTCCACAACTCTATTTTGCTCTGGAGTATATGGAGAAGAGAACACATGCTGAAAACCAAATTCATCACAAAATCTTGTAAAGTCTTGGTTTTCAAATTCGCCTCTATGGTCAGTCCGTATACTTGAAATAACATACCCTTTCTCATTTTGGACCTTTGTAGCAAATTTTTAAAGTAAGAAAATGTTTCAGATTTAGTTACCAGGAAATATACCCAAGTGAATCGTGAGTAGTCATCCGCAATTACTAGGCAATATTTCTTACCTCCAATGCTTTGAGTTCTGGTTGGTCCAAAGAGATCCATATGTAGAAGCTACAGTACACGATTAATGGAAATTTGATTTATTGGTTTAAATGAGTTTCTTACCTGCTTTCCCAACACGCATGGTGTGCATAGATAAGTCTTTTGGTATGACAGATTGGGTAGACCACGAACAAGCTTCTTTGCTGAAATTTTGGCTATTTGCTTCATGTTGATGTGCCCAAGTTTCTGTGCCATAAGTTTGCTTCTTCTTGAATTGAGATTAGACATTGGGTTTCATCTAGTTTGACATCCAAGAGGTAAATATTTCCATATCTTCGACCCGTGAAAGACTGAGATGAGTCTTTACTGGTTCCTGAACATATTCCTTCTTGAAAGTTGATTTTGAAACCGGTTTCGCACAGCTGACTAATACTTAGCAAATTGTAGTTGAGTCCTTCCAGTAAGGAAACATTACTGATCGTGAGGCTTCCAATCTTTACAGTTCCGAATCCCACAATTTTTCCTTTGCTGTTTCCTCCAAATGAAACTTTTCCACTATTAACTTGAACAAGCTTTATGAAGCAATTTGAATCTCCTGTCATATGCCTTGAGCATCCACTATCCATTTACCATTAAACCTTTTTCTTGATAGTGACCTGCATTTAGAATAGAAACTCAAGCTTTCTTTGGTACCCATATTTTCCTGGGTCCATTGGTGTTAGTATGATATATGGTCTTTGCCTATACTTTCTTAACAGGTTTCCAAACCATAGGACATTCTTTCTTAAAATGATTTGAGCTGTTACACTTAGAACATCTAAGAGTACTGCGACCTACTGGTTTTACAAAAACTTTTTAGAAATGATTTTTGTAAGAATTTCTTGTAGATCTTTGCTTAATTTTATCCTTTACTTTAGGAAAATCAATTAAAGGAATGGTTTCAGGAGTCATTCCTAAACCTGATTTGTTGAAGTAAGGTCTTTGTGCTGAAAGAATTTTTTCAAGTTTCTCAGATCCTATAGAAAATCTTTTAGAAATATTTGAGATGTCATTTTTCAAGAATGCATTTTCTTTTGAAAGATTGTCTTCTTTTTCTTTCAAGGTAGAAATACTTTTGTCTAAACTTTTGACTTTTTCTTTCAAAACATTTTCCTGTTGTTTTAGTGTACAATTTTCTCTTTTGAGTTCGGAAATCCTTTTAAGAGAAGTTTTGAGACTAAGACACAATTCATCAATTTATCTAGAGACTTTAGTAGGGATTTTCAAATTACTTACCTCGATTTCACTGTCTGAATCTGAGTCTATCTCGAAGTCTGACTCTGAGTCTGAATGTGCCATGAGACAAATATTGGCATAATCATCATCACTTTCTTCACATTCTGTGTCACTCCAAGTTTCTGCTTTGAGTGCCTTTCGATATTTCTCAGCTTTTCCTTTCTTTTTCCTCAGAAGGGGACAGTTAGGTCTGATATGTCCATTTTTCTTATATTCAAAACAGACTACATCTCTATTGGATTCATCATCCTCAACAGACTTACTCTGTTGCTTTTGAAAACTTTGTTTCTTTGGATTGAATCTTCTTCCCTTTCTGTTTAGCTTTCTGAATCTTCTTATCATGAGAGCAAGCTCTTCATCATCCATATCGTCTTCAGAATCAGTGACATCAGAATCATCATTAGATTTTAATGCAATGAATTTCTTACCTTTAGGAGTTCATCTTCGTTGATTCGCTCCACTTCATAAGACTGAGGAGTCCCAACCAATTCATCGACAGAAAGTGGCATAATTCTTTGTGTCTCCCTTATTGAGGTCTTTGTGTGATTCCAGTCTTTGGAGAGTCCACGCAGAAGCTTGTTTACTTTCATGGGATTAGAAATTGGTTGACCTTGATTTTCAAGACCATTCACGATTTCTGTAAAACGACTAAACATGTCAGTGATAGATTCTCCTGATTTCATTTTAAATGCTTCATATTGACCAAGCAGAATGTTGATTCTGGCTTCTTTCACTCAATCTGTTCCTTCATAGGTGATATGTAATCTATCCCAGACTTCTTTAGCTGTAGCACAAGAAGATATTCTGTTATATTCAGTAGGTGATAATGCACAATATAAAGAATAAATTGCTTTTGTATCAAGAGCTTGTCTCTTGGTTATCTCTTCTTGAGTCATCTCGCTAGACTCAACGGCTTCTTTTCCTCTTTCGAAGACAGATGTAGCTTTAGGAATAATTCCCTTTTCTACCATATCCCATTCCAGAGGATCCTTTGATCTTAAGAATGCTTTTATCTTATTTTTCCATATGTTGTATTCCTTTCAATCAAAATAAGGCGGTCTGGTATCGCTTTGCCCTTCAACCAGTCCTTGAGCCAACATACTAGCCATGGATCTTTAACTCTGAAGTAAAACACTTCAACTTAAGTGAGTACACAGGCTTTAATACCAATTGTTAAAGCTAGTACGAGCACCTAGAGGGGGTGAATAGGTGTAAAAATAATTTTATGAAATAAATATGAAGCACTACTCAACAATGGATTATGAAAAGGAAATTTATCTCTTGTAACCAAAATGGATTACGATCAAAGTAAAAGAGCATAGGGAAGAGAATATGAATACAGAGATTATAGTGGTTAGGCTTAATCCAAGCCTACATCCACTCTTCTGCACTGACAGCCCACCAGCTGGATTTCACTATGAACAAAAGAGTTGTTACAGTAAGGCTCTTCCTTGATTCCACAGTGTAGAGACTCTACTACACTTTCCTTAAGGTCTCTCAAAGATATAGACTCTCTTTTGCGTATAAGTATTTCGCTCAACAATTTAATTGACTAAGAACAATGAGCTTCAGACTTTGGAATTCTTCTATCGCACATTCTCAAACAACTGGAACGTCTTCCTTATATACTCCTTTATGCCATCATACCCGTTGGCACTTATCAAAGGAATTCTTCCAATCTACTCGTTGGACAGAATCAATTAGGAAGATCTTTGAGCTATTTAAGGAACATGACGATAGCCCATCAATCATGCTCGCTCATACAATCAGGATCTAGGTTTCCATAAGTAGAACCTTCCAAGTATACTTCGTCAATCAACGGATCCAAATCCCTGAATCAATCTTGATTTGAATAATGGATTCCGATATGCTATATCCAGTCAGGAGATCTACTCCAGTCGATAAAATCAAATCCTTAACGAAACATCCAGTTCTGGATAAGCCTTCTTCGATGGTCTAGAAACTATCAATGAGGATAGACTTTGAGTCTTGAGTTTGGCAATCCAGAGGTCTTCAGACTTTGATGGAAGAGTCTGCAAGTCTTCAAACTAGACTGATGGAAACGTTTTTTCAGCTTCAAAACACTCAAGGAAGTTTTCTCCAACATTACCTTCCTGATCGAGGTTTAGGGCGTGAACTCGCCGAGACATTGTCTCACCTCGTCATAGGCTTAATCTTTTTAGGTATGTAGATGGAGGCACGTCACGTGTGTTTTGGGGTTCTGAGGGAGGTAGACTTCCAGTGCTCATATTTCCTAATTTCCAGGACCAGTTTGACCTGTGAGTCTGTGGAGTCCACCGTTTGGGTCGATGAGGGCCTACCTCACTTGGTATCTCATCGCTTCAAGGTGTGGTACCTTCACAAGCCTGATAAGAGTCGGGAGGGTCCCTTGGGTGGTTTTGACAAGCCTCCCGTTGGGACTTGGAAATGGGAGATATGGCACCCTTTGGACATTGACACTCCGGATGGTGCCATGGAAGACCCGGAGACAGGGGACTAGAGAGCCTAGGGTTTAGGTTGCTTCGTACCCCTTTTTTATCTTGGCCTTTATACATAAACCTTAGTGTTGGCCTCTGTATATAAACTCATTATGTTTATAAAGTGTGGCTTTTGTGAATTGGTTGTCCCGCTTTTCTATCTCATGTTGAGTGTTGCCTGGGGATTGATTTTATTTTGCTTTTACATGTGCATTAAAATGAATGAGTCGGCGACATATACTAGAATGTCGCATTTTTATCGACCACTAAGGGATGTGTGCGCGCTCGAGGTTCAAGACGTGACATCCCCGCATGAAGTGGTATCAGAGCTGGTTAGTGCTTGGAGTGATAAAGTGCGATGGTTTATGAGATAGTTAGTGAGAAAGGCCTTTTATTATGCTGATGCATGTAATCGATAGCTGATTGGTAGCTTATTGGTGTGGGTCGCTCAAGTTTTTGATTCTATGTGGAATTGGAAAGTAGGTTCCGTAGAGATCTTGTAGAATGAGTGATTCGGAGCAGAGGACTCCTCGGAAGAGGGCTGTCACGTTCGTTTCTCGAGGTAGGACGCTAAGAAGAGTCGGTACTTGAGGTGGTCATGGTAGAGCGCGGGCTCAGGCCAGCACAAGTGGAGTGGCAGCATCGCAGGTCGGTGCTGGTGTAACAGCACTTGGTGATCCTAGAATCGATGGGATCGTTCAGGCGCACGAGACCCTTGGAGCTCTGTTGGGGCAGTAGGCCCAAAATCAAGTCGCCGCCACTACCGCCACTACTACTGCTACCGCCAATGCTACTATTGCTACTACTACCGCACCTGCCAAGGTTCTACTTGGGAATGTGGTTGCTGAGAGGCCTGTGCATAAGCTTATCAAGCAGTTTCTGAAGTTGAACCCGCCAATGTTCATTGGTGCAGGAGATCTCGAGGTTGCAACACTCTGGGCCCAAGATTTGGAGAAGGCCTTTACACTACTGATGTGCACTGAGGAAGAGAAGGTTGTCCTTGCAATATATCATCTGCAGGGAAATGCAAGTACCTAGTGGAGGGCCACCAGAGGCAGGGTAGCCCCGGAAGGCGTGGTTCTAGTATGGAACGCCTTCCTTAGAGCTTTAAATAGCAAGTACTTTTCTGATAGCACTAGAGAGCAGAAGATGAAGGAATTCTAGCAACCCTATCAAAGAATGCTGACAGTGGATCAGTATGAGGCCAAATTTATAGAGCTGTTGCAGTACGCTCCCAGACTAGTAGAAGATCCGGAGGATAGAGCTAAGAGCTTTAGGAATGGCCTCCAACCGGAGTTGAAGAATCCACTGGTGTCATCCGACTTGAAAGATTACAACGAGCTATATGGTTGGGCCCAATTGATAGAGAGGAACCTGATCAAAGAAGCAGCCACATCTGGGTCAAGATTCGGCTCGAATAGAGATGGAAACTGGTTTGGGAAGGAGACTATGACCGGGGAAGGTATTCTATTTCACCTAACAGGAAGGGTGGGATATGCAAGTCAGAGCCAAATCAGAATGGAGTATGTTGTTTTTGTGGGAGACGACATGGATCGGCCTTGTGTTTTCCTAGGACAAGAGTTTGTTACGGGTGTCACCATCATGGCCACCTGGTCAAAGATTGCCCACACAAGCCAATGGGATCTCAGCCATCACCGCCCTCACTGCCACCGATGGGATAGAATAAAGGGAACGCACTGCAGAATGCATCGCAAACAAGGCACTATTAGGATGGCAAAGGGGGCAAGAATGAACCGAGCAGGAAGGACCGTGATTCTGGAATAATTTTGTCAGAGTAGTGTAGCGGAATTTTGGTTAAGCTTGTAGAATTTCAATTTGTTGTAATGAAGTCGTAATAAGAAAAATCACTACCTATAGTTGTACTTGAATATTTTGCCTATGTATAACTTTGATGTCATATATAAAAAGGTTTGGCTCAAGAATCATCTTGTTGTAATAAATTGTGTTTTCAAGGAGTATCTAGATCAGTTTATGATCGTTTTCATTGACAATATCCTAGTGTACTCGAGAAGTCCTGAGGAGCACGAAAGACAGTTGAGATTAGTGCTTCCGACTTTGCAAGATCATGGATTGTACGCTAAGTTCAGTAAGTGCAAGTTTTGGTTGACTCATGTGATGTTCCTAGGTCACGTGATTTCAGGCAAAGGAATCTTTATGGACCCAACCAAGATTGAAGCTATGATCAACTGGCTAAGACTGACGACAATGACAAAAATCATAAGTTTCTTGGGTTTAGCAGGGTATTATGGAAGGTTCATGGAAGGATTCTTAGCATTAGCTTCGCCGTTGACTCGACTATTGAAATGGGAAGAGAAGTTTGTATAGATATAAAAGTGCAAGCATAGTTTCCAAGAGCTTAAGCAGAAGTTAAGTACCGCACCAGTGCTAACAATTCCATCTAGCCTTAGAGGATACGAGATTTACAGTGATGCGTCATTTAGGGGATTGGGTTGCATGTTAATGCAGCATGGCAGAGTCGTTGCATACACGTCCCGTTAGTTGAGATCTTATAAGCTAAATTACCCGACGCATGACTCAAAACTCGCAGCAATTATCTTCGCTCTGAAGATTTGGAGACCTTACTTGTGTGGAGAAAGGTTCCAAATTTTTACAGACCATCAAAGTCTCAAGTACTTATTATCTTAGAAGGAGTTGAATATGAGACAACGTCACTGAATGGAACTTCTCAAGGATTATGATTGCGATATCCTGTATCACCCTGGAAAAGCTAACAAGGTCGCAGATCCGTTGGGTCGGAAGTCTTCAATTACACAAATGGTGATTCAGGAGTGGATTTTACTCGAAGGAGTTTGAGATTCGATTTTCAAGTTTGAGGTAGGCCACCTTCCAAGTCTTATGGCCACTCTCAGAATTGAGCTGGAAGTACAGATAAGGATCAAGATGCTGCAGTTGATAGACCCAGAGATCCAGAAGATCCTACAATAGGATATAGAAAAGAGAAAGACTAACTTTTAGATTTCTGATGACGAAACACTAAAATTTTGTGGATGATTGTGTGTACCTAACGACGCAGAGCTCAAGGAAGAAATATTGTCAAAAGCTCATCATAGTAGTTACAACATTCATTCAGGCAGTACAAAGATACGTCAACATTATTGGTGGATCGGTATAAAGGTGGATATCGCCAAGCATGTCGCCAAGTGTCTAACGTGTCAGCAAGTGAAGGCACAACACTGTATGCCGAGAGGACTTCTACAACCTCTCGAGATTCCCGAGTGGAAGTGCGAACACATCACAATGGACTTTGTGATGGGCTTACCAAGGAGTGAGAGGGGTAATTATTCCATATGGGTTGTGGTTGACATATTGACAAAGTTGGCTCACTTCATCGCCATACGAAAGGACTATGCATTAGATGGATATGCTGAGTTATATGTGCAACAGATAATTCAACTGCATGGAGTGTTAGTGATGATTACATCTGATCGAGAGCTGAAGTTTACAATAGCCTTCTAGAAAAGCTTGTAGACTGCCTTAGGAACAAAGCTATAGTACAATACGGCCTATCATTCGCAAACGCATGGCCAGTTTAGAAGATAATTTAGACCCTCGATGACATGTTAAGAGCTTTTGCACTAAATTTCAAAGGAAGTTGGGAGGAGCAGCTTCATCTCGTCGAGTTCGCTTACAACCACAGCTACCAGCAGAGTATTCAAATGGCACTGTTTTTAGCATTGTATGGCAGAGCATGCAGAACTCCAGTTTGTTGGGATGTAGTTGGAGAACAAAAGATCATAGGCCCGGAGTTAGTCCAGTAGTCAGTGGATGCAGTTGCAATTATTAAGGATAGATTAAAGACCGCTCAGAGTTTTCACAAAACCTATGCAAATAAGTGTTGAAGACTATTGGAATTCGAAGTTGGTGAGCACGTCTTTTTGAAAGTGATACCAATGAGGGGTACTTCGCGCTTCAACAAGAAAGGGAATGTATGTCCAAGGTATGTAGGTCCCTTTGAAATTCTGGTAAGAATAGAGACTTTGGCGTATCGTCTTGCATTACCACCGAGACTGGTGCAAGTGCATGACGTCTTCCACGTGTTGATGTTGAGAAAGTATGAACCTGGCCTAACTCACGTGCTGAACTTTGAAGAATTAGACGTGGACAACAGAGTATTGTACGTTGATAGACCAGTTCAGATTATGGACCACAAGGAACAAGTTTTGCGCACTAAGATAATCTTGTTAGTCAAAGTGGTTTGGCAACACCATGGGACAAAAAGTGCAACTTGGGAAAGGGGAGACTCGATGGGACGACAATACCGCCACCTTTTTTATTAAGACTTGTAAAGGTTTAAATTTCGAGGATGAAATTTTTATAAAAGGAGAAGAGTTGTGATATCCTAATTTTCAACCCTGTTTTCGATGAAATGAAATGGGTTTTTCATTGACGCACTTATGGTATTTTTCTTTGAGTTGGCCACTCACGAGATGGCCACTCACGAGATAACTAATCTATCTGGTGAAGCCGTTAAGGGGTTTTAACACGACAGACTCGAGAATTCGACTAGAAATCGACTGCTCGATCGTGCTAATCTACAAGGGTCGATACGACACCATCAAAATCGATTAGAGACCAGAGATAGGTCGATTTGACAGAGGCATGTAATTAAAATGTGGGTGATTCCACTTAATTGCAAAATTCTTATCGAATGGCACTAAACCGATTTTTCTATCGTTTCTATACCTTATGCCCGTATTTGAAATCTCAAGATTTTTACAACAACCGAGAGCCGCCTATGAATCGAAAATGTACAATATGGCTCCAAAATAATTGACCACAGGTTAAATACGCTAAAAGTTCCTAAAAGCTACCTGGTAGGTTAGGTCACGCTAAAATCGCGTCTGGTTGAAATTAATCACGAAATTGAATCCGATTTCAGAAATTAAAAATTCTGTCATGTCACGATTTATTTTAGGAACGTCATCTCATCATTCGAGAACTTCTCAGTGAGCCCGAGATTTTTCGGAAAATCAATTTGGGACAATTCAGAAAAGAAAAGAAATTCGGATGGGCCATAAAGAAGGGATTTTTGGCCCCCAAAGTAAGTTATTTGATGAAGGGAAATTGTGGAAATTGTGTAGGCTTCCTCCTTAGCAAAATTGGTCATCAAATTGGAGAAATTGATGAAGAAATTTAAGTCCAAATTGATGAAATTCGTAGGCTTGTGTGGGGGCTACAACATTTGGCACCAAAATTGGTTATTTGTGGGGATATTATGCAATAAAGCATTGGGGGACAAAAAGGATGAACATGTGGACTTTTGGGGACCAAGAATGATGAAAAATTGATATTTTCTTTGACTTTAAAGGCTCTTGTTTACTCCTCTCTCTCTCTGCCATCTACCCTCTCTTCCTCTCACCCTATTCTTCGCATTTTCTCTTCCACCATCAGCGACCGAGCTCTTCCCTGCATGCCTGCTACTGTGAACCTCCATCTCCACCAATTCTCTCTCTCTCTTGCTGCCACTTCACTCAACAATTCAGCCCCCCAACGCCACCTTGCGTCCATTCCTTCGACTACTTCCCCCCCAGTGCATGCACTTTCCTACTACAATTATTCTATTGCTTCAATATGGTTTCGAAGTTTGGACAATTTTAAGCTCTCATTAAAAGTGACATATGCCACGACCACAAGTCCGGTGTTGAGGCAAGTTTTAGGGTCTAATACGTAAGATATTATTAAATGAAAATATATGTGGTAAACTAAATCTGAATCGTTAAAGTTGAAGACATTCATATCGAGACTAGTATTTTGGACAGTTCAAAGTCAATTTTATTTATGGACTAAGTTCACTCAATATTTCTGTTCAATAGATAATTGTAACATCAATGCATAGGGATTAGTTTCTAGAATTCGACCATAATAATATCATGTCTAAATTCAATCCATTAAATCTCAATTCTTAAAAGGATGATTATTGTATGAGACCTATCTATCTAATGTGTATGATCCAATAGTCTGTGGTAAATTGTATTCATAGAATAAAATTTTCAAATGAGGGGGGATGGTCATAATAGTGCAAGTGGATCAGATTTAAAATTGTGTTTCCATTCGTCAATCGTAATAGATGATAATCAGTTTTTGGATTGTGGGCTAAGAAGGAATTCTGATTTGTGTTCTATGTTCTAATTAATTGGTGAAGAGGAATTTGTTTAGCGATTACCGTAAAAATTGAACTTAATCTGTGGAAGATCATAAATTCTCATTGTAAATTCTGATCCTTGAATTTCTTGGGAACAAATCCGAGTCAGTAATTTGAGTCAAGTTGAGCTAAGATTGACACGTCCAAATTTGATTTCATTATTAGAACGTGTGAAGTCCAGCTGAGCAGGAGTTTAGAATTTCTCTTTTTTAAACGAAAGGTACCCATGAATAATAATTTGTGGTCGAGATACGAAATAATTTTAAATGTAATTTTGAAGACGAGCAAAGTAATGAAAAAAGACAAAAAAAAAAAAAATAGTAACAAAAGAAAGAAAGAAAGAAAGTGACATTTTGAAGTTTGAACAGAGGGGAGTGACCCAACTCTGAATTTGTGGCAAAGTCAACGTACTAATGATTTTCGGCCAAAATTGATAAATAGTGAAAAGATTTAGAACAAAATTGATAAATTGAAAAATTTATAATTGAATTGACTATCATATAGTAAGTTAGAATTTTATTCTAATAAATGAAAAAAAAACAAATAACATAAAATGATCTCACAATAAAATAATCTAAAAGAGTTAAAAGTAAAAAAGAAAATAGTGTATGCGAAATTATGTATCAGTAAATTTAAAAAGAAAAATGTTGAAGAAATCCGAAAATGCCTCAGAAAATTGAATAGGGACCAACGTGTTGGCACGGAGGGTATGGGTGTCGTTAGGTTGATATATTTCACAAGCAATATATATATATTTGAGTACTTATATTTTTAATATTGTGACTCCAACAACCGATACCGGCATATGTGTGTGTCATTTTCTGTCGTAATATTAAAAAATTGAGGATATTTTTGTCATTTTCAAATTTGAAAATATAAAACAGCTCATATTGTTTCTAAGCATATTGAAGTAAGCTCACCTCAGTCAATGGCAAAATCGATGATATGATATTAATATGTGCAGAAGAATTTTTTTTTCTGAGTAGCATACATATGGACTGCAATGTGTATGGCCCCAATAGCTAAAAACCAGTAGACAACCCAATCAAAATGTGCTGCTTGATGAGCATGGGGTAAACCCATTTACATCCATTTATGACGGGGCTTTGTTTTTTAAAACCCTTAAAACCCTTTTCAATCCATTTATAATGGGTTAAAATATATATTGCTAACTTTTTTACCAAAGAATCTCATGTGAACGACGTGACAAATTCTCTACAATTACCGGTCTCTCCCCCACCCGGCCATCATATAAATTCAAGTCATCTTGAATCTTGATAATCACGGAGAGAAACAAGAACAAAAAAGAGCGAAAAAGATTTAGAAATATATAGTACACGTCACTTGTAGGAAATTTTACATAATCTACGAATCCATAATTAATGCTAGGACGCAGTATCCTCTAATGGCGTAAGTATAAACCACTTTTGTAAATCCTTTTTATACCGACAAAATATGCCGTAATTTATTAAAAGAAAATACTAAAAATTTATACCAACACATTGTCCTTCACTCCAAGCTTACCTCCCAATTCCTCCTATTTCAGTTTATCACAACTTGTAGCATCACCTATTGCTTCACACTTTCATCCAAAGAGCTCTACACCTCCTCCATGACACCAGTGGTTCTGCAACATCATGCGATTCATGAAAAGCATTATTTCTCGATTTTGCTAGAGAAATCAATCAAACCGTACGCCGATCACCTGCAAGAATAGCGATTCCCCTTCCATCTCGTCTTCATTCATTGTCGATCTTCATCATCCACTGTTATAGCATTCAAGTTAGTGCTTGCCCCGTGGAATAAAGGTTTCAGAGAAATCTCATACTCTTCAACTGCATTTGGTAACTATTCTATTTTCGATAATAAATTCCGTATATATATATTAATTATGTTCCTTAAACGAGTTTTTAAGCATTCGAACGGATTTAATAATTACACAAAATTTTTATTCCCAAAATAGGAAAAGAACATAAATACGTTTGGTATGACTCTCAAATTTTTTTGTGCCTTACAATTTCTTTTAATTTTTGAAGATTTTTTTCTTTTATTTTTTTCCTCTCTTCTTCTTCCTCCTCTAACTAGTCACCAAGCCTCAGGGGACCTTGTCGGCCCTCAACAATGTTGGCCTCACCTAGCCATGCAAGGGCTGGTGAGGCTTCGGCAAGGTCACCAGCCATCGCCGAGCCTGACAACCGACTAGAGGAGGAAGAAGAACATAAAAGTAAAAAAAAAAAAAAAAAAAAAAAAGGAAAATGACTTGTTTTTAGAAATTGTTTTTGGAAATAAAGAAGTAACATTTTTCGACTTCTTGGTTCTATTCTAAATTTATTCCATAGTTGTGGCACCCTCGAACGGCCCCCGATTTGTTAGGGTCGCCACAATTCGCTTACATTTTTCTTTCGTGACTTGAAGGTCCATCAATCCTTGGGATTTATATCTTTTAGGTTGGTCCCTGCGCAATTTATATGGCAGAAGCGTATCCAACAACTCCCTTCCCTATATTCAGAAAACAGTGCACACCAACTAAACATTTTTTTTTTAAGTTAAAGCCGTACACTTTTATTTACATAATTTGATGGACATCACTCCTCGGTACATCAAAAATGCCAAGGTTTTCTACACTCGGCTATATTTCAAAAGATGACCGACATCTCTTGCAACAATCATATACTTAAAGTCCATCGATCAGTGTTGGCGTCCAAAAGTTCCTTCCTTTGCTGTCCTCCTCCTCACGGCCATATCCAACCACTCGGTCTATCTGCTGGTGGCAGTGGCGGCGGCGGCAGAGGTATCTTGTCTAGTGTGAAATGTTAGTCCCCAAACAGGGTGTATACAACCACTCAGCAGCAAAGATTCAACAAGCTATATCGAGCATAACAATCAGCATCTAATTTCATACAAGATAGACAAGGTAGGGAGACAAGGGATAAATGGATATCAATATCATGGAATTCTTCAATACTAAAGCAATTGCAAATTCTATAAGAATCATATGCCACATAATCAGATCACAATCATGAAACCCTTCAATGTGATGACAACATATTCAGACCCCACACATTTATTGTCAAATCATTTATTTTATTTTTCAAAAGGTTTCATCCCCAGAGGACCAATGTTTGCGTCCCTCTGGCATTCGCATCCTTCCAGGCATCACGAAAGCCTCCGGCATTCAGCCATTTAAGGCCACCGGGCATCTGGAGCGAATCACGCCTCCAGGCATCTCCTTCCCCACCTAGCATCACAAGGAACCTCGAGGGCCTCCCATGAAAATGGTTACCCTAGCCATCCGGATTTACGTACCGACTAGCATACTACCGGGCATCCTGAAACTCCTGGGGAATAACCTCCGACATTCAGCCATTTAAGGCCACCGGGCATCCACAAGGCATCAACTCACTCGATCTTTTGGGCATCCCAAAACTCCCAGGGCATCATTAACCCGAGGGTTCAATGGGTAACAAATCGCATTTTAATTTCACAAATGCATCATCATATGTCAAACAAGATATCTCACAAACTTTTTATCAATCACAATATCCCACCATCAGCATCATCAAGTCACAAACCTCCCACCATCAGCATCACTAAGTCACATGGCAATTCGAGAACTATACTTCATATAGGACAATTCTATAGAAACCTCGAAACAGTAACTTAATTTCTACAATTGCGCAGTTTTAGTAACAATTCCGAATTAATTACTAAACGAGCTCAGAAAATTACGAAATTTTAACACGTTATCGATAAGACCTAGAGGAACAAATCTCAAGAGAACACTAAGTCAGATTCCATAGGCACCGAGGGTAAAACTTCAATTTTCTTCCTACCCAACATTCTGTAAAATTCCAGATTTCATATTTTTGTAGAAAAATTATTTCAAGGGTCATACTTTGTTTTTTTTCTCTGAATTTTGGATATGTTATTCATGAAGATGTGCTCTAAAACTTTCATCGAGGGTTTGAAATCAAATTGTGGTCAGATAATTACAGAAAATTTAAAATGTCGCCTGAGATCACACTGATTTTCACAAAAACAGTTCACAAGTTCACAAAATTCCTCCTATATATTAGATTTCGACCTCCCATCATTATACTCTTTGTCCATACACACAATACACCTTACCACAGCATGATTATCACTAAGATTCCTCATGGTCAGAATCTCAAATTCATCTGGTTTCACTTGCAAGTTCAAAAATCCAGCACTCACACTTCATGAAATTCGAAATCCAGCACATGCACCTCATCCACAACCAGTTTTCTTGATCTAACACCCTCCTACGTATCAAAGACTCCACATGCAGCTCAAGTACTCCATTCTCCTCACCTATTTCACTTCTTTTCTAGGCAAAACAGCTTGCAGCAACATAGATTGAAGAACAATTGCTTGCCTTAAACTCTCTCACTCGATAGCTGTCCGAAAATGGAGGTTCGGGGGTCGCGGCTTGGCCGGTCAGCGACGTGAACCGGCGGCGAGGCGGCGGCAGCTCGAACACGGCAGAAGGTGGTCCCTTCTTCCTCTTCTCCATTCACCCACCTGCTGCTCACTCACGAATTTCCTCCCTTGATCTCTCTCTCTCTCTCGGTTCTGCTCGGTCACTCTCTCTAGCTCACTTAGACGAGCAGATTAGCTGCTGGTTTTGCTAAAAACCAGCCAACGAAGAGGGGGATTTTGGGTGGATGCATGGATGGAGGACAGGTGGAGGAGGCGTGTCTCCAGCTGGGTTTTCTTGGCCTTTGCTGGTTATTTCACACGAAGCAACGTGGCCTCCTCTGGCCTTGCTTCACTGTTGGCCACCGAGAATGAAGTCACGTGGCTGCAAGGGTCGAATATTTTTCCTTCGGTTGACCGTCACATGAACGTGTCTTCGTTAGTGGGCTCCTATAGTCGACTAAATTGGGCTGGGTGGCAGCTTGAGTGTGGAATACCATGCACGCCTCATGCATGGGCTGATTGGAAATTTCATTGAAATTCTCGTAGCTCTTCATTCCAACATGAACGTGGGCTGTGATTTGGCGCAAGATATGCGCTTGCTGGCCATCAAAATAGGAATGGTGGCAGTAGATTTTTTTGGGATTGAATATATAGTGATCTAAAGGATTGAACGGCTAAGGCGAGTATACATAAAAATATCTTGTCGGCACAATACTCGGAATAAACCTCAGTTTCACTAGTAATAGTACATAGGGACAAAGCTATAACTTATTCGACTATCGAACCATTTCTAATTCGTGACTCATCGGTCCGTTGCATATTTGAGGGTCGTCGAAATTTCCGGATGCCACAATAGCCACTGATCTGTGTCGCGACCAATTTTTTCAAGTGTGAACCACCTAGGGTTTGGCTAATGGATTGTTAAGCCTAGACTTAACTCGGGCTCTCCCAAGCCCATACCAATTCGCGACTTAGGTTTGAATTGTTAACATGCAATTGATTTTTAACTAGGAGTCGCCACTAATCTATTTTTGGTGGGTCGATTAGAAACCCTAGTAAAGTAACGAGAGATTTACTTTACTCCTATGAACCAGAGACTAAGGGTATGGGGACTTGGTTACGTTAGATTTCTCTAATGCCCTTACGGTACCTTTCTTTTTATTTTGAAAAAAAACGTTTGGCAAGCAATTTGGATTGATTTTAAATCTATTTTCCTAACAGGTGAGGTGTTCATGCAGGTGCGCAAACCACCAATTTAACACCCAAGAAAGTAATTAAATAATGCAGGACTTACCTCCAAAGCTACGAAAGCATCTGCAATGTTAAATTAAAAATCCATATCAACAACCCTAGATATGGTTTCTAATTAACAAGCAATTACTCAATTTTTGTTTCCTCTTTTTCAATGAAAATATAGTCCATATGCAATGCAATGATTCTAATCTAATATGAAATGATATGGCATGTCAATACGTCATAAACTATATGAATGAATAAGAATTTTTGTGATTTCTTAATGAACATGCAATAATTAAATATGCAATTTAAATTAACCAAAATGACTTAATTCTAATGACGTACAATGCAATGCAATGCAATGCAATGACGTACAAAATTATTTCAACTAAAATGACAATGCGGCATACAATTTAATATGTAAGCTATATGTCACGCGACATTCATTAAATGACATAATCTAATGACGGACAATTTCTAATTAGAAATGAACCTAACAATAATCACAAAAATGACATGCATTTCATGAACCTAATTCTATATGACATGCAAATGACATTTTTTATTTTAAAAATGTAATCTATCCTAGAAATTGCAACTAATTTATCCTAAGACAAGTTTTATGAAATTTGAAATGATCTAGCTAGATTAAGATTCTATCTAATTTAAACTAGGGATTAAGTTATATTAAATCCTAATTTAAACTAAGACATTATCTAAATCTAAAATGCAATTTATCTAAAAAAGATTATCTAAATTTAAAATGAAACATGCAATTTTAATCTAATATGCACAATGATTTTTTTGTGTTTTTCTTTAAGAAATTCGAAATTAAAACTAACACGTAATTAAACATGCAATTCAAATAAAAAACTAACAACCTAAATGATTGCACTTTCTTTTTTTTGATTTTTTATTTATTTAAAAATTCATAATAAGATTGCAATCCCAAATATGCAAGATGACAACAAACCTAATCCTCATTAAGATTTTTTGATTTTTTATTTTACGAAAATAAGATTTGACTCAACCAACTTGACGATAGCAAATCAAACAAAAGATAAGATTGATATCCAAAAATTGACGAACCATATCTCGCGCATGAGATCGGGTTGCCAATTTTAAATTAAATCGCGAATCGAATCTCGGGCTTGAGATTGGATTGTCGATTTTTGTAAGGGATTGTGAGTCGGATTTCGGGAGCGAAAATCGGACTGTCAATCCCTAATTTGAGAGCTCCTCGAGTTGCGAATATCACGCTAGGGATTTCAATCATGTGCATGAACGAATATATCAAATAAGGAAACGGAATTTTTGGAAATCAAAATAGACAAAATTTTTACCTATTCCAAATATTGGCTCCCAAATTCCAATCCTCAAACGGCTACGGCTACTCGCGACGTGATATGGTAATGCTCGGCAAGGCTCACAGCTCGGACTTGGATGTAGGGATTGTCGGGGCGGTGACTGGATTCGGTCAAGGAAGACCTGCACTAATAAAAATTCGAACGAAAACAAGATAACTGGATCGGTGGAGGTCTCGGGCACGTCAAGGACGCCTGGAAAATCGGCCTGGAATTGCTGGATGAAACACCGGAAAGCTTGCAGAGTGGGCGAGGACTGGTTTCGTTGATGTTGGTCTCAGAAAAGCGGCATCCGAGAAGTGAGAATTGCGTGAATTAATCTTCACAAATCACCACTCACAACACATCTTTAATTCCTTATTTTTTATTCCTCCACTCACTAATGGCGTCTCAATGCTTCACGCCCCTCCTGCTCTCTCTGGATTGTCTCTTGCAAAGAGAAGGCGCGCCAATCAAGAGTGTTCTGATGAAGGTGCCCAGGCCAGCAACGTGAGATGCAACCCAATACACGGTCGTGTATCTCCACCGTGTGGTCTCCCTCTTACGAAGTGATAAAAAAGAAGTTCCCCGGGTGCGGCCCGTATATTCAACGTGTGGCCTACTGTGCTATGTGCTCTGGTGCACTTTTCAACAAAAGGAGAGCTTTCTCTCTTTTTTTTTTTTTTTTGACGAAGAGAACCCCCTTTTGCGCTCATACGCGGATGGCCTTTTATAGGGAAGGAATTGGATTTTTAAATTCTTCCTTGAATCAACATCCGCAATATTTTCCACAAAATTCATCCCTTATTGATAAGGATTCGAGATTAAGATAAAAATTTTCTCTAAATCCAAATCTTTCAAAGCCAAATCGCAATATTTTTTTTACCCATCTACCCTATCCAAAAAAGATTCATATCTCGGAAAAATTGTAAAATATTATATTCCCATGAGATAATTTTTAATTATTAAAAAAACACGGGCTTGGGCCAACCTGCTCGCTTCGAACTCATCCACCACCAGTCCAATAAAATGCAAAAAATGCAAATAACAAAATAAATGCAATATAAATCTATATGCTATGCAATTAATAAAATTAACCCATAATTTCCTATGCAATAAATAAATAAACTGCATAGTCAAAATTTAGGTGTCAACAGTTGCCCCTCTTTGAAGGTGAGCTCGTAGAGGTTGCATTCAAAGACAAATTGAAACATAAATTTTGACCATACACATGCCATGAATGATTTTTTTTGTTGTTGGAAAATGAATTCCATTTTAAAATGCAATATATATGATGCATGAAAACGCTAATGCAAATGTATGACGTGAAAGGAAATAGCGTACCTACAAATTACTTACCAGTCAGTGCGGTAGAGTATCTTGAGGTACATGATAAATCTTTGTTTACTCCACAAGTACCCAACTCTCACTCAGGTTCCTTGAAGAGTGTAACAGGTAATAGATTGAGACATTGAGATTGAGAAGAACATTCACATCAAAAGTGAAATGTTCAAAGAATTGAGTTGAGACATCCACATCCAGACTGAAATGTCAAAATTTTTGAACTCAAAATACCTAGATCCAAACTAAGGTATAACAAGAAGGATCGAAAAACATTCACATCCAAAGTGAAATGTTCAACGAAAAGAATTAAGACATCCAGATCTAGACTGAGATGTCAAGAGTTTTGAATTCGAAATACCTAGATCCAGACTAAGGTATAACGAAAAATGTCGAAAAAACATTCACATCCAAAGTGAAATATTTAGACGAAAATAATTAGGACATCTAGATCCAGACGAGATGTCGAAATTTTGGAAATCGAAATACCTAGATCCAGACTAGGTATAACAAGAATAGTTGAAAAACATTCACATCCAGAGTGAAATGTTGAATGAAAATAATCAAGACATCCGGGCCCAGACTGAGATGTCAAGAGTTTGGGACTCGAAATACCTAGACCTAGACTAAGGTATGACGAGGAAGATCGAAGAACATTCACATCCAGAGTGAAATGCTCTAACAAAAATAATCAAGACATCCGGGTCCAGACAGAGATGTCATGATTTTGGAAGCTCAAAATACCTAGATCCAGACTAAGGTATAACGAGAAAGATCGAAGAACATTCACATCCAAAGTGAAATGTTCAATGAAAAGAATCAAGACATCCGGGTCCAGACAGAGATGTCATGATTTTTTAAAACTCAAAATACCTAGATCCAGACTAAGATATAATGAGAAAGATCGAAGAACATTCACATCCAGAGTGAAATGTTCAATGAAAAGAATCAAGACATCCAGGTCCGGACAGAGATGTCATGATTTTTGAAAACTCGAAATACCTAGATCCAGACTAAGATATAACGAGGAAGATTGAAGAACATTCACATCCAAAGTGAAATGTTCAACAAAAAGAATGGAGACATCCAGATTCAAACTGAGATGTCTAATTTTTGGAAAATGGTAAAGAAACTTACCTGGAATATCTTACCTTCAAGGAGGGTAGAGTGATCCAAAGTAGTTGGTGTTACATATTCAGGACTCGTACTTTTCTACGGTCACCTAGCATTGCAACATTGATTATCTGACCAGGACTCAAACCTTTTCTTAATCGCCTGAATCTGAAGAAAATTTCTGGGGGACAACTCCGTCGATTCTAGTGTCGGTGCATTTGAGAGGGAAATACCTGTGCAACGACGAGTATTTGAGTATTTAAGGTAGAGATATACTTACCTAGTAACATCTCTAATCCTGGGGGATATGTCTCCTGCAAAACATGGTCGTAGGAGAGGCAATATGCATTGATTTAAGGGCGGTTCATGCGCTGTGATTTATATCAAGCCTGCATCACCTAACTTCCATTGGGAAGGATTTCACAAAGAATGTTCCAATCTAAACACATGAGTGTCATGGATGTGCCAAATGGGGGACCTCTTGGTCTGAAAGGACTTTTCAATCATCCTCATTAAAATGGGTTGTTTTATCCTGACTTTTGATGCAGGATTTTTGACAATCACTCAATCTCATTGTCATCATGCCAAACAAGGGTTCGAGTAATCTCGCAAGTGGTACGATCTCACCAATCTGAGAGGTCTTCAAGAGGGACTGCAACGCTGGCTTGGTCAACGGCTTAGCAAAGGAGACTCTTTGAGTTGAGGCTATTAAAAAATGAATGATATTTTACAATCATCTTGGGGTTTACAAGCCAAAAAACATGATAAATGAAGCAGAAATTATCTTACTCGCACTTCTTCAAGCGATGCTTCCAAATATATGAACTTTTACGTTAATTCAAGTGCCATAATCTGAAGAGACTTTGTAAGGGACGTAACGTAGGTTGGGTTCATAGGTTGAGAAATGAAATGATCATTTGGCTCAAAAAGTGTTTAGGGGATCAAAGTTGGTGATCATCTTGACATTTCCAACAAATTTCACCCCATCGTCGAAGATTTTCTTCACATCACAACTCCATTGATTGCAACATCTCAACGTTTGAGTTTTTTTTCTCTTAGGTACCCCTTTGTTGGGGATACGACTCACTTCATCAAGTGTTTGATTTTTTCTTTGGGCATTGGCCTTGCTTTTACCAGGCACACTGCTTTTTCATGCCCCATTTTTGCACCCTTTTTTTTGACAAAGTCTCCATTTTTATCAGCATTGTAAATCATGCTACTTGAGTGGTTTGATCTTTCTTGCCTTGCCCCAGTGTGGGGGATGATCACCAACTGGGTTTAATGTGAAATGAATTCAGCTCAATGGGGCTATGCAATGGATAAAGTGTATAGGATAGAGAAAGAACTGCTCTTTGTCGTCCTAAGGCACTTTAAATTATCATACAAGTCACACTGTAAAAGCAATACTCGAAGATTGATGCAAGTACGAGTAAAAAAATTCCTATCATTCATTTCAAATCTTGTCCCGATATGAGACGATTCTTGACAGGGATAATTTAAAAAGCTCTTCATGTGTGTGGGCTCAAAGGGCTGAACAATGGATTTACCTATAGTGTTTCGGGTAGCAGAAGAAACTGCTTCTCATCACCTTGGTTGACGTACCCTTTGCGAGATCACCTTTTCCTCATAGGTATGGAATTTTTCCACACAACTCACTAGGGGTTAGTGTATGAAACAGTGTATGGAATAGGGTTTGCCTTTCATCATTCCAAAGTATTTCATTTCACACATTCAATTCATCTCACACAATTCATCAAGGAAGAAAAATGCAAGATTTGCAACAAGTTTAGACAATTGAATATGCAACTCAATGAGGCAATTTATTCATCATAAAATGTTTGCAATTCAAAACATGACATGGCAAATTCTATCATAAGTAATAATTCTTGAAAGCATTAGAATTTACTGGAGTTTGAAAACTCACGACCATCCATTTCTGCTAAGATGGCACCTCTTGGAAGTACCTTCCTTACCACATATAGGCTGTAATTTGGAGCGAACTTGCCCCCAGGATCTTCCACTGGAGAATGATGGTTCTCTTTTACTTGCCCCAAATCTTTTTCATTGCAAGTGCGCTTTAAACCTGTTGATCACAAGTCAAGTTTATGATCATTGAAACTTGATACGCTATTCTCAGATGTCCCTTGTCATAACAAGTTATAGAATTATGCTCTAAGACAAGAAGCAAATGAGTCAGATAAACAAACAAGTTTAATCTGCTACAAGTTTTGGGATTATTTTTTTTTTTTTAACAGTGAAATGTTTTTGTTTTGGAAAAAGTTTTTGGGAAGAAACATGAAAGAGTCCAGCCCTCAGGATTTCTCCGTGGATGATATTTTCCTTTTTCATGGTTGGATATCGTCATTGGACTGGTTTGGTATACTCCATCATGTCCTCAAAATTGGAATAAAATTGTAATTTCATTGATATTCATCAATCAATTACATTTATTGAATGGAAAATGCGAATTCAAGTCCTAAAAAGAAAGTGAAAAACAATCGCTAGATAGCAATAATAACTCCTAAAATGCGATAAAATTCCTAGAAAGCGACAAAAATTCCCGCGCAGGGGAATGTGCAAAAGTAATAAGTTACTCTTGTGGGCCAGGGCCCATTTCTTCCAAAGGTCCTTCATCAATGGCATTCACCCTATCCTCATGCTCGGGTAGAGGATTCTTTTTGACATTCGGTTGAGCGGTGCGAAGGCAAATGCCTTGGTGTCCAAGTAAGTTTTGGACCTTATGTTTCAAAGTCAAGCATTCATCAGTCGAATGTACTACTTCCCCCATATGATACTCGCATTTCTTGGAGGGATCGTAGTTGGAAAATTTTTTAGCATTGGGTCGCTTTGGCTCATAAGACAGCAACTCCTTCTTTTGAAGAACCTTCAAGACCTGGGACAGAGGGCCAGGAAGAGGAGTGAATTGCCTCTTAACAAATTGCCGAGGGGCAAACGGTTGGCCTTCCCCTTGTTGATTCTTAGGGACATGAACAACTGGAGGCTTGCTAGATTGTGCATATGTGACATTGACTTCCGTGCTTGGTTCTTTGTCTTTCTTCATGGTGAACCTTTTGCCTTGATTGGTTGGTTCATTGAACCATCCATCTCTTAGCCCAACTTCAATCTGTTCACCCACCGAGATAAGTTGGTTGAAGTTCTCCACGTATGTGCTAGCCATTCGGTTGTGAAACTCAAATGGGAGGGTCTTGACGAACAACTTCATCAGCTCCTTGTCAGCAGGCTCCGGAGTGACTTGAGCGGCCAGATTTCTCCACCTCACAGCATACTCCTTGAACGACTCGCTTTTCTTCTTCTCCATCCGCTCAAGATCCTCTCGGGAAGGTGCAATATCCATGTTGAACTTATATTGCTTGAGGAATGCATCAGTCACTTCATTCCAGGTGTCAAGGAGGTTTACATTCTTCATTATATACCAGTTCAGTGCAGGCCCAGTCAAACTCGCATGAAATGATTGAATCATGAGGGGCTCATTCTTGACATATTGGGCCATACGTACGTGGTACATCTGCAAATGAGCTTTTGGGCAGGAAGTACCATCGTATTTTTCAAACTCCGGCATTTTGAACTTCTTCGGCACCTTGACCTTCTCATACACTGACAAGTCGAACGGGAGTGAGTTTTGTGATCCTTGCAATTGCTTCACTTTCTCTTCTAGCTTTGCAACACGCTCATCTTGATTTGTCTTAGGAACGTTGTCAGGCTTGGTCTTTCCAACAAGGACCGAGTCATCTTCTAGCCCGGGCATGTCGTCGTCAATTGTTTGAACCTTGTTCGCTTGCTTTGGGATAACTACTTCAGGAAGAGCGGGTGCAGCCGTTGGATTTGCTTGGAGAAATTGGAGTTGATCCATCACAAGCTGTATAGAGGCAAGCACTTGTTGGAGTTGAGTCTCCACAGCGGACATACGATCACGCATTTCAGCTTGATCAGCCATTCTAGCTCTTAATCGCGTGATGATGGGAGAGCGTGAAGGATCCGTTATCACCTAATCCAAATGAACGAAAATATGTAAACACGAGGTGTAAATAGAGAGCCAATCCATGACAACAATCTATTTTAGTCAAGAAAAGTTCACACATGAAAAGGATTTCCTAAAGATGGATTAAGAAAACAAAGACATGGGATGCCCCTAGTAAGGAAGAAATTTCCTAAACATGAACTAGGAATAGCCAAGACACAAATTGAAAACAAATTTCCAACTTTTCAAATGATTCATTGCATGGCAATTTCCTCATTTCATTCATAATTGACAAATGAATTGAATCAATGATTGACCTAAATTGTCATGGACCGACCAAAAGTATGACAAACTAAGTAAATTGCATAGTATAGGGATAGAAGACTTACTTCACCAAATAAATGGCAATCACACAGACATGCAAATGAGATGTGAGGCTCGATTTCTACTCTAGACAAGCTTAGCAAAGTGAAGCCACAAGGATAATCAGACTAGCCACGGGTGTGTGGACTATGTCGGGTCCTCATGACTCCGGCTTGGTCAAAGAGCCAACCCAGGTCGCGGGCATGCGAACCGAGGTGGGTACTCTTGACACCATGAAAGAAATTCCGGGATTGAGATGGGCGACTCGTACCGCGAGCATGCGGTCGAAGTGGTATCCATCTCAATACCATCCTAAATGATCCAATGCGGCCCAAGTCCGGCGGCAGGTTATGTGTGCAAAGTGTAGTGATAAATGCAAGGCATGCATGACAATTTATATCAAGCAGCACTTCATATATGAAAGTAAACCATACATTCCTACACCTCCCTGCATAACAAAGGTTAGCAAACACTTCCCCCTATACCTCCCAATCAGCAAGAACATTTAACACCTAAATGTTTTGGGCGTACTTGGAATCCTCGCTGCCAAACAAAAGCATTTTTTCAAAAAAGAAAATTGGCCTAAGTCCACTAAGAATTTCAACTCAAGTCCCCAGCGGATTCGCCAAGCTGTCGCGACCAATTTTTTCGGGTGTGAACCACCTAGGGTTTGACTAATGGATTGTTAAGCCTAGACTTAACTCGGGCTCTCCCAAGCCCATACCAATTCGTGACTTAGGTTTGAATTGTTAACATGCAATTGATTTTTAACTAGGAGTCGCCACTAATCTATTTTTGGTGGGTCGATTAGAAACCCTAGTAAAGTAACGGGAGATTTACTTTACTCCTGTGAACCAGAGACTAAGGGTATGGGGACTTGGTTACGTTAGATTTCTCTAATGCCCTTTCGGTACCTTTCTTTTTATTTTGAAAAAAAACATTTGGCAAGCAATTTGGATTGATTTTAAATCTATTTTCCTAACAGGTGAGGTGTTCATGCAGGTGCGCAAACCACCAATTTAACACCGAAGAAAGCAATTAAATAATGCAGGACTTACCTCCAAAGCTACGAAAGCATCTGCAATGTTAAATTAAAAATCCATATCAACAACCCTAGATATGGTTTCTAATTAACAAGCAATTACTCAATTTTAGTTTCCTCTTTTTCAATGAAAATATAGTCCATATGCAATGCAATGATTCTAATCTAATATGAAATGATATGGCATGTCAATACATCATAAACTATATGAATGAATAAGAATTTTTGTGATTTCTTAATGAACATGCAATAATTAAATATGCAATTTAAATTAACCAAAATGACTTAATTCTAATGACGTACAATGCAATGCAATGCAATGACGTACAAAATTATTTCAACTAAAATGACAATGCGGCATACAATTTAATATGCGAGCTATAGGTCACGCGACATTCATTAAATGACCTAATCTAATGACGGACAATTTCTAATTAGAAATGAACCTAACAATAATCACTAAAATGACATGCATTTCATGAACCTAATTCTATATGACATGCAAATGACATTTTTTATTTTAAAAATGCAATCTATCCTAGAAATTGCAACTAATTTATCCTAAGACAAGTTTTATGAAATTTGAAATGTTCTAGCTAGATTAAGATTCTATCTAATTTAAACTAGGGATTAAGTTATATTAAATCCTAATTTAAACTAAGACATTATCTAAATATAAAATGCAATTTATCTAAAAAAGATGATCTAAATTTAAAATGAAA
Source organism: Eucalyptus shirleyi (assembly GCA_017140165.1). Lineage (NCBI taxonomy): Eukaryota > Viridiplantae > Streptophyta > Magnoliopsida > Myrtales > Myrtaceae > Eucalyptus > Eucalyptus shirleyi. Next base: position 30,830,996 of record CM029450.1, read on the forward strand.
CATGCAATTTTAATCTAATATGCACAATGATTTTTTTTGTGTTTTTCTTTAAGAAATTCGAAATTAAAACTAACACGTAATTAAACATGCAATTCAAATAAAAAACTAACAACCTAAATGATTGCACTTTCTTTTTTTTGATTTTTTATTTATTTAAAAATTCATAATAAGATTGCAATCCCAAATATGCAAGATGACAACAAACCTAATCCTAATTAAGATTTTTTGATTTTTTATTTTACGAAAATAAGATTTGACTCAACCAACTTGATGATAGCAAATCAAACAAAAGATAAGATTGATATCCAAAAATTGACGAACCATATCTCGCGCATGAGATCGAGTTGGCCAATTTTAAATTAAATCGCGAATCGAATCTCGGGCTTGAGATTGGATTGTCGATTTTTGTAAGGGATTGTGAGTCGGATTTCGGGCGCGAAAATCGGACTGTCAATCCCTAATTTGAGAGCTCCTCGAGTTGCGAATATCACGCTAGGGATTTCAATCATGTGCATGAACGAATATATCAAATAAGGAAACGGAATTTTTGGAAATCAAAATAGACAAAATTTTTACCTATTCCAAATATTGGCTCCCAAATTCCAATCCTCAAACGGCTATGGCTACTCGCGACGTGATATGGTAATGCTCGGCGAGGCTCACAGCTCGGACTTGGATGTAGGGATTGTCGGGGCGGTGACTGGATTCGGTCAAGGAAGACCTGCACTAATAAAAATTCGAACGAAAACAAGATAACTGGATCGGTGGAGGTCTCGGGCACGTCAAGGACGCCTGGAAAATCGGCCTGGAATTGCTGGATGAAACACCGGAAAGCTTGCAGAGTGGGCGAGGACTGGCTTCGTTGATGTTGGTCTCAGAAAAGCGGCATCCGAGAAGTGAGAATTGCGTGAATTAATCTTCACAAATCACCACTCACAACACATCTTTAATTCCTTATTTTTTATTCCTCCACTCACTAATGGCGTCTCAATGCTTCACGCCCCTCCTGCTCTCTCTGGATTGTCTCTTGCAAAGAGAAGGCACACCAATCAAGAGTGTTCTGATGAAGGTGCCCAGGCCAGCAACGTGAGATGCAACCCAATACACGGTCGTGTATCTCCACCGTGTGGTCTCCCTCTTACGAAGTGATAAAAAAGAAGTTCCCCGGGTGCGGCCTGTATATTCAACGTGTGGCCTACTGTGCTCTGGTGCACTTTTCAGCAAAAGGAGAGCTTTCTCTCTTTTTTTTTTTTTGACGAAGAGAACCCCTTTTGCGCTCATACGCAGATGGCCTTTTATAGGGAAGGAATTGGATTTTTAAATTCTTCCTCGAATCAACATCCGCAATATTTTCCACAAAATTCATCCCTTATTGATAAGGATTCGAGATTAAGATAAAAAATTTTCTCTAAATCCAAATCTTTCAAAGCCAAATCGCAATATTTTTTTTACCCATCTACCCTATCCAAAAAAGATTCATATCTCGGAAAAATTGTAAAATATTATATCCCATGAGATAATTTTTAATTATTAAAAAACACGGGCTTGGGCCAACCTACTCGCTTCGAACTCAACCGCCACCAGTCCAATAAAATGCAAAAAATGCAAATAACAAAATAAATGCAATATAAATATATATGCTATGCAATTAATAAAATTAACCCATAATTTCCTATGCAATAAATAAATAAACTGCATAGTCAAAATTTAGGTGTCAACAATCTGTTCCCAAAAAAAAAAAATTGGTTGACGTTACCAAACAAATTTTTTTCTTTTTTTATTCTAGCAAGCAAAAGAACAAAAATAGTCAAGAATTGGTCGAACAAGGCCTTCATTTTCTTCCAACTTCAACTCACTCTCTAACGTGAAATGGAAGAGCATACAGAGCATGGAATACATAACAAGGCCTTCATTTTCTTCCAACTTCAACTCACTCTCTAACGTGAAATGGAAGAGCATAGAAAGCATGGAATACAAACCGGCTTCAAATTTGTACTTCGGTCCCTCAGCACTTCTTCGCATCACAATCTTCGCTGAATAAGATCCGATCCTTCCCTCCACATCACTTGTTTCCCTTTTCAACGCTTCAACTACCTATTCGAGAGTCCCGACCTTGGGACCTGCTTTCATGGACTTCGATGCTCTAGGGAGTTCCTGACTCGATAAATTGGAATGACATGACAACTCAGTTTCACGAATTGACTAAAGATTTCTTGCTCCATCCCCTTCAACACCTTAAAGGTGTGAAGTAAGAGAGATGTCATGCCCCTATCCTCGGGCACGCACACATCCTTCTACCTGGTCGATTTTATAATGCGATATCCCAGGACTATGTATCGCCGACCCTTTCTTTTATTAAGCACATGCGGAAGTAGTTATAAATCCCCAGACAGTAAATCGAATGGATAGAAAAGCAATGCCATATTTTTCATATTGAAATTCACAACCATACTTTTATACAGAGCATAATTCGAAGAACTTCATAAAACTATTCACGACTTTCTAATTTCACTCTATTCACATCAAAACAGGATTCCCAAAAAAGGATGGGACCTCAGTCCTCATCTAATCATACTCAATATCCCTTTCTGGATCATCTTCTTCTTCAAAAATCTTTCTCCTCCTCAGGTTTCACTTCAGTGTTCTCCTTCTCTGATTCCTCCTCCTCAGGTTCATCTACGGGCCTGAAATGTTGTCCCACAACCGAGATGAGACTACGTCTCAGCAAGTTCTACCCCACTAAGGCCCGATTAGTAAACCATTATACTATAGGCTGCCTAAACTCGCACAGGTCAAAGGACTTACCTTGGCCTCAGATTCCACTTGCAAGTTAGTACAATTCATAATAGGCACCCACTCACTCAAAACAAATCGAACCAGTCGATTACATGTCACCCAATTCATTCCCCACGGTGGAATATCTAGAAGTCAGGCCATGTGCATTTTCCAGGACGACATACCAAGTCTCCAAGCCACGTGCCTCAAACCTTGGGCCCACGTGCATTCTCTAAGGCGACCTCTTCACCAAGGTGGTACATCAAGTCACCGAGCCATGTGCCATTTTAGATGTCATTCTCGAATACTGGACCCACATGCATTCTCTAAGGCACTAGATTGCCAAAGTGACGCATCAGATCACCGAGCCACGTGTCCTTTTTACGATGCCTAGGCCCACGTGCCTTCTCTTAGGTACTAACTCACCAAAGTGATGCATCAATTCACCGAGCCCACGTGCCCTTTTTACGATGCTATACATTGTCACTGAGCCACGTGCATTCTCCAGGAGGACATACCGAGTCTCCGAGCCACGTGCATTCTCCAAGTGATATTCCAATTCACCGAGCCCACGTATTTTCTTTCAGGTGATAACCAACTTACTTTCAATACCAACAACCAATACCCAACGATTTCTCAATCCAATAATTAACAATCAACTCAATATGAATAACTCCTAAAAATTCATACTTAAATCAATTCCATACAAATCGAAGCTCAATTAAATAAACGGACTGCACCACGACAATTAGCACGAAATTCCAGTCATCGACCATCCCGGTTGAATTTCCGGAAATTAATTAATTAATTAATTAATTTCGAAAATTAATAATTAATTAATTAATTTCGAAAATTAATAATTAATTACTAAAAATCCAATTTAGGCCCGAAAAGCCTAATTGAAGTCCGCTAAAGGTCAGGAAAAATCCTGAGATGCTTTCAATAAATAGTAGACTACGTCTACTTGCTAATTGTGCAATCAAAATGTCTAACATGCATCACAATTATCTAATAATCACTAATCCATTCTAATCTAACCACCTAATTGCATTTAATTAAATCTAATCAACCCCTAAGCATAATTAGTAAATTAAGTAGGGATTAGTGAGATTACTCACCGGAATTAAGCGCAAAACGTATCAATCTGATGGGGACGAGGAACGATAAACCCCAAAGCAAGTCCCGGGTTCAGGGCTCGGAAACGGTCCAAAACAACCCACGAACGTGCTGGAAACCCACTCGCGGGTTTACTGCCCTTGCTGCAAAACAAAGAGAAAAAGTGTTCGTTAGGGACGATAAGGGGTCGGGAAATTAGGTGGCGGTCTGGCGCGGCTGCACGGCAGTTCCCGGTGGCCGGAGGTGGTCGAACCGCGGCCTGTGGTGGCCGAACAGGGGCTAGGCAGAGGCGACTAGAGTTGGACGGCGCTGGACTGGCGTGAGGGGAGGGACGGCCCCTCGGTGGAGGTGGTGGACGGCGGAACGACGGGCGGCGGCTCCTTCAAGCGTGGCTAGTTCTACTTCCGTTGGTCTTCGCACAAAACATAGGGGAAGAGGAGGAGGGTGGCGATGACGGCTGAGGAGCGTGAGGGAGAGGTGAAGGCGAGCAGTGAGCGGTGGAGTGCACGGGCGATGTGCCGGTGGCGGAGCACGAGCGGAGACGGCGAGCTGCTCTGGTCTTCTCCTCTCGGTGCTGCTGTCTCTGCTTCTTCTTCACTGGTTCGCTGGGCGTCGCACAAACAAGGGGAAGGAGAGAGAGAGAGAGAGAGAGAGAGAGAGAGAGAGAGAGAGAGAGAGAAGAAGAAGAAGAAGAAGAAGAAGAAGAAGAAGAAGAAGAAGAGATAAGAGAGAGAAGAAGAAGATAAGAGTGTTTGACTAGTCAAAAAGAAAAAAGGAGAGAGAGAGTGGCAAAGTGGGAACCGGCAAGGAGGGGGGTTGGTGGGGGATTCCACACAAGGGAAAAGAGGGAAGGGGAGAGAGAGAGAGAGAAAGGGGGAAAGATCACGTGGGGGGTGAAAGGAGGAGAGAGAAAAGGGAGAGAGAGAGAGAGAAAGAAGAAAAGAAAATAATAAGATAATAAGATAATTATATTATTCTTATTACTATTATTATTTTCCCTTTCCCTTTCACTTGCTTAATTTCTTTCGGTTTTCGATTTTTCCTACGGTAATTTCTTTCCCGAAATTTCGAACTCGACAAAAATTTGATGGACGATGAGGCGAGGTCCTAAAAATGAATCATGACACGCTCGAATATTCGATTCCCGAAATCGAACTCAATTCCATGGTTAGAATCGATCCGACGCGATTTTAGTCCAATCCAACCAATTAAGTAACTTTTATTGATTTTACCGCTGATACATCCCTTAACAGCTTCACCCAATAGGTTAGTTAATTCGTGAGTGATCAACTCAGAGAAAAAAGGCCATAAGCACGTAGACGAAATGCACATTTCACTTTATCGAAACGGGGTCGAATTTCAGGATGTCATAACTCTTCCCCTCTTATAAAAATTTTGTTCTCGAAATTTAAACCATTACACACTTTGATCAAAAAGGTGGGGGTACAACTGTCTCATCGACTCTTTAGTCTCCCAAGTCGCTCCTTCAGTACCGTGGTGTTGCTAGACCACTTTGACCAACAGAATGGTCTTTATATGCAAAACTTGCTCTTTACGATCGACGATCTGGACTGGGCTTTCAACATATGACACACGGTCATCCACATCCAATTCCTCGAAATTGAGCACGTGGGTCGGGTCAGGCTCGTACTTCCTTAACATCGACACGTAAAAGACGTCGTGCACTTGCGTCAGTCTTAGTGGTAATGCAAGACGATACGCTAGGTTTCCGATTCTTTCAAGAATCTCAAATGGACCTACGTACCTTGGACTCAGCTTGCCTTTCTTACCAAAGCACGAAGTTCCCCTCATTGGTGACACTTTCAGAAAAATATGATCACCAACTTGGAATTCCAAAGACCTTCGATGCTTATCTACATAACTTTTCTGTCTGCTCTACGTTGTCTTTAATATTTCTCTAATCACTGCCACGGCATCTACTGATTGCTGAACTAACTCTAGGCCTATGATATTTCTTTCCCCAACTTCATCCCAACACACTGGAGTTCTGCACGCTCTGCCATACAATGCTTCAAATGGAGCCATCTAGATACTCTACTAATAACTGTTGTTGTAGGCAAATTCCACCAGATGAAGCTGATCTTCCTAACTTCCTTTGAATTCTATTACACACGCTCTCAACATATCCTCGAGGGTTTGAATCGTCCTCTCGGACTGGCCATCTGTTTGAGGATGATATGCCGTACTGTGTTGAAGCTTTGTACCTAAAGGACTCTACAAGCTCTTCCAAAAAGCAGCCGTAAACCTTGGGTCTCTATCGGAAATTATCGTAACTGAAACTCCATGCATTCGAACCACCTGACGCACATATAAGTCTGCGTGCCTATTAAGACTGAGGTCCTTTCGAACTGTGATGAAGTAAGCCGACTTTGTCAGCCTGTCAACTACTACCCAAATCGAATCATTCCCTCTCTAACTCCTTGGTAGTCCAGTCATGAAGTCCATCGTGATATGCTCCTATTTCCACTTTGGGATTGCAAGAGATTGCAGAAGTCCTCCCGGCTTGCAATGCTGGGCCTTTACTTGCTGACAAGTCAAACACTTGGCGACATGCTTGGCAATGTTCGTCTTCACACCTGACCACCAATAGTGTTGATGCAGATTCTGATACATCTTAGTGCTTCCAGGATGAATGCTATAACTGCTACGATGTGCTTCAAATAAAATTTCTTCTCTAAGCTCTACATCGTCAGGTACAACCAAACATCCACGAAGCCTCAGTACTCCATCATCAGAAACCTAAAAATCAGCATTTCTTTTATCGGTATCCTCTTGAAGAATTATTTGTACGTCTGGATCTGTCGGTTGGAGTTGCTTGATTCTGACATGAACATCTGGTTCAATTCTGAGGGCGGTCATAAGACTCGAGAGGTGGCCTACCTCAAATTTGAACACCGAATCTCGCACTCTTTCGATTAAATTCCACTCCTTAATCAATATATGAGCCACTGAAGACTTTCGACTCAAAGCATCGGCGACCTTATTCGCCTTTCCTGGGTGATATAGATTATCACAGTCATAATCCTTCAGCAATTCCATCCATCGGCGCTGTCTCATGTTCAACTCCTTCTAAGAGAACAAATACTTGAGACTCTGATGGTCCGTGAAGATCTAAAACTTTTCCCCGCACAAGTAGTGCCTCCAAATCTTCAATGCAAATATGATGGCTGCGAGTTCTAAGTCATGCGTCGGATAATTCAATTCATGAGGTCTCAACTGATGGGAAGCATATGCAACAACTCTGCCATGTTGCATCAACTTGCAACCCAATCCCCTGAATGATGTATCACTATAGATCTCGAATCCTCTAGGACCATATGGAATCGTCAGCATAAGCGCGGTAGTCAACTTTTCCTTCAACTCTTGGAAACTACGCTCGCACTTATCTGACCATACAAATTTCTCTTCTTTCTTCAGGAGCTTTGTCAGAGGCGACGCTAACGATGAGAACCCTTCCACAAACCGTCTATAATAACCTGCTAACCCCAGAAAACTTCTGATCTCTGTCACTGTTGTCGGTCTCGGCCACTTTATCACGACTTCTATCTTGCTCGGGTCGACGGAGATTCCTTCCTCGGAAATCACATGACTAAAGAACGCAACACGAGTCAACCAAAACTCGCATTTGCTAAACTTAGCATACAGCTGGTGAGTTCTTAAGGTCTAGAGTACTACTCTCAGATGATTCTCATGCTCTTCATCACTTCTCAAATAGACCAAGATGTCATCAATGAACACGATCACAAACTGATCAAGATATTCCTTAAACACTCTGTTCATCAAATCCATAAAGGCAGCTGGAGCATTTGTCAACCCGAATGGCATCACTGTAAACTCGAAATGACCATACCGGGTACGAACTGCCAACTTAGGAATATCCTCCTTCCTAATCCTCAGCTGATGATATCTTGTCCTCAAGTCGATCTTCGAGAATATTGACGCCCCTTGCAGTTGATTAAACAAGTCGTCTATCATCGGCAATGGATACTTGTTCTTGATCGTTACCTGATTGAGTTGTCGATAGTCTATGCACAAACACAACAAACCATCTTTCTTATTAACAAACAGAACTGGTGCTCCCCAAGGTGATGCACTAGGACGAATAAATCCCTTATCTAGTAATTCATGCATCTGCACCTTCAGTTCCTTCAACTCAGATAATGCCATTCAGTAAGGTGCCTTTGAGATCGGTTCTGTCCCTGGTGCTAGCTCGATTACAAATTCAATCTTTCTTTCTGGCGGTAACCCTGACAATTCTTTTGGAAAGATATCTGAAAACTCTTGTACCATTGAAATATCTTCCATTTTCAACACCTCAACTGTCATATCCACGACAGTTGCTAAGAACCCTCAGCAACCCTCGTCTAACAAACGAGCTACTTCCGGCGACGAGATTAAGGAAATCGAGGGTCCTCCTCGATTCCTGACAAACTCGAAGCTCTTACCCCCTAACGGGTCAAACTAAATCGCCTTGTGATAGCAGTCCATTTTAGCTCGTTGATTGGTGAACCAGTCCATGCCAATTATCAAATCAAAATCATACATGGCTAGGACTAACAAGTCAATTTTCCTCTCTCACTCACCAATCTCTAACTTGCACCCCAAACATCCCAAAGTAGCAATAACTTTATCTTTCAAGGGTGTAGATATGCAAATTGCCTACTCCAACAATACAGGACTTAACCCTAGCATCCTAACATATTGCTCGGCAATGAAGGAATGGGTTGCTCCTGAATCAAACAAAGCATAAGCAGGTTGGTCATTAAGCGAGACCGTACCTGTAATCACGTCAGGCACAGCTTCTGCCTAACCTTGTGTAATTGCATACACGGTGCCCTTAACTGGAGGTCTCTGCTGTCCTCCATGCGGTGCATTATGAGGGGCATACCCTCTTATCAATCTTATCGGTGGTGGCGGTGGCAACTGAGGTTGTCCTCTTTGCTTCCTCGGACAATTTCTGACCATATGGCCCTGTTAGCCACATTCAAAACACGCACCCGTCCTAGCTGGGCACAGTGTTGTCCCATGTCTTCTCCCACACAAGCGACATGCATTACTTCTAATAGGTCCCGACCTATTAAATCCACCCTTCTTGCTGGGCGGGCCTTGGAATCTATTTCCAAACATCGATCTCTTTCCTTGACGGATGTTGTCTCTATGAGAGTTAAACCTCGATCCAGATGAGGTAACTTTATCGTTATGATCTTTCTCAATCTTCTGAGCTCTCTGATATATGTCGTTATAAGTCTTCAGATCCCGAAAGACTAAGGCGCTTCTCAAATCCTGTCTGAATCCATCTCTGAACCTCCTCGCTCGATTCACAAGATTCTCGATTAACTCTAGGGCATATCGCGAAAGTTTAGTAAACTTCGCTTCATTCTCATCAACAGATAGGGAACCCTAGTGAAGACGTTGAAATTCTACCATTTTCACCTCTCTGGCAGTCTCGGATAAATACTTATCATTGAAGGCTTCACGGAAAGTGTTCCACTCTTGAATAGCGCCTTCTGGAAAGATTGTTTCACGAGTAGTCATCCATCAAGTGTTTGCAACTCGCTCCAGCTGGTAAGTTGCTAACATTACCTTCTCAATCTCGTTGCACATCAGCAGTGCAAACGCCTTCTCGAGCTTCTGAACCCATGAAGAAGCAGCTTTGGGATCTCCAGACCGGGTGAACAACGGTAGATTTAGTCTTAAGCACATGCGGAAGTAGTTATAAATCCGCAGACAGTAAATCGATGGGATAGAAAAGTAAGGCCATATTTTTCATATTGAAATTCACAACCATACTTTTATACAGAGCATAATTCGAAGAGCTTCAAAAAACTATTCACGACTTTCTAATTTCACTCTATTCACATCAAAACAGGATTCCCAAAAGAGAATGGGACCTCAGTCCTCATCTGATCGTACTCAGGATCCCTTTATGGATCATCTTCTTCTTCAAAAATCTTTCTCCTCCTCAGGTTTCACTTCAGTGTTCTCTTTCTCTGATTCCTCCTCCTCAGGTTCATCTATGGGCCTGAAATATTATCGCACAACCGGGATGAGACTACATCTTAGCAAGTTCTACCCCACAAAGGCCCGATTAGTAAACCATTATACTATAGGCTGCCTAAACCCGCACAGGTCAAAGGACTTACCTTGGCCTCAGATTCCACCTGCAAGTCAGTACAATTCATAATAGGCACCCACTCACTCAAAACAAATCGAACCAGTAGATTACATGTCACCCAATTCATTCCCCACGGTGGAATATCTAGAAGTCAAGCCACGTGCATTTTCCAAGACAACATACCAAGTCTCTGAGTCACGTGCCTCAAAGCTTGGGCCCACGTGCATTCTCTAAGGCGACCTGTTCGCCAAGGTGGTACATCAAGTCATTGAGCCACGTGCCCTTTTAAATGACATTCTCGAATACTGGACCCACGTGCATTCTCTAAGGCACTAGATCGCTAAAGTGATGCATCAGATCACTGAGCCACGTGTCCTTTTTACGATGCCCAGGCCCACGTGCCTTCTCTTAGGTGCTAACTCACCAAAGTGATGCATCGATTCACCGAAACCACGTGTCCTTTTTACGATGCCATACACTGTCACCGAGCCACGTGCATTCTCCAAGAGGACATATCGAGTCTCCGAGCCACGTGCATTCTCTAAGGCGACCTCTTCGCCAAGATGACATATTCAACCACTAAACTCACATGCATTCTCCAGGTGATATTTCCAATTCACCGAGCCCACGTATTTTCTTTCAAGTGATAACCAACTTACTTTCGATACCAACAACCAATACCCAACGATTTCTCAATCCAATAATTAACAATCAACTCAATAAGAATAACTCCTAAAAATTCAGAATTAAATCAATTCCATACAAATTGAAGCTCAATTAAATAAACGGATTGCGCCACGACAATTAGTACGAAATTCCAGTCACCGACCATCCTGGTTGAATTTTCAGAAAATAAATAATTAATTAATTAATTTCAAAAATTAATAATTAATTACTAAAAATCCAATTTAGGCCCGAAAAGCCTGATTGAAGCCCACTAAGGGTCAGGAAAAATCCCGAGAGGCTTTCAATAAATAGTAGACTACGTCTACTTGCTAATTGTGCAATCAAAATGTCTAACATGCATCACAATTGTCTAATAATCACTAATCCATTCTAATCTAACCACCTAATTGCATTTAATTAAACTTAACAAACCCCTAAGGATAATTAGTAAACTAAGCAGGGATTAGTGATGTTACTCACCGGAATTAAGCGCAAAATGTATCAATCCGACGAGGACAACACGAGAAACGATAAACCCCAAAGCAAGTCCCGGGTTCGGGCCCGGAAACGGCCCAAAACAACCCACGAACGTGCTGGAAACCCACTCGCGAGTTTACTGCCCTTGCTGCAAAACAGAGAGAAACAAGGCTCGTTGGGGATGGTAAGGGGTCGGAAGAGCAGGTGGCGGTCCGGCAAGGCTACACTGCATTTCCCGGTGGCCGGAGGTGGTCAAACTGCAGCCTGTGGTGGCCGAACAGGGGCTGGGCAAAGGCGGCTGGAGCTGGACGGCACTGGACTAGCGTGAGGGGAGGGACAGCCGCTTGGTGGAGGTGGTGGACGACGGAATGACGGGCGGCGGCTCGTTCAAGCATGTCTGGTCGCTGCTTCTACTTCTGTCGGTCTTCGCACAAAACAGAGGGGAAGAGGAGGAGGGCGGCGACGACGGTTAAGGGGCGTGAGGGAGAGGCGAAGGCGAGCGGTGAGCGGCGGAGTGCACGAGCGACGTGTGGGTGGTGAAGCACGGGTGGCGATGGCGAGCTGCTCCGGTCTTCTCCTCTCGATGCTGCTGTCCCTGCTTCTTCTTCGCTAGTTAGCTGGGCGTCGCGCGAACAAGGGGAAGGAGAGAGAGAGAGAGAGAGAAGAAGAAGAAGAAGAAGAAGAAGAAGAAGAAGAAGATAAGAGTGTTTGACTAGTCAAAAAGAAAAAAGGAGAGAGAGAGAGAGTGGCAAAGTGGGAACCGGCAAGGAGGGGGGAGTCGGTGGGGGATTCCGCATGAGGGAAAAGAGGGAAGGAGAGAGAGAGAGAAAGGGGGAAAGATCACGTGGGGGGTGAAAGGAGGAGAGAGAAATGAGAGAGAGAGAGAGAAAGGAGAAAAGAAAATAATAAAATAATAAGATAATTATATTATTCTTATTACTATTATTATTTTCCCTTTCTCTTTCACTTGCTTAATTTCTTTCGGTCTTCGATTTTTCCTCCGATAATTTCTTTCCCGAAATTTTGGACTCATCGATAATTTGATGGACGATGAGACGAGATCCTAAAAATGAATCATGACACGCTCAAATATTCGATTCCCGAAATCGAACTCAATTTCGTGGTTAGAATCAATCCGACGCGATTTTAGTCAAATCCAACCAATTAAGTAGCTTTTAGGGATTTTACCACTGATACATCCCTTAACGGCTTCACCCAATAGGTTAGTTAACTCGTAAGTGATTAGCTCAAAGGACCATAAGCACGTCAACGAAATGCCCATTTCACTTTATCAAAACGGGATCGAATTTCAGGATGTCACAAGAGAAGGGTGAAAACATTATGGATGTTTTGGGGAGAGATGGTTAGCAATGTGGGTTTGATAGGTGGATAGCTATTTCAGTTATGTACTAGTTACATGTATTCAGTTACTTTGCAAGAATGAGTTAAAATACAGCTAAAAAAGGTGTGAAAATATTATTTACATAAAAATTGAAATTATTCCCAATGAGTTGTGGCGAAAAAAATGTCTTTATGTCTTTTTTTCTTCTTTTTTTGGTAACGGTCTTATGTCTTATTCATATCTTATTTTCACAAAAAAAAAAATGTCTTATTCAGCAGCAATAAAAAGGCTCTGCACAGACGGTATGGGCACCCCATTCATCTGTTACTATTAGAAACGTTGCTGCAAGTGTGGAAGATAACTAAATATATTAGGCTCATTCTTGACTAAGAAAATGGATTTATTTCTTCATACAACTATTTGCAAGGGGAGTCGAGTAGTCATGGGTTGTAACTAACGTAATAAACTATCATTCAAAATTGTTAATGGTCATTAATACACTTGTTAAGTTGCATTCTAAATGCCTAGAAAATGTCAATAAATCATGTAAGATTTTATACTTATAGATGTAATATTAACTCTATTCTTCCTGACACATGTAGCTCAGACAATGCCCTCTTTAGGGGAAGATCATCATACTCAAGTTTTAGGTTTGACTCCATTAACATACTATTGAGACTCCTATTCCCTTAAAAATTTAAGTACTTAACTATTGAGTTCTTTCGACAAGGAGAAAAAAAATTAAGTCCTAAGAAAACTAGTCATAAGAATCGTCTCCTAATGACAATCTTCTACATGTACTTCAAAAAGCTGCTTAAGTGCTTCTCCTCCTATTTCTTGCAGAGTAAAGGCCATGAGTGGAAATAGTCAAATCACTCTCCAATGAAACCTCTTTTTATCATTTCCATATTGCAAAAGACACAAGATACGTCTATATGACAATCTTGCGCAGCCTTCATTGGAAAAAGTAACCATTGTAATTTATGAATCATGTGGAAGGGAAAAAAGACATCACACAGCCATACATGTATGCTATGTTATAAACAGCTAATGCAAGCTAGCAAGTGATGAATATGAAGAAAGCTTTATTGTGAATTAGATCATGTGACACGACTCTAAAGAATGATGAATCTAGACCTCTTGGATATCAATCAAATTCACATGTAAACAAATGATAGAGCTCTGTTTTACCTTACTTATGACAACAGTACTTTCTAATAGTCAAAGAATCACAACATTCCTGATTAGATGTCAAAAGAGTCAATTCTTCAAAGTTTATACCTCTGACCTTGAAACAAAACTAGTTCTTCAAATGAGGCCAGAGTGAAGTCATGCTTTCTAAACATAACGGCAAGATAAAAAGTAACTCAAGGGCGAGGAGTGTTAGCATTTCGTGGACCAAGTAAAACAGAAGGAGAAAAAATCTAACACAGTTTATGCAGACATTTTGGGAGACAACTCTCCAGTCTTGACATAATGTGCAAGTTTAAGAAGACCAAAGAACATGAATAGTCCAACAAAAAACCATAATCTTCTCTTAAAGCACACATGGCTTCAAACGAAATGCCAAGCGTAACTTACATGTGTGGAAAGTGTTGAACTTGGTAAGCACAATCTGAAATGTACAACAAGCGAACTAACTTCAAGTATGCATCATCATGAATATGAAGTAAGATCTAGCTTTCATCATTAGAAAAAAGGAATCCTAAACGGGACTTCCACAATATTACTGTTAGTGATACTGTGAAATTCATCTTCAACATGAATCCATTGCGGTCAAGAAGACTCAGGCAATTGGGAGCCCAAGCCAAATATTAGCAAGACGCGAGAAAATAGATGCCACAAGAGTTATGGACTTCAACCCCACACAACACAAAAAAAAAATCCACCGGAGACAGACCTCTTAGGATAGTGAAAATTGCAAAATGAAGAGTTGACTAATCACTATTAAAAGAAATAGTTTCCACTTCTCGTGCAATACATAAGGGTGCATTGATAACTGATCAATTGTGCTAGACCACTGAGATTTTATTGTGTTCTTAAGACTACCAGTTTCTATCACTAACATTTGCTCAACTTGGACAACACAAACAACATGAGAGCACTAATTTTGGCACCACAAATAAAGTAACCTCACTCAGTATTGTCGATTTGTTGAAGAGATCTAGCAAAATTGTCAGAGAACATTAGGTGAAGTCGAATTTCATCCAGAGATGAAGAAGCTTTTGTTGTATCTCCTGGACCTAATGAAGAGACAGAGAGGCTCTAAGACTGTAATAGAGGAGAAGCGTTAATGGGATTTCTTAGAAAAGGACCAACTTTCAATTCCAAATCAGAAAAGAGGAGGCAGGGAAGGTACCTTTCTTTTGTTTGGGTGGGCTTCTTTTCCTTTACCAAGCAGTATATACTTCTCTAGGGCAGGTTTCTTTTATTTTACCAAGCAATACTTCTCTCCAAATGCCGCAATTTCCATCTCTCTCTGCGAGAAAGATGGAAAGTAGCCATTTCCAAGGCTCTGGGTTCTCACTTAATTTAATTCTGCAGATGCAATATCTTACTTATGGATAGTTTCCCTTTTCTTTTCTTTTTTTCTTCTAGTGGGATCAAAGCCATAAACAAAGTGATAATAACTTAATTCTCAACAAAAATCCCTACATGGAACTAGTGGATGGCAATGGGAGCCATGCCATCCAATGCAAGATTTCCTCCCAAGTCTCAAACTTTCCACGTTACAAACTCATACAGCTGAGAAATACTTGAACTCCCTTAGCCTCCTAGACTAAAAAAGAAAAAAAAAAAAAAAAGAAAGCCATGGATTGCACATGAATTCATTGTCTATTACATCATAAAAGTAAGCATGTATTAATTAGTAATCGTGTTAGCTGATCCACTCTCATCAATGCTTGATATAATGAGCAAATTCAGGATGCTTACAAGCTCATGACAAGAGAAATAACCTCATGCCCTTGCTACCAATAATCCCCACAAGAGCAAATGCCACTCCTGAAGCAATGAAAGTGGCTAGAATCTCTCACAACAATCTCATGATCAACAATCTTTACAATAAGTTTAATTGCAGAATGACAATCCCCACAAATGTGAAGATTCTTCATTATAGTTACTGTACTATAAATCGACAATCCCCACAATCTTTATTGTGTTCTTAAGACTACCGGTTTCTATCACTAACATTTGCTCAACTTGGACAACACAAACAACATGAGAGCACTAATTTTGGCACCACAAATAAAGTAACCTCACTCAGTATTGTCGATTTGTTGAAGAGATCTAGCAAAATTGTCAGAGAACATTAGGTGAAGTCGAATTTCATCCAGAGATGAAGAAGCTTTTGTTGTATCTCCTGGACCTAATGAAGAGACAGAGAGGCTCTAAGACTGTAATAGAGGAGAAGCGTTAATGGGATTTCTTAGAAAAGGACCAACTTTCAATTCCAAATCAGAAAAGAGGAGGCAGGGAAGGTACCTTTCTTTTGTTTGGGTGGGCTTCTTTTCCTTTACCAAGCAGTATATACTTCTCTAGGGCAGGTTTCTTTTATTTTACCAAGCAATACTTCTCTCCAAATGCCGCAATTTCCATCTCTCTCTGCGAGAAAGATGGAAAGTAACCATTTCCAAGGCTCTGGGTTCTCACTTAATTTAATTCTGCAGATGGAATATCTTACGTATGGATAGTTTCCCTTTTCTTTTCTTTTTTTCTTCTAGTGGGATCAAAGCCATAAACAAAGTGATAATAACTCAATTCTCAACAAAAATCCCTACATGGAAATAGTGGATGGCAATGGGAGCCATGCCATCCAATGCAAGATTTCCTCCCAAGTCTCAAACTTTCCACGTTACAAACTCATACAGCTGAGAAATACTTGAACTCCCTTAGCCTCCTAGACTAAAAAAGAAAAGAAAAGAAAAAGCCATGGATTGCACATGAATTCATTGTCTATTGCATCATAAAAGTAAGCATGTATTAATTAGTGCTCGTGTTAGCTGATCCACTCTCATCAATGCTAGACATAATGAGCAAATTCAGGATGCTTACAAGCTCATGACAAGAGAAATAACCTCATGCCCTTGCTACCAATAATCCCCACAAGAGCAAATGCCACTCCTGAAGCAATGAAAGTGGCTAGAATCTCTCACAACAATCTCATGATCAACAATCTTTACAATAAGTTTAATTGCAGAATGACAATCCCCACAAATGTGAAGATTCTTAATTATAGTTACTGTACTACCCTTGACAGTAGTAATCAATGCAAATGCAACAGCAAGCCTTTCACTATGGCAAAGTAATGACTCTTCCTTCTGTTTGTCTTCCACATCATGGAGAGAGAGCATCTTATTTGGAGCATAACCCAATTCCTTCAACTTCTTATTCAACCAATCCAGCTTCCAATATATGTTCTCACACAAAGGGTGGGATTTATCCCCGGAAAGAAATAAATGCTTTTGTTTTTGCCCCTTTATGGTAACCCAACTTCTACCTGGTTGCTTCACAATATCTTTATCCCTCGTAGTCACTCTCAATCATGAGACATCACCCCATCTATTAGCGGAAGCATAGAAGTTGGACAGTAAAACATAAGCAGCACTACAATGTGGCTCTAGATCAAGAATATAGTTTGCAGCTCTTTCTGCCAAATCTAGGTTAGAATGCATCCTGTAAGAACTAAGCAAAGCAAGCCACACTATGGAATTAGTTTTAGGGGGCATGTTTCTTACGGAATCCTCTATTTCCTCTAGCTTCCCACATCGTCCCAGCACATCCACCATACATGCATAATACTCGTGCTTCAATTCAATGGAAGTGTTCTCACTAAAATATCTGAACAAGTATGTCCCCTTTTGTAACATCCCAAAATGACTATAGGAAGAAAGCAGTCCCATGAGTGTGATCTCATCTGGTTGTACCCGTGTGTGCATCATTTGGCCAAACAACTCCATAGCCCACATCCCGCGGCCATGTTGCGCACACCTGCAAATTGTGGCATTCCAGGTGACGATGTTCTTCTCCCTGAGTCTTTTGAACACTGAATAGTATCATCAATGGCTCCGCACTCATTATACATGACTACAAGAGAATTGCCAACAAATACATCACTTCCCAATTGCAGCTTTACAACTGATGCATGGACTTCACCTCGATCTAGAGACTCTAAACTATAGCAAGAATTTAAAGCACTTACAAATACGATTGATTAGGAAGAGCACTTGTTCTCATCATGTCACTGATCACCTTCAGGCCATCTTCATGCCTACCATCTGAGCCATAACCAGTTAGAAGAGCCATATTAATGATCACATTCCTACACACTGCCTCACTGAAGGCTTGGGTTGCTTCCTCAATTCACTTGCAGTTAGCACAGAACGTGATAAGAGAAGCACATATAAATAATCTAAGGCAGCATCCCGACTTGAAAATGTGACCATGAATCTGCACACCAAAAGGAAAAGATAATGCATTTGCACGGGCATTCAATGCACACGTCAAAGTACTCGGATTGGGTACAACACCAGACTTGAACATTCTCTCAAAAACAATTAAAGCTTCTTCACTCTTACCATTTTGGTTAAGCTCGCCAATCATTGAAGTCCATGAAATCACATTTCGAGAAGGCATTTGCTCAAACAATTTCACAGCATCGTCCACCCTCACATTCTACAATACCCATGAAGCATCGCATTCCACGCAGCGAGATCTCTTATGGGCATCTGATTGAAAAATCTCTCTACCAGCTCAACCTGTCTAAATAGAAAGAGCCCATCTATCATCGCCGTCCACAAAACAACACTTGATTCGGGCATTTCACTGAAAAGCTCTTCCACTGTGATCAAGTCCCCGCAATCCAAGCAGCCTTCGATCATTGTGTTCCAACAAATTGCTTCTCTCACGGGCATTTCACAGAACAGTTTCAGGGCGTCGTCAAGGCGGCCAGTTTGCACGCGACCCATGATCATCTTCGTGAACGAACGCACATGTGGGCATTGAAAGATGTCCAGAACCTCCCGAGTTTCATCTGGCTTTACGTCCTTAAGGTGTGCAGAAACTGCGGGATTGTCATGAGTTGCATGACTCGCGTGTTTAAAGAAGCGCTTGGAGAGTTGGGTGGAGGTTTTGGATGAGCCAAGTATCGAAAGGTGACACAATGCCACCCAATTGTTATATGTACGACTGAGAATTATTCACGACACAGCAAAGGTGCATCATAAATCTATACATGATGTTCAGAAAAGTGAGAAATCATAAGCTGAAATGTCTTACCTAGTTGTGGGAAGGCACGAGAGGATTCAACTGGAAGAATCAATGCACAGAAATCAGATGAGAAGCCTGAGCAACCCCTGGCCTGTGAGACTTTGGAGTTGAAATCAAAATATTAGGAATCGGCATATATTTTTAGTAGTTAAACAAAAAAAAAAGATTCCACAATGTTATAAATGATATTCATGTTAAAGGGTTCTTAGAACAGAGAAGGAAACCAAATTCATTTTATCATTGCATAGACAAATTATTTCAACACCATCTTTTTTGTATGTAATGAATTTCCAAAGCTTTCTAATGATCTCAGAAGCATGAAAAGGTTATGATCTGATCAGTCTCTTGAAATATTTGCAACTGAAGAGCTCAAATTGAAGAATTGATCAACCAAGAACCACATATGTTTAGTAATTCATTAGAGGGATCAAGGAAAAAGATATTTTTCTCAACGAGTCTAACCAATGGATTATTAACTATCAACATACTGCATTTCATCTTATTGCTTAACCAAGGACATGATGTCCTATTTCTCAAATGGCAACCTAATAATACCCAGTCTAGAGGAAAGCTATACTAGATAAATAGGGCATATGCAAAATGGCCAAAACAATTATTGGCCATTTGGAACTCTCAACTTTTGTGTTTACTGGGCAAATTCTACACCTATTCATGGCAATCATTATGTGGCTGAAAATCACTTTACTCAAGCAACTACACTTAGTGTTAGTCTGGAAATGCATACCTGCCATCACACAATGAGCACCTTGCCATAAAATTAAAAAAATAAATAAAAAAATAAAAAAATAAAAAAACTTGTGAATGGGTTCTTACCAACCAACGATACACTAGTTCTATAGTTGCAATTTCATCAACCCTTTCTCATCATAAGACATTCCACCAAGTTGGCATTATTTACCTGGGATGTGCAGATAATTCTCCAAGGATACAACATGATATCTTTACTGCAGTAAATGATGTGCATAAGGACAAGTGTGTGTGTGTGTGTGTGTGTGTGTGTGTGTGTGAGAGAGAGAGAGAGAGAGAGAGAGAGAGAGAGAGAGAGTTGTTTAGCATGATTTGCAATCACACAAACCCCAACTACAATTCTTTATCTAGCTTGTTGAAAGAAATGATTGAAAAGTAGAATTAGACAGAGGCTTCCTAAATTCCTCTTAATTGATATGGAAGGGGATGAGGGCTAAGAGACCGTAGTATTAGATTTTAAAAGCACGAAGGTTGCTTCAACTTCATTGATTGATAAAGTAAACTTTGGTTTAAAAAGCAGAATAATTCTATTATGCTCATAAAAGCCTCCTAAAAAATGTATTTAACCATGGTTCCAATGAAAAGGAACTATCATTTCCCTCAGGATATTTGATGTAAGTCAGTGCTAACTCCAGTTTTATAACTTTCTTTCCAACAAACAATTCAGCCGGTTAAAGTGGTTGTTCGCCGTTCATACCATTATAGCTTCCTCGTTCATAAAATCTCGCCAAAGAGAAACCGCTTAATGCCGTTACCCCTCCATAACATTTGAAACCCTTTATTTCCTTTAAAGAAAGAGAAACAAGAACAAAGTTGGAAATATTCATCAATTAGGCACATTTGAATGGGGGGAACATAGATGAAATTTCTATCAAAATCAGCAAATATTCCTGATGTTATGCATTTTTACCTAGTTCCTCAGCTTGAAACCTAGAACAGATTCCAATTGCAAAACATGTCCAAATATAATGCGAGAGATAATTTAGTAGACTAATTGACAAAGCATATTGCAAAAGGAGGTACTATCTAAGCTAAAACAGTTTGCAAAAGGAGGTACATTTCATTCCTAAGATTATTAATTTAAAAAAACGTCTTTACTCCAGGAGATAGATTCATGCAAGCAAATTATCTCGAAAGGTTAAATGTTGCAATATTTAAATATTGAAACAAACAGAATCGCTACAAAATCACATCCATAAGTGATCAACATAAGGAAGACCTGTAAACTTTAGTTGTCAATCATCCTATGTCACAATTGCAAAGTGGAGCTAAGCAGATACGAAATCAGCAACAAAAGCAAGTTCAGAAATGCATGCCTTGGAGCTACTTGAATGCAACACCAATATTGCACCACAGCCTCCAAATTTATCATTTGCACAGCCATAATATACTTCCTTTATACCTAAAAGGGGTAAGAGAAATCTAATCATTTATTAATAAACCAATTTAGAAAAGTTTAGTTTTATTTCAGTATGACCAACAGATGTACCAATGATTGATAATGCTGCTGCACACGTACACATGGTTCACATGTCACATAAAGGGAGCATGCTGAAAACTTCTCCGCAACTTCTGTAGCTGAAAATCCAGTTCCTTTCCACTATGCCTGAAGGACATAAAGAGTTTACATCTTTGCATGTCTTGTTGCCTATGAATGCGCAAGGATATCAAATTTAGAATCTTGTTTACACAAGACGGTTCCTCAAAATGCAGGTTAACATAAATATAGGAAATCAATTTCATGAGAAATGTTTTCTCCTTCGGATTAACTAATTGAGAGTATCTATAAGATTGATTAAAGAAGATTGTCGAACCATTCCGAATTTTTTTGAAGGTGAATTATTCGAAAGGGCTAATGGATTACTAAGTCCGAAGACTTGGCACGGACCCTCCCAAGTCCTACCAATCGTGACTTGATGTTAAGAAATTAATCTATTTAAACATGCAATTATACTCAATTTGAAGCCGCCACTAATCAATTAGGGTTGATTAGAAACCCAAATAAAGTATGGGAGAATACTTTATTTTTGCAAACCAGAGATTCAATAAGTCCGGGGACATGGTCACGCTAGATTAGTCTAACGCCCTTTCAGTACATTTTATTTTAAAAATATATATATTTTGCAGACAATGTTGATTAATTTTAACCTAAGCTACTAACATGCAAATGGTGGTCATGCGGGTGCACAATCAATAAAATAACATTCAATGAAAAATACTAACAAAAAATGCATGCCCTAAACATGATTTCTAAATGGCAAGACACCTATTTTTTTTTCTTTTAAAAAAAAATGTTAATTATGTGCAATCTTGATCTAAATTTAATATGCATAGATTTTACTTTAATGATATGTGAAATACGATTCATATGGCATAACTAGAACTATCACTATATGTATGCAATCTTATTTACATAATCCTAAATATGCATGTATTATATGATATGAGATGCATGACGTGGTAATTCTATATGCATGTTCTTTTTATGATTTTTTAATGATTTTTGTTATTACACATATGCAACCTGCACTAACAATGATGACATGAAATGAGATTAATTATGAACTAACCTATTAACTAACCAAATAAATGACCTTTTGTTTTTTTTTAATTAAAATGAAATGACCTGATAATTTTTATTAAAAAGTAACGTAATGATGCAATGCTAATTTTTGGCATTTTTTTATTTTTTATATTTAAAAAATAATACTACATGATGAGAATGTTAAAACATTAACCTATAACCCACTAATTAAAACGCAAGATGTAATGTGCGCATTATAAAATATATATAACATAAATAACATCTTTTTTTTGTTTTGGATTTATTAAAGGAAAATCAACCTAATTCTACATGAATCTTAAAAAAAACTAAAATGCGTTGCTTCAAATGTGAAATATGTATAGACCTAAATACCTAATATGATGCATGATATGTGATGAGCAAATAATAATAACACGCCAAAATAAAAATCCATCCATGTAATCAATGGCATATTATTTTAATATGAAATAATGCAAAGCAATTCATGAATTTTGCCATAAAAAGTCGAAATAATCAAAAATCTAACCCAACGTCTCACGGTTCAATATTTTTTTATTATTATGACTTAATATAACAAATTTTCTAATTGGATAATGATGAAAATAAATCAGAACAATTCACCAACTATGAAACCTAAAATTTGGACTTAATTTAATCTAAAAATATTTACCTAGCTTAGAAAAATTATTTCCAAGAGGAAACCAGCAAGGAACGATGCCAAGTTCACCCTTGTCAAGCCTCAAGTGACCTGCACAAGGAAAATGGTACCCACGGTACTGAACTTGTTGGACAATTTCGGATGAAGGCTGGTCGGCGTCTGAACGAGCGAGGGAGACAGCCGGCGTCGGATCTCCGGCGAGGGTTGGGTGGCGGCAGCAGCAAGGAGGCGCGGCGTCAGTGACCGGCGAGCAGCGGCTGGGTTGTGGGTCGTTGCGGTGATGGTGAGCAGTGACGTCGGGCGAGCTCACGGGCAGAGGCACGGGCGAGCTGCAAATCGCGGGTCACGGGAGCAGGTTCAGGTTCTGGCTCGTGGTTCGCGGGTCGCCAGAGGCAAGGCGCAGGCGTCGGGTTCTGGTGGTGCTCAGCGACGGCAAGGGGGAAGCAGCAACGGCGGCGTCAATGGGCTTCGGTGAGCTGCTGGTGTTGTGATCTGCAGCGGCGGGGAGTGTCGGGGCTTCTGTAGAGGGGCTCCGGCGTCGCTGGGTCGTTGGCGGGGCTTCGGGTGCAAGTCCGGCGTCGCGAGGGGAGAACACAGAGCGGCGGACGGCGTCGAGCGCGGGTCCGGTGTCACGGGGGGGTTCACCTGCGGCGAGCTGAGACGCAGATCATGGGTTGAGGTGCGCGGGCGGCCGGTGGTGTCTCGACAGGGAGCGGCGGTGGTGCTAGTGCTCGGACGAGGGTGGCATCGGCAGCAGGGTGGCCGGCTGACGAGCGGCGACGCAGGGGGTGGCCTGGTGCGAGAGACCGGCAGCACAGGAGCTTGGTCTGGGCAGCAGCGAACAGAGGGGGTGTCGGGTGGCTTCCACGAAGGAGACGATGAACAGTCCCCTTTTCTCTCTTTTTCTTTCTCTTTTTTTCTCTTTCTTCTCTGCTAAACCCTCACACATCTCCCTCACTCTCACTTTTCTGCTTTGCCTCACGTCATCTCTCTCCCTCTTCTCTCCACCTTTTTCTTTTGACTTTTCTCCTTGCCAAAACTTTGTTTTCTTTTGTGAACTTTTCAAAAACCGAATGAAGAAGCGCCTCCCCCCCCCCCCCCCCTCATTCACGGCTCCGTACTCTTTATTTATAGAAAAAGACTTGAGTTTGTTTGTTTTTTTTTTTTTTTTTACCAGGGAACCTCCGTGCGCGAAGTAAACCCTAAGATGAACTGGGCCACCACCACAAACCCAGCCACAGGTGAATCGCACGTTATGCAACCCCGAGGTTCGAACTCCTCCCCTGGCGGATGGGTACTAAGTCCTAGTCCACCGAGGCCACCGCGAGCGGTGGTTTGAGTTTGTTTTTTTTTGCAGATGAAGATTTTCTGATATACTTACTTACACATCCTCACTCAACTTCTCAACAACAAAGTGGCTCCAAAACATTTAGCTGTTGAGTTTTTGAATTCAATTTTTCAATTTTTTTTTTAAATTTCCTTCTAATCAAAGATTATTTTCTATTTCTATTTTTTAAATTAGGTGTCAACAAAGATACTACAGGAACTCAACAAGTTTTGCTCGCTTTAAGCAGCTTAGAATCTCACATGGAAAAAGAGGCCTCTTACTAGATTAGCCACCTCCACCTTTGCTAATAGAATTTTTATATATACCTTGTAGCAAGGTTCCTTTTTATATAAAAGGGCCAAAAATTTTTCGTATAAGCTATTCATTATTGTTCACAAAGTCATTTATAGTAGTGTATTGTCACCATAAATCTACAAATAAATGCAGCAATAGACTGTAAGATAGGAGATGATCTTTACAGAAACCAAGCTTAAACTATTTGTGTACATGTGACCATTGTATGAAGAAATGTGCTCAAGGAATTGGTTCTTACATCTCAAAAGGCAATACAATGCTCTCAATGCATTTTTATACCAAAGTGTGGCCAAACATATCCTAAGAAAACAATATCAGGAACTTCACAAAAGTAGATAAATACCATAATATGGCTCCAGACAAAGCACAATGGTAAATGAAAAACGCGACACACTGTGCATAATAAAGCAAGAACATTGCTATTGTTGGCCTTAGTCATATCTTACGAGAGAATAATGCCAAAAAAAAAACCTCTGCAGCCTAATTATGCATGGAAAATTCCACTATTAACATATTTGTTCAAATATTCTACTGTATGATATATTAAAGAAATAATTAAGGGAAAAACATAAAATGATTAACAATAATCTACTGAGCGTATAGTTGAAGGGTATCAATTCAAAACACTAACAATGTAGACCAAAATTTATAGAAGGAGGTGGAGAAGCAATGACGAACACATACGTTTCGTGGCTTATAAATCTGGTTTCTTCCCATTGCAATAATGCACCCATCCTCAAAAATCACATAGTTGATCAATCAAAATATACTATAAATAAGTAAAGTAGACTGCAAAACCATTCACTAATTTAGACTAAAATACTAATCATATTAATTAGAAAACAAGGTAACATATCTGAAATCACCTAGTTACTGAAAATTAGTTTCTTAGCCAACTGGAACTTCAAGGC
The DNA here is from genome assembly GCA_017140165.1 of Eucalyptus shirleyi. Lineage (NCBI taxonomy): Eukaryota > Viridiplantae > Streptophyta > Magnoliopsida > Myrtales > Myrtaceae > Eucalyptus > Eucalyptus shirleyi. Next base: position 30,856,299 of record CM029450.1, read on the forward strand.
TATCCAAAGCAAGCTTTGCCTTTCATAAGAAAAGCAAATAGGTTCGGTTACTGCTTAGAAGAAGAAAACATGAGGATTAGAGTCAGACGTTCTCTTATGCATGTGTGCATGCATACAGGCAATTCAAGAGGAAATTAGCATTAAGTTGCTACCAGTAGAAATATTCAGCATGTCTCATAGCTACGGATGGAATGAATGCATGCCTCATAGCTATATGATCAAGATCTTGCAAGTCCAAGCAATGATTATTACCACATTCTCATCATGTAATTCAGATGCGAATCCCACCTAACTGTTGAACTAATATGGCTCTAAAGCATAAACAGCAACTAGTTTGAGAAACTACATGTTGTTCATTCCAGTGTATCCTATCATTGGTACCTCAAAAGCTCATCATTCATTAATCAGGTTTCACTAACATTCAAGAAGCTTCCAGGAGCTTTAGCTTCTAGGTCAATTTCCTCCATAAGCGCTATGGCACATAAGCATAAAAGGAGAACGTTAAACGGTTGCAAAGGCCTTAGAAATCAGAATTGATAATTAGCTTCCTGTGCTTTTGTCTCTATTCTATTGAATAACTTATCTAAACAATGTGCTGCTTATGATTTTGTTTCTTTTTCATACACACAGTCCACGGGGAGAAAAAAAACCACCTAACTAGTTATTCATGGGCACAACTGATGTCCACATTACTCTCATGCTCCAAGTAAATTTGGTTTTTAATTATCCATAAATGCCAAAGTCAACAAGTGGTAAAAGGACTAGACTATCCAGCAACCTTTCCTGTTGGCTTGCAATCTCACTGCATCTTCTTAATTCTTGAATGGTTTTGCCTCTTCAAGCGCTACAGAAAACATAGAGACAAAGCCCTATCCCAGCAATCGATGTTTCTCGCAATTCAACAATCCTAGAAAAACTTTTGCCCGCCGCACGTCTGCATGAATCCTACATATCCACATTTCCTGGACACCTCAAAAACAACCGTCCCCCAAACCCCACAATGGCAAGTTGTCCGCTGCAATGCCTGGTTTCGCATAAGGGAGTCCTAACCTGTAGCACCCGGATTGGCTCAGTTTTCGCTTGAAAAGCGAACTGAACTAAACCATGTACGAGCTACTTCCCATTGTTTCACCCACCGGCGCTCGTGTTTTCCAATGAACCTAGAATTCACCTACTTCTTTGAATAGATTGCCACTTACCAAAAGAAAGAAAGAAAAGCAATACCTTCTACTAGGGATTGTTGCTGAATTTGCAGCGCGTAACGTCGATCGCCAATGATCTCACTCCCAACCATCCACAGACTAAACTTACGAAGAAACACCTTATTCAACGTCTCTCGAACAAATCCACGGGACACATCCTTCAAGTTCCCACGCAATTGCAGCACCGCACGAATTGAACTCAAAATCGAGCATGAAAGCCTAGAACCTCAGGAGAGAATCGTTCCCACCAAGCTGCTTCATCAGTTTCCATGGCTTCGATTGGCGGTGGCGGTCCATCAACTCCGTTCGCTGGTCTCCACCGCTGTCAATTCGCTGTTCATCGCCTCCATCAGCAGGTGGTGGTCTTAAATTGGCCAAAGCTCCGTGGCATCGGACGGAAGGTGATGGTCGGTCGCGATGCTGAAAGTGGCGTCTGTCAAGGCACCTAATATTTTCTCGGCGTCGGTGGAGTTCGAGAAGTTCGCCTGTCGTGGAGAAAATGAGGATTTAGCAAAACAAAGAAAATAAGATGAAAGAGAAGAGAATGAGAAGAAAGTAGGGAAAAAAAAGAATTAGGGAGCTCACTTACATATGAATTGCTTCCTAAGCAAGTTTCTCGATCATCCTTTCCTTCGTTGGTGAAATTGGAAGTCAACTTAGTGTTGGTTCGCTTGCTTTGAGTGAGATTATGCCCTTGCTTTCTCTTTGCCACTTCCTCTTTCTCAATTCTAATTTGATAATCTTGCAAGTCTTTCTATAGATTTATTTCGGTCGAACTATCTTTTATAATTTCAATTTCAAAAGAATTCGAATTTGGACCACCACCCCATAGCATGTTGCCGCCAGAAGCAAAACCCCGTAATGTGCATTCTCCTCTTTTTTTGGACAGAATACCAAATTGACCGGTTAGTGGGAGCATATCCATGCGGTTATGGAAAGATCACCCAGGTTTGGGTCCATTGAACAATGGCGAATGCCTGATCGAATCTGCTTTGTCTATGAACAAGGAAGCTATAAGTAATGCAACTATGAATCAAGCGTAGATAAACTCTCAACTCTTGAATATGTTGATTCATGACTAATTTCGTAAAGTAAAACTGGATCGATTGATGGATTATCTTGAAGCACAAGTTTTAAATCGCCCTCCAATTGCTTACATATTATTCGGAATCCCCACTTTTTCATATATCTATTGGATAACGTAAGGCTAAATTGAACATGACTCCCATCAATTCGACCAAAATCGACTACTCCCCACAATTTTAGTGGTATGAAAAATTGGAGCTGGATATGATCCACCTTCAAAGGTTAGAGGAGGAACGGAAAAATTTCCCACATTTTTCCATTAACATGGGGAACAAAACGATATGACTCTATATGTTTCTCCTCATAATTATCCTTATAGAGAGCTTTGTCGATAGTGGTGCTATTGGATTATTAAATAAAAACATTTGTCTAGCTTAGTCCGACACTCGCATCTTTTATTACATATCTCTACATTCGGATGATAGACAAATTCAATGCATTTGAATTAAACAAATCTTGTTTGTTTCTAATAAAATGGGGGCTTGACTCCAAACTTGTTCGTTTTAATCTGCCCGATGGACAGCTAGACATGCAAGATGAACTGGAATATAAAACTCCAAAATTGTGGTAATTTGCTTCAATTTCATGAGAGGCGATTGGACCCAACACCAAGGTTGTGGGAGATGGTCTTAACTCTGAGATGGTGGGATTGGACATGATTTCAAGATAGTGGAATTGGTTATAACTCCTTGCTGTGGAGTTAGATATGAGTTGGACAAGTTGGATCACGATTCCAAGAATTGTGGAAGTTTGGATGAAAAACTTTCAAGATGAGGATTAGATGAGTCGAGGCCGGCCAAGAGAACGGACTGTTACGAAAAACAATCCCCATAAAATCCTCTATAAGAAAGAAAAAAGAGCGATGTCACCAAAAAGTTAACGCGCCTTGTGTAAAAGCCTCTTTTGAAAAATCTCGGCCGCTGCAGCCACGGCAACCTTCGTCACCGCATCTCTCGCCGAAGCACCACTTCGCGTCTAGACAGTTCTCAAGCACCTTGGTTACCGCAGTGTTTTCAAACTCCCTCCAGAAAAACATCCCGACTGGTGCATGAGCTTCGCTACGTGGCCAAGCTCTTTAAGAAATCACGATGTTCTCTTGAGGCAAAATGTATCAGCCTCGTATGGCGATCTTGCTTAATAAATTGATTTGAGTCTGGCCAATGGGAGGTTGAAAAACAGTATTCGCTAATCTAAACTCTAGTTACAATGATTTGCCACCTCATTCTACCCAAGATTCCCATCAAGAAATTGAAATGTGCAAGGTAAAATGCTTACTTGGAGGAACACTTGTAAATATTTGATTAAAGAACCGACGTAAGAACAATTGCACATACATAACGTACAAAATTCAGGAAACATCATTAAATCGCAATATATTAAACCAAGATTTAATGCACAAAATTCTCAGGCCTATCATGAATCTTCTTCCAATAGAAGCACTCCGTTTTGCACATATTAATCCACTCATGGCCTTCATCGATCAATTCAAGGTCCATTGGTAGAAAGAAGGGTCTGCTGCTATCCCAACTTTACTCAATTATGTCCGTGCTTCCAGACACACCCATGCAAATTTTAGAACTAATTACAAAGTCTTAGCAGGTGTCGATCCCACATCATTCTCCAATGTTTGATTAGATCATCTAGGAAAATTTATCACACATTTAATTTGTTTACATGGGTGTCAATAATGAAATAAATGCACTCAATTATAACTCATAGAATGCGTGGCGAAATAACTTAATGCTTAGCCCTTTCACTTCTTTTTCATTTGTTCTTTCTATATTTCGAGAGCTCAACTCTCATTAACATGAAGAAGATGGTGAACATGTCATTAAGTTGTGCAAGGCTATCGTACCAAAGGATGGACCATATAACACAAACATTCAGTACGAAAACCACAGTATAAAAACATTAAAGCCTAGAACCAAAGCCACAGAGGAACCAAAAAAAAAAAAAAAAGGAAAAGAAAATTTAGCAGTTCCCCTCAAGCAGTACCGTTGTCTCTTCTGCTTAATCCTTTTTCCACGGTCTTGAGTTGATGATAATCTCCAGAATAAAAATGGCGGCAGAAGCCATCCTCCCACTTCCACCTACCAAACACAACACGTCAGAAGTTCTCATTAGCTATCTATACATATTCATACAAGAGTAGATTTTGCACTATGTGCATGCAAATTTCTCCCTTTTCTTACGTATATATAAGTGAACGGAGAAGTATATTATTTTCTCCATTCAGAAATTCAGTGGGTGCGAAAATGCCATGCATGAATAAACCCTAAAGGCAACATGGGAAAAGCAAAAATGAAAGAAAAAGGCAAAAGCATACCAAGGAAGCATTTCAAAACTCCGAAGAGAAGAACCTCGGGTCCAATGATGACCAGCTGTTTAGCGACTTTTTCCGCCATGGAAAAAACGCTCTTGCTCCAGCACAACGTTGTCATACCCGAGGCCACCTGCCTTGTCATGCTAACGACGGTTTTCAGCAGCTCAACCACCCTCTGCATCGTCGTTGGTGCTCTCTCTCTCTCTCTCTCTCTCTCTCTCTCTCTCTCTCTCTCTCTGCGTCTTGTTTTGGTTTTTGTGAAGCGAAATGAATGCGATGGGAGTCGCCGAGTGTGGTTCGGGGAGGGTTTTTGTAGTGGATTTTTTAAGAAGCAAAATGAGAAAAGGATCCGGTGGTTCTTTTTTTTAAAAGAGAGGAGTACGAGAGATGGGGACTCTTTGATAAAGTACAACCGATCGTGAGCTTCAAAGGGGATGACTTTCGGTGGCTGGGGAATTCAAAAAGGGAGATTTGAGTGAGGGTTGGTAAAGGAAAATCAGAATTAGACAAGATTAGAAAGCTGTGAGAGGAAGAAAAAGCTTGAGAATCAAAAGGTGTAGGATTCATCTTTCACGCTATTTAATATGAAATTTGCTTTATTAAACCCCTTCATATGAACTTGTCAGGGGCTGAATCAGGTCGCCTGGTTGTTCTCCTTGCGTGATGGTATTGGACAGAGTATGTTTCGTCCATGTTCGGTCCCTCGAAGTATCCCGGACTGACTTCGTTGTTGTCTGCATGATTTTGCTTCATCCAGTACGTTTCTGTTGCGTTAGATTTGCTTTTACATTACATTCAGTATGTGTGTAGTTTGTTATTTACGGTTTTCGGAAGTATTCTCATCGTCGTTTTCTACGTAGTGTTGGCCTTTAAACTGCGCTTTCGTCCACCCTAAAAGTTTGGATCTTTTTAGCTTTCTGGTCATGCATATAGCTTTACTTAGCTCATAAGCATTCAATTAGCTGTTTTTTTACTCGCAAGCACTTACTTAGATTAAATCAGAATAGTCCTGAAAACAAATCGTAAATGTATAATACAAAAGTCTGGATGGCATATTAGATGATTATTGATTTACAAGATTAGTTCAGTCAGAATTAATCCGGTTTCATCTAGTGAAATATTGATCTTTGTCACCTAGATTAGGAAACTCATATCTATTATTTACTATGCATAGCTCAAGGGAATCCTATCTTAAATAAAGAGACATTGTATATGTGTAATGTTGCCTGGTACGGTTCGGGTTATTTCTTTCTTCATCTTTTACTTTCTTTGTTATTATTTAATTGCTTTTATTTTTTGAGTCTCCGTACATGATTATTTAGATTTCCATTTCTTCTAAAAAAAAAAAAGAATAAGAGAGGGAGATTGCATGCAAAGCCTATTATAAAAGGAAAAGGTACCCATGACCAGAATTACATTTATCTAGCATCACAAAGTCCCCGGCTTTATGAATATCTAGTTCGTAGAAATAAGCGATCTCCCACACCTTACTTAGCTCCTAATATTAGTGGCAACTCTAGTTAAAATCGATCAAATAATTAATGAGAAACTAATTGCCCATTGGTAGGGCTTGGGATAGTTTGTGCGAAGCGTAAGTGCTATCTTGTAAGAGGGTTGGTTATTGGCGCCTGCTCAGCAATATGTTAAACTTTCTCGAATCCACCTCGGGAGGGTCACAATATGTTGAAACAAAACTCAGCTCTTCAAATGAGACCGGAATGACATCTTGTTTGTACTTAGAACATCAAGACTTTCCTAGAAAATGGACAAATGTTTTGGAAAACTCGAGTCACAAGTTTTCCGCAAACATGAATAGTGATCAAATAATTAACGAGAAACTAATTGCCCATTGGTAGGGCTTGGAATAGTTTGTGTGAAGCATAAATGCTATCTTGCAAGAGGGTTAGTTATTTGTGCCTGCTCAGCAATATGTTAAACTTTCTCGAATTCACTTCGGGAGGGTCACAATATGTTGAAACAAAACTCAGGTTTTCAAATTAGACTGCAATAACACTTTGTTTGTACTTAGAACATCAAGAATTTCCTAGAAAATGGACAAATGTTTTGGAAGACTCAAGTGACGAGTTTTCCACGAACATGAATGTCAAGTCCATTGGATGAAAGAGAAATGAGGGGTCAAAATCTGGACAGACAAATATATAAATGAAAAAACGACTTTTCAAGAAAGGCAAATTTGGTACCAGGTGGTGGCACGCCTAGCAAAAGTATGCCACATGGCACTTGCAGCCCAAGCCTATGTCCCCTGCTGGTTCTTTTCTGCCGAGAGGCCTGACTCTACTAATGAGCGAGTCAAGGGCCCTGTGCAATATCTCTATGATGCTCTGCAATGGCCCAATGGCCTTGAGTAAGCCCAAGGTCCCTTGCGCCTACGATTTTTCCATGTAAATAAAGGGGTCGAAACACTAATTTCTCCAAGGTAACTTTTGTTGGCGAAATTCCCAATGTAGTTTGAAGATGACAAAACATTCTATAGGAGCTAATATGTATATTTGAGTGTGCGGACGAAATATTCTCTACATATGTAAGTTTATTTGTAGGTGATGTTTATAACATGAAGGACTTTCTTCCTCTGCAATACCAAGTGAAATGTGTTGGACTTGAAAGGACCTTTGGATTTTGATGAACAAGTGAGGGACATGGGAACATAGGATGGAATAAATAGAACGAGAACAAATTGGATAGCATTAATACATCAATACGCTTGGAAGGATCTAAGTGTAGAAGGCAAATAAATTGAGATTAGGCGATCATGTAATAGGCTGGTTCACAAGATATACACAATCTCACCGCATGTCGATGTTCAATGCAGACGTGCTAGTTTCAAACGTCCTTAATTTATAAATGATGCAAGACCGTGCAATGTTGATATTTTTTTTGTTAGGGATCAAATTCTGATTCTATCAATGGATTCAATCCCTATTTTTTTTTATAAAATGAATGAGAGATCTTAGGGTGAAAAATTTAGGTGTCAACACACTTTAGTGAGGCAAATGGAGTAGTAGTACCTAGAAAGGATTAAAGGTTTAACTTTCCTCTTTGCTTAACCATTTATTTTGAGTAAAATTGTTAAAAGATTTAGAATCAAATTGATTAGTTTGAAAATTTTAAAACTATATTGGCCGACATATAATAACTTTAAAACTCTATGAATAATCATTCCTAAAAATCTACTACAGTGGACAGTCATTCCTTACAAGTTACATTTATGCGATCAATACTTTCTGTCATTTTTTTGTTGCTTGCTCTGCTAAGTGTACAGTAATTGAGAGACTGATAGAGCAAGTGTGTTGGGCGGCGAAATATACCATCTGGTACGGAATAAATAGTAAGCAATGCTTAGCGAACTTTTTTTTTTTTTTAAAGTAATTTAGTTATCAACAATATATAGACATGATACTAGCTCTTAATTCTTCAAGACTGAGACATAAATTGGAATTATTCTATTAGAGTGTGAGCTTTGTAAATAGTTATCACCGAAAATACGAGGTTTCCAAGTACGCGAAAGTATTCTATATCTCAACGTGGAAAAAATTGTTGACTTCACCCAATATTCTGCTATTAGAATCAAGGGTAAATTACTTGGACACCCCCTCAATTTTTGTCTTTCATTTTTTATTTTTTTTGGGGGGATGGGGGGGTTGTAAAAACTCGGACACCCTATGCATTTTCAAAGTGCTCTCTCCTTTGTTGATTCTAAGGTTAAAGAAATAATCTAAATTGAGCAACCTGGACTAATTTATTTGGAATTGTAGTTGGATCTTGAAAACTGACTTAATAAAAATCCGCACATCGAAGGAAGAGACATGGAAAAAAGGGTCCATGTTTGTTGGCCGGGTGTTTATTTAATTCACTTCCACATGTGCTTAATTGAAATAAAAGAAAAAAAGAATGGGTCAGCGACACATCTTGGGACGTCGCATTTTCAGTTGACCATCAAGGGATATTTGCGCGCTCAGGATTCGAGGCGTGACAGGACATGATTCCAAGATAGTGGAATTGGTTATAACTCCTTGCTGTGGAGTTAGATATGAGTTGGACAAGTTGGATCACGGTTCCGAGAATTGTGAAAGTTTGGATGAAAAACTTTCAAGATGAGGATTAGATAAGTCGAGGCCGGCTAGGAGAAGGGACTGTTACGAAAAAACAATCCGCATAAAATCCTCTATAATAAAGAAAAAAGAGCAATGTCACCAAACAGTTAACGCGCCTCGCGTAAAGCCTCTCTTGAAAAATTTCGGCCGCTGCAGCCACGGCAACCCTCATCACCGCATCTCTCACCGAAGCACCACTTCGCGTCTAGACAGTTCTCGAGCACCTTGGCGACCGCAGTGTTTCCATACTCGTTCCAGAAAAACATCCCGACTCGTGTATGAGCTTCGCTACGCGGCCAAGCGTCTTACAGAAATCACGATGTTCTCTTGAGGCAAAATGTATCTGCCTCGTGTGGCGATCTTGCTTAATAAATTGATTTGAGTCTGGCCAATGGGAGGTTAAAAAACATTATTCGCTAATCTAAACTCTAGTTACGATTATTTGCCACCGCATTCTACCCAAGATTCCCATCAAGAAATTGAAATGCACGGTAAAATGCTCACTTGGAGGAACACTTGCAAATATTTGATTAAAGAACTGACGTATGAAAATTTGTTCATACATAACATACAATATTCAGGAAACATCATTAAATCGCAATATATTATTCCAAGATTTAATGCACAAAATTCTCAGGCCTATCATGAATCTTCTTCCAATAGAAACACTCCATTTTGCACATATTAGTCCACCCATGGCCTTCATTGATCAATTCAAGGTCCATTGGTGGCAATAAGGGTCCGCTGCTATCCCAACTTTACTTACCTACGTCCATGCTTCCAAACACACCGCTGCAAATTTTAGAACTAATTACAAAGTCTAAATAGGTGTTGATCCCACATCAGTCTCCAATGTTTGATTGGATCATCTAGGAAAATTTATCACACATTTGATTTGTTTACATAGGCATCAATAATGAAATAAATGCACTTAATTATAACTTATGGAATAACTTAAGCGCTTAGCTCTCACTTCTATTTCATTTGTTCTTTCTATATTTTGAGAGCTCAACTCTCATTTAACATGAAGAAGATTTGACGGTGAACATGTCATTAAGTTGTGCAAGGCTACATTACCAAAGGATAGACCATATAACACAAACATGCAGTACAAAAACCACAGTATAAAAACGATAAAACCTAGAATCAAAGCCACCGAGGGAAAAGAAGAAGAAGAAGAAGAAGAAGAAGAAAATTTAGCAGTTCCCCTCAAGCATTGTCGTTGTCTCTTCTAATTAATCCTTTTCTACGGTCTTGAGTTGATGATAACCTTCAGAATAAAAATAGTGGTAGAAGCCATCCCCCAAGTTCCACCTACCAAACACAACACGTCAAAAGTTCTCATTAGCTATCTATACATGTTCACACAAGAGTAGATTTTGAAGACTGGAGGAGTGCATGCATAAGAGAAGAAGAAGTTGATGAAGAAGAAGAAGAAGAAGAAGAAGAAATATGATATAAGGAGAAGAAGGAGGAGGAGGAGAATGAGAAGAAGTGAACGGAGAAGGATCCCCCAAGTTCCATTTTTGATGATAACCTTCAGAATAAAGAAGAAGAATTTGATGATAACCTTCAGAATAAAAATAGTGGCCCACCTATCAAAAGTTCTCACTCTATCTATACATATTCATAAAGAAATTTTGCACTACGTGGATATTTCTCCCTTTTTCTTAAGTAGAAATGAGTGAACGGAGAAATGAAATTCAGTGGATGCGAAAATGCCATGCATGGGTAAACCCTTAAGGCAACATGGGAAAAGAAAAAATGAAAGAAAAAGGCAAAAGCATACCAAGGAAGCATTTCAAAACTCCGAAGAGAAGAACCTCGGGTCCAATGATGACCAGCTGTTTAGCGACTTCCTCCGCCATGGAAAAAACGCTCTTGCTCCAGCACAACGTTGTCATACCCGAGGCCCCCTTCGTCGTCATACTAACGACGGCTTTCACAAGCTCATCCACCCTCTGCATCGTCGTTGGTGGTCTCTCTCTCTCTCTCTCTCTCTGCGTTTCGTTTTGGTTTTTGTGAAGCGAAATGCATGCGATAGGAGTCGCCGAGTGTGGTTCGGGGACCATTGAGCTCAATTGGTTTTTGTAGCGGATTTTTGAAGAAGCAAAATGAGAAAAGGATTCGGTGGTTCTTTTTTTAAAAGAGAGGAATACGAGAGATGAGGACTCTTTAACAAAGTAAAACCGATCGTGAGCTTCAAAGGGGATGGCTTTCGGTGGCTGGAGAATTCAAAAAGGGAGATTTGAGTGAGAGTTGGTTGGTAAAGGAAAATCAGAATTAGACAAGATTAGAAAGCTGTGAGAGGAAGAAAAAGCTTGAGAATCAAAAGGGGTAGGATTCGTTTCTCACGCTATTTTGATATGAAATTCGCAGTCTTAATCCCCTTCACATGAACTTGTCTGGGGCTGAATCAGGTCGCCTAGTTATTCCCTTGGCATGATGGTATTGGCCAAAGTATGTTTCGTACATGTTTGGTCCCTTGAAGTATCATGGAGTGACCTCATTGTTTGTTTGCATAATTTTGCTTCATCCATTACGTTTCCGTTGCGTTAGATTTGCTTTTACGTTACATCCAGTATGTGTGTAGTTTGTTATTTACGATTTTTGGAAGTATCCTCCTCATCATTTTTACGTAGTGTTGGCCTTTTACCTGCGCCTTCATCCACCCAAAAAGTTCGGATCTGTTTACCGTTTTGGTCATGCATATAGCTTTACTTAGCTCATAAGCATTCGATTAGCACTTGCTTAGATTAAATCATAATAGTACTGAGGATCATTATGGTAATGTATCAGTTTCGTTAAATTTGTCCATTAGTCATCTATTTTATGTTCTACTTGGACTTTCATTGAACAAGGAAGATGTAGACTTAAGATAAATGATTTGTGATAACATTGGGTAATTGATAAAATCCCAAAAAAGAAAAAAGAAAAAGGAAAATAAACGGTTGCCATTGAATTATTTTTCTAACATAGGTTGTCCTTGATAACACAATGGGTAATTGATCTTTCTAAGGAATATGGCCCCACAAAAGCAAGAGCAATTAAAGGAGTTAAAGAATCACACCACTTTAATTTAAAGAATGATCCGCTAAGGAATGAGAAGATAGGGTATAAATGCAAGATAAAATTTCATCTCTTTCTTGAGGAGTTTGTGTTGCTCTTATTGAGCTCCCATGGAGCTAGAATAAGTGAAAACTAGCACACAGATTCTAGAACCATTTGATCCATTTCTCGCACTAGATGATAGATGCTCTTGCTCAACTTGCATTTTGAGTCTTTAATGAAAGTGGCATATATTACTCTATTGTCAGATCAAGATTGTAATGCTTAATTAATCGATAGTTTATTTATAACGTTCTCTTTGACCTAAGCATGTGAAGCCATTGATGTGTGCTGTCATGATGCTCTCATGGCAGGTTTCTTTCAACTTGGAATGCTAAGTTGTCTCATCTAGTTTATCACAACCTTTCCAACACAAATCAGGATCTTTATTGATTCACTTCTCTAATTTACCCTTAAATTTATCATAAGTCTCGCAACATAAGTAAATTCTGAGCGCAATGAAATGGGCCAGATCTCACCTAGATTAGGAAACTCATATTTATTATTTACTTTTAACGCACGTTACTTTTTATGCATAGCTCATGGGGATCCTATCTCAAAACTTAATAGCAAGACATTGTATATGTATAAGGTTGCCCAATACGGTTCAGGTTATACTTTCTTTGTTATTATATAAATGGGTTTTCAATATTTTGAGTCTCCATACATGATTATTTAGATTTCTATTTCTTCTAAAAAATAAAAAAATAAAATAGGGAAGATTTCATGCAAAGCCTATTATAAAAGGAAATGGTACCCATGATGAGAATTGCATTTATCTAGCATCACAAAATTCCTGGGCTTATGATTCTCTAGTTCACATAAGAAGTGGTTTCCCACATCTTACTCAGCTCCTAACCTTAGTGAAGAATCTAGTTAAAATCAATCAAATAATTAATGAGAAAGTAATTTCCGATTGGTAGGGCTTGGGATAATTTCTACGGAGCATAAGTGCCATCTTGCAAAAGGGTTATTTGTGCTGGCTCAGCAATCCATTAAACTCTCTTGGATTCACCTCGATAGGGTCACAACACATTGAAACAAAACCAGTTCTTCAAATAAGACCAGAATGAAGTATTGCTTGTACTCAGAACAGGAAGACTTTTCTAGAAAACAAACAATTGTTTCGAAAATTTCAAGTCATGATCTTTCTGCGAGCATGAATGTCGAGTCAATTGGATGAAAGAGAAATGAGGGGTCAAAGTTTGGAAAAATATATAAATAAAACAAACGGTTCTTCAAAGAAAGGGAAAATCGGTGCTAGGTTGTAGCACGCCTAAGAAGTGCGTATCACTATGGAGCTGATTCACCGATTTCTGCCGAAGTGAAGGACGAACGAGCCCAATGTGTTCCACTCCTTGCATTGACCATCCAATGGACCATGGACTAAGGCTAAGGATCGATAAAATTTCTAAAACAAAAATTGATTTCTGGCCTCAATTTCTATTCCCCAGCCAAGTTTCAATTTGTTAACGGCCTTTCTATTTCTATGAATCATGTTGTCCCTATCCTTTTACCCCACTCTTCTTGGTGCTTATGATGGTAATTTAATTTGATAAAAGTTGATAAATCACTTTAATTTATATTGGTAATTTGATAGAGTAGTTAGGAACTTCAAAACATTAGCAATTTATGTAAATAAAAGCTAGTAATTAGTATCAAAAATGCTAATATGCAAACTATAAAAGATTTGATATTTTCAAATGCTAATATGCAAATAGTGAATGTATTTATTCTCCATTCAAGATTCGGGTTTAAGTCACACTTTTTTCATTCAAGACCACAAAGTTTTTATGTTAGGTACTAGTTGACATGGAGGGATGCGCATTCCACCAATAAAATGAAAGTTGTGCTAGAAATAGAAATTGATTAGATAACAACATAGAAATCCTCAAATACAAAACAATAGTCAAAATAATACAATACTTACAAAAGTTGAAAATACAATTTCATAGAAGTTTCAGCATATTATTCCCGCCATTTTATTGGCAATGGTTTTCCTAAGCATATTTATTTGGTTTCCCTCCTTTGATTAAAGCTCATCCTGGTAGGTTCAGCCAGATTGGATCTTCATATAGGGAAAAGTTCTTATCCATCTTGTCTTGATCGCATGTAATTATGGATGGCACAACATGCAATTACGATATGTGCTTGTTTGAAAAATGAGGGTATGTGCCTCAAAATGAAAAAGCGATTATTCAATGCCCCAAATGATCTTTCAATGACATTCCTTAAAGAAGAATGCCTATAGCAATAATATCATCATAATTGCAACTTAAAAACATAAATAAACAAAGTCTCAAATACATAAGTCATTAAATGAAATACATAAGTCATGCATGTTTCTTAAACAAAGTCTAAAAAAAAAAATTCTATTTTTATTTCAGAAACAGAGAAGGAATCAATGTGTTTTCCAATTTTTAGGCAATTTGCTTGCATTGACCATTCAATGGACCATTTTATCATGACTAAATGGCCATAGGAAATTTGACGAATAAAGGAAAATCTATTAGTCCGCTTCCAAAAAAAACTTAGAGAGCTCCATCATATCTTTAATCTTTCTACACAATAAAGTTGTTACTTAAGGGATATTGACGATTTACGTGAGAATTCATAGTGACATTGGTTTAAAATTAAGTTAAAACAACTTCACTCATCAGAAATATCAAAACTAAAAATATGTGGAGAACACAGTCGGTTTAGGCAACAACCCTAAACTGATAAATTGGGTTTATATTGGCTTCTAAATGAAACCCTAGCCCCTAAGTTCAGTTGCAACCCAACTTGCTAGTCATGAGGCAAGTTCCTTGAGGAAGGAGAGTTCATGCGTGAAGTCGTTGTGGGACGCGACACGGAGGATATTTTGGTCAGTGGAACATCGAGAGTTGTTACTAAGCTAGTAAAAATTTAACTTATTATGGTGTCATTACAACTTTTATTTATAAGAACTTTTCTGCCAGATTCTTGTATACATATGTGCCAATTTTGTAAGTATGTGTAACTTTCTTAAATAACCGTACATTACTCAATCCTGCATTAGTTTCCCTATTCTTGTCCACAATTTTCATGAGAAGTTTGGTCCTTGGTAATATGAATAATCGCTGAGGAAAAGTACCAAAAAAGTGATTAATCTATGGTATTGATATCAATTTACTCCTAAACCTTTTAATTGGACCAATTTGATCATAAACATTCTCATATTGATACCAATTTAATTTTCTTAAATAACAGTACATTACTCAATCCTATATTAGTTTCCCTATTCTTGTCCGCAATTTTCATGAGAAGTTTGAACCTTGGTAATACGAATAATCACGAGGAAAAAGCAATTCAATTCATCAAGCCAATTTTGACCGATCGGTACTGACGTGGACGCTTGCAAGCTAGCAAACATTGACATGACAATTTTTAAATACTTTTTTTGAATCTTTTTGAATTTCTTTTTCCTCTTCTTCCTCCTTGGGATTCTTCCTCCGGTGGTCAATGAGGCTCTCACAAAACTTGGGGGCCATGAGCGAGGTGGCTTTGCCCAAATCTAGGTGAGGCCAACCTCGCCATAGCCTTGCCACAGGCGAAGGCAGCCTTGCCTAGATTTGGGCAAAGCCGCCTCGCCCACAACCTTAGGTAAGGCAAGGGGCAAGGACTGCGACCCTTGCCGACCACCAACGAGGGCTTAGCAGCCCTCACGCAATGGCCGCGAGCCACTACAGGGAGAAGAAAGCCAAGAGAAAGAAGAGGAGAAAGAAAAAGAAAATAATTTTAAAAAAAAAAGGAAAAAAATAAAACAAAACTTATTTAAAAATTGTAATGTCAGAATTCATGGCCAACTTGCACCAGCTAACGTCCAAGTCAGCATTGATCGGCCAAAATTTAACTAGATGGACTAAATTGATATCAATATGAATATATTTATGAACAAATTGGTCCAATTAAAAGATTTAGAATTAAATTGGTACTAATATTGGCTACTACCAATTTCTAAACGAGGCATATGTCTAATACTCTCTCCTAATTATCGCACCTACTCTATTTTCCTTTCTATATTTCTGGCAACTAAGTGCCAAGCCACCCGATGAATGGACCAATATTAAAGGATGAAATTCTCAAAAATAGAAACAAGATTAGAAAGTACATCATGATAAAGATGTATAACAAGTCCACACTTGGAAAAAAAAAAAAGGACACTCACAACAACCAAATACATGTTTAATACGTATATATCAAACTCATACACATAATTAGTCGTCATCGCATTACATTCCACGACGTAAAATTATAACAAGAAGATAGATGTTTGACACTTCGAGAGGTTGAGGAGGTTGACGTTGCACGTCTTATTTTAATCATCTAAGAACTGGTGGAAAAAGAAAAATTGACCATCAAGATTTGAAACTGTGTTGCAGCACAATACCACTAATATCTCTTATTCAATCCAATTTCGCCTCTTTAAAAAGAAAATTCAGTCAAAAGAACAGTCAGATCAAATCTAAAAGAGCGGCAAATATTTTAATGACGACACAAAAGAATAATAATTACATTGCTACAGGTGACTAAGTTTGTGATATCGACACGAATGAAATCAAAGAAGAATTTGCAAGTAACTGCCGACTTTGATACTTTACAACTGGGAAGAAAAATCTCGTGCTATAACAGATTAGATAAGTTCAGGTTGTTAGAAGTTAGAATCTATTTCATTTTCTTTTTCTTTTTTTTCTTTTTTGCAGAACAGAGTTTGTATTCCAATTGACCTTCAGAGCTGAAACAGTAGCTTTTTCTATTTAAGTTTCTAGCTCGTAATTCCCATACTTTGGAGAAGATGGCAATCAAGGCTAAGATGCACAAGGGTACGAAATGGGAATCTTCGAATTCAGTTGATCTCTGAACATTGCTGGAAGAGGCACGGAGGTTATACTTAATTGTCCATTTGCCGTAAGTAATGGCAAAGTCTTATCATTTTCATGGCACTGGTGTGTCTGTCATCACTTTTGGCCATCGTGAACCGTCACTCTGGACGGTAGAAGCACCAGCATCCTTTTCTCTGTACCTATCAGCCTCATATGAAAGGGGGACCATTTTTCCTAGCTCAGCCTGAGACCCGAGACAGATTCCATTTTCAAAACACGTCCATATATCATGCAAGAGATAATTTAGCAGACTAATTGACAAGCACTTTGCGAAAGAAGGTAATATCTAAGGAAACACAAGTTCCCTGATGGGAGAGTTTAGGAAGTTTCCATTACAGTCCTAAGAATATCAATATTAAGTAATGTCTACTCCAGGAAATAGGTTTTCATGCAAGCATATTATCTCTGAAGTGTACAATTTGATTCAATTGACAGTAACTAGGCTCCCTAAAGTGGCATTGACTTTGACAAAATTCCCGCGTCAATATTTAAAAGAGGTATGTTTTGGGTAAATATGGCCGAAATTTTTTTATTTTAAGGATACCTTTAGGTCCTAATGTCCTTGAAAAACAAACAACACACTGTAAACAGGGTGATACTTAGATGTTTTTATCTTGGATGGGTAACTTCTCTTCAGAGAAATCTCTGCACCAGTGATCTAATAGAGATGATTTTTTGATGACTTGTATATGAGTACTAGGGGAACTAGGATCAATTCCCATCAGCTACATCTTCCAAACATTGCATAAGATTCATGCTCACCATTATAACCATGGACTCATTCTCTCTATCATGAAACTATGCCATAATTACGGCTAGTTTTGGAGCTCTGGAGGGTGGAAATTGAGCAAGGTGGTGCATTATCTGCAAGATGAGTCCTCTTGCTTGATATCATATTCAGAAAGGCAATGAGCTAGATCATGTTCCCTACGATGCTTTTGACTAATAATCAGATCATTGGGAGTAGCATAAACTATAAATCTCAAGCTCTAAAAGTCAGAGATTTCCTGGCTTATTTTTTTTTCCCCTAAACTTTTTGTTTGGATGCATTCTTAGCACATCTCTTGCTTCTTCGCCTTGTCCTGGAACATGTCATTTCAAGACCAATTCTTAAACGGACAATGTCCGTAATCTAAGTTAGCTACTCTGTGTACTGCTCAAATCTCAATGAAACAGATCTTGTTTCATTATGTTTTTACTTTTATGTCAACAAAGTCTGATTAAAACATTTTATGAGTTCTGAACAAGCTTAGGAAACATAAAATATTAGATCATGGCAGCATCAGACAGATAAAAAAATCATACCGGAAAGCCAAATATACAACACAATTTAACAGGCACGTATTCTCATGTATGCAAGAATAGACACTTGCAACTTAAAAACCAGAAAAGAGATTTCTTTATCAAGTAGTTTGCACATGGCATATTGGAAGATTTTAAAAAAGATAACATTAAAGACATCAAACAATCTCATAGCAGTGAAAAAAATAAGGAAAAAGAGATCAAGAAACAGGGGGGAAAGTGAAAAGGAAAGAAAACACTAATGTTAGAAATGTTTTTTAGGGCTAAAAAAATTACAGAAATGTCAACAAAAAAATATTTAAGTAAAAGGAAACAAAGTGGGGAAAGAAAGAATTAATATAAACTTCTTGATGCTTCCAGCAACTCCACTTTCTTCCTATTAGACTCAGTAAAGGACATTAAAGATGGAAAATTAGTTTTGCAAACCTCCATTTTTTTTCATGGTCATGTGTTGCAATATTCAAAGTGCAACAACAAACAGAATCACTAAGAATCCACATCCAGCAATAATCAACATAAGGAAGCACAAACGACCTCCAATAATCTTTAGTCATCAACTATCATATGTCACAATTTCAAAGTGGAGCTAAGTAAAGATGAAATCAGCAACATAAGCAAGTGCAGAAACTCACCTAATCATGCCTTGGAGCTACTTGAATGCAAAGAAAGTATTGAGCAACTGCCTCCAAGTTTATCATTTGCACAGCCATGATATACTTCATTTATGCCTAAAAAAGGGTTAAGAGTCATCTAATCATAGGAATAAACAAATTCTAGGAAAGTTTAGTTTTGTTTCATTATGATCAACAGATGTACCTATGATCGACAATGCTGTTACACAAATTATGGTTCACATGTCACATGAAGCAGAATGCTGAAAGCTTCTCTGTAACTTCCGTAGCCAAAAATCCAGTCCTCTGCCACTGTTTAAGAGGAGAGGAACATCAAGAGCTTCCATCTCTGCATGTCTTGTTGCCCATGAAAGCACAAGGAGGAAACAAAGCAAGCATATCAATTTTAGGAGCTATGTCAGAGAGACAGTTGCTCTTGTTGTAGTTTCAACATAAATTTAGGCAATGAATTTAATGACAAATGTTTTCTTCTTTTAGTTAACTGTTTGAGACTATATATAAGATTGATAAGGCATATACTACATAAAGTCAACAAGATGCTCACTTGAAGTTGCCAAGAGTCTCACTCCACCTTTTCTAACAATATTTTGTTATATATATCCCTGAAGCAAGGTGCCTTTGGTTTTGAATCATTCTCCAAAAAGATACTAAAGGGCCAAATATTTTGGCATCAACTATCCATTTCTGTCCACAAAATCATTTATAGTTGTGTATTGTCACCACATAACTATGAATGACAGCAACAGACTATTAGATAAGAGATGTCTTCTAGAAACCAGGCTCAAACTATTTGTGTAAATTTGGTCATCGTATGAAGGAATGTGGCCAATGAGCAGGTTCTTACAGCATTAAAGGCAGTACAATACTGACAATGCATTTTCATGCCAAAAAGTATATCAGAAATCCAGCTATGACACAGCCTAAGAAAACAAAGTTAGAAACTTCACCAAAGTAGATAAAGACTGTGATATGGTTCCAGACAGAGCATAGTGGCAAATGAAAAACATCAAACATTGGAATAATAAAGCAAGATTACTGTTGTTGTCAGCCACAACCACATTTTATGAAAGAATAATGAGAACAAACCCTTTATTAACGTCATGCATTATAATGCATGGATATCCCAATTATTAACAGATTTGTGCAGATATATTATTTTATCATAAAGAAATAATTAAGGGAGGAACATAAAATATCAACAATAAACTATGAACAGACTCTCAAGGGTATCAATTCAGAACAACAACAAAGTGCCATTGGCCAAAATTTATAGAAGGGGCAGGAGAAGCAATGATAAACATACATTTTGTGTCTCATTACACCAGTTTCTTCCTGCTGCAATAACGTTTGCATCCTCAACAATCGCACAGCTATTCAATCAAGCTATAGCATAAATAAATTTGAGATCATTCACTAATGAAGGCTGAAATACTAATTATCTTAATAGAAAAAAAGTAACATATCTGAAATGCACCTGGTTACCGAAAACCAGTTTCTTACATGACTGGAACAGGCTGTGCAGAGCAAGCTTTGCCTTATACAAGAAAGGCAAATAGGTCTTGTTATTTGTTAGGAGAAAAAAATATGAGGACAATGGACAACTAGAGGAAATCAGCACCAAGTTGCCAGCAGTAGAAATATTTCAGTATTAATATGCAGCTACTAATGGAATGAATTTATATCTCGTGGCTATAAGATCAAGATTGTGAGTCCGGTATAATATGGTGGTCACAAACTTCCAAGTAATGATTATTAATACATGCTCATCTTGTAATTTAGATGCAAATCCCACCTAACACTCAAACTGGTATGGCTCTAACAACACTAAAGCAAAAACAACTTGGCTCTAACAACACTAAAGCAAAAACAACAACTAATTTGAGAAACTACATGTTACTCTTTCCAATGTGTCTTATTATTGGCTCCTCAGAAGTTTACCTTTCATTAATCAGGTTTCACTCAAACATTCAAGAAGCATCCAGGAGTTTTAGCTTCTCGGTCATTTTCCTTCTTAAAAGCCAAGGCACCTGAGGATAAAAAAAGAATCCTAAACTATTGTGAAGGCCTCAGAAATCAGAATTGATAATCAGCTTCTTGTGCTTTTGCCTCTATTCTGCTGAATAACTGATGTAAACTCCGTGTTTCTCATGATTATTTCTTTTTCATATCTACATTCCATAAGGCAAAAGAAAATAACCACCAAAACAGTTATCCATGGGCACAACCAATGTTGATATTACTCTCACTCCAAGTGAATTTGGTTTTCAATTCTCCCTAGTTGCCAATGTCAAGAAGTGGTTAAAGGCCTCGACTGTCAAGCGACCTTTCCTTGTGGCTTGCCATCTCACTGCATCTTCTTTATTCCTCTATGGTTTGCCTCTTCAAGCGCCTCAAAAAACATATTCTTATGATAAGTACATACTACGAATCCACATTTCCTAGACACCCCAAAAACACCCAAATCCCTCCCTCCCAACCTACAGCACCGGGATTTGCTCAATTTTTTGCCTGAAAAGGGGACTGAACCAACCCATGTACGCCCTCCTCCCCATTATATCACTCTCCCTACCCTGTTCTTCTTTTGAACCTAGACTTCACCTACTTCTTTCAATAAATTGCCTCCTATGAAAACAAGAGAATGAAAAGCTATACCTTCCAGAGATTGTCGTTGTATTTGCAGCCTGTAATGTCGATAACCTATGAATTCACCATCAAGCATCCACAGACAAAACTTGCGAAGAAACACTGATTCAGCCTCTCTCAAACAGATTCAACGACACATTCTTCAAGTTCCCGCGCAATTGCAGCACCAAACGAACCGAATTCAAAAATCCATCTCAAGCATTCCACCAACTTAATAAAATTCCGACATGCCAAGCGTTACCTCTATAGCAAGCTGCAGGAAGCCCAAAACCTCAGGAGAGAATCTTTCACCTCAAGCTACGTCACCAGTTTCCATGGCCGGTCTCCGTCAGCCGTCGGTTCGGTAGGGACTCCATTTCCGGAAGACGAGCTTCTTCTTCTGTTCGTCGACTCCGTTGGCAGGTGGCGATCTTCAATGCGTGAGAGCTCACTGGCATCTTATCGATGGAGTTGGAAGTTTGGCTATGGCGGAGAAAAGGAAGGAACTTCCAAACAACGGGAAAATCAGAGAAAATGAACAAAGAGAAGGAAACAATTACAGAATCCGTTTGGGAATTAAAGTTAACTAACTAGGGTTAATAAAAAAAAGTAATTGTTTATTTTAAGCAAGCGACCGTCACATATATATTATTTTCTATAATAATGGAAGCGTACTTCTACAAAGACGAAAAATTTCACATTTATGATTTTCAAAAGACGATTTTCAGAAAAATGACATTATGAGACAGTTTTATGGTCAAGTCTTCTAATAAATTTTCATGAGTCGTATGCTCGAATCCATTAATTGAGTGAAGGGAGAACAATCGAGATTACTCCATAATTTCATACCCAAGTATAAAAGTGCAAGAATGAGGCTTGAATCGAGGATCAATCTAAGCACGAATAAAAGTAGGCGTATTGGAATTGAAATCGGATTGAAAAGAAATAAATCATGAAGCGAAAGTATACGGAAATTAAAGTGCTAGAACCAAAGGCGCGAGTAAAGAGATGGTGAAAAAAAAAAAAAAAATTGAAAGGCAAAGATGGATGAAACTCACGGAGAGTATTCTTGGTCCTTTACACTCGCATGGAATGGAACTGGTTTGTGCCTTCTCTTCCAATCTCTCCTCCACCGCATCAAATCCTCATCCCGCGATGATAAACCGCACGGTGATTCCCCACTTTATTCACATGTTCCGACCAAATCTTCACCCATCGTCGCGCCCTTTCCATATTTGCATGCTCGCCCCATGTAAAAGAGCATGCTGCGATCTTCTTCTTCTTCTTCTTGTTTGCCCAAGCCTCATCACGCGACTCGCCAGCCACGACCTTCGCATGCTTTTCTCGGTCGGACTCATCCTCTCGATATTAGCTTCGAGAAGGTGGTCGAGCTTCTCTCCCCTCGTCGAGCTGTCGCCCAGGGCTGATCATTGTCCTCCTTGTAGCTGGCAAAATTAACTCTAGTTGAAGTGGACACATAAAAGTACCTCGATGTCAATATGGGTGAAAGCGGGTACTAGTTTCAAGTTGTTCTAAGAAAAGAAAATGAGAAGAACAAGGAAGGAAGAAGGCATTGTAATCAAGATCAGCTCAGTTCACTCACCTTCGAATTGCTTCCTTAGCAAGTCTCCCGATTGTCCATACTACAAATGCAGCCAGCCAGCATTACCATGCTCATCTCCATCGGTCAAATATGGAAGTAAACGTCGTCTTGATTCGCTTGCCTAGGGGGAGATTGTCAAATGGAAGTAAACTCATTTCTCTTTGATCCTATTTGACTATGTTTCCTGGTGCTCATTTGACAATCTTGCGAGTCCTGTCGACCTGCTTTGCTCGAATTATCCTCATGCATAAGTGAACTCCCCGTTGGTGAGTCTGTTGATTCATGACCGACCTCGTAGAGTAAAGTTGGATTTATCAACTGATTATCTCGAAACTCAACCTTTAAATCGTCCCCTAGTTGCTTGCACATTATTCGTAGTCCCCACTTTTTCACATCTCTACCCGATATTGTTAGACTAAATTGTATGTAACGCCTATCAATTTGAGCAAAATCAACTACTTCCCATAGCTCATTTGGTAAAAGATAATCGACAAAGATATGATCTGAATCCGACGATCCACACCATCGTCCATGGCAATCCAGCCTTTTTCCATTAGCATGTGGTACAATATAAATCGATAATAATCTTTATGTTCATCATTACCGAGAACGATGCAAAATGCCCATCCAAGAATTTTCTCATACAAGTCTTTTGAAATCATGAAAGATATAGAACCCTCTTCAATAGGAACAGCCCATTGTGGCATCTCTCCTTTAGGGAGAACTATTCTGAATTCAGGCAATACTGTTACAAATAGACAAGTGGAAAGTATTCAAGTTAGTATTAGCACCCAAATGCGAAGATCATTGATCCTTGCTTGCATTAATACACAAGTCTCATGTGGTAGAAATCATTCCCGTAAAAGTACAGGAGCCACTTATGTTACATACATATACATGCAAAACCACTTCATATTTGTTTGTTTTTGTTAAGCCTTCAATCTTGCATTTTCTACTATTTTAACATACAAGCACACAATGGACCCAGCATGTACTCCACATTGATATGGGTGGTGTTTGTGTGCATGTGAGAGAGAGAGAGAATCTAACCTTGCTAGGTGAGTCAACCGTGTCAACCAAACCTCTGTGGACAAGATGATGAATTGAGGTTAAATTTTCATTCTTTTGTAGAGATTTGCAATCATCCGCAAAAGATAACTCAAAAATGGGGGAAGCTCGGGAATCTCTTGTAATTGATGACACTGTCTGACACGCAAAGCAGATAAATGATCACGCTTACTGATGGATGTAGGAAGTGTTGTAATATTTCTCTCCGTCAAAGTTAATTCATCCAAGAGAGGAAAACAGGAAAGATTCTTGAGAAACTCTACTTCGGATAGATTACATCCCTCAAGGACTAATTCGCGCAAATTTGAAAGTCCGGTCTTCATGCACAGATCATCTGAATCCTTGTACTTTGGAAACTCAATTAAATTTGGGCAATACTGAACTTTCAAGCTTTCAAGGTTTTGTAACTTATAAATGCTAGACGGAAGGTTTACCAAGTTCTTGCATTTATATAAATGCATTCTTTCCAAAGCGACGAGATTTTCTATTGATATAGGAAGTTCTTTAATAGCGGTCTCCATTAAGTCAAGCCTTTTAAAACTTTCAAGTTTATGTGGAATATCAGGGAACTTTTCAAATTTTGTGCAGTGATAAAGATCAAGAGCTTGCACATTTTTCGTCTTGAGCACATTGGGAAAAAGACTAAGTTCATAGCACCCTTAAATTCAACACCCGCAACTTGTCAAGATATCCGACGGACTCATGGGTTTCTATCAAATTTTTGCAATAACTGAAATTCAATTCCTCGATATTCGGAGTACACGAGAGGTCGGGTGTGCAAACCAATGACTTGCAGCCCATGAAATTAATGTACTTCATATTTTGGAAGTCCTGCAAAAACGGAGAAACCAACTTTGATAAACACTCTAAAATTATTACATTTTAGGTTGTCGATAGATGAAGCAATTTGTTTATTTAAAGAAGTGTGATCCGTTGCAGAGTCTACAAATAGGCCTATGTAAGTTTTTATACATAGACGGGGGAGTCAAACTCGTGAAATGATGGTAATTTAATATCGGATGTCATTCCCGTCGTCCATGGTTTCATATATTGATCATTAATAAATCATAATTTAATTGGAGGGGCTTAGCTTGATTGGGGTTATAAAATTGGCTACACAACACGTGGGGGTGATTGGGTTTCTCAGGGATAATTACATATCCTTGATTGTTATATAATCTACACATTGACCAGGTGTATATGTCAAAATTAAATATGCTCAGGCCACAACACTCTTCATGTGGAAGGAATCAAGGAGCTTCGGTAGATCAAACAACTCGGAACCCCGTATTCAGGTTTCTGAGTTAATTTCTTAACCTATTGATTAACTTTTCATTCAGAGTTACTATAAACTGATTTTGTGAACTGATTTTGTGAGAATTAAATATCATATCGACAAATTAATGAACACTTAGAACCCTTACCGGTAATTTATATTTTAGCAAATCAGAGTTAGCTCTTACCAGTTTACATTTTAGATATTATTCGAAAGAATTGAATAATATACAGACACAATATAAAAAATTTCACAAATAAAATTGGTTAGCAATTATATAAAAAAATTAGAATAAGTATCTTTAAAAATCCCAAATCAGCATGCATATTTACCCCTTATTGATTTTTGTCTCATAAAAATCCTAAATTGGTACGATTATGACATATTTACCTCAAACTAATTTTCATCTAACAAAAAATCCCAAACTAGTATTCCTCATGCAAATTTACCCTCCATTAGTAGGCTAAAATTAGTTTGGGACTATGTCGCATCATGCATGTGACAATCACAAAATTCAAGTGAAGTGTCATGTGGCGAGGCATGCAAATGTGGCCACATGACAAAACTATGCCACACGTCATGCCACATGACAACCATAGAGGCATAGTGAAGTGCCACATGGTGAGTGCGGATGTGGACCATGTGACAAAACCATTCCATGTGTGATGTCATATGGCAATCAAAAAACAAAGTGAAGTGTAATGTGGCGAGCATAGGAATGAAGAATTTGTTAGGTTTGGCTTTAACTATGTATCATAGATGAATGGGGATATAAATACTTTCACAATGTACTTGTGTAAAGTTTAATAGTAAAAAAAACATTGGGAAGAAAATAAAAATTTCATGTAATCAATTTAAAATCAGGCTCTGATTTTCAATTAACAAATCCTACCGGATCACTTTTTCTTTTTTTGGGCCTACCCTACTTGATCACTTACATTGACTTAGTTCCACATACTTTACTAGCAAAGTTCCTAATAAATACTCTATTATGTCCACTTAGAAGTGCTGCTCCTTAAGAAATGATTTAAGCGATTAATAATGCCTTGTTTTACAGAATGGTGCATTCAAACTTTCAACTGAGCTAATTTTATTGATGCTGGACAAACACCCACCATTTAGGCATGTGAATTGAGTAAGGCTCTATCACTTGATGACTATGTCGACCACAGCTCAACCAGCTATTCCTTGGGTGTTTTTACCTCTATATACATGTCAACAAGTAGGTTTGTCATACTTTTTCCCCTTTTTGTTGAATCACTATACAATTTTTCTGTAAAATAGAAATGTTTATATGTAAACAACCGACAACAAATTGCATTTTGAATTTATTCACTAGGTAGATAAGATAAGATCTTGAAGTATATCTATGTCGATAGTTAGAGATATTAGGTTTAGAAAGTATGTAAACTTTATCTATACTATTATATAAGGCAAAAATGATCTCCTACTTTAAAAGATTTCAATCCTTTTTTTTTTTTTTTTAAATATTCCATCCACCAATTATTATCAATTACTTATTTTATAGATATTATACCATGGACAGATACGTGAAATTGATTATTTCATTATTTATCTCTCACACGTTTCAATATGAAAAGTTGAATTTTCTAATGATGCAATGACCTTCATGAAAAAAATTCAGATCTTGAAATGTGTTTCTCTTTCCACATATATGTATAAAAATTCTTTTGTTGTGTATTTTATTAACAAAATTTTTTCCATTGAGTATTTCCAATAAAATTGGTCGCCCAATTTTTCAAATGCCAATTTTGCTGCAGTTAAAAATATTTCTGATGTAAGTAGTTAGCATCATTTTGTAATAAATGGTTTCTAAAACAGAGGAACGATACTTCCTTTTGTGGACTAGTACATATGATATGCATACACATACACAAATGAGGTGGATAATGAAAAGGTCAATGTAGGTAAATGCTCACCTTAAATTGATTTGGCGCTATTGGAATACTGCAATTGTTGATTTGAAGTCCTACTAATTTCTTTCGACCAGAGGAAAATTTTGGAATCCAAGGAGCACCTCTATCCCATTGAAACCATCTTAGCTCATTAGGAAGAAAAATGGGACCTTGGAAAGTATTATGCACATTGCGAAAAATGAGCATTCTCAACCTTCTCATTTTTGTAAAAGCCTCAGGATCAACACATATCTCTGTCGGCTCAAGTGTGTCCAACACTATGGCTTTTACAGCACAATTTCCCTATATATACAAGGCAATTTAGGTTATGCATGTTCAGTAATTAGAGCAAAAAAGATAAGGAGCAAATTTTTGATAATATTTGCAAGTCTTACCATGTCACTTGACAGAACATCAACAATGTCGTCATGCAACCATAGTCTGCTGCGTCTCCCAGGATCATCGCTTTCTTGGTTCACAATATCCATACCCATCAATTGAATCAAGTCATGCATCTGTATGTTCCTAGATTCAATTCTTATCAAGGACCTCTCCATGAGAATTTTTAATCCTATAACTGCATTAAGATCGCAACTGTGGATAACTTTCTTTACATACTCACTATCCCTCCCCTTAAAGAAGCAGGCAATATGGAGAAAGATCTCTTTCACTTTTGGCTCTAGTCCACCATAACTTATTTTGAGCACATCATTGATGCCTTTCTTAGGAGTCATAGAAATTTCAGCTAGTGCACTTTCCCATTTGTATTCTCTTCTCCCGCGTAAGAAGGAACCCATCACTTCAAGTGCTAGAGGAAGGCCTTTAGCATGATTTAGAACACTATCCACTAGATCTGTCCTGATTTTAAAGTTTTGGTGCGTTGGAAAAGCATGCTTACTAAATAGTTCACGAGCATCACTGTCATCCAGTTCTTTAACTTCGTACACATGATCTTGATCTATCCCAAGATAAGTTAGCAAATGGCTATCTCTTGTAGTAACCATGATCCTACTTCCATTATGAAACCACTTACCTTCTCCCACTAAGGCATGTAACTGGCTCAAGTCATTCACATCATCAAGGATGAGGAGAACTTTTTTGTGACAAAGTCTTTCTTGTATCAGATTAATACCTCTATCAACATTAGACACTACTAATCTTTCTTTTAGTGCTAATATCTCAAATAGTAATTCTACTTGCAAAGTAACTAAATCTTTGCAATCATTTGAAACTTCTCGGACATTTGCCAAAAAACATGAATTCTCGAATTGATTGAAAATATCATTATAAACGGCTTTGGCTAAAGTCGTCTTTCCTATGCCTCCTTGTCCCCACAATCCCACCATGAGAACATTGTCATCAGACTCAAGGTTTAACATCGATTTCAACTTATCCACTTGGGAATCAATACCAACAGGATGCATAGCAACGTGCAAAAGTGTCCGGTCTAGGTGAGTGGAGATTTCGGTCACAATTCTTTGTATAAGCACTGACTCATCTCTGAAAAAAAAATTGTGACATCATTTTAGCAATTTGAATAAGCAAATAACAAGCAATTACTAGCCAACAATGACAAAGCAATGCATTACAATTTCACATAACCACAGCCAAAACAAATGTATTCCCACCGAGTTGAATTAGAACTCAAAAGAGCTCCACACCAATCAAAACAAGTTCAGAGTTCAACTTTTACTCATCCAAGTGATTCATGTTCTTTTGATTTAGACATGATGATTTAATTATTTTTCTTGTTGAACTGTTATATATGATTTATTTATATGCTTAATCAAAAAAATTATTCAGGACTTTAAATGATGGTTAAAATTTTGATTTGAAAACTATTAAAATACTTCCAAGCACAATATTATTTCCTTACATTGCTTGTACAGACTAATTATCCTGTATCAAGCGTTACGAATTTTGTCATTCCTTCCAAATAAATGGGGTAAATGCAATAACATATACTTAATATTTTGTCCATTGATTGATTTTAGCATTTTATATTGCTCAAAGAATCAGTAAAATTTTCAGGTGATGAAGTCCTATTGTCAAATTTCTTACGGGAAAAAGTCATGTGTCTATTCTATGGTTAGCTACATGTGACGTTTCAAACTCAAAATGCTGCCGGTAACAAGTTTATGACTTAGTTGATCAAAATTGAAAATTTGTAGAACTCAAAACGAAACGTGAAGAACTCAAATGGCCCATAAACAAAACGTTTAGTACTTTTATTATACTTCGAGGAGGGCGACAAGGATCCAAAAGAAAGAGCAATGAATTTTACCCGGATGAAACAACGCTTATCAAAAGCCAAAGGCATCTGTTCAAAAAAAAAATAAATAAAAACCAAAGGCAGAATTCTACTTTTTCATGCAAACATATATATATTTGTGACAATGAATATCAATATGTGCTCGTAAGTATTACAAGCTGTCGGTGAAAAAGAAAATAGTGACTTTTTCTTTCCCATAACTTGTTACCTTACCAACGATTTTATAAAATCACCAATCTTTTTAATATATAGTAAATAACTAATCTTTTGTACAAACTTACCAAAATTCATTTGCATAACTTACGGCCTCCAACGTACAAACTTTTATATGAAATTACCAACATAAATTAGAGTGACTTATCAATATTTGTTATATTAACTAATTATCTACTAGTTTTTGGTTATATAGCTCTCAATTGAGCACCTTATGTTTTTATAATTTACCATCTTCTTTGTTGAGTTACAAACTCTCATTTGAATTACGTTTACCAACTTCTCTACAATTAACATACCAATTAAGTTAGGGTTATCAATTATTGTTTGAGTTACTTGCCAATTTTATTTTTCTTTAAATTATCAACTTTTATTATCTTTTGCCAAATTTTATTTTTCTTTCTTAACTAAGTCTTAGATTTACTAACTCTTATATGAAATTCCTAACTTAAACCACTTAAGAATTTTCAGGAATGATAAGATGAAGCACCTATATATATATACACACACACACACTTACGCTCATGTGTGTGTAGATCCTTTTTTTTTTTCAATTTTTTTTTTCAAAACAAACAATCTCTATACTTACTTGCAATATAACTTTTTACACAAAATATGGACTCCACTCTACTTACCCATCTTTCAAAGGCCACCCGGAAAAGTAACTAGCATCAGAAAGAGCTTTCTCCCATCTCTTCACTTCCTTTGAATCCTTCCCATACTTGGACTCATGCTTAACCATAGCATCTCTATAGCTCCCTCTTGGTGTTCTCAATTCTCTGGGTTCCACTTTGTAAAACAAAGGAAAGACCATGAGATCTCTTTCTTTCTTACAATCAATGATTTTCACCAACTCTTCCAAACACCACCGTGAGGAAGCATAATCCTTGGAGAAAACGATTATCGCGATCTGGGATTCCTCGATCGCCTTCATAAGCGCCAGATCTATTTGCTCTCCTTTCCTGAGCTCCTCGCTATCAACATAAGTATGGATTCCTTTTTGATCAAGAGCTCTGTAGAAATGACTAAGAAAGTTATTCCGGACGTCCTTGCCTCTGAAACTCAAGAACACATGATATTTCCTTTTGGATTTCAATGAAGAAGCCATTAGGTGATGGAGTTCAACAACCAACAACAAGCGTTAGCTTAAGATTTGGTAAAGTATTTTCAGGTAGTTCGGTTCCTATTCGATCTTCTTGTTCACTTATTCTTATACTAGAGGACGGAGGCGCATGACTTTCTGAGGGCAAGTCAACAAAAAATAATATTCTCGTTAAAAAAAAACAAAAAATAATATTAGAAATTTGGAAAATGATGGTGCTTAAGATGGAGCAAGATATCTAATAGGTGTGAACGCATTGACTATTTTCCTCGAAGATTGCATATCACGGGTTATTCGGATTGGCTGAGTGACATGAGTTTGTTCGTTGGATATTGTATTTATTAATAAATCGTCGACAAATTTGACAGGTCAACAAGCCAAATGGCCGACAAAGGTACAGAATATTACAGATCGCTACCGCTCTAGTAGACTCAATTATTGCACAAATCGACAAACAACTTCAGAGTGGTAACTTTTGAGGATCACTCATAAAGAAACCTTGCTGGCTACCACGGAATCACATCCACGTCCTCCGAGTGGCTGTTTCTTCTTTGCTAGTAGCAATTAAACACGACCCCTCACAAGAGATATCATTGTACAAAAAATTAAATATATCAGCAAAGAATAATATTAAATTTATTAATAAAATTAGAACTTTGGAAATGGTGCTTAAGTGTAGACCACCATATCTAATAGCTATGAACCCATCACCTTATTTTCATTGGAGGTCGCACACCACGGCATTATTCGAATTATCTTTGTTGACAAGAGTTTATTTGTTTTTATATTAAATTTATTGTGAAATTGTTGATGCACTTAACAAATAAACAAAAGTATTTTCAATTAACGTATCATATTCGAGCGAATGGCTTTTCTTTTGGAAAATGAAGTATTTCATGTCATTGGGTTAGCTTTTATCATATGCTCACTAATGAAAAAAAAATTATGGCTACCTTTAAATGGCAATCCCAACCTCCAAGTGGTCGTTTCTTCTTTGATTTCTTTTCTTCAAACTATCTATAATAATTTAACACATGAGTACTCAAAAGGCACATAATCTATACATACAACTACGTATATAAGTGGTCTAGTCCTATTTATTATTTTTATAACTTAGGGGCACAATAACAAAAGCCCAACTACCCCGGAAGCTTATAGAATACCTTGCAAGTCTCATGAGCAAATTAAAGTCTATATCACTGCGTATTGCTACACCTACCATTATCCCGGTAGCTGCAACCCCCTTGTTTCCCCCGAAGATTTTCTTCCCCGAAGGAAGGGAATATGGGAACACGGGGTCTCTCACCCCTGGGCGGTTCTCCCGCCTGTTCCCTTGAGCAGTTTAAAGACCTGCTCAGGTCTAATATCCCCCATATATGTGAGATTTGATGAATTGCAGAAAATATATAACTACATGGCAACATATATACAACATGACAAACTATATGTATTATCTAACATCCACCTCAAACACAAGATAGTTGTAGGGAAGCCAACTGATGTTTGGATTATCCTATGAGAGAGGCCTAGATGAGGGATTTGCAGTCTTAAAAAAGGAAGCAATATGTATTCCCATATTGCACGTGATCAAGCAAACAAGTTGTGTTCAAGCCTTGTGAAAATTTTAGGTTTTAGGCATATTAAAAATATATGATATAATAAAAAAATTTCTGCAAATCTCATTAATGTTGTATTTGTATGTGGTGTATAAATAGTTTATATTTGCTTTATCACATAACTCAAATCTTTTGGAGATTAAAATTCTAAATAATTGAAGTACCATGGACTCATATAGAAATTGGTACAGCTAAATTGTTAAGCATCCATAATGTCTTATGCTGAATTATGTGAATCAACATTGTTGACAATGCGTAGTTTTTACTACCGTTTATATTTAAATTCTCCATTCTCAATCATATAAATGTAACGGGCAAGGGGATAAATTAGACTTGGATAGGGTGACACGTATCGATATTTCCTAAATGGATGTACTGTTTCAACCAATTTATAAAATTAATGAGCCAGCAATAGCTCATCCACAATTGCTTGTTTTTTCGTGAGAAAATGTGAGATGCTTTCGAAGCATCAACCACCTGATGTGATTATTTGGTTTATTTCCGCATGCATTCCCCACTATAGTTATTTTGTCTTCAATCTTCTTCACTTCGAATCCTAGGTGCTTTTCACGACCAAAAATCCAATCTTGGAGGCTGTTACTCGCATCTAATAAGTAAGAAATTATGAAATAAAAAAATATACATGATAAACTAAATGTAAATCAGAAAAGTTGAAGAGATTCTTATGAAGTCCACTGTTTTTAATAGTTCATATTCAATTTAGTTTATACACTAAGTTCACTCAATTATTTTTCTAGATAGATAACTGTGCCACTACTTCTTAACTATCCTTTTGACTATTCAACGGAAATATTACTACTTATCTAATCTCGATCCGCTAAATCTCCTCCATTGAAAGGATGGGTATTGCATAAGACCACCTTATCTAATGTATACAATCCAATCATCCTTTGTACACTGGATTCATTAAATGAATTTGTGAAATGAGAGGTATCGACATAATGTTGCAAGTGGATAAGACTTTTAGCCATATTCCTAATCCCTCAATCGTAGATGATCCTGTGGGCAAAGAATGAGTTCTAAATCTCGCGATCCATTTGTAGGTGTAAGAGGACTTTGCTTAGCAAAGTACCACAAAAGTTAAACTTTACGCGTGGAATAACTTCTCATTATAAATTCTCAACCTCAAATTTCATGTTGTCAAATCCAAGTCAAGTTAGAACATTTTGAGTTTACTATCAATCCCACCATGCACTGAACAAAGGTTTCTTCACCATGAGCCAAGATGTCTTCCTTTTCTCTTAGCATCAAAAGAAAACAAGAGTGACGACTTTTAAGTCAAATCTATGAAATTTTTACAATGAGACAATGCATCTTCTTTTTCTCTTAGCACCAAGAGAAAACAAGAGTGACTACTTTTAAGTAAAGTCTATGAAATTTTTTCCTAAGTGGACCATGAGACAAGGCATCTTCTTTGTCTCTTAGCATCAAAAGAAAACAAGGGTGACGACTTTTAAGTCAAGTCTATGAAATTTTTTCCAAAGTGGACCATGAGACCAGGCGTCTTCATTTTCTCTTAGCACCAAAAGAAAAAAAAGAGTGACGACTTTTAAGTCAAGCCCATGAAATTTCTTTTCCAAAGTGAACCATGAGACAAAGCATTTTTTTTTTCTCTTAGCACCAAAAGAAAACAAGAATGATGACTTTTAAGTAAAATCTATGAAATTTTTTCCTAAGTGGGCCATGAGACAAGGCATCTTTTGTTTTCTCTTAGCATCAAAAGAAAACAAGAGTGACGACCTTTAAGTCTAGTCTATGAAATTTTTTTCAAAGTAGACCATGAGACAAGGCATCTTCTTTTTCTCTTAACACCAAAAGGAAAAAAGAGTGGCAATTTTAAGTCAAGTTCTCTTAGCACCAAAAGAAAACAAGAGTGATGGCTTTTAAGTCAAGTCTATGAAATTTTTTCCAAAGTGGACCATGAGACAAGGCATCTTCTTTTTCTCTTAGTACCAAAACAAAACAAGAGTGACAGCTTGTCACGCCCCGATCCTCGGGCACGCACACATCCTTCTAGCTTAGTCGATTTTATAATGCGATATCCCAGGACAATGTATCGCCGACCCTTTCATTTTATTAAGCACATGCGGAAGCAGTTAAAATCCCCAGACAATAAAACGATAGGATAGAAAAGCAGGGCCATATTTTTCATATTGAAACTTATAACCAAACTTTTAAACAAAACACAAACCAGAGCATTTCATAACTTTTTACTCTAAACTCTATTCACATCAAAATGGAGACCTCAAAAGAAGATAGAATCTCAGTCGAACTGGGCCGTACTCAAGGCCCCTCTTAGGATTATCTTCTTCTTCCAAAAATTCTTCTCCTCAAGATTCACCTCCGAGTTCTCCTTCTCGGATTCCTCCTCCTCAGCTTCTTAGTGGGGTCCTAAAATGATTTCCCCAAACTAGGATGATGAGACTACGTCTCAACGAGTTCTACCCCACTAAGCCCGATTAGTAAACCATTATACTATAGGCTGCATAATCACGCACAGGGTAGAGGACTTACCTTGGCCTCAGATCTTACCTGCAAGTCAGTACAATTCACAATAGGCACTCATTTACTCAAAACAAATCGAACCAATCGATTACATGTCATACAAATCAATCCCCACTGTGGGACAATTAAAAGCTAGGCCACGTGCATTCTCCAGGACGACATTCCAAGTCTCCGAGCCACGTGCCTCGAACCTTGGGCCCACGTGCATTTTCTAAGGCGACCTCTTCGCCAAGGTGGTACATTAAGTCACCGAGCCACGTGCCCTTTTAGATGCTATTTCCGAATACTGGACCCACGTGCATTCTCTAAGGCACTTGCTTGCCAAAGTGATGCATCAGATCACCGAGTCACGTGTCCTTTTAGATGCCATTCTCAAACACTGGACCCACGTGCATTCTCTAAGGTACTCGCTTACCAAAGTGACACATCAAATCACCGAGCCACGTGTCCTTTTAGATGCCTAGGCCCACGTGCATTCTCTTAGGTGTTATCTCATCAAAGTGATGCATCAATTCACCAAGCCACGTGCCCTTTTAGATGCCAAACTCTGTCACTGAGCCACGTGCATTCTCCAGGACGACATACCGAGTCTCCGAGCCATGTACATTCTCTCAGGCGACCTTTTCGCCAATGTGACATATTCAACCATTGAATTCATGTGCATTCTCCAGGTGATATTCCAATTCACCGAGCCCACGTGTCCTCTTTCAAGTGATTACCAGTCTACATTCAATACCGACAACCAATGCCCAACGATTTCTCAATCAAATAATTAAATCAACTCAACAAAGCATTAAAAATGCTGAATAACATACTTGGCCATTTGCCAATCAACAATTCAATCTCAATCAATTCCAATCAATTTAGGGTAAATCCCTAAAATATCACAATTTATTCAATTCCATACAACGTAGAGCTCAAATAAATAAACGGACCATGCCACGACAATCAGCACGAGATTTCGGTCGTCGGCCATCAAAATCTTAATTTCCGAAAAATAATTAATTTATTTATTAATTTCGAAAATTAAATAATTAATATTAAAAATTCAATTTAGTTCAAAATAAAGCCCGATTAAATAAACGGACTTCACCACGGTCATTAGCATAATTTTCCGGTTAGGACCATCTCAGTTGAATTTTCGGAAAATAAATAATTATTTAATTTAATTCCGAAAATTAATATTTAAATATTAAAAATTCCACTTAGGCCCTAAAATCCCGAGGCACTTCCAATAATTAGTAGACCACGTCTACTTGCTAATTGCGCAATCAATTTATCTAAATTGCATCACAATTGACTAATAATTGCTAATTTATTCTAATCTAACAACCTAAACATAATTAATTAAATCTAAACCAACCTTAAGCATAATTATCCAACTAATCATGGATTAGTGAAATTACTCACCAAATCGCGCGCAAATCGGATCAATCCGACGGGGGCGATGCGAGGAACAATAGACTCCAAAGCATGGCTCAAGTTCGGGGCCCGGAAACGGCCCAAAACGAGCCCGAAAGTGCTGGAAACCCACTTCGTAGGTTGCTGGACGAGGCTGGCCGAGACTAGTCCGGCGGCCAAAACGGCGACTGGGAGACCGACGGAGGACGAGGGGAGCTTCGGCGGGTCCGAACGGTGGCTGGGCAGAGCTAGGTGGTGGTCGGACGGGGGCTGTTCGAGGCGGAACCGAGCTGAGCAAGGGCCGATTCACGCAGGGGAGGAGCGGCAGCGACGACGGACGTGGGGCGGAGCGCATGGCGTACGCGGGCGGGCATCGCGGGTGCGGGCGGCGGGACAGGCAGCGAGCGGTGGCTTCAGCGAACGGCGACTTCTGCTCGAGCTTCCTCTTCTGATTCGCTTCTTCGGATGCACGGGGAGGAAGAAGAAGAAAAAGAAAGAGAGAGAGAGAGAGAGAGAGAGAGAGAGAGAGAGAGAGAGAGAGAGGATAGGCATTGACCGATCAAAGAGGGAAAAGAAAGAGAGAGAGAGATGGCAGGCGGTGAGGGATTCACATGAGGGGGAGGGGAGAGGAGAGAGAAAGAAAAGAGAGAAAAAGAGAGGAAAGAAGAGAGAGGGAGAGAGGGAAAAATAAAGTAAAAAATTAATACAATTATTGTTACTTTATTTTCTTTTCTCTTTCCCTTTTTAATTCCTTTCGGGCTTCAATTTTTTCTTCCGATAATTTCTTTATTGAAATTTCGGACTCGTCAACAATATGACTGACAATGAGACAGGATCCTAAAAATAAGAATTATGACGCGCTTAAAATTCGATTCCCGAAATCGAGTTCAATTTCGTGGTTAAAAATTTATGGTTTTGGGATGGGGGAGAGAACGATGATTTTAGAGGAGCTTATCCCAAAGTTCTCATGTGATTCTTTTCGCAAGAGAGGATAAGTTTTACTCACAATACCAGTCAACCAGAACTAGTCATTATAGATGACCTTATCTTGAGGTTCACACGTAATTCTTTTGGCTAGAGAGGGTAAGTATTGCTCACGAGTAATTCAATTATCCGGATGAATATTGTAGAGTACTTGTGAAAGGAGATTCGGGCAATGTTAACTGAGTTCAATGCAAGGTGATGGGTGAGAGTTTGATACATTACTATCGGGGAGACTAAAGCTATAGTTCTTCCTTTGTGAAATTAACTATCAAATAATTGGTTTAGGGCATTTTATAGTGAATAATGAGAAATTTCATGTTGAACATGATGGTGTATTAAAATCAGTGGATGGTGTATCGCCATGTATAAGGAAGAAACAAGTTAGAAGTAGCCCATGTCATAAAGCTGGAAACTTTTTTCCTCCACTTTGGAAAAATTTTATAGACTTGACTTAAAAGCTGTGTAACATCCTGAAATTAGACCCCATTTCAATAAAGTGAAATGGGCATTTCGTCGACCTACCTATGGCCCTTTTTCTCTAAGCTGATAACTCATGAGTTAACTAACCTATTGGGTAAAGCCATTAAGGGATGTATCAGCTGTAAAATCCCTAAAAGCTACCTAATTGGTTGGATTGAGCTAAAATCACGTCTGATCATGGAAGCCGTCGTATAAATTCTCTTGGCAAAAGAATTGCGTGCGAGCCTCGGACCAAGTCCTCTACAATCATAGGTCTCTCCCCCTCCTAAAACCATATCATTGTATGAATCAAGTCATCTTGAATTTTAATTATCATGAAGAAATGAGAAAAAAAAAAAATGGAGACTGCAAGTTTATAAAATATTTTACAAAATCAACCTATCGACAATTTATTTTTGGATCATAACACCTCTTTCTTAAGTTAGTGATATAACTATGAGGCCACTTGTGTAAATCTTTTTTAACACTGACAATATATGCTATAATTATCAAAAGAAAATTGTAAAAATGCATATTGTTGTTGAATCCAAGTCAAGTTTGAACATTTTGAGCGTACAGTCGGTCCCGTTGCCCACTTAACAAGGCTTCCTTCACATGAGACAGGGCATCTTCTTTTTCTTTTAGCACTAGGAAAAAAAAAGAAGAAGAGTGAAAACCTTTAAGTCACCTATGAAATTTTTCCAAAGTGGAGGGAAAAAGCTCCCGGCTTTACTAGTTAGTGGAACGATACTTTTAGATAGTCATAAAAATTGTGAACGACCAAAAGATGACTAGGCGACGATGCTTCTAGATTTGTTGCAGTGAAAAAATTAGGCTAACAATGGTAAGAAAAACCATTAACGCCAAGCATGGAGGCCTTCGGTTACTTTTGCATTCTTTTGTAAGGGTGTAAAATTTTCTCAACGGATACAAGTATTTCTCTCTTTGCAACTATTATTGAAGGGACCTCATTTTTTTTTTACCAATGTTTGACCATGCAAACTATTATCGGATAGCACTTGCTCCATTTGAAAATTTTTGGTTTCCAATGTGTCGAAGCCTTGAGTGTTGAAAAACAAAAATCGTTGAAATTACGATGATTGGTGTAACTAGGTTGTGCTCAGAAAGAACAATGACGCCAATTTGCCCACATTGGATGGCCGGATCACACATATCACAACTTTTAACTACTGCCAACCAATCTTGAGAGCATCGAGAAAATTGCAATTTTCCAAATTAACTCATGAATTCAGGTATATTTAGTCACAACTAATATTTTGAGAATTAGGTCAATCAGAATTTCAACGAGAAAGATGTTGTGACTTTCCACCATGACCATTCCAATCAAATTTGCAGAAATCCATAATCCCAGTACTTTTACAATTATCGAACTGAAGGGAAACGAGGGGTCAAAGTTCGGACAAAAGTTAAAGTAAGTAATTTTTCTGAGTGGTCAAAGTTGGGACAGATATAAAAATAAAATAAGTGATTTTTCAAAAAAAAAAAAAAAGAGGTAAAATTTGATCCGGGTGGTGGCACTCCTAACGAGCAAATGCCGCATAGCGTTTGCAACGCTAGGCCAAGGGCCCTGTACAATATCACCATGATGGTGTGCACTAGCCCAATCCCGAGGTCCCTTGCACATCATTTCCCTCGCTTGCTTCCGATTTTTCCATTGAAATAGGGGGTCAAATGCTCATTTTAACCGACCAAAAAAAAATGCCCATTTTAACAAGGTAAATTATATTAATAAGACTCCTTATGTATTTTGAAGATATATATACACACGTGTGTGTGCACACAAACAAATTATTCTCTACATGTACAAGTTTATATGCAGATAGTGTTAACACAATGATGTCTATGGTATTTAAGAATATTCTTAGTTTGCATATAGAGAACAAGATATTGAGTGGAAAGTGTTAGACTTGAAAGAACCTTTGGATTTTGGTGAACAAGCGAAGGACATTAAATCATCCAAATGCTTGGACGGACCAAATAAATGGAGGACGACTTCATTAATATGAGTACATCAATATACTTGGAAGGACCTAAATATAGAAGATGAATAGATTGAGATTATGTGAAGTCACCAAGTTTGGACGTATTGCATTGTAAAGGAAGATTGCATTATCGATGGAGTAGACAGTACTCCAAGTACCTGGAAACAAAAACCCAGCTCTAAATTGATTTAATTCAAATTCCAATTATTTTAGGCATCAGAATCCACAAAGAGATGTAGAGGAAAAATCTGATGGAGATTAATATTTTTGACTAAGTAGAGGGAGTGTCATCTAAAACTTTGTAGAGATAATTTGATTTGTTTTGAGCAAGATTTATTAATTAGCTCAATGTAAATCTTTTTAGTTAAGAAGAACCCTCCTAAAGGGCTAGAAAGCCAAATGAAGGCCATTGTGCCCTATGCTGGGGTAGGCACACACTAGGCCTTGGTTAGCAATAAGTGGGTATTGCAAAACCCTGACCTGTCTCCGGCTAAGGGGCCATTGGCCCCTATGAGTCTATGACCATGTATAAAGTTTTCATAAGCTCGTGACTCGAAATGGATTTTCAAAAATTGGGCCAAGAGATGGTTGTAGTGGAAAGTTATGAAATTTTCGTTGTTAAAAATCTGCTTGATGTGATTCTTGGGGCTTCGAAAAATTTGTTACTCTATATATAAGATGAAATTAATCAATTGGGTCAAATAACAAAATTCTTGACACCTCATGATTGAACAACTATGATTAAAAGTTGCGATATCTTGAAAACCGACTCTTCAACTTCAACAAATTGGATATTTTTGGAAAACTAGTAACAAGTACAATCTAATTATATCCTTGGATTGAATTTTTAAGGAATTAATATTCTCAGTCAATTTTTATCAAATCTTTTGCTAAAAAATTAGGTTTCTACAAGAATTTTGATAATAATGGAAAATATTTGAAAACTAGGTTTTAAAAAAACCGACTCCATACCTCGATCATTTGCAACATAGATTGAATTGTATTTGCTTACGGGACTCATCCATGTTATGTCGTGAAACTTATGCCATGAATCGGACATGTGAATATTGATTTCCGTTAGTTCGTATCGCCTATGCTACATGTAGGACCAGCACATGTCATTTTGCATTTATTTAAGCCATGAATAATTCGTACACGCTTGCACCTGTCACGAAATTAGCTAGTTGCACGTCATACATCGAAAATAGTATTTCACCTGGAAAAGTGAAAATTATCGCAACAACCTATTTGCATAGACACCCAATCAGAATTGAGAAAAAAGAAGAACGGTGACTGCGGGCAGCAGAAATTATATTGAAAGCGAATTTAAAAAAGAGAAAATCTTCTAGCCCAATCCACTGGTCCTCTAATTAAGAGATGCAATCCTCTATTTTGCACATTATCAAAAGGTCGCAAGGGTAGGAAGAAGGTTAATATAAAAGAAAGCACAAAGACCATTTAGTTCGGTAGTTTGATTAGATTCACTTTTGTTATTAAAACGGTATGCATTGGACTCATGCACACTATTACGATTGAATTCGATGCTGTTGTTTGAATTGTATGCAACATATTCATGCATGTTGCTCTGATTGGACTGAATTCATCTTTGTAATTGAGTTGTGTACATTGGATTCACGATCGACATTCAACCATTTTCTTCGAATCTGCTTTCGTTCATTTAACACATTCAGGTCCCTATTTTCTCGCTGCTTTGATTAAGATTGATTCATGCTCTTTTGATACATTGGACTCATTTGGAGCATTTTTCTTTTTCTGTTTCTGAAAGAACAGGGATCACACACCATGATCAGTCAAGCCCTTATTCGATTCCATGATGCGGCAATTTCACCTGAGATCGAGTAATAGAGTTTTTAATGTTTGAAACAAAAAAAAAAAACATATATATATATTTACTTTAAGAAATCTCATGATATGAGGATTTAATGAAGCAATGTGCTATCGGAAGGTGATGTGGAATATGCATACTCTTTCCTCCGTGTAATTAAGTCGTCAAGTCATAAACTTTTGGCTATCGCTTTATAGTCTAGTTAGCATTTTAGTTCGCAATCAACCTAAAAAAATGATTGGTGTCAACTCCTAAAATAGTTAAGAATTTGGATCAAAGGGGCTTACCTCGATCTAGTTTGGGTGGAATTTTCGGACTTTACTCTCAAAATTATAATTCTTTTGAAGAAACCACGAGGGACATGCTATAGTGATTAAGTCATATGTTTTATCAATATTTTGGTTTCATGTATATGTTATTGGAGGACATAAGACTAATTGAAGGATTTCAGATACTTTATGCTATAGATCAATGACACGCCATGAGGCTACGATCCAAAGCTTGATGCTTACGTTAGTGCAAAACTATAGCTTTAGTATTTTATTCTTTCATGAGGCTACGGGTTCCACTAGAAAAGATTGACTGGCAAATTGCTGTATCAATTTCGATTCAATCTTAAACACCTTCTTTCACGTTC
This sequence comes from Eucalyptus shirleyi, assembly GCA_017140165.1. Lineage (NCBI taxonomy): Eukaryota > Viridiplantae > Streptophyta > Magnoliopsida > Myrtales > Myrtaceae > Eucalyptus > Eucalyptus shirleyi. The sequence goes on from CM029450.1 coordinate 30,898,512, forward strand.
AAGTCACGGTTGAGCGTGATTCAATCTTCGATCAGTTTAGAGGTGATTCCCAAGTTCAACCTTCAAAACCCCACGAAGAAGAAGCTGACCAAGGAGAAATCTGATTCCGCAATCAACGACAAAAAAATCCCACGAAGAAGCTGACCAATACCCTAAACCAGCTTTAGATGTTGGGTATTTTGTCGGCATATTTTAGATGATAAATTGCGCGGGCATGTGAACCCCTCTTCTTTAACACTGTTCATGTTCAGTGGTAAAGCCATTTGACCCAAGGTGGCAATCAATATGAATTATGAAAGTATAGGTTACTTTTTGAGTCTAACTTAAAAAATATTTGTCGTCATGCTATTCTGGTTGCTAATTTTAAATTGTTTGACATCTTTTAAAATGCTGATTTATATTGTACCTTTTGAATTACGGTTGGATGCATACCAAGGAGGATAGCATCATGTCCAACTGCAAATCCAAAAACTCATGGTATGAATAAATTTCTCTCTAAAAGGTGACGTGGAATTTTGTAAATTCCATGTCAATGTTCATATTCCAGCTATATATTGAGAACTTAATTAGACCACATAATTTTTTATTAATCTATCAAATCCAAAAACGTTTCTAATAAGGGGCCGTAGTACTTTTTGAAAATGCGGAGGTTTTCGAGTAACTTTAATGAAATTGTGGGGGTGTCCTAGTAATTTACCGTATAATCAATATCGCTAGAGGAAAATAGATCTTAATTCAGTTTTTTTTTTTTACGAGAACTTCGTAATAGCTCCTTAAACATTGGAATTTAAAGAAATAGTATTAATTTTTTTTGGGGGGGGGGGGGGGGGACTTTATGGATTTATATGTAAACAGATTTTCCCTAACTGGGACATAATTGCAATTTCAAGAAGTTGGGGGGCTAGGAGTAAACTGGCCCATGTCGGGGATAGGGTTTCTGTCTTTTTCCCCCCTTTATTTTTGAGTTAGTGAATAATGTTTTGTTTTGACTTTATATCCATCTTGTTATTACACAGCAACGCGATTCTCATATTTCTAGGGAAAAAGAAACTCTACATCCTAATTTTCCGCATCTAGAGGAACAACAGAATCAAAGATGGGGCCATGCCCCTGCTTATAAGAACACTAGACATTTTCTGTAATGTGAGATTAACCCATGAATTTACATCTTGATATTATATCTCTAGTCTTTCTGTGCAATAAAGCAAACCCAATGATTTCTACAAGGCAATGTATCTCTAATCTCTCTAGTCTCTACACAAAAAAGTCATTATTTAAGGGACATTGGCAATTTAGGTGCCTTGAAAATTCAAGGTGACATTACTTTAAGAATAGATTACACGACTTGACTCATTGGAGGCACGTGCACTTAAAATATGTGTAGCACGTGGTTGATTGAGGCAATAAATTGCCCTAAATTGATAAATAGGGGTTAATTTGGTTTCTAAACAAATTTGGAGCCCCTGGTGTGTTTGGGAACCACTTTTGGAGAAAGTCTTTAGGAAAATGCAAATATCTTTGAGTTAAAGGTATTTTCCAAAATGTAACCGTGTTTGGCAAATTGTACTTTGAAAGCTCTTTGTAAAGTATTTTGAGCAAAATAGCGTTTGGGGAATTACATTTACAAAGGATCTTTGTGGTAAAAAAAAATTATCAAAAGAAAAATTAAAAAAAATTGACCAAAGGGCAGTGGCCGCCGGCGACCTCCGGCAACCTCCGGCGACGCCAGATTTGGGGCAGCGAGGTCGCGGGAGGACCTCGCCGCCCCGGATCTGGGTTGCGGCGGGTCGCGAGACCTCACCGCCCCCTAATCTAGGGCGGCGAGGCCGCGGGAGGTCGCGCGACGTCACCGCGACCCAGATCCGGGGGCCGCAAGGTCGCGCGAACCAGATCGAGGGCAACAAGGTCCTCCCACGACCCTGCCGCCCCAGATCTGGGTCGCGGTGACCCAGACCTCGCCGTGGGTCGCGGTGACCCAGACCTCGCCGTGGGTCGCGGCGGTCGCGCCACCCCCCGGCGTCGGTCGTCTGGGCGACGGTCGCCGGCGACCGCTCGCGGAAGAAGAAGACCGCTTGCCGCCCCAGATCTAGGTTGCGGTGACCGAGCCCTCGATCACACCACCTCCGGCGTCGATCGCGCCACCCCCCGACAATTGCCGGCGTCCCTCTAGCAGTCGCCGGCCGCTCGCAGTCAGCTAGAACCAAGCCCCCGGAGAAGATGAACAGTTGCGACACAAGAGCAAGAACCAGAAAAACAAAAAATTCGTGAGGACAATTTCGAAAAAAAAATATATATATATGAACAGAACCCGTGTGGGCATGCCGAAAAAGCCGAAAGCCCAAGGCAGGTCCTCACCTGCCTTTGGGCTTTCGACTTCACAATGCTAGCATTTAGGGAATGAAAGCTCAAAATTTTTTGCCAAACGGGCTAGCATTTGCCCAAGTATCTTCAGGCTTCAAAGGGGCTTTGGGAAGTGGTTCCCAAACGCACCCAAAAAATTCTGCCGCAACTTGACTTGCAGATCACTGAGGCAAGGTCCTCAACGAAGGATAGCTTATGGGTGGGGTCGTTGTGGGATGGAAGGCGGAGGACGTATGGGTCAATGGAACGTCGAGGCTTTTTTTTTTTTTTTTTGGGCAATTGAGTCCACATCAGCCGCCAATATTTTCCGTCCGTGATTCTAATGGAGGCGCAGCAGCGACCTGCATTTGGAAAGTTGAAGTTTATTCCTCCTCCTCTTCTAATTGCCGTACTTACGATGTTGTTTCTTTCTATATTACTAGTAACTAGGCGCCAACGCATGGAACAAAATTGAAGAATGAAATTCTCAATAAATCTAAATAAAATTAGTAATTATATCATGACACAGATGTAAAATAAGTCTGCACTCTAAAAGAGAAGGACACTTACAAAACCAAATACATGTTTTACGCATATATATTACACTCACATACATACTTAGTCATGGTCGAATTACCTTCCACATAAAGTTGTAGTAACTGTTACATCCTATTCAAATTAATTTCCCTTCTTTAAAAAAAAAAAAAATCAATTGCGAGAGCAATGATATCAATTTAGTTTTGCTAAAGAGATTACTTAATTGACAAATTCTAGGTATTTCCTCTTTAACATAATCAACATAATGATGGTCATGCCCATCAAACTTTTACATTACTCAGGATAAGAGTTTGCAAGGCCAAACATTCACAGAGGTATAGAGAGAGTATAAAGGTTTGTGAACAAGATAAGTGTTTGCGAGTTTGTAGAATATGGAGATGAACAACCGTCATATACAACAATAGATCCTTTGAAGGTTCTTAATTTTTTTTGTTTGTCCGTTTAGTAATTTTTCAAAAATTCCATCTGAATTGTGTTTATTTTTACTTTCTTATTAGATTAATTAGATTGATGCGTTGCCTTCTCAACATCATATGTGTTGCCTCCTTCTACCTACGTTTCCGAACTAGTAGTGGCTGGTCTAGGGATTGGGCTAGGTGGGGCCAATTTGGAGAAGGCGCCCTATCCAAGCACGTGGTCTGACTGTGTCGTGCTTGGCACCGCAAAATGGTGGAATCTTATTTTGCATACATTATTAGATCCATAAAATGGGTTATAAACCCATTTCTTAACCCATAACCCATATGGGTGTTAAATGGGTAAATAGGTTTTAACTCAATATAAGTGTTAAATGGGTCATAATGAGTTATAAATGGGTCATAAAACCTAATCTATTTTTATGACTCTTTTTTAGTCTCTTTCACTTTTCGATCACTCACTCACTCTCACCTTAGTTTGAATATGAATTTTCATAGATTTGATTAAATATAGAAGTATTTCTATAATATAAGTTGGGTCAGCTATGGATATGAGTTAGTGGATTTGATTGCATGGATATGGGTTAAAATAAGTTAAACGAGTTTATTTGGGTTGGATCATTTATAACCTAACCCACCCATATGACAAGTCTATTGAACCTCTCCAGGATAGTAATGCGGCTAAAGAGTTTGCTGGGCCTGGAAAATTAGTCATACTGAGGCCCGATTCCTCTCACTGTGTCGGGGGTATTAATCTACTTGAACATCTGGTCCTGTTGGATAATGTATCCACGCAAGGAAGCTTTAAATTCTCTGTTTTGTGTTATCAACAAGAAACCTGCAGCAGTGTCATCAATTCTCTTCTATTGCATTGTAGGCTTTACAAACATTTCCAACTAATGAAAATTTTAGATATTGAGTTACCAGAGAAGAAGAGAAAATGATCATGTTGATGCAGATGATGAGAGCATTAATATATATGACTTGCAAGTGTATTTTTCATTCTGTCGAAAGAGGCAAAGAAATCACCTTCTTTTTTTCCGGTCTGGGTAAGTTGCTTCTTTTTTATCCCTTTACTCATCATTTTGATTTAGTGAGTTACCCAATGTTCGTGTAAATCTATAGCGTCGGTTTCAAAGGAACTTTCGATACTTAACTTCGATGACAATGAATTTTAAAAATTGCAGAGGAAGTTTTCCCCTTGTGTGGCAAATTATCTCAAGCATGTCGAAATCTTTCTCTTCAATTCTCGTTCTCTTAGCTCAAAACATTTGGTTGCCTTGGCTATGTTCCTTCCGGAGGATGCAGTCATACTGGAGAAGACCATTGTCAATACTGGACTGTGGAAATGTCATCCAAAAGTATCAGTGAAGCCGGTTGATCTATGGAATATGCTTGAAGTGACTGAACTATTACCAAGCCACAAGAGCTTCGAAAAATGCTAAATTTAGGAAAAATAACACTACAAGTGTCATAACTTTCGTATGGCATTCATTTGAATGTTATAATTCTTTTTTTATTACTTGATTGTCACATGACTTTTCAATTGATCATTTGCTTTTTTTGATGCTATAATTTTTACAAAAGCGTTCATCAAAAGTGTTATGCTATGTTAGATTTCGGATAATTGACTGAACATCTTTAATAAATTTTAACACTCAAATAATTGATTAAAAGTTATGATATTCAAATGATCGTTTTTTAGAAATCATGACACTCAAGTAGTAAAAAAAAAAAAGCTATAGCATTTAAATAAGCGCCATATGAAAATTATGACATTCATGGTATTTTTATTCCGCTAAACTTATAGTCAATTATCCTTTCAAGGGATGCTTTTTTGAAAGCAAACACAAATGAGTTCCGAAAGATCTCATAAGATAGGCACGTTGTCTTGACAATAAAATGGGTTTCTTTGTATTGGAATTAACTTGACTAGAAAAAGGTTTTTCGTAATCCCCATACTACCTATTTAACCCGCCCAGCATGTGTTTCGTTAATTCAACCACATTTCGTTGGAAAACTTTCCAGCATACGAATATTGCAAGTTAATATATATTGATAAGTGAACTCCAATTAGAGCAGTTTCTATCTTTATAAAAGCTTGTAACTTCTAACATGACCATTATATTCGGAAATAAACGCTGTTAAAACTGTTATAAAACATGGGGTGTTTCCGAGGACAGAGGAAACATCGGGACACTTGGGAAGTCCCTCTGCAATGCATTGTTCCACCGGCATGTTTGCTGTTCAGTCGGCGACAGCAACGCACAAAGAGGCGGCAGAATTCGGTGCTGGAACGTGCGTTATCCACAAAGTGAACGGGCCCGCGGTCCACAACACTCTGGTTTGCCCTCAACTCTCCTCCATTAGCATCTGCTGCATGTTGCGTGGTGGCAGTAGCAATGGAAATGGGCCAAGGCCAGGAAGTGAAGATCCGAAATGATCCCCAAGCCGAAAATTCAGGTTCTATACTCGCTTTGTCTCTTTTTTTTACTGTGAATCAACACGACATATGAGAAGAAGATTTGCCAGCATATTTCCCACAGAATGGGGTAACTAAAACCCCATATAGATACCGAAAATAAGTAATCAAAAGAATCAAATTCTCAAACTCACCCACGAACTTTGAAATCCATGCACTACATACAATTGCATCAAGATTACGCATCAATTAGATTTTGAGCTCGTATGCATGTGCTTTGACAATGACAAATGTAAGAAATTTAGTCATCTTAATTTTATATAAAGAATTTCGAATACTTAGTCTTGAATGGAAATCACATACCTACCGATCAATACAAGATGAAGCCGTATGAATCTCAGACTAAGTCTTGCTCTCCTTCTCTGTACTTAGATGGTGATAAATAACCCGTCTATCACACGTCACTGTTGAAATACCGACTTATACTAATTATCTAACCACATCATTACTATAACAAAATGTGCTACACCCGATATAAAGCCCAATTCCCTTAAAAAAGACAAATTTTCACTTTATATCCAAATCTGGTGGGAACATTTTTTTTTTTTTTAATCTCATAAAGAATCACCAAATCTCATTCCATGCCCAAATTTGGTCCCTGTTATTTATCCGTCCAATATCGCCGTTAAAGTCTTATGTGTCACATCCACACATATATTTCTCTTTCTCCATTGATGACGTGGAATTTCGGCTCAACTAAATAATTTATTCTAAAAAATCCTTTTTTCTATCTTCTTATTTTGAAGGGAGGTGCTCGAGTTCGAAACAAGCAGCCGACGCCCATACCTATTCAAAGAGTTTCTGCAAACAATGCCACATCAATGGAAGTAGCTTTCCGACCCAAAAAAAGAAAAAGAAGTAGCTTGACCAGCAAAACGCCTTTGATGCAGGCCAGTTACCAAACGAGACGTCCCAGCTCCTCCTCCTCGTCACCGTTCATCGTCTTCTTCGCAAGGACTCACCCGGGCACAGCTTTACCACCTCTCACCCATCGCCATCTAAACATCCGACTCCACGCCCCGATCCCTGACAACCCCTCCGCGACGGTTGTCAGTGGTCGGAATCATCTCCAGCGACCTAGGCCGAAACGCCTGTTTTCTGTTCCAGTTTTTCATCTTCGGGAAGCCGTTTTTATCAGCCACCATCTTCGCTCAGCCATCCTCGAAGCTTTGTAGATCTACTCCGTGGCCGGACGACGACGAAACGAGCCCACGCTTTCCCTAAAACCACCGTGGCCAAGAGGGCGCAGATCGTTTCCTTCACTCTGAGCCCTACGGTTTACCTTCATTAATGGAGTTCGCCACTCGCGATAGAGGTGCGCAACCTGACATTTGAGGTCATGCGACTCAGTTCTGAGGTTGCGTGACTCAGATATTAACTCAAGTACCTTCATCCATGGAGGTTGCAAGGAAAAACGAAGGAGAAAATAAGATATATTTTTTATAAATATTTACTTCTGCTGAAACTCCACATCATCAATGGAGAAAGAGGGAAATGTATGCATGAATTTTACACATCAGACTTTTAAGAGCAATATAAATAATGGGCCGGATTTGGATATAGAGTGAGAGTCAGTGATTTTTTATGAGGCAAAAAAACATTCGGGCCAAAATTAGATACAGAGTGAAAGTTTGTGTTTTTTTAGGAGAATTAGGCTCCCAATATAATATGATAATGTAATCGTATTTGAGTAATGTAGCATTCTCACATATTTTATAAACTTTGTAATGACTTTTGGCAAACTAAAATGCAATAATGCTGGCCTACATTTTATAAAAACTTCTAATAAAGTAAGGCTCAAAATTACAGTCTTCATGTTCGTTTTAGACTGCGGTGTTTTAAACAAATGGCTTGGTACTTTCTAATGTTTTAATAGAATTGGCTACAACATAATCATTACTAGCTTAAGAAAAAAACTCAAAATTTCGACTTTCTAATACCGGAAGAAAACTTCTGACCAAGAGAAAAAAAATACCAAAAGAAAAGAAGTCTCTCGTTCAGGATTGAACAACGCTAAAAGCGCATAGGAAAGAAGCAATTGACAATTGCCTCTTGACCGAGCAAAACACTGATTTTTTTACATTCTTCCAAAGCCATAACATGACCATCTCAATGTGTCATGGTCACCATGTGGCCAATCACGTCAGTGAGATTTATAATAGTTTGCTAAGGAAAATCAACAATGATTATGATTATGGTGATCAGTTTCAGAATGGGTTGGTACTCTCCTGAGACCGAGAACTCGATTGGTTATGGTTAGTTTCCCATTTGTGGAATCATAAATCGGCCTATCCTGTTTTGAAACTGCACTAACCGATCGGGTCGATTCTAGGGATAATCCCAAAACCAGTGACTTTTTTTTTCATTTTTTTTTTCCTTCTATCCCTTACAAGTCTAGGTATTGCTAAGTGCGGATGCGCAAACAAGTTATATGACTCTTGAACAGATTGCTATTTCCTACTCCGAGTCATCTTTCTCTTTTGGCATTATTCTTTTTCTGTTTGTTGGTGGTAATGATGGGAGGAAGCAAAGATTCAAATCATAAGGGGTCGATGTTGGCTCTCTGCTTTCTAGCGTAGTAGAAACTGAGGACTGATGGCACATCATGTGGGTTTCACATCGCAGCTCGGGTGTTCAGCAAGGTTATATGCAGATGCGTATAGCAACGAACCATTGGTGGGTGTAATTATAATGGTGGATGAGTGGCTACTTCCCCTTCCACATTACACCTGCCCACAAATTATTGTAACGAAGGTGGCAACAGCAACACATGCAAATAGAGAAAAAAGCTGAAGTCAATTTTTATTCCTCGACTCATATTAGAACCAGATCGGTCACCTTAATGCTTTTACCTCACCCTCTTCCTTTTTGCGCAGTGCAAAAGTGAGTCTCGCGCGGTGTACTTGCACCTTCAAAGTCAACTGTGTTAGCTTCAGATTGCCTAAACGCGGTGAATTTTATATTGGGCTGGGCTGAGCCCACATGGGCAGTTCAATCCATCGTTAAAGACTGCTAAGATCTATTGGGCCAGCTCGAGGGCATGATTCTCTGTTTTGAGCCGAGCATATACAATCAAGCAGCCGACTGGGTCGCCAAAGCCCACCTAGCCGATTCCCTCCCGAAGAACTGGATTACCAATCCCTCTAATTTACTGATGTTGATTTTATGTTCGAACATCGAAACCTTATGTTTTTCTACAATGCTGAGTTAGTAATGAAATATCGTTAATTCTAACAAAAAAAAAAAAAAAAGTGAGTCTCAAGCATATAGTCACATAACATCTCAAGCTTGGAGAAATAGTGTTGGTCTAGTCTTTTACATGGAATCAAGAATAGGATTGGTTCCCATGAAAACCTCTCAGAACTAGCCGGTTTGGTCCAGTCCAATTCAATCTGGTTCCTGGGTTGAACCGGACGAATACACACTCCTAATCATGATACTAGTTTACTCTACATTACTATAAATTAAAGTATTTAAGACATAATTAATATAACCACAAAGCCTAAATCCAGTTAACGCAATTCTTTACCCAGAACTCTATGTGAATCACATGTAAATCATTCACTTCTTTTGTCATCATTAGGGAAAGCACATGATATAGTTCAAAACTATGAAGCTTACACACATCAATAGCACGCTCGGAATTACCTCAAAATTTGAAAAACTCAAAAAAATCAAGAAATGATGCTTACACAAGAATATGCTGTAAATTATCTTAAACATCTGATAAACAAGATAAAGCATGAAATGGACTTTGATCACAGCTGCAGTCCTCAGTAAACACATGAACATTTGGGCAAAATCTGATCTGTTCAGCACTATCCTTCCTTTCTCGGGTCCCTTGATGAAATTCTGCAATTGGAAAAGCAATAAAAGGCACATGCATTATCAGTCAGAGTGGACTGAATCGTTTAAAACACTATGGAATGCTAGAAACATCCTCTGACCATAAATTAGAATGCTTATCATCACAAATAACATTCACTACGTTTTAAGTTGTATGTCAACAAAGTCTGAATAAAAAACTGATGATTTTTGCACAAGCTTAGAAAACATGAAATGTTAGATAACAAATCTTCGTGGAAACACAAGCCATACACCACGATTTAGCGAGCACTTGCCCTCACGTATGCAAGAAGATCAAGTACATTGCCCATGGCATATCAGAAAGCATAATTTGCTCATAGTCACAAAATCATATTTATTTGAAGAAACTATATTTCCTGATCTAATCTTGATAACATTAAGACATCAAAGAATCTCACTGCACTAAAAACAAGCGAGGAAGAAGAGATGAAGAAAAAGGGGACAAAGGGACAAAGAAAGAACAAACTAATGTTAGTTGTAGCACTTCCCAGAACTGTAAATTGTTCAGTGGAAATTAACAAAAAGGAAAATGTTTAACCAGTCATAAAGAATTTAAGAAAAAGGAAATAAAGCGAGGATAGAAAGAATTGATATAAGCTCGACTCTTGAGGCTTCAGAAACTCCGAGAGGTTATGTGTTGCAATATTCAAGGTGCAACAGCAAATATAATCACTAGAAACCACATCCAACATAAGGAATCATAAAACTCCAGTAAGCTTGAGTTGTTAATTATCATATGTCACAATTTCAAAGTGGAGCTCAGCAGATACAAAATCAGCAATGAAAGCAAGTTCAGAAACTGACCTAATGCATGCCTCGGAGGTACTTGAATGCAACAACAGCATCGAGTCACAGCCTCCAATTTTATCATTTGCATGGCCATAATATACTTCTTTATACCTAAAAGTGGCTAAGAGTCATCTATTAAAGTCGTGAATTGGTAGACTTGGGAGAGTCCGGGCATAACTAATTTCAGCCGAGCCATTAGCCTCATTAGGCGCTCGTACCCGATTGCGGGCGCCGAAAAAAAGGGGTCACGACAATCAACAGACATACCAATGATTGATAATGCTGCTGCATACATTATGCACGGTTCCCATGTCACATAAAAGGAGCATGCTAAAAACATTTCTGCAACTTCTGCTGCCTAAAATCCTGTGCTCTGCCACCGTTCAAGAAGAACATGAAGAGTGTCCATCTCTGCAAGTCTTGTTGCCTAAGAAAGCGCAAGGAGAAATATAAAGAAAGCATATCAAACTTAGGACCTTTGCAGGAGAAAAAGTTGCCCTTCGTGTAGTTTCATCATAAATCTAGGAAATGCATTTCATGAGAAATGCTTTCTTTGAAAAGTTACCTGATTGAGTATATAAAAGATTGATCAAGGCATATATTAAATTGTATCAACAAGATTTTGATCGATTGAAGTTGCTGGGAATCTCAAATGAAAAAGAGGCTTCTTATTGGATTGGCCACCTCCACCTTTTCTAACAGTATTTTTTATATACCCCTAAAGCAAGGTGCCTTTGTTTTTTCATTATGCTCTAAAAAGGTAATAAAAGGGCCAAATATTTTCCTCATCAACTATTTATTACTGTCCGCAAAGTCATTTATCTTAGTGTTTTGTCACCAAATAACTATAAATGATCACAAGAATAGACTATTAGACAAGAAATTATCTCTATGAGAAATCGGGCTTAAACTATTTGTGTAGATGCGGCCGTTGTGTGAAAAAATTGTGCCCAAGAAGCAGTCTAGCTAATGTAACTTCACAAAAGCTGATGAAGACCATAATATGGTTCTAGACAAAGCACGATGGTAAATGAATTACATATAACATTGTGCATAATAAAGCCAGATTATTGGTAGTGTTAGCCGTAGTCATATTTTATAAAAGAATAATGGGAAAAAAACCATTTGACAGCCTTATAATGCATCGAAAATTCTACTTACTAACAGATTTGTTCAGATAATTCTTTTATCATCTATTAGAGAAATGATCATGGGAGAAACGTAAAAAGATAAAAAAATAACTACGAGTGCTGTTGGCCAAATTTAACAAAGTGCTGTTGGCCAAATTTATTCGAGGGTAATAATTCAGAACAATAACAAAGTGCTGTTGGCCAAATTTAAACAGGGGTGGAGAGTGATAAACTATACAATTCGCATCTCATTAGTCTGGTTTCTTCTTGCCACAATGACGTGCCTATCCTTAACAATCACATAGCTATTCAATCAAAGAGTACAATCTGAAACCATTCACTAATAAGACTCAACTACTAATCATCTCAATTAGAAAATAAAGATATATATCTGAAATGCACGTGGCTACTAAATATCAGTTTTTTACCCAACTGAAACTTCAAGACTGTCCAGAGCAAACTTTGCCTTATACAAGAAAGACACATAGGGCCTTGTTACTTGTTTCAAGAAAAAGATATGAGGATAAGAATCACTGGTTCTCTCATGCATTCATGCATGCATTTAGCAACTCAAGAGGAAATCAGCATTAAGTTGCCAGCAGTAGAAATATTTCAGTATCAATATGCAGCTACTAATGGAATGAATGCATATCTCAAAGCTATATGATCAAAATCTTGCAGATCTTGTAAAATATAAACTGAAATGATTATCTACCTATACTCACCCTGTAATTCAATGCCAATCTTCTAACTGAATTTGATATGTCTCTAACAACACTGAAGCAAAAACAGCAATGATTATCAAATGTGTCCCATACTCTTTCATTAATCCCACTGAAGCTTCCAACTTCATCTTCTCATTCATAAACGCCAAAAAGGATGAAGACAGAATCACCTAACTGCTAATTTTGATATAAATAACTTATCTAAACTCTGTTTCTCGTATTTTTCACATAGTCCACAGGGTAAAGAAATTAGCAACACTGAAGCAAAAACAAGCAAAAACAGCAATGACTTTGAAAAACTAAATGTTACTTATTCCAGTGTGTCTGATCATTGTACCTCAAAAGCTTATCTTTCATTAATCAGGTTCCACTCAAACATTCAAGAAGCTTCCAGGACTTCCAGGTCATTCTCATTCATAAATGCTATGACATAAAATGATGAAAACAGAATCCTAATTTATTGCAAAGGCCTTGCAAATCAGAATTGACAATCAGCTTCTTGTGCTTTTGTCTCCATTCTACTAAATAACTTATCTAAACTCTGTTTCTTGTGATTTTATTTTTCATATAGTCCACGGGTGAAAGAAATTGGCCACCTATCCAGTTATCCATTGGCACAAACCAATGTTCATATTACTTCTCATGCTCCACGAAAATTAGGTAAAAGGATCGACTATCAAGTGACCTCTTGTAGTGGCTTACCATCTCTCTGCATCTTCTTCATTTCTCCATTGTTTTAACTCTTCAAGTGCCTTGTAGAACTTAGCAACAGATTCTTGTACCAGCGATCAAAGTTCCTCAAAATTCAATCGTCCTGGCAAACCTATCACTGGCTGCACATCTTCATGATAGGTACATACTACATTTCCTACACACCTCAAAAGCAACCATATCTCTCTCTCTCTCCAGTGTGGCTGGTTGTCCGCTTCAATGCCTGGTTTCACATAAGGGAATTCCCAACCCATATAGCACCCGGATTGGCTCAGTTCTTTGCCCAGAAGGGGACTGAACCAACCCATGCAGGCCCTACTTCCTGTTGTTTCACTTTCCCTCGCTTGTTTTTCCTTTGAATCTAGATTTCACCTACTTCTACCAATAAATTGCCATCAAAACAAGAGAAGTCACACCTTCCGGAGAGTGTCGCTAATTTTGCAGCATGTAACTTTGATTGCCAATGGAATTCACTACCAAGCATCTACAGACTAAACTTACGGACTACTTAGTAATCGTATCTCGCACAAATTCAACGACACATTCTTCAAGTTCCCGCGCAACTGTAGCACCATATGAGTTGAATTCAAAATTCATCTCAAGTATTACATTTCGGATGTGCCGGGCATTTCCTTGATCTATAGCAAGCTGCATGATGCCCAGAACCTCGGCAGAGAATCGTTCACTCGAAGCTATGTCATCAGTTTCCATGGCTTTGGTCAGCAGTTGTAGTCCGTCACCTCAAATCGCCCATCTCCGTCACTGTTGGCTCGCTAGGGACTGTTTCAGGAAGTCCTTCTTCTGTCCGCCGCCTCTGTTGGCAGGTGGCGATCTTACATTCGTCAGAGCTTGCTGGTTCGGATGGAAGATGAGCAACCGTGATGCTGAAAGTTGCGTCAGTGGAGTTCTAAGTTTTCCTATGGCAGAGGAAAGAGGATTTAGCAACACAAAATAAAGATATATTGTTTAGGTATAATACCCAAAGAAGAAAGGTGGAGAGAGAAAAACTAAAAACAAAGAAAAGACACAGACAATGCAGAATTACATGTAACAACCATTACAGATGATATATTTCAACTAAATCACTTTTTTTTTAGTGCAACCTATTTCAAAAACCACTAGCAAGCATGTTGAACAAATAACTTCTGAAGGAAAAGATGTGTCGAGAAAAGAGAAGGCAGACAAAACTCAAATTTTAAAAGGTCCTTCCGCTGATCAAGAGAGCACAAGTCATGCAATCAAAGATAAGAAAACTAGAATTGGAACCCTTCTTACTAGCCATGGACAAGTTTCCTCACTAAGATGCATCTTATTAGACAGAAATGACCAAATGAGAGCTATAATAAATAGATGTTATAAATCTGGAATATATTTCAAAAGCAGTTGACACGAATGAGTAACGATCATGATATAAAGAGATGCAATGCCTTTTTCTCTACGAATGTAGTCTCACTTGATGGAGCAACTAGAAATTCAGATGCTTCTTTTTAATAAAGGAATGAGGAAGCGAAGCAATAGACTGAAAGAGTTCTTTAGGACTGAGGAGTAAATGTGAACCTATAGTTTACTGGGCAAACGTCCAAGCAAAACAAAAGTTTTTTACTTTTAGGGAAAAAAAAACAGCTAGTATACTGAAAAATAGCCCAAAAGTTAAAACTCACCCCAAATAAAAACTTGTCATGGACGAGACATTATAAACAATAGGAAGGAAATATTAGTCGATTCAATTGAAACACCATGATTTGTGAAGCTTATAAAGAAGTGTGGGGTGGAGTTTCTGGAATATAAGCATAAACTAAACAAGCATTTAACAAGATAACAACCAAGTATTTAATCTTTAACAAGAGAGAGAGTACAGCTTTTGTTCTAGTCTAGCGTTTCAAAACATATTGGAGGGAGAAAAACACAATAATTACCTCCCGGACCATGCACCATGTATTTGGAATATTGAAAATGGATAAATGAAATTCCACATAACATAATTATACAATCATAAACCTCTGGCCTCAAGTAAGAAGCCACAGGAAAATAAAATCCAGAAATAGCCTGTATCAAATAATGCGCTGCATATAAAACAGATACATGGGTTTAGTTCCATTTCCGTAGCTCTCATATCTACCTCTATGCATAAGCTACTCACTGCCATCAAAGACCAGCACTTGAACCAAAAAACCATTTGCAACAGCTAGGTCTGTAAAATTTTGTGCATTCAAGGATTAATGCTTTGAAACATACCAAGTTTCTAGAAAAGTTAAGCTTGAGTAATGATATCTTGTCGATTTTATGGGAACGCACTAAGGTTCAATCGAGCCTTTGCCTATTGGGGGTTTACAGGAAAGAGCAGCCCACAGAGTCCCACCTTTCTTTCGTTTGGTGCCTGTTTTTTCTTTTCTGTGAGTTGGGGTTAAGGGTTTGAAGGTGGATGATTGATAACTTAAACCTATAGTAGGGGTATCAATCTACATCCTTAATCAAGAAAGAAACAGAGGCACAAAAGTCGCATTGTCAGATGCCATGACATGTATACTATCTACTTTAACACCATAGAATATGCAAATTACTATTTTGAGAATCACAATATCACAGATATGAACTGAGTTGACAGACATGAGAAAACCTTTGTGGCATATGGTTTTGGAAGAGGCAAAATGGGTGCCCCAGCACCTGTCGGCTCCCTTGGCAGCAATTCAGAAGTCAAAGATTTAATGACCTCTTTATCTTCATAAGTACTTCCGGAAAAATGAGATGAAGAAAGTGGCTGGGCCCCAGTTTGTAAATTTTGACTAGGGGTCGTTAATGATGGCTTCAAAGTTTGCCCCATTCATAGCTAGAGGCAGAATTTCCGGAACCACTCCAGACACTCAGACAAAGTTTGCTCCATGGATAACTTGAGGCATGGGGTCAATTTTCAGACCAGCAGTACTAGAACACTTTGCCGCAGAAGACATCGACATTATTCTAGAACTCAACAAATCCTTTGCCACATTAGGTAATGTGTCCGAAATCAATAAAGCAGGACCCGATGGCAGATCTGAAGGAATCAACATTGGTGTAGATGTCAAAGAATCCATAATAACAGGGGGCTTCAATGAATCAGATAATCCATAAGTTGTGCTGCAACACTCATTGTCAATGGATTTGTTACAGGATGTTGCATTGGTTGCTTAATATGATATGCAACCAGACCGGGCAGCAGTCCAGCCAATAACTCTGCTGAGGATAAGGGACTTCCCCCGTACTCCTACCAAATTCTTGCCCATGTAATAGCATGGGCTGTCCAGCAGCAAGTGTATTTCTAGACAGCAATGAACTGAATGATTTTGAGTTCTGTGTGGGCTGATATGAAGAAAGAGTCTGGTGGACAGCCAAATTTGGAAGTCCTAAACTGGAACTGTTGGGTCTGCTTATTGTGGTGACCTGTGGAGTGATTGAAGATGCAGATGAAGAGTGGAGGAAAATAGCCTGTATGAGAAGCTAATGCAACATGAATAGATGGCTTGTTTCCATCTCAAGCATCAGATCAGAACATAAAGTTGATAAAACCTTTATGATGGCTGGATCTTCCGGCAAGTCTAATGTAACCTTTTCAGGTTGAGACTCTGAAGATAGAACCTGCAAATCCTGAAACAGGTGCACAAGTATTTTTGTTCCTCTGCTTTGGTCAGTCGTGAATTTTAATACAAGAATTGACATAAGTACATCAAAGAAATAGTTGGGTCACCAAAACAAAGCTTCAGTATCTAGAAGTTACCAATGCTAGCATGAGTAAGAATTACGAACTGCAATACACCTGTGTTTATGAACAACTATTCTACAGTATAGTCAATGATACAATATATGCTTTGCTTATATACGGATCATGGATGGCAACTGTCCAAACATAACGCGAACCTTTATGTCACTCCCTCTGAAATTTACGTAATCGAAAACTCTGTCTTCAGGAAGGACCTGAGGACCATCCTTTCTTCATCCTTCTGTTCCAAAAGATCACACTGCAGTAAATGAAGGGAAGATTCAGATGGAAGAATGACATTGTAAGAGCTATTTTATGTCTCTACCTGTCTACAGATAACAAATATGCAGTGAAATGTTTCAAAAGCAACTCAAATCTGAAGTAACATGCCACAGTAAGAAACTAGAAACTCGCACCAAGACCAATAAACAGATAAATAATCAGATCTCATCAGTTAGGATGGGCTTCGCCTAGGGACCCTAGTCTGACTTCTGTTTATAGTTGAAATTGTATGCTTAAGGTAAGTGGAAACATGTGGGGAAATCGTGAAGAATATATGAGGCTTATCAGCAGGACGAAACTGACATGTACACCTTCTCAGTTGCAGTGTGCTAGACTCCAGAAAGTAAAAGCCATTAAGCCCCCAATACCGAAGAGTCGCCAAGTAAAGCATTTTTTTTAAATTATTTTTATGCATACTAGAGATGTGAATACCAGATCACATCCCTGAAATGAATGTGCCATGAAATTTCAGGCCAAGCTTCACAAAAGCATTTCCTACTCTAAGCACAGACACGTATATTTTGTCCAACACTTCCTCCTGTTCTCTAAATTAACTATCCCGGGAACTGCAACTCGCTACTCGATGTTATAGTCGCGTGATCGCCAAAATTTTAGTCACTGGCAATTCGGTATCATCGAACAATAACAACCGTCCACCACGGGAAAAGCGGGAACTGGGGCCCCCTGAGGAGACCAAGAACCAAAGAAGGGACACAAAACATCGCACCGTTCGCGAGGCCGACCACAGCGTCGTGCGGATTGTTGCAGTAGAGGACGCCTGCATACCGCCCTCAAGAAGCAACCGACATAGGAATTCACCCCCGCGGCCTCAGCCGACGCCATTGCCGTCCTCCTCCCCCGTTTGCTTCATACTCCCTCTCGCTCTCTCGCCGGTGAAAACAGCGGAGCGGAAGGAGGAGAGTGATGAGCGACGATGCGGGAGAGAGAGGGGAGGGAGGAGGGAGAATGTGGTTTCTTTCGAAATCAGTTTTCTTGCCGGTAAAGGAAAATGGGAATCCGCCCCTCCTTTTAATGAGAAAAAGAAAATGACAAAAATGGGAATTTAATGAAAACGCTCCTTCTTTTTTGGCTCCGTTTGTTTTAGTGAGACATGGATGGTATAAAAAAGTATTTTCCAAAAATTCGATTGCTTGAATTACTTACAAAATTGAATAAATAGACATTTTCATGGTCCAACAGATTATGTAAAAATAAATTATTTTTCATAATAAAAATATTGTCAATTTAAATTAATTATTTTAAACGATACAAGTCATCATTTTTTGACTTGATAGGACTTTTAGGGTGTGTATAATAATCATTTTGCTTATTTATTTTTCTATTTTTCTATTCCCCTGATAAATTTAGAGTAGAAATTCATTTGATAATGCAATTCATTTTTCTATTTCTAGAATAAATTTCTACTCCAGAATTAGATTTGGACCAAAACTCATAAGTTAGAATTTTTAACTTTTCTATATCTAGAATAAAAGTGAGAAATGAAAAAAAATTTCATCATTCACTTCCGTCACTGTCCATCGCCCACCTATGGGATGCCAAATGCCCGCCACTAACCGTCGAACACCGACTACCCATGGCCAATCACTGGACATCAACCATTGGCCCCTAAACGCTAGCCATCAGTTGCTGGATCGTGGGTCGCCAGCCACCACTTGCCCCCTGCCACTCCTCTCGCCTCCAAACGCCTGCCACTAATTGGTTGGACACCGACCATCGGTCGCTAATGCTTGGTCACCGCCACCAACCGCCAAACGCCGCTTGCCTCCCTCCTATCGTTGATCGTTGATTGCCCTCGTCGCCACCGGCTGCCAATCGTCAGACACCATTTGCCCTCTTCTCATCGGTTGCCAAATGCCTCCCACCACCATTCGGGAGGGAGTAATTTTGCATCATTATCAAACAAATTTCTATTTTATGAACAAAAATTTTATAAGGTTATTGAACACGTATTTTTGTTTAGAAACTTATCTGGTAAATAGAAATAAAAAAATCAATTTCTAACCATAAATTGATTTTTGAAACATAATGGTTATTATGTGCATCCTTAACTTCCATTGGTCTAGCCTAGGTAAATGGCATGGACAAATTAAATTATTATCCATGTGGATTCATTGTATCATAAATCATGATATCTATAGATGTTCTTTTGGTTTTAATGAAAATCAAGTCATTTGACGTTTATGATACGTTGAGCTTAAATGATTTCGATGCATTTAATAGCGAGTCAATCAAACTACTTTTTTCTTCGGAATCGCTAATTATTTTGAATAGTCACAATTCGCTTGGGATGGAAGTGAAATGAGTTTATGATGATATATTTCCTTATAAATTTGTCATGATATCTTTCTTATTACATAAATTTTCAAACCCAACTCGATGAAGTTTTTGAGCACCCCCCATCGGGTTCTAACTAATATGATATTTTATTTTTCTAGCAACCAAATTACCCCTAATGTATTATTTATAGCGAAGCAAAAAAAATCCTTGAGCAACCCTCACCAACCATAGTGTTAAAAAAAATTTAAAATAATAAATAATAATAATAATAATAATAATAATAATAATAATAATAATAATAATAATAATAATAATAATAATTCAGAGAATATTTAAAAATTGTAAATTCCACCAATGTCAACAATAATTATATCATATAAGATAGCTGGATTCAATGTTCCCAATTTTCGGCCAAAATTAGCCGGATTGACTCAATTGGCACATATGCAAAATGTTTGAATTAAATCAATCCACTTGAAAGTTTTAAGATCCAATCACTACTAATGCAACGGGTTATGCCATTTTCGGTACTTTCTCCCAACTAAAGGCAACCATAATTTTCTAGATGGGATTCCAAAACTATTTGCACCAATTAGGCTTCGTTCATTTTATGGAAAATAACTTTCAGGAAAACGTTTTCCAAATTTTCTAGCGTTTGTTTAACGGAAAATGAACTTGTCATTATTGAAAAAACAACCTTTAAAAGTGAGAAAATTGTTTTCACTTTTCAAAAGTGGAAAAAATTTTCTATAACTTCTTCCACCTTACTTCTTTTCACCAAACACATTTTCGTTTTATTTTTATGCTTTCTTTCTCTTTTTTTCATTTTTAGTTTTTTAAAAAATCGAGTTTTTTTTTCTTTTCTTTTCTTTTCTTTCTTTTTCATCTTCTTCCTTAGCCTTGGCTAGTCGTCGACCATGGCGGCAACCGGTGACTAGCCGTGAGCCAGCTCGAGCCTCACCCTAGGCCAGTGAGGCTTTGCCTAGCCCAATTTGGCGAAGTCGAGCTCGAATCTCGCCAAATCGGGCAAGGCCGAGCCTTGCCAACCTAGGGGGAGCTCGGGCCTTACCAGATCAGGCAAGCTGGGCAAGGCTCAGGCCTTGAGGTTTGCCAAGCTTTGACGAGCTGCGAGCTCGTTGGATCTAGTGGCGGAGCTCAAGCTCGCTTGGATCGGGAGCCTCGAGGCTCGGCTAGATTTAGCAACCACGTCTTGGTCACCGCAGTAGACCATCGTCATCAGCATGTAACAACGGAGGAAGGAGGAGGAAGGAGGAGGAAGGAGGAAGGAAAAGAAAAAAGAAATAAGAAAAAGAAAAAGAAAGAAAAATAAAAATAATAAAAATTTTTTTTAAAAAATACAAATAATTAAAAAAAATCATTTTTTATAAAATATAAAAAATAAAACTAATGTTTTTTGGTCAATTAAAAATATTAAAATTCATTTTTTGATAATTTTCCAAAACAATTAAATTAGCTAACGTAACAATGGAAAATATTTTCCATTCAAAGTTCAAATTTCAGCTGAACATTAGAAAATATAGAAAATATTTTCTGAAAACGTGATATTTTTCGCAAAACGAACAAACCCTTAGACTAAACTGAACTTATTGATTTGTGAAATTATCAATCTAGCTCAAACCAACCAATAACTTCTGTTTATTATCGATTTTGTTCAATTTCAAACTATTATCATCGAGCTGATTTATAACTAAGAAGTTTAATTTATATTTGGACTATTTAACTTCAATATGTGCTGGAAGGTAACATAAAAAGAACCTATTTCTACACACTTATTGGACAAAACAAAATAATATAATAACAACTAAATTGAATTAAATTAACAAATGTATAAAAAAAATAAAAACAATTTAAGTGAATGGAAAAACAGTAAGTAGCACAGAAAACTCCTCCTTACATATTACTTGGGAGAAATTATACCATACTCCCTTGAATTTTGGAGGTGGCACGAGTATACCCTTTAAATTTTCAACTGTTATATATTACCTCTATGAGCACTTTTATTTTATTATAGGTGTTAACCCTTTTCATATTTCAGTTAGCATGTGCAATGCATGTAACTTCTAAAGAGTAAATATCCATATTCATCTCATTTTTTTGAATGGAATCTATTTTTTTATCCTCGACTTCTATAAAAATGAAAAATAAAGAAAATGGAGAAAAATAGATTAACCAAAATTTTAACATTAAAAAAAATTCGAAAATAATAAAGATGATCGATTAACAAAAAAAATGTTTGAAAAAAATTGCGATTCTGATCAATCCTTTCCTTTCATAAGTTGAGGACATCATTTTCAGTTCATAATCATTTTAAATGTACTTAGCCATCTGTTGTAATTTCCACATCAAATTAATCATTAAATGTACATATGCAATCTTCTTCCCCCACCTTCCCGAGCTCGCAGAGATGGCGACTTCGCTCCCCAAGCTCTCCTCCCACCTCCACCGCTGCCTCCTCTCGAACCGCAGAGCTCCTAGCGCTGCCGCGTCCCTGTGCACGACGGTGGCCTCATCGTCTGCTGACGCCGCTGCTTCGAAGCCGGAGGACAGGGGCCTCGAGTCGGAGGCCGACGCGGCTCCGTCGCAGCAGTCGCTGCAGCCGGCGTCCGCGGCGCCCGAGCTGGACCAGCAGCGCACGGTCTACGACCGGCCTCTCAAGGACGGCCTCGACGCCGGGATTTACAAGGTGAGGTTCCGATGGGGCCGGCTCGGTGCTCTCTCGTTCTCTGTAACGCGCGTTGCAAGCGCAGTTCGTTTTGTTTTCCTTGCTATACCAGCGCTTGAACCGGTGAAATCGGCCTTTTGTTCAATCTGCAATGCGGTTGTATAGGATAGCAGAATTGTAATGGAAATGCAGCTTTTACTGTAGTGGACAATGTGTTTGTGTGGATTCAATTCCTCGGTATGCGCCTGATGATAGCAATCGGCGTCCGGCGGCTAGTTCCTCCGCGAAGTGCGAAAGTCTCTTTTTTTCTCTTCCTGGGATGTTACCCATGCCGATCTCTCCTCTTGATTTTCCTAATGGCGCATCGTTTAGCGCAATAGTTGCAACTTCAAGGCTTTTTGATTGGAGGTTCTGCGCGCAAGGTTTGCTAGGCTATAATAATGGGGCAGGTTGGGCAACCCCCAGTTGTGAAGAGGCTGAAGAGCGGGAGGATGGGGACCATGTTCTCGGTTGGGACAGGTGGCATTCACAAACAATAGGAGGCTGCTGCAAAACTAGGATCCCACAGAGTATGTAGATCGCTCCTCAATCCAGTGGCATCATGTTTCGGTCTATCCCGAGGCATTGGGGGAAATGGTCAGGAAGCGCGTTAGTCCTGGGCGAGAATCTTATATTCCCTGTCTGACGTGTATATCTGTGCAAATTGTAACTCGTTTAGCGAACTTTGGCATGTCGGTCCATGTGGGTTGAATAGCAAGGCGTCTTGTTATGTTTGACTAATGATCTTTGGATTTGTTTGAAGGGTTTAGTGGTTTTTAAGTAAGAGACTTGTCTATTGAGGTCCCATTTCACTAACACTAAAAGTAATATCGGTAAATCGACATGATCTATGGATTTGATGGTGAATTAATCTTATTTTTGCATGTTTTGCGCTGGTTAAAGTTGAATGTAGTTACGGGAGTAAGATTTGAGTTGAAATTGATGACACTGATTAACTAAGAAATACTAACACTCTTCGAAAGCATTTTATATCGGTGTTGAAAATCCTGACGTATGTCCGACACACTTCGACACGTAGTCAACAAGCGTCAGACATCCAACATATCAATGATCCGCTTTCAACACGCCCATCTTTCCAAAATGTTTTTTAAATATTTTCAATAAATTAGTGTTAACACTTGAATTTTTTGTTTTTGAATATCCATTTATTTTGCAAAAATATAAAAAATTTATAAAAAGGTAAAACGCAAAAAAAAAAAAAAAAAATGAAAATGAACGAAATGATAAAAAAAGAAAAAAGAAAAATGTGTGGGCCGGCGCGTCCTGCCCACTTAGCATTATATTCGGGATTCGGCCCACCTAAGAAATCTCTCCCTCTCGGACCATATCATTCAAGCTTTCATGGCCCATCTTTTGCTTTCCTTTTTCTAGCCCACCTCTTTTATTGTTTCGAAAGCCCACATCAGCAGAAGGAAGGGAGACGCGACCGTGACGCAGGTGGGTGACGGAAGGTGCGCCCGTGAGCAAGAGACAAGCAGCGTTCGGCCATGGGGGAAAAAGGGGCTTTTCAGTGAAGATTTTCTGGGGTTTCAGTTGCCATGAGAGAAAAGTCCGGCTAGAGAGTTTTTCGGCTGCGTGAGCGGAGGGGGTGCTCGTAACAGGTGGAGGAGAGCATGCTCAACGATATACAGAGGTTCGCTTGCACGACAAGGAAGAGAGGATGGCGTCGGCCATGGGAGGAGAGAGAGAGAGAGGGTGCTCGCTCGAGGATAGAGGTAAGCATGGAGGCGTCGAGAGCAGGAGAGCGGGGAGGAGGCCATTTTTGTGTGAAGGAATCGTTTTTTTGGGGAGGGTTCTCTGGTTCTAGTTCAGAGGGAAGCAACGTTCGACCATCGGAGAATCCCTTTTTCATTGAGGGGGCTCGCTGATCTGGAGCGAAGAAGAAACTTCATTACCAGAGTTCACCGCCGAAGTTTCCGATCAAGGGTCAAGCCGCAAACTATTCTTCGTTCATTTGATGTTGAATATCGGGCGAAAGCTGTTGTTGTTCATCATTGGCAGAAGTAGAAGCCTAACCAAATACTCCATGCCATCGCCGATCGAGGTTTAATTCCACCAAACAAAGCCCTTGCTTCCGGGATGCTTTTCCCTCTCTGTTTTCTTTGACCGAGTGGGGTATTTTGACTCGATCGATGATCTCAAGAAAACTGTGACGAGACGAAGCTGTTTTGTTGTTAATGATAGTGATCTAGGTCCGATGCCTGTCATCGTTATTCGTTAGGCTAGGCACGGTTTAAAAATCAAACCGAAAAATCACTGTTAATGCTTCTCATTACGTGCTCGATGAAATGTTCCAGAGAGTACTGAAAGTTGATGGGTGTTCCTACTCATGATCGTTCTATATTTGCTTTCGTACTTGTTGATCAATGTCTGATATTCGTGTTTTCTTTGCTTTGTCATGCGATTTGGTGAGAAGCACATGTTCGAGTTGGTCGGCCGTGGATCCTCCCTCCTTCTGGTCTGTGATTTCCTTACCGGCGTCGCTCACGGGTCAAGGCCGTTCAAGTCAGCTTTGCTCTTCATTCTAAACGCGTTCATGATTGTTTAATCGTTAGAAATGTTAAGAGTTTACAGGCGTTGGCTTTGGTTTTATATTCTTTTATTGTTGTTTGGCGGTGGCCGGAATGAGTGGCCGGAATTGCCGGACGCCGTTCGGATTAGATAGCTGGTGTTGGGCGGTGGTGTGAGCATAGGTGTCAATGGAGAATGGCACGGCTTTAGGTTATACAGGTTCCCAAAAAAAGGAGAGAGAGAAAAAGAGAGAGAAGGAGATGAAGCTGCAGGCGTAAAAGAGATTCAGGGAATAATGAGATGCTAGAGGTTGACGATGACGGCAAAAGAAGACAAAAACAGAAAAAGAAAAGATTTTTTTTTTTAAAATCAAATAAAAAGGTTTGGGCCGGGTACTGTTCACGGGCTAGGAGTGAGTGGGCTAGTCGAATTTTAACGAAAAGTGGGGTTAGAGTAAAAACGGTTGGACCGGGAATCAGAAAATGAAAATGGGCCCGCGGACCATTTAAAAAAAATGTTAGTAAGCCTATTTTATTAATTCCGGATCGGTTTTATGGCCGGCTCTGTTTTTTGTCCAACCCGGACCGATAGGGTCCGAATTTTTATTCTTTAAAATTCGCAAAAAATAATAATTAATTAATTCAAAAAATTCAAAAAATTAAATCGTTAATTAAAAAATTAAAAAATTCAGAAATATCATAAAGATCCAGAAAATTCTACAAAATCAGAAAAATTAAAAAAATTGGTAAATTCTTGAAAAATTAAAATCTAAAATTGGACAAGCCTTTAGGCCTTTACAATAGGATCCTTTGTTTTGGAGTGCCTTTCTCTTTTTAGGAAAAATATCAGGAGGCTTGCATGTATTTTCTTTGTGATTATAATTGGTTATGCGTTTCAATATTATTTTCGTTGTTTTAGAATGGTTAGAATGATACTTAGATTTCTTTGATAGTCTGCTAAGGCGTTAGTTAGCATTTAATCAAGTTAGGTACCAACATGGTGTTAGCCTTAGGGCTAACATAATCAAGTTCCAAGTCTAGAAATCCATTAAGATATGGGAAAATATCTTATTGGATTTTTGGCGGACCCCAAAAAGGCTAATGGCAACACTTCAGTCAAAATTTGCGTAGGCTTAATTGATTTAAAATTTGAACGTTCGATGTTGTGTGAGGTATAGACTTGGAAGAGTCCGAGTCAATGGAAGACCGTTGACCTAAAGTTGACAATACTCCTAAACCTAATAACTCCCACGAGGGGTTAGGTTGGGACAATTAGGGGTCAAAATGAATGACTTAATGTTATATTTGATGATGAAATGTGATTTTTTTTTATTCGGCTTGTTGTTAAATGTTAAATATAATAGTGGAATATGGATTTTTTTTTAATCTAAGTTTTATGGATTATTGGAATTGAATGTAGTTGAATTTGTCAATTCAAAACAATGAATGGTATTAACAAATAGTGAATTAATGTTTTTAGTGTGAATTCATTCTAGGCTCTTATTTATTTATTGATTTATTTATTTGCGAATTTGAATCGAATTAATTTGATTGAAATAATTATAAAAATGATAAATTGTATATATATATAATAGATAACGTGTTCTAATGTGTTAGAATTCTCTATTTTTATAAAAATGACGTATTGTTGTGTCATGTTGTATTATGTTGCGTGTAGCATATTGATATCGGTGCTACTTAGCTGACTACTAAACCCTTAATATGACACATAATAGAAGGTTATACTGTGCTTATGAAGAGTGTGTGCTAAACACTACGTTGCTCTAAGTGCAGTAGTTGTAGAATGTGAGCCAAATAATGGACATTCCTTTTTTAAATGTTTGAGTCAAAGATTGGTTTGTCGTTTAACATGTTTGGTGGTCGTTGTGCTGCGCCGTGCATGACGTTCACTCGGTGCGTGATGGCTGAAAATGTCAAGGTCAAGGAAGGAGCATATCCTTGGCCCAAAGAAAAGAGTTAGTGGCCAAAACAGTGGAAAGAGCGAATCTGTGCTGACGTTTTGACTTGAGATGGGATGTTGACAATATAAGATGTTTATCAGTCGCCCACCTCAAGATAAGTTTGGGTTTTCCAGTCTGACATTGCATTCTAGAAATCTCAAGTGTCGTGTCGCTAAGATTTGATATAATGCTTGATGAACGTTCGGTTTGCAGGCAAGTTGTACTAGTCTTAAGGACTATTGACAAAAGAGGGGGAAAAGGGCTACCAAATGTGCATGTAACAGCATTCTTTGCAATCCCTATCTTAAGACATCGGTATATTCCATGAAGCAAAGGAAAAAGAGCTCTAAATGTATGTATCTGTAAGCCTCCAGTCAAGAAAGCAGGATGCACCCAACCTCTGCCTGCATTACCATTTTCTCTTCGGTCGGAAAAGATGTCTGGATTGCCACCAAGCCTTGACATTCAACTACCGTGACTCCTCTGGTGCACTTGGAAATACCCAAATGTCTGAGGACCAAGTCAAGAAAGATAACAAACATTGGATACTCATTGGAAGAATCATGAAGTGATACCTCTATAACCAGGTTCCTTTGTTCAGATATTTTCAGCTTCCATGGCCCAAGTGGACTGGTCGAAAGTGAGTCAAAGAATTTGTCCTTCACATAACCAAGCTACCATCTCAAAAGGAAGAAACATCTCCATCTCAAAAGAAAGAATTAAAGAGAACTGTAACTCTTTGAGCTCGCAAATGATTCACGTTCTAATCTGATTTCATTGCAGCATCTACATGCGTAGCATCCACAGCAGGAAGATCACAATCATCCGCTTTGTCTTTAGGTGAGCGTCATTCTGCAATGTGGAATCTGGAAAGTCAAGCAAGAAAAGAGAAACAACCATTTGTTATAAAAAACAAAAAAATTAACATTCGTTGGATATTCGTCTTTAAGATTTTCAGCCATTTGTTTTCCACATCTTTGAAACAAAATCTCTTTTCTCGGCTCTTAGTTTTAGGAAGTGCTGTCTACATTTTAGAGGTAATGCGTCTTTTACCTTTTTAGCATTCTATATAGTTTGTCGCTTTCTACATTCTTCTTACTAATTGCTGCTAAGTTTCAAGACAGCCCTTAGAATCAGAAGAACAGTGTCATACCGCATCTTCTCCTCTTCCTAGGGCAATTCCTTCATTATGGTAACGACAATTAGTAGCAGCTCCAATCAACTAGACAGCTGTGAAGAGCAAAAGCAGCATCGGACTTAAATTACTCATGGCATGCACGGGGCTATACAAACAATTAGGACTATAAAATGCGATTCCTTCTTCACCTCTTCCCACTGAGATGCTCTTGCTAGTTTGGTTATCTTGCTTGTCAGCCCTCTCTATGTGGAAATACCCGGGGAATATAGAAAGGCACAAAGTAAGAGATAACATGCAAACAACTTTGAGGTGAAAAGAAAAAGTACATGAGAAACTCGAACAAAAAGATATTGAGTATTAGTATTATTACCTTTTTTCCTCCTTTCCCCAAATTGCTCGTGTTTTGGTTAGTTCTTGACTCAGCCTTAGTCATATGAGGTATGAGGTAACGTGGAACGAAAAGAATCAACTGCACTTTTCGTTAAATATCTCCAAATTAAGCGATGGTGGTAGAAATGACAAGAATATTGAGAAGTATTTGTATACCCTGTTTTCCCTTTCCTCTGATTTGCTATTAGTGATTTGTATATCCTATTTGTTGAACTGTAGATAAACTATATGTTTCGGTAAGATGTTTAGATCTAATGAATATGTTATTCATGTAGACAATGTTTTCTGGGATCACTTGAGCAGCTATGAAGAGGTAAGGGAGTAAAACCGTGATCCTCGGGTGCATGGTTGTCCACCCTACTTACCCTACGTGCTACCGGCATCAGATGACACAATTGTAAAGCTCTGGGACTGGGAGAAAGACTAGATGTGTACTCAAACATTTGAAGGACATTCACATTATGTGATGTGAGTAGCACTTGATCCTCAAGATCCTAATGCTTTTGCAAGTGCATCACTTGATGGAACTGTAAAGGTACTCATTTTGGAGGTCTTGCTCGTAGTAAAATATATAGTTCAATTTCCAAATACGCTATTTATACTCTCAATATGATTCCCATTTGTTGTAGATTTGGAATGTGCACTTTGAAAGTGCTAGTACGAACACTTAGATGGGGTGAATAGGTGTTTAAAAGAAGTTTTGACAAATAAATGCAGAATAAAATAAATTGTCAGTAAAGTCTGAATAAAGATTAGAGTCTGATAAACGAGCCACTAGAATTTTGGTAGATGTTCAGAATTTGTTATGCGATGGAAAAGACTTCTAAAATAACCTGTAAGTATGCAACATACTTAAATATGAAGAGTTAAGGAAAGAGAATGTTGCACATAAAATTTATAGTGGTTTGACTTATATTAAGTCTATGTTCACTCTTTTATGCTAATAGCCTTCTGGCTGGATTCCACTATGCAATCAATAAAATATTACAATTTTGAGTGCAAACACCCAGTGGTAGATTATAGAATTTCACTAAGTCACTCTTTTGGTATTTCTCTCACGATTACAAACGTTTAAGCTCACCAAAAACAAGTGTATGATCGAAGTTCGTTCACACTTTGGAATTATAAATTCTACACTCCATTTCTTACTTGCTCATCGGTTCTTGATTTTCTTAAATACCCATTCACTTCTAAACTAGCCGTTTGACAGTATCTAGATGATCATCTTCCAATTTACCAATTGGACAGATCTGTATTTAGAAGATTTGGTAGCCGTTGAGTGATAGAAGTAGAATCCCAAATTGATTCTGATCGTCCATATAAACAGGATCTTGGTTTCTATAAATAGAACTTCTTCGTTCAAAAAGTTCTTGTCTTCAAGATCCAATTGTCAATCAATTAGATTGAGTAAATCAAATCTATCTTGATGTAGAATCCAAACTAGATTACTAGCCGTTATATGTTTGTGGCTTGTGTTATATTCTGTCAAGTTGTCTCATTCTGAATATGCTTCGTTTTGAATTTGCTAGGTTTTGAACTTGTGTCACGTTATGGATTTGTGTCTCGTTTTGGATGTAAAGTCAGAGAGTATTTTGTCTGAAGTTTGAGTGGCTTCCGTCTGAAGTAGATTTTACAATCTGGATATAAGTCTGAATATATTCTGCTTCTGAACATATTTAACCTTAAGGTCCGGACACAGTCTGAATAAGTTTAGCTTTTGAATAGAGTCTGTCTTTTAGTTCTTCCAAGTATAGACTTTGATAATATTATTTACATGTTCTATCATTTGCATAGTCTATTACTCAACTATTAAACACGTAATAGCCTTTGATTTATTTTGTCATCTTCAAAAAATCATAAGGGATTTTCCTAACAATCTTCTTCTTTTTGATGATGACAAAACAATCTCTGAATATGCAGATGTGTAAACACGTTTTTAATAAATCATGGCAATCTTAAAGAATAATGTAATAAAATCAAAAGATAGCTGAAGATATCAAATAGATTAAGCATAACAATATATAAAAAGATAATCGTAGCTTAATATTGTGCGATAAATAATATCAACCAATCAACACATATGCATATTTATATCATCTCTCCATTTTTGTCATAATCAAAAAGAGATAAAAAATATCACATAGAGAATAAAAAGCGATAACAAATATCTTGCATGAAACACAATTTCCAAAAAATCAGCTTTTATAAAGTAAATCAAATATTAAAGATATGTAATATGACTCACTTCGATCATGTATATCAACAAATATCTAATAAAAATCATGGATGGATTCACTTACCCTTTTTTTTGTCATAATAAAATGATAATATCAATAAGAGATTTGTTAATGACAAAAGGTAATAAAAGATACACTAACCAGATTTTTTAGAACTTAACAAGTTTTGACACATTTACCTTTTCATTCATTCCATAATAATCAAGATCATGATCAATTCAAAAAGATTTTTCCATAATTGATCAAAAGCTCATCCTCAATTTGTTGCATTTTTTGAGGTGATCACGATTATTTTCCTTTCCTTTCCTTTTGAATTCAATTTTTCCACCATTGATTTAAAGATGATTATCCTCAATCTTTGCAAGAGATACTTTTTTGATTGCACCAAAATTCACGTAGATTTGCGATCTGTCACGCCCTAACCTCAAGTGCGTGCACATCCCATTTCTTGGTCTATAGAAAGCAACGTCCAAGGATGTGTCACCGATCCATTCATTTTATTGTGCATGCGGAAGTGAAACAAATCCCATGACACCACATAACATTGGGATAGAAAAGTAGGAAATAATTCACTACCAAAACAAGCCTTTTATAAACACACATGTTTATATATAATAATAGGCTGTCTACAAAAGTCCGACTCAACAAAAAAGGAACTGTCATATGACCAATTAGTCAGACACATTCGCTGATCCTTTGGTCTCCAACTCCATAGACTCTGGAGCTTTGGGTCCTCCACAACTGCCATCTAAGGACTTGAAAATATTAAGCACACGATGGGGTGTGATATAAATCTCAGCGAGTTTACACCCTAAACTCTGATTAGTACACCAAATTGACTCAGGTTATCTCTCTAGAACCACCCCACAAAACAAAGCAATGGCTAACAACCAACACATCGATTTGCATGCAACCTTACCTGGTATGCTATATCCTGCACGTTGCAACCTAGCATGATACACACAATGCACATGGCCATTAGATGATGTAATTCATCAATCACATATGAGTCGCGTCACAAGCGACCTCACCTAACTATTGCCACACCCTACATGTTATCCATTCATGTGTGCGTGCCATAAATGATGTGCTCAACTCATGCATTCCAATTAATTTCAGCCACACAGGCACGATCTACCCAACACACAAAAATACGGCCACATAGGCACAACTTATCATGCATTCCAATTGATTACCGCCACACAGGCACAAATACCGCCACTTAGGCACAAATACCCGACACACAATGGGTGACGATTCAACTTAACGATCACACAAACATACCCCCTCACATTCTTTTCTCATAAATGCGGTCTATCTCCAATATCCCTTGGATAAACATATTTTCCTTTTTTATGAAAATCACTCGATTCATGCGGATACTCATGCATTTACACATCCATTCACTTCATAGGATTAAACACACATAAAATTAGACCATTTTTCGCTTCTAGATGAACAGTGTTCTTGAACAATGCTCGTGAACAGCACCGCGTGAACAATGCACGTGAACAGTAATTCGTGAATAGTGTTGCGTGAACAGTGAATTTCTAGAATTAAATAAGTAATAATTTAAATTCATAAATTAATCAAAACATTAATTAAAGTAAACAATCAATCAATTAAAGCTAAACATGCTTAATTAAACACATAAGCATCATTAAGTAAATAAAACAAGATTAAGCTAAAATAATCTAATTCATCCATCTAACCACCTATCTTAGGGTTGATACAACATAATTAAATCTCCTAAACTAGAATTAAATATAACTAAACCAACCCTAAGTAAGTTTAGACACTAATCAAAGGATTAGGAGCTAAACTCAACCGTTAAGTGAGCCGGAGACATGAACGCAGCGGTGACGACGGTGGCTACGCTCGGGGACCACAACCATAGCGATCCAAGGCAGTCCCAAGCTCAGAACAACAACAATAGCCATTGCCTCCCTCTGCAACTTTGAAAAACCAGGTTGTCGGAGGAGAAACAGAGCTGAACAGGCTTGGCCAGAGCTTCGGTGAGGGGTTGGCCGGCAATCGGCAGCATTTGGGAGTCAAAGGGGACCTACTAGTGGTTGGGATGGGTGGAGGCTGGGTTGGAATGGAAGAAAAACGGCTGAAACGGGCGAAATAGGCGGAGCAGTGCAGGCTACCAGGCGGATTGATAGACCAATGAGCGGCGACTTCAGGCCGGTGGACGGGTCGGCCGGCGGCTCCGTTTGGCGAGCGATCGGGTCCTCCTGAACGGTTTGGGCCTTTTGAGCACGATGGTGGGTGGCACGAAATCTGATTCTCACGAGAAGGCAACGAACAACTTAAGTTTTCGAAGAAAGATTAGTTGGAGCGGAAGCAGGAAGAATGAGAAAATGGGGGAGGAAGAGGTCGACAGTTTGGACGGTGATGGTGGCGCAGCTTCCTCTGGTTCTTCTGCTGGTCTTGAGCTCTCCAACAAGTACAACAATAGAGAAAGCAAGGCTCAAGAGGAAGAAGAAGGTGGCTGCTGAAGGGGGGGGGGGCACCTTAAATGGCCTCCAAAGGCTTCAACACATGTCCAAACACTTGAGTGGCTGCCCTCACCACTTCTCAGCCATCCACAATCACTTTCTCTCTCCCAAATCTTCCTTAGCAAGCCTCCCAAGTGTCCCAAATGTTGCACCCCACCATGACCTACGAATTTTGTACATTTGTCCCTCAAATCCTTTCAATTTCATTCAATTCCTCTTCAAATCAATTCACTTGATGTCCCTAAAATTCAGCCAAGGTGCCATTGTTCCTCTTATGATTTTTCTTAATCAATTGAACCAACTTGAATCCCAAAAACACAACAAAAAAGACCCTCGGATTTTCTCGGTCCAAAATAACCTTTGAATTTTTGCTAAAAATCTCGATTTGCAGAAAAATCTTTGGAGGATAAGTCGATGTTCCTAAAATAACTTGTGACATGACAGAACTTTCAATTTCTAAAATCGGATTTAATTTCATGGTTAATTTCAATTTGGTGCGATTTTAGCGCATCATAATCTATGGGGTAGCTTTTAGGAACTTTTAACGCTTTTGACCCATGGTTGATTATTTTCGAGCCACATTGTACATCTTCGATACATTGGCGATTCTCGGTTGTCATGAAAATCTCGAGATTTCAAATACGGACTCATGATACCAAAACGATAGAAAAATTGGTCTAGTGCCGATCGATAAGAATTTTGCAATTAGGTAGAATCACCCACACTTAATCACATGGCTTTGTCAAATCGACCTATCTCCGGTCTTTAATCAATTTTTAATTATATTGTAATAACTCTTGCAGATTAGCACGATTGAATAGTCGATTCTTGGTCGAATTCTCAAGTCTATTGCGTTTAGATTCCTTAATGGCTTCAGTTATCCCGTGAGTGATCAGCTCAGGGAAAAGAACTATAGGCACGTTAATGAAATGCCCAACTCATTCAATTGAAAGCAGAACATGAAATTCAGGAAGTCACACAATTACTCTTCCCTTGTAGAATTTCCTGCAATCAACTCATTTCCTTTTTGGTATCCATCAATTTGGATCATTCCTTGATGTTAGAGCAAAATATAAAATCTTCATAGATAATCAAATATTCTTTCTTAATTCATCATAACAAAGTATTTAATGGGGAATAAATTAATATCACGTAAAACAAATTTTCACTTTGTAAAATATGACAAAATTTGAGAGCATAAAATCAATCCAAATAAACTCAATTGTCTCCAAGCAAAATATCAAAAAATAATCACGCAATTCTTTCTTCAACAAATCATGGAATATGGTCATAATCAAATCTAAATCAACCAAGGCACAAAGAGAATATAAGTATAATGAGAATTTTTAAATTATGTACTCAAACCAAATTGAGAATAAAAAAAAAAATACCTTCCTTACTAAATTCTCTTTCTTATTTTCTTTTAGTTCTTGCAAAAAAACAACTCATCTTTTTTTTGGTACCCAAATTTTCTTGGGTCCATGAGAGTTAGTGAAGTATGCTATTTTACCCAATCTTTCTTAATAGATCTCCAAACTTTAGGACAATCATTCTCAAAGTGTTTTGAGTTTCCGCAATTTGAACACTTGAGGGCATTTCGACCAACAGGTTTTGTAAAGATCATTTGAAAATGCTTCTTGTACGCAAGTCTATGAGGTTTTTGTCTAAGTCTCTCATTGACTTTAGGAAAATCTATTAGAGAATCACTTTCCTTATTGAAACCAAGTTCCAACTTATTATAGTAAGGTACTTGTATGGAAATGATATGCTCTAATGTTTTTGAACCCTTTGAAAATTTTGTCAAAATATTTGAAAATTCTTTCTTTAAAGAATTATTTTCATTGATAAGTAAATCTCGACTTTCTTTTGTTTGCAGAAAATCTTTTTGCAAAATTTCAAAATTTTCTTTTCGAGAAAGATCCTGTTGCCTAAGTCATGAATTCTCCTTTTTTAGTTTGGAGATCTTTTTAAGAGAAGAATTGCGATTTAACAAAAGCTCATTCATATACTTAAGAACTTTAGTAGGAATGTCTGAATGACTTACTTCGACTTCTTTGTTGGATTTTGAGTCTATATCTAAGTCAGACTTTGATTCTAAGTCTGATTCTGATTTTGAATTTGAATTTGAGTCTGAATGCGCTATTAAGCATATATTTCTTTGCTCATCATCTTCTTTCATGGTTTTTTTCTGCCCATTTTGCTTGTATTATCTTCTTCCACTGAATTTCCTTTCTTTTCTACTCAGCTTTTGAATTTCTTGATCATAAAAGCAGGTTCTTCTCTGTCCATGTCATTTTCTGAGTCTGTATCATTATAATTAGTGTTGAATTTTAAAGTGATGGACTTCTTACCTTTGGGATTTTTGTTATTGATTTGTTCCACTTCATAAGATTGAAGAATGCCAATCAATTCATCAATGGATAGTGGCATAATCCTCTAAGTCTCTTGGATTGAGGTCTTAACATGGTTCCAATCTTTTAAAAGACCTCGCAAAAGTTTGTTGACCTTAATTGGGGAAGAAATTGGATGACCTTGATATGCCAAACCGTTTACAATTTCTGTAAAATGACTGAACATATCTTCAATCGACTCTCTTGGCTTCATCTTCAATGATTGATATTTGCCAAGTAGTAAGTTTACTTTTGTCTCGTTTACACAATCAATCCCTTCATAAGTAACATGAAGTCTATCATGTACTTCTTTAGCTGTTTTACATGAAGAAATCCTATTATATTCAGTAGAAGACAAGGCGCAATATAAAGAATAAATGGCCTTTGCATAATTTGCTTCTCTTTTGGACATCTCCGTCCGAGGCATAGGAGCAGGGGGTTTGGTTTCTTTGTCTTTGCCATTCTTATTTAATGTAGATGTAGCAGTCTGATTGATTCATTTTTCCACAACATCCCATTGCAATGGATCTCTAAATCTTAGGAATGCCTTTATTTTGTTTTTTCAAACGTCGTATTCATTTCCATCAAAATAGGGTGGCCTGGTGTTGCTTTGCCATTCCATAAGTCCATGTGCCAAGATACTAGCTATAGAAGATCTTTAACTCAAAAATAAAAACATTTTAATAGAACGAGCACTTGGCTCTGATACCAATAGAAAGTATTAGTACGAACACCTAGAGGGGGGTGAATATGTGTTTAAAAGAAGTCTTGACAAATAAATGCGTAATAAAATAAATTATAAGCAAAGTCTGAATAAAGATCAGAGTCTGATAAACGAGCCACTAGGATTCTGGTAGATGTTCAGAATCTGTTATGCGATGGAACAGACTTCTGAAATAACTTGTAAGTATACAACAAACTTAAATATGAAGAGTTAAGGAAAGAGAATGTTGTACACGAAATTTATAGTGGTTCGGCTTAGATCAAGTCTACGTCCACTTTTCTATGCTAACAGCCTTCTGGGTGGATTCCACTATGCAATTAACAAGAGATTACAACTTTGAGTACAAACACTCAGTGGTAGATTGCACTATCTTACTAAATCACTCTTTTGGTATTTTTTTTTTATGATCATAAACGTTTAAGCTTACCAAAGACAAATGTATGAACGAAGTTCGTTTACACTTTGGAATTATAAATTCTACGCTCCGTCTCTTACTTGCTCATCTGTCATTGATCTCCTTAAATACTCATTCACTTCCAAACTAGCCGTTGGACAGTATCTAGGTGATCGTCTTCCAATCTACCAATTAGACAGATCTATATTTAGAAAATTTGGTAGCCGTTGAGTGACAGAAGTAGAATCTCAAATCGATTCTGATCGCCTATATAAACAAAATCTTGGTTTCCATAAGTAGAGTTTATTCGTTTAGAAAATTCTTATCTTCAAGATCTAATTGTCAATCTAATTGATTGAGTCAATCAAATCTATCTTAATGTATAATCCAAATTAGATTACTAGCCGTTATATGTTTGGGGTTGTTATGTTCCGTCAAATTGTCTCATTCTGAACATGCTTCATTTTGAATCTGTTATATTCTAAACTTGTGTCATGTTCTAGACCTTGTCACGTTCTAGACTTGTGTCTCATTCTAGATGTAAAGTTAGAGAGTGTTATGTCTGAAGTCTGAGTGTCTTTTGTCTGAAGTAGATTTTATAATTTGGACATAAGTCTGAACATATTCCACTTCCGAATATATTTAACCTTAAGGTCCGACTTTGGTCCAAAAAGGCGTCGCTTTGACGTATAGTCAAAAATTTTAATTAAATTAGATTTAAAATATTCAAAAAATTTAAAAAAAAGAGAAAATTTAAAAATTTTTAAAAATTAAGAATAAGTTTAGCTTCAGCATAGAGTCGAGGGTCGTGACCCTCGCCTCGGATCTGGGCGAGGCTCGCGGGCCCTCGTCGTCGTCTTCTAGTTCTTCCAAGTATAGACTCAACAATTAAACACATTAGTAGCTTTTGGTTTATTTTGTCATCTTCAAAATATCATAAGGGATTTCGCTAACACACTCCTCTACGCCTAAGTTTACTTTACACACGCATGAGAAAGGGTTGAACTTTGTTGATCACTTCTCGAGGGATGATATGCTGTATTTACTGAGTGGTACACTACTAAGGTTTGCAAACTTTATCGTTCTTGATTTAATATATCGGTGAATTATTAGAAAGAGATCAATCGATAAATGATTCATTAAATAACAAGTACAAGTTTGGGCAGAAGATGTGTATGAACACTCCAGGGACACGAGCACAATGTTACCGCCATATGTGCGCATCCTAATCTGCCAATAGTAATCACCGATTCATATGAGGAGACTCTTCACATATGGGATGCAAATGGCTTTGGGTATGCATTGGGGGAATTTATACAGTCATAGCATGCTTTAGAATGTAGCTTCAGTTACAATAGTCAAATGAAAATATCGCCTTTATCTTTTCCAAATTTTCTAGAACTTACCATAAGATAAGACTGTTTATGTTCCTGGATTCTTTGTTGTTTTATGAATGACTCCGACTTTCTGTCGCATACAGGCTTAAGCATGTATTGAAATTTGGTGATGGAAGGATTTGATCGAGAGGAAAAAAAGGGGGAAATAATGGCAACTTTGGAACATGAAACCAACGATCCAAGAGTCTAAATTAGTCATATATGTGGCAAGGCATGTTTCCAAACCTCTGTACAAATAAAACAAGGAAAATACATTTCAAACAAGTTGATACTTGTAAATATGACTTAAAACAAATTTTAATCTCTAATGACTTTAATTGCTCTTGCATAACTCATGTCAACAACCGAGCGATACTCCTAAGACTTAAACTTTGAGGGATTTGACTCGATCTTTGTCCTATTTCCCTAACACTAGGTTTTAATAAATCTACAGCAAATGGAATAGGTTCACATCATGCTTATATTATTAAGAAAGCAAGTTCATTTTGCTCACAAATGAAAGCATGGATGGGATTTTGGATAGCGTTGACAAAAACTCAAAAGAGTTACTTAACATATATTTGCGGCCATTTAGCTAAATTAATACCGAGATGGAAGCCTTTTGAATGAACTTCATCACTAGTTAAAAGACTAAAGTAGAATGCAATGCTATTGCCACTTTTTGAGATTGAGGTGTTCGTACAAACCTCCTATGACAGCATGAATTTTCAGATTTCGTTTTTGATTAAATAAATCAAGCCTTTTGTCGACGCGCCAATAGTGCAATTCTCTGAGTTGATCACTCACGAGATAATTGGACTATATGAGGAAGTAATTAAGAAATCTAAATGCAATGGACTTGAGAATTCGACCAGGAATCGACCGTTCATCCGTGTTGATCTACAAGGGTCATTACGACACTATTAGAATTGATCAAAGATCAGAGATAGATCGATTGGACTAAAATATGTGATCAAACTGTGTGTGATTCCAAAATTCTCATTGATTGGCAAAATTCTCATCTATTAGTACTAAATTGATTTTCTAACGTTTTGGGTACCTTGTGTGTTGGAGAAATTTTTCTGGAATATTTTGAAATCTCGAGATTTTCATGACAATCGAGAGTCGCCAATCTATTCTCAAGTCAGAGATATACCTTGTGACTTGAGATAAATTGATTTCCTTTGGTAAGTGCCAACGGGTATGATGTCATAAAGGAGTATAAAAGGAAGACGTTCCAGTTGTTCGAGAGGGTGCGCGATAGAAGAATTCCAAAGTCTGAAGCTCCTTGATTCGTAGTCAATTCATTTGCTGAGCGAAACCTTGTATGCAAAAGAGAGTTTATATTTGAGACACCTTGAGGAAGTGTGGTAGAATATCCATAGTGTGGAATCAAGGGAGAACATTACTGTAACATCTCTTTTGTTCATAGTGAAATCCAGACAGTGGGCTGTCAGTGCAGAAGGGAGAACATTACTGTAACATCTCTTCTCTACTCTCTGTTTTACTTTGTTCATAGTTCGTTTCATCAACTAGAGAAGAGATTCCTTTCTATTGACTGCCTAGTATTGATTTCATATCTCGAGAAATTATTTATTTACCTATTCACCCTCATCTAGGTAACTATACTAGCTATATCAAATTGATCATGGGTCGATTGCACCAAAAATTTCTAAACGTTACCTAATAGACTAGGTCGCATTAAAATCGCGTCAAAGTGAAATTAACCGTGAATTTGAACCCAATTTCAAAAATTGAAAGTTCTGTGGTGTCACAAGCTATTTTAGGAACATCGACTCATCTTCCGAAATTTTTTCAAAGATTCCGAGATTTTTACGGAAAACTGTTTCGGACATTGCGAAAATTAGCGGAAATTCAGACGGGCCAAATTAAAGAAAATTTGGACTT
Organism: Eucalyptus shirleyi; assembly: GCA_017140165.1. Taxonomy (NCBI): domain Eukaryota; kingdom Viridiplantae; phylum Streptophyta; class Magnoliopsida; order Myrtales; family Myrtaceae; genus Eucalyptus; species Eucalyptus shirleyi. Next base: position 30,938,115 of record CM029450.1, read on the forward strand.
CCAAGCCGAGCCTTTGAGTATCAAGGACTTACAGAAATTTTTTTGGGATTTTCCTCAGCGAAATTGGGCCTTGATTTGGATAATCAAAGAGGAAATTGAAGCCAATTAGTGAAATTTGGAATTTTGGAGGGGATTATAATTTTGGCTTCAATTTAGATTTAATTGGGGCATTATCTTATAAGAAAGTATTAGGGGGACATGTAGTTAATGGAAGGGATGAGCTTGTGGAAAATTTTGTCCCTCTCTCTTATCTATTCTCTCTCCCTCACTCTCGCATTGGACCGCCTTTAGCAACCGAAGCCCCTCTTGACTTCAGCTCTTGCTTTCATTTCCCTGGCCATTGGATTTCTCTTTTTTACTCACAAAGACTGCCCACGTCGTATTCCCTTCCACCGCGTGTGACTCCATGAAGTAGCTGCCAGCGAAGCCCACCATCATCGGTCAACAACCAAGCTCCCCCTCTCCTTAGTTGACCACCAAGTGCAGCGACCGAAGCCACGTCCACGCGCTTGTCTCCACTACTCCATCTTCGGCCATCAAATCTAGCTTCTCGTCTCCCAGCTCCGCCACGTTCCAATCCATGCTGCGTTTTCTCGGCCAATTTGTTGACTGTGAGCCCTACGTTCGGCTGTCCACGACGCCACCAACTTTCATTTCCCTTCACTGGTCCCTCGTCTTTAGCAACTTGAAGACCCAAAGAAGAAGTGTTGCCATCCACGAAGCAGGCCCGTGAAGTCCAAGCGAAGCAACATCGTCCATGAGCCCAGCATCACCGTGATTTCTGCTGTAAGTTGAAGCCCATCAGCCCACTCGAGAATCCAAGTTTCAGCCAAGCAAATTGCTGCTTCTTTACTTCAATTGAGTAAGCCCACAATTCAGCCCATCTCCAGGAAGTTGGTTCGGCCCAGCACACATTCTTTTCCAAGCCCCTGGAGCCAAAGCCCAGCTTTTTGAAGCCTGCTTCAAGCCCAGCCCAATTCTAAAACAAATCTCAAATTGGGCTGAGATTTGTTGGGCCCGTTTCAGGCCCAGTCCAAGTTCGCTGACATCGCCGAAAATTTGAATTTCGGCCGCCATCGCGTCGTCGTCGTGGTGAAATGGTTTCCGCAATAAACCGGTGAGTTTATGCAATAAACTCTTCTTAGTAGGCTTATAACATTTAAGGGGTGTTTAGATTTATTTAAGTGCAATTATTTTAATTATTAAGTTAGTTAGTTAAATTAGGATAGTTAGATTAAGTAATTAGGTGGTTAGAAATTTATAGCTCATTAGATTAGTGTATTGTTATATAGCTAGGAGGTTAAGAATAATTTAGTTAACCCAATAGGTGGTTAGATTATAATTATTTAGCTTAAGTTAGCATTTTTAGTATTAAATGTATTTATTTAATTAATTTTAGAAATTATTTAATTATTAAATATTTTCCGGAAATTAGGCTGGGGTAGTTGGTGACCAGAATTTCATGCTTGCAATGATATGGTTAATTTCTGCAATCGAGTGTTAAATTGTGAAATTTGAGTGCTGATTGGAAATTGGGTCGATTATTCCAAAATTTGTGAATTTTGATATTTATTCAGAAAATCTCAAGTGTCTAGTTTTTAACACTGAAAATGGTTTTATATACTATATAAAGCAATGGGATTTTAAAAGAAGATTATGAATTTTCCAGGTCCAATCTGACCGTGTACCCACACACGATTATTTTCATCGGGTGTTTTTAATACAAAGAAAATAGGCCAGGATCACTATTTAGATCGAGGCATTTGAGTGTAATGCACGGTGTCTTGGGCCGAGATTGAGTGGTTGTGTGTTGGTTAAGAGAACCCGTCCCCAAACTGTGTCGGATGGATGTTACCCTATATGGAATACCTAATTATTGGGTTTTTGGTCACAATTGAGGCTGGACCTATACTCCTTCAAGAAAGTCGTCTTTACGAGACATACTCGTGCTCAATGGGATGAGACAATGCCTGGCTATGCCAGTAGACCGCCGAACTTCTAGTAGACCGTACCCTAAAGTGGGCGAAATTATCAATTGGAATGCATGTTGAGTGGAATAGATGCACCGGATTGTGGGCAAAATTGTGTGACATGGTATGGGACGTGTCATAACGATTTGGCCCTATAAACTGGACCTTGTGATTTATTGAGTTGAGTAATGCGTTTCAATTATTGTGTGCATCGATTTTATGCATAATGTGTATAAACTGTGCTAACCTGCATGGTGGAACTAAGGCAAAGTATGTCCTTTATGCTAATTATATGATTGCGTGGTTAGGATGCTTTTGGGCATATTTCCCTCTTAATTGGGGTTTAGAGCGTGAACTCGCTGAGATTTATATCTCACCCCGTCGTGGGTTAAAATTTCAGGGTCGTTGAGTGGAAGACCTGGAGCTGAGATGAGGTGATATGAAGTGTAGGTCAGTTAGGACCGCTTCTTTTTGAAAAGTCAGTCTGTGTAGTATTTTGGTCATAGACCTTGTACATGACTCTATGTGAATATAAAAGCATGTTTGTTTGTGAATATGTTGTCATGCTTTTCTATCCTGAGATGATTACTGTCAGGGGATTTATTTTCGCTTCTGCATGTGCAATAAAACGAAAAGGGTCGGCGACTCGTCCTAGGAAGTCTTAAAATATTATCAACTAGAGAGGGATGGACACGCGCTTGGGGTTTGGGGCGTGACATCCTCGTTTAGTGGTATTAGAGCAAAGTTTGTATTTGGAGTGATAAGTTGCGATGGACTCTTGGGATAGTTAGTAGGAATGAGCACTATTTTATATTGATGCATGTGAGTTATAGATGTTTGGTAGATTAGTTGTGAGATCACTCAGTTTCTAATTATGTATGGAATTGCGAATAGGTTTTGTAGAAAGTCTACAACATGAGTGATCAGGAGCAGAGAACTCCTAGGCAGAGGACCTTATCCTCAATGACTCGGGCGAGGACGCCAACAAGGGTCGGTGCCTGAGGTGGCCAAGGTAGAGCACAGGCTGAGGCCAGCACAACTGGTGTAGCACTGCTGCCGGTCCCGCCAGTTGGTGCTGGAGTAGAAGCCCATGGTGATCCGAGAGTAGACGGGATCATGCATGTGTTAGAGACAATGGATAACTTTTAGGAATTTTTGGTGTAATTGACCCGTGATCAATTTATCTCGAGTCACAAGGTACATCTCTGACACATTGGTGACTCTCGATTGTTATGAAAATCTTGAGGTTTCAATTATTGACATAGGGTACCCAAAACGTCAGAAAATCAATTTAGTGTCGATCGATGAGAATTTTGCAATCAGGTGGAATCACCCACATTTTGATCACATATTTCAGTCGAATCAACTATCTATGATGTCTAATCGATTCTAATAGTGTTGTAATGACCCTTGCAAATAAACACGGTCGAGCAGTCGATTCCTAGTCGAATTCTTAAGTCCATTGCATTTAGATTCCTTAATTGCTTCCCCAGATAGTCTAATTATCTCATGAGTGATCAGCTCAGAGAACTGCACTATTAGGGTGTCGACGAAAGGCCCGATTTATTTAATTGAAAACAAAATATGAAAATTCAGGCTGTCACACCTTCTTCTTAGCATGCCTCCGGGTTCTCTTCCTCTGCCTAAAAATCTTCTTCGTGACCCAATGTTGAACTCTTGTGGTTGTGTCGTGTCCCATAACCACTCCGATGACTAGTCCAATTTTGCGACCCATCAAACACAATTTTCGAGTTTGGTTCTTAGATCCAGATCCTCGAGTACAATGTTCAGTTTTGGCCAAAGACAATTTTGGTGTGCACCTTTGATTTGAATTTAAATGGAAACTAGAAAAAATTATAACAAAGATGTCTCATTATGCTGATTCCTCCAAAGCATGGAGGCCAGGACTCATTACCTTGTTTGATCGGGATTCGAGAAATGAGGCGAAGGAAACTTCTGCATAATGGTTTATCAGAAATAAGTAAAACTAAAACCTTCTTTGGTCAACACGAGAAATTGTATTCATAGCTATCAAAAGAGTATATCAAGTCAATTTCACAGGAACGATCACACATTTATTGTTTGCTTGATGAAACTGGAGACACTTTACTTGAAATCTAATGTCTAGATGGTAGATACTTAAATGCTATCACAAAGTCACTGAACATATTGAAAAGGTATGCCATGATGCGCAGCTAGCACTGAGCAATCCAGTCATTGAACTTTCACAGTAGACTGTAATTCACACAAAATTTATGTGGTGCATCCGTCTTTGTTGCCATTCTCTATAGAACCTTAGGAACCAATGTTCAATTTTAGAAGTCATGTTTAGCCCCATAACCACGCCGATGACCAGCCCGCTTCCAAAACCCATCAAGATAATCTTCCAATCAATCTCTTTAGCGAATGCACCGGATGGTGGTGCCGGGGGTGCTTCAACAGGATTTTCGCATTTCTTTGTCAGAGGAACTCCACACAGTCCTAAGTTCCCTCCATAGGAGTCATTCTCGAATGTGCGGAACTGGTTCACCTGAGGTATGGGCCCAGAAAGATGGTTGTCTGAGACATTGAAGAAAGCAAGGAAATTGAGTTGGGCTAGTGCTGGAGGGATCATTCCCAAGAGCTTATTGCTTGAAAGGTCAAGAGATTCCAGTTTGGTCGATTCGCGGGACAAAGGGATGGAGCCGGTAAGAGCATTGTTGGAGAGATTGAGCATATGAAGTTCAGTTAAACTTCCAACAGAATTCGGGATTTCCCCAGTAAAGTTGTTGCTTGAAAGATCAATCATGTTGAGGTATACAAATATTCTTTCGTACTTCATTAAAATGCCTTTGTTGGTTATTGTCATCGAGTAGTCGTACTCTACTCCCACCTGGCGAAATGCGATGTAAGAGGACTTATAACCTACATCATAGTATGTGTCAACTGCATCGTGGACTTTCATGGCACTCCACATATCAAAGTATTCAGATGGAAGGCTACCCGAGAAGTTGTTCATAGATAGATCAACAATTTGTAGGTTAGGAAACTGGTCACAAGCTTCAGGTTCCCTTATGGCTCCATGAAATCTATTGGAACGCAAAATTAACACCTTCAAATAAGAAAGCAAGCCCATCCATGAAGGAAAGGTGTCGACAATCTGATTATTTTCAATATTGAGAAATTCTAGAGTGCTACAATTAGCTAATCCCCTTGGCAGCAACCCTTGTAGTTGGTTATCACTCACATCTATCATCTTCAACCTACATACGTCATTTTGCAATTGAGGAAATCTTCCATATAAATCATTGCCATGCAAATTCAAGACGAAGAGGCTATCGCTCAAATTGCTTAGACATGGCGGAATAACACCAGACAACTTGTTCTTGGACAAATCAAGCATGCCAATAGACCTTAGCTGGCACATCTCCAGTGAAATTTCTCTAGATAACTTGTTATTTGAGACAAGGTAGGATGTAATGGATTTCGGGGGAATAGAAATTAATCCTTGTATATCGTTGAACCGAAGGTCCAATGTCCCAAGATTTAGCCATTTAAAAGCTGTGAAACTGGTGATTAAGTTTCCCGAAAGATTCAAAAATTGCAGTTGTGACGTACTCACATTTAAGAACCACGGAGGTGTTGGCCCATAAATTCTATTTTGGGATAGGTCCAGCCATCGCAACCTACTTTGGTATGTTAGGAAGATGGGGAGCTCGCTTAAGTTGCTAGAAGCCAAGCCAAGAGAAGACAAGTTTGAAAGGCTAGTGTTCATGCCGGGTTCAATAATCGACGAGAATTCATTGGATGAGAGTTGCAGCCCATTTAGATGTTGAAGTTTGAGTATCACATCTAGCCGCAAAGTACCATTCAGATTATTTGATTGCAAGTTCAGGTAATCAAGACTCTCGAGATTAGAGATGTTTTCAGGAATTGGGCCAGTTAGTCTGTTGAATGATAGGTCAAGATAAATTAACCGAGTGAGGCTAGTGATCTTAGCTGGAATTTGACCAATCAATTGATTGTCATGGAAATCTAAGGAAGTGAGGTTAGTGAGGTTAGTCAACGAAGCAGGAATTTCCCTAAAGAGTAGATTCATTCCAAGATTCAAATATGAGAGTCAGACAAGCTTCCCTAAAGAAGATGGGATTTCACCTGAGAGTTTGTTATGTCGAAAATCCAACATGGTAAGTTGAGTGAGGTTACCTATTGAAGATGGAATGTTCCCTGAAAAATTGGTCCACGGAAGAGACAGCGACTTAATGGGACTGCCCAAGTGAAACTCTGGCAAATGACTTGACAGCTCTGGATTGCCACTTAAATCAAGAAGTTGTAGCCTTGGCAGCTCAAAGATGGTTGTTGGCAATGTCCCCCGCAAGTTGCAATTTTGGAGTACAAGGGATGTCAAGGAAGATAAATTTGCGACGGCATCGGGCACCGGAGCCGACACATTCAACAAACGAAGATCAAGGTGTTCCAATTTGGTAAAAAATTGAACCAATGTCTCCATGCTGGGATTCCTCAGCTCCAATCTATAGTTCTTAGAGAGATCGAGGGAGGTCAAGTTAGTCAACTTCAGGACTTGAGATGGGATTTGACCTTTGAAGTTGGATGAAGAGAGGTTTAGGCTCATCAACTCCACTAGATCACCTATGGCGGATGGTATTTGAGAGATATTGAAGTTGTTCCAAGCGAGATTGAGGCTTTGCAAATGAGCAAGGCGGAAGAGGCTGGCCTTCGAGTTGATAGAACCAAAGAGACAACTTTTGCTAAGGTCGAGGCCAATCACGTAGCCCATCCCTTCATCACAATCCACGCCTTCCCAATCACAGCAATCCCTATCTTACAGCTTCCATGATTCTAGCTTATGCCGATGGCCATAAAGCCAGCAAACTGAGGACTCTGCATCGAAGAAAGATTGTTTGAATTCTAACAAGGTAGATCGCTCTTGCTCATGGCACTTCGTTGAGCTCGTCGAAGGCAATGTCTCAAAGGAAGCAAAGTGGAGTGGAATTATGGTGAGCAAAACCACGAAGAGATCAAATGGCATTCGTTTCATGATGATTAAATTATTCAACACTCTTCTTGGGTTTTGGTTTTGCTGGGTAGGCAAGGTGAAGATAAAGAAGTATTGAAACCGCGTGTCAACTTTATAGTCTTTTGTTTTAAGTCGACTTTATGTAATAGTAAGTCTAGCCCTCCTCGTAGACATGGAACCTGAATTTGACCATGGACCAATCGAGGTTTCAAGGAAGCTTCGGCAGTAACGCCAATGAAGACGAATGAGGACGACTTTTGCTCATTCGAAACCTGAGTTTGACTGCGGACCAAGCGAGGTTTCGAGGAAGCTTCAGCAGTAACGCCAATGAAGATGATGAAGACGAGGACGACTTTTGCTCATTTGAGAGAGAGAGAGAGAGAGAGAGAGAGAGAGAGAGAGAGAGGAAAGAGGCCAAAAAAGGAGGGGAGGAAAATGCTAGAAAATTCTTGTGGAGTGTGAGGAGTGGGTTGGGCGTAGATGTAAATTGGGGTTGTGGCCCTAGGGGGTGCGCAGGATAAGGACTTTTTCTACTTCCCCCTCCTTCCTAGTTTCGGGTCCTACGTGAGAGAGCAGTTTCAAGTGAGTTATTTTTTTATTTTTATTTTTACTGATTTTCTTTCAGAGAAATTTTATAAAAAAAAAAAGCACGTTTTTATTTAGTGTAAGATTTCGATTTGGTGAGGGAATTATGGCTTGAAATTTGAATACTTCCTTAATTAGGGATTTGCTTGACCGATAATTTATTAGATCACTACCTTGATGGGCAGGAGGTCCAAAGTGAAGTCTTTAGTTATTTGATCACGTAACCCATGAAAATAGAAATGACTATGAAAGATCCCAGAGACTTTTGTGGTGGTTGTTCTTATGACGTAATAGTTGGGCAATTTGACTAGTCAACGGATTGACTAGTGAAGGCACTCAAGTCTTATGTGACTTGACATTATTACCTGATGGATTCCACATTCCATATGTCGGTGCATGTGAAACACTTTTCTTTTCGACCAAACAAACGCACTTTATGTCTATTGATTATAGTGAATTTGACTAATCTTCTCTAACTATATATTGAGGGGAATGAGGCTTAAGTCAACTAAGAAAAATCGACAATGATAGTAACCTAACTTATGTGATTAACAACTCTATTAACTAGGCTCATGTGGGTAAGAACCAATCACTTGTTGATTTAGTGATGCACTATTAAACTTTATTTTCCCTCTTAAGATGAGAATAGTGTAAGATTGCAAAAAAAGAGATGTTGAGATATTTAATTGAATGAAAAAAAAAGGAATCAAATTGCAAAAAAGAAGATATATAGGCATTTTCAATTTCATCATCCCTAATTTTTTTAAGCATGAATTTTGAAAATATTGTCTCTATTAACTCAGGAAACAATCCTCAAGGTGTGATTGGTCGTGTTGACAATAGATGAGATCACTCTTGTGATGGTCATCTTTGATAGGTAGCCATCACAATGGTGGTTGCCTCGTTGACAGACGACCACCACAAATGGTGGTTGTTGATAAACAAGTGGCCGCTATGACATTGTTCCCTTGTGTAGGTCAAGATCAACATTGAGATTTAGATCTTAATATGGTTTCTCATGTTTATGTCGCCGTTGTTGGAAGAATTCCACATAGATTAAATGCTTGATTAAAGATCTTGACATAATATCATAACATAGGTTAATAATTCATATCCTGACACTCCTATCGGCTCACACAAAATATTAAACGTGTCAATTTCACTATAGTCAAGCCGAGTCAAGCATGTGTGAGAGAGGGACTTACATGCAAGGAGTAGTGTTTGTATAATTCCGTATCACTTAAATATGTTATTATAATGTATCTTATATTCATATAGTTAAGCGACGTGTGATTATAATAACATGGGTTGTGGCTTGAGGCAACCGGTGTGACAAATTCGACTACCACCAAGGTAGTCGCCCCATTCGTCCGCCGGCAACCACCACCATCAATCTAACCACTTCCAACAATAGTAACTCATTGTAATTAGCTACCCACAATTCTCTTTCCCGGTATTTTCATTTTAATTTTGATGTTATGAAGAAATTTTTTTATTTTTCTTTTTACATATAACTATATCCGACATCAGATCAGATGTTTTACAAAGAAAAGAATAAATTGTTGCAATTCCTCACATTTTTTATGCTAACTTGTTTTATCATGCCCTAATCATTTTTTATGTTTAGATACAGTAAGAAATATTACTGTTTGACTTTTCCGAATAATTGTCTGGAGAACGACCTTGGCACTAGCTTAGCCGGGCTCTTTGCTCCTTGACAGCTTAATCTTTTAAAGAAGCATTGTGTATGCCTTAGTTTAACACATCCAATCGTTATATGGTGATCCATTGGGGGTAGTCTTAAGACGATTTGGTTGTGTAACTTAATTACAAAGGATGACTCGGTCTTTTCGTTTGGCCCCCATATGATAAAAAGTACTTAAACAAGTGAACAAGTGCTTATAAGAGAATCATAAAAAAAATGAATACCGGATAATCTATTAGATTATGTAAATTTAATCCATCCGGAACTGAATCAAGTGGGCCTCACGGCGAGATTTATGTAATCAATGAGGCAAACGATATTGATCCATGACGTGAACTTAACTCTCCAAATTTGACTTTTGACCACTTGGAGAGCTCCCTCTGAATCTTCTTCTGACAGATCAGGTTGAATGCAATTCATTTTGACCGAACAACCTTTGGACTTTGATCTCTACCGTAAATTGTGTAACACGACAGCGGAGGGAACGGTCTCGGAGTCGCGGATGACAGCGTAGGAGAGACCACAGCGTCTATTTTGACAAGTCAGCTGAATGGATGGCTGTGAAGTAATGGGATGATAATAACGTGCAGAAGAATTTCCTTGGCTAGAGAGAGAGTAAAATTGCATGACCATCCTTCATTGAAAAGCACACCTTAATTTACATCCAATATTACAACAACTTCTAGCTATGTATATGTTAAAATATTTAAATAATAAATCAAATTTTAATCTAATAGTTCAAGTTTTAAAACAGTTGGCAGCTGTCCCATAAAATCTCTCAAGATATAAGAGCTAGTCATATCCTAAGTTCGAATTTTTATATTAAATAATAAACAATGCTTTCACCTAACAGCTTAATTTCGTTTTACACTATATTTGTGCCCAGAGAGTTCTGAGTACTAACTTGTCTTTTGTCATTTGGCATGTATTGGTCTACCACATTCAAGTTCAAGGTACACAATCCCTTCTCCACAGTTCTTCTCCTTTTCATTTCCCCTCTATGTATTTGAAGATTTATTTAACTTTTAATTATTTGAGCGTATTCATCAATACTCTTCACTGTCTGAGAAACTAATTAATATCACTCTCACACCAGAATGAGATCCTTTAATGGTTGGAAAGAGCTAAATCTATTAAGTTCCATATGACAGAACCATGATAATGAGAATTTGCTTATGCTTCTGTTGTTGACATCTTCCATTGCTCTAGTATGGTTACAAAAAACCTTTAACCGTATTCTGAGTGTCTTACCAGAATGATGCTTGTTGTCATGCAGGATTCTTGTAAGCTTGCATATTATCTTCCACAAGAGAACTTCATTATTGGCTGAGAACAAATGATGAATTTTCTGATCCTGGTTTGAGTTTGTTTTGCTCAACTAGTATCTACGGGAGAAGCTTTTTACATGGTCGTCTTGAGAGTTCATTCGAGCATGCACTCGTCTTCGATCCCAAGTGACTATTCAGCCCGTCAAAGAATAGTATCGAACTCTCCGTTAGAATTGCACCTTTGCAAGGCTGAGCTCGCTCCAAGCTGAAACACAAAAGTTATCTGAGACCTCTTGCTCTCTCTCTCTCTCTCTCTCTCGGCATGCGTGTTCTCTGGCATTGCATCTGTGTGGCAGATCCTTCTGAGAGTCTGCAGATCAACTTCAAATTTACTTTTAATTTGTTGTTTCTTAGCCATGTGTAAAGTGCAAAGTACTTCGCTGTCGGAAGGTACGCTTTTCTCACCAATGGATGGACTAGCAGAACTTTTTTGCATTTTATTCCATTCGACTATGCTTCCTGGACATGACGCTGTAGTGATATCTGCTGCGCATGATTCTTCCCCATTTGATGTCTCAGAGGGGACCAATATAACAGTCTATTGTTTCACCATTATGTGCGAGAAAATTCTGAAGATTTATTTGCTTCGTAGTTAAGCTAAACGGCGCTTTTTTATTAACCAAAAGGAGGCTTTAGCCTATATTGGCGGCAGCTGACGGACTACTCAATAACATGCAAAGCTGAAAATTTTTTGTTGAGTTAACTTTGATGATGCCCTCAAATCAGATGGCAAATATTTCTCACAACGGTTCATAACATAGACTAAGTTAGTAAGGTATGCCAGTGGCCGTGGCAATTGGTTAATCTCATATTAATAATTTAACCCCGACACAAATATATACACCGAAGTTTCTGGCGGACACAACGCACTCACAATTCTCCTTCGACCAGAACCTGGTTACCTCTCCCTAGCTACATTTTATCATGCTAACCATCTCAAAATAAGTTCGGGTTTTACAGACTGACATTGCATTCTAGAAATCCCAAGGGTCTTGCTAAAATTTGATATAATGCCTGATTAACTTCCAATTTGCTGGTAAGTTGTACTAGTCTTAAGAACCATTGCTAACAGTCACTATCTTAAGACTTCGCTCTATTCCCCCAATCTAAGGGAAAATAAGAATGACCTACAGAGCTCTAAATGTATGTATACAGTATTTATAAGCATCCCGTCAAGTTTTCTATGTGACATGACTCCAAGTAGGATGTGCCCGGCCTCTCCTTGCATTACCGTTTTCTCTTCCGTCAGAATAGACCTTTGGATTGCCACCAAGCCTCAACGTTCGGCTACCGTGACTCCTTTGGTGCACTTGGTAATAACCAAGAAAATGTTAGAGAATAACAAAAAACAAACATTGGAAATCTTTAGAAGAATCATGAATTGATACCTCCATATCCAACTTCCTTTGTTAAGATATTTTTGGCTTCCATGGCCCAGGTAGACCGGTCGAAAGGAAAAAAGTATAGTTTTTTTTTTTTTTTGGTAAAGGTAAGTATGGTATAGATTTTGCGAAGAAGAATACAAGGGGGGAGGCCCGGCACCAACAAAAAATAGACACTCAAGAAGACAGGAGTCTAAGCGAGTGTAGGGGTACCGTGGTTCCCAACAAATAGAACAAACAACGAAAAGAAAGAAAGGAAGACTAAAAACAAACTAGAGCCATCAATCAAAGATAGAAGGATGAAGATCCCAGTTCTATTGAAGTCTTCTATTCTTTGGAATGTCAGCAACATGCTTAAACGTCATAGCTTTATCTTTAATCGCCTTTTGGAGGTGCATCTTCATCGCCGGAAGAAAAAGGGTTTGATTGCGAAAAAGCACATTGTTACGCTCTTTCCATATGATGTAGCACATCGCACCAAAACTAAAGTAAGCCATAGTTTGATAAAAGCTTTTACCCCATACAAGATTCTCCATCCATTGCTTGTTTTGCCAAACCAGGTTAAATTTTGCTGCCCAAAAAGAAGCAAGGGTACTCGAAATGTGACAAACAAAGAACAAGTGATCCACAGAATCCGGTCTACACGAGCAAAGGGGGCAATTGGTAGGCAAAATTCTACCATGAGAGATAAGCAACACCTGAGTTGGCAGCCGGTTGCGAGTAATAAGCCAAAGATGAGTTTGATATCTTGGGGGCAAGGAAGTGCTCCAAATAAAGGAGGCCCAAGTGATAGCATTGCCCTTTGGCCGCATCAACTCCCAAGCAGAGGCGGAGGAAAAACGACCAAAGGGGTGGGGCAGCCAATGAAAGCGATCATCTTCTTGGTTAAACACCAGGAGGGGATTCCACCAATTGGCCAAGATGTTGATCACGTACCAGCCCATGGGCGTGGTAAAGCCTTTAGCAACCGTCGCTAGTCGGGAATACCGGAGTGGTATATATCTTGGTTGGAGAAGATCTTGTATAAAGGGCCATTTGGGTGCCATGGGTCGAACCAAAACGAAACTGATCGTCCATTCCCAATATTCCACTTGAAGTATTGCTGGAAATGTTCTCGCGGGTTTAATATCTTTCTCCATGCCCAAGAGCAATGAGTAGGACATCCTACTTTAAAAAAGTAGAATGGATCCATTTGCACCAAAGGGATTCCTTATCAGAGAAGAGAATCAAAATGTGCTTAAGCATATAAGCGATATTATTCTCCTGAAGAGTTCTAATACCCAAGCCTCCTTTTTTTGGAAGACAAACATCACACCAAGAGACCTTAGCACCTCCAAGGCCCATCGCCGGGCCTTTCCACAAAAATTGCCGAAACATTTGTTCAATTCGGTTAATGACCGAACAAGGTAGAAAGAAAACATTGGCCCAAAAGGCTTGGATAGAGTGGAGTACCAACCTTATAAGTTGAAGGCGTCCCGCAAAAGAGAGGAATCTATGAGTCCAAGACTGGAGACGCACCGTGATTGCATTTACCAGAGACACACAATCCGCCTTACTCAATCTTGCAGAGATAATTGGAACTCCAAGGTAACGAAAAGGAAGGGTGCCCATCTGGAAGCCTAGTTTATTTAAAATATCCTGCTGAAGATTAGAGGAGCCCCCGGAGAGAAAAATTTCACTCTTTCTAAGGTTCGGAACAAGCCCACTCCAATTAGAAAATTTGTCAATCCCATCCTTAAGCAGTTCAATGGACGGCAAGCTAGCTTCAACAAAAAGTAATACATCATCAGCAAAGAAAAGATGAGAGAGTCTAGAGGGCTTGCAACGCCAGAAGAACCGAAAATCAGGACGCCTAGTTTGGATATCCAGGAGGCCAGTAAATATTTCCATCACAAGGGTAAAGATGTAGGGAGACATCGGGTCACCTTGTCGAATACCCCTACCACTCGAGAAAAACCCATGGAGCTCCCCATTTATAGAAACCGAGTATTTAGGGGTACGGATAGAGACCATAATCCGGGCAATAAACTCCGAGGGGAAACCAAAAGCTTGCAAACAAAGATCAATGAAATTCCAATCCACCGTATCATAAGCCTTCTTAAAGTCAACCTTTATCACGCATTTAGGCCGATAAGGATCAAGGTGGAAACCACAAAAGAGCTCTTGAGCAAGCAAAATATTGTCGCTTATATGCCTACCTTTAACAAAAGCATTTTGGGGTAAGCTAACAATAGAGGGAAGCACATGAGAGAGCCGGTTGGCAATAAGCTTGGTGATACACTTGTAGATGGTGTTACAGCAAGAAATTGGCCGAAAATCGTTAACATTAGAAGCATTAGGGACTTTGGGAACCAAGGCCAAGATGGTCGTATTTATCTCCCACAACAACTTGCTTGTTGTAAAGAAATCTTTAACTGCCAAAATAACCGAGGGTCCAACTATTTCCCAAGAATGCTTAAAGAACTCTACATTATATCCATCGGGGCCAGGGGCTTTACCCACCGCAAGAGAGAAGAGCGTATCTCTAATCTTAGCATCAGAAATAGGGCTAGAGATGAAACGCACCTGATCCTCATCGAGGGTGTGACTTAGAACCGCACGCATCTCTTCCAAAGAAGGCCGAGCAACTGGAGGAGAATAAGCCAAGAGCTCACGAAAATGATCGACAAAAAGGTTCTGAACTGCATAAGGATTTGAAGTGGTGTAGTTCCCATTGGACAGCGAAATATTCTGTTATGAAGATGCCTTTTGTTTACCGATTGATGGAAAAACTTTGTATTGAGATCCCCTTCTTTCAGCCAACGAACTAGGGATTTCTGTCTATAAAAAGATTCTTCTTGAAGGCGCAAATCTAAAAAAGACTGGAGCTGAAGTTTCTCCCATTCAGCAAGCTGAATATTATAAGGGTCAACCTGTAGAGCTTCCTGAGTAACACATAACACCCGTCTAGCTTTAGCCGTTCTATAGGAGAGATCTAAAAAAGACTCCTTATTGAGCTGCTTCAATCTACATTTAAGGCGACGAAGCTTGGAGCAAAGCATAAACATTGGAGTACCCCTAAGCGAGGAGTTCCAAACTTGAGAAACCATATTAGAGAAATCTAGGTGGGTAAGCCAAAAGTTGAAGAACTTGAATGGCTTGCAAGACTTAGGGGCAGGGAGGATCTTAATGACCATCGGAGAATGGTCCAAAATGCTAGGGGCCAAAAACGAAGCTTCAGAGAAGGAGAATTCAACTGACCAGCATGAATTAACCAAAACACGGTCAATTTTCCTTTGCTTATGGTTAGGACCCATTGATGTAGACCAAGTAAATCTGTTACCTGTATATCTGAGATCATCTAAACCGGCTTGAAAGAGACACTCACGGAACTCATCAAAAGCTGGGATGGGCTTCGGCTAGGTACCCTCGTCTGACTTATGTTTCCCAAGTCCTAGGAAAAAAGTATAGTTAAAACGCACCAAGACCAATAAACAGATAAAATCATCAGATCTCATCAGTTAGGATGGGCTTCGCCTAAGTACCCTCGTCTGACTTCTGTTTCCCAAGTCCTGGGAAGAAAGTATAGTTGAAATTATATTCTTAAGTGATGGTTTTATTTATTTATGTTGATGGGCCTTAGAGGGCCCATTCGCCCATGTTGGGCCTAAAAGCCCGACCTACTAGATAAGGGCCCATGTATGAAGGGTTGAGATATGAAGATGTGTTACATTAAGGGGTTATGACTTTTGGGGGAATGTATTACGTTGAAGAGTTACGTCTCTTGGAGGAGACGTATTTAAGAGAGAAAAGAAAAGAGAAAAACGTACATTTTCAACGTACATGAGTTTTCCTCCCTATCTCTCCCTCTTAAAAGCCTAAGAGAACAGTATCCCAAAAGAGACGGATTTTTCTCTCCTTCAAGGCGATAGTACATCATCGAATAGAACGGGATCAGTTTTTCTTCCTCAAAACAACGTTGGTGTTTAATCTGTGGATAGTAAGGTACACACGATTCCGTGGTGTGTCTTTGATCGGTGATGCATGTTTGTTTTTGGGCTCGTCTTCCACGTTTGTTTTAGGGGGTTCGATTTAGTGTCGAATCTGTTTTAGGGAATTAGTTATTCCGAACATTGATATTAGAGCCATAGCTCATGTTTCCCGATCCCTTTTTATGTTATTGAATTATTTTTTGTGGTCGAAATTCGGTCATTCATCTCAGTCAAACTGACATATCTCTGATTTCAAGTCGATTTTATACTATGCCGCAATGATCTCTAAAGATGAGCACGGTCGAGAAGTCGATTCCTGGTCGAATTCTCAAGTCTATTTGCCTTAAAGTCCTTAATAGCCTACCCAGCTAGTCTAGTTATCTCATGAGTGGCCAACTCAAAAAAAAAACATTGTAGCCACGTCAATGAAATGCCCAATTTAACCAATCGAAATTAGAGACTGAAAATTAGAATGTCACAGTCACGCCCCGATCCTCATGCACGCACACATCCCTTACCTTGGTCGATTTTAGAATGCGATATCCCAGGACTACGTATCGCCAACCCTTTCATTTTCAATAGCACATACGGAAGCAGTTATAAATCCCCAGACAATAAAATAATGGGATAGAAAAATATGGCCATATTTTTCATACTAAAAATTCACAATCAAACTTTTACACAACCACACCTCAAAGTATTTTACCATACTATTAACAAAGGTCTAGTCTCACACTCAACCACCTATAAACAGGGTTTACAAAAGAAGGTGGTATCTCAGTCCTCATCCAGGTCGTACTCGGGACCATCATCGGGGTTCTCCTCCAAGTACTCCTCTTCGGGTTCTTTCTCCTCAGGCTCCTAATCAAGGTCCTAAAATAGTTATACAATAATCATTAAGATCACGTCTCAGCAAGTTCTACCCCTTAAGACCTGATTAGTAAACCAATACGCTATCTGGGCTGCCTATGCATGCACGGGTCAGAGAACTTACCTTAGTCTCAGATTCCACCTACATATTAGCACAGCTCAATAGGTACCCAAACAATCACATCACAAATCGATATTTCGATCGATCGACCTAGTCGATTTCATGTCAATCGAACCATTCATCGATCATTTTAATTCAATCAATCAATTCACGACATCAGATCAAAGCAATGATCAATCGACTTAGTCGATTACATGTCATCTCGACCCTTTCTTGTTTGGCTCATCTCATACTATTTATAAGTCCATTCATATCAGGACTGCTCACTACTAAGCTAATAAATAAATAGTATAGCTCGCTTCTGAGATCATTGGGCATACTGCTCTTTGCTAAGCTACCATATCGCCCTTAGGCTGATATAGTATACCGACAGTACTCAATCTAAGCTGAGCTGTCATATCGCCCTTAGGCTAATATAGTATACCGACATTGCTCCCTACTAAGCTGACAAGGTATACTGCTCTCTGCTAAGCTGCCATATTAGAGCTCGTAGGTTGATATAGTATATCAACATATTTCAACAAAATTAATTAGGTATACTGCTCTCTGCTAAGCTGACATATCACCCGTAGGTTGATATAGTATACTGGTATACTACTCTTTACTAAGCTGACATATCGCCCGTAGGTCAATATAGTATACTATCCCACTCATACAACCAATTCCATCTTTTTATTATTCTTGATAAAATATCGTGCATGGGCATACGGCTAGCTTTAGCCAAAATATAATATTTTCATTTCCATAACTCCCATATTTTATGTAGTCCACTCAAATATTTTTGGCATTATCAATCGATGTCCGGTTATTCTTCAATTAATAACCAACGATTATCCAATTAAAGAATAATTCCCACTTTCACAAATAATTCAATTTAGCACGAAATAAAGCTTAATAAAATAAACGGACTACACCACAACAATCATCATAAAATTTAGTCGTCGGCTATCCCTGCCTAATTTCTAGAAAATAAATAAATAATTAAATAAATTTCGAAAATTAATAAATAAATACTAAAAATTCAATTTAGGCCCGCAATGCCTGATTGAAGCCCGAAACAGGTCGGGAAAAGTCCCGAGATGCATTCAATAAATAAGAGTATGTCTCTACTTGCTAATTGCACAATTAAATTGCTTAACATGCATCACAATTATCTAATAATCACTAATCTACTCTAATCTAACCATCTAATTGCACTTAATTAAATCTAATAAACCCTTAAGCATAATTAGCAAACTAAGAAAGTATTAGTGAGTAAAACTCACTTGTGCAAAGCGAAGATTGGAACACCGCGATGGTAGTCGAAATCTGAATTTTTGGCGACGTTGAAGGGCACTTGGGCCGGGCTCAAAAGCCTCACAAGCCCACAGCAAAAGTTGGGCTTGGGCCGAACTCCAATGGGCTGAACTACAGGACTTTGGGCTTTAATTGAGATGGGCTGCTGGTCGCGGGCTTGGGTTGGCTTCGAGGGCCTATGATGGACTAAACTAAGCAAATAACAACTTGCTGGGTTGAGCTGATGCTAGGACTTTTCTAGGCAGAATGAACATCCCAAGTGTAATAACTTGGCACGAGGAGGACACTTAAGTTCCATAACTTCAAAACAATACACTTAAGTGCCAATTTCGAAGTCAAATGGAACACTTAGGTGCCACTCCGGCGAAAATCCGGCCAAATGGGTGACGTGGCAATTTTCCGGCGAGTTGAACACAAAACGACGCCGTTTTGCATGCTGACGTGGCGAAAAAATGCACAAACGACGTCGTTTTGTGTCTGATGTGTAAATAAATAATATAAAAATTAATTTAATTAAATTAAAACTTCCTTTTATATAAATATTCTAAAAAGTAAAAAACCTAAAATTAAAAAAACTTAAAATTAAAAAAAAAAACTTAAAATTAAAAAACTTAAAATTTAAAATTTACAAAACTTAAAATTTAAAAACTTAAAATTTAAACACTTAAAATTTAAAAAACTTAAAATTAAAAAAAATAACTTAAAATTAAAAAACTTAAAAAACTTAAAATTTTAAAAACATAAAATAAAAAAAAATTTAAAAAAATTAAAGTTTAAAAATTTAAAATTTAAAATTTAAAAACTTAAAATTAAAAACTTTTAAAAAAATTAAAATTTAAAAAAATTAAAATTAAAAAAATTAAAATTTAAAAACTTAAAATTTAAAAAGTTAAAATTAAAAAAATTAAATTAAAAAACTTCAAAAACTTAAAATTTTAAACACTTAAAATTATAAAAAAACTTAAAATTTAAAAAAATTCATTTTTTTTTAAAAGGGTGGCTGAAGGGGGGCGGTTGAGGTGGCAATTTTAATATTTTTTAATTTTAAGGTTTTTAAATTTTAATTTTTTTTTAAATTTTTTTCTTATAATTTTAAGTTTTTTTAAAGTTTTTTTTTTAATTTTAGGTTTTTTAAATTTTTAGTTTTTTAAAATTAAATTTTTTAATATTAGCTTTTTTAATATAATTTTTTAAATATAAAATTTTTAAAATATTAACTTTTTAATATTAATTTTTTAAAATATTAAATTTTTTAATATTAAGTTTTTAAAATATTAATTTTTAATATTAATTTTTTAAAATTTTATGATTTTAAATTTGAATTTTTTTTAATTTTTAGTCTTTTTAATTTTTAGTTTTTTTTTTAATTTTTAAAATTTTAAGTTTTAAAATTTTAATTTTTTAAATTTTGAGTTTTTTAAATTTTAAGTTTTTAAAATTTTATTTTAAATAAAATTAAGTTTTAATTTGATTTGATTAATTTTTATATTAATTATTTACACATCAGACATAAAACGACGTCGTTTTTTGCATTTTCTCGCCACGTCTGCACTCAAAACGGCGACGTTTTGTATTCAACTCGCCGGAAAATTGCCACGTCACCCATTTTGACACTTAAGTGTTCCACTCTACTCCAAAATTGGCACTTGAGTGTACCGTTTTAAAGTTATGGCACTTAAGTGTCCTCCCGTGCCAAGTTATGGCACTTCAAGTGTCCCAAACTTGACTTTTCTAGTTTGAAGATGGGTTGAGCAATTCACTGGCTTGGGCTATCGATTGAACCTCATGGAACTCCTGGGCCCGTGAAACTGAAGGCTACTGGGCTTCGGAGGAGATGGATCGATCGAAGAAGCAGCAAGGCCGAAGCTGCTTCGGTTGTCGACTTGATGCAGCTGGCGACAGAAGGAAGCTGCTGGGCTGCTTCGGTGATGTTGGGCTGCAGGGTAACATGGCATGAAGCGGAGAATTCAATGGAGATGAGGCGGTGGTTTGATGACTGTGAAGACAAGCCGAAGTGGAGCTGCAGCGTCGACGTGGAGATGGGCATCTTCATGTGGGGCCAGGCGGTCAACAACCAAAGCTACTAGGGGAATCTTGACTCGGTGAAGACGTGGCTTCATTGAATTTAAGGCGTGTAGTCAACGATGGTGGCTTCTGGTTGCTGCTGGCAGTGGTGAGGGTGAGCTGGCAGCTGGTGTCGAGCTGGGGAAGACGCGGCAGTGGAGTTTCATGGCTTCGGTGGATGATGGCCGTGTGGGAGAGGAAATTTTGTGGGGTTTCGTTCGGTTCTGAGTCAACCTTGGTGGAAGTAAAGAGCCGGTTTGTTGACCGGTGAGGCTTTGTTCGGTGGAGACAACAACAGAGAAAGAGAGGTAACGTGGAGTTGAGGTATTCGGCTGGTGAAAATTTTGGTGGATGGTGGCAGATGCTGAGGTTGTCTTCGGAAGAAAAGGAACAACAAGGGAAATGAAAACAAACTAGAGCAGAGAGCGATCGAGGGAGAGAAGACATCCGAAGGAGGGAGAGGCGGTTGTGCGTGAGGAGGAAGCCAAGGTGGGGGCCCAAAGTCAGCAAGTTTTATCCTCTCCATTGATGGCATGTCCCCTATTACTTTCTAGAGAAATTTCCACTAAATCATTCAATTTTGATGCCAACATATGCTGCCCTCACTATAGATCTGAATTCTTCAATTTAAGCTTCAATTCTCATCCAAATTCTTTGATTTGATGTCCAAATTTGATGTAGAAAACTTCCAAACAATTTTTTATAAATTCCTGACACTCAAAGGCTTGACTTGGAAATCCAAATTTCCTTTAATTTGGCCCGTACGAATTTCCGCTAATTTTCCGCAATGTCCGTATCGATTTTCCACAAAAATCTCGGAATCTCTGAAAAATCTTCGGAGGATGAATCAATGTTCCTAAAATAGATCATGATATGACAGAATCTTCGATTTCCAAAATCGGACTTGAATTGATGGTTAATTTCTATTCGGCGCGTTTTTAGCGTGATCTAGACTATTGGGTAGTTTTCAGAGATTTTTAGGGCAAATAACCCGTGGTCAATTTTCTTCGAATCACTATGAACCCACTCGACTCAATAGCGACTCTCGATTATCGTGAAAATCTTGAGGATTTAATTACAGGCATAGGGTACCAAAACAACAATAAAATCATATTAGTGACGGTCGATGAGAATTTTCCAATTTAGTGGAGTCATCCACAATTGGCTACACATCTCAGTCGAACCGACCTATCTCTAATCTAAAATCGATTTATATATATGCCGTAATGATCTTTAAAGATGAGCACGGTCAAGTAACCGATTTCTAGTCGAATTCTCAAGTTTATTGCCTTAAAATTCCTTAATGACTTCCCTAGATAGTCTAGTTATCTTGAAAGTGATCAGCGCTAAGAATAGCCCTATAGGTGCGTCAATGAAATGCCCGATTTATCCATAAGAAAACAGAATTGAAAATCTAAGATGTCACACATAACCACTTTGATGACTAGTCCGATATTGCAACCCATCAGACACAATTTTCCAATCTAGTTCTTTGATCCAGATACTTGAGTACATTGTTCGGTTGTGGCTGAACACGATTTTGGTGAGCACTTTTGATTTGAATTTAAATGGAAAACTTGAAATATTTATAACAAAGAGGGTCTCATTATGCCGATTCCCCCAAAACATGGAGGCCATGACTCATTACCTTGGTTGATCGAGATTAGAGAAATGAGGCTAAGGAAACTTCTGCATAATGGCTTATCAAAAATGAGTAAAGCTAAAACCTTCTCTTACCAACATGAGATATTGTACTAATAGCTATCAAAAGAGTAAATTGAGTCAATTTCATGGGAACGATTGCGCATTTATTGTTGGCTGATGAAACTGGAGACACTTTCCTTGAAAACTAATATCTAGATGGTTGATGCTTGGATGCTATCATGAAGCACAGAACATATCGAAAAGGTATGCCAAAATGCACACCTGGCAATGAGCAATCCAATCATTGAACTTTCATGAGATACTGTAATTCACACATACCTTATTTTGTGCATCGGTCTTCGTTGCCATCCTCTATAGAACCTCAGGAACCGACGCTCAATTCTAGAAGTCATGTTTAGCCCCATAACCGCGCCGATGACCAGCCCACTTCCAAAACCCATTAGGACAATCTTCTAGTCAAGCTTTTCTGCTAATGCACCAGATGGTGGCGGCGGCGGCGGCGGCGGGGCTTCAATAGGATTTCCACATTTCTTTGTTAGAGGAACTCCACACAGTCCTAAGTCCCCTCCATAGGAGTCAATCTTGAATGTGGTGAATTGGTTTACCTGAGGTATGGGCCCAGAAAGATGGTTATTTGAGACATTGAAGAAAGCAAGAAAACTAAGTTGGGCTAGTGCTGGAGGGATCATTCTCGAGAGCTTATTGCTTGAAATGTCAAGAGATTCTAGTTCGATCAAATTTGCCAGGGACAAAGAGATGGAGCCAGTAAGAGCATTGTTGGAGAGATTGAGCGTCCGAAGTTCAGTTAAACTTCCAACAGAATTTGGGATTTCCCCAATAAAGTTGTTGCTTGAAAGATCAATCACATTGAGATATGCCAATATCCTTTTGTACTCCAATAAATTGCCTTTGTTGATTATTGTCATCGAGTAGTCGTAGTTTCCTTCATCCCCGGAAAATGTGATACTAATCGCAAGAGTTCCATAGTAGTGTGCATCATTTGCAGTGTGGACTTTCATGGCACTCCACATATCAAAGTATCCAGATGGAAGGCAACCCAAGGAGTTGTTCATGGATAGATTGACGATTCGTAGGTTAGGAAACTGGTCACGAGCTTCAAGTTTCCCTATGGCTCCATGAAATCCATTGGAACGCAAAATGAGCACCTTCAAATAAGAAAGCGAGCCCATCCATGAAGGAAAGGTGTCGACAATCTGATTATTTTCAATATTGAGAAATTCCAAAGCGCTACAATTAGCTAATCACCTTGGCAACAACCCTTGTAGCTGGTTATCACTCACATCTATCATCTTCAACCCACATATGTCATTTTGCAATTGAGGAAATCTTCCATATAAATCATTACTATTCAAATTCAAGATAATGAGGCTATCGCTCAAATTGCTTGGACATGGCGGAATAACACCAGATAACTTGTTCTTGGACAAATCAAGGATCCTAATAGAGCTTAGCCAGCACATCTTCGATGAAATTTCTCCAAATAATTTATTATTTGAGACAAGGTAGAATTCAATGGACTTCGGGGGAAGGGGAATTAATCCTTGTATATCGTTGAACCGAAGGTCCAATGTCATAAGATTTAGCCATTTAAAAGCTGTGAAACTGGTGATTGAGTTTCTTGAAAGATTAAAAAATTGCAGTTGTGACATACTCACATTTAAGAACCATGGAGGTGTCGGCCCATAAATTGTATTTTGGGATAGGTCTAGCCATTGCAACCTACTTTGGTATGATAGGAAGATGGGGAGCTCACTTAAGTTGCTAGAAGCCAAGTTGAGAGCAGACAAGTTTGCAAGGCTTGTGTTCATGCCGAGTTCGATCATCGACGAGAATTCATTGGATGAAAGTTGCAATATATCTAGATGTTGAAGTTTGAGTATCACATCTAGCTACAAAGTACCATTTAGATTGTTTGATTGCAAGTTCAGGTAATCAAGACTCTCGAGGTTAGAGATGTTTTCGAGAATTGGGCCGGTTAATCTATTGAATGATAGGTCGAGATAAGTTAACTAGGTGAGGCTAGTGATCTCAACTAGAATTTGACCAGTTAATTGATTGTCATAGAGATCTAAGGAAGTGAGGTTAGTGAGGTTAGTCAACGAAGCAGGAATTTCCCCAGAGAGTAGATTCATTTCAAGATTCAAATATGAGAGTTGGACGAGCTTCCCTAGAGAAGATGGGATTTCACCCGAGAGTTTGTTATGACTAAAATCCAACATGGTAAGTTGAGTGAGGTTACCTATTGAAGATGGAATGTTCCCTGAAAAATTGGTTTGATTGATATAGAACTCGCTAAAGAAAGCCAAGTTTCCGAGAGAAGTTGGTAGCGAGCTTGAAAAATTGGTCTGCATAAAAGACAACGACTTAATAGGACTGCGCAAGTGAAACTCTGGCAAATGACCCGATAGCTCTGGATTTTCACCCAAATCAAGAAGTTGTAGCCTCGGTAGCTTGAAGATGGTTGTTGGGAATGTCCCTCGCAAGTTGCAGTATCGGAGAACAAGTGATGTCAAGGAAGATAAATTTGCAACGGCATCGGGCACCGGAGCTAACACATTTGACCAGCTAACATCAAGGTGTTCTAATTTGGTCAAAAATTAAACCATTTTCTCCATGCTAGGATTCCTCGACTCCAATCCATAGTTCCAAGAGAGATCAAGGGAGGTCAAGTTAGTCAATTTTAGGACTTGAGACGGGATTTGACCTCCGAAGTTGGACCAAGAGAGGTTCAGGCTCGTCAACTCCACTAGATCACCTATGGTAGACGGTATTTGAGAGTAATTGAAGTTGTTCCAGGCAAGATTGAGGCTTTGCAAATGAGTGAGGTGAAAGAGGCTGGCCTTCAAGTTGATAGGACCGTAGAGACAACTTTCGCTGAGGTTGAGGCCAATCACGTAGCCCATTCCTTCATCACAATCTACACCTTCCCAATCACAACGATCCCTATCTTCCAGCTTCCACGATTCTAGCTTGTGCCGATGGCCATAAGGCTCGCAAACTAAGGACTTTGCATCGAAGAAAGATTGTGTGAATTCTAACAAGGCAGACCGCTCCTGCTCATGGAACTTCGTTGAGCGCATTGAAGGCAATGTCTCAGAGGAAGCAAAGCGGAGTGGAATCATGGTGAGGAAAACCACCAAGAGATCAAATGGCATTTGTTTCATGATGATTAAATGATTCAACACTCTTCTTGGGTTTTCGTTTTGCTAGGTAGGCAAGGTAAAGATAGACAAGTATTGAAACCGCATGTCAACTTTATGTTACCTTTAGTCTTTTATCTAAAGTCAACTTTATGCAATAGTAAGTCTAGCCCTCCTCGTAGACATGGAACCTAAGTTTGACCGCGGACCAGGTGAGGTTTCGAGGAAGCTTCGGTGATAACGCTAATGAAGACGATGAAGATGAGGACGACTTTTGCTCATTTGGAACCTGAGTTTGACCGCGGACCAGGCGATGTTTCAAGGAAGCTTCAGCAGTAACGCCAATGAAGACGATGAAGACAAGGACGACTTTTACTTGAGAGAGAGAGAGAGAGAGAGAGAGAGAGAGAGAGAGAGAGAGAAGAGGAAAGGGGCCAAAAAAGGAGGGGAGGAAAATGCCAAAAAGTTCCTGTGGAGCGTGAGAAGTGGGTTGTGTGGAGAGAGAGAGAGGAAAGGGGCCAAAAAAGGAGGGGAGGAAAATGCTAGAAAGTTCCTGTGGAGTGTGAGGAGTGGGTTGTGTGCAGATTTAAATTGGGTTTGTGGCCCTGGGGGTGCATAAGATAATGAATTTTTCTCCTTCCCCTCCTGCCTAGTTTCGAGTCCCACGATAAGAGAGACTCAGGCACTTGTTTTCACCTTGACGGTTTCAAGTGAGTTATTTTTTATTTATTTTTACTGATTTTCTTTTGGAGAAATTTGAAAAAAAAAAAACATCTTTTTTTAGTGCAAGATTTCGATTTGGTGAGAGAATTATGGTTTGAAATTTGAATACTTCCTTAATTAGGCATTTGCTTGACGGATACTTTATTAGATCACTACCTTGATGGACAGGAGGTCGGAAGTGAAGTCTTTACTTATTTGATCGAGTGACCCACCAAATGGAAATGACGAGGAAAGATCCGAGAGACTTTTGTGGTGGTTGTTCTTGTGATTTAATAGTTGGGCAATTTGACTAGTCAATGGATTGACTAGTGAAGGCACTCAAGTCTTATGTGACTTGACATTATTACCTAACGTTTCTTTTGCTCCATAAGCTTTTTTAATCTAAAATTATTAGTGTGTTCCAATCAAATAAACTTGATGGATTCCACATTCCATACGTCGGTGCACGAGAAACACTTTCATTTTTGACTGAATAAATGCACCTTATGTCTATAGATTATAGTGAATTTGACTGATCTTCTATATATTGAGGGGAATGAGGCTTAAGTCAATTAAGAAAAATCGACAATGATGGTAACCTAACTTATGTGATTAACAACCCTATTAACTAGGCTCATATGGGTAAGAACCAATCACTTGTTGATTTAGTGATGCACTATTAAACTTTTTTCCCTCTTAAGATGAGAATAGTGTAAGATCGCAATGAAAGAGAGGTTGAGATATTTAATTGAATGAAAAAAATCGAGGAATCAAATTGCAAAAAAGAAGATATATAGGCATTTTCAATTTCATCATCCCTAATTTTTTTAGCATGAATTTTGAAAATATTGCCTCTCTTAACTCAGGAAACAATCCTCTAGGTGTGATTGGTCACCTAGACAATAGATGAGATTAGTCTTGTGATGGTCATCTTTGATAGGTAGCCATTGCAATGGTGGTCGCCTCGTTGACAGACGACCACCACAAATGGTGGTTGCCGATAAACAAGTGGCCACTATGACAATGTTCCCTTGTGTAGGTCGAGATCAACATTGAGACTTAGATCTTAATATGGTTTCCCATGTTTATGTCGTCGTTGTTGGAAGAATTCCACATCGATTAAATGCTTGATTAGAGATCCTAACATAATATCATAACATAGGTTAATAATTCATATCATGACACTCCAATTGGCTCACACAAAATATTAAACGTGTTAATTTCACCATAGTCAAGCCAAGTCAAGCACGTGTGAGAGAGGGACTTACATGCAAGGAGTAGTGTTTTTATAATTCCATATCGCTTAAATATGTTATTATAATGTATCTTATATTCATGTAGTCAAGTGATGTGCGATTATAATAACATGGGCTGTGGCTTAAGGCAACCGGTGTGACAAATGCGACTACCACCAAGGTGGTCACCCCATTCGTCCGCCGGCAACCACCGCCATCAAGCTAATCACTTCCGATGATGGTAACTCGTTGTAGTTTGCTACCACAATTCTCTTTCCCGGTATTTTCATTTTAATTTTGATGTTATGAAGAAATTTTTTTATTTTTCTTTTTATATATAACTATATCCGATATCATATCCGATGTTCTACAAAGAAAAAAATAAATTGTCACAATTCCTCACATTTTTTATGCTAACTTGTTTTATCATGCCCTAATCATTGTTTTATGTTCAAATACAGTAAGAAATATTACTGTTTGACTTTTCCAAATAATTGTCTGGGGAACGACCATGGCATTAGCTTAGCCGGGCTCTTTGCTCCTTGAAAGCTTAAGAAGGACTGTGTGTGCCTCAGTTTAACACAACCGATCGTTATCTGGTGATTTATTGGGGTAGTCTTAAGACGATTTGGTTGTGTAACTTAGTTACAAAGGATGACTCGGTCTTTCGTTTGGCCCCCATATGATAAAAAGTACTTAAACAAGTGAACAAATGATGATAAGGGAATCATAGAAAAATAATACCGGATAGTTTATTAGATTATGTAGATTTAATCCATCCGGAACTGAATCAAGTGGGTCTCATGGCAAGATATATGTAATCAATGAGGCAAACGATATTGATCTGTGATGTGAACTTAACTCTCCAAATTTGACTTTTGACCACTTGGAGAACTCTCTCTGAATCTTCTTGTGACAGAACGGGTTGAACGCAATTCCTTTAGACCGAACAACCTTTGGACTTTGATCTCTACCGTAAATTGTGTAACACGACAGCTCTGACTTGCTCCTATGGAACCAAGGTCGAAAAGATTGAAAAAAAAAAAAAAACAGTCATTCACCAGGGATGAATCGAAAAGGAAATCTTTAAGAGTCGTGGATGACAGCATAGGAGAGACCATAGCGTATATTTTGACAAGTCAGCTGAATGGATGGCTGTGAAGGCATGGGATGAAAACAACGTGCAGAAGAATTTCCTTGGCTAGAGAGAGAGAAAGTAAAATTGCATGACCATCCTTCATTGAAAAGCACACCTTAATTTACGTCCAACATTGCAGCAACTTCTAGCTATGTATCTATTAAAATATTTAAATAATAAATCAGGCTTTCATCTAACAATTCAAATTTTAAAACAGTTGACACCTGTCCCACAAAATCTCTCAACATATAAGAGCTTGTCATCCTTAGTTCGAATTTTTATATTAAATAATAAATACGCATTCATATAATAGCTTAATTTCGTTTTATGCTATATTTGTGCCCGGAGAGTTCTGAGTACTAATTTGTCTTATGTCATTTGGCATGTATTGGTCTACCACATTCAAGTTCAAGGTACACAATCCCTTCTCCTCAATTCTTTAAAATTTTCTGAATTTTTTAATTTTGTTGCCTTTTTCCTTTTTCCTTTTTTTCTTTCTTCATTTTCCATGAAATAAAAGAAACCTAAGTCAGGCCTATGAAATTCGCCCAAAGTGGAGGAAAAAAGATTCTAGCTTTACTAATTAGAGGAACAATGCTTTGAGATAGTCATGAAGAATGTGAACGACCATGAGACAATGCTTCTAACTTTGTTTCAAGATAGTCAAGAAGAATGCGAACGACTATGAGACGATGCTTCCAGCTTTGTTACAAGGCGTCTATAAAAGGTTTTATGCAAGAATAATTTTTTTCCTAATTTTCCTTAACTAGATTGTCGCTATCCTTTTGATAAATAATTTAGAATTTATTATTTACTATTAGTGCAATTCAATTTTTATTAAATAGGCCCACTCAATTGTGATAGCAACAATATTTAGTGATACGGCAGTTATTTTAAGTGTAATGACCAATATAAACCCATTTGAAAGCAGATTAAAAATCTTAAGGAAAATTGTAGTGGGTCCCAATTCCAAAGGAAATTTTGAAGAGAAGCAAAGTGGCAACAAAAAAATATAAACAACCAAAATGGCAGTTTAAACTTTAAGCAGAAGGCATTGTCTCAACCCTAAATTTGGGGCAGAGGTAACATAATTTATTTAGACCGAGTGGGGCACATTAAGGACGGCTTGACTTAATCAACCCCCAATATTTTCTTGTTATGCTTGACGTCAACTTATGCCCTCATGATACGGGGCGTTTACATCTGACTTGTTTTCTCCTAACACGTAGCAATACCATCTACCAATTTTAATAAACCATTTTGTTGAGTAGGAAATTTCTCATATTTCATTACATTTATGGAAAAAGTATTAAATAAGTTATAAAATAATCTCAATCTTGAACTTTTTAATTATACTAATTTTACTCTAAACATTTTAATGATTTATCAATTTAGTCATCGCGATCAATTTTGACCCGAAAAAGTTGATGCAACAGTCTAATCATTGGTTGTCATATGCTGTGTATCGATGCTAATGTGGATAATTTTTTTAAAATTTTTTCTGAATTTTTTATAACTCTTTTTCCTTTTTCATTTTTTTCTTTCTTCATTTTCCACAAAATGAGTGAAGCCTAAGTCAATCCTATGAAATTTGCCCAAAGTGGGAGAAAAAAGATTCTAGCTTTTACTAATTAGAAGAACAACGCTTCGAGATAGTCATGAAGAATGTGAACGACCATGAGACAATGTTTCTAGCTTTGTTTTGAGATAGTCAAAAAGAATGTGAACGACCATGCTTCTAGCTTTGTTATGAGGCATCTATGAAAGCTTTTGTGTGAGAATAATTTTTTTCCTAATTTTCCTTAACTAGAATGTTGTGATCCTCTTGAGCAATAATTTAGAATTTATTATTTACTATTAGTGCAATTCAGTTTTTATTTAGGCCCGTGCTATTGTGATAGCAAAAATATATATTGATACGACGGTTATTTTAAGTGTAATGACCAACATAAACCCATTTGAAAGCAGATTAAAAATCTTAAGGAAAATTGTAGTGGGTCCCAATTCCAAAGGAAATTTTGAAGACGAGAAAAGTGGCAACAAAAAAAACATAAATAAATAAAATGGCAGTTTAAACTTTAGGCATAAGGCATTGTCTCAACCCTAAATTTGGGGCAGAGGTAACATAATTTATTTTAATTCAAGTGGGGCACATTAAGGACGGCCTGACTTAATCAACCCAATAATATTTTCTTATTGTGCTTGACGACAACTTATGCCCTTACGATACGGGGCATTTACCTTTGGCTTGTTTTCTCCTAACACGTGGCGATACCATCTGCCGATTTTATTAAACCATTTTGTTGAATGGAAAATTTCTCATATTTCATTATAAATATGGAAAAATTACTAAAAAAATTATAAACTTATTGTACTTATACCAATTTAGTCTTAAACTTTCAATTGTGTTGATCATATCCTAAACCTTTTGATAATTTACCAATTAAGTTATCTTGACAAATTTTGACTAGAAAAAGCTGATGTGGCATTCTAATCAACGTTTGCCCTATGTTGTGTATTGATGCTAATGTGGGCAGTTTCAAAATTCTTTCGAATTTTCTTCTCTAAGTGTTTTTCTTGTTTTCCTTTCTCATTTTTTTTATGCCTTTTTGCCTTTCGTGTTTTTTTTCCTTTCCTTTTCACTGGTGGTCGGGCTCAATTGATGGCGACCAACAATGACACCCAAAGAGGGTTGGGTGAGAGTCACCTTTGCCAACTACAAGCGAGATTTAGAACTGAATTGGCATAAGTATAATAGGTTTAGAACTTTTTTGATAACTTTTCCCTATAAATACCCTAAACCATTTAAATTTGATAGTTGATTTCACAACGAAAAGAATTATAGTTTTAATCTCTCCGATAGCAATGTATCAAACTCTATACATGCCACCTTGCATTCAAGTCCTTTAACATTGCTTGACACTACTTCACAACTTCTTTACTTCATTCATCCGGACAACTTGTAGTATTCTTGTGCAATACTTACCCTCTCCAGCTCAAAAAATTACATGTGAATCTCGAGAAAATAAGAAAATAATCCAAAAAATCCTAAACCTATCATACAGTAGCTAATTTAGTCCTTAAACTATTCAATTGTGTCAATTTAGTAACCTTTAGACAATTTTACAATTTAGTTTTGAACCTTTAATTGAGTCAATATAGTCCTAAACCTTAGAAGTCTTTTCAATTTAGTCATAGATCTTTTGATAGTTTGACTTAGTAATGTCTTAGTTTTGACTTAGTAATCTCTTAGGGGGCAAGTGAAGGAGTTCAAACCCTAAGATTTTCTTTTTATTGGGCTTAACGTAAACTTAAATTTTAGAATTGGTAACATTTGATTAACTTATTTACAACGCATGATATTGTTGCTCCATTGAATCATCCTATGGAACTTCTCGCAGAAACTTTGGAGTGGCACTCATGTACCTCTCATGTTCAACGATGTTAAACTTTTATTTTGTTACAATTGTTAGTCATCTACCTATTTTTTTCACAGACGTCTGTGATAAACTTGACGTCTAAAGATAGAAATGTAATTTTCTCAATTATATGTATTAAAAAGTATTTGAAAAGTAAAATATTTCGGGATAATGAAACTTGAAGGTCCGGCCCGAAATCTAGAATGGAATAAAGCCCACAAACCCAGTCAGGGCAGATGTTCTTAATGCCCCTTCTTCATTTTCTTCTTGTTGGTGGAAATTCTGTGTAATATGGAGTCTCAATAGTGTGGCTTGATGACTTGAGCTGACACATATTCGGCTTATTGCGGTTTTTTGTTGTTGTGGAACAGTAAAGTTATAATAGAACTTCGGTATTGGGCATCTGCTTGTTTTTAGTTTGTAAGTGATAGACAAGGGTGAAAATTTGGTGATTGAGCTTAGCAACTGTCTGTTGCATTAGGTTTGCAAGACATTGGTAAGCCTTAAAACATGAAGTCTTGTGACATGTTTCGTTAATTAGCTCTCTCTAAGTAATGTCGTTATTGAATTTAGGCTAGTTTACCAATTGTGAAATTCCTAAACTAAATTATGATGATGGAATATCAAACGAAATGAAATGGGACCAATAAAGAACTATGCAAATCCTATAATATAACAATTATTTACATGCAATTAGTTGATGATTTTTTTCTAAGAAAAATGATTGATGATTTTTCTAGATTACCCAATACCATAAAACCACATTTCACGAACTCAGACAAGCAAATGAGCTATAAGCAGATCACTATTCCATTATATAGAAGCAAAACGTTAAACATCCAATTGACCTCCCGAAGCTAATATTTCCATTATTTTTGCGGTAATTACGGAGTAAACCACAAATTTAAATCAACTACGAGAGTGAAACATGAACAAAGAATTTGTTCATCCCAAATAGAAAAGAAAGACACGACCCCATATCAATTCGTAAAAGATGATTCGATCCTTACTTTCTTATTTATGGGCAAACCGAGCGTTTACTTCACAAAAGAAAATGTAGGAAGACTTAAATTACAAGAAGTTCACAGAACAAGGACTCGCTAATATTTTGAAATCCACGACTCTAATGCATGTTCCGAGTAACATCAGACCATTTCCAAACTTTCGAACTAGTAAGTGAGACTAGTGCATCAATTGAAGTAGATGTAAGACAAATTCCACATATGTTATCATTTTCTTGAAACAAGAAAAGGAGAAGGTAGCCCACAGAAGTATTTTAACAAGGCTGACTATTTCTAGTTAAGCTCCAAACAAAAATGGGCAGGGAATGAACTATTTCAGCAAAAAGAATGCGGCTTTACCCGTATCAACATTCAAGGAAAAGAAACAGTAAATCCGTAGTTCATAATGCTGAACAAGCATTCAACGCACGCAAAAGTCATAAGCAAAAGAAAAGAACAACACGCTTGAGTAATAACCTGCTCACCTGGACTCACCTCACTTCCAATCATGACCCAGAACGACGAACCATGCTGGAGCTTGAATTCATGGCGAACGAGCGGCACCGATGATGGGCCATTGAGCCACGCCTGGTGCGCCTGAAATGTCCCTCGGCGAGACGTTGCTGGCCTTGAAGCAGAGCAACAACAAAGACATTAATGGCGGACAGAAGAGAAGAAGCGTACGGACTAATGCAGAGAAAAGAGAGAGAGAGAGTCCATGAACACAATCATGGCGGAGGCTTGCTCTCGCTCGATCACCAGTCCACAGCTTGAGGTCACCACAGCCGGGTTGTCGATTACCTCTATGTTGAACAGGTACTCCTCGAAACAGAGTGCAGCTTCGTCATTTCATCGAACACCTCCCTTGCAAACTCGATTCTTCCTCCACAGCGTAATCAACCGCAACGGAACTCGGAAAACAGCGAGGGACAGATGATGGAAGAGGAGGGAGGCCGGAGCTCGGAGCTTGAAGCATCGTGAAGCGAGCGCAGTCAGATTGTGATCGAGATCGTCACAGGTGGGGTGGAACCCATAGAGAGGAACCATGGACAGTGGCGAAGACACGCCGGCGCCCGGCGGAGGGAGACGAGCTGTGACGGAGGTGGAGGTGCAGCGATGGCGAGTTGAGGTTAAAGTGTTTCTATTGGCGGGAGTGATGGGGCTGATGTGAACTAAGGCTGCGTTCGTTTCACGGAAAATTGACCATCTCTGGAAAACATTTTCTCAGAAGTCATTTTCCAGGAAAATGGCTATATTTTCCGGTGTTCGGCTAATACTTAAATTTTGAGTGGAAAACATTTTCCACCGTTCGTTAACTAATTTCTTTCTTTTTTTTATTTTTTATTTTTATTTTTTCCTTTTCTTTTCCTTCTCCTTCCTCCTTCCTCCTTCCTCCTCCTTCTTCCTCCTCCTTCCTCCTTTGTCCGCCGCCGCACACCTGACGATGGCGAGCCGACCAAGATCCGGTCGCCAGATCCGGCCGACCAAGATCCGGTCACCAGATCCGGCGAGCTCGGGCAAGGCCCGAGCCCCGCCCAGCTCACCGGATCTGGCGAGGCCAGAGCTCTGCCCCAAGCCGGTGAGGCTCCACCTCGCCCGATCTGGCGAGGCCCGAGCTCGGGCGAGCTGGGCTTCCACAGATCGGGCTAGGCGGAGCCTCGTCGGCCCGGGGCGGAGCTCAAGCTGGCTCGCAACCGCGGCCGGTTGCCGGTCGCCAGTCGTCGGCTGCTGTCGGGGCCGACCACCGGCCAAGCTAAGGAAGAAAAAAAAAAAAAAAAGGCAGAAGAAGTTATGGAAAATGTTTTCCACTTTTCAGAAGTGGAAAACATTTTCCTTAGCTTTGAATGTAAATTTTACTGTTGATGGAAAACATTTTCCTTGAGTAGTTGATTTTCCGTGAAACGAACACCGGAAAATCCGGAAAACATTTTCCTGGAAGTTATTTTCCGTGAAACGAACGCAGCCTAAGTCTAGGCTGCGCTTGGGGTCGGGCCGGGCTGGAGCTTTATTATTTTCTTTTCTCTACTTTTTCTTTTTATTATTATTTTTACAAAAAAAAAATGCATTTTCAACTTGTTGAAAAATATCCAGGCATTAACGCTCCCAGATTGACTCCTAAAAAACAATTTATAGCACGAGACGAAAATTCAAGCTTATGTGTCCCTTGCGAACCTAGGGTCTCTCATAATTCTTTCACAAAAGATGTTACAAGAGCAATGCTCCTTCTAATGCTACTTAACACATTTTCCTTAAAGAATTCATTTTCCGTTAAACGAACATAAGAAAATCGAAATATATTTTCTCGAAAATTATTTTCCGCAAAACGAATGGAGCTATGAATTCCTTGGGGAAAGTGTTTTCCATGAAAGGAAAAAAGTATTCTAAATTAGGAGAAAATGTTTTCCATTTTTGAAAAGTGGAAAATATTTTCTACAATTAATCTATTTTATCTTACACCTCTACAAATCCTCACTTCCTCCTCCCCTTTCTTCTTCTTCTTCTATTCTTTATTTATTTGAATTATTTTTTAATTTTTTTCTTTTTTAATTCGAATTATTTTTAATTTCCTTTTTCTTTTCCTTTTTTTTTCTTTGTTTCTCATCTTCTTTTTTCTTGGCTAGTTGTCGACCGTTGCTAGGCAAGTCTCGAGCTCCTGCAGTTGAACATTGCTCAAGCAAAAAACTCTACATGATTTTTTTTCTTTTGTTTATTAGCACACAAAAGACACAATGGGGTTTTTACTAGGGGTGAGCAGCGGTCTAGGGTCAACCCTGGACCGACCTTGGACCGGCCCAACCCTGCCAGTCTTGGTCCGATTCCCAAGGGGATTGGGTCGGTCCTTGGTCCTGAAATTTCAGGACCAACACTATGCGGGTTGGTCCTCGATCCTAAAAATTGAGGACCGACACTGTACGGGTTGGTCTTAGGGTTAGGGGGTAGCCCGAACCAACCCGGATCATGCTCACCCCTAGTTTTTACCACCAAAAAAAAAAAAAAAAGACACAATGGGAAAACATGCCACTCAAATGGAAGATCCTCATTAGGGCTATGCTTCTTTTCTCTTTTGCTTCTTTTAAAATCCATACGAACATTTTTTAGAGTAAATAAACGTTTGGCGACAATGAGGAAACAAAGATAATAAGCAAGGTTGCCCGGATTTAAAGACAAATTCATATTTGATGGATTTATAAGTCGGTAAATGATGCATGTTAAGTGGTGAAGTCTTAGAAAATATTTTTCTTACTGAACACCGGAAAATTTTCAGGTTTTAGCTGAACATTAGAAAATATTGTCATTTTCTTGAAAAATGACTTCTGGGAAAATATGTTGATGACAAAAATTAGCATCATTAGGGATCACGCATGATATGGTCCGAACTCTAGTGCTCATAAACTAGAATTAACTCAAAGTTCAAAAAACTTAAAAATAACAAAACAATAAGCATATTACAAAATATGTTGATGACAAAAATTAGCATCAGAATATGTCCACATAGGGTTATGCCGTAAATTATCTTAACAATCTAATAAATATGTTGAAGCACAAAATGAACTTATGAGTGTAGGTGTGATCCTTAGTGAACACATGATCATCTGAGCAAAAACTGATCTATAAAAGAATCGAGCCTCTTCTATCAGGCCCCTTGAGGAAATTCTGTGATTGGAAAAGCGGGAAATGGCCCCTTGAAGCTACTTTATGTAATGTCAGATGTTTAACTACATCCTCTTATCACACAATAAAAATTCTAATCATCGTTAGTAATATTAACACAAGTCTCTATACTAAAAAGGCTATTTGAACATACAATGATCATGAAATGTTTTAATATCTTGGGACAAAATAATTTACCATTTCTGACACCACACATAAACAAGAGAATATTTTATTATGCTAGAATCAGCACCAATGATGTTACGTCCAGATCTGTGCTTTACATGTAGAATACAGAGTCACAAAACTATAGTTCAAAAGTAATTTCGCGATGAGTTCACCACAAGAATGGGAACTACCTTGAACTGCAAGTTTGACTTAGGTTATAGTCAAATAAAGAGATTAACTAACACAAATACGAAAAATGAACAACATAATCACAACAAACCAAGAATCAAGAATGAAATGCAAGGATGTTGTCTAACTTGATATTGAAGACCTTTATAGTGTCCTTATTGTGATTGACTACTATCACACAAGAATTCTATAGCTATAGATATACTCCTTAGCATGAGCTTCATATCCTACTGCCACAGCAAGAAACATTGCCACAATCCCATAATCCGTGCCATTCCCTTTTAACAGGCTATACTATAGAAGGTCATACCATGCGGCCCACTTACTATATGCACAAGTAACTGACAATCATTGAACATGCAATAGAGTTGCATCACAATACCATACATGATGTCCATGATATTCAGAAAAGTGCCAATCATAATCCAAACGTCTTACCTAGTTGTGCAAAGCAAATGAGAGGATTTAACAAGAAGAACCAATGCACACGGATTGTTACAATCTAACCTTGAATCACCTAAGCATTGGCTGATGGATTACTAAGTCTAGACTTAGTTCGAGCTCTCCCAAACCCATATTAATTTTCAACTTAAGTTTCTAAGTATTTAACATGCAAATGATTCTTATCTAAGAGTCGTCAATAATCGATTTATAGTGGGTCAATTAGATACCCAAATAAAGTATCGGGAGAAATACTTTACTTTTACAAACTAGAGATTAAATGAGTTCGGGGACTTAATCAAACTAGATTACTCTAACGCCTTTTTCATACATTTTATCTTTTATTTCAAAAATATTTTGTAAGTAGCTTGAATTAATTTTAAACTTATCTCTAACAAGTAAGGTGATCATGCGAGTGCACATCCATTATTAACACTCAATCATCAAAGCAATAAATAAGTCACAAGCATAAGGAAGTAACACTTACCTCAACACAAACGCAAGCATCTGCAACAAATATTAATTAAAAACACATTCAACCTAAACATAATTTCTAGTTGTCAAAAAATTTTGCTCAAATCTCTTTTTGGGTTTTCTTTTATGAAAACTAAGCTATATGTCATGCAATTTAGCTAAATGGCCTAATTCTAATGATGGACAATTTTTCATTAAATGGACCTAGCAACAATTACTAAATGAAATGCATTTTATGGACATTATATATTGTAATGTTATTAAAATTCATTATTAAAAATTAGTAAAAATAAAAATACACCTAAAATGAGATATTGTCTATTTTAAGTTACAAAATGGACTAACATAAATCATATCTTAACTTTAAAAACTTATGTCAACAAGCAATTCAATTCAAAGATATTATCTTACATGCATTCTAATTTAGTTAGAAAAGTATCTAAAATATTATATCATGCAATTCTATCTAAAAACTCAATCCCAAACCACATGACATGAATTTTAGTATTTTCAGTATGAAGAAAGCAACAAGAATATTCAAACCACTCAATTCATGAAGGTATTGTCCGATTGATTCAAATACAGAAACAATATCTAATCATCCAAATTTTTGCGAATAAAATTGATAAATTGATCTTAAGCCTTCAAAAGATCAAAATATCAATGTTATGAATATACTTTTAAATTCGAATTTGTCGACGCATGGCTTGTGAATGGTGGCCAGTGGTGCCACTCATGGCAGTGGGTCACGCAGTGGTTCACAGGGATGCTAGTCGACAAGTTCTCATGGTGGTGCTTATGATCAACGAAACTACAAAGCGAAAACTTCACGGGATGGCTCGGTTCAGGGATGAGCTCGATGGGACAGCAGCTCGTCTCGACGTCAGGCCAAAGGATAGTGTTGGAGCAGCTCACGTAGGGGCTCGGCGGCTCAGCACGGCAGGGCAACAGCGAGCTCAACGAGCTCGCCGGGGACTCTGCGCTTAAAGAAACGCAGGCGTGAAATTTGATAAAGACTGCCTTGGTTAATTCCTGCTTTTTGTATGTCCCCCAAAAGAAGACCGTGTGGGATTTTTCCTTCCTCGTTCTTTGCTGAATGCCTCCACTGAAGACTTTGACCAGCAACCTCTTACCACTTCCGTATCTCAAAAGAAACAAGAAAGTGGCATCTTCTAACATGTAACGGGTGATGAAACCGTGGAATAATTGCAATAACGTGCCAATAAAACCTGCAGTAAAAATAAAGATCAGAACTTTGCAAGATCGGTCTCGGCACGTTGCTGCAGCTTGATGTGGCACAACCAAGGTTACTCGTCGTGGGAAACTCGCTGGAAAGACTTGCAGAAGACACCTAACACACAAAGATGTAATCTGAAATTTTTGAAGGCTCAATGTGATGAGCAGCGGCTGATGCCATGAATGCGACGCAGGGCTGAGATCTCGCTGGAAGTGTCAACCCTGCTGCAAAATGTGGATGTCACGGCGAGCCGCTGAGGACAATGGATGGGGTGGGCCTGGATCAATGACGCATAGGCATGAGGCAAGGAGCAGTTTCAAGCTCGCTGCAGGGCGGTGTGGCAACGAGATGTCTTGGCCAAGGCTTGGCTAAGAGCTCCCTTTCTCTCCTCTCTTCTCTCTCATGTGTGGTCGCGTATATCAATCGTGAAGCCCCCTCTTCTTTTGCAAATCACACTGGTTTTTATAATGCCCCCTTACCGACTTCTTGGGATGTCAGCGTATTTTCTTTCTTTACTTCATCAACCAAATATTCTTTATTTTGCTGATCGAATCTCGCCTCACCTCAACTCACTTTTTTATTTTTATTTTCTATCTTTATTTTCCATATATTGCATGAATATATAAAAGATCCACCGCCATATCATTCTTTCTTTTTGTTGACCAAATTTTTCTTCAATGCTCTTGAACGAATATTAGAAGAATAATAACAATCATTTCCAAAATATAACAATCTTCCAACTCCTCACCATGGGCTTAGTCTAACTCATTAAATTAAAGCTCAGAACCATCAATTCAAACCCATCCATTACTAATCCAATGCTGATGCAATAATAAAAAATATAATAAATGCTCCTAAAACTATATGCTCTACAATCTAATATCAATATTTTTGCTTAGGGATTAGAAATTAATCCATAATTTTCTATGTAATAAATAAATGATTGGGTCGCCAAAATTTAGGTGTCAACAAAGATTTAATAAGAAGCCTAAGTAACTCGTGACATGTAAGGCTTTGGAGCTAAAATCCAAATATTAGCATTCTCCATTTATCTATAATATTTGAACGAATCATAGACTACAAAATGTCATAAACAGCAAATGAATGGAAAAGGATGAGAAAGCTGCTCTTAATAGGAAATGCATTTCATGAAAAATTTCAGATCTTTCTTCAAATACCCACAACACTGAGAGTCTAACAGAGGACCTTATGCGTGAAGCATGGACAATTCTCTTTGCTCCTTATTATTAGGTATTCTAATTTCTAGTATTGAAGTGCAGTATTCTTTGAAAGTTTATGTGAAATTGCACTGGTCGGCTTGATACGCAACGGCCGGAATTCAAGTAGACATTTCACCAAACACCTGGTCGGAGGAGCTCCGGCCGGCTTGATACGCAACGACGCACACCAAATGTTTGGTGAAATGCCTACCTAAATTCCGGCGAGGTTGGTGGCGGTCGGCGGCTTATCGGCGGCAGCTGGACGTTCCGGGGCTCCTCGGCTTCTTCTCCGGCCCGTTCCCTCTCCCTTCCTCTCGATTTCTCTCTGTCTTTTCGTGCTCTCAGTTTCCTCGGTGCTTGCTGTGTTGTGGGTTCCGATTGGGGTTGGAAGCGGTCGGCGACTCTGGCAACGATCGACGGCAGCAATCGACGGCCTAGGGAGGTCTCCTTCTCTTTGTGTTTCTCTCTCTGTTTGGTCTCCTCTCTGTGTTTCTCTCTATGCTTCGTTCTCCTCTTAGTGTTTCTGTGGTGCCGATTCTCCTCCTCTCCCGCTGGTCTTCGCCCCCTCCTTTTTCTTCCCGTTTCTTTCCCTTTTTTGGCTCTCTTTTTCTTTTGCAGGACCTCGCACGAAGACCACGACCATGCCAGTTGCCGGCCAGGCATTCCCGACCCGCGGATCACGCTGCCATCTCGATCTCCCTGCTCCTCCATCGCTGCTCCTTCTGCTCTCTGCTGCTGATCTGTTTTCTGTTCTTCCTTGCAGGTCCTGCAGCGAAGACCGGCTGGAGGGAGGAGAAACGAGCGCGGGCCGGGCCGAAGGAGAAAGGGGGCTTGGGCCGGCCCAGCGCGGGGGGAGGAAGAGAAAAGAAAAGGGGTGGGTCGAGCCAAAGCCGATCCAGCCCGACCCGACCATTTTCAATCGTTTTTTTTTTTTTTTACTTTTGTTTTTTTTTTTTGTGACTAATTCCTAACATTGTACACGATTAAGTTCTAAAAATTGTAAAATTTAGGTGTCAACAATAACAAAATAAAATCTCATTAGGGTCATCTCTATATGTGGCTTATAAATAGTTTACATTTCCTTTATTACATAACTCAAGTCTTTCGGTAATTGAAATAACAAATAAGAAAAGTTATTTGGAATCATAGAACATGGTATAATTAAAATGTTAATCGCATATAATGTCCTATGTCGAATTTTGTGGATCAACATTGTTGATCCTGTTTATATTTAAATTCTTCATTCTCAATCATAAAAAAAAAAAAAAAAAAAGTTAATGGGTAAGAAGATGAATCGGACTTACATAAAGTGACATATCTTGATACTCCAAAACAATGGATATGCTTTTTTAACCAATCTATTAAATAAATGAGCCAGCAACAATTCATCAACAATAGTTTGTCTTTGTGAGAAAATGTTGGATGCTTTCAAAGCATCATGTGATCAACCACCCAAGTAATTATGATAAATCACTCAATAGTCTCTCTTTTTGCGCATGCACTTCCCTACTGCAATTATTTGTCGCTTCAATATGGCTTCAAAGTTTGGACAATTTTAAGCTCTCTTTAAAAGTGCCAAATGGCCCTTCCACAAGTCAAATGTTGAGGCAAGTTTTAGGGCCTAATAAGTAAGATGTAATTAAATGAAAATATACGTAGTAAACT
Source organism: Eucalyptus shirleyi (assembly GCA_017140165.1). Taxonomy (NCBI): domain Eukaryota; kingdom Viridiplantae; phylum Streptophyta; class Magnoliopsida; order Myrtales; family Myrtaceae; genus Eucalyptus; species Eucalyptus shirleyi. Next base: position 30,979,790 of record CM029450.1, read on the forward strand.
AAATATAAATCGTAAAAGTTGAAGACATTCATGTTGAGACTAGTAGTTTGGACGGTTCAAAGTCAATCTTGTTTATGCACTAAGTTCACTCAATATTTATGTTCAATTGATAATTTTACCACTAATGCATAAGGGTTAGTTTCTAGAATTTAACCATAATAATATCATGTCTAAATTCGATCCATTAAATCTCAATTGTCAAAAGGATGATTACTGTACTATCTATTGTGTATGATCCAATAGTCTCTGGTAAATCATATTCATAGAATAAAATTTTCAAACGAGGGGAATGATCGTAATGGTGCAAGTGGAACAAATTTAAAATTGCATTTCCATTTGTCGATTGTAATATATGATCATTAGTTTTTGGATTTTGAGCTAAGAATGAATTCCAATTTGTATTCTTGTTTTAATTTATAGGTGGAGATGAATTTGTTCAGTGATTACCACAAAAATTGTATTTAATCTGTGGAAGATCATAAATTCTCATTGTAAATTCTCATCCTTGAATTTCTTGGGAAGAAATCCAAGTCAGTAACTCGAGTCAAGTTGAGCTAAGATTGACACATCCAAATTTGATTTCATTACTAGAATGTGTGAAGTCCAACTACGTAGGAAATTTTAGAGTTTCTCTCCTTCTAAACGAGAGGATTACCCATGAATAATAATTCATGGTCATAATACGAAATAATTTTAAATGTAATATTGAATAGGAGTGATCGATTCCCGGTTCGGTCTAGTTCCACCTAGGAACCGTGAATTGATCTTGGGACCGGGAACTAGACCGAACTAGTCTCAGGTTTGATCCAATGGAACCGATCATTTAGCCAAAAAAAATAATAAATTATTAAAAAAATACTGGAGCTATTACTATTTTAGGGTTTATTGCTATTTTTAAAAATATATATTTAAAAAAAAAAAAGTTGGCCCAATCCAATCTGGTTCCCCCTATAATTGGTCCCTAGAACTGGGAATTGAACCAAACTAACCAGTCCAGTCTGGTCTACGTGGTTCTTAGTTCGGACGGTCCTATATGCCCATCCTTAATATTGAAGACAAGCAAAGTAACAAAAAAGATTGACCAAAAAAAAGCAACCAAAACAAACAAACAAACAAAGTGGCTGTTTGAAGTTTGAACAAAGGGGAGTGACTCAACTCTAAATTTGTGGCAGAGTTAATGCAATAATAATTACCGGACAAAATTGATAAATTGTCAAAAAATTTAAAACAAAAGTTGACAAATTGAAGAATTCATAGTTGAATTGATTTTCGTATAATAAGTTAGAACTTTTATTCTAATAAATGAGAAAACCAAATTAAGTAAAATGATCTCATAATAAAAGAAAATGAAAGAGTTAAAAAGTAAAAAAGAAAACAGTGTATGTGAAATTATATATAAGTAAATTTAGAAAGAAGAATGTTGAAGAAATCCGAAAATGCCTCAGCAAATTGAAGAGGGGCCAACGTGTTGGCACGGAGGGCATGGGCATCGTTAGTTTGATATCTTTCACAAGCAATATAATTTTTTTTGAGTACTTATTTTTTTAATATTGCAATTCACACAAACAATACTGGCATATATATGTGTGTGTGATTTTCTGCCGTAATATTTCAAAAATTAAGGATCTTGTTGTTGTTTTCAAAGAAAATATCAAAAAGCTCATATTGTTTCTAAGCATATTGAAACAAGCTCATTCGGGGCAAAATCGATCATAGGATATTAATATGTGCGGAAGCAATTTTTTTCTGAGTAGCATACATATGGCCACAATGTGCATGGCCCCAACAGCTAAAAAGCAGTAGACAACCCAATTAAAATGTGTTGTTTTATAAGCATGAGGTAAACCCATTTAGATCCATTTATACGGGCGCTTTGTTTTTTAAAACCCCTAAAACCCTTTTTCAATCCATTTATAATGGGTCAAAATATTTCGCTAACTCTCTTACCAAAGAATCTCATGCGAACCACGTGAGAAGTTCTTTACAATTACCAGTTTCTCCCCCACTGAGAAGTTCTCTACAATTACCAGCTTCTCCCCCACTCAGCCATCGTATAAATTCATCTTGAATCTTGATCATCACGGGGAGAAACGAGAACAAAAAAGAGAGGAAAAAAATTTAGAAATATATAGTACTCGTCAGTTATAGGAAATTTCACATAATCGACGAATCATAATTAATGGCTAGGACATAGTATCCTCAAATGGAATTAAGTATAAAATCACTTTTGTAAATCTCTTTTTATTACTGACGATATATGCCATAATTTATTAAAAGAAAAATACTAAAAATGCAAACCAACACATTGTCCCTCATTTCTATCTTACCTTTAATTCCTCCGACTTCATCTTATCACAACCTCTAAGGTCACAACCTCCGACTTCATCTTATCACAACCTCTAGCATAACCCATTGCTTCACATTTTCATCCAAAAACCTCTACACTTCCTCCATGACACCAGTGATTCTGCAGCATCATGCTATTCATGAAAAGCATTATTTCTTGATTTTGCTAGAGAAATGAATCAAACCGTTCACCGATCAACAATGAGAACAGTGAGAACAGCATTCCCCTTCCATCTCATCTTCTTTCATTGTGGATCTTCATCAATCCACCATGATAGCAATCGAGTTGGTGTTTGCCCCATCGAATAGAGGTTTAGAGAAATATTGAACTCTTCAAATCTGATTTTATTTCTTTTGTTCCCTAAACAAATTTATGAGCATTTGAACACATTTGGTAACTATACAAAATTTTTATTTCTAAAATTAAAAAAAAAAATGAATGCGTATGGAACAATCCTCAAATTTTTTTGTGACTTAGAATTTGAAATTTTCTTTCTTTCTTTCTTTCTTTCTTTTTTTAGTCCTCTTCTTCTTCCTCCTCTAGCTAGTCATCAGACCTCAGAGACCTCGTAAACCCTCGGGAGGTCAACCATCCACAATCACGACGAGGGCCTGGCAAGGCTCCAACAAGGTCACCAGCCATTGCCAAGCTTGAGGACCAATTAGAGGAGAAAAAAGAAGAAAATAAAATTAAATATCTTGATTTCAAATATTATTCCAGGAAACAAAAAAGTAACTTTTTTTCAACTTTTTAGTTCTGTTCCAAATCTATTCCATGACCACTAATTTGTCATTAAGAATAAAAACTAACTGACATTACCAAATGATTTTTTTTTCTCTTTTTATTCAAGCAAACAAAAGAATAGAAATAATCAAGAATTAAACAAGGCCTCCATTTTCTTCCAACTTCAACTCACCCTCTAATGTGAAATGTAGGAGCATAGGAAGCATGGAATTTGTCCTCCGATACCTCAGCACTTCTTGGCATCACAATCTTCGCTGAATAAGATCTAATCCTTTCCTCCGCATAACTTGTTTCCCTTTTCAACACTTCAACACTCTATTCGAGAGTCCCAGCTTTAGGTCCTGCTTTTGTGGACTTCGATACTCTAGGGAGTTCCTGATGCGATCAATTCGAATGACATCACAACTCAGTTTCATGAATTGATTGAAGATTTCTTGCTCCATTCCCTTCAACACCTTAAATGAGTCCAAAGTGAAGTAAGAGAGAAGGGTGGAAACATTACGGATCTGTTGTAGACAGATGGTTAGTATTGCGGGTTTGAAAAGTGGATAGCTATTTTAGTTATGTATTAGTTACATGTATTCATTTACTTTGCAAGAATGACTAAAAAAACAGCTAAAAAAGGTATGAAAATATTATTTACATGAAAATTGAAATTATTCCCAATGAGTCGTGGGGAAAAATGTCTTATTCAGTAGCAATAAGAAGGCTCTGCACAAATTGTATGGGCACCTGTTACTACCAGAAACTTTGCCGTGAGTGCGGGAGATAACTAAATATATTAGCCTCATTCTTGACTAAGAGGGACTTATCTCTTCATACAGCTATTTGCAGGGGGGGTCAAGTCATCATGGATTGTAACTAAAGTAACAAACTATCATTTAAAATTGTTAATGGTCATTAATACGGTTGTTAAGTTGCATTATAGATGCCTAGAAAATGTCAATAAATCGTGTAAGATTTTATACTTATAGATGTAATATTAACTCTATTCTTCCCAACACACGTAGCTCAGACAACGCCCTCATTAAGGGAAGATCATCATATACAAGTTTTAGGTCCCACTCCATTAACGTACTATTGAGACTCCTATTCCTTTAAAAATTGAAGTAATTAACTTTTAAGTTCTTTTGACAAAAAAAAAAAAAAAAAAAAAAAAAAGTCCTAAGAAAACTAGTTACAAGAATCGTCTCCTAATGACAATCTTCTACATGTACTTCAAAAAGCTGCTTACATGCTTCTCTTTCTATTTCTTGCAGAGTAAAGGCCACGAATCAAAATAGCCAAATCACTCTCCAGTGAAACCTCTTTTATCATTTCCACACTGCAAAAAACACAAGATATGTCTATATGACTATCCTGTGAATCCTTCATTGAAAAAGTAACCTTTGTAATCTATGAACCATGTGAGAGGGAATAAAGACATTGCACAGCCATATATGTATGCTATGTTATAAACATCTAATGCAAGCTAGCAAGTGATGAATCTGAAGAAAGCTTTATTGCAAATCAGATCACAACGTGACACAACTCTAAAGAATGACGAGTTTAGATCTCTTGGATATCTATCATATTCACATGTAAACAAATGATAGAGCTCTGTTTTACCCAACATATGAGAACATACTTTCTAGTAGTCAAAAAATCGCAACATTCCTGACCAGATGTCAACAGAGTCAGTTCTTCAACATTTATACCTCTAACCTCGAAAGAGAACTAGTTCTTCAAATAAGGCCAGAATGAAGTCATGCTTTCTAAACATCAGGGCAAGATAAAAAGTAACTTAAGGGCGAGGAGAGGCAGCATTTCGTTGACCAAGTAAAGCAGGAGGAGAAAAAATCTAACACAGTTTATGTAGACATTTTGGGAGATAACTCTCCAGTCTTGACATAATGTGCAAGTTTAAGGAGACCAAAGAACATAGAATAGTCCAACAAAAATCCATAATCTTTTCTCTTAAAGCACACATATCTTCAAATGAAATGCCAAGTGTAACTTACATTTGTGAAAAGTGTTAAACTTGGTAAGCACAACCCGAAACCTACAACAAGAAAACTAACTTCAAGTAAGCATTGTCATGAATATAAATTAAAATGCACTCTAAGATCCAGCTTTCATCATTAGAAAAAAGGAATCCTAAAAGGAAGTGCCACAATATTACTGTCAGAGATACTGTGAAATTCATCTTCAACATAAATCCATTGTGGTCAGTAAGACTCAGGCAATTGGGAGCCCGAGCCAAATATTAGGAAGACGTGAGAAAATAGATGGCACAAGAGTTATGGACTTCAACCCCACACAACACAAAAAAATCCACCAGAAAAGCAAAATAACTCTTAGGGAGACAGACCTCTTAGGATACTGAAAACTGCAAAATGAAGAGTTGACTAATCACTATTAAAAGAAATAGTTTCCACTTCTTGTGCAATACATAAGCATAAATCAATAACTGATCAATGGTGGTAGAACACTGATATATTATTGTGTTCTTATGACAACCAATTTCTATTACTAACATCTGTTCAACTTGGACAACACATACAACATGAGAATACTAATTTTGGCACCACAAATAAAGTAATCTCACTCAGTACTGTCGATTTGTTGAAGAGATCCAGCAAAATTGTAAGAGAACATTAGGTGAAGTTGAATTTCATCCAGAGATGAAGAAGCTTTTGTTGCATCTCATGGACCTGATGAAGAGACAAAAAAGGCTCTAAGAATGTAATAGAGGACAAGAATTGATGGGACTTTTCAAAAAAGGACCAACTTTCAATTCCAAATCGCAAAAACGGAGGTAGGGAAGGTACCTTTCTTTTGTTTGGGGGGGCTTCTTTTCTTTTACCAAGCGGTACTTACTTCTGTAAGGCAGGTTTCTTTTATTTTACCAAGCAGTACTTCCTTCTCTCTAAATGCCACAATTTCTACTTCTCTCTGCGAGAGATATGGAAAGTAGCTATTTCCAAGGCTCTGGGTTCTCACTTAATTTAATTCTGCAGAAGGGATATCTTACTTGTGAATAGCTTCCTTTTTTTATGGTGGGATCAAAGCCATAAGGAAAGTGATAATACTCAATTCTCAACAGAAATCCCTGCATGGAGCCAGTGGATGGCAATGCCATCCAATGCAAGATTTCCTCCCAAGTCTCCAACTTTCCACATGCCCAACTCATACAGCTGAGAAATACTTGAACTCCCTTGGCCTCCTAGACAAAACCAAAGCTGATAAAAAAAAGCCATGGATTCCACATGAATTCATTGTCTATCACATCATAAAAGCAAGCCCATATTAAATAGTGCTTGTGTTAGCTAATCCACTCTCATCAATGCTTAACATAATGAGCAAATTCAGGATCTTTACAGGTTCATGACAGGAGAAATAAACTTATGCCCTCGCTACCAATAATCCCCACAAGAGCATATGCCACTCCCGAAGTGATGAAAGCGGCTGGAATCTCTCACAACAATCTCACGATCAACAATCTTTGCAATCAGTTTAATTGCAAAATGACAATCCCCACAAATGCGAAGATTCTTCATTACAGTTATCGTACTACCCTCAACAGTAGTAATCAATGCAAATGCAATAGCAAGCCTTTCACTATGGTAAAATAATGACTCTTCCTTCTGTTCATCTTCCACGTCATGGAGAGAGAACCTCTTATCTGGAAGATAACCCAATTCCTTCAACTTCATATTCAACCAATCCAGCTTCCAATATATGTTCTCACTCAAAGAGTGGGATTTATCCCCGGAAAGAAATAAATGCTTTTGCCCCTTTATAGTAACCCAACTTCTACCTGGTTGCTTCACAATCCCTTTATCCCTCATAGTCACTCTTAATCGCGAGACATCACCCCATCTATTAGCAGAAGCATAGAAGTTGGACAGTAAAACATAAGCAGCACTACAATGTGGTTCTAGGCCAAGAATATAGTTTGCAGCTCTTTCTGCCAAATCTAGGTTAGAATGCATCCTGCAAGAACTAAGCAAAGCAAGCCACACTATGGAGTTAGTTTTAAGGGGCATGTTTCTTACAAAATCCTCTGCTTCCTCTAGCTTCCCACATCGTCCTAGAACATCCACCATACATGAATAATGCTCGTGTTTCAATTCGATAGAAGTGTTCTCACTAAAATATCTGAACAAGCATCTCCCCTTTTGTAACATCCCAGAATGACTACACGAAGAAAGCAGTCCCGTGAGTGTGATCTCATCTGGTTGTACCAGTCCGCGTATCATTTGGCTAAACAACTCCATAGCCCACATCCCTCGGCCATGTTGTGCACACCCGCAAATAATGGCATTCCAGGTGACAATGTTCTTCTTCTTGAGTCTTTTGAACACTACAACAGCATCATCAACAGCCCCACACTTACTATACATGACTACAAGAGAATTGCCAACAAATACATCACTTCCCAATTGTAGCTTTACAGCTGAAGCATGGACCTCCTTACCTCGATCTAGAGACTCTAAACTACAACAAGAATTTAGAGTGCTTACAAATGAAGATCGATTAGGAAGAACACTTGTTCTCATCATGTCATTGAACACCTTCAGGCCATCTTCATGCCTACCATTCAAGCCATAACCGGTTAGAAGAGCCGTGCATATGACCACATTCCTATGCACTGCTTCATAGAAGACTTGGGTTGCTTTCTCAATTCGCTTGCAGTTAGCATAGAACGTGATAAGAGAAGCACATACAAATACACTAAGGCAGAATCCTGACTTGAGAACATGACCATGAATCTGCATGCCAAGAGGAAAAGACAATGCATTTGCATAGGCACTCAATGCACACGTCAAAGTACTCGAATTGGGCACAACACCAGACTTGAACATTCTCTCAAATACATTTAAAGCTTCTTCACTCTTACCGTTTTGGTCAAGCCCGCCAATTATCGAAGTCCATGAGATCACATTTCGGGAAGGCATTTGCTCAAACAATTTCACAGCATTGTCCACCCTGGCATTCTCACAATACCCATGAATCATTGCATTCCATGCAGCAAGATCTCTTATGGGCATCTGCTTGAAAAATACCTCTGCCCGCTCAACCTGTCCAAATCGAAAGAACCCATTTATCATCGTTGTCCACGAAACAACACTTGGTTCAGGCATTTCATCAAAAAGCTCTTCCGCCATCGTCAAGTCCACACAGTCCAAGCAGCCTTTGATCATCGTGTTCCAGCAAATTGCATCTCTCACGGGCATTTCATAGAACAGTTTCAGGGCGTCATCAAGGCGGCCAGTTTGCAAGCGACCCACGATCATCTTCGTAAATGAACGAACATCTGGGCATTGAAATTTGTCCAGTACCTCTGGAGTTTCATCTGGCTTTTCATCACCAGGTCCATCACAGGTCACATGACTCGCACATCTGAAGAAGTGCTTGGAGAGATGGGTGCAGGTTTCAGATGAACTGAGCCATGAAGAAGGGAATGAACATGTGCAAGAGCATCTGAGATTTGGGAAAACAGCGTGAAATCTCATCATGACGACAGGCTCCTCTGCTCCTGTTGTCCCCGTGGGCAGGACACACAGGATGTTATCTGGTTTCTTCCTGCCGCAATAACGTTCCCATCCTCAACAATCACACAGCTGTTCAATCAAAGAGTCCAATTTGAGATCATTCACTAATTAAGACTGAAATACTAATCATCTTAATTTGAAAACAAACTAACATATATGCAATGCACCTGGTTACTGAAAACCAGTGTCTTACCCAACTGGAACTTCAAGGCTGTCCAACGCAAGCTTTGCCTTATATAAGAAAGGAAATAGATCTTGTTACATGTTAGGAGAAAAAATATGAGAATAAGAGTCAAAATTCTCTCACGCATGCACGCATAAAGGCAAATTCAAGAGGAAATCAGCATCACGTTGCCAGCAGTAAAAATGTTTCAGTATCATTATGCAGCTACCAATGGAACAAATGCATGTCTCACCACATACTCATCCTGCAATACAGATGCAAATCCCACCTAACAGTTAAACCGATACGGCTCTAACAACAGCACAGCAAAAATGAGAAATAATTTGAGAAACTACATGTTGCTCAGTTCAGTGTATCTTATCATGGGTACCTCAGAGGCTTTTCTTTCGTTAATGAGGTTTCACTCAAACATTCAAGAAGCTTCCTTCCTTTACAAATGTTATGGCATATAAGGATGAAGAGAGATCCCTGTTGTGAAGCCCTTGCAAATCAGAATTGACAATCAGCATCTTGGGATTTTGTCTCTATTCCACTGAATAACTTATGTAAACTCTGTGTTTCTCGTGATTTTTTTCTTTTTCCATATCCACACCACAGTGCCAAAGAAAATAACCACCCAACCAATTATCCATGGGTACAACTGATGTTGACATTATTCTCATGCACCAAGTAAATTTGGTTTTAAATTTTCCCTAGGTGCTAAAGTCAAAAGGTGGTAAAAGGATTGCACCGTCAAGCAAACACCTTTCCTGGTGGCTTGCCATCTCATTGCATCTTCTTCATTTCTCTCTGGTTTTGCCTCTTCAAAAGCCTTATGAAACTTAACACAGAGTCCTATCCCAGTGATCAAAGCTTTTGACAATTTAATTGTCCTGGCAAACCTATCACCTGCTGCCCATCTTTATAATAGGCACATACTACACATCCACATTTCCTAGACAACTCAAAAGCACCCAAATCCATCCCTCCCTCCCTCTCAACCTACAGCACCCGGATTGACTCCGTTTTTTGCCTGAAAAGGGGACTAGACCACCCCATGTACACCCAACTCCCCTTTGTTGCACTCGGCCTTGCTTGTTTTTCCTTTAAACCTAGACTTCACCTACTTATTTCAATGAATTACCACCTATGAAAAGAGAGAAAGAAAACCTATACCTTCTAGGGATTGTTGCTGATTTTGCTGCATGTAATGTCGATTACCAACAGATGCACTACCAAGCATCCACAGACAACACTTACAAAGAAACACTCATTCAACATCTCTTGTCCAAATTCAACTTCAAGTTCCCACGCAATTATAGCACCAAAGGAATCAGACTCAAACTTCAGCTCAAGTATTTCATCAACTTAATACAATCAGCCGTGCCAGGCGTTACCTGATCTATAGCAAGCTGAATAAAACCCAGAACCTCAGAAGAGAATCGTTCACCTGAAGCTATGTTATCAGTTTCCATGGCTTCGGTCAGTCGTGGTAGTCTGCTGCCTCCACTCGCCAGTCTCCGCCACCTTCAGTTCGCTAGGCTGTTTTACGAAGAACTTCCTCTGTTTGTCGGCTCCATTGGCAAGTGGCAATCATCCACTCGTCAAGATTCGCTGGTGTCAGATGAAAGATGAGCAAATGAGATATTGAAAATGGCGTCAATGGAGTTCAAAGTTTGCCTATGGTGAAGATAAGGAGCTTAGGAGCTATCAAAGAAAGAAGGTGGAGAGAAAGAATTAAAACAAAGAAAAAGAATGATAGAAGAAAGAATAACAGATATCTATTTTAGGATATATGTAGTTAACCTGGTTTAAGAGGAATTAATGAAAAGAAAAAAAGAAAAAAGGTTAAAGGGGATGCACGCGTGCATAATTAGGTGGTTATGCATAGATGCAAATTAGTATTTATTTATAAAGTATGTGGTCCTTAAAGACCAATTATATTTCTACTATGATCAAAGGTAGTTTGGAAAGATGAAACTCATTTTTGACTTAGGCTCTATTTGTTTGAAGGAAAATATTTTGCCAGAAAACTTCTATTTCCATTTTTTAGTGTTTGGTGTGGGAAAATAAGCTGGTCAAAGAAAAATGACTTCGGTCGACCAGAAAATACCAAGTTTAAAAATAAGGAAAATGACTTCCTAATTTTAAATGCGGAAGTACTTTTCCCAAAAAGTATGGAGCACTATCCATACCCAAGTGTTTTGATAGATGACCAGGTAAAAAAAGGATTTTTTTGAAGCATGCATGTTCACTAGGAGACCACAGAATTCTCCAGACAAAACTAGCATAAACTGCCCATATGGGAAAATCGTGTTTCAATGGAGTCTAATTGATGCACCAACCAAGCAGTACCTCACCACAAACCAGTACAAAATTCCATCATGGACTCAGAGGTCCGCAGCCTGACAAGCCCTCTCCCCAATTGAGTTCAGACCAGGAATAAAGCAGGACAAGTGCAGGTACAGAATCTGTACTTCTGTGCTCGTTTAAGGTCCTCTCTACATCATCTCTAATATACCGTTGTCATCTCTAGTATACATTCGCAAAAGATGCTTATCCGGTGAGATGTTCAACACAATTTTCCCTGGGCAATTTTAACGAACACCTGGTGGGCTAATCCTGGCAATGATAAACATAAATTTCATGTCTCACTACACCGGTTTCTTCCTGCAGGAATGATGTTCGCATCCTCAACAATCACACAGCTATTCAATCAAACTATAACATAAATAAATTTGAAATCATTCACTAATGAAGACTGAAATACTAATCATCTTAATAGAAAATAAACAACATATCTGAAATGCACCCAGTTCCCGAAACCAGTTTCTTACATGACCAGAACTTCAACGCAATGCTTTATACAAAAGAGGCAAATAGGTCTCGTTACTTGTTAGGAGAAAAAATTATGACAATAGGTAACTCAGGAAGAAATCAGTATCAAGTTGCCAACAGTAGAAAAATTTCAGTATCAATATGCAGCTACTAAAGGAATGAATCCATAGCTTGCAGCTATAAGATCAAGATCTTGCAGGTCCAGTACACAAACATATTTCAACCGTTTGAATGCTGATCCCTCTCGTCAGTGGCCATCGTCATCGAACGCAGCAAAGAAACATGCCAATGCAAAGGAGAGACGGACAGAACGGTACACGTTCAGAATCAATGCACTAAGAAAAGGATGGGTCAACGAAATCGCCATCTATTCAATGTCTGCGACATAGAGGCATATTATCGAACATCTGGTGGTCAACAAAATTGCGAAGTAAAATTACGCCGTCTCAGGCTCGAATTCACGGCCTGATTCAAAGTAAGATCAACCAGCGACATTCGGAACAAGGCAACAATCCGATCGCGCCCAACGCGTGCTTTAATCTTAAAAGAAAGAACATCGACCTCGATTGAAGTCTATCGGAAAGCAAAGCAAGGATAATAGATATTAAACCTGGCCCGTGACGTTTGCATTGTGACGAACGCTCGAATCGGCAACAGGGCCTTTTACGATTCAACGAACGAACGAAATCACAGCTTCGCGAAGGATTCCAAACGACATCTTTTTCCCCTTCAATCAGCTCGGCCAAGAACAGTGCCAAACCGGGACCAACGCGAGTCCGGCCCATTAGCCAACGCAGCAGCTGAGATCACGAATGGCGGCGAACGGCGGCGGACATCGGTGACGGAACAGCAGCTTGATCGTCTTCAGCGCCCGCCCGCCCCCGCCCCCCAAGACAATTCTCTTAATCTCTTAGTGGAGTGACGTGCTCCTCCCATGCCGTTAAGTTTTCTGGTTAAATCATTGCTAGTGGAGACAGATTTCCCCTTGAAGCTTGTGAAATCCCCTTTCTATATCTTTTTATGTAGGGATGACAGATTTCCCTTGAAGCCTGTTTAAAATGTTCCGAATAAATAAATATATCTTTTTATGTAGGGATGACCGTATTCCATTGTCGTGGCCCTGGAAAATTGCGGAGCTTGTAAATTTTAAAATGTTCCGAATAAACAAATAAAACATGGGAGATATGTGATATGTGTATGAGTTTTCCCTTACTATCCATTGTTGTTGTCATCGATTGGGTGTTGAAAATTGCATGCTTCCGCATATGCTTAATGGAAAGATAAGAAATCAATGAGATGGCAATGTCTCTTGAGATATTACAAATTAATCCCGATGTGGCAGATGTCGCATTCCCACGACGAGGGTAAGGTCCAGGACATGACATCTACCATGTAAAATAAGACATGATACTACAAAAAAGACACGATGCAAAGTAAAAATGAATATTTTATACTTATATCAAAACAAAATAAAATTGTCTCTAAAACTTTTTACGAAATTTTTGAAACTTATTAAAAATTATCAATGTCTATCAAATTTCAAGAACCATAGTTATTTCATAAGTAGTATTAAAATAATATGAAAATTTTGTGTTACAAAGTTCAAGAAGTTTTCTACTATTACATATACAAATTGTCAATAATTATTAAATTAGCAAGAAAGAAAGAAAGAATCAATTATGAGAGCAATATATGATAATAAATGATATTTAAGTAGGCCAAAGTACGACGTTTTACCATTATGACAAAAAAAAAAAAAAGCAAACTAGAACCAGTAACGCACAACTAGAACCGGTAAACCTAGAACCAAACCTAAGTAAAATGTATGTTATATTATATTATATTGAGATGTTCTATCAATAGCACATCCTCAATCTAAAACTACTTTACTTTTCAATTTGTGTCAAATGGTAGAAGTTTTTAAATAGTATAGTAGTATTGCAGTTGCTACGGTGATTTGCTAGTCAAGTGGTGTAAAGCTCATTTTTTGGTTGAGTGGACTCTACATGATTGAATGCAGGAAAACGCTTTTGCATATGGTGTTATGAATATTAAAAATAGATGATTACAAGAACTTTTCATCTTGTCCCATATCTCGATGAGCGGTTAGCAGGTACGAAATTTCTATTATTTGTGTCATCTTAAATCTGCTAAACATGTATTGGTATTTATAGTTTAGTTGCACAATGCCGTATTGTCGATGGATGTGTAATTTAAATTTGTAGGTTTGCTTTTTTAGGGAGTATAAAAAATAAGATGAAAAAAATTATCGATCGGTCCCGGATTGACCCTGAAACCGGACCGAACCCATTGGGTCGGTTTGGTCCTTGGTCCCAAGCTCAATAGGGTCGGTCCTCGATCCTAAAAATTGAGGACTGACATTGTATGGATTGGTCTAGGGTTAGGGGTGAGCATGGGACCAACCCGGACCATGCTCACCCCTATCTTCAACCTCAAAATATAGTCCCTTTTTAACTTAATATTGATTTCATGGTGTCTCCATAACACTAAAATCACTTTATTTTCTCTAAAAAAAAAAAAAAAAACTCCTCCTTAAAGAAGTACACGAAATTATTTTTTCCAAAATAGGACCTTTTGGATAAAGGAGACTTTCCAGTTATGGACCAAAAATGTTGTGCATCTTTTTTGTTCCTTCGAAAGGTTGTGTTCAAATGGTCATAGTGATGAAAAGTTGTATTTTTTGTATTTGACCTGGTTAAGTATCTTTTTTTTTTAAAAATTCAAACTCAATAACTAGCAAGAAAATGATCAAAAATAAATAGCATGATCAAAATTACAAGAAGAGAAAAAAATGAAAACAAATCACTTTCTCTTTACGTAAAATATCATGAAATTGATGAAAACCATCTTATACAAATATGAGGAATTTTGGGGATGAGAGCATATTTCAATTTTAAAAGTTGGAACGCTCTCCCTTACTCATAGACTAGGATTTTTCAGAACACTAAAGGGTAGAAACATGTAATTCGAAAGAGATTTGAGCACACAATATTGGATTTCCTACTTTATCACATGAAAAGTTTTATAAAATCATTGTCAACTATCATAGAAGCGCAAGCTATCAAATGAATGGGCATTTTAATATTTAACTATCGTAAGAAAGGGCTCATATTAGTACGTCTTACCGATAATTTTAGAATAAGTTCTTCATTATAGTAAAATCACTAAAGTTTCATGCTTTTCTTTTTCTATTTGCCATGCATGGCATGGGTAGCCAAGCCAGTATATATGTAAATTGAAAGCGCAATAAATTCACTTGTATCAAACCCCCTAGTCCAATTGGCCACGATAAATAGTTAGGATTTCAATTCCAGGATACAACATCAAGAAGCACGACTTCAATCCTCTACTTGATGGGTTGGATCTCGCCCGAGAAAAAGCTTGATCATACAGGCCCCACCCCGAAACAAGCCCAATACACCACCACCATGCCTCCTCCCTATCTCCCTCAAAGACCCAACTAATGTCAACAAAGTCCTCCTGCTCCCTCCCAACGATTAAAATGGGCTCTAGCAATCCCTATTTGGTGGAGCCCACAATGGTGCCCTAAGGTTCTTCGTAGCGCTTGACCATTGCATGGCCGGGGCCATGCCACCGTCAGACCTCCGTGCTGCCAGTGAAGATGCCAAGTCGATGGTGTTGAAAACAATAGCCGACATATCCTCGAACATGATCACAACTGTACAAACTGTTGATCTAACCCAAATGAAACCCAATGAAACTTGATTTACATGTGAACATCTAAACTAGATCCAGGGATGAAGCATCTCTTATTCGAGTAGAGTCTTGAATTTTTAATTTTGTTAGAATACATCTATGAATATATGTATGCATTGTATGTTTGGCCTCTTTTGTAGACTTCAGCCCCACTTCCATATTATAATCTTGACCCATTAGAATATGAAAAGACAAAACGATAATAAAAAATTCAAAAATTTAAAATCTACATTTGAATTAGAAAAGGAAAATGATAGAAAGCATAATAAAAACACAATTTTTATGCGTGGAATGCAGTTGAGTGTTAAGCTTTTTTTTCTTGCCAATTAGTTACAATTTTTTTTTAAGTAAAGCAACTATATGATCATCACTTCTCCATTTCTTGCATATTTATATCTCTGACACTATTACTTGAACAAATTACTCTACTAATACCCAATAAACTTCATCACATTTAGAAAAAGGAACAATAAACTTGTGTGTAATGGTTACACAAAGGCCCTTATCTTCCATTGGTTTGAAGATCATTACTACTCATTCTCTTAAATTAACGGTGGAATTGGCCACCGCCGCCGCCGGTCGCCGGTCCACCGCCGTTTGAAAAGAAAAAAATTTGTGTCGTTATCAAACGAATTTCTATTTTTAGAGTTGAAATTTTGTGTCGTTATCAAACGGTTATTTTTGCTTAGAAACTCTTCTAGAAATAGAAATAGAAAAATCTATTTCTCTTCCGGAACGTATTTCTGGAACAAAATGGTTATCATTCACCCCCTTACAGCCCAACATTGAATCTCTTGGTCAGGGATATCGTACCGGCCTGTCAAATGAGTGGGTTAGGTCGAAATGGTCCAATCCAAATTGACCCATTTTTATGTATTACCTGACTCGAGTCTAACTCAAACCTAGCCCTACCCATATTACTAAAACACATAAATACCCATACCAAAATATATTTAACCCATTTTAAGCTCTTCATAATAATATGTTACTTGGATCGATTATTTTATCAAATTAAAAAACTAAATTAAGTAAATAATATATGTGAGTAAATAAAAGAAAAAAAAAAACCTAAAGATTGAAATGCACATAAAGAACTAAAAAAAATATGCATGTGTTATGATGTTGTTGTCGGTTGTAATAAAATTTTCGAAGTTTGAATGGCCCTTTTTTAATCTTATGATTCACTTGGTCACAAAAAAAAATCTCATGATTTACTTCAGTGGCAAAAAGAATTCCAAAATACTAATATAAAAAAATAAAAGTTAAAAAGCTAATTTCTTAAGAAAAGGGCAAAAAGGAAATTTAAAACACAAGACAACGCCATGGCGTGGCATAGCATTCTCCTTGTGGAGATTGCAGAAGCATATGCACGCCTCTTCCTAAGCATAGTCATTGGTCACTTTGTCACGCCAATACTACCCTTACCACACTGCCACCCTCATCAGGTCGTCGCCTTTTCAACTCGAGTTCAAGGACCTTCGGAAAACCAAGCTCAATACCATAGTCAAAGTAGGCGGAGGTCCTCGGCCTCATATTTGAAGCCATAGAGGTCCTTAACCTCAAATCGGAGGTTGCGAACCTCCACCGGAGGTGATTTGGAGGTCCAAGACCTCGACACCGAGGCTGCGGACCTTCTCGTCAGCATTAGATTTGAGAGATTTTGAGTCTTGGGGGGGAGAGATCTAAAACTGAGAACAGAGGATTATTGCGGTGCTCAGCGGACGAGCAATTGCAATGAGTGATGGAGGAAGATAATGCGCGAGCAACGAGCGACGGGGACAATGGCGATCCTAGGAGCCCCGTAGGTTACATTTTGGGTTTACGTTAATAACTTAAATGGGTAAATTATGGGTTGGTTGCAAACCCATATAGACCCATATCAATTGAGGCTTTAATGTTTCACACCCATTTTGATTTGTTTTTAAAATTTTAAGTGACCTATATTCAACTTGGGCACCCTAAAATTGAGTTAATAAGTGGGTTTCTGACCCCTGTTTACCTACTCACAAGAAAACATCACCTATTATATTGTGAACGAGCATCCACAGCACGTTATGAAATTCCTCATATTAGAGTACATGCTAGGGAAAATCTCAAATGTCCCATGCATGTGCCACTTGGGTGGCTAAGCATTTACAGCACAACATGAGTATTTTCTCATTAACCCTCACAAAGTTATTACATACCAAACACCTTTTCTATGCATATCTACCGTGGCCACTCTAAATAAAATACAAAACTTTATATATTTGAGCGAATCAGAAAACTTTATCTTTAACATCGAATTTATCAATCTTATAAGCCCAAGCAAAAATATAGACATGTATGCAAGAGAGAGTATATAACTGATGCACCATATTAAAGTAGTTTTTTAGCTCGTTGCTTCCAGAAAATTATGGATGCATACACTTTATTTGGATTTTTCTCAGAGAAATGTACCATAAACCTATGATAGACAAATAGGACATGGTGCGTGGAACACAATGCAAGAACATGTTGGATGTATGCCTTAAAACTACCATATAATAGTTATATGTTAGGGTTTCAGTTATACTATAATTATTATTATTTAATTAATGGCAATGACGTATTCATTCATTTGTCCAATTATTTTATATTCACGAATGATTCTATAAGATCAGTTGCAACTAGACCTATTCTTGAGATGTTAAGAATATATGTGACAGGTTCATAGTTAGACTGAATCTTTAAACCGTTCTCGATCGATGGATTATTGAGTGGATATTAATAATTCTGTCGAGACCGGTGTGTTCTTAATTTCACCATTTAGTATTGGATACAATAATATATGAAATTCTAGATCCAAATTCTCACAACACAGGTAATATTACAACATGAAATCAACATGCTAGAACTGATATTCAACGTCAAACAAAACCCTCTAACTAATTTTGAGCATTACCAAGTGAAGTTGTGGATTGCACTACATGATTTCTAGTTCGGGAAAAGTGCCAAAAAAGTCCTAAACCTTTTGTTTTTGTGCCGATTTAGTCTAAACCTTTTTTTGGTGTCAATTTAGTCATAAACCTTTTTACGTTGTGCCAATTCAGTTCTTTCCAGACAATTTTGGCTAGATTTTGCTGACTAGACGTAGCCGGCTGACGTGGCCTAATCGGCGCTAACGTAGACAACTTTTAATAATATTTTTAAATTTTTTTCTTTTTCTTTTCTTCCTCCAGCTAATCGCCAGACCTCGGCAACTGGCCAAAGGTGATGCCCGGCGAGGTCGAGGTCAACCTCGCCGGCCACCTCGCCAGTGGCTGCAAGGGCAACCTCACATTGGGCGGCGAGGCTCGCCCTCACCGGATTTGGCGAGAGTCGAGCCTCACGCTAGGCAGTGAGGCTCACCCGCCCGACGCGAGACCGCCCTCAAAGCTTGGGCGGCGAGGGTCGATCCTTGCCCATGGCCGACGAGGGCGAGCCCCACCAACTCGGCGCAAGGAGGCGGCCTAGGGGGTGGCAAGGAGGCTGGGGTGAGGGTATAGGGACTGCTGCATCATCGCCTGCTGCCTCAGCCTCTACTACTACTATTGCTGCATCTTCCTCCGGCTCAAGCTACCACGTCGGATTTAGGGCTCGAGGTCGAAGAAGAAGAAGAAACGAAGAACAAAGAAAATCACGAAGGACAAAAAGAAGAGAAAACGAAGATGAAAACAAGATGAAACCCTCGGAGGAGAGGGCGTGTATGGAGATGAGATTACAAAGCGACGCGGAGAAGGAGAGGGAGGGAGAGAGACTCGATCCTCGCCAGATCCGGCGGGGGCGAGCCTCGCCACCCAGCGCAAGGCCGCCCTTGTGGCCACTGGAGGGTGGCCAGTGAGATCGAGGTCGACCTCGCCAGCCATTGCCTCTGGCCGGTCGCTGAGGTCCGACGACCGGCTGGAGGAAGAAGAGGAGTAGAAAAAAATAAAAATAAAAATATCAAAATATCAAAAATATCAAAAATATTAAAATATTATTAAAAGTTGTCCACGTCAATGCCGATCAGGCCACGTCAATCGGCCAGCGTCCAGTCAGCAAAATCCGGCCAAAATTGGCTGGAAATGATTAAATTGACACAACGTAAAAAAGTTTAGAACTAAATCGGCACAAAAAAAAGGTTTATGACTAAATCGACACAAAGACAAAAATTTAAGAACTTTTTTGGCACTTTTCCCTTTCTGGTTCTATTATTCATTTCGAATCTTCAAGTTCGAAGTTCTTTATGCACATATTATATTAGGACACGAAATTTAGGGTGTGCAAGAATCAGCATGGGTAACAAAAGCGATGCAATGATTGTGCAAAATAACAAGCAAAAAGGTCAAGATTATGCATCGACTGGATTACGAACTCTTGTGCAGTTGCTTTTGATGCCGCATGTAGGAAATTCAAAAAAATTATATATAAAATTTAATATACCTAGCCTTGAATCGAAAAAACGTAACTGATTTAACCAATCATCGTCCTTTAATCAATCAATACAAATGACGTTGTACGAATTTGAGACTAGATCTTCCTCTCATTCTCCTCCCTTAGACAGGTCTATATGGATAAATGGTAAGAACATCATATTAGGAGGGGTAAGACCATAGCCTATTTATGTAGCATTTTCTAATAAACCATCTATCGCGAGTCATTGTTAAAATACTAATCTATCCCGACTGCCCAATTACATTATTACTGTAATCGAGATGTATCAAGCTCAATATAATATAATCCCATAACATCACTTGGGCAACATAGCATCCTCATATATCTTATACACTGTATGACAAACTATCTTTCACATATTATAAGACTGCTGTTAGCCCACACTTATAAGAAATTCTAACATATTATGGTCCAAAATTACCATCAACCTGTTCGTTTTAGAATATGAGTCTTTTAGGCAAATGTTGTGGTGTTTTATGATGCTTTACTAGATTGGATTGTCACGGTTACTAGCTTAATAAATATTCAAATTTTGACTTTCTATTACTGGAAGAAAAAAAGTCTCTCGTTCAAGATTTAAAAAGTAAGGAAAGCACACTTATGCTCCATTTATCTCACGAAAAACATCTTTTAGGAAAACATTTTCCTCATTTTTTGGCTTTTTGGATCGGATAGGAAAATGAGTTAATGAAAAATGCTTTTCTAATCAATGGAAAACCTATACTTAGATTCAAGAGACTAATTTCCTCTTTCAAAAAATTGGATATCATTTTCTGAAATATATAACTAGATATCAGCTCTTGTACCAAAAACTCTGTACTTGGGCACGAGAACTTCAATGCTTGTTCCCAAGCCCTTGGCCACGAACTTGGGTCTGGAGGCCAAAATTGAGGCCACTAAGGTGAAGCCAAGGTCCAAAGAAGCTGGGCCAAGAACCTTAAAGCACGAATGATAATCATTCTAGTCAGAAATTGATTTCTGGAAGAGAAATAATTTTTTTTTTATTTCTATTCATAGATGAGTTTTTAGCAAAAATTCGTGTTTGATAACAACACAAAATTTATGTTCTCGAAATAAAATTTTGTTTGATAATGACACAAAATTTTTCCCTCTCAGGGGCGGCGGATGGCAACTGGCGGTGACGGGTGATAGCAGGCGGCGGTAGCAGATAGTGGTGAACGACGACTAACGGCAATGGACGTTGGGTGGGTGGTCGACTAGTAGAGAGGACAAGCAATGAAAAGAGTTTTTATTTGTCATTTCTATTCTAAAAATAGAAAAGTAAAAAAAAAAAAATACTTCTCATTTCTATTCCAAATCTATTCCTCGATTAAAAATTTGTTCTAAAATAGAAAAATAAAATTGCATAACCAAACGAATTTCTATTCTAGAAACGATTTTGGAATAGAAAAATTATTCTTAAACACAAATAGAATGGTTGTCATGCGCGCCTTTGTGTCTAGGTCCGAGCTTAGGTCCACACAGAGCTTAGGCTTGGGCACCAATGCTAGTGCCTAAGACCTCAACACCTTGGCCGAGTTCCATAGAGGCCGGGCCTATGACCCTAATATCCTTGCCCGGCGCCCTAGCCTGTGTCTATAGAAGCCGGCCGAGACCTCGATGCTCATGCCCGAATCCCCAACACCTAGGTCAGTGTCCACCAAGGTAGGATCTGGAACCCTAATGTCTGAATAGTGTGTATTCATTTAAGAAAATTATATCACATTTTCTTTACCAAATGATGAAAAACATTTCTCAATTCATTTTAAGATTATGGTCAAATATAGAAAAAAATTTTTTTCATTTTTTTTGGAAAATGACAACCTGAAATTTTTCTTCAAAAATGTCACATTTTCGATAAAACAAATAGAGCCTCAAGGAATAAGCAATTGCCAATTGCCCCTTGACTGAACAAAATATTTAGATTTTTCTGTACTTTTGGAGCCATCACTTGACCCATCTCAACCAAACACAATTGGTATAACCACGAGCTTAAAACTAGTGAACGCAATTCGTTGCTAAGAAAACCATGCGAAAAATCATTTACTTCTGTTATCATCATTAGGGATCACACTTGACATAATCCAAAATTATGAAGCTCAAACCTATCAATTGCATGACTAGAATTACCTCAATGTTTGAAAACTCAGAAAGAATTAAGCTACATGTATATGATAAAATTAGCATCATAAAAGTGACGGGTACATAATGTTATTCCTAAGCCTGTCAAACAAGTAAGTTAAGTTAGGATTGGATCACTTGAAAATGATCTAACCCAAAACAACTTATTTAACTCATATTGACTCATTTTTATGCAATATAATTTTAACGACCTATACTTGACTTGCCCAAACTCCAATTCATTCTCAACCCAATCTGGGCTCCAATTCTAGTAATTTTCTTCTTAAAGATTGATGAAGTGAATATTTACAAATAGTTAGTGAATTGAGAGCTTGAAGACAAATCTGTAATATGATGACTTTGAATTAATCGAGTTTCAACAATCAAATCGAGCTTTATAGTGAGAGATCAAATCAAGCGGGACAATCATAAAACTTGCCCCAAATTGATTTCACTCCGCAACACAGCACAGAGAGAGGAGGGAAGGAAGGAGGAAGAGAGAGAGAGGAGAGGGGGAGGGAGGGAGGGAGGGAGAGAGGACACCGCAACTTTGAACAAATCAAGCTTCAGCAACCGAATCGAGCAAGAACCATATAATTTGCCCCTAAGTTCGCCAGCTCAAACCAAGAACAAAGATCTCAACTGCACCTCTTGGTAATTCATTTATAGAAACCGACATAAAATTGTCTGAAAAAAAGCACAAAGAGCTCATATAATATAAATTCATTTTATACATCCTTGACCTTATAATACACAGCATAATACTTTTTGAAGGTCCTAGGCATATACACCGCAACAAGAAGGCGAACAGATCCGATGATACATGTGATAATTAATCGATCTTCACCAACCTGACACTTTCATTACGCTTGCATTTTTATTCATGCCCCTACTTCTTATTAGCCCCTGACCTTATTTTATTTAAATAATTATTCCTGGGCCTCGCAAGCGACATATTAAATTTGTGCGGGCCCATGTAATCTACAATCTTACTTGTGCCCGTGCACATATTAGAATATAATGGACTCCTCACTCATCAGCAAAAAATCACTACAGATTCAATCCCTGACATGGATAATTATGCTGCAATGGAAATGGGCGTGTTCCCCACCCATTAAGACCTAGATGTAGTTAAGCATAAATTTTGTCGTAAACTATTTTAACAATCTGATAATCAACTTAAAGCATGAAATGGACTTGGGATCATAGCTGCAACCCTTAGTAAACACATGAACATCTGGACAAAAACTGATTTGGACGTGCATCACGCTTCCTTTCTCAGGTCTCTTGATGAAGTTCTGAAATTGGAAAAGCAGTAAATGTCAGCTAACAGTGCAGTGAATCATTTGAAAACACTTTATGGGATGCTAGATGTTCAACTACATCAACTGTTTCTAACATCATACTCAAACAGGAGAGAATCTTATTATATGCTAGAATCAGCACCAATGATTTCACATCCGAATTTGCACTTTACATGTAAAATACAATGAGTCACAAAACTATAGTCCAAAAGTTATTTTGAGATGAGTTCACCTGAAGAATAAAAACTACCTTGAACAGCCAGTTTGACTAATGGTCAATTGAAGAGATTAACTAACGGGAATAAGAACAATGAACAATATAATCAGAACAAAGTAAGAATCAGGAATGAATAGAAAGGATGTTGTCTAACGTCATCTTGAAGACCTTTTCTGGTGTCCTCATTGTGATTGACTTACCATCATACAAGGAAATCTATAGCCATAGGTATATTCATTCTCAGCATGAGCATCATATCATACTGCCACAACGCCCTAGTCTGTGCCATTCCGTTGTTAACAGGCTATAATATTCATATTCAAGGGTCGCACCATGAGTTATATGCAAAAGTAACTGATAATCATTCAATATGTAGTAGAGGTGCATCAAAAGTACGCTTGATGTTCAGAAAAGCAAGGAATCATATGTTCAAAGGTCTTACCTAGTTGTGTAAAGCTATGAGAGGATTCAACAGGAAGAATCAACGTGCAGATCCAATGAGAAGCTTGAGTAACCCGTGACCTGTGAGGCTTTGGAGCTGAAAACCAAATATCAGCATTCAGTGTATATATAACAGTCGAACAATTCATAGTTTCCACAATGTCATCAACAATAAATGAATGGAAAAGGAAGGGGACAAAAAGGCAAAGAGAAATGATATGCATGTACCCGGGTTCTACAAAAATGGAGAAGCAACATGAACAAAGTTGATTTTATCATTGCGAAGACAAATTATTTTACGGCCATGTTTGAACGTAATGAGTTTCCAAAGAGTGCCAATTTGTCTCAGAGGCTTAAAAACTATGGTCTAATCAGTCTCTTGATATATTTGCTACTGAAGAGCTCAACTTGGAGAATTGCTTGACCCAAAACCATATATGTTTAGTAATTCATGATAGGGATCAAGCAAAAAGATATGTCTCTCTAACTAGTCTAACCAATGGATTATCAATTATTAAGATATTGCACTACATCTATTTCCTTAACCAAGGACATGACATCCCATTTCTCAAATGGCAATCAGTCTAGAGGAAAGCTACATATGATAAAACAGGGCAGCTGAAAAATTGGCCAAAAAAAGGAGCGGGCATCAAAAACTCTACTTTTGGCTTACTAAGCAAATTCTGCACCTTGCTATTAAGAACATGACATCCCATTTGTTGAATGGCGATCTGGCTAAAAATACGCAGTCTAGAGGAAAGCTACAAATGACAGACAGGGCATCCGAAAATTGGCCAATAAATAAAGACTGGGCATCTGAAACTCTAGTTTTTGTTTACTGGGCAAACTCTACGCCCATTCAAAGCAACCATTATATGGCTGATCACCGCTCCACTCAAGCAACTACACTTTTTGTCAGTCCAGATAAGTGTCCTCAGCATCTAAAAATAAGCACCTTATCCTTGATGGAGAAAACTTCTGAATGGATTCTAAACTTCTAAATGGGTTCTTATCCTACCAATAACCCATAGTTCTATGCTTGCAATCATTACAGAACATTCCACTGGGCCAGCTTTATTTACCTGGGATGCACAGATAATTCTCCAGATCAGAGATACAACAACTATTTGAACTCCAGCAAATGTTTTACATATGGACAAGTGTGTGTGTGTGTGTGTGTGTGTGTGTGTGTGTGAGGGAGAGCGAGAGAGATTTGTTCAGCAAGATATGCAATCACTGGAAGCGCCAGCAATAGCACTTCCTATAGCTTGTTGAGAGAATTGACTGGAAAGTAGAAAGAGAAAGAGGCTTCCTAAATTCTTCTTAATCGATATGGAAGGGCATGAGTTCTAGGAAAACCATAATATTACATTTTAAAGGAGAGCTTTTTCTAGAAGGTTCTTTCAGGGAGATGTTGCTAGAAGGCACAATGCTCAACTTCATTAATTGGTAAACTTTGGTTCAAAAAGTAGAATTAGTCTATTATGCTCATAAAAGCCTCTTAAAAAGTGTATTTAACTGTGGGTCGATTGAAATAAGAACTATCATTTCCCTCATGTTATCTAATGTAAAAAAGGTGCTAACTGCAGTATTATAACATTCTTTCTAACAGACAGTTCAACTGCTTGAAGTGGTTGATTGCTGTTCATACCATTAGGGTCTCCTCTTTCATAAGAATCTCACAGAAGAGGAATTGCTTGTGATGCCAATATACTTCCACAACATCTGAAACCCTTTAATCCAGAATCCTCATTACTGAAAGAGAAATAAGAAAACAGTTGGAAACAGTCATCAATCAGGCACACACTTGATAGGGGAAACAGAGATGGAATTTCTGTGGAAACCAGCCAATATTTCCAATGATCCTACATTTTTACCCAGCTCATAAGCTTAAAACCAGAGACAGATTATATTTGCAAACAATGTCCAAATATCATGCGAGCAATATTTATCAGACCAATTGACAAAGCACTTTGCAAAAGAAGGTACTATCTATGCAAAAACAAGTTCCCCAATAAAAGAATATGTTTAGTTGAGAAAGCTTACATTTTGGTCCAAAGACATCAATTTGCAGAAATGTCTGTACTCCAGGAAATAGGTTTTCACGGAAGCAAATTATCTCTGAAGTGCACCATTTGATTCAATTGACAGTAACTAGTCTCTATTAAGTGACATTCACCTTGGCAATATTCTTGCATCAAATTTAAGAGGAATGTGTTTGGGGTAACAATGGCTTAAATTTTTTTACTTTAACAATGCCTTTGGTCATTCTATTTTCTCTTTGGCATAAAACCTAATGTCATTCGAGAAAAAACAACATTCTGTAACCAGGATGATTCTTAGAGGCTCTTAATTCAGACAGGCAACTTCGCTTCAGAGAGATCTTGGCACCAGCGATCTGATTGAGAGAAGATTTGTGGATGACTTGTATACTAGTATTGTCTAGGATGGGTTTCAATCAGCTACGTCTTCCAAACGTTGCATAGGAACCATGCTCACCGTTAGGACAAAAGTCTCATTCTCGCTATCATAAATCTATGCAATACCAAGGGCTAGTTTCTAAGCTCCAGAGCAAGGAAATGAGCAAGGTGGTCCTTTATCAGCAAGACATGTCCTCTTGCTTGATGTTGTACTCAGAAAGGCAATGAGCTAGTTCATGTTTCCCACAATACTTTTGACTCATAAGCAGATTAATAAGCGAAGCATAAATATAAATCTTAAGCTCTAAAAGTCAAAGTTTTCATGGTTTGTTTCTTTACCTAAATTTTTTTGTTTAGATGCATTTTTCATACATCTCTCTTGCTTCTTCTCACTATAAGCTCGTTCTTTAAAACTAATATGTAAACAGAAAGACAATGTCCATAATCTAGATTAGCTGCTTCATGTACTGCTCAAATCGCAATGAAACAGATCCTTTTTAAACTTTTATGTCAACAGCATTTGAGCAAAAAATTGAGGAGTTTGAACAAGCTTAGGAAACATAAAATGTTAGATCATGGCAGCATCAGACAGATGAAAAATCATATTAAAAACACAAGCAATATGCCACGATTTAGCAAGAAGATGCTCTCATTTATGCAAGAAGAGACAATTGCAACTAATAAACAAGAAAAGAGATTTCTTTATCAGGTACAGTGCCCAGGGCATATCAGAAAGCATAACTTCCTCATAGATAAACTAGCGTTTCTCACTGAATATGATAACATTAAAGACATCAAATAATCTCACAGTAGTGGAAAAAAAAATGAAGAAACAGGGGGGAAGGGATAGGATAAAACAAAGCAATGTTAGCTTAACTTGTAGCACTTCTCAGAACTGTAAACTTTTTAGGCAAATAAAGAATACGGAAATGTTTAACAAGTCACAAAGAATTTAAGAAAAAGGAAACAAAGTGGTAAAAGAAAGAATAATTATAAACTTGACTTCTTGATGCTTCTAGAAACACCACTTTCTTCCATTTAGACGAAGCAAAGCACTGAAAATATGGAAAATTAGTTCCATAAACCTCCATTTATTTTAATGGTTATATGTTACAATTTTCAACACGTGACAACATACACAATCACTATGAACCCACATCCATCAATTATCAACATAAGGAATCAGAAACCTCCAGTAAGCTTTATTTGTCAATTGTCATATGTCACAATTTCAAAGTAAAGCTATGTAGATACAACACCAGCAGCAAAAGCAAGTTCAGGAACTGACCTAACACATGCCTCAGAGCTACTTGAATGCAAAGACAATGTTGAGCCACAGCCTCCAACTTTATCATTTGCACAACCATAATATACTTCCTTTATACCTAAAAAGGGCAAGAGTCATCCAATCATTTATAAATAATTTTTTTTTTTTTGGCAGAGTTCAGTTTTATTTCAGTATGATCAACAGATATACCAATGATTGATAATGCTGCTGCACACATTATGCACAGTTCACGTGTCACGTAAAGGGAGCATGCTGAAAACTTCTCTGCAACTTCTGCAGCCGTAAATCTAGTCCTCTGCCACTGTACAAGAAGAACATCAAGAGCTTCCATCTCTGCATGTCTGGTTGCCTATGAAAGCACAAGGAGAAAAACAAAGCAAGCATATAAAAACTTAGGAGCTTTGTCAAAGAGACAGTTGCTCATAGTGTAGTTTCAACATAAATCTTGGAAATGCAATTCTTGAGAAATGTGTTTTCTCCATTAAGTTAACTGATTAAGAGTACATATAAGATTGATCAAGGCATAAGAGGCTTCTCATTGAATCAGCCACCTCCACCTTTTCTGACAGTATTTTTAACTATACCCCTGTAGCAAGGTGCCTTTGTTTTTTTATTAAGCTCCACAAGATACTAACGGGGCCTTTAGTTTTTGGCATCAACTATCCATTACTATCCATATATTCATCTACAGTGATGTCACCTCATGACTATAAATGATTACAGAAATATTCGATTAGATAAGAGATGATCTCAACCAGAACTAGGCTTAAACTAGTTGTGTAAATGGCCATTGTATGAAGAACCCTGCCCAAGGCGCAGATTCTGACATCTTAAAAGGCAATAAAATGGTTGCAATGCATTTTTACACCATATAACTATAACAAAAGTCTAGCTACATACGGCCTAACAATGTTAGGAACTTCACACCAGCATATAAAGACCGCAATATGGTTACAGACATAGCACAACGGCAAATGAAAAAAATAAAACATTGTGCATAATAAAGCAAGATTATTGTTATTGTTAGATGTAGCCATACTTTATGAAGGGTAATGGGAACAAAAGCCCTTACAACCTAACAATGCATGGAATATTCAACTTATTAACATATTTGCTCAGATATATTATTTTATTATCTAATAAATACATATTAAGGGAGAAACATAAAATGATCGACAATAAACTACAAGTGGATAATTTGAGGGTATCAATTTGGAACAATAACAAAGTGCTGCTGGCCAAAATCTATATAAAAGGGTGGAGAAGTAATGATAAACATACATTCCGTGTCTCGTTAGTCTGGTTTCTTCCTGCCGCAATAACATTCCCATCCTCAACAATCACACAGCTGTTCAATCAAAGAGTCCAATCTGAAATCATTCACTAATTAAGACTGAAGTACTAATCATCTTAATTAGAAAATAAAGTAACATATATGCAATGCACCTGGTTACTGAAAACCAGTATCTTACCCAACTGGAACCTCAAGGCTGTCCAACGCAAGCTTTGCCTTATATAAGAAAAGAAATAGATCTTGTTACTTGTTAGGAGAAAAAAATATGAGAATGAGAGTCAAAATTCTCTCATGCATGCAAGCATGCATAAAGGCAAATTCAAGAGGAAATTGGCATCACGTTGCTGGCAGTAAAAAAGTTTCAGTATCATTATGCAGCTACCAATGGAACAAATGCATGTCTCACCACATACTCATCCTGTAATACAGATGCAAATCCCACCTAACAGTTAAACTGATACGGCTCAAACAACAGCACAACAAAAATGAGAACTAATTGAGAAACTACATGTTGCTCAGTTCAGTGTGTCTTATCATGGGTACCTCAGAGGCTTTTCTTTCGTTAATGAGGTTTCACTCAAACATTCAAGAAGCTTCCTGGAGTTTTAGCTTCTGGGTCATTTTCCTTTACAAATGCTATGGCATATGAGGATAAAGAGAGATCCCTAAAACTGTTGTGAAGCCCTCACAAATCAGAATTGACAATCAGCATCTTGGGATTTTGTCTCTATTCCACTGAATAACTTATGTAAACTCTTGTGTTTCTCGAGATTTTTTTCTTTTTCCATATCCACACCACAGTGCCAAAGAAAATAACCACCCAACCAATTATCCATGGGTACAACCAATGTTCACATTATTGTCGCGCTCCAAGGAAATTTGGTTTTAAATTCTCCCTAGGTGCTAAAGTCAAAAGGTGGTAAAAGGATTCCACGGTCAAGCAAACACCTTTCCTGGTGGCTTGCCATCTCATTGCATCTTCTTCATTCCTCTCTGGTTTTGTCTCTTCAAAAGCCTTATGAAACTTAACACAGAGTCCTATCCCAGTGATTGGAGCTTCTGACAATTTAATTGTCCTGGCAAACCTATCACCCACTGCACATCTTTATAATAGGCACATACTACACATCCACATTTACTAGACAACTCAAAAGCACCCAAATCCATCCCTCCCTCCCTCTCAACCTACAGCACACGGATTGACTCCGTTTTTTGCCTGAAAAGGGGACTAAACCACCCCATGTACACCCAACTTCCCTTTGTTGCACTCTGCCTTGCTTGTTTTTCCTTTAAACCTAGACTTCACCCACTTATTTCAATAAATTACCACCTATGAAAAGAGAGAAAGAAAACCTATACCTTCTAGGGATTGTTGCTGATTTTGCTACGTGTAATGTCGATTACCAATGGATGCACTACCAAGCATCCACAGACAAAAATTGATCTGGACAAGAATCGAGCTTTTCTCTCAGGCACCTTGAGGAAATTCTGTGATTAGAAAGCAGTAAATGGCACACATATTGTCAGCCAGAGTGCACAGAATCTTTAAAGCCACTTTATGGAATGCTAGATATTTATCTACATTTTCTTACCACAAAATGGAATGCCGACCATCATAAGTAACATTCACATAGATCTCTATACTAAAGGGTTGTTTGAACATGCTATGATTATGAAATGCTTTAACATCTTGTGACAAAATAATTAATTATTTCTGACATCACACACAAATAGGAGAGTGTCTTATTGTGCTAATCAGTACCAGTGGTGTCATATCCAGATTTGTGCTACACATGTAGAATCCAAAGGGTTGGAACATTATAGATCAAGCTTTATTTTGCAATGAGTTCACCTCAAGAATGGGAACTACCTTGAACTGCAAGTTTGACTTAGGTTATAGTCAAATGAAGAGAATCTTTAAAGCCACTTTATGGCATGCTAGATATTTATCTACATTTTCTTACCACAAAATGGAATGATGACCGTCATAAGTAACATTCACATAGATCTCTATACTAAAGGACTGATTGAACATACTATGACCATTGTATGAAGAAATGTGCTTAAAGAATTGGTTCTTACATCTTAAAAGGCAATATGATGCTCACAATGCATTTTTATACCAAGAAAAGAAATACCAAAGTTAGCTAAATACATCCTAAGAAAACAGTGTCAGGAACTTCACAAAAGCAGATAAATACCATAATATGGCTCCAGACAGAGCACGATGGTAAATGAAAAATGCAACACATTGTGCATAATAAATCAAGAACATTGCTATTGTTGGCTTTAGTCATATCTTATGAAAGAATAATGCAAAAAAAAAAAAAAAAAAAAACTTTACAGCCTAAGTATGCATGGAAAATTCCACTATTAACAGATTTGTTAAGATATTCTACTGTATGATCTATTAAATAAATAATTAAGGGAGAAACATAAAATGATTAACAATGATCTACTGAGCATATAGATGAAGGGTATCAATTTAGAACACTAACAATGTACTGTTGACCAAAATTTATGGAAGGAGGTGGAGAAGCAATGACAAACACATACATTTCATGGCTTATAAATCTGGTTTCTTCCTGTCGCAATAACGCTCCCATCCTCAAAAATCACACAGCTGATCAATCAAAATATACTATAAATAAGTAAAGTAGATTGTAAAACCATTCACTAATTTAGACTAAAATACTAATCATCTTAATTAGAAAACAAGGTAACATATCTGAAATCACCTAGTTACTGAAAATCAGTTTCTTAGCCAACTAGAACTTCAAGGCTGTCCAAAGCAAGCTTTGCCTTTCATAAGAAAAGCAAATAGGTCCGGTTACTGCTTAGAAGAAGAAAACATGAGGATAAGAGTCAGAAATTCTCTCATGCATGCACACATGCATACAGGCAATTCAAGAGGAAATCAGCATTAAGTTGCTACCAGTAGAAATATTCAGCATGTCTCATAGCTACGGGTAGAATGAATGCATGCCTCATAGCTATATGATCAAGATCTTGCAGGTCCAAGCAATGGTTATTACCACATTCTCATCCTGTAATTCAAATGCAAATCCCACCTAAGTGTTGAACTGATATGGCTCTAAAGCATAAACAGCAACTAATTTGAGAAACTACATGTTGTTCATTCCAGTGTGTCCTATCATTGGCACCTCAAAAGCTCATCATTCATTAATCAGGTTTCACTAACATTCAAGAAGCTTCCGGGAGCTTTAGCTTCTAGGTCAATTTCCTCCATAAGAGCTATGGCACATAACCATAAAGGGAGAACGTTAAACGGTTGCAAAGGCCTTAGAAATCAGAATTGATAATCAGCTTCCTGTGCTTTTGTCTCTATTCTACTGAATAACTTATGTAAACTCTGTGCTACTTATGATTTTGTTTCTTTTTCATACCCATAGTCCACAAGGAGAAAAAAATAACCACCTAACCAGTTATCCATGGGCGCAACTGATGTCCATATTACTCA
This sequence comes from Eucalyptus shirleyi, assembly GCA_017140165.1. Lineage (NCBI taxonomy): Eukaryota > Viridiplantae > Streptophyta > Magnoliopsida > Myrtales > Myrtaceae > Eucalyptus > Eucalyptus shirleyi. The sequence continues at coordinate 31,012,157 of CM029450.1, forward strand.
TGCTCCAAGTAAATTTGGTTTTTAATTCTCTGCAAATGCCAAAGTCAACAAGTGGTAAAAGGACTCGACCGTCTAGCAACCTTTCCTAGTGGCTTGCCATCTCACTGCATCTTCTTCATTCCAGAAGGGTTTTGCCTCTTCAAGCGCTGCATAAAACATAGAGACAGAGCCCTATCCTAGCAATCGAAGTTTCTCACGATTCAATATTCCTAGAAAACCTTTCGCCTGCTGCACATCTATAGGAATTGTTCATGCTACACATCCACATTTCCTAGACACCTCAAAAGCACCCCCAACCCCAACCCCAACCCCAACCCCAACCCCGCTGTGGCTGGTTGTCCGCAGCAATGCCTGGTTTTGCATAAGGGAGTCCCAACCTATAGCACCCGGATTGGCTCAGTTTTCGCCTGAAAAACGGACTGAACTGAACCACGGACAAGCTACTTCCCATTGTTTCACTCTCCCTCGCTTGTTTTTCCATTGAACCTAGACTTCACCTACTTCTTTGAATAAATTGCCACTTATCAAAAGAAAGAAAGAAAAGCTATACCTCCTACTGGGGATTGTTGCTGATTTTGCAGCGTGTAACATCGATTGCCAGTGAATTCACTACCAAGCATCCACAGACCAAACTTACGAAGAAACACCTTATTCAACGTCTCTCGAACAAATCCACGGACGCATTCTTCGAGTTCCCGCGCAATTGCAGCACCGCACAAATCGAATTCAAAATCGAGCTGATCTATAGCAATCTGCATGAAGCCCAAAACCTCAGGAGAGAATCGTTCACCCCAAGCTGCTTCATCAGTTTCCATGGCTTCAGTCGGCGGTGGTAGACCGTCGCCTCCGCTCGCCGGTCTCCGCCGCCGTCGCCGTCGATTCGCTAGGGACTCTGTTTCAGGAAGACTTACTTCTTCTGTTTGTCGATTCCGTTAACAGGTGGCGGTCTTGAATTCGCCAGAGCTCGGCGGCGTCGGATGGAAGATGATGATCAGTCGCGATGCTGAAAGTGGCGTCGATGGAGAAAACGAGGATTTAGCAAAACAAAGAAAAGAGACAGAGAAGAGAACAAGAAGAACAAGAGAAAAAAAAAATCAGGGATCTCGCTTACCAACGAATTGCTTCCTAAGCAAGTTTCTCAATCATTCTCTGCTCCATCGGTCAAACTGGCAGTCAACAGTCTTGATTCGCTTGCATTGAGTAGAATGGACCACGGTTTCTCCTCGGTACTTAAAAACAATATTTCTCCATTCTCCTTTGATAATCTTGCAAGTGTTTCTGTCTATTTGTTTCGGTGGAACCATCTTCATACATAAATAAACTCTCGACCCCTGAATATGTTGATTCATGATCAATCTCGTAGAGTAAAGCTGGATCGATTAGCCGATTATCTTGAAGCATAACTTTTAGATTGTCCTCTAGTTGCTCACATAATATTCGACATCCCCACTTTTTCATGTATTTACTGGATACTGTGAGGTCAAATTTTACATGACTTCTGTCAATTTGACTGAAATTGACTACTCCCCACAACTCTAACAATGTGAAATAAGAAAGGTCAATATGATCCAACTCCAACAGACGAATACCGAGGGTTTCACATTTCTGGTTTTGGCCATTAACATGGGTAACAAATTCATATGAGTTTTCCTCTCGGAATAATGCTTGTTGAGAGCGACACATAAAACAAATCCAAATAACTTGTCATACAAGTCTTTTGAAACCACAAAAGATATGGACTCCTTTTCAATAGGGTGAACCCACTCTGGCATCTCTTCTCGAGGAAGAAAAATACGGCATTCCGTAAACTGAAATAAAGACAAATCATTAGAAAGTACCCAAGTTTGTTATTAGTACCCAATTAGAAAAATTCTATTTGAATTTAGTAAATAATCCTATGGAGTTCCACTTGGACTCAAAACTCTATAAATGAGTAGAGAACCATTGATCCTTGCTTGCATTAGTATACAAGCCTCGTGTGATTGAAACCATTCCCATAAAATACGGTAGCCAACTCCATTACATGCATACACATGCATAACACTTTATATTTGTTTGATTTTCTTAAGCCTCCAATCTTGCATTTTCTATTATTGCAATATCCAACCACGCATTGAGTCCAGCGTATAGTCCACATCGATATGCATGTGTGCGTGTGCACATGTATGCGTGAGAGAGAGAATCTAACCTTGTTATATGAATAAATATCAGCCATGGTCAACCCTTTGCGAACAAAATCATGAATTGAAGTTAAATCTCCATAATTTTGCAAAGATTTGCAATTATCCGCCTGAAAAGCATACAAAAATGGTGGAAGCTCAGGAATCTCCTGTAATTGATGGCAATTTTTAACAATCAAACTGAACAAATGATGGCGTTTATTGATGGATGTAGGAAGGCTGGTAAGATTGTTCCCCGACAGAATTAATGTTGTCAAGAATGGAGAACATGAAAGATTCTCAAGAAAGTCTACTTCGGACAAATTACATCCCGAAAGGTTTAACCAATGTAAATTTGAAAGTTGGGTCGTCATGCAAGGATTAGTTGAATCCTCGTACTTTGGAAACCCGATTAAATTTGTGCAAAAATCAAGAGCCAAGTCTTCAAGGTTTTGTAATATGTAAATGCTAGTCGGAAGGCTCATCAAGTTCTTGCAATGACTTAAATACATACACTCCAAAGAGACAAGATTTTCTATTGATGCGGGAAGTCCTTTAATAGGGGTTCTTTCTAAAAAAAGCTCTTTTAGGGCTTCGAGTTTATGTGGAATATCAGGGAACCTTTCAAACTTTGTGCAATTATCAAGATTGAGAACTCGAAGATTTTTTGACTGGAGCTCATTTGGAAAAACACTAAGTTCAGAGCACCCCTCTAAATTCAGCACTTGTAACTTGTTGTGATATGCGATGGACTTGTGAGCTTCCACCAAGTCTTTGCAATTACGGAGATCCAATTCCTCGAGATTTGGAGTACACGAGAGGTCGGGCATGTGAACCAACGACTTGCAGTAACTGAAATTAATGTACTTCAAATTTTGGAAGTCCTGCAAAAACAATGGAAACAACTTTGTACAAACATTCTGAAAGGAACACAAAAGGGGTGCTCATGTGATGATGTCACTTCCTTACATATAAACCGTGGGATTCCCATTTGAGAATAGGTTGCCACTAAAGCATATATGTTATTGATCTTTCAAACAATTATTATATTTTAGGTTGTCGATTGTACATATTGAGCGATTTGTTTCTTTAATATAGAGGTGATTTGCTGCAGAGTCCACGAATAGGCCTATGCTAGTTGTTGTGCATGGACTGGAGAGTCAAACTTGCGAAATGATGGTAATTCAATATCGAATGTCATTTACACCGTCCCTAGTTTTATAATATTGATGATTAATAATATCATAATTTATTTGTATTGGCTATAAAATTGGCTATACAACACATGGGGACGCATGGTTTCACAGGGAAAGGATGTGTCGTGATTACATATCCTTGACTGTTATATAATATATATTGGCCGGGTGGATATCTCATAATTACATATCCTAGGGCCACAAAACTCTTCATGTGGAAGGAAGCAAGGAGCGTTAGTAGATCAGACAACTTGAAACCTACTATTTAGGTTACTGAGTAATTTCTTTTTTTGCATAGTCCAAATAAAATTTATTAATCTATAAATTAACTTTTCATTTTTTTCTTGTAAATTATATGTTGTATTGAGAATTGACTCAACACTTTCAAACTTTACCAGTAATTACAAATCTCTGATATACATATATAAAAGCATGTATATATTTCAGCAAAGCTTGCATGAAGTGGTGTTGCATGGCACACGCATGACTAAGTTATACCCATCAATTTGGTTTCCATCATCACTTTAGCAAATCAGAGATAACTTATCATTTTATATTTTAGACAAGAGTTGAATAATATATAGGTACACAATGTAATTTTTTTTTTTGTACATTCTCCAATAATATAGAACTCTCGACTCTCTCTCTCTCTCTCTCTCTCGCACATTCTCCATTGGGTCTTCCCCTTTTCTTTTAAATTACTCGTCACAGTTCCTCTAATTATATCACACATGTCTAGTCCCCCCCTTTTTTTAATAATCTAGAGTCACAGCGTAAAGACTCGGTTATTTAAAAGCCGTTTGAAGACCCTACAAGACCTTGAGCTGGATAAGTCCGTGCCATTTGACCTATGTAGGTTCATCACTTGTCGAGTTCTTTCATAAATTATTTCAGAACAATTCTTTCTTATGCCGAGACTATGGAATGCAGTAAAGAGTTACGCCAGTATAGATATAGAAAATAAAATATCCTTATTTACCAAAGTGACCTGTTTAGAAACTGTTACATGAGAAATTGTTATCCTTTTTTTTCCCAAATCTAAAAAAAAAAAAAAAAAATTGTAATATTCTATGGTTAATTCAATTTTGTCCTTGCACACCAAGCATTCATTTGGATGATATATTTATATCCATATTTTATATATCCAAAAACTTGTCAGGGAATATATGGAATATTCGAAATCCTATTCTATCTTTATTTTTCCCAATCTTGTCATATGCAGCGAAAATGTCTATACAACTAAAGGCAGCTTTGAGATTAAAACTACGTTTAGTATGATTTTTTTCCCTTAGAGAACATACTAGGAGGGGGCACCTCAAGTGTCTTTATCAACCCTAAAAAGAGTACATATATTTTACGCGACAATACTCATAATTAAATTTATCGCTCGTTTACATATATTTGCATGTATAGAAATAATTGTGCGCATATTGAACTTTGTTGGTTTAACTTCTACTCACTCTTATAGCTTCTTTTATATATATACACCACGTGAAAGAATTAGATAATATATAGGTACACAGCATAAAAAATTTCACACTTAAAATTGTGTAGACAATTATTAAAAAAATTAGAATTAATATCATTGAAAATCCCAAATCCTAAACTGGTACCATTATGACACAATTACCTCAAACTAATTTTCTTTTAACAAAAGAATCCTAAATTGGTCTCCTCACCCATAGCTACCATCCATTACCAAACGAAAATTAGTTTGGGACAAACCTATGTCGTGTGTCATGCATGTAACAATCACAAAATTCAAGTGAAGTATCATGTCACGAGCATGCAGATGTGGGCCACATGACAAAATTATGACATGCATCATGCCTTGTGACAATCATAGAAGCACGGTGAAGTGCAACGTGGTGAGTGCAGATGCAGACCACATGACAAAACTATTCCACATGTCATGTGATGTGACAATCACAAAAGCAAAGTGAAGTGCCACATGGCGAGCGTGAGAATGAAGACTACTAGTTCTGGCTTTAATTGTATATCATAGATGAATGGGGTACGTAAACACTATCACAATGTAATTGTGTAAAAATTAATAAAATTTGAAAAAAATTGAAGTCATGACAATGAAGCCACAAAACATTCAAAAAATAAAAATTTCACATACTTAATTCAAAATCTGGCTCTGATTTTCTATTAAGAAACTAGTGCTATGGCCCTACTGGACCACTCCTATTGATTTAGTTGTGCACACATTACACACATTACTAGCAAAGTTCCTTTTAAATACTCTATCATCCACTTGGAAGTGCTGCTCCTTAAGAAATTATTTAAGCAATTAACAATGCCCGGTTTTACAGAATGATGCATTTGAACATTCGGCTGAGCTAAATTTATTGATGCCGGACAAATCCCCACCGTTTAGGTATATGCATTGGATAATGCTCTATCACTTGGTGACCATGTGGCCTACCACTCAGCCTGTTAGTCCTCGAGTATTTTTACTTCTACATGTATGTCAATGGGTAGGTTAGTCATTTTTTTTGTTCCTTTTTGTTTGATCACTATACAAGTTTTATGTTAAATAAAAAAGTTTATATGTAAACAACCGACAGCCAATTTGCATTTTGAAGATCTTAACTAGGCACATTTGATCTGATTTTGAAATATATCTATGTCAATTGTTAAGAGATATTATTTAAGGTAAAGATGATCTCCTACTTTAAAAGATTTCATCTTTTTTTTTTTTTATATTCCTTCCATCAATTATCCTCACTTACTTATTTTACAGATATTATAACATGGATGGGTATATGAAATTGATTATATTGATTTTTATCTCTAACGTTTTTCAATATTAAAATTTGAATTTTATAATGATGCAATGACCTTTATAAATAAATTTCAAATCTTGAAATATCTTTCTCTTTCCACGTATTGTAGAAAGCTTCTTTGTATTGCGTATTTTATTAACAGGTTTCCATTGAGATTTCTAATAAAGTTGTTTGCTTAGTCTTTCAAATGCCAATTTTGCTGCACGTGAAAATATTTGTAAAGTAAGAAGTTAGCGTCATTTTGAAAGAAATTAGAGAAGTGGTTTCTAAAACATAGGAACACCCCTTCCTTTAGTGTACTAGAACATATAATAGATATACATATGCAAATGAAGTAGATAATAAAAAGGTCTATGTAGGTAAATCTCACCTTAAATCGTTTTATGACTCCTGTGATATTGCCTTCACTTATATTAAGTCCCACTAATTTCTTTGGACTGGAGGAAAATTCTGGAATTTGGTGAGCACATCCAGTCCACTCAACCCATCTAAGCTCATTAGGAAGACATATAGGACCTTGGAAAGAATCACGAACATTGTGCAAGATGAGCAATCTCAACCTTCTCATTTTCGTAAAAGCATAAGGACTAATACACATCTCTATTGGCTTAGATGGCTTGAACACTATGGCTTTGACAGCACAAGTTCCCTGTATATACAAGACTATTTAGGTTATTCATGATTAGTAACTAGAGCAAAAAAAAGAAGAAGATAAAAAGCAGAATTTTGATGGTGTTTGCTAGTCTTACCATGTTGCTTGATAGAACATCGACAACATCATCACACTGCCATAATCTACTGCGTCTCCCAGGATCATCACTTTCTTGGTTCACAATATCCATACCCATCATTTGAATCAAGTCATGCATTTGTATGTTCCCTGACTCAATTTTTATTAGAGACCTCTCCATGAGAATTTGTAATCCTATTATTGCCTTAAGATCGCAACTGTCAAGAACTTTCTTTACATACTCACTATTCCACCCCTTAAAGAGGCAGGCAATGTGGAGAAAGATCTCTTTCTCTTTTGGCTCTAGTCCATCGTAACTTATTTTGAGCACATCATTGATGCCTTTCTTAGGAGTTGTAGAAATATCATCTAGTGCACTTTCCCATTCATATTCTCTTCTACCACGTAAGAAGGAACCTAGCACCTCAAGTGCTAAAGGAAGGCCTTTAGCATGATTTAGAACTCTATCCACTAGACCTGTCTTGATTGTAAAGTTTTGGTGTGTCGGAAAAGCATGCTTACTGAATAGCTCTCGAGCATCATTGTCATTCAGCTCTCTAACTTTGTACACATGATCTTGATCTATTCCGAGATAAGTTAGCAAATGGTTATCTCTTGTAGTAACAATGATCCTACTCCCATTACGAAACCACTTACCTTCTCCAACTAAAGCATGTAGTTGGCACAAATCATTCACATCATCAAGGATGAGGAGAACTTTGTTGTGACAAAGTCTTTCTTGTATTAGATTAATACCTCTATCGACACAAGACACTACTAATCTTTCTTTTAGTGCTAATATCTCAAATAGTAATTTTTCTTGCAAAGTAACTAAATCCTTACAATCTTTTGAAACTTCTCGAACATTCGCCAAAAAACATGAATTCTCGAATTGATTGAAAATATCATTATAAACGGCTTTGGCCAAAGTCGTCTTTCCTATGCCTCCCTGTCCCCATAGTCCCACCATGAGAACATCATCATTGGACTCAAGGTTTAACATTGATTTCAACGTAACCACGTGGGAATCTATCCCAACCGGATGTATAGCAACATGCAAAAGTGTTTGGTTTAAGCGAATGGAGATTTCTTTCACAATTTTTTGTATAAGCTCTGCCTCATCTCTGCACACAAAAGAAAAAAAAAAAGACAAGTTGTGGCATCGTATTAGCAATTTGAATAAGCAAATAACAAGCAATTACTAGCCAACAATGATAAAAGCAGAGTGCATCACATTTTCACACAACCACAGCCAAAACAAAATGTGTTCCCACTAAGTCGAATTAAAACTCAAAAAAGAGCTCCCCACCAAGCAAAATAAGTTCAGGTTTCAACTTTTAGTCATCCACTCGTGTTCTTTTGATATACACAACGATTTATTTATTTTTCTTGTCGAACTGTTATATGTGATTTATTTATACGCTTAAACAAGGAAAGTTATTCTGGACTTTGAACGATGGTTGAGATTTTGATACAAAAACTATTAAAATACCCTAAAGCATGTTGTCATTTGCCTTACATTGCTTGTACAGGCTAATTATCCTATATCAAGTGTTGTGAATTTTATCATTCCTTCCAAATAAATGGGGTAAGTACAATAACATATAATATTTTGTCCATTGATTGATCAAGTTTTGGCATTTTGTATTACTCAAATAAGTCAGTAAAATTTTCAGGCGATGAAGTCCTATAGTCAATTTTTTTTTACGGGAAAAAGCCATGTGTCTATTCTGTGGTTAGCTACATGTGATGTTTCAAACTTAAAATGGCGTCAGTAATAAGTTTATGACTCAATTGACCGAAATTGAAAATTTGTAGAACTCAAAACGAAACCTGAAGAACTCAAATAGCCCATAAACAAAACGTTTAGTACTTTTTATTATACTTCTAGGAGGGCAACAAGGATCCAAAAGAAAGAGCAATGAATATTACCCGGATGAAACAATGCTTATCAAAAGCCAAAAGGCAGAATTCTATTGTTTCATGCATATATATATTTGTGATAGCGAATTTCAATAAGTGTTCATCAGTATCGCAAGCTGTCGGTGGCAAAAAGATTAGTGGCTTTTCCTTTCCCATAACTTATTAGTACCTTACCAATGATTTTATAAAATCACCAATCTTTTTTATAATTAGTAAATAACTAATTTTTTATACTAGCTTGCCAAAATTCATTTGCATAACTCACATCTTCCAACTTACTAACTTTTATATGAAATTACCAACATAAATTAGAGTGACTTATCAATAATCGTTATATTAACTAATTATCTACGAGTTTTCGGTTATTAGCTCTCAATTGAGCGCCTTTTAAAAAAAAAAAATTACTATCTTCTTTATTGAGCTACTAACTCTCATTCAAATTACTTTTACCAACTTCTCTACAATTAAGATACCAATTAACTTAGGGTTATCAATTCTTGTTTGAGTTATCAACTTTTCTTATCTTTCACCAAATTTTATTTTTCCTTCTTATCTAAGTGTTAGATTTACTAACTCTTACATGAAATTCGTAACTTTAACTTAAGCCACTTAAGAATTTCAGGAATGATTAGATGAAGCATCCATATATATACACACACACTTACACTCATATGTGTAGATTTTTTTTTTTACAAACAATATCTATACTTACATGCAATATAGCTTCTTATGCAAAATATGGACTCCACTCTACTTACCCATCTTTCAAAGGCCATCCGGACAAGTAACTAGCATCAGAAAGAGCTTTCTCCCATATTTTCACTTCCTTTGAATCCTTCCCATACTTGGACTCATGCTTAACCATAGCATCTCTATAGCTCCCTCTTGGTGTTCTCAATTCTCCGGGTTCCACTTTGTAAAACAAAGGAAAGACCATGAGATCTCTTTCTTTCTTACAATCAATGATTTTCACCAACTCTTCCAAACACCACCGTGAGGAAGCATAATCCTTGGAGAAAACGATTATCGCGATCTGTGATTCCTCGATCGCCTTCATAAGCGCCAGATTTATTTGCTCTCCTTTCCTGAGCTCCTCGTTATCAACATAAGTGTAGATTCCTTTCTGATCAAGAGCTCTGTAGAGATGACCAAGGAAGTTATTCCGGACGTCTGTGCCTTTGAAACTCAAGAACACATGATATTTCCTTTTGGATTTCAATGAAGAAGCCATTAGGTGATGGAGTTCAACAACCAACAACAAGCGTTAGCTGAAGATTTGGTAAAGTATTTTCAGGCAGTTCGGTTCCTATTCGATCTTCTTGTTCACTTATTCTTATACTAGAGGACAGAGGCGCATGACTTTTTGAGGCAAGTCAACAAAAAATAATATTCTCATTCAAAAAAACAAAAAATAATATTAGAAATTTGGAAAATGATGGTGCTTAAGATGGAGAAAGATATCTAATAGGTGTGAACGCATTGACTATTTTTCTCGAAGATTGCATATCTCGAGTTATTCGGATTGGCTGAGTGACATGAGTTTGTTCGTTGGATATTGTATTTATTAATAAATCGTTGACAAATTTGACAGGTCAACAAGCCAAATGGCCAACAAAGGTTATTACAGATCGCTACCGCAATAGTAGACTCAATTATTGCACAAATCGACAAACAACTTCAGAGTGGTAACTTTTGAGGATCACTCATAAAGAAACCTTGCTGGCTACCTCGGAATCACATCCACGTCCTCCGAGTGGCTGTTTCTTCTTTGCTAGTAGCAATTAAACACGACCCCTCACAAGAGATATCATTGTACAAAAAAATAGATATATTAGCAAAGAATAATATTAAATTTATTAATAAAATTAGAACTTTGGAAATGGTGCTTAAGTGTAGACCACCATATCTAATAGCTATGAACCCATCACCTTAATTTCATTGGAGATCGGACACCACAGCATCATCCGAATTATCTTCTTTGACAAGAGTTTATTTGTTTTTATATTAAATTTATTGTGAAATTGTTGATGCACTTAACCAATCAACAAAAGTATTTTCAATTAACGTATCAGATTCGAGCAAATTACTTTCATCTATTTAGTCTTCGTTTTTTTTTTCTTTGGAAAATGAAGTATTTCATGTCATTGGGTTAGCATTTATCATATGCTCACTATTGAGAAAAAAATTATGGCTACCTTTAAATGGCAATACCAACCTCCAAGTGGTCGTTTCTTCTTTGATTTCTTTTCTTTTCTTCAAACTATCTATAATAATTTAACACATGAGTACTCAAAAGGCACATAATCTATACATACAACTACGTATATAAGTGGGGTAGTCCTATTTATTATTTTTATAACTTAGGGGCACAATAACAAAAGCCCAACTACCCCGGAAGCTTATAGAATACCTTGCAAGTCTCATGAGCAAATTAAAGTCTATATCATTGCGTATTGCTACACCTACCGTTATCCCGGTAGCTGCAACCCCCTTGTTTCCCCCGAAGGAAGGGAATACGGGAACATGGGGTCTCTCACCCCTGGGCAGTTCTCCCGCCTGTTCTCTTGAGCAGTTTTAAGACCTGCTCAGGTCTAATATCCCCCATATATGTGAGATTCGATGAATTGCAGAAAATATATAACTACATGGCAACATATATACAACATGACAAACTATATGTATTATCTAACATCCACCTCAAACACAAGATAGTTGTAGGGAAGCCAACTGAAGTTTGGATTATCCTATGAGAGAGGCCTAGATGAGGGATTTGCAATCTTAAAAAAGGAAGCAATATGTATTCCCATATTGCACGTGATCAAGCAAACAAGTTGTGTTCAAGCCTTGTGAAAATTTTAGGCTTTAGGCATATTAAAAATATATGATATAATAAAAAAATTTCTGTAAATCTCATTAATGTTGTATTTGTATGTGGTGTATAAATAGTTTATATTTGCTTTATCACATAACTCAAATCTTTTGGAGATTAAAATTCTAAATAATTGAAGTACCATGGACTCATATAGAAATTGGTACAGCTAAATTGTTAAGCATCCATAATGTCTTATGCTGAATTATGTGAATCAACATTGTTGACGATGCGTAGTTTTTACTACTGTTTATATTTAAATTCTCCATTCTCAATCATATAAATGTAACGGGCAAGGGGATAAATTAGACTTGGATAGGGTGACACGTATCGATATTTCCTAAATGGATGTACTGTTTCAACCAATTTATAAAATTAATGAGCCAGCAATAGCTCATCCACAATTGCTTGTTTTTTCGTGAGAAAATGTGAGATGCTTTCGAAGCATCAACCACTTGCTGTGATTATTTGGTTTATTTCCGCATGCATTCCCCACTGTAGTTATTTTGTCTTCAATCTTCTTCACTTCGAGTCCTAGGTGCTTTTCACGACCAAAAATCCAATCTTGGAGGCTGTTACTCGCATCTAATAAGTAAGAAATTATGAAATAAAAAATATACATGATAAACTAAATGTAAATCAGAAAAGTTGAAGAGATTCTTATGAAGTCCACTGTTTTTTAATAGTTCATATTCAATTTAGTTTATACACTAAGTTCACTCAATAATTTTTCTAGATAGATAATTGTGCCACTACTTCTTAACTATCCTTTTGACTATTCAACGGAAATATTACTACTTATCTAACCTCGATCCGCTAAATCTCCTCCATTGAAAGGATGGGTATTGCATAAGACCACCTTATCTAATGTATACAATCCAATCATCCTTTGTACACTGGATTCGTTAAATGAATTTGTGAAATGAGAGGTATCAACATAATGTTGCAAGTGGATAAGACTTTTAGCCATGTTCCTAATCCCTCAATCGTAGATGATCTTGTGGGCAAAGAATGAGTTATAAATCTCGCGATCCATTTGTAGGTGTAAGAGGACTTTGCTTAGCAAAGTACCACAAAAGTTAAACTTTACGCGTGGAATAACTTCTCATTATAAATTCTCAACCTCAAATTTCATGTTGTCAAATCCAAGTCAAGTTAGAACATTTTGAGTTTACTATCAATCCCACCATGCACTGAACAAAGGTTTCTTCACCATGAGCCAAGATGTCTTCCTTTTCTCTTAGCATCAAAAGAAAACAAGAGTGACGACTTTTAAGTCAAATCTATGAAATTTTTACAATGAGACAATGCATCTTCTTTTTCTCTTAGCACCAAGAGAAAACAAGAGTGACTACTTTTAAGTAAAGTCTATGAAATTTTTTCCTAAGTGGACCATGAGACAAGGCATCTTCTTTGTCTCTTAGCATCAAAAGAAAACAAGGGTGATGACTTTTAAGTCAAGTCTATGAAATTTTTTCCAAAGTGGACCATGAGACCAGGCATCTTCATTTTCTCTTAGCACCAAATGAAAAAAAAGAGTGACGACTTTTAAGTCAAGCCCATGAAATTTCTTTTCCAAAGTGAACCATGAGACAAAGCATTTTGTTTTTCTCTTAGCACCAAAAGAAAACAAGAATGATGACTTTTAAGTAAAATCTATGAAATTTTTTCCTAAGTGGGCCATGAGACAAGGCATCTTTTTTTTTTTTTTTTTTCTCTTAGCATCAAAAGAAAACAAGAGTGACGACCTTTAAGTCTAGTCTATGAATTTTTTTTCAAAGTAGACCATGAGACAAGGCATCTTCTTTTCCTCTTAACACCAAAAGGAAAAAAGAGTGGCAATTTTAAGTCAAGTTCTCTTAGCACCAAAAGAAAACAAGAGTGATGGCTTTTAAGTCAAGTCTATGAAATTTTTTCCAAAGTGGACCGTGAGACAAGGCATCTTCTTTTTCTCTTAGTACCAAAACAAAACAAGAGTGACAGCTTGTCACGCCCCGATCCTCGGGCACGCACACATCCTTCTGGCTTGGTCGATTTTATAATGCGATATCCTATGACAATGTATCGCCGACCCTTTCATTTCAGGAAGTGTTCATCAGTATCGCAAGTTGTCGGTGGCAAAAAGATTAGTGGCTTTTCCTTTCCCATAACTTATTAGTACCTTACCAATGATTTTATAAAATCACCAATCTTTTTTATAATTAGTAAATAACTAATTTTTTATACTAGCTTGCCAAAATTCATTTGCATAACTCACATCTTCCAACTTACTAACTTTTATATGAAATTACCAACATAAATTAGAGTGACTTATCAATAATCGTTATATTAACTAATTATCTACGAGTTTTCGGTTATTAGCTCTCAATTGAGCGCCTTTAAAAAAAAATACTATCTTCTTTATTGAGCTACAAACTCTCATTCAAATTACTTTTACCAACTTCTCTACAATTAAGATACCAATTAACTTAGGGTTATCAATTCTTGTTTGAGTTATCAACTTTTCTTATCTTTCACCAAATTTTATTTTTCCTTCTTATCTAAGTGTTAGATTTACTAACTCTTACATGAAATTCATAACTTTAACTTAAGCCACTTAAGAATTTTCAGGAATGATTAGATGAAGCATCCATATATATATACACACACTTACACTCATATGTGTAGATTTTTTTTTTTTTTTTTACAAACAATATCTATACTTACATGCAATATAGCTTCTTATGCAAAATATGGACTCCACTCTACTTACCCATCTTTCAAAGGCCATCCGGACAAGTAACTAGCATCAGAAAGAGCTTTCTCCCATCTTTTCACTTCTTTTGAATCCTTCCCGTACTTGGACTCATGCTTAACCAAAGCATCTCTATAGCTCCCTCTCGGTGTTCTCAATTCTCCGGGTTCCACTTTGTAAAACAAAGGAAAGACCATGAGATCTCTTTCTTTCTTACAATCAATGATTTTCACCAACTCTTCCAAACACCACCATGAGGAAGCATAATCCTTGGAGAAAACGATTATCGCGATCTGTGATTCATCGATTGCCTTCATAAGTGTCGGAACTATTTGCTCTCCTTTCCTGAGCTCCTCGCTATCAACATAAGTGTAGATTCCTTTCTGATCAAGAGCTCTGTAGAGATGACCAAGGAAGTTATTCCGAACGTCCTCGCCTCTGAAACTCAAGAACACATGATATTTCATTTTGGATTTCAATGAAGAAGCCATTAGGTGATGGAGTTCAACAACCAACAACAAGCGTTAGCTTAAGATTTGGTAAAGTATTTTCAGGCAGTTCGGTTCCTATTCGATCTTCTTGTTCACTTATTCTTATACTAGAGGACGGAGGCGCATGACTTTCTGAGGGCAAGTTAACAAAAAATAATATTAGAAATTTGGAAAATGATGGTGCTTAAGATGGAGCAAGATATCTAATAGGTGTGAACGCATTGACTATTTTTCTCGAAGATTGCATATCACGGGTTATTCGGATTGGCTGAGTGACATGAGTTTGTTCGTTGGATATTGTATTTATTAATAAATCATCAACAAATTTGGCAAGTCAACAAGCCAAATGGCCGACAAGGTACAGAATATTACAGAACGCTACCGCTCTAGTAGACTCAATTATTGCACAAATCGACAAACAACTTCGAGTGGTAACTTTTGAGGATCACTCATAAAGAGACCTTGCTGGCTACCACGGAATCACATCCACGTCCTCCGAGTGGCTGTTTCTTCTTTGCTAGTAGCAATTAAACACGACCCCTCACAAGAGATATCATTGTACGAAAAATTAAATATATCAGCAAAGATTAATATTAAATTTATTATTAAAATTAGAACCTTGGAAATGGTGCTTAAGTGTAGACCACCATATCTAATAGCTATGAACCCATCACCTTATTTTCACTGGAGATCGGATACCACGGCATTATTCGAATTATCTTCTTTGA
This sequence comes from Eucalyptus shirleyi, assembly GCA_017140165.1. NCBI lineage: Eukaryota > Viridiplantae > Streptophyta > Magnoliopsida > Myrtales > Myrtaceae > Eucalyptus > Eucalyptus shirleyi. The sequence continues at coordinate 31,027,779 of CM029450.1, forward strand.
CAAGAGTTTATTTGTTTTTATATTAAATTTATTGTGAAATTGTTGATGCACTTAACCAATCAACAAAAGTAATTTCAATTAAAGTATCAAATTTGAGCAAATGGCTTTCATCTATTTAGTCTTCATTTTTTTTTTTTTTTTTTGGAAAATGAAGTATTTCATGTCATTGGGTTAGCTTTTATCATATGCTCAATATTGAGAAAAAAATTATGGCTACCTTTAAATGGCAATCCCAACCTCCAAGTGGTCGTTTCTTCTTTGATTTCTTTTCTTCAAACTATCTATAATAATTTAACACATGAGTACTCAAAAGGCACATAATCTATACATACAACTACGTATATAATTGGTCTAGTCCTATTTCATTATTTTTATAACTTAGGGGCACAATAACAAAAGCCCAACTACCCCGGAAGCTTATAGAACACCTTGCAAGTCTTATGAGCAAATTAAAGTCTATATCACCGCGTACTGCTATACCTACCGTTACCCCGGTAGCTGCAACCCCCTTGTTTCCCCCGAAGATTTTCTTCCTTGGAGGAAGGGAATACGGGAACATGGGGTCTCTCACCCCTGGACGGTTCTCCTGCCTATTCCCTTGAGTAGTTTTAAGGCCTGCTTAGGTCTAATATGCCCCATATATGTGACAATCGATGAATTGCAGAAAATATATAACTACATGGCAACATATATACAACATGACAAACTATACGTATTATCTAACATCCACCTCAAACACAAGATAGTTGTAGGGAAGCCAACTGAAGTTTGGATTATCCTATGAGAGAGGCCTAGATGAGGGATTTGTAGTCTTAAAAAAGGAAGCAATATGTATTCCCATATTGCACATGATCAAGCAAACAAGTTGTGTTCAAGCCTTGTGAAAATTTTAGGCTTTAGGCATATTAAAAATATATGATATAATAAAAAAATTTCTGTAAATCTCAGTAATGTTGTATTTGTATGTGGTGTATAAATAGTTTATATTTGCTTTATCACATAACTCAAATCTTTTGGAGATTAAAATTCCAAATAATTGAAGTACCATGGACTCATATAGAAATTGGTACAGCTAAATTGTTAAGCATCCATAATGTCTTATGCTGAATTATGTGAATCAACACTGTTGACGATGCGTAGTTTTTACTACCATTTATATTTAAATTCTCCATTCTCAATCATATAAATGTAACGGGCAAGGGGATAAATCAGACTTGGATAGGGTGACACTTATCAATATTTCCTAAATGGATGTACTGTTTCAACCAATTTATAAAATTAATGAGCCAGCAATAGCTCATCCACAATTGCTTGTTTTTTCGTGAGAAAATGTAAGATGCTTTCGAAGCATCAACCACCTGCTGCGATTATTTGGTTTATTTCTGCATGCATTTCCCCGCTGTAATTATTCTGTCTTCAATCTTCTTCACTTCGAGTCCTAGGTGCTTTTCACGACCAAAAATCCAATCTTGGAGGCTGTTACTTGCGTCTAATAAGTAAGAAATTATGAAATAAAAAATATACATGATACACTAAATGTAAATCAGAAAAGTTGAAGAGATTCTTATGAAGTCCACTGTTTTTAATAGTTCATATTCAATTTAGTTTATACACTAAGTTCACTCAATAATTTTTCTAGATAGATAACTGTGCCACTACTTCTTAACTATCCTTTTGACTATTCAACGGAAATATTACTACTTATCTAATCTCGATATGCTAAATCTCCTCCATTGAAAGGATGGATATTGCATAAGACCACCTTATCTAATGTATACAATCCAATCATCCTTTGTACACTGGATTCATTAAATGAATTTGTGAAATGAGAGGTATCAACATAATGTTGCAAGTGGATAAGACTTTTAGCCATGTTCCTAATCCTCCAATTGTAGATGATCCTGTGGGCAAAGGATGAGTTCTAAATCTCGCGATTCATTTGTAGGTGTAAGAGGACTTTGCTTAGCAAAGTACCACAAAAGTTAAACTTTACACGTGGAATAACTTCTCATTATAAATTCTCAACCTCAAATTTCATGTAGTCAAATCCAAGTCAAGTTAGAACATTTTGAGTTTACTATCAATCCCACCATGCACTAAACAAAGGTTTCTTCACCATGAGCCAAGGTGTCTGCCTTTTCTCTTAGCATCAAAAGAAAACAAGAGTGACGACTTTTAAGTCAAATCTATGAAATTTTTACCATGAGACAACTCATCTTCTTTTTCTCTTAGCACCAAAAGAAAACAAGAGTGATGACTTTTAAGTAAAGTCTATGAAATTTTTTCCTAAATGGACCATGAGACAAGGCATCTTCTTTTTCTCTTAGCATCAAAAGAAAACAAGAGTGACGACTTTTAAGTCAAGTCTATGAAATTTTTTCCAAAGTGGACCATGAGACCAGGCATCTTCATTTTCTCTTAGCACCGAAAGAAAAAAAAGAGTGACGACTTTTAAGTCAAGCCCATGAAATTTCTTTTCCAAAGTGAACCATGAGACAAAGCATTTTGTTTTTCTCTTAGCACCAAAAGAAAACAAGGATGATGACTTTTAAGTAAAATCTATGAAATTTTTTCTGAAGTGGGCCATGAGACAAGGCATCTTTTTTTTTCTCTTAGCATCAAAAGAAAACAAGAGTGACGACCTTTAAGTCCAGTCTATGAATTTTTTTTCAAAGTAGACCATGAGACAAGGCATCTTCTTTTTCTCTTAACACCAAAAGGAAAAAAGAGTGCCGATTTTAAGTCAAGTTCTCTTAGCACCAAAAGAAAACAAGAGTGATGGCTTTTAAGTCAAGTCTATGAAATTTTTTCCAAAGTGGATCGTGAGACAAGGCATCTTCTTTTTCTCTTAATACCAAAACAAAACAAGAGTGACAGCTTTTAAGTCAAGTCTATAAAAATTTTCCAAAGTGGAGGAAAAAAGTTTCCAGCTTTATGACATGGGCTGCTTCTAACTTGTTTCTTCCTTATACATGGCGATACACCATCCACTGATTTTAATACACCATCATGTTCAACATGAAATTTCTCATTATTCACTATAAAATGCCCTAAACCAATTATTTGATAGTTAATTTCACAAAGGAAGAACTATAGCTTTAGTCTCTCTGATAGTAATGTGTCAAACTCTCACCCGTCACCTTGCATTGAACTCCCTTAACATTGCCCGAATCTCCTTTCACAAGTTCTATACAATATTCATCCGGATAATTGAATTACTCGTGAGCAATACTTACCCTCTCTAGCTAAAAGAATTACTTGTGAACCTCAAGATAAGGTCATCTATAATGACCGGTTCCGGTTGACTGGTATTGTGAGTAAAACTTATCCTCTCTTGCAAAAAGAATCACATGAGAACTTTGGGATAAGCTCCTCTAAAATCATCGTTCTCTCCCCCATCCCAAAACCATAAATGGAAGCCGTCGTATAAATTCTCTTGGCAAAAGAATTGCGTGCGAACCTCGGACCAAGTCCTCTACAATCACAGGTCTCTCCCCCTCCTAAAACCATATTTGGAAATCATTGTATGAATCAAGTCATCTTGAATTTTAATTATCATGAAGAAATGAGAACAAAAAAATGAGACTGAAAGTTTATAAAATATTTTACAAAATCAACCTATCGACAATTTATTTTTGGATCATAATACCTCTTCTTAAGTTAGTGATGTAACTATGAGGCCACTTGTGTAAATCTTTTTTAACACTGACAATGTATGCTATAATTATCAAAAGAAAATTGTAAAAATGCATATTATTGTTGAATCCAAGTCAAGTTCGAACATTTTGAGCGTACAGTCAGTCTCGTTGCCCACTTAACAAGGCTTCCTTCACATAAGACAGGGCATCTTCTTTTTCTTTTAGCACCAAGGAAAAAAAAAAAGAAGAGTGAAAACCTTTAAGTCACCTATGAAATTTTTCCAAAGCGGAAGGAAAAAGTTCCCAGCTTTACTAGTTAGGGGAACGATACTTTTAGATAGTCATAAAGATTGTGAACGACCAAAAGATGACTAGGCGACAATGCTTCCAGATTTGTTGCAGTGAAAAAATTAGGCTAACAATGGTAAGAAAAAGCATTAACGCCAAGCATGGAGGCCTTCGGTTACTTTTGCATTCTTTTGTAAGGGTGTAAAATTTTCTCAACGGGTACAAGTATTTCTCTCTTTGCAACTATTATTAAAGGCACCTCATTTTTTTTTACCAATGTTTGACCATGCAAACCTGTTCTCGGATAGCACTTGCTCCATTGGAAAATTTTTGGTTTCCAATGTGTCGAAGCCTTGAGTGTTGAAAAACAAAAATCATTGAAATTACGATGATTGGTGTAACTAGGTTGTGCTCAGAAAGAACAATGACACCAATTTGCCCACATTGGATGGCCGGATCACACATATCGCAACTTTTAACTACTGCCAGCCAATCTTGAGGGCGTCGAGAAAATTGCGATTTTCCAAATTAACTCATGAATTCAGGTATATTTAGTCACAACTAATATTTTGAGAATTAGGTCAATCAGAATTTCAACAAGAAAGATGTTGTGACTTTCCACCATGATCATTCCGATCAATTTGCAGAAATCCATAATCCCAGATTTCTTTTACAATTATCGAACCGAAGGGAAACGAGGGGTCAAAGTTCGACAAAAGTTAAAATAAGTAATTTTTCTGAGTGGTCAAAGTTCGGACAGATATAAAAATAAAATAAGTGATTTTTCAAAAAAAAAAGAGAGGCAAAATTTGATCCAGGTGGTGGCACTCCTAACGAGCAAATGCCGCATAGCGTTTGCGCGCGCCAGCCGAGGGCCCCGTACAATATCCCCATGACGGTGTGCAGTGGCCCAATCCCGAGGTCCCTTGCGCATCATTTTCCTCGCTTGCTTCCGATTTTTCCATTTAAATAGGGGGTCAAATGCTCATTTTAACCAACCAAAAAAAAAAAATGCCCATTTTAACAGGGTAAATTATATTAATAAAACTCCTTATGTATTTTGAAGATATATATATACACATGTGTGTGCACACAAACAAATTATTCTCTACATGAACAAGTTTATATGCAGATAGTGTTAACACAATGATGTCTATGCTATTTAAGAATATTCTTAGTTTGCATATAGATAACAAGATATTGAGTGGAAAGTTGTTAGACTTGAAAGAACCTTTGGATTTTGGTGAACAAGCGAAGGACATTAAATTATCGAGATGCTTGGACGGACCAAATAAATGGATAACGACTTCAATAATATGAGTACATCAATATACTTGGAAGGACCTAAATATAGAAGATGAATAGATTGGGATTATGTGAAGTCACCAAGTTTGGACATATTGCATTGTAAAGGAAGATTGCATTATCGATGGAGTAGACAGTACTCCAAGTACTGAAACAAAAAACCAGCTCTAAAGTGATTTAATTCAAATTCCAATTATTTTAGGCATCAAAATCCACAAAGAGATGTAGAGGAAAAATCTGATGGAGATTAATATTTTTGACTAAGTAGAGGGAGTGTCATTTAAAACTTTGTAGAGATAATTTGATTTGTTTTGAGCAAGATTTATTAATTAGCTCCATGTAAATTTTCTTAGTTAAGAAGAACCCTCCTAAAGGGCTAGAAAGCCCGATGAAGGCTATTGTGCCCTATGCTGGGGTAGGCACACACTAGGCCTTGGTTAGCAATAAGTGGGTATTGCAAAACCCCGACCTGTCTCCGGCTAAGGGGCCATTGGCCCCTATGAGTCTATGACCATATATAAAGTTTTCATAAGCCCGTGACTCGAAATGGATTTTCAAAAATTGGGCCAAGAGATGGTTGTAGTGGAAAGTTATGAAATTTTCACTGTTAAAAATCTGCTTGACGTGATTCTTGGGGCTTCGAAAAATTTGACTTGATATATAAAATGAAATTAATCAATCAGGTCAAATTACTAAATTCTTGACACCTCATGATTGAATAACTGTCATTAAAAGTTGCAATATCTTGAAAATTGACTATTCAACTTCAACAAATTGGATATTTTTGGAAAACTGTTAACAAGTACAATCTAATTATATCATTGGATTGAATTTTTAAGGAATTAATATTCTCAGTCAATTTTTGTCAAACCTTTTGCTAAAAAATTAGGTGTTTACAAGAATTTTGATTATAATGGAAAAATATTTGAAAACTAGGTTTTAAAAAAACAGATTCCATATCTCGATCATTTGCGACATAGATTGAATTGTATTTGCTTATGGGGACTCATCCACGTTATGTCGTGAAGCTTATGCCATGAATCGGACATTTAAATATTGATTTATGTTAGTTCGTATCATCTATGCTACATGTAGGACCAACACGTCATTTTGCATTTTTTAAGCCATGAATAATTCGGACACGTTCATACCATTCACGAAATTAGCTAGTTGCACGTCATACATCGAAAATGGTATTTCACCTGGAAAAGTGAATAGTATCGCAACAGCCTATTGAATAGACACCCAATCAGAATATAGGTAAAAGAAGAACGGTGACCACAGGCAACAGAATTTATATTGAAAGCGAATTTAAAAAAGAGAAAATCTTCTAGCCCAATCCACTACTCCTCTAATTAAGAGATGCAATCCTCTATTTTGCACATTATCAAAAGGTCGCAAGGGTAGGAAGAAGGTTAATATAAAAGGAAGCACAAAATCCATTTAGTTCGTTAGTTTGATTAGATTCACTTTTGTTATTAAAACGGTGTGCATTGGACTCATGCACACTATTACGATTGAATGCGATGCTGTTATTTGAATTGTACGCAACATATTCATGCATGTTGCTCTGATTGGACTGAATTCATCTTTGTAATTGAGTTGTGTACGTTGGATTCACGATCGACATTCAAACATTTTCTTCGAATCTGCTTTCATTCATTTAACACAGCATCACATTCAGGCCCCTATTTTCTCGCTGCTTAGATTCAAATTGATTCATGCTCTTTCGATACATTGTACTCATATGGAGCATTTTTCTATTTCTTTTTTCTGAAAGAACATGGATCACACACCATGATCAGTCAAGCCCTTATTCGACTCCATGATGCGGCAATTAACCTGAGATCGAGTAATAGAGTTTTTAATGTTTGAAACAAAAAAAGGAAAACTATATATGTGTTTACTTTAAGAAATCTCATGATATGAGGATTTAATGAAGGAATGTGATATCGGAAGGTGATGTGGAATATGCTTATTCTTTCCTCCGTGTAATTAAGTCGTCAAGTCTTACACTTTTGGCTGTCGCTTTATAGTCTAGTTAGCATTTTAGTTCGCAATCAAATTATAATTCTTTTGCAGAAACCACGAGGGACATACTATAGTGATTAAGTCATATGTTTTATCAATATTTTGGTTTCATGTATATGGAATTGGAGGACATAAGACTAATTGAAGGATTTCAGATACTTTATGCTAAAGATCAATGACACGCCATGAGGCTACGATCCAAAGCTCGATGCTCATGTTAGTGCAAAACTATAGCTTTAGTATTTTGTTCTTTCATAATTACATGGGTTCCACTAGAAAAGATTGACTGGCAAATTGCTGTATCAATTTCGATTCAATCTTAAACACCTTTCACGTTCAAGTCACGGTTGAGCGTGATTCAATCTTCGATCAGTTTAGAGGTGATTCCCAAGTTCAACCTTCAAAATCCCACGAAGAAGAAGCTGACCAAGGAGAAATCTGATTCCGCAATCAACGACAACAAAATCCCACGAAGAAGCTGACCAACACCCTAAACCAGCTTTAGATGTTGGGTAATTTGCCGGCATATTTTAGATGATAAATTGCGCCGGCATGTGAACCCCTCTTCTTTAACACTGTTCATGTTCAGTGGTAAAGCCATTTGACCCAAGGTGGCAATCAATATGAATTATGAAAGTATAGGTTACTTTTTGAGTCTAACTCAAAAAAATATTTGTTGTCATGCTATTCTGATTTATAATTTTAAATTGTTTGACATCTTTTAAAGTGCTGATTTATATTGTACCTTTTGAATTACGGTTGGATGCATACTATTGGGAATAACGGATCCCCGAAAACCAGATTCGACACCGAATCGAACCCCTAAATCAATGCGGAAGACGAAGCCCAGGAAATACACGTATCACCGATCGTAAAGCACACCACGGATTCGAGCGTACCTTGTTAGCCACAGATTAGACACCAACGTTGAAGAAGAGGAAGAAATTCTGGCCCTATTCGATCCGATGATGCCTCGAAGGGACGAAGAACGAATGCCTTATGCTTACTGTTCCTTTTTGGAGAGAGAGAGTGCGCGGGAGAGAACGTACGTATGTTTGATTGTCCAACAGGTGTCTTCTCTCTCTCTCTCCTTCCTTTTATACCTTCCCCCATCCACGGGCCCTATTCCCGTGGGCCGGGCTTTTTGGGCCCAGCATGGGCAGACGGGCCTTAAGCCCATCTCATAAATCCATCATCTCCCACTCGCACATGGTGGTCCAAAACCAACATGGGCGGACAGGCCCTACTCAGCCCCATCAGAGAAAAATCCATCATAGACTCTCATTTAACATGGTGGGCCAAACATAATCCTCTTTTCCTCTCTTCAACATTCATACCGGTGAATAATCCGTGCGACCAACATACTTTGAGAGCTCGTTGCCATACATCTGTTAGGAATATATAGCAGCTCATAATGGGCATCACATTCTGAGTAGATTTAGTATGCAGTACCCTAGATCGATCGATCACATTTATATCTCTCTTGATTTCTTTTAAATAATGATATATATATATATATATATATATATATATATATATATATATATTGTATTCACAATTATGATTATCACAAAGACAGTCATAATTGGTTAACCGGTGAATACAAAACTACAATGTGATTCTCCAAAATCGATCTTCTTTTTTCCTTTAAACTCTCAATTTCAGTCCAGCTTGCTTTTCTAGAAATGCCCCATTAGATCGAATCAAAACTCATGACCATTGGCAACATCCTAAGATAGCAAACACTAAATAGAAATCTTGAGAATAAGTAAGAGTCATGAGGGGACTAAGAAATTGAGGAACTCTCTTCCTCAAGAGTCTCACACGACATAAAAGTTGAGATCAAACTTTTGCCACTCTTATTGGTCGTCTCATGCATACGTAGTATGAAATATGTATTACGGTATTAACTCATTTCCCATGGAGCGTATGTCTACACCTTTCAATACCGTACAGATGATAGTTCAGACATACCCAGTGTCTAACTTGAGTTCACGTATCTACTCATTCACAAAATTCATCAGAACTCACATCTGGCATCTTAGACAGATAAAGTAAAACATGTGGGGTATTTTTACTTTCGGACATAGTAAGTATTATATCATCATCTTAACACTTAGTTAAGGCGACATACATGTTTTAAGCTTGAGCTCTCGATTATCACCTAGATAATAAGCTTTAAAACAGTCTCATCTCTATTTATCACGCAGTAAATAGAGGCGATTACCCATGTGAGTGGGCTAATCTTATATCTGTCCGACATACTTCTCAACTTAAAGCAATGCACTAAGCATTAAGATGCATAAAGATCAAACAAAGATTCATAGGCATTAATGATGAAAACACAAATTCATCAAATTGTGAACATTTAGGGAAATTACAAGATTCGACATCGCTCTACGCAATCCTAGAGATTTCATATGGCCACAAAACACATCTCTAGGTATTGGCTTTGTCATAGGATCTGCTACCATTCTATGCGTAGTATGTACTCTAAGTTCACATCTTTTCGTGCAACCATATCCTTGACAAGATTATACTTGGTATCTATAGGTTTGGTCTTGCCATGATATTTTGGATCTTTGGTATACGCTTTTTGCTGCTTGGCTACCACAGTTAACCAACAATGAATCTGCAGCACTTCCAATAACACCTAAATGATCCAAAAATCTCTTAAGTCAAGCACTTTCTTACACTACTGCTGATAATGCCACGAACTCAACTTACATCGTGGACAAGGCTATACACTTTTGTTTCTTACTGCTCCAACATATGGTGCCATTATTCGGTAAGAAAAAAAACCCAGAGATAGATTTTCTTTCATCTAAATCTCCTCCCCAATCAGCATTAGAATAGCCTTTGAGTTGCAGATCCTTTCCTTAATAACTCAACGTATGATCAGCAGTCCTCTTTAGATACCTTAGTATTCTCTTAACGGCTTTCCAATGTGCTTGACCTGGATTGGATTGGTATCTTGTCACCATTCCGACTGCAAAGCATATGTCGGGTGTTGTACACATCATAGCAAACATCAAGCTCCCAACAGCACTAGCATAAGAAACATGTTTCATTTGTTCCTTCTCTTGTGGAGTCCTTGGACACAGACTATGGCTCAATCCTTCACCTTTTTGCAATAGGAGTGTCTATGGGTTTACAGTCTTGCATACGAAATCATTCAAGAACCTTATTTATATAGGTTTCTTGCGAAAGAGACAACGATCTCTTAAAGTCTTAACTCCAAAAATGTATGCAGCCTCACTCATATCCTTCATCTCAAAGTTAGAAGAGAACTATCTCTTGACAGTATTAACCAATTCCATATTGTTTCCGGCAATTAGTATATCATCAACATATAATGATATGATCACAAATTGATCATTGGATCTATTAATATATATACAATGATCCTCGTCAATCATTGTAAAATCATATGCCACTATGGCATTATGAGAATGTATATACCTTTTTCTCGATAACTGCTTAAGGCCATATATCGACCCCCAAAGTCGACATACATTTTCTTATTGGCCTTTCATTATGAAACCAGCAAGTCGTTCCATATATTTCTTCCTCTAATTCTCCATTGAAGAAAGCAGTCTTTACATCCATTTGATGTAACTTAAGATCCATACTAGTCACTATTGCCAGAATGATGCGAATCAAGGTAAATCTCACTACAGGAGAAAATGTATTTTCATAATCAATTTCTTCCTGTTAATTATACCCCTTCGCCACAAGGCGAGTCTTATGCTTTTCTATTGAGCCATCAGCCTTTCGCTTTATTTAGAGAACCCACTCGTTCCCAATAGCTTTGTGTCCTTCTGGAAGATCAACCAGTTCCCAAACTTTGGTTTGATTTCATTGACTCATTTTCCTCTTTCATTGTATGAATCCATTTTTCCTTATTAGGGCAATTCAGAGCCTCATTAATATTTATTAGCTCATCCTCATCTTGTGGAGCAACCATAAAAGTTTCCTTTTCAATGTCAAAACATCGACCGGGAATACTTTGGCGACTTGTTCACCGCATGGGAGATTATACACTTAGTACATTATTCCCCATTATGCTCCCACTTGGATTAGGTAATGATGATGTCGTTACACTAGGTGGTTGCAATTGAGAATGAGTTGAATTCAATTCATTACATCTCATATTACTCCCACTTGAACGAACTCCACTGACATCATTATCTTGATCCAAGGTTTCAAATATGGAGTAATTTTCTCTTATTTCGCCCATCTTAGGAAATTCATCCACTAAGAATGTGACATCCCGTAATTCAAATTCAATTATACTCCCACTTTCCTGCTCACCTATGAACACATACCCTTTTGAGTGTTCGGAGTATCTCATTAAAATACTCTTCTTTCCTTCGGGACCCAATTTCCCAAGCTTGTGAGAGGACTCATGAATATGGGCAGCACAACCCCATGACTTAAGAAAACTTAAGTCTGGTTTTCTAACTGTCCATAACTCACATGAAGTGGAAATAATTGATTTTGAAGGTATCCGGTTAAGTATATTGGCAGCAGTTAACAACGCATCACTCCAAAAAGTGATAGGTAAGTTAGCATGCGCCATCTTGGACCTAACCATTCCAGTAGGGTTCTGTTTATTCTCTCTGCAACACCATTTTGTTGAGGAGTATATGGAATAGACAACTATCTTTCTATTCCTTTTTCATCACATAATTTTCTAAACTTATCAGATAAATATTCTCAACCTCGATCGAATCTAAATACCTTTATTTTCTTGTCTAATTGATTTTCTGCCAGGTTCATAAACCTTCTGAAACAACTTATGCTTCAGATTTATGAGAAATCAAATAGACATATCCGACTCGAGTATAATCATCTATGAAAAAAAAAAGTGATGAAATAAACAACCCATTGCCTTCCTCTCACATTCATTGAACCACCGACGTCCAAATGGATTAAATGCCGAGGAAATTAAGCTCTTTTACATTTTCAAATGGTTTCTTTGTCATTTTCCCTACTAGGCAATGCTCACTTATGGACAAATCGACTTTTTCAATATTGCCCAACAAGCCCTTTTTGGCTAGTTTTTTCATATGTTGTTGGCCCATATGACCAAGTCTAGCATGCCACCATATTCACATCATTATTATATTATGTAGAAGACGTGAAACAAAGGAATAACATATTGACATCACCACAGTCAACAATTAGTACAATAAAACCATCTAGAAAGTGATCACAACCATAGTAGTTTGTATCTAAACACAAATCTACACATTTATTATAGAAGTTCATACCAAAACCAAGCTTAACCAACACTAAGACAGACACTAAATTTCAACGAATCTCCAGAGCATATAGAACATCAAGATGCGTCCACCATGCATGTTCTATTGGCAGGTGCCAATCCCTTTAACTTCAGCTCTGGAGTTATTTCCAATATAGATCCACTTAGTTCCAGTTGGTATCGTCGGAATTCCACAAAGGATTCTCTATCCTTTGCTTCATGGTCTGTCGCTCCTGAATCTACAGTCCACAAAGGATGGATTCAGCCTATAATGCAGAACTTGACACATAAGCAAAGTTCTCAAATGTACAAGAGGTGTATTCCTTCTTTGGCTCACGACAGTCGCGAGCATAGTGACTTCTCTTGTCACAATTGTAACACATCACCCTTGACATTTTCTTCACTTGAGGACGTTTTCCTCTCTTGTGTTGGTTAACTCTTGATTTCTTGCAATAAGGACTTGATCCTTTGCATTCTCACATATTAAACGAATCAATACGTTTGCGCTTAGAGCACAAAGCCCTTTCTGAGCTAGAACCAGCATAGCAAATGTCTATTTTCGGCTCAAATACCGTTAGGCGGTCCTCTACTAGCTCAAGGTGGTGCACGACACCCTCAAGATCTTCCATAATGTGGTCAAGAGCTTCTAGTGCTTCTTGCTTTTCCAATCACATATTGAATCTTCATATTCAATATTTCACAATTGTTACCGTTCATATCAGCAATTACATTCTTAGTTGCTGAACCATCGTTCTGAACACATCAGACATACATGCACGAATAATTAATGCCTATCATTTATACATCCCTATTTGCATAGACCCATCATATTAATAAATAATTTCAAGTAAGGCTTCAGAATCAAAAGGTCACTATGTTTCCAATCATCCTAACTTTAAATTATTATTAATATAATTATCTTATGCAAATAAATTCTATGAAGTTACAAAAACTTCTATTACTATCCACATCTAATTACCCACATCAACCAGCAATAACAGAAAGCAACAGATAATTGACATACAATTAAAAACAATAATGCTTTCAATTAACACAATTAGGTAGTAATCATTACACAATTAATCAAAGAAATAAATAGGGAATGTCCCTTCTAATCTATCAGTCAAAACATCTGAGAAAACTGAAGGCACATTTGCCAACCATGGAAAAACTTTTGGAGAGCTTTCATGTCGCCTCAAAGGCGCATTCACTCGGCGCCATGTGGCGCTCAATCTAAGGGTTGAAGTTTTGGCCAACTCAATCCTATAGTGCTCTCTTACAAAAGCTTCCACCAGCCTCCTATAACCCGGGACCACGTTGACCTCCCATAGCCGATCCAACACTGCTTGCCATTCAGGTGGAAGAGTGTTCATCAAAGTCGGCACCTTCTCAAAATCCGGCATAAGATAACCATTCCAGATGATTTCCTGTATCATCTGATTGACATTGACCACATGTGATACTAAATCACCATCATGCCACTGATAATTAGCTAATTCTGACATCAGCCTTTTAAGTCTTGCATTTCCCTCGTCCGTTCTCGGGATTGCAGGTATCCTTGCATAACGCATCATAGTTCCTGCAACAAATGCAGAATTAAAAATGGATCACTTATAATCCATAATTAATATAAGAGAAAATACATAATTTTCCAAAATTCATGCAACAAATGCAAAATTAAAAATAGATTACTTATAACCCACATAGGCATGACTGAAAAAGAAAACAAATTCCTTTTTTTTGTCAACGGTCAACGGTCAAAGTCAACGGTCGGTCAACGGTCAACGGGTCAACGGTCGGTCAACGGGCACGCGGGTCGGACCGGACGGACCGGTCGGGCCGGTCGGACCGTCCGCACGTGCCTCGCGCGTGCGGGGATGACGTCACGCAGACGTCATCCAGCACGTGCCGGGTGCGTGCCTGCGTTTGCGGGTCGGGTCGGGTCGCCGGCCGGTGATCGTCCGGCGAAGCGTCGTCGGTGATGACGTCATCCGTACGGTTACTGACCGTTAGATGACGTCACGGTGACGTCATCGCGTGACGTCAGCACGCGTCAGTCCGTGGACCGGCACGTGCGGCATCATGCGGTGGCGTGCGACCAGTCGCCGGACTCGTCTCGACGTCGCCTTTCTCCTAGTGCCTTTAGAATTTGATTTCGACTTACGAAAACTCAGAAAAAAGGCCGAAAAGCGCTCGGGTGTCGGGATTTTCACCCGGTTCCGTACGGCCGAAGTGATTTCACGAAAAATCAATCAAAAACATTAGAATTGATCGGGAAAAACGTGAACTAGGGCTCTGATACTAATGTTGGGAATAACGAATCCCCGAAAACCGGATTCGACACCGAATCGAACCCCTAAATCAATGCGGAAGACGAAGCCCAGGAAATACACGTATCACCGATCGTAAAGCACACCACAGATTCGAGCGTACCTTGTTAGCCACAGATTAGACACCAACGCTGAAGAAGAGGAAGAAATTCTGGCCCTATTCGATCCGATGATGCCTTGAAGGGATGAAGAACGAATGCCTTATGCTTACTGTTCCTTTTTGGAGAGAGAGAGTGCGTGGGAGAGAACGTACGTACGTTTGATTGTCCAACAGGTGTCTTCTCTCTCTCTCTCCTTCCTTTTATACCTTCCCCCATCCACGGGCCCTATTCCCGTGGGCCGGGCTTTTTGGGCCCAGCATGGGCGGACGGGCCTTAAGTCCATCTCATAAATCCATCACATACCAAGGAGGATAGTATCATGTCCAACTGCAAATCCAAAAACTCATGGTATGAATAAATTTCTCTCTAAAAGGTGACGTGGAATTTTGTATATTCCATGTCAATGTTCAAGCTATATATTAAGAACTTAATTAGACCACATAATTTTTTATTAATCTATCAAATCCAAAAACGTTTCTAATAAGGGGCCGTAGTACTTTTTGAAAATGCGGAGGTTTTCGAGTAACTTAATGAAATTGTGGGGGTGTCCTAGTAATTTACCGTATAATCAATATCGCTAGAGGAGAATAGATCTTAATTCAGTTTTTTTTTTTTTTTTTAATAACGAGAACTTCGTAATAGCTCCTTACACATTGAAATTTAAAGAAATAGTATTAATTTTTTTTGGGGGGGGCGAGCTTTATGGATTTATATGTAAACATACTTTTCCCTAATTGGGACATAATTGCAAATTCAAGAAGTTGGGGGGCTAGGAGTAAACTGGCCCATGCCGGGCATAAGGTTTCTGTCTTTTTCCCCCCTTTAGTTTTGAATTAGTGAATAATGTTTTTGTTTAGACTTTATATATTCATCTTGTTATTACACAGCAATGCGATTCTCATATTTCTAGGGAAAAATAAACTCTGTATCCTAGTTTTCCGCATCTAGGGGAACAACATAATCAAGGATGGGGCCATTGCCCCTGCTTATAAGAACACTAGACATTTTCTATAACGTGGGACTAATCCATGAATTTACATCTTGATATTATATCTCTAGTCTTTATGTGCAATAAAGTAAACCCAATGATTTCTACATGGCAATATATCTCTAATCTCTCTACACAATAAAGTCGTTATTTAAGGGACGTTGGTAATTTAGGTTGCTTGAAAATTCAAGGTGACATTATTTTAAGAATAGGTTACGCGACTTGACTCATTGGAGGCACACGTGCACTTAAAATATGTGTAGCACGCGGTCGATTGAGGCAATAAATTGCCCTAAATTGATAAATAGGGGTTGGTTTGGTTTCTAAACAAAATCGAAACCCCTAAAATTCTGCTGCAACTCAACTTGCAGGTCACGAGGCAAGGTCCTCAACGAAGGATAGCTTATGGGTGCGGTCGCTGTGGGATGGAAGGCGGAGGACGTATGGGTCAATGGAACGTCGAGGCTTTTTTTTTTTTTTTTTTTTTGGCAATTGAGTCCACATCAGCCGCCAATATTTTCCGTCCATGATTCTAATGGAGGCGCAGCAGTGACCTGCATTTGGAAAGTTGAAGTTTATTCCTCCTCTTCTAATTGCCGTACTTACGATGTTGTTTCTTTCTATATTACTAGTAACTAGGCGCCAACGCATGGAACAAAATTGAAGAATGAAATTCTCAATAAATCTAAATAAAATTAGTAATTATATCATGACACAGATGTAAAATAAGTCCGCACTCTAAAAGAAAAGGACACTTGTAAAACCAAATACATGTTTTAGGCATATATATTACACTCACATACATACTTAGTCATCGTCGAATTACCTTCCACAAAAAGTTGTAGTAACTGTTACATCCTATTCAAGTTAATTTCCCTTCTTTAAAAAAAAATCAATTGCAAGAGCAATGATATCAATTTAGTTTTGGTAAAGAGATTACTTAATTGACAAATTCTAGGTATTTCCTCTTTAACATAATCAACATAATGATGGTCATGCCCATCAAACTTTTACATTACTCAGGATAAGAGTTTGCAAGGCCAAACATTCACGGAGGTATAGAGAGTGTATAAAGGTTTGTGAACAAAATAAATGTTTGCGAGTTTGTAGAATATGGAGATGGACGATCGCCATATACAGCAATAGATCCTTTAAAGATTCTTAATTTTTTTTGTTTGTCTGTTTAGCAATTTTTCAAAAATTCCATCTGAATTGTGTTTATTTTTACTTTCTTATTAGATTAATTAGATTGATGCGTTGCCTACTCAACATCGTATGTGTTGCCTCCTTCTACCTACGTTTCTGAACTAGTAGTGGCTGGTCTAGGGATTGGGCTAGGTGGGGCCAATTTGGAGAAGGCGCCCTATCCAAGCACGTGGTCTGACTGTGTCGTGCTTGGAGCCGCAAAATGGTGGAATCTTATTTTGCATACATGATTAGATCCATAAAAATGGGTTATAAACCCATTTCTTAACCCATAACCCATATGGGTGTTAAATGGGTTATAGATAGGCTAATTATAATAAGTAAATGAGTCATAAATAGGTTTTAACTCAATATAAGTGTTAAATGGGTCATAATGAGTTATAAATGGGTCATAAAAACCTAATCTATTTTTCTAACTTTTTTTTAGTCTCTTTCACCTTTCGATGTCGTGCTCACTCACTCACTCTCACCTTAGTTTGATTATGAATTTTCATAGATTTAGTTAAATATAGAAGTATTTCTCTAATATAAGTCGGGTCAGGTATAGCTATGGGTTACTAGATTTGCATTGCATGGATATGGGTTAAAATAAGTTAAATGAGTTTATTTGGGTTGGATCATTTATAACCTAACCCACCCATATGACAAGTCTATTGAACCTCTCCGGGATAGTAATGCGGCTAAAGAGTTTGCTGGGCCTGGAAAATTAGTCATACAGAGGCCCGATTCCTCTCACCGTGTCGGGGGTATTAATCTACTTGAACATCTGGTCCTTTTGGATAATGTATCCACGCAAGGAAGTTTTAAATTCTCTATTTTGTGTTATCAACAAGAAACCTGCAGCAGTGTCATCAATTCTCTTCTATTGCATTGTAGGCTTTCCAAACATTTCCAACTAATTAAAAATTTAAGATAGTGAGTTACCAGAGAAGAAGAGAAAATGATCATGTTGATGCAGATGATGAGAGCATTAATATATATGACTTGCAAGTGCATTTTTCATTATGTCGAAAGAGGCAAAGAAATCAGCTTTTTTTTTTCCGGTCTGGGTAAGTTGCTTCTTTTTTATCCCCTTACTCATCATTTTGATTTAGTGAGTTAGGTTTCAAAGGAACTTTCGATACTTAACTTCGATGACAATGAATTTTAAAAATTACAGAGGAAGTTTTCCCCTTGTGTGGCAAATTATCTCAAGCATGTCGAAATCTTTCTCTTCAATTTTCGTTCTCTTAGCTCAAAACATTTGGTTGCCTTCGCTAAGTTCCTTCCGGAGGATGCAGTCATACTGGAGAAGACCATTGTCAATACTGGACTGTGGAAATGTCATCCAAAAGTATCAGTGAAGCCGGTTGAACTATGGAATAACCTTGAAGTGACTGAACTATTACCAAGCCACAAGAGCTTCGAAAAATGCTAAATTTAGGAAAATAACACTACAAGTGTCATAAGTTTCGTATGGCATTCATTTGAATGTTATAATTCTTTTTTTATTACTTGATTGTCATATGACTTTTCAATTGATCATTTGCTTTTTTTTATGCTATAATTTTTACAAAAACGTTCACCAAAAGTGTTATGCTATGTTAGATTTCGGATAATTGACTGAACGTCTTTAATAAATTTTAACACTCAAATAATTGATTAAAAGTTATGATATTCAAATGATTGTTTTTTAGAAATTATGACACTCAAGTAGTAAAAAAAAAGCTATAGCATTTAAATAAGCGCCATATGAAAATTATGACATTCGCGGTATTTTTATTCCGCTAAACTTATAGTCAATTATCCTTTCAAGGGATGCTTTTTTGAAAGCAAACACAAATGAGTTCCGAAAGATCTCATAAGATAGACACGTTGTCTTGACAATAAAATGGGTTTCTTTGTATTGGAATTAACTTGACTAGAAAAAGGTTTTTTGTAATCCCCATACTACCTATTTAACCCGCCCAGCATGTGTTTCATTAATTCAACCACATTTCGTTGGAAAACTTTCCAGCATACGAATATTGCAAGTTAATATATATTGATAAGTGAACTCCAATTAGAGCAGTTTATATCTTTATAAAAGCTTGTAACTTCTAACATGACCATTATATTCGGAAATAAACGCTGTTAAAAACTGTTATAAAACGCGGGGTGTTCCCGAGGACACGTGTGAAGTCCCTCTGCAATGCATTGTTCCACCGGCATGTTTGCTGTTCAGTCGGCGACAGCAACGCACAAAGACGCGGCAGAATTCGCTGCTGGAACGTGCGTTATCCACAAAGTGAACGGGCCCGCGGTCCACAACACTCTGGTTTGCCCTCAACTCTCCTCCATTAGCATCTGCTGCATGTTGCGTGGTGGCAGTAGCAATGGAAATGGGCCAAGGCCAGGAAGTGAAGACCCGATATGATCCCCAAGTCGAAAATTCAGGTTCTATACTCGCTTTGTCTCTTTTTTACTGTGAATCAACACGACATATGAGAAGAAGATTTGCCAGCACATTTCCCGCAGAATGGGGTAACTAAAACCCCATATAGATACCGAAAATAAGTAATCAAAAGAATCAAATTCTCAAACTCACCCATGAACTTTGAAATCCATGCACGACATAAAATTGCATCCAGATTATGCATCAATTCGATTTTGAACTCGTATGTATGTGCTTTGACGATGACAAATGTAAGAAATTTAGTGATCTTAATTTTATATAAAGAATTTCGAATACTTAGCCTTGAATGGAAATCACATACCTACCGATCAATACAAGATGAAGCCATACAAATCTCAAACTAAGTCTTGCTCTCCTTCTCTGTACTTAGATGGTGACAAATAACCCGTCTATCACACATCACTATTGAAATACTGACTTATACTAATTATCCAATGATATCATTACTATAACAAAATGTGCTACACCTGATATAAGGCCAAATTCCCTTAAAAAGCACAAATTTTCAGTTTATATCCAAATATGGTCCGAACATTTTTTTTTGTATCATAAAAAATCACAAATCTCACTCCATGTCTAAATCCGAGCCCCATTATTTATCCGGTCAATATTGCCGTTAAAGTCTTATGTGTCACATCCACGCATATATTTCCCTCTTTCTCCATCGATGACGTGGAACTTTGGCTCAACTAAATAATTTCTTCTAAAAAATCTTATCTTTTTTTTCTATCTTCTTATTTTGCAGGGGGGTGCCTGAGTTCGAAACAAAAAGCAGCGCACACCAATGCAAAGAGTTACTGCAAACAATGCCACATCAATGGAAATAGCTTTCCAGTCAAAAAAATATAAATAAATAAAAAATGGAAGTAGTTTGACCAGCAAAACGCCTTTGATGCAGGCCAGTTACCAAACGAGAGGTCCCAGCTCCGCCTCCTCGTCACCGTCCATCGTCTTCTTCGCAAGGACTCACTCGGGCACAGCTTTACCACCTCTCACCCATCGCCATCTAAACATCCGACTCCGCGCCCCGACCTCTGACAACCCCTCCGCGACGGTTGGCCGTCGTCGAAATCATCTCAGGCGAGCTAGGCCAAAACGCCTGTTTTCTGTTCCGGTTTTTCAAGCTTCGAGAAGGCGTTTTTATCAGCCACCATCTTTGCTCAGCCATCCTCGAAGCTTTGTAGATCTACTCCGTGGCCGGACGATGACGAAAAGAGCCCACGCTTTCCCTAAAACCACCATGGCCGAGAAGGCGCACATCGTTTCCTTCACTCTGAGCCCTACGGTTTACCTTCATTAATGGAGTTCGCCACTTACGATTGAGGTGCGCAACCTGACATTTGAGGTCATGCGACTCAGTTCTGAGGTTAAGCGACTCAGATTTTAGCTCAAGCACCTTCATCCATGGAGGTTGCGAGGAAAAACGAAGGAAGAAAGAAAATAAGATATATATTTTTTTATAAATATTTACTTCTGCTGAAATTCCACATCATCTATGGAGAAAGAGGGAAATGTATGCATGTAATTTACACATCAGACTTTAAAAGCAATATAAATAACGGGCCGGATTTGGATATAGAGTGAAAGTCGGTGATTTTTTATGAGGCAAAAAAACGTTTGGGCCAAAATTGGATATAGAGTGAAAGTTTGTGTTTTTTTTTTAGGACAATTAGGCTCCCAATATAATATGATAATGTGATCATATTTGAGCAATATACCATTCTCACATATTTTATAAACTTTGTAATGACTTTTGGCAAACTAAAATGCAATAATGCTAGCCTACATTTTATAAAAACTTCTAATAAATTAAGGCTCAAAATTACAGTCCTCCTGTTCGTTTTAGACTGCGGTGTTTTAGACAAATGGCTTAGTACTTTCTAATGTTTTAATAGAATTGGCTATAACATAATCATTACTAGCTTAAGAAAAAAAAACTCAAAATTTCGACTTTTTAATACCAGAAGAAAACTTCTAACCAAGAGAAAAAACAATTGCCTCTTGACTAAGCAAAACACTAATTTTTTCACATTCTTCCAGAGCCATAACATGACCATCTCAACCTATCATGGTCACCACGTGGCCGATCATGTCAGTGAGATTTATAATAGTTTGCTAAGGAAAATCAACAATGATTATAATTATGGGTGATCAGTTTCAGGACGGGTTGGTTCTCCCCTGAGACTCGAGAACTCGATTGGGATTTGTGGAATCAGAAATCGGCCTATCCTGTTTTGAAACCGTACTAATTGATTGGGGCTGATTCTTGGGATAATCCGAAAACCAGTGATTTTTTGTTTTCATTTTTCTCCTTCTATTCCTTACTGGTCTAGGTATTGCTAAGTGCGGATGCGCAAACAAGTTATATGACTCTTGAAAAGATTGCTATTTCCTACTCCGAGTCATCTTTCTCTTTTGGGCTTTTTTTTCCGTTTGTTGGTGGTAATGATGGGAGGAAGCAAAGATTCAAATCATAAAGGGGTCGATGTTGGCTCTCTGCTTTATAGCGTAATAGAAACTGAGGACTGATGGCACATCATGTGGGTTTCACATCTCAGCTCGGGTGTTCAGCAAGGTTATATGCAGATGCATATAGCAACGAACCGTTGGTGGGTGTAATTATAATGTTGGATGAGTGGCTGCTTCCCCTTCCACATTACACCTGCCCACAAATTATTGCAACAAAGGTGGCAACAGCAACACATGCAAATAGAGAAAAAAGCTGAAGTCAATTCTTATTCCTCGACTAATATTAGAATCAGATCGGTCACCTTAATGCTTTTACCTCACCCTCTTCCTTTTTTCGCACTGCAAAAGTGAGTCTCGCGCGGTGTACTTGCACCTGCAAAGTCAACTGTGTTAGCTTCAGATTGCCTAAACGCGGTGGATTTTATATTGGGCTGGGCTGAGTCCACATGGGCTGTTCAATCCATCGTTAAAGACTGCAAAGATGTATTGGGCCAGCTCAAGGGCATGATTCTCTGTTTTGAGCCGAGCATATATAGGCTGACTAGGTAGCCAAAGCCCACCTAGCCGATTCCCTCCCGAAGAACTGGATTACCAACCCCCTAATTTGCTGATGTTGATTTTATGTTTGGACATCGAAACATTATGTTTTTCTACGATGCCGAGTTAGTAATATCGTTAATTTTGACAACTAAAAAAGTAAGTCTCAAGCATATAGTCACGTAACATCTCAAGCCTGGAAAAATAGTGTTCTCTAGTCTTTTACATGGACTCAAGAATAGGATGTTAGATATATGCACTAAAGGAATTGATTAATTAATTATTTGTTCATTTAATTAATTAATTAATATTTTTTAATAAATTATATATATAAAGCTTCATGCATGTGCACGAAGCACATGCATGAAACTTGGATGGTCAGCAACCGCTGACCATCATCCACGATTTCGTGCATGAACGGTCAGCAGTTGTTGACCATCATGCACGAAGTCGTGGATGAGCAACTGCTCATGCATGAACAATCGTGCATGAGTGGGGACGACCAGCAACGGTTGCTGATCGTCCATCGATCAGCAACCGTTGCTGATCGGTTTATATTTTTAGTTTAAAAGAGTTGTTTTTGCGACACTTAAAGGGGTTGGAAAAACAGAGAAAAGGAGGGTGTGCATTTTGTGTTTTAGAGAGAAAATGTTTTGCTGAAAACAGAGAGCAAATTGTGTGCATGTTCTTGTGTTCTTTGAGACGCAAGAAAGAAAAACATTATCTCGTTCGGGCCGTGACTATTATACATCAAGGATACGACGGTTTGTTTCCACGTGATTGCTAGCACGATCGAAGTGGTGAATATCCGAAATTCTCTCTTCTGTTCGACGTTCATTGTTGGTGTGTCTGAACTAGAGGTCCGACGCTTGTGGGACTCGAACTGTAGAACATCCGAACCGACTTGTTTAAAGCGCGCTTCGAAAGGTAATTCGTTTAACTCCCTTTTTATGTTTAGATTTTTGATTAAAACGCACGAACAACGCCTAAGGAGAATCATGTGTAAAATATATCTTTGTTTCCGCTGTGTTTATTCTGTTGATTTTTCTTATACATGATTCATGAAACCCCAACAGTGGTATCAGAGCCAACCTTAGGTGTTTTCATGCGTTTAATTGATTTGTAGTTCAAATATATTTTTGTGTTCTAATGGCCAATTTATTTTGTTAAGAGAATCGGTTCTCTTACCTTTTATGTGGCCTATAGAAGTTGATTAATTTATGTGATAAATTTAATCAACTAAGCAAAAATTAGAACTAAATCAATTTTGAATCAAAAATTCGTAACTTGTTATACTTGATGTTTATATTTTGCAAATGATATGCAGAATTTTATGCATGCCTTCCAGAGCTTTAAATTTTGAATTTATGGCTCATAAGGAAGGGTGGTGATCATGGAAAAATCCCTAATTATTGTGATTGTTGTATGGATGAATGTATGATGATTACAGGTATTCATTTTGGGGATGTAATTATTAAATGGAGGCTGCGTCCTTCCTTTTATTTTACTTTAATTTTTCTTGATATGTAATTTTTAGTATAGTTTAGTATTTCATTTGTTGATGTAAATACTACAAGAGAGGAGCCATTGGAGGAGCCATTAAACCGGTGAGCTCTTTGGGCCCGGTCTTTGAAGAGTTCAAAGATTGAAGAAAAAAGTGAAGAGCATGTCCACATAATTAAAACATTAAAATGGCTAAATGGGTCTCTTTGGCTCGAGACCCATTGAACCATAATTCCATGATCACCACATATGATAGATGTTTATGTGATATCAATTTATTTTGTGTTTATAATATCGTGCATGTTAAACCGGTTAATGTGCAAAGTGAGACCGTTAATAACGACCCAAATCTCCTTACAAAGAACATTAAGTCGAAACGGGTTTCGGACTCGTGGCCTTCCATCGTTGTGGTTTGATCCAATATTATAGTGGTTAACTAACCGGTTATGGATACATAGGGGTTAATTACCATTTATAATATTGGACCACTCCATTATGCATATGATGCTATGGGGTTGGAGCCAAATGATTTCTAATAACTGTCAGGTGAGGGAATCATTTGTGTTTTCAATACTTGCATGAGACGATGGGCTAGACTTAACTATGATCATGATGCCAATAACTGTTAGGTGAGGCTTTCATGGTCTAGAGGCCGAATTTATGATTGGGACTCGCATATGATGCGTTGAACAAGCTGGTTCACTCACTAAGTTCATAGGACACCAATAACTGTTAGGTGATGTGGACTTTGGACTGGTGAGACTCCAATCCCCACTAGTAATCTTTACCCAACAAAGATTACCGCTTCCCATCTTAAGGAGTATGGGATTCGAATATAAATTTAGTGGGAGGATCTATTTCATTTAAAGGCCAAAATGAAATAGTTACTTTGAAAGATACAACAACTAACAATTTATTTTCTGCAACAGATATATTATTACTCTGAAAATGGTGACCACATCTTGCAGAATCTCGAAATAAGCACGATGCTAGGGCGAAATGAGATTGTCCTGACGTTTGCCAATGGAGCAAGAGTTGCTGCATTAGCTATAGGGTCTTTTCGTTTATGTTTCCCTTCTGGACATGTAATGGTTTTAAATAATTGTTTGCATTATAAGAATGCTGTTAGGAACATCATATCTGTACCTCGTTTAGGTAAAGAGAATTATGAATTTTCTTTTGCTGATGATGTATGTTCTATTTATCATAATAGAATATGTGTTGGTTCTAGCTTATTAACCATTAATCTTTATACCATTACAATGTCCGGTAATGCAATTACCAATGTCAATAAGCAAAATAGAATTGATATAAATGCCATAACTAATAAACGCCCTAGAGATGGTCCAAATAAAAAGTATGTTTGGCATCTCCGATTAGGTCATATTGGAGAAGACAGAATTAACAAGTTGAGTAATGATGGATACATTGATCCTTTAAATTTTGAGTCATACTCAACTTGTGAGGCATGTCTTCTAGGAAAAATGACTAAAGCGCCTTTTGTGGGACAAAGTGCGCGAGCTGCTGACATATTAGGATTAATACATACAGATGTATGTGGACCAATTAATGAATCTGCTAGAGGTGGTTATAATTACTTCATTACCTTCACTGATGATCAGTCACGGTATGGTTATTTATACCTCATGAAGTATAAATCTGAATCTTTTGAAAAGTTCAAGGAATTCAAGGCTGAAGTTGAGAAACAAACAAGAAAATGTATTAAGGCTCTTCGATCAGATCGAGGAGGTGAATACCTTAGTACTGAATTCTTGGACTTTCTTAAAGAAAATGGCATTTTATCACAATGGACACCTCCTGGAACTCCAGAACATAATGGTGTATCTGAACGAAGGAATCGTACTTTATTAGATATGGTACGATCTATGATGAGTTACACCGATTTGCCAATATCTCTTTGGGGATATGCCCTTGAGACTGCTGTATATATACTGAATAGAGTGCCGTCCAAATCTGTTCCAACTACGCCCTATGAGATATGGCATAGTAGGAAACCTAGTCTTAATCATATTAAGATTTGGGGTTGTCCAGCTTTTGTGAAAAAGCTAAGAATGGAAAAATTGGAGGCAAGATCTAAACAAGGTCGCTTCATTGGATATCCAAAGGAAACTCTTGGATATTATTTCTATTTTCATTCAGACCAAAGAATTTTGGTATGCAAGCACGCTTCTTTCTTGGAGAATCAGTTCATCCAAGAAAGTGGTGCTGGGCGGAAAATAGTCTTACAAGAAGAAAATAATGAAGTACCAAATAACCGAGTTCAGATACCAACCTCTGATTCAGTGGGAGCTTCTCATACACAACCTCTTAGGAGAAGTGCGAGAACGTCTCGCCCACCTGCTCATTATAGACACTCGGTTGATCATATTGAACCATTATTCATTGTGAATGATAGTGATCAACCCGGTGATCCTAAAACCTATGAGGAGGCGATGTTGGACATCGATTCTGGTAAATGGCTAGAAGCCATGAAATCCGAAATGGATTCAATGTATTCCAATGAGGTATGGACCTTGACTGACCTGCTTGATGGTATTGTACCAATTGGCTGTAAATGGATCTTCAAGAGGAAGATGAATGCTGAAGGTCAAATTGGAACTTACAAAGCACGGCTGGTGGCGAAAGGATATCGTCAAAAAGAAGGAATTGATTATGACGAAACTTTCTCACCTGTGGCCATGCTAAAATCCATTCGGATTATGTTGGCTATAGCTGCACACCTTGATTATGAGATATTCCAAATGGATGTCAAAACGGCTTTTCTAAATGGTTTTCTCGATGAGGACATCTATATGGAACAGCCACAGGGTTTTGAATCCAATAGTGAAAAACGGAAGGTGTGTAAGCTTAAGAGATCCATTTATGGACTCAAACAAGCCTCCAGAAGTTGGAACATCCGTTTTGATGAGGTAGTCAAATCGTTTAGCTTCATCAAAAATCCGGATGAACCTTGTGTATATAAGAAGATCAGTGGGAGTGCAATTGCATTTCTGGTTTTGTATGTCGATGATATACTTTTGATTGGAAATGATGTACCAATGATATCATCGATAAAACTATTCTTGTCACAGAATTTCTCCATGAAAGATTTAGGAGAGGCAACCTACATTTTAGGTATCAAGATCTATAGAGATAGATCAAGACGATTGATTGGCCTCTCACAATCTACGTACATAGACAAAGTGTTAACACGGTTTAACATGCAATGTTCCAAGAGAGGATTATTGCATTTTAGGCAAGGGATCCGTCTTTCTAAGGAGATGTGTCCCAACACTTCTGAAGAAAGAGAGCGGCTGGCAAAGATACCATATGCATCCGCTATTGGAAGCATAATGTATGCTATGCTATGTACTAGACCGATATTGCGCATGCTTTGTAAGTATTACTAGCAGATATCGACCGATCCAGGAGAAGAGCACTTGGATAGCAATCAAGAATATTCTTAAGTACTTGCGAAGGACTAAAGATTTATTCTTGATATATGGAGAAGGAGAATTTAAAGTTGTAGCTTATACCGATTCCGATTTTCAATCGGATCCTAATGATTATAAGTCTACGTCTGGTTTTGTCTTCACATTCAATGGTGGTGCAGTTAGTTGGAAAAGTTCCAAACAAAGCATAACTGCCGATTCCACCACTGAGGCAGAGTATGTAGCTGCTTCTGAAGCAGCAAAGGAAGCCGCTTGGATGAAGAAGTTTATTTCAGAACTTGGAGTCGTTCCTTCAATTGAGCAACCGATCACATTGTTTTGTGACAACAATGGGGCGATAGCTCAAGCTAAGGAACCAACGTCTCACCAGAAGTCCAAGCATATTGAGAGACGCTTCCATCTCATCAGAGAAATTGATGGGAGAGGTGATATCGCCTTGCAGAAAATTGCCTCAGCAGAAAACGTGGCAGATCCCTTCACTAAGGCCTTACCTCAGTCTTCTTTTGAAAGACATATTGACAAAATGGGTTTGAGGTACCAGACAAGTTGGCTTTAGTGTAACTGGGAAATTGTTGGATGTATGCCCTAAAGTTACTATGTAATAGTTACATATTAGGGATTTCAGTTGTACTTTCATTATTATTATTTAATTAATGGCAATGACGTATTCATTCATTTGTCCAATTATTTTATATTGATGAATGATTCCATAAGATCAGTTGCAACTAGACCTATTTTTGAGACGTCAAGAATATATGTGACGGGTTCATAGTTAGACTGAATCTTTAAATTGTTCCCGGTCGATGGATTATTAAGTGGATATTAATAATCATGTTGAGACCGGTATGTTCTTAACTTCGCCATTAAGTATTGGATACTTAAGGGAATGATGAGTCGCATGTCATTGGGTATTATGATGTCTGAGTTAGAACACAGGTGTTTGTATTAGACAAATTCACTGAACGTGACGCATATGGAACGATTAGCGACATGGAAGCTTTTAGCGTGGTCAATGTCTAATTGTTCATGTTTTGGTCTTGTGTAAATAATCCTTAGACCTGAGGCACAGTGTTAACTTGTGTATCGAACAACTATGGTTCACGGGTGCACATAATGCCGGGTCGTCGATCCGTCTTTATACTTGATGGTCATAGTTTGTTCATATACGAAGTTACACGTGTGCGCAATATGGAATCTGTTTCCTTGTTATATGCAAGGTATGATAATGATGTCCTATGCGATCTAATTGTGACACTGCATTGAAATCCTCGGCCGGGGTTGTAACCGAGAATAAATTGTTTATGTCTCGAATAAAATGCATGTCAATTAGATTTGTGCATATGATCGAATTAATGACTTGACAAATATTCCATGGTCTTTATTTGATCGGGACATAGTAAGACAGAGGGATTGAATTACACTGTAGCCAAAGCTGACAGGTTCATTATGTTCTTAAAGCATTCACACTATCTGGGTAGCCATGACATATTGCTAGATGTCAATCGTGGCTTGTAGGACCTAAAAGATTAATCGGGACAATTAATTCTTTTGGAAGTACTAATGTGTTAGTACAAGTCTTACTACCAGCTTAGTGATGAACCTAGGGATGTCACACACCATAAACAACTAGGTTGACGTGGAACAAGAGAGAAATATTATTGCAAATATGTTTGCAATTAATGCAATCGAATTGAGTCGATTTGAAATTAAATTAAATGAGATTTAATTTAATTTGTATTATAGTCACGAGCCTACTTGCATATGATGCACAAGCATGCCCAAAGTGGATATATGTTAACATACTAAACAAGCATGCCCAACTGTTGCTGATCGGTTTATATTTTTAGTTTAAAAGAGTTGTTTTTGCGACACTTAAAGGGGTTGGAAAAACAGAGAAAATGAGGGTGTGCATTTTGTGTTTTAGAGAGAAAATGTTTTGCTGAAAACAGAGAGCAAATTGTGTGCATGTTCTTGTGTTCTTTGAGACGCAAGAAAGAAGAACATTATCTCGTTCGGGCCGTGACTATTATACATCAAGGATACGACGGTTTGTTTCCACGTGATTGCTAGCACGATCGAAGTGGTGAATATCCGAAATTCTCTCTTCCGTTCGACGTTCATTGTTGGTGTGTCTGAACTAGAGGTCCGACGCTTGTGGGACTCGAACTGTAGAACATCCGAACCGACTTGTTTAAAGTGCGCTTCGAGAGGTAATTCGTTTAACTCCTTTTTTATGTTTAGATTTTTGATTAAAACGCACGAACAACGCCTAAGGAGAATCATGTGTAAAATATATCTTTGTTTCCGCTGCGTTTATTCTGTTGATTTTTCTTATACATGATTCATGAAACCCCAACATAGGATTGGTTCCCATGAAAACCTCTTAGAACTAGCCGGTTCGGTCTGGTCCGATTCAATCTGGTTACTAGGTTGAACTGGACGAATACACACTCCTAGTCATAATACTAGTTCACTCTACATTACTATAAATTAAAGTATTTAGGACATAATTAATATAACCACATAACCTAAATCTAGTTAACGCAATTCTTTACCCAGAACTCCATGCAAATCACATGTAAATCATTCACTTCTTTTGTCATCATTAGGGAAAGCACATGATATAGTTCAAAACTATGAAGTTTAGATACATCAATAGCATGCTCATAATTACCTCAAAAATTGAAAAACTCAAAAAAATCAAGCTAGATTAGAGAACGTGTGATGACAAAAAAAACTTGGCAGTAGAAAAATGATGCCTACACAAGATTATCCTGTAAATTATCTTAAACATCGGATAAGCAAGATAAAGCATGAAATGGACTTTGATCACAGCTGCAGTCCTCAGTAAACACATGAAGATTTGGGCAAAAACGATCTGCTCATGCACTATGCTTCCTTTCTCGGGTCCCTTGATGAAATTCTGCGTTTGGAAAAGCAATAAAGGGCACACGCGTTATCAGTCAGAGTGGACTGAATCATTTAAAACACTATGGAATGCTAAAACATCTTCTGACCATAAATTAGAATGCTTATCATCACAAATAACATTCACAGAGATCTCTACACTTAAAGGACTATCTACAAACGCTACGATTATAAAATGTTTCTACATCATGAGACAAAATAATTAACATCAACCATTACTGTCATCACACACAAACAAGAGAGAATCTTATGATGCGAGTATCTAAATGTAACATTCATATTTACACTTTACATGAATACAGAGAGTCGCAAAACTACAGTTCAAAAGTCATTTTACGATGAATTCACCTCAAGGATGGGAACTATCTGGATTGCAAATTTGATTTAGGTTGAAGAGATTAACTATCGGGAATAAGAACAATGAACAATATAATCAGAATAAACCAAGAATCAGGAATGAAGAGTAAGGATGTCATCTAACTTCTCTTGAAGACCTTTTCTAGTGTCCTCGTTGTAATTAATTTCCTATTATATAAGGAAATCTACAGCGATAGGTATACTCAATCTTAGCATGAGTTTCATATCACTACAAGAAAAATTGTCACAGCGCATTAATCTGTGCCATTTCAATGTTAACAGGCTATGACAGAGAAAGGTCAAACCATGCAGACCACCTGCTACAAGCACGAGTAACTAATGATCATTTAATATGTAGCAGAGGTGCGTCATAATACTATACATGGTGTACATGATATTCATCAAAGGTAAGGATTCGATTGTTCAAAAGTCTTACCTAGTTGTGCAAAGGTATAAGAGGAGTCGACAGGAAGAATTAATGCATGCAGATCGAACGAGAAGCCTGATGATTAAACCATGAACTGTCAGGCTTTGGAGCTGAACATCAAATAGAAGTGTTCAGCATATCTATAAAATACTTGAACAAATCATAGATTCCACAACGTCATTAGGAGTAAATGTATGGAAAAGGAGGGGAAGAAAGGCGAAGAGAAATGATATTGATGTAACATGTTTCTACAAAACAAAGAAGAACCATGAAACCAAATTGATTTTATCATTGTGAAGACAAATTATTTCAAGGCCATTTTTTTCTGCATGTAATTTGTTTCCAAAGTGTACTAATTATTTAAGAGGCATGAAAAGGTTATGGTCTGTCAGTCCCTTAAAATATTTGCAACTGAAGAGCCCAAATTGGAGAATTGTTGGACGAATAACCATATATGTTAATTAATTCAAGAAAGGGATCAAGGAAGAAGATATTTCTCTCAAACCAGTCTAACTAGGGGATTATCAAATATTAGGATACTGCACTTCGTCTTTTTTCTTAACCAAGGACGTGCCATTATATTTCTCAAATGGCAATCTGGCTAAGAGTACCTAGTCTAGAGGAAAGCTTCGGAGGATTAACAGGGCATCTGAAAACTGGCAAAAGTAAAAAGACTGGGAATCCAAAATTCTTTTTTTGGGTTTACTAGGCAAATTCTACACCTATTTATAGCAACCATTTTATGGCTGAACTCCGGTCCACTCAAGCAACTTTACTTAGTGTCAGTCTGGATAAGTGTATCCACCATCTCAGGATAAGCACCTTATCCTTGATGGAGAAAACCTCTGAATGGGTTTTAATCCAACCAATGGCCCGCTAGTTCTAAGGTTGCAATTTCTTTTCAAAACATTCAATTGGGCCAGCTGTATTTACCTGGGATGTGCACATAATTCTCCAGAGTAAGGATACAACGACATTTTTTATTGCAGCAAACGATTTAGATATGGACAAGTGCACATGCATGCGTAGAGAGAGAGAGAGAGAGAGAGAGAGTTAGTTGTTCAGCAAGATCTACAATCACTGAAAGCCACAGCTACAATCCTTTCTCTAGCTAGTTGGTAGAATTGATCGAGAGAGAGAGAGAGTTAATTGTTCAGCAAGATCTACAATCACTGAAAGCCACAGCTACAATCCTTTCTCTAGCCAGTTGGGAGAATTGATCGAAAGGTAGAATTAGAAAGAGACTTCCTGAATTCTTCTTTAAACAATATGGAAATGGATGAGTGCTACGAAGACCATTGTATACTTTTCCGAGAGGGTCTTTCAGGGAGATATAGCTAGCAGGAACAATGCTCTACTTCATTGATTGATAACGTAAACTTTGGTTCAAAAAATAGAACTGCTCTATTATGCTCTTTAAAGCCTCTTAATTTGTGTACTTAACTACAGGTTCATTGAAAAGGAATTATAATTTTCCCTAGGTTTATCTAATGTAAATAGGTGCTAACTGTAGAATATTATAAAATTCTTTCGAATAGACAGTTCAACTGGTGGTTGATCGCTGTTCATACCATCAAGGTTTCCTCATTCATTGAAATTTTGCATAAGAGATATTGTTTCTTACACCATTATACCTCCAACATTCGAAACCCTATGATCCAGAATTCCCATTATGGCAAGATAAAGAAGAAAAAAGTTGGAAACATTCATATATCAAGCAGACACTTGAAACCTAACGATTCTGTGGAAACCAGCCAATATGTCAATGATTTTGCATTTTTTTTTTCTTTTTTTGCCTAGCTCGTCAGCTTGAAACCCGACACAAATTCCATTCGCAAGATGTGACATCCTGAAATTCGACCCCGTTTCGATAAAGTGAAATGGGCATTTCGTCGGCGTGCCTATGGCCTTTTTCTCTGAGCTGATCACTCACGAGTTAACTAACCTATTGGGTGAAGCCGTTAAGGGATGTATCAGTTGTAAAATCCCTAAAAGCTACCTAATTTGTTGGATTGAGCTAAAATCACGTCTGATCGATTTTTAACCACGAAATTGAACTCGATTTCGGGAATCGAATTTTAAGCGCGTCATAATTCTTATTTTTAGGATCCTATCTCATCGCTCGTCAATTTATTGACGGGTCCGAAATTTCAAGAAAGAAATTATCGGAAGAAAATTGAAGACCAAAATAAAATAGAAAAGAAAAGGAAAAGAGAAAAGGAAAATTTGCATAAAAGAATTATGTATTTCCCTTTTCTTTTTCCTCTCTCTCCCTCTCTTTTCTTTTCTTTCTTTTCTCTCTTTTCTTTCTCTCTCCTCTCTCCTCTCCCCTCCCCCTCATGCGAATTCCCCACCGCCCATTCTCTCTCTCTCTTTCTTTTTCCCCTTTGACCAGTCAATGTTTATCTCCCCTCCTCTCTCTCATCTCTCTCCCTCGACATTTCCTTCCCCATTCCGTTCGAGCGAACCAGAAGCGGAGGAAGACCAAAAGCTGCAGCTCTGTCGCCGTGACCGCCGCCCGCTCACCGCTCGTCCCGCCGCCGCATCACCGCCCGCGCCGCGCCCGCGTGCTCGTCGCCTTTCCGCCGTCCGTGCACGCCCAGGCCACGCGAACCAGCCGCTGTTCGCCCCTGTTCCGCACCGACCAGCCGCCCTCCGGCCACCGTGGGCCACCGCCTAGCCCCGCCGGACCTCCCCCTCGTTCCCCTCACCCACCGTCGGCCTTCCCTCGCCGCCCTAGCCGCCGGATCAGCCCCGATCGGCTCCGTCCAGCAGACCCGCGGAGTGGGTTTCAGCGACTTCGAGCCCGCTTTTGGGCTGTTTCCGGGCCCCGGATCCGCGAGTCGCTTTAGGAACAATCGTTCCTCGCGTCGCCGCCGTCGGATTGATTCGACTTGCGCGCAATTTGGTGAGTAATCTCACTAATCCAAGATTAGTTGGCTAATTATGCTTTAGGTTGATTTAGTTTTAATTAATTATGTTTAGGTTGTTAGATTAGAATTAATTAGCAATTATTAGTCAATTGTGATGTGATTTAAATAAATTAATTGCGCAATTAGCAAGTAGACGTGGTCTACTATTTATTGGAAGTATCTTGGGAATTTTCCGACCCCTAATTGGGCTTCAATTTGGCTATTCGGGCCTAAGTGAGATTTTTGGGCATTTAAATATTAATTTTCGGAATTAAATTAAATAATTATTTATTTTCCGAAAATTCAAGGGAGATGGTTCGGAACCGGAAAATTATGCTGATGATCGTGGTGAAGTCTTTTTATTTAATCGGGCTTTATTTTAAGCTAAATTGAATTTTTAATATTAATTATTTAATTTTAGAAATTATTTATTTATTTATTTATTTCCTGAAAATTCAACTGAGATGGCCTGGAACCGGAAAATTATGCTGATGACCGCGGTGAAGCCCGTTTGTTTAATTGAGTTTTAGTTTGTGCTAATTTGAATTATTAATATTCATTAATTAAATTTCGAAATTAATTAATTATTTATTTATTTTTCGGAAATTAAGATTGAGATGGCCGACAACCGAAATCTCGTGCCGATTGTCGTGACGCAGTCCGTTTATTTATTTGAGCTTTGAATTATGCCAAATTGAATTTTGAAAGTGGTCGAGTGGGACCGTAAAGCCATTGAATCTTGAAAGTGGTCGAGTGGGACCGTAGAGCCATTGAATTTTGAAAGTGGTCGAGTGGGACCGTAAAGCCATTGATTCTTGAAAGTGGTCGAGTGGGACCGTAAAGCCATTGAATTTTGAAAGTGGTCGAGTGGGACCGTAAAGCCATTGATTCTTGAAAGTGGTCGAGTGGGACCGTAAAGCCATTGAATCTTGAAAGTGGTCGAGTGGGACCGTAAAGCCATTGATTCTTGAAAGTGGTCGAGTGGGACCGTAAAGCCATTGAATCTTGAAAGTGGTCGAGTGGGACCGTAAAGCCATTGAATATCGAAAGTGGTCGAGTGGGACCGTAAAGCCATTAAATATTGAATGTTGTCGAGTGGGACTCTGAATAGCAATAGCTTAAATGACCGGGAAATGGTCAGGTTGACATGTAATCAACGAAGTCGATTGATCATTGTTTTGATTTGATGTTGTGAATTGATTGACTGAATGGGAATGACCGTGAGTGGTCTTGTTGGCTTGTAATCGACTAGGTCGATTTGATCGATGCTTTGATCGGTGATATGATTGCTTGAGTGCTTATTGTAAATTGTACTGACTTGCATGTGTGATCTGATGCTAAGGTACGTCTTCTAACCTATGCGTGTTTAGGCAGCCTTTAGTATAATGGTTCACTAATCGGGCTTAGTGGGGTAGAACTCGCTGAGACGTAGTCTCATCCCAGTTTGGGGAAAACCATTTTAGGACCCCGCTAAGGAGCTGAGGAGGAAGAGTTGGAGAAGGATTTTGGGAGAAGAAGACAATCTCGAGAGGGGCCGTGAGTACGGCCTAGATGGACTGAAATTTTATCTTCTTTGATATCTCCATTTTGATGTGAATAGAGTTTAGAATAAAAAGTTGTGAAGTGTTCTGGTTTGTGGTTTGTATAAAAGTTTGGTTATAAATTTCAATATGAAAAATATGGCCCTGCTTTTCTATCCCATCGTTTTATTGTCTGGGGATTTTAACTGCTTCCACATGTGCTTAAAAATGAAAGGGTCGGCGATACATTGTCCTGGGATATCGCATTATAAAATCGACCAAGTCAGACGGATGTGTGCGTGCCTGAGGATTGGGGCGTGACATCCTGTTTAAGTGGTATCAGAGCGAGGTTGAAGATTGGAGTGATAAGGAGCGATGACCATGGGATAGTTAGTAGGAAAGGCCTTTAAATTCATGCTGGTGCATGTCTGTGTTAGCTGAGTGCTAAAATTGTTTGTTGTTTGAATCGCTCTGTTTCTAATTCGTGTTGAATTGGAAGCAGGTGTCAGTAGATTAAAGTGACACCATGAGCGATCAAGAGCCAAGAACTCCTAGGCAGAGGACTTTGTCCTCAATAACTCGGACTAGGACACCGACAAGAGTTGGTGCCCGAGGTGGCCAAGGTAGAGCGCAAGCTGAGGCTAGCGCGAGTGGAGCAGCACCACAGCTCGTTGGTGCCGGGGTAGCAACCCTAGTTGACCAGGGAACAGTTGGGATCACGCAAGCGTTGGATGCTATGCGTGAGATGATGGGGCAACAGGCCCGGGATCAAACAGCTACATTTACCGCCGCCGTTGCTGCCGCTACTACTGCTGCTGCCAATGCTGTTGCTGTAGCCGCACCTGCTGTCGTACCTGCTGAAGTCCCGCCTGGGAGGCCGATGCCTAGTTTGGTGGAACAGTTTTTGAAATTGAAGCCACCGAAGTTTACTGGGGCAGGAGACCCCGAAGCTGCTGCTCTGTGGATCCAAGGATTGGAGAAGGCATTTGCACTATTGATGTGCTCTGAGACTGAGAAAGTGGTCCTCGCAGTCTACCAATTAGAAGGAGTTGCGAGTACTTGGTGGAGAACCACTCAAGGAACGATATTTCCCGAAGGTGTAGCCCTAGAATGGAACGCCTTTGTTGAAGCCTTCAACGGGAAATACTTTTCAGAAACTGCTAAAGAGATTAAGATGGTTGAGTTCCAACGCCATCGCCAAGGCTCTATGACTGTGGATCAATATGAGGCGAAGTTTGCTGAATTGTCGCAATATGCCCCTGAATTAGTTGAGAATCCAATAAACCGAGGGAGAAGATTCAGAGATGGACTCAAGCCAGAGTTGAGAAGCCCATTGATTTTGCTAAATCTGAGAAATTATAACGATCTTTATGAGAGGGCTCAGATGATCGAAAGAGACCAAAACGATAGAGCTGCCTCATCTGGATCGAAGTTTAATTTTCAGCGAGACAACATCCGCCAAGGAAAGAGGCCGATGTTTGGAAATAGATTCCAAGGCCCACCCAGCAAGAAGGGTGGATTTAATAGATCAAGACCCATTGGAACTGATGCGTGTCGCTTTTGTGGGAGAAGACACGGGACAGCACCGTGCCTAGCTAGGACGATTGTGTGTTTTGAATGTGGCCAACAGGGTCACATCGCAAGAAATTGTCCAAGGAAGCAAGGAGGACAACCTCAATTGCCACAGCCGCCACCGCTGAGACAGATAGGAGGGTATGCCCCTCAGAATGCACTGCAAGGAGGACAGCAGAGACCTCCAGCTCAAGGCACTGTGTATGCGATTACCCAAGGTCAAGCAGAAGCTGCGCCTGGCGTGATTACAGGTACGGTCTCGCTCAACGACCAACCTGCTTATGCTTTGTTTGATTCGGGAGCAACCCATTCCTTCATTGCCGAGCAATATGTTAGGATGCTAGGATTGAATCCTGTATTGTTGGAATCGGCAATTTGCATATCTACACCCTTGAAAGATAAAGTTATTGCTGCTTTGGGATGTTCGGGGTGCAAGTTAGAGATTGGTGAGCGAGTGGGGAAAATTGACTTGTTAGTTCTAGCCATGTATGATTTTGATTTGATAATTGGCATGGACTAGCTCACCAATCAACGAGCTAAAATGGACTGCTATCGCAAGACGATTCAGTTTGACCCGTTAGGGGGAAAGAGCTTTGAGTTTATCGAGAATCGAGGAGGACCTTCGATTTCCTTAATCTCGTCGCCAGAAGCAGCTCGTTTGTTAGACGAGGGGTGCTGTGGGTACTTAGCAACTGTAATGGATAAGACGGTTGAGGAGTTGAAAATGGAAGATATTGCAGTGGTACAGGAGTTTCCAGATGTCTTTCCAAAAGAATTGCCAGGGTTACCGCCAGAAAGGGAGATTGAATTTGTAATCGAGCTAGCACCAGGGACAAAACCGATCTCAAAGGCACCGTACCGAATGGCGTTATCTGAGTTGAAGGAACTGAAGGTACAGATGCAAGAGTTACTGGATAAAGGATTTATTCGTCCTAGTGCATCGCCTTGGGGAGCACCAGTTCTGTTTGTTAAGAAGAAAGATGGTTCGTTGCGTTTGTGCATCGACTATCGGCAGCTCAATCGGGTAACGATCAAGAACAAATATCCATTGCCAAGGATAGATGACTTGTTTGATCAACTGCAAGGAGCGTCAATATTCTCGAAGATCGATTTGAGGACAGGATACCATCAGCTGAGGATTCGGAAAGAGGATATTCCTAAGTCAGCATTTCGTACCCGGTAGGGCATTACGAGTTCACAGTGATGCCGTTTGGATTGATGAATACTCCAGCTACCTTTATGGATTTGATGAACAGAGTGTTCAAGGAATATCTAGATCAGTTTGTAATCGTGTTCATAGATGATATCTTGGTCTATTCGAGAAGTAATGAAGAGCACGAGAATCATCTAAGATTAGTGCTTCAGACCTTAAGAACACATCAGCTATATGCTAAGTTTAGCAAATGCGAGTTTTGGCTGACTCGTGTTGCGTTCTTAGGTCATGTGATTTCCGGAGAAGGAATCTCCGTCGACCTAAGCAAGATAGAAGCCGTGATCAAGTGGCCAAGACCAACATC
Source organism: Eucalyptus shirleyi (assembly GCA_017140165.1). NCBI lineage: Eukaryota > Viridiplantae > Streptophyta > Magnoliopsida > Myrtales > Myrtaceae > Eucalyptus > Eucalyptus shirleyi. The sequence goes on from CM029450.1 coordinate 31,066,560, forward strand.
AGTGACAGAAATCAAAAGTTTTTTGGGATTGGCAGGTTATTACAGACGGTTTGTAGAAGGTTTCTCAGCATTAGCGTCGCCTTTGACAAAGCTCACGAAGAAAAATGAGAAGTTCATATGGACAGACAAGTGCGAGTGTAGTTTTCAAGAGCTGAAGGAAAAGCTGACTACCGCACCTGTGCTGACGATTCCATCTGGTCCTGGAGGATTCGAGATCTATAGTGATGCGTCATTCAGGGGATTGGGTTGCGTGCTGATGCAACATGGCAGAGTTGTTGCATACGCTTCCCGGCAGTTGAGACCTCATGAATTGAATTACCCGACGCATGACTTGGAACTCGCAGCCATCATATTTGCGTTGAAGATTTGGAGGCATTACTTGTGTGGGCAAAAGTTTCAGATCTTCACGGACCATCAGAGTCTCAAGTATTTGTTCTCTCAGAAGGAGTTGAACATGAGACAACGACGATGGATGGAATTGCTGAAAGACTACGACTGTGATATTTTATATCACCCGGGAAAGGCGAACAAGGTCGCCGATGCATTGAGTCGGAAGTCTTCGATGGGTACGGATCTTGGTTAAGGAGTGGAACTTAATCGAGAGAGCTCGAGATTCAGAATTCAAATTTGAGGCAGGCCACCTCTCAAGTTTTATGGCCACCCTCAGAATTGAGCCGGATGTCCAGGTCAGAATCAAGCAACTTCAACCGACAGATCCGGACGTACAGAAAATTCTTCAAGAGGATACTGACAAAAGAAAAGCTGATTTTCAAGTTTCTGATGATGGGGTACTGAGGTTTCGTGGACGTTTGGTTGTACCTAACGATGTAGAGCTTAGAGAAGAAATTTTATCTGAAGCACATCGTAGCAATTATAGCGTTCATCCTGGAAGCACTAAGATGTATCAGAATTTGCGTCAACACTATTGGTGGTCAGGTATGAAGGCGGACATCGCCAAGCATGTGGCCAAGTGTTTGACTTGTCAGCAAGTAAAAGCCCAGCATTGCAAGCCGGGAGGATTTCTGCAACCTCTCGCGATCCCAGAGTGGAAATGGGAGCATATCACGATGGACTTCGTGACTGGACTACCAAGGAGTCAAAGGGGAAATGATTCAATCTGGGTAGTAGTCGACAGGTTGACAAAGTCGGCTCACTTCATTGCAGTTCGAAAGGACCTAAGTCTAGATAGACATGCAGACCTATATGTGCGTCAGGTGGTTCGTATGCATGGAGTGCCAGTTACGATAACATCTGATAGAGACCCAAGGTTTACTGCTGCTTTTTGGAAGAGCTTGCAGAGTGCATTAAGTACAAAACTTCAGTACAGTACGGCATATCATCCTCAGACAGATGGCCAGTCTGAAAGGCCTTCCTACTAACTATCCCATTAACCATCGCTCCTTATCACTCCAATCTTCAACTTCGCTCTGATACCACTTAAACAGAATGTCACGCCCCGATCCTCAGGCACGCACACATCCGTCTGACTTGGTCGATTTTATAATGCGATATCCCAGGACAATGTATCGCCGACCCTTTTATTTTTAAGCACATGCGGAAGCAGTTAAAATCCCCAGACAATAAAACGATGGGATAGAAAAGCAGGGCCATATTTTTCATATTGAAATTTATAACCAAACTTTTATACAAACCACAAACCCTTTCAAAACTATTCACATCAAAAGGAGATCTCAAAAGAAGACAAAAACTTAGACGAACTGGGCCGAACTCAAGGCCCCTCTCAGGATTGTCTTCTTCTTCCAAAAAATCATTCTCTTCAGATTTCACCTCCGAGTTTTCCTTCTCGGATTCCTCCTCCTCAGCTCTTCAGCGGGGTCCTGAAATGGTTTTTCCCAAACTGGGATGAGACTACGTCTCAGCGAGTTCTACCCCACTAAGCCCGATTAGTAAACTATTATACTAAAGACTGCCTAAACACGCACAGGGCAGAGGACTTACCTTGGCCTCAGATCCCACCTGCAAGTCAGTACAATTCACAATAAATATCCATTCACTTTAAACAAATCGAACCAGTCGATTACATGTCATACGACTCAATCCCCACTGTGGGATATTTAAAAGCTAGGCCACGTGCATTCTCCAGGATGACCTTCCAAGTCTCCGAGTTCACGTGCCTCGAACCTTGGGCCCACGTGCATTCTCTCAGGCGACCTTTTCGCCAAAGTGATGCATCAAGTCACCGAGCCCACATGCCCTTTTTACGATGCCTGCACTTAGTCACAGAGCTCCATCAATGCTCTCGGGCGTCGATTCGCCAAGGTGACGTACAGTGAACTCTTTACTATGCTCTCGGGCGTCTTTTTCGCCAAGGTGATACACTGATCACAGAGCCAACGTAAACAATTCAATATGCTCTCGGGCGTCTTTTTCGCCAAGGTGATACACTGATCACAAAGCCAACGTAAACAATTCAATATGCTCTCGGGCGTCTTTTTCGCCAAGGTGATACACTGATCACAAAGCCAACGTAAACAATTCAATATGCTCTCGGGCGTCTTTTTCGCCAAGGTGATACACTGATCACAGATCCAACGTAAACAATTCAATATGCTCTCGGGCGTCTTTTTCGCCAAGGTGATACACTGATCACAGAGCCAACGTAAACAATTCAATATGATCAACCACTAAACTCACGGGCATTTTCCAGGTGATATTCCAATTCACCGAGCCCACATGCTTCCTTTCAGGTGATAACCAATACCCAACGATTTCTCAATCAATTAATTAAATCAACTCAACAAAGCATTATAAATGCTAAATAACACACTTGGCCAATTCAATCTCAATCAATTCCAATCAAATTAGGTAAATCCCTAAAATATCACAATTTATTCAATTCCATACAACGTGGAGCTCAAATAAATAAACGGACTGCGCCACACTGACGATCAACACGAGATTTCGGTCGTCGGCCATCAAAATCTTAATTTCCGAAAAATAATTAATTAATTAATTAATTTCGAAAATTAATTATTAATTACTAAAAATTCAATTTAGCTCAAATTACAGCCCGATTAAATAAACGGACTTCACCACGGTCATCAGCATGATTTTCCGGTTCCAGGCCATCTCAGTTGAATTTTCGAAAAATAAATAATTATTTAATTTAATTCCGAAAATTAATATTTAAATACAAAAAAATCCACTTAGGCCCGAAAAGCCTAATTGGAGCCCACTAAGGGTCGGGAAAAATCCCGAGGTACTTCCAATAATTAGTAGACCACGTCTACTTGCTAATTTCACAATCAATTTATCTAAGTTGCAACACAATTAACTAATAATTGCTAATTTAATCTAATCTAACAACCTAAACATGATTAATTAAATCTAAACCAACCTTAAGCATAAATTAGCCACTAATCCTGGATTAGTGAGATTACTCACCAAATCACACGTAAATCGGATCAATCCGACGGCGGCGGCGCGAGGAACGATTGTTCCCAAAGCACGGCTCGGGTTCGGGGCCGGGAAACGGCCCAAAAGCGAGCTCGAAGGTGCTGAAACCCACTCCGTGGGTCTTGCTGGACGGAGCCGATCGGGGCTGCTCTGGCGGCTAGGGCGGCGAGGGGAAGCCGGCGGAGGGCGAGGGGGTCGCGGGGGTGGTCCGGCGGGGTTGGGCGGTGGCCGGAGGTGGCCGGGGATGGCTGGACGGAGCTGGAACAGAAGCGAACAGCAGTTGGGTCGGCTGGATCGCGCGGCCTGAGCGTGCATGGACAGCGGCGGGCGCACGGGCGCGGGCGGCGGTGCGGCGGTGCGGCGAGTGGGACGAGCGGCGAGCGGCTGAGGGGCGAGCTTCAGCTTCTGGTTCGCTCGGCGTGAAGAAAAGAAGGAGAAGAAGAAAGAAGAAAAGGGGGTTCGGTCGAGCGTGCAGAGGAAGAAAGAAGAGAGAGGAGAGAGAAGAGAGAGAGAGAAAAGAGAGGGATAAGGGTGTGGGGTTTTGACTAGTCAAAGAAGAGAGAAAGAAAGTGGGCGGTGGGGGCAATTCGCACGAGGGGGAGGGAAAGAGGGGAGAGGAGAGAGAAAGAAAAGAGAAAAGAAAGAAAAGAAAAGAGAGGGGGAGAGAGAGGAAAAAGGAAAAAGAGAAAAAGGAAATACCTCATTTTTTTCTCTTTTCCTTTTCCTTTCAAATTTCTTTTCGGACTTCAAATTTTTCTTCCGATAATTTCTTTATTGAAATTTCGGACTCGTCAATAAATTGACGAGCGATGAGATAGGATCCTAAAAATAAGAATTATGACACGCTTAAAATTTGATTCCCGAAATCGAGTTCAATTTCGTGGTTAAAAATCGATCAGACGTGATTTTAGCTCAATCCAACCAATTATGTAGCTTTTAGGGATTTTACAGCCGATACATCTCTTAACGGCTTCACCCAATAGGTTAGTTAACTCGTGAGTGATCAGCTCAGAGAAAAATGCCATAGGCACGCCTACGAAATGCCCATTTCACTTTATCGAAACGGGGTCGAATTTCAGGATGTCACAAAGACCATCCCGTTGGTCAAAGTGGTCTGGCAACACCACGGTACTGAAGGAGCGACTTGGGAGACTGAAGAATCGATGAGACAGTTGTACCCCCGCCTTTTTCAGCAAAGTGTAATGGTTTAAATTTCGAGGACGAAATTTTTATAAGAGGGGAAGAGTTGTGACATCCTAAAATTCGACCCCGTTTCGATAAAATGAAATGGGCATTTCGTCGGCGTGCCTATGGCCTTTTTCTCTTAGCTGATCACTCACGAGTTAACTAACCTATTGGGTGAAGCCGTTAAGGGATGTATCAGTTGTAAAATCCCTAAAAGCTACCTAATTTGTTGGATTGAGCTAAAATCACGTATGATTGATTTTTAACCACGAAATTGAACTCGATTTCGGGAATCGAATTTTAAGCGCGTCATAATTCTTATTTTTAGGATCTGTCTCATCGCTCGTCAATTTATTGACGGTCCGAAATTTCAAGAAAGAAATTATCAAGAAAATTGAAGACCAAAATAAAATAGAAAAGAAAAGGAAAAGAGAAAAGGAAAATTTGCATAAAAGAATTATGTATTTCCCTTTTCTTTTTCCTCTCTCTCCCTCTCTTTTCTTTTCTTTCTTTTCTCTCTTTCTTTCTCTCCCTCTCTCCTCTCCCCTCCCCTCGTGCGAATTCCCCACCGCCCATTCTCTCTCTCTCTTTCTTTTTCCCCTTTGACCAGTCAATGTTTATCTCCCCTCCTCTCTCTCATCTCTCTCCCTCGACATTTCCTTCCCCATTCCGTTCGAGCGAACCAGAAGCGAAGGAAGACCAAAAGCTGCAGCTCTGTCGCCGTGACCGCCGCCCGCTCGCCGCTCGTCCCGCCGCCGCATCACCGCCCACGCCGCGCCCGCGTGCTCGTCGCCTTTCCGCCGTCCGTGCACGCCCAGGCCGCGCGAACCAGCCGCTGTTCGCCCCTGTTCCGCACCGACCAGCCGTCCTCCGGCCACCGTGGGCCACCGCCTAGCCCCGCCGGACCTCCCCCTCGTTCCCCTCACCCTCCGTCGGCCTTCCCTCGCCGCCCTAGCCGCCGGATCAGCCCCGATCGGCTCCGTCCAGCAGACCATGAGTGGGTTTCGGCGACTTCGAGCCCGCTTTTGGGCTTTTCTGCCCCCGGATCCGCGAGTCGCTTTAGGAACAATCGTTCCTCGCGTCGCCGCCGTCGGATTGATCCGACTTGCGCGCAATTTGGTGAGTAATCTCACTAATCCAAGATTAGTTGGCTAATTATGCTTTAGGTTGATTTAGTTTTAATTAATTATGTTTAGGTTGTTAGATTAGAATTAATTAGCAATTATTAGTCAATTGTGATGTGATTTAAATAAATTGATTGCGCAATTAGCAAGTAGACATGGTCTACTATTTATTGGAAGTATCTCGGGAATTTTCCGACCCCTAATTGGGCTTCAATTTGGCGATTCGGGCCTAAGTGAGATTTTTGGGCATTTAAATATTAATTTTCGGAATTAAATTAAATAATTATTTATTTTCCGAAAATTCAAGGGAGATGGTTCGAATCGGAAAATTATGCTGATGGCCGTGGTGAAGTCTGTTTATTTAATCGGGCTTTATTTTAAGCTAAATTGAATTTTTAATATTAATTATTTAATTTTAGAAATTAATTAATTATTTATTTATTTCCTGAAAATTCAACTGAGATGGCCTGGAACCGGGAAATTATGCTGATGACCGTGGTGAAGCCCGTTTGTTTAATTGAGTTTTAGTTTGTGCTAATTTGAATTATTAATATTTATTAATTAAATTTCGAAATTAATTAATTATTTATTTATTTTTCGGAAATTAAGATTGAGATGGCCGACGACCAAATCTCGTGCGATTGTCGTGACGCAGTCCGTTTATTTATTTGAGCTTTGAATTATGCCAAATTGAATTTTGAAAGTGGTCGAGTGGGACCGTAAAGCCATTGAATCTTGAAAGTGGTCGAGTGGGACCGTAAAGCCATTGAATTTTGAAAGTGATCGAGTGGGACCGTAAAGCCATTGATTCTTGAAAGTGGTCGAGTGGGACCGTAAAGCCATTGAATCTTGAAAGTGGTCGAGTGGGACCGTAAAGCCATTGAATCTTGAAAGTGGTCGAGTGGGACGTAAAGCCATTGATTCTTGAAAGTGGTCGAGTGGGACCATAAAGCCATTGAATCTTGAAAGTGGTCGAGTGGGACCGTAAAGCCATTGAATATCGAAAGTGGTCGAGTGGGACCGTAAAGCCATTAAATATTGAATGTTGTCGAGTGGGACTCTGAATAGCAATAGCTTGAATGACCGGGAAATGGTCAGGTTGACATGTAATCGACGAAGTCGATTGATCATTGTTTTGATTTGATGTTGTGAATTGATTGACTGAATGGGAATGACCGTGAGTGGTCTTGTTGGCTTGTAATCGACTAGGTCGATTTGATTGATGCTTTGATCGGTGATATGATTGCTTGAGTGCTTATTGTAAATTGTACTGACTTGCAGGTGTGATCTGATGCTAAGGTACGTCTTCTGACCTATGCGTGTTTAGGCAGCCTTTAGTATAATGGTTCACTAATCGGGCTTAGTGGGGTAGAACTCACTGAGACGTAGTCTCATCCCAGTTTGGGGAAAACCATTTCAAGACCCCGTTAAGGAGCTGAGGAGGAAGAGTTGGAGAAGGATTTTGGGAGAAGAAGACAATCTCGAGAGGGGCCGTGAGTACGGCCTAGATGGACTGAAATTTTATCTTCTTTGATATCTCCATTTTGATGTGAATAGAGTTTAGAATAAAAAGTTGTGAAGTGTTCTGGTTTGTGGTTTGTATAAAAGTTTGGTTATAAATTTCAATATGAAAAATATGGCCCTGCTTTTCTATCCCATCGTTTTATTGTCTGGGGATTTTAACTGCTTCCGCATGTGCTTAAAAATGAAAGGGTCGGCGATACATTGTCCTGGGATATCGCATTATAAAATCGACCAAGTGAGACGGATGTGTGCGTGCCTGAGGATCGGGGCGTGACACAAGACATGTTCAAATATCATGCTAGAGATAATATAGTAGACTAATTGACAAAGCAATTTGCAAAAGAAGTTATCATTTAAACAAAAACAAGTTCGCCAGTGGGAGAATGTGTTTAGCTAGGAATTTTACGTTTCGGTCTTGAGAATATCAATTCTAAGAAATGTATGTATTCCAGATAATAGGTTTTCACGCAAGCAAATCATATATGAATTGTACCATTTGATTAACTTGACAGTAACTAGGCATCGACCTTGGCAAAATATTTGCATCAAATATAAAAGAGTGGGTGTTTGGGGTAACTATGGCTTAAAATTTTTAACTTTCATGATGCCTTTGGGTTGTTCTATACTTCAACATGGATCCTAATGTCCTTGGAGAACAAACAACATGCTATAAACTGGGTGATACTTAGAGGCTTTTGATTTGGATGGGCAACTTCTCTTCAGAGTAATCTTGCAACAGTGATCTGATTGAGAGAAGATTTGTGGATGGCTTGTGTACTAGTACTGGCTAGGGGGCGTTTCAATCAGTTACATCTTCCAAACATCGCACAGGAACCATACTCACTGTTATAACAGTCTCGTTCTATCATGAAACTATGCAGTACATTGGGCTAGTTTTTGAGCTCCAAAGAGAGGAAATTGAGCAAGGTCCTCTATCTGCGAGATGAGTCTCCTTGCTTGATGTTGTATTCAGAAAGGTAATGAGCCAGGTCATGTTTCCCACGATAGTTTTGACTCATAATCAGATTATTAACAGCAGCATATCTACGTATTTCATGCTCTAAAAGTCAGAGTTTTCATGGTTTTTTTTTCCCACTGAACTTTTTGTTTAGATGCATCCCTTGGTACGTCTCATGCTTCTTACCCCATGTACTTGAGCTTCCTCTTTCAAAACTAATACTTCAACAGAGAGATCATCTCGTAATCTAGATTAGATACTTCATATCACATTCAAACAGATCCTATTTCACTACGTTTTAAGTTTATGTCAACAAAGTCTGAATAAAAAATTGATGAGTTTTGCACAAGCTTAGAAAACATGAAATGTTAGATAATAAAACTTCCTCAAAACACAAGCCATACACCACAATTTAACGAGCACTTGCCCTCATGTATGCAAGAAGTTCAAGTACATTGCCCATGTCATATCAGAAAGCATAATTTGCCCATAGTCACAAAATCATATTTATTTGAAGAAACTATATTCCCTGATCTAATCTTGATAACATTAAGACATCAAAGAATCTCACTGCACTGAAAACAAGCGAGGGAGAAGAGATGAAGAAACAGGGGACAAAGGGACAAGGAAAGAACAAACTAATGTCAGTTGTAGCACTTCCCAGAACTGTAAACTTTTCAGTAGAAATTAACAAAAAGGAAAATGTTTAACCAATCATAAAGACTTTAAGAAAGAGGAAATAAAGCGAGGATAGAAAGAATTGATATAAACTCGACTTCTTGAGGCTTCAGAAACTCCGAGAGGTTATGTGTTGCAATATTCAAGGTGCAACAGCAAATAGAATCACTACGAAACCGCATCCATCAGTAATCAACATAAGGAATCATAAAAATCCAGTAAGCTTGAGTTGTCAATTATCATATGTAACAATTTCAAAGTGGAGCTCGGCAAATACAAAATCAGCAACGAAAGCAAGTTCAGAAACTGACCATGCCTCAGAGGTACTTGAATGCAACAACAGCATCGAGTCACAGCCTCCAATTTTATCATTTCCATGGCCATAATATACTTCTTTATACCTAAAAGTGGCTAAGAGTCATCTAATCATTTATGAACAAACAAATTTTAGGAAAGTTAAGTTCTATTTTAGTATGATCAACAGACATACCAATGATTGATAATGCTGCTGCATACATTATGCACGGTTCCCATGTCACATAAAGGGAGCATGCTAAAAACATTTCTGCAACTTCTGCTGCCTAAAATCCTGTGCTCTGCCACTGTTCAAGAAGAACATGAAGAGTGTCCATCTCTGCAAGTCTTGTTGCCTAAGAAAGCGCAAGAAGAAACATAAAGAAAGCATATCAAACTTAGGACCTTTGCAGGAGAAAAAGTTGTTCTTCATGTAGTTTCATCATAAATCTAGGAATGCATTTCATGAGAAATGTTTTCTTTGAAAAGTTACCAGATTGAGTATATAAAAGATTGATCAAGATTGATCAAAGCATATATTAAATTATATCAACAAGTTTTTGATCGATTGAAGTTGCTGGGAGTTTCAAATGAAAAAGAGGCTTCTTATTGGATTCGCCACCTCCACCTTTTCTAACAGTATTTTTTATATACCCCTAAAGCAAGGTGCCTTTGTTCTTTCATTATGCTCCAAAAAGGTAATAAAAGGGCCAAGTATTTTTCTCATCAACTATTTATTACTGTCCACAAAGTCATTTATCTTAGTGTTTTGTCACCACATAACTATAAATGATTACAGGAATAGACTATTAGACAAGAAATTATCTCTACGAGAAATCGGGCTTAAACTATTTGTGTAAATGTGGCCGTTGTGTGAAAAAATTGTGCCCAAGAAGCAGGTTCTTACATCATAATGGGCAATAATTTCACAATTCATTTTTATACAAAATAAGTTGACCAGTCTAGCTAACATAACTTCACAAAAGCTGATGAAGACCATAATATGGTTCTAGACAGAGCACGATGGTAAATGAAATACATATAACATTGTGCATAATAAAGCCAGATTATTGGTAGTGTTAGCCGTAGTCATATTTTATGAAAGAATAATGGGAAAAAAACCATTTGACAGCCTCATAATGCATAGAAAATTCTACTTACTAACAGATTTGTTCAGATAATTCTTTTATCATCTATTAAAGAAATGATCATGGGAGAAACATGGAAAGATAAAAAATAACCACGAGTGGATTATTCGAGGGTATTAATTCAGAATAATAACAAAGTGCTGTTGGCCAAATTTAAACAAGGGGGTGGAGACGCAGTGATAAACTATAAGATTCGCATCTCATTAGTCTGGTTTCTTCCTGCCACAATGACGTGCCTATCCTCAACAATCACATAGCTATTCAATCAAAGAGTACAATCTGAAAACATTCACTAATTAAGACTCAACTACTAATCATCTCAATTAGAAAATAAAGATATATATCTGAAATGCACGTGGCTACTAAATATCAGTTTTTTACCCAACTGAAACTTCAAGACTGTCCAGAGCAAACTTTGCCTTATACAAGAAAGACACATAGGGCCTTGTTACTTGTTTCAAGAAAAAGATATGAGGATAAGAATCAGTGGTTCTCTCAAGCATGCATGCATTTAGCAACTCAAGAGGAAATCAGCATTAAGTTGCCAGCAGTAGAAATATTTCAGTATCAATATGCAGCTACTAATGGAATGAATGCATATCTCAAAGCTATATGATCAAAATCTTGCAGATCTTGTAAAATATACTGATGGCAAACTTCCGAGAAATGATTATCAACCCATACTCACCCTGTAATTCATCTGCCAACCTCACCTAACTGCTAATTTGATATGGCTCTAACAACACTGAAGCAAAAACAGCAATGACTTTGAGAAACTAAATGTTACTTATTCCTGTGTGTCTGATCATTGGTACCTCAAAAGCTTATCTTTCATTAATCAGGTTCCACTCAAACATTTGAGAAGCTTCCAGGACTTCCAGGTCATTCTCATTCATAAATGCTATGACATAAAATGATGAAAACAGAATCCTAATTTATTGCAAAGGCCTTGCAAATCAGAATTGACAATCAGCTTCTTGTGCTTTTGTCTCCATTCTACTAAATAACTTATCTAAACTCTGTTTCTTGTGATTTTATTTTTCATATAGTCCACGGGTGAAAGAAATTGGCCACCTAACCAGTTATCCATTGGCACAAACCAATGTTCATATTACTTCTCATGCTCCATGAAAATTAGGTAAAAGGATCGACTATCAAGTGATCTCTTGTAGTGGTTTACCATCTCTCTGCATCTTCTTCATTTCTCCATTGTTTTAACTCTTCAAGTGCCTTGTAGAACTTAGCAACAGATTCTTGTACCAGCGATCAAAGTTCCTCAAAATTCAATCGTCCTGGCAAACCTATCACTGGCTGCACATCTTCATGATAGGTACATACTACATTTCCTACACACCTCAAAAGCAGCCATATCTCTCTCTCTTTCTCTCTCTCTCTAGTGTGCTGGTTGTCCGCTTCAATGCCTGGTTTCACATAAGGGAATTCCCAACCTATATAGCACCCGGATTGGCTCAGTTCTTTGCCCGAAAAAGGGACTGAACCAACCCGTGTAGGCCCTACTTCCTGTTGTTTCACTTTCCCTCGCTTGTTTTTCCTTTGAATCCAGATTTCACTTACTTCTACCAATAAATTGCCACCTATGAAAACAAGTAAAGAGAAGTTATACCTTCCGGAGAGTGTCGCTAATTTTGCAGCATGTAACTTTGATTGCCAATGGAATTCACTACCAAGCATCTACAGACTAAACTTATGGACTACTTAGTGAACGTATCTCGCACAAATTCAACGACACATTCTTCAAGTTCCCGCGCAACTGTAGCACCATACGAGTTGAATTCAAAATTCATCTCAAGTATTACATTTCGGATGTGCCGGGCGTTTCCTTGATCTATAGCAAGCTGCATGATGCCCAGAACCTCGGCAGAGAATCGTTCACTCGAAGCTATGTCATCAGTTTCCATGGCTTTGGTCAGCAGTTGTAGTCCGTTGCCTCAAATCCCCGATCTCCGTCGCCGTTGGCTCGCTAGGGACTGTTTCAGGAAGTCCTTCTTCTGTCCGCTGCCTCTGTTGGCAGGTGGCAATCTTACATTCGTCAGAGCTTGCTGGTTCGGATGGAAGATGAGCAACCGTGATGCTGAAAGTTGCGTCGGTGGAGTTCTAAGTTTGCCTATGGCGGAGGAAAGAGGATTTAGCAACACAAAATAAAGATATATTGTTTAGGTATAATACCAAAAGAAGAAAGGTGGAGAAAGAAAAACTAAAAACAAAGAAAAGAGATAAAGACAAGGCAGAATTACAGAATTACAGAATTTTATTTAAAAGTTTTTTTCGAGAAAAGAGAACGAGAAGGAACAAGAAGAAACAAGGCATTGTAATCAAGGTCAGCTGAGTTCACTCACCTACAAATTGCTTCCTTTGCAAGTTTCCATCTTTGCAACTACAAATGCAGCCAGCCAACACTACCATTCTCGTCTCCATCGGTCGAATTGGAAGCGAACGTAATCTTGATTCACTTGCCTTGAGGGAGAATAAACTCATATTTTCTCTTTGATCCTATTTGATTATGCTCCTCTGAACTCTCTTGACAATCTTCAAAGTTTTTTAGTAGATCTAATTCAGTCGGACTATCTCCGTGCACATGTGAACGCTCTTGCAATTCTTTTAGTAAATCTGTTTTGATTGGTCTATCTTTGTACATATGTAAACTCTTGATTTCTAGATCTGTTGAGTCATGACCAATCTCGTAGAGTAAAGCTGGATCTATTAGCTGATTTTCTTGTAGCACAACCTTTAAATCATCATCTATTTGCTTGCATATTATTCGAATCCCCAATTTTTCACGTTTGTAGTCGATACTACGACTACAAGGTTAAATTGTACATAGCTCCCATCAATTTGACCAAAATCGACTTCTCCCGATAGATCGTACGGTGTGAAATACCGAAGCCAATTATTCAAATTCATCGTTGAGCAGGCCCATCCTTCTTTGCAATCCCGCATTTCCCCATTAACGTATGGTATAATCTCAAATGCGGGATCCTTGCACCATTCAATACAATCGAAACGAAACAGAGAGCCAATCCAAGAAACTTATTATACAAGTCCCTCGAAGCCATGAAAGATACGAAACCCTCTTCGACTGGGAGGAACCACTTTGGAATCTCTCCTCCATAAAAAAAATTGTTGAAGTCAGGAGGTATCTGTTATAAAGTGAGGCCGTTAAAAGGCATCCAAGTTTGTTGTTAGTACCCAAATATAAAAATTCAATTTGAGTTTAGTTAGAAATCCTAATGAATCTGACTTCGAAGTAATAAAATAATAGAGATGCAATGATCCTTGTTTACATTAATATACAAGTCTTGTGATAGAAATCATTCTCATAAAAGTACAGTAACCTCCTGCATTCCATGCACATAAGTGCAGAATCGCTTTATATTTTTTTGAGCCTCCCATCTTGTATTTTTCTACTATGGCAATAAACGAGCGCACACAGTTTAGATGCGTGTGAGAGAGCGAATCTAACCTGGTGTGGGGGAATATCAGCCATGGGAAGGCCCCTGCAGACAAGATGATGAATAAAAGTTGAATGTCCATCGCTTTTTAGAGATTCGCAATTGTCTGCCAGAAAATACCTCAAATATGGTGGAAGCTCAGGAATCTCTTGTAACTGATGACAATTGTTAACATTTAATAGGGACAAACGATGACGCTTACTGATGGATGTAGGAAGTCTAGTAATATTGTTCCTCAACAATACTAATTCTTCCAATAAAGGACAACAGGAAAGATTCTCAAGAAAGTCTACTTTGGACAGATTACATCCCATAAGGTTTAAATAAGTTAAATTTAAAAGTCCGGACTTCATGGGCGAATCAGTTAAATCCTCGTACTTTGGAAACCCAATTAAATTTGTGCAATCCTCAGGTTCCAAGGAATCAAGGTTCTGTAACTTGTAAATGCTAGACGGGAAACTTATTAGATTCTGGCAATTCCTTAAATACATTCCCTCCAAAGAGACAAGATTTTCTAATGATGTAGGAAGTCCTTTAATAGTTGTACTTTCTAAATGAAGCTTTTTTAGGCCTTCAAATTTATGTGGAATTTCAGGGAACCTTTCAAATTTTGTGCAATATTCAAGGTGGAGAGCTCGGAGGTTTTTCGACTTGAGCACATTTGGAAAAATACTAAGTTCAGAGCACTCCATTAAATTCAACACCTGTAACTTGTCATGATATGCGACGGACTCGTGGACCTCTACCAAGCTTTTGCAACTATGGAGATCCAATTCTTCAAGATTTGGAGTAAATGAAAGGTCGGGCACATGAGCCAATGACTTGCAGTTACTGAAATTAATGTACTTCAAATTTTGGAAGCCCTGCATACAATGAATGTAACTTTGATGAATATTCTAAAAGGGAAAAAAGGGGTGTTGTATGATGATGTTACTTCCTTACATTTAAACTATGGAATTCCCATTTGAGAATAGGTTGTTACTAAAGCATATTTGGTATTGATCTTGCAAGAAATTATTATATTTTTTATTGTCAATCGTAAATGTTGAGCAATTTGTTTATTTAATGGAAATGTGAACTGCTACGGAGTGCACAATAGGCCTATGTAAGTTGTACATAGACGGGGGAGTCAAACTCGTGAAATGATGGTAACTTGATATTGGATGTCGTTCACATTGTCCATGGTTTTGAATATTGATGATTACCAACATCATAATTTATTTGTGGGGGTTTAGTTTAATTGAGGGCTTTGAAATTAGCTACACAACAAATATGGAAGATTGGGTTTCTAAAGGATATGTCATAATTACATATCCTTGACTATCATATAATCTACATTGACCTGGTGTTTATGTCATAATTACATATGGTCAGGCTACATCACTCTTCATGGGGATGGAAACAAGAAGATTCGATAGATCAAACAACTTGCAACCTACTATTCAGGTTTTTGAGTAAATTTCCTAACCTACTTTAAACTAATTCTGTGTGAACTACTTACTGAATCGACAAAAAAAAAAAAAAACTAGGCACTTAGAACCTTTACTGCTATATATATGAGTTAAATATTGTCTAATTTAAATTTTAGATATTACTTGAAACAATTGAGTAATATGTAAATAAACACACAACACAAAAAGTTCACAAATAAAATTATATTAACAATTATTATAAAGATTAGAATGAATACCATTAGAAATCCCAAATTAGTGTACAAATTTACCAAATTAATTTTGGTCTTACAAAAATTGTATATTGGTATTACTGTGGCGGATGGCCCTCACCAGCCATGGCCTGTGGCCGATGGCTAGCCACCGACAAAAAGAAAAAGGGAAAGTAAATGGAAATGAAAAAAAAAATTGTTAAAATTTGTTAAAAGTGTCCACTTGGATAACAATCATGCCATGTAGGACAACCAGAGTTCATGTTAGCAATTTCCATCATAAATCAGCTAGATTGACTAAATTGATATAAATGTGAAAATGTTTATAACTAAATTGGTCTAATTATAAAGTTTAAAACTCAATTAGTACCAATGCAATAGGTTTAAGACTTTTTTTTGTACTTTTCCCCACATTATTGGAAAGTTCCTAATATATACTTTATTATGTCCAATTAGAATTACTACTCCTCAAGAATTGATAAGCAATTAAAAATACCTTGTTTTACATAATGGTGCATTCATATTTTTGGCCAAGCTAATTTTATTGATACTTGGCAAATCCCACCGTTTAGATTTGTGTATTGAGTAAGGCTCCATCACTTGATCACTGCACGGCCTACCACTCAACCAGCTACTCCTTGAGTGTATTTATTTGCATGTACATGTCAATGGGTAGCTTTGTCACATTTTTGTTTCCCTTTTATTTGATCACTATACAAATTTTCTGTAAAATTAAAAAGTTTATATATAAACAACCGACAGCAAATTGCATTTTAATTTCTTCATTAAGTAGATTAGATTTGATTTAGATTACAACTATGTCTATACTATTAGGGAAAAATGATCTCCTTTTTAAAAAGATTTCCATCTTTTTTTTCTTATTCTCCTTCCATCAAATATCCAAGGAATTTATTATTTTATTTTTTTATCACAAATATTTCAATCTTGAAAGTGAAATTTTCTAATGATGCAATGGCCTTCATAAAAAAATTTCAAATCTTGAAATATCTTGCTGTTTTCACATATATGTATAAAACTTCTTTGTAATGTGTGTTTTATTAACAAAATGCTTCCATTGAATATCTCTTATAAAGTTGTTCGCTTATTTCTTTCAAATGCTCATTTTGCTGCACGTAAAAATATTTCTAACATAAGTTGTTAATTTTGAAAGAAAATAGAAAAGTGGTTTCTAAGACATCGAAACACCACTTTCTTTTGTGTACTAGTATGTATTATACGCATATACATATCCAAATGGAGGAGATAACAAAAATGGTCTATGCGGTTAAATGCTCACGTTAAATTGTTTTGCCACTCCTGCAACATTGCTTCTGCTCATATTAAGTCCCACCAATTTCTTTGGATAAGAGGAAAATTCTAAAATTTGGCAAGCACATCCAAGCCATTCAAACCATCTAAGCTCATTGGGAAGACATATAGGACCTTGGAAAGAATTATGCACGTTGCGTAAGATGAGCAATCTTAACCTTCTCATTTTTGTAAAAGCATCAGGATTGATACACATATTTGTCAGGTTAGGTAGCTCCAAAACTATGGCTTTTACTACACAATTTCCCTGTATATACAATACTATTTTAAATTATGCATTTTCAATAAATAGAGTTAAAAATAGGGAGCAGAATTTTGATCATATTCACAAGTCTTACCATGTCATGTGACAGAACATCGACAACATCATCATATAGCCATAGTCTACTGCGTCTTCCAGGATCATCTCGACAGTCTTGATTCACAATTTCTATACCCATCACTTGAATCAAGTCATGCACTCTTAGGAATCCGTACCAATCAATGCTTATCAAGGACCTCTCGATGAGAATTTCTAATCCTATTGTTGCCTCAAAGTCGCAACTATCGAGTACTTTCTTTATGTACTCACTATCCTTTCCCTTAAATAAGCAAACAATGTGGAGAAAGATCTCTCTCTCTCTCTCATTTTCCTCTAGCCCATCATAACTTATTTTGAGCACATCATTAATGGATTTGTGAGGAATCCTGGAAAGCTTTTTTAATGTACTTTCCCATTCACATTCTCTTCTACCACGCAAAAAGGAACCCAGCACCTCAAGTGCTAAAGGAAGGCCTCTTGCATGATTTAGAACACTATCCACCAAATCTATCCTCATCTCCAATTTTTGGTATATTGGAAAAGCATGATTGCTAAGTAGCTCACGAGCTTCACTATCATTTAGTACTTCAACTTCATATACATGATGTAAATCAATCCCATGACTAGTTAGCATTCGTCTATCTCTTGCAGTAATAATGATCCTACTTCCATTGCCAAACCACTTGCCTTCTCCCACTAAGGCATTTAATTGGTGCAAGTCATCCACATCATCTAGGATGAGGAGAACTTTTTTGCAGCAAAGTCTATGGTGTATTATATTAATACCTTCATCAACATTGGACACTTCTAACCTTTGTTGTAGTGATAATATATCTTTCAATAATTTCTCTTGTTGAGTAACTAGACCCATGCAACCATTAGATGTTTCTCAAACATTTGCCAAAAAACATGAACCCTCAAATTGTCTAAAAGTAGCATTGTAAAGGGCTTTTGCTAAAGTTGTCTTGCCTTTGCCTCCCGGTCCCCATAATCCCACCATGACAACATCATCATCAGAGTCAACATTTAACATCGATTTCAACTCAATCACTTGGGTATCTATCCCAACTGGATGCTTAGCAATGTGTAAAGGTGTTCGATCTAGGTGAGTGGAGATGTCATTCACAATTCTTTGTATAAGCTTTGACTCATCTTTGACAAAAATGGAAAAAAGAAGTTGTAGTATTGTTTTAGCAATTTGAATAAGCAAATAACGAACAGTCACCAACCAATAATGAAAAAGGAGTGCGTCACATTTTTACATAATCACAGCCAAGAAAAAATTTGTTCCCACCAAGTCAGAATTAGAACTCCAAGAGCTCCACACCAATCCAAACAAGTTCAGGGTTCAACTTTTAGTCATCCAAGTGATCCATGTTCATTTGATTATACATGACAATTTACTTATTTTCCTTTTTGACTATTCTTTGTGATTCATCCACACGCTTAATCAAAAAGAGCTTTTTAGGACTTTGAACGGTAGTTACGGTTTCAATTTGAAAACTGGTAAATACTGGAAGCACGATGCCATTGCCTTACATGGCATGTGCACACTAATTATCTTGTATCAAGCATTGAGAATTGTCTTACTCCTTCCATAGAAATTGGTAAGTGCAATAACATTACTTATTGGTCGATCAAGTTTTAACATTTTATACTTTCAATCATGTGTGTGTCGATTTATTTACTCTTTTCTACTCTTTTCTACGAGTAGTTTTTATACTTGTAAATAATACTTTCTTACACAAAATCTGAACTCCACTCAACTTACCCATCATTTAGATGCCACCCAGACAAGCTACCAGCATCAAGAAGCGCTTTCTTCCATATTTTCACTTTCTCTGAATTCTTCCCGAACTTGGACTCATGCTTTGTCAGAGCTCTCCCATAACTTTCTCTCCCCCCTCTAACTGCTCTAGGGTCCACTTTGTAAAACACTGGTAGAACGATAAGGTCCTTTTGCTCCTTGCACTCCATAAGCTTTGCCAACTCTTCCAAGCACCATTGCGAGGAAGCATAATCCTCTGAGAAAATGATGATTGCAACGCACGATTGCTCGATGGCCTTCATAAGTGCCTGTGATATTTGGTCTCCCTTCCGCAGATCCTCGCTATCAACAAAAGTAGATATTCAATTCTGGTTTAAAGCTTTGTAGAGATGACCAAGGAAGTTATTGCGCACGTCCATGCCTCTAAAACTCAAGAAGACATCGTGAATCCTTTTGGGTTTTGATGAAGAAGCCATTGGATGATGGAGTTCAATAGTCACAACTACTATTAAGTTAAGATTTGGTATGATGTTTTCAGGCACTTCGTTTACCACTTGATTTTTGTTGATTTATTCTTATACTAATAGGACAGAGATGCAAGACTTTCATTAGTACTTGGTAAAAGGTGATGCTTAAGGATGGACCAAGACATCTAAAGGTGTGAACATTTGGATTTATTTTCTCGGAATACCGCGTACCGCCATATTATTCCGAATCCGATGGACACGCTTCTCTGGGGCCGACAAAAAGTAGTGAATAAAATAGATCGGTACTGGTTCTAGTCAAGGGCTCCCTGATAAAATCGAGAAGTTGTTTTCTCCTTGCTATACAATAATTACCACATGACCACCCAAGGGATATATAACATGCACCATCAAGGGTACCAGCAAAAAATAATATTTGATCTATTAATAATAATAGAGCACCATCAAGTGTGGACGAAGATACGTAATAGGTGTGAAAACGTGGACTTATTTTCACCACTGCGTTATTTCGGTGCTCTGATTGACACAAGCTTCTTTGTGGCCGTCTAAAGTAGTGGAGAAACAACTCTAAGGTGGTAGGCTCTTGTAATCTGGTCATAGGCTCACTAATCAGAAAAACTTTGCTGGCTTCCTCGAAATGGGATCCTCAACCTCTAAGGGGTTTCTTCTTTACTGAATAAGAAGTCAACACATGACTTCTCAATGACATATAATATGCATGACAACGATACTTTCCAATAGCCGGATAATCACAACATTCCTACCAAATGTCAAAAGAGTCCGTTTTGGAAAGTTTATACATCTAACGCAAAAGTTTTTGCTTGGAGACTTTTCATTCATTTCATGAGACAACTAAGAATCAAATTCGTTTGTAACGGTGTGATTGGATCCTTAAACAAAAACATTTGCTTGGCATAGTTCTACACTCGCATCTTTTATTAAATATTTTTGCATTCAGACAATAGACACATTTATGTTTAGGCACAATGCATTCAAATTAAACAAAGCTTGTGTGCGTCAAATAAAATAGGGGCTCGACTACGAACTTCTTCATTTTAATTGGCCCAATGGACGGCTCGACATGCGAGACAAATTAACATTCACAACTCCAAATTCGTCTTTAACTCCAGGAGATGGTCTTTAACTCCAAGATGGTCTTTTGCCATTGCGCTTGACGTCAACTTATGCCCCTATGATATGGGGCATTTACCTCTATGTTGTTTTCTCCTAACACGTGGTGATATCATCTGCCGATTTTAATAAAACATTTTGTTGAACATGAAATTTCTCATATTTCACTATAATTATGGAAAAATTACTAAAAAAGTTATAAAATTATTTCAGTCTTAAACTTTTTAATTGTGTGAATTCAATCCTAAACCTTGTAGTGATTTATCAATTTAGTCATCTCGGACAATTTTGACCGGAAAGTTGATGTGGCAATCTAGCCAATGACTGTCCTATGTTGTGTACCAATGTTGATATGCACAATTTTTAGATTTTTCTGAATTTTTTTAATTTTTTTTTGCCTTTTTTCCTTTTTCCTTTTTTTCTTTCTTCATTTTCCATGAAATAAAAGAAACCTAAGTCAGGCCTATGAAATTTGCCCAAAGTGGAGGAAAAAAGATTCTAGCTTTACTAATTAGAGGAACATCACTTCAAGATAGTCATGAAGAATGTGAACGATCATGAGACAATGCTTCAAACTTTGTTTCAAGATAGTCAAGAAGCATGCGAATGACTATGAGACAATGCTTCCAGCTTTGTTACGAGGCGTCTATGAAAGGTTTTATGCAAGAATAATTTTTTTCCTAGTTTTCCTTAACTAGATTGTCGCTATCCTTTTGATAAATAATTTATAATTTATTATTTACTATAAGTGCAATTCAATTTTTATTTAGGCCCACTCTATTGTGATAGCAACAATATTTAGTGATACGACAGTTATTTTAAGTGTAATGACCAACATAAACCCATTTGAAAGCAGATTAAAAATCTTAAGGAAAATTGTAGTGGGTCCCAATTCCAAAGGAAATTTTGAAGAGAAGCAAAGTGGCAACAAAAAAATATAAACAAACAAAATGGCAGTTTAAACTTTAAGCAGAAGGCATTGTCTCAACCCTAAATTCGGAGCAGAGGTAACATAATTTATTTAGACCGAGTGGGGCACATTAAGGACGGCTTGACTTAATCAACCCCCAATAATTTCTTTGTTGTGCTTGACGTCAACTTATGCCCTTATGATACGGGGCGTTTACATCTGACTTGTTTTCTCCTAACACGTAGCAATACCATCTACCAATTTTAATAAACCATTTTGTTGAATAGGAAATTTCTCATATTTCATTATAGTTATGGAAAAATTATTAAACAAGTTATAAAATTATCTCAATCTTAAACTTTTTAATTATAATAATTTTATCATAAACCTTTTAATGATTTATCAATTTAGTCATCGCGGTCAATTTTGACCTGAAAAAGTTGATGCAGCAGTCTAATCATTGGTTGTCATATGATGTGTATCGATGCTAGTGTGGATAATTTTTTTAAATTTTTTTTTCTGAATTTTTTATAACTCTTTTTCCTTTTTCATTTTTTTCTTTCTTCATTTTCTGCAAAATGAGTGAAGCCTAAGTCAATCCTATGAAATTTGCCCAAAGTGGGAGAAAAAAGATTCTAGCTTTACTAATTAGAAGAACAACGCTTCGAGATAGTCATGAAGAATGTGAACGACCATGAGACAAAGTTTCTAGCTTTGTTTTGAGATAGTCAAGAAGAATGTGAACAACCATGAGACAATGCTTCTAGCTTTGTTATGAGGCATCTATGAAAGCTTTTGTGTGAGAATAATATTTTTCCTAATTTTCCTTAACTAGATTGTTGTGATCCTCTTGAGCAATAATTTAGAATTTATTATTTACTATTAGTGCAATTCAGTTTTTATTTAGGCCCGTGCTATTGTGATAGCAAAAATATATATTGATACGACGGTTATTTTAAGTGTAATGACCAACATAAACCCTTTTGAAAGCAGATTAAAAATCTTAAGGAAAATTGTAGTGGGTCCCAATTCCAAAGGAAATTTTGAAGACGAGAAAAGTGGCAACAAAAAAACATAAATAAATAAAATGGCAGTTTAAACTTTAGGCATAAGGCATTGTCTCAACCCTAAATTTGGGGCAGAGGTAACATAATTTATTTTAATTCAAGTGGGGCACATTAAGGACGGCCTGACTTAATCAACCCATAATATTTTCTTATTGTGCTTGACGACAACTTATGCCCTTACGATACGGGGCATTTACCTCTGGCTTGTTTTCTCCTAACACGTGGCGATACCATCTACCGATTTTTTTAAACCATTTTGTTGAATGAAAAATTTCTCATATTTCATTATAAATATGGAAAAATTACTAAAAAAATTATAAACTTATTGTACTTATACCAATTCAGTCTTAAACTTTTAATTGTGTCAATCATATCCTAAACCTTTTGATAATTTACCAATTAAGTTATTTTGACAAATTTTAACTAGGAAAAGCTAATGTGGCATTCTAATCAACGTTTGCCCTATGTTGTGTATTGATGCTAGTGTGGGCAATTTTCAAAATTCTTTCGAATTTTCTTCTCTAAGTGTTTTCCTTGTTTTCCTTTCTCATTTTTTTTTTTTTTGCCTTTTTGCCTTTTGTGTTTTTTTTTTCTTTCCTTTTCACTGGTGGTCGGGCTCAATTGATGGCGGCCAACAATGACACCCAAAGAGGGTTAGGTGAGAGTCACCTTTGCCAACTACAAGCGAGATTTAAGACTGAATTGGCATAAGTATAATAGGTTTAGAACTTTTTTGATAATTTTCCCCTATAAATACCCTAAACCATTTAAATTTGATAGTTGATTTCACAACGAAAAGAACTATAGTTTTAATCTCTCCGATAGCAACGTATCAAACTCTATACATGCCACCTTGCATTCAAGTCCTTTAACATTGCTTGACATTACTTCACAACTTCTTTACTTCATTCATCCGGACAACCTGTAGTATTCTTGTGCAATACTTACCCTCTCCAGCTCAAAAAATTACATGTGAATCTCGAGAAAATAAGAAAATTATCTAGAAAATCCTAAACCTATCATACAGTAGCTAATTTAGTCCTAAACTATTCAATTGTGTCAATTTAGTAACCTTTAGACAATTTTACAATTTAGTTTTGAACCTTTAATTGAGTCAATATAGTCCTAAACCTTAGAAGTCTTTCCAATTTAGTCATAGATCTTTTAACAGTTTGACTTAGTAATGTCTTAGTTTTGACTTAGTAATCTCTTAGGGGGCAAGTGAAGGAGTTCAAACCCTAAGATTTTCTTTTTATTGGGCTTAATGTAAAATCAAATTTTAGAATTGGTAACTTTTGATTAACTTATTACAGCGCATGATATTGTTGCTCCATTAAATCATCCTATGGAACTTCTCGCATCGCATGATATTGTTGCTCCATTAAATCATCCTATGGAACTTCTCGCATAAACTTTGGAGTGGCACTCATGTACTTCTCATGTTCAACGATGTTAAACTTTTATTTTGTTACAATTGTTAGTCGTCTACATATTTTTTTCATAGACGTCTGTGATAAACTTGACGTCTAAAGATAGAAATGTAATTTTCTCAATTATATGTATTAAAAAGTATTTGAAAAGTAAAATATTTCGGGATAATGAAACTTGAAGGTCCGGCCCGAAATCTAGAATGGAATAAAGCCCACAAACCCAGTCAGGGCAGATGTTCTTAATGCCCCTTCTTCATTTTCTTCTTTTTGGTGGGAATTCTGTGTAACATGGAGTGTCACTGGTGTGGCTTGATGACTTGAGCTGACACATATTCGGCTTATTGCGGTTTTTTTGGTTGTGGAACAGTAAAGTTAGAATAGAACTTCGGTATTGGGCATCTGCTTGTTGTTTTTAGTTTGTAAGTGATAGACAAGGGTGAAAATTGGCTATATATTCTGGGTAATTTGGTGATTGAGCTAAGCAACTGTCTGTTGCATTAGGTTTGCAAGACATTGGTAAGCCTTAAAACATGAAGTCTTGTGACATGTTTCGTTAATTAGCTCTCTCTAAGTATGTCGTTATTGAATTTAGTATAGAATGGAACTGTGATGTCCAAACTCATTTACCACTCTCATATAGATATGGAAAATGAGAACTTCCATGGGAATAGGAATAGGCGAAGTGGGTGTTTATCAACATTTCGATTAATCAAGGGATCAAGGTAAAGTGCAAGAAAATTAACGTGATACTATATAGAGCTAATATTATACATGGCCTTATTATTAAGCTCCAGGACAATAAACCCTATGAGCTATGCAAAAGAGATAAATAAAAAAGAAAAAGTGAACATGTTTTAGGCTAGTTTACCAATTGTGAAATTCCTAAACTAAATGATGGTGATGGAATATCAAACGAAATGAAATGGGACCAATAAAGTACTATGCAAATCCTATAGTATAACAATTATTTACATACAATTAGTTGATGATTTTTTTCTAAGAAAAATGATTGATGATTTTTCTAGATTACCCAATACCATAAAACCACATTTCACGAACTCAGACAAGCAAATGAGCTATAAGCAGATCATTATTCCATTATATAGAAGCAAAACGTTAAACATCCTAGTGACCTCTCGAAGCTAATGTTTCCATTATTTTTGCGGTAATTACGGAGTAAACCACAAATTTAAATCAAATCCTAGAGTGAAACATGAACAAAGAATTTGTTCATCCCCCATAGAAAAGAAAGACACGACCCCATATCAATTCGTAAAAGATGATTCGATCCTTACTTTCTTATTTATGGGCAAACCGAGCGTTTACTTCACAAAAGAAAATGTAGGAAGACTTAAATTACAAGAAGTTCACAGAACAAGGACTCGCTAATATTTTGAAATCAACGACTCTAATGCATGTCCCGAGTAACATCAGACCATTTCCAAACTTTCGAACTAGTAAGTGAAACTAGTGCATCAATTGAAGTAGATGTAACACAAATTCCACATATGTTATCATTTTCTTGAAACAGAAAAGGATAAGGTAGCCCACAGAAGTATTTTAACAAGGCTGACTATTTCTAGTTAAGCTCCAAACAAAAATGGGCAGGGAATGAACTATTTCAGCAAAAAGCATGCAGCTTTACCCGTATCAACTTTCAAGGAAAAGAAACAGTAAATCCGTGGTTCATAATTCTGAACGAGCATTCAACGTACGCAGAAGTCATAAGCGAAAGAAAAGAACAACACGCTTGAGTAATAACCTGCTCACCCAGACTCACTTCACTTCCAATCATGACCCAGAACGACGAACCATGCTGGACCTTGAATTCATGGCTTACGAGCGGCACCGATGATGGGCCAATGAGCCACGCCTGGTGCCTGAAATGTCCCTCGGCGAGACGTTGCTGGCCTTGAAGCAGAGCAACAACAGAGACATTAATGGCTGACAGAAGAGAAGAAGCGTACGGACTAATGCAGAGAAAAGAGAGAGAGAGAGAGAGAGAGTCCATGGACACAATCATGGCGGAGGCTTGCTCTCGCTCGATCACCAGTCCACAGCTTGAGGTCACCACAGCCGGGTCGTCGATTACCTCTATGTTGAACAGGTACTCCTCGAAACAGAGTGCAGCTTCGTCGTTTCATCGAACACCTTCCTTGCAAACTCGATTCTTCCTCCACAGCGTAATCAACCGCAATGGAACTCGGAAAACAGCGAGGGCAAAGCAGGAATGAACTGAAATCATATCTAGAGTTTAATCAGACACAAAACGACCTGACTCAGCTGTGGGCGTCATCAATAAGTCAGCAAAGGTCACAGACGGCTTCAAACCATTGCCCTCAGAAACTCAACGCCGAGGTGAAGCCCAAAGCAATGCTGGAGAGGGACAGATGATGGAAGAGGAGGGAGGCCAGAGCTCGGAGATTGAAGCATCGTGAAGCAAGCGCAGTCAGATTGTGATGGAGATCGTCACAGGTGGGGTGGAACCCACACAGAGGAACCATGGACAGTGGCGAAGACACGCCGGCGCCCGGCGGAGGGAGACGAGCTGCGACGGAGGTGGAGGCGCAGCGACGGCGAGTTGAGCTTAAAGTGTTTCTATTGGCGGGAGTGACGGGGCTGACGTGAACTGAGCTAAATGGTCTGGGCTGCGCTTGGGGTCGGACTGGGCTGGAGCTTTATTATTTTCTTTTCTCTCTACTTTTTATTTTTATTTTATTTTTACAAAAAAAAAATGCATTTTCAACTTGTTGGCAAATATCCAGGCGTTAACGCTCCCGGATTGACTCCTAAAAAACAATTTATAGCACGAGACGAAAATTCAAGCTTATGTGTCCCTTGCGAAACTAGGTCTCTCATAATTCTTTCACAAAAGATGTTACTAGAGCAATGCTCCTTCTAATGCTGCTTAACACAAATTGATATGAATCAATTAGGTTACTACAAAAAGTACAATGAAGTTCCAAAGATCCTTAAAGGCATTCAACTCTCGAACGGAAAACAATAGTCACAATATTGCCATCAAATTACGACATCAAATGCAGATAGCATCAAGATCTCAAATTCTTTGATTCTAACCACAATAGAACCTCTTAGTAACTTTGGATACAAAAGAGAATAACAATTGTAAAATTGCAACAATGTTGAGTTTGATTGAATGTCAATCAACCTTAATATCTGCCTCAAGTACATGCACATATCGTAAAATGCAATCATTTTTTACAAGCTCTAAGCATCTTACAAAGGAGATATTATATACATATCACTAAGTTGTTTCACTTAGTAACAAGATGTTGTAAATTACTTTATATGACAAGCACCCAATGTGTAAGGCAGTATAAATGCCAAAAAATTAACAAGCAATCTCTTTATAAACTTCCGTCTCATAGTATCAAAGAAGACAAGAGTGGGCTATGATGAGAATCAATATTTCATATGAATGACTATCCATGTGATTATAAAAGGCTTCCCTTTACAACATAGTAAATAATTCATCAATTGGAGCCTCTCATGAAGCTAATCATGAGACAATATCGGCCCAAGAAAGCTTATTTCCCTTGAGCAGCAAGCCTCCGAGACTATTGTGTCTCACTACACTGCCTCAAATGCCCAATGTACAACGTACAATAATGCTTTTCGTTATGTGATTGTATACCATAAGATAATAAAACATCCTATGAAATCAAGAACTTAATGGAAATAACAGTATCGTTTCCACCAAAATAGACTATTATAAAATCAAGAATGCAACTTACTAATGCAACGATGGGAATCTTTGAGAAGCATGTTGGGTAGATAAGTTCTCTAAATCAACGAATTCCATACCAACCGATGAATGAGCTACTTTGGCAGCCAAACACTTACAACCCAACATTGAATCTCTTGGTTAGGGATATCGCACCCGGCCTGTCAAATGAGTGGGTTAGGTCGAAATGGTCCAATCCAAATTGATCCATTTTTATGTATTACCTGACTCAAGTTTGACTCAAACCTAACCCTACCCATATTACTAAAACACATAAATACCCATACCAAAATATATTTAACCCATTTTAAGCTCTTCATAAGATATGTTACTTGGATCGATTATTTTATCAAATTAAAAAACTAAATTAAGTAAATAATATATGTGAGTAAATAAAAGAAAAAAAAAACCTAAAGATTGAAATGCACATAAAGAACTAAAAAAATATACATGTGTTATGATGTTGTTGTCGGTTGTAATAAATTTTCGAAGTTTGAATGGCCCTTTTTTAATCTTATGATTCACTTGGTCACAAAGAAAAATCTCATGATTTACTTCGGTGGCAAAAAGAATTCCAAAATACTAATATAACAAAATAAAAGTTAAAAAGCTTATTTCTTAAGAAAAGGGCAAAAAGGAAATTGTAAAACACAAGACAACGCCATGGCGTGGCATAGCATTCTCCTTGTGGAGATTGCAGAAGCATATGCACGCCTCTTCCTAAGCATAGTCATTGGTCACTTTGTCACGCCAATACTACCCTTACCACACTGCCACCCTCATCAGGTCTTCGCCTTTTCAACTCGAGTTCAAGGACCTTCGGAAAACCAAGCTCAATACCATAGTCAAAGTAGGTGGAGGTCCTCGGCCTCATATTCGAAGCCATAGAGATCCTTGACCTCAAATCGGAGGTTGCGAACCTCCACCGGAGAAATTCTAATACATATGACAAACTATCTTTCACATATTATGAGACTACCGTTAACCCACACTTATAAGAAATTCTAACATATTATGGTCCAAAATTACCATCAACCTGTTCGTTTTAGAATATGAGTCTTTTAAGCAAATGTTGTGGTGTTTTATGATGCTTTACTAGATTGGATTGTCAGGGTTACTAGCTTGATAAATATTCAAATTTTGACTTTCTATTACTGGAAGAAAAAAAGTCTCTCGTTCAAGATTTAAAATGTAAGGAAAGCACACTTATGCTCCG
The DNA here is from genome assembly GCA_017140165.1 of Eucalyptus shirleyi. Lineage (NCBI taxonomy): Eukaryota > Viridiplantae > Streptophyta > Magnoliopsida > Myrtales > Myrtaceae > Eucalyptus > Eucalyptus shirleyi. The sequence continues at coordinate 31,095,403 of CM029450.1, forward strand.
TTTATCTCACGGAAAACATTTTTTAGGAAAACATTTTCCTCATTTTTTGGCTTTTTGGATCGGATAGGAAAATGAGTCAATGAAAAGTTCTTTTCTAATCAATGGAAAATCTATACTTAGATTCAAGAGACTAATTTCCTCTTTCAAAAAAAATGGATATCATTTTCCGAAATATATAACTAGATATCAGCTCTTGTACCAAAAACTCTATACTTGGGCATGAGAACTTCAATGCTCGTTCCCAAGCCCTTGGCCACGAACTTGGGTCTGGAGGCCAAAATTGAGTCCACTAAGGTGAAGCCAAGGTCCAAAGAAGTCAGGCCAAGAATCTTAGAGCATGAATGATAATCATTCTAGTCAGAAATTGATTTTTGAAAGAGAAATAAATTTTTTTATTTCTATTCATAGATGAGTTTCTGAGCAAAAATTCGTGTTTGATAACAACACAAAATTTATGTCCCCGAAATAGAATTTTGTTTGATAATGATACAAAATTTTTCTCTCTCAAGGACTGCGGATGGCAACCGGCAGTGACAGGCGCTAGCAAGCAGCGGTAGCAAATAGTGGCGAACAACGACTAACGGCGATGGACGTTGGGTGGGTGGTTGACTAGTAGAGAGGATGAGCAATGAAAAGAGTTTTCATTTATCATTTCTATTCCAAAAATAGAAAGGTAAAAAAAAAATTTTGCTTCTCATTTTTGTTCCAAATCTATTCCTCGATTAAAAATTTGTTCTAAAAATAGAAAAATGAAATTGCATAACCAAACGAATTTCTATTCTAAAAACGATTTTGGAATAGAAAAATTATTCTGAAACAGAAATAGAATGGTTGTCATGCACACCTTTAATGCCTAGGTCCGAGCTTAGGTCCACATAGAGCTTAAGCTTGGGCACCAATGCTAGTGCCTAAGACCTCAACACCTTGGTCGAGTTCCATAGAGGCCGGGCCTATGACCCTAATATTCTTTCCTGGTGCCCTAGCCTGTGTCTATAGAAGCCAGGCCAAGACCTCGATTCTCATGCCTAAATCCCTAGCACATGGGTCAGTGTCCACCAAGGTAGGATCTGAAAACCTAATGTCTGAATAGTGTGTATTTATTTAAGAAAATTATATAACACTTTTTTTACCAAATGATGAAAAACATTTCTCAATTCATTTTAAGATTATGGTCAAATATAGAAAAATATTTTCATTTTTTTGGAAAATGACAACCTGAAATTTTTCTTCAAAAAATGTCACATTTTCGATAAAACAAATAGAGCCTCAAGAAATAAGCAATTGCCAATTGCCCCTTGACCGAACAAAATATTTAGATTTTTCTGTACTTTTGGAGCCATCATTTGACCCATCTCAACCAACCACCATTGGTATAACCACGAACTTAAAACTAGTGAATGCAATTCATTGCTAAGAAAACCATGCGAAAAATCATTTACTTCTGTTATCATCATTAGGGATCACACGTGACATAATCCAAAATTATGAAGCTCAAACCCATCAATTGCATGACTAGAATTACCTCAAAGTTTGAAAACTCAGAAAGAATTAAGCTACATGTATATGATAAAATTAGCATCATAAAAGTGATGGGTACATAATGTTATTCCTAAGCCTCTCAAATAAGTAAGTTAAGTTAGGTTTGGATCACTTGAAAATGATCTAACCCAAAACAACTCATTTTACTCATATTAACTCATTTAACAACCTATACTTGACTTGCCCAAACTTCAATTCATTCTCAACCCAATCTGGGCTCCAATTCTAGTAATTTTTCTTCTTAAAGATCAATGAAGTGAATATTTACAAATAGTTAGTGAATTGAGAGCTTGAAGACAAATCTGTAATATGATGACTTCGAATTAATCGAGTTTCAACAATCAAATCGAGCTTTATAGTGAGAGATCAAATCAAGCGGGACGAATCATAAAACTTGCCCCAAATTGATTTCACTCCGCAACACACAGCACAGAGAGAGGAGGGAAGGAGGGAGGAAGAGAGAGAGAGAGAGAGAGGGAGAGAGGGAGGGAGAGAGGACACCGCAGCTTTGAACAAATCAAGCTTCAGCAACCGAATCGAGCAAGAACCATATAATTTGCCCCTAAGTTCGCCAGCTCAAACCAAGAACAAGATCTCAACTGCACCTCTTGGTAATTCATTTATAGAAACCGACATAAAATTGTCTGAAATAGAGAACAAAGAGCTCATATAATATAAATTCATTTTATACATCCTTGACCTTATAATACACAGCATAATAGTTTTTGAAGGTCCTAGGCATATACGCCGCAACAAGAAGGCGAAGAGATCCGATGATACATGTGATAATTAATCGAGATCCGATGATACATGTGATAATTAATCGATCTTCACCAACCTGACACTTTCATTGCGCTTGCATTTTTATTCGTGCCCCTAATTCTTATTAGCCCGACCTTATTTTATTTAAATAATTATTCCTGGGCCTCGCAAGCGACTTATTAAATTTGTGCGGGCCCATGTAATCTGCAATCTTACTTGTGCCCGTGCACATATTAGAATATAATGGACTCCTCACTCATCAGCAAAAAATCACTACAGATTCGATCCCTGACATGGATAATTATGCTGCAATGAAAATGAGCGTGTTCCCCACCACCTAGATGTAGTTAAGCATAAATTTTGTCGTAAACTATTTTAACAATCTGATAATCAACTTAAAGCATGAAATGGACTTGGGATCATAGCTGCAACCCTTAGTAAACACATGAACATCTGGACAAAAACTGATTTGGACGTGCATCACGCTCCCTTTCTCAGGTCTCTTGATGAAGTTCTGAAATTGGAAAAGCAGTAAATGTCAGCTAACAGTGCAGTGAATCATTTGAAAACACTTTATGGGATGCTAGATGTTCAACTACATCAACTGTTTCTAACATCATACTCAAACAGGAGAGAATCTTATTATATGCTAGAATCAGCACCAATGATTTCACATCCGAATTTGCACTTTACATGTAAAATACAATGAGTCACAAAACTATAGTCCAAAAGTTATTTTGAGATGAGTTCACCTGAAGAATAAAAACTACCTTGAACAGCCAGTTTGACTAATGGTCAATTGAAGAGATTAACTAACGGGAATAAGAACAATGAACAACATAATCAGAACAAAGTAAGAATCAGGAATGAATAGAAAGGATGTTGTCTAACGTCATCTTGAAGACCTTTTCTGGTGTCCTCATTGTGATTGACTTACCATCATACAAGGAAATCTATAGCCATAGGTATATTCATTCTCAGCATGAGCATCATATCATACTGCCACAACACCCTAATCTGTGCCATTCCCTTGTTAACAAGCTATAATATTCATAGCCAAGGGTCGCACCATGAGTTATATGCAAAAGTAACTGATAATCATTCAATATGCAGAAGAGGCGCATCAAAAGTACGCATGATGTTCAGAAAAGCAAGGAATCATATGTTCAAAGGTCTTACCTAGTTGTGCAAAGGCATGAGAGGATTCAACAGGAAGAATCAACATGCAGATCCAATGAGAAGCTTGAGTAACCCTTGACCTGCAAGGCTTTGGAGCTGAAAACCAAAATATCAGCATTCAGTGTATATATAATAGTCGAACAATTCATAGTTTCCACAATGTCATCAACAATAAATGAATGGAAAAGGAGGGGGACAAAAAGGCAAAGAGAAATGATATGCGTGTACTAGGGTTCTACAAAAATAGAGAAGAAACATGAACAAAGTTGATTTTATCACTGTGAAGACAAATTATTTTAAGGCCATGTTTGAACGTAATGAGTTTCCAAAGAGTGCCAATTTGTCTCAAAGGCTTAAAAATTATGATCTAATCAGTCTCTTGATATATTTGCTACTGAAGAGCTCAACTTGGAGAATTGTTTGAACAAAAACCATATATGTTTAGTAATTCACGATAGGGATCAAGCAAGAAGATATGTCTCTCTAACAAGTCTAACCAATGGATTATCAACCATTAAGATATTGCACTCCATCTTTTTCCTTAACCAAGGACATGACATCCCATTTCTCAAATGGCAATCTGGCTAACAATACCCAGTCTAGAGGAAAGCTACATATGATAAAACAAGGCAGCTGAAAAATTGGCCAAAAAAGGAGCGGGCATCAAAAACTCTACTTTTGGCTTACTAAGCAAATTCTACACCTTGCTATTAAGGACATGACATCCCATTTGTCTAATGGCAATCTGGCTAAAAAATAACCAGTCTAGAGGAAAGCTACAAATGACAAACAGGGCATCCAAAAATTGGCCAATAAATAAAGACTGGGCATCTGAAACTCTAGTTTTTGTTTACTGGGCAAACTCTAAGCCCATTCATAGCAACCATTATATGGCTGAACACCGCTCCACTCAAGCAACTACACTTTTTGTCAGTCCGGATAAGTGTAACCAGCATCTAAAGATAAGCACCTTATCCTTGATGGAGAAAACTTCTTGAATGGATTCTAAACTTCTAAATGGGTTCTTATCCAACCAATAACCCATTAGTTCTATGCTTGCAATCATCACAGAACATTCCACTGGGCCAGCTTTATTTACCTGGGATGCACAGATAATTCGCCAGACCAAAGATACAACGACATATTTGAAGTCCAGCAAATGTTTTACATATGGACGTGTGTGTGTGTGTGTGTGTGTGTGTGTGTGTGTGTGTGTTTGTGTGTGAGGGAGCGCGAGAGAGATTTGTTCAGCAAGATATGCAATCACTAGAAGCGCCAGCAATAGTACTTCCTGTAGCTTGTTGAGAGAATTGACTGGAAAGTAGAGAGAGAAAGAGGCTTTCTAAATTCTTCTTAATCGACATGGAAGAGGATGAGTTCTAGGAAAACCATAATATTACATTTTAAAGGAGAGCTTTTTCTAGAAGGTTCTTTCAGGGAGATGTTGCTAGAAGGCACAATGCTCAACTTCATTAATTGGTAAACTTTGGTTCAAAAAGTAGATTTGCTCTATTATGCTCATAAAAGCCTCTAAAAAAGTGTATTTAACTGTGGGTCCATTGGAATAAGAACTATCATTTCCCTCATGTTATCTAATGTAAAATAGTTGCTAACTGCAGTATTATAACATTCTTTCTAACAGACAGTTCAACTGCTTGAAGTGGTTGATTGCTGTTCATACCATTAGGGTTTCCTCTATCATAAGAATCTCACAGAAGAGGAATTGCTTGTGATGCCAATATACTAGCACAACATCTGAAACCCTTTGCTCCAGAATCCTTGTTACTGAAAGATAAGTAAGAAAACAGTTGGAAACAATCATCAATCAGGCACACACTTGATAGGGGAAACATAGATGGAATTTCTATGGAAACCAGCCAATATTTCCAATGATTCTACATTTTTACCCAGCTCATAAGCTTAAAACCGGAGACAGATTATATTTGCAAACAATGTCCAAATATCATGTGAGCAATATTTATCAGACTAATTGACAAAGCACTTTGCAAAAGAAGGTACAATCTATGCAAAAACAAGTTCACCAATAAAAGAATATGTTTAGTTGAGAAAGTTTACATTTTGGTCCAAAGACATCAATTTTCAGAAATGTCTGTACTCCAGGAATAGGTTTTCATGGAAGCAAATTATCTCTGAAGTGCACCATTTGATTCAATTGACAGGAACTAGTCTCTATTAAGTGACATTCACCTTGGCAATATTCTTGCATCAAATTTAAGAGGAATGTGTTTGGGGTAACAATGGCTTAAATTTTTTTACTTTAACGATGCCTTTGGTCATTCATTTTTCTCTTTGACATAAAACCTAATGTCCTTCAAGAAAAAACAACATGCTGTAACCAGGATGACTCTTAGAGGCTTTCAATTCAGACAGGCAACTTTGTTTCAGAGAGATCTTGGCACCAGCAATCTGATTGAGAGAAGATTTGTGGATGACTTGTATAATAGTATTGTCTAGGATGGGTTTCAATCAGCTACGTCTTCCAAATGTTGCATAGGAACCATGCTCACCGTTCGGACAAAAGTCTCATTCTCGCTCTCATAAATCTACGCAATACGAAGGGCTAGTTTCTAAGCTCTAGAGCAAGGAAATTGAGCAAGGCAGTCCTTTATCAGCAAGACATGTCCTCTTGCTTGATGTTGTATTCAGAAAGGCAATGAGCTAGTTCATGTTTCCCACAATACTTTTGACTCATAGTCAGATTAATAAGTGATGCATAAATATAAATCTTAAGCTCTAAAAGTCAAAATTTTCATGGTTTATTTCTTTACCTGAATTTTTTGATTAGACGCATTTTTCATACATCTCTCTTGCTTCTTCCCACTATAAGCTCGTTCTTTAAAACTACTATGTAAACAGAAAGACAATGTCCATAATCTAGATTAACTGCTTCATGTACTGCTCAAATTGCAATGAAACGGATCCTTCTTTAACTTTTATGTCAACAACATTTGAGCAAAAAATTGAGGAGTTTGAACAAGCTTAGGAAACATAAAATGTTAGATCATGGCAGCATCAGACATATGAAAAATCATACTGGAAACACAAGCAATACACCATGATTTAGCAAGAAGATGCTCTCATTTATGCAAGAAGAGACAATTGCAACTAATAAACAAGAAAAGACATTTCTTTATCAGGTACAGTGCCCAGGGCATATCAGAAAGCATTACTTCCTCATAGATAAAATAGCATTTTTCACTGAATATGATAACATTAAAGACATCAAATAATCTCACAGCAGTGAAAAAAAGAAGAAGAGATGAAGAAACAGGGGGGAAAGGGATAAGGATAAAACAAACCAATGTTAGCTTAACTTGTAGCACTTCCAGAACTGTAAATTTCTTTAGGGCAAATAAAAAGAATACGAAAATGTCTATTAAGTCACAAAGAATTTAAGAAAAAGGAAACAAGGAAAGAAAGAATAATATAAACTTGACTTGGTTGACACTTCCGGAAACTCCACTTTCTTCCATCTTGACTAGGAAAAGGAGAGAAAAGACAGACTATAAATTCCACAATCAAAATATTCGTAGTGTGACAACAACAAGAATTACTACCAAGCCACATCCATCAGTAATCAACATAAACCTCCAGTAAGCTTTAGTTGTCAATTGTCATATGTCACCATTTCAAGGTGTAGCTTAGTAGATATGAAATCAGCAACAAAAGCAAGTGTCAGCAACTGACCTAATGCATTCCTTGGAGCTACTTGATGCAACAACAGTATTGAGCCACAACCTCCAAATTTGTCATTTGCACAGCCATAATATACTTCCTTCGTAACAAGCGATGGGTAAGAATCATCTAATCATATAAGAATAAAGTCAATTTTAGGAATGTTTAATTTATTTCAGTACGATCAACAGATGTACCAATGATTGACAATGCTACTGCACAGATTATATATGGTTCACTTGTCACATAAAGGGAGCATGCTGAAAACTTCTTTGCAACTTCTGCAGCTGAATGTCCAGTCCTCTGCCACTGTCCAAGAGCATCATCACGAGCTTCCATCTTTGCATGTCATGTTGCCTATGCAAGCGCAAGGAGAAAAATAATGCAAGCGTATGAAACGTAGGAGCTTTGTTAGTGAGAAAGTTGCTCTTAGTGTAGTTTCAACATAAATTTAGGAAATGCATTTCATCAGAAGTGTTATCACTTTCAAGTGAACTGATTGAGTACTATAAGATTGATCAAGGCATATATTACATGAAGTCAACAAGTTTTGCTTGCCTGAAGTTGCTAAGAATCTCACATGGAAAAAGTGGCTTTTTATTGGTTTAGCCACCTCTACCTTTTCTGACAGTATTTTCATATATACCCCTGTAGCAAGGTGTCTATGCTTTTTATTATGCTCCACAAGATACTGAAAGGGAAAATTTTCACATCAACTATTCATTACTGTCCACAAAGTCATCTATCATAGTGTATTGTCACCAAGTATCTATAAGCGGTTACATGATAGACTATTAGACAAGAGATGATCTCTACCAAAAACCAGGCTTCAACTCTGGCTTAAACTATTTGTGTACATCTGGCCATTGTATGAAGAATTGTGCCCAAGGAGCAGGTTCTTACATCTTAAAACGCAATACAATGCTTATAAAGCAATTTTTTACCAAATAAGTACACCAAAATCTAGCTAACATATCTTCACCAAAAAAAAAAAAAAAAATAGCTAACATACAGCCTAAGAAAACATTGTTAGGAACTTAATGAAAGCAGAAAAAAGAGCATAATATGGACACAGATAGAGCACAATGGAAAATGACAAACACAAAACATTGTGCACAACAAAGCAAGATTATTAGTATTATTAGCTGTGGTCATATTTTTCCAAAGAATAATGGGAATAAAGCATGGAGAATTCCACTTATTAACAACTTTATTGAGATATAGTATTTTATTCTCTATTAAAGAAATAATTAAGGGATAGACATACAATGATCAACAATAAAATACGAGTGGATAATTCAAAGATATCAATTCAGAATAGTTAAATAAAGTGTTGTTGCCAAAATTTATGGGAGGAGGTGGAGAAGCAATGATAAACATACATTTCGTGTCTCATTAGTCTGGTTTCTTCCTGCAACAACATTCCCATCCATGACAATCACACAGCTGTTCAATCAAAGTGTAAGATAAATAAAGTACAATTCACTTATTAAGATTGAACTAATCATCTTAAGTAGAAAATCAAGTAACATTTCTGAAACTGGAACCCCAAGGATGTCCAAAGCAAGCTTTGCCTTATAAAAGAAAAGCAACTAGATTTGTTACTAGTTAGATGAAAAAAATATGAGCATGAGAGTCAAAAATTCTCTCATGCATGCATGAATGCATACAAGCAAGTCATGAGGAAATCAGCATCAAGTTGCTACCACTAGAAATATTTCCGCGTCAATATGCAGCTGCTAATGGAATGAATCTATGTCTCACAGCATGATGGTCACAAACTTCCAAGTAATGATTATTACCACATACTCCTCCAGTAATTCCAATGTGAATCCCACATGTCTGGTGAAGCTGATATGGCTCTAACTACACTAAAGCAAAAACAACTTTGAAAAACAACATGCTGCTCATTCTTAGTGTGTCCTATCATTGGTATTTCAGAAGCTTATCTTTCATTAATTATGTTTCACTCAAAAATTTAAGAAGCCTTCGGGAGCTTTAGCTTCTAGCTCATTTTCCTTTCATAAACACTATGGCACTTAAAAATAAAAAGAGAACCCTAAACTATTACGAAGGCCTCAGAAATTAGAATTGACACTCTGCTTCTTGTGCTTTTGTCTCTATTCTATTGAATAGGTTATGCAGGCTTCATATTTCTCATGACTTTTTCTTTTTCATATCCACAGTCCATAGGGCAAAAGAAATAACCGCATAACCAGTTATCAATGGGCAAAACCGATGTTCATAATACTCTCACCTCCAAGTAAATTTGGTTTTCAATTCTTACAAGTGGTAAAAGGACTCAAGTGTCAAGCAACCTTTCCTGCCAACTTGCCATCGTACTTCTTCATTCCTCTATGGTTTTGCCTCTCTAAGTGCCTCATAAAACTCAATGACAAAGTCCCATCCCAGTGATCGAAGTTTCTCACAATTCCATTGTCCCAGCAAACCTATTACCCGCTACACATCTTTATGATAGGTACATAGTACTCATCCACATTTCCTAGACACCTCAAAATCACCCAAATCTCTCTTTTTTAGTGTGGTTGTTTTCTGACTGAACCAACCCATGTACACCCTACTTCCCATTGTTTCACTCTGCCTCGCTTGTTTTTCCAATGAACCTAGACTTCATCCACTTCTTTAAACAAATTGCCACCTATCAAAGAAAGAAAGAAAAGCTGTATCTTCTAGGATCGATTGCCAGTGAATACACTACCAAGCATCCATAGACAAAACTTACAAAGAAACGCTTAATCAACGTCTCTCGAACGAATTCAATACATATTCTTCAAGTTCCCGCACAACTCTAGCACCACACAAATCGAATTCAAAATGCAGCTCAAGTATTACACCTACTTATACACAATTCGTATGTGCCAGGCGTTACCTGATCTCTAGCAATCTGCATGGAGCCCAGAACCTCGGGAGAGAATTGTTCCCCCGAAGCTACCTTCCCAGTTTCCCACGGCTTCGGTTAGCGGTGGTCGTCCGTCGCCTCAGCTTGCCGGTCTCCACAGCCGTCGGTTTCGCTATGGACTCTGTTTCAGGAAGACGAACTTCTTCTGTTCGTCGCCTCCATCGGAAGGTGGTGATCTTACATTCGTCAGAGTTCACTGGTGTTGGATGGAAGAGGAGCAGTCGTGATGCTGGAAGTGGCGTCGGTGGAGTTCGAAGTTTGCCTTCGGCAGAGAAAAGAGGATTTAGCGAAACCAAAAGAAACGACGGGGAGAGATTATACTCGGTATAATACCCAAAGAAAGAAGGCGGAGAGGAAAACTAAAAATAAAGAAAAGAGATTAAAAAAACAGTCGACGAGAAGAATAAGAAAAAAGAAGGCATTGTAATCAAGATCAACGAGTTCACTTACCCACTAATTGCTTCGGGCTTCGTTATCTAGTTTTGATCATTCTAACAACAAAAGCTGCAAGCCAACACAGCCATGCTCATCTCTGCCGGTCGAATTCGATGTCAACATAGTCTTGATTCGCATGCCTTGGGAGACGATAAACTCGTGATTTCTCTTTGGTATTAGTTGACTATGTTCCTCCGTGCTCCTTCGACAATCTTGCCAGACTTCCTGCCGTTCTGCTTCGCTCGAACTATCTTCGTGCATACATGAACTCTTAGTTTCCAAATCTGTTGATTCAAGAACAACCTCGTGTAATAAAGCTAGATCCATGAGTTGGTTGTCTTGAAGATTGGCCTTTAAGTCATCCTCCAACGGTTTGCATATTATTCTAAATCCCCACTTTTTCACATTCGTAGTTGATACTGTAAGGCTAAAATGTACATAATTCTCATCAATTGGACCAAAATCAACTTTTCCCCACAAATCATATGGTATCATATAATGAAGCCAGATATAATCTGAACTCTTCCATAGCATGTCTTTCTCTACTTTGCAATCCCGCCTTTCGCCATCAACATGTGGTAAAATCTCAAACTCCGGAAATTTTCCATTTTCTTGGATAACAACAAAATAGAAAGCCAATCCAAGAAACTTGTCATATATGTCCTTTGAAGCCATGAAAGATAGGGAACTCTCTCTAATAGGGAGGACCCACTTTGGCATCTCTCCTCCAATGAGAAAAATGTCCAAATAAGGAGATACCTATTATAAAGAGGGACCATTAGAAAGTACTCAAGTTTTTTTATTAATGCCCAAATAGAAGAATTTAATTTGACTTTAGTAGGTAACTCTCATGACTTTTACTTCAAGCTCAAGCTATATCAATGAGTAGAGATCAAACAATCATTCCTTGCATTAATATACAAGTCTCATGTGATAGAAATCATTCATAAGAAGGTACGGTAGCCACCTCCATTACATGCATATATGTGTAAAACCACTTTATATTTATTTGCTTTTTTTAAGCATCCAATCTTGCATTATCTGCTGTTGCAATATACAAGCGCACATTGGATCCAGCACATACTCCACGACAATATGTGCGCGCGCGCGCGCGCGAGAGAGAGAGAGAGAGAGAGAGAGAGAGAGTCGAACCTGATCAATTGGGGAAATATCAGCCATGGGTCGAACCTGATCAACTGGGGAAATTTCAGCCATGTTCAACACTCCACGGACAAAATGATGAATTAAAGTTAAATGTCCATTTTTTTGTAGAGATTCGCAATTGTCCGCAACTAAAAAACTCAGGGATAGTGGAAGCTTAGGAATTTCTTGTAATTGATGGCAATGGTCAACATTTAAATTGCACAAATTATCATGCTTATTGATGGATGTAGGAAGGCTAGTAATATGGTTTCTGAGAGAGTTAAAGTCTCAATAAGGGAAAACAGGAAGGATTCTCAAGAAACTCTATTTCGGACAAATTGCATCCATAAAGGTCCAACCAGCGTAAATTTGGAAGGCCGGTCTCCATGCAAGGATCAGCTAAATCCTCATACTTTGGAAATCCTATTAAATTTGTGCAACACTCAACCAGCAATATTCTAAGATTTTGTAACTTATAAATGCTACATGGAAGACTTACCAGATTCTTGCAAAAATACAAATCCATTTTCTTCAAAGAGACAAGATTTTCTATTGATGTTGGAAGTCCTTTAATAGCGGTCTCTCCTAAATGAAGCTCTTTTAGGCCTTCAAGTTTGTGTGGAATATCAGGAAACCTTTCAAATTTTGTGCATTTTTCAAGATTGAGATGTTGGAGATTTTTTGACTTGAGCACATTTGGAAAAATGCTAAGTTCATAGCAATTGCTTAGATTCAACACTTGTAATTTGTCATGATTTGTGACAGACTCATGGGCTTCTACCAAGTTTATGCAATTATGCAAATGAAATTCCTTGAGATTTGGAGTACATGAGAGGTCAAGCGTGCGAACTAGCAACTTGCAATTATTGAAATTAATGTACTTCAAATATTGGAATTCCTGCAAAAATAGCGAAAACAACTTTTGTTAAACATTCTGAAAGGGACAAAAAAAGGGGCATTTGTATGATGATGTTGCTTCCTTACATTTAAACTGTGGGATTCCCGTTTGAGAATAGGTTGCTACTTAAGCATATTCATTATTGATCTTTCAAGAAATTATTATATTTTAGGTTTTGATTGTATATACTAAGCAATTTGTTTATTTATTGTAGAGGTGATCTGCTATGGAGTCCACGAATTGGCCTATGTAAGTAGTTGTACATAGACGGGGGAGTCAAACTCGTGAAGTGACGGTAATTTTATATGGGATGTGATTCACGTTGTCCATGATTTTATAATATTGATGATTAATAATATCAGAATTTATTTGTAGGGGCTTCGTTTAATTGAGGGTTATAAAATTGGCTACACAACACATGGGGGAGATTGGATTTCTCAAGGAAAGGGTATGTCATAATTAGGGTATGTCATAATTACATATCTTTGGGCCACAAAGCTCTTCATGTGAAGGAAGCAAGGAGCCTCGTTACATCAAGCAACTCGGAACCTACTATTCAGATTTTCGAGTAAATTTTCTTTTTTTTGCACAGTCTGAGTAAATTACTAAATTTTATTAATCTATAAATTAACATTTCATTTTTTTTCTTGTAAATTATATGTTTGTATTGAGAATTGACTCAACACTTTCAAACTTTATCATTAATTATAAATCTCTCTTTGCATGTGTTTGTATGTGTGTCTATACATACATACATACATACATACATACATACATACATATATATATATATATTATTTATTTATTTCAGCAAAGCTTGGATGAAGTGGCGTCGCATGGCCCACGCACGACGAAGCTATCCCCAGTCCCCAGCAATTTAGTTTCCATCATCACTTCAGCAAATTAAAGATAACTCTTATCATTTTACATTTTAGACAAGTTGAATTATATAGGTACACAACATAAATTTTTTTTTTACATTCTCCAATAATATAGAACTCTCTCTCTCTCTCTCTCTCTCTCACACACACACACACACACACACACACATTCTCCATTGCGTATTCCCCTTTTCTTTTTAAATTACTCGTCACAGTTCCTCTAATTATATCGCACATGTCTAGTCCCCCCTTTTGTTAATAATCTAGAGTCACAGCGTAAAGAATCGATTATTTAAAAGCCGTTTGAAGACCCTGCTAGCCCATGAACTGGTTGAGTCCGTGCCATTTGACCTATGTAGGTTCATCATTTGTCGAGTTCTTTCATAAATTATTTCGGAACAATTCTTTCTTATGCCCAGACTATGAAATGCAGTAAAGAGTTACGCCAGTATAGATATAGAAAATAAGATATCCTTATTTACCAAAGTGACCTGTTTAGAAACTGTTACATGAGAAACTGTTATCCTTTTTTTTTCCCAAATCTAAAAAACTCTTTGTAATATTCTATGGTTAATTCAATTTTGTCCTTGCACACCACGCATTCATTTGGATGACATATTTATATCCATATTTTATATATCCAAAAACTTGTCAGGCAATATATGGAATATTTGGAATATTCGAAATCCTATTCTATCTTTATTTTTCCAAATCTTGTCATATGCGGCGAAAATGTCTATACAACTAAAGGCAGCTTTGAGATTAAAACTACGTTTAGTATGATTTTTTTCCCTTAGAGAACATAGTAGGAGGGGGCACCTCAAGTGTCTTTATCAACCCTAAAAAGAGTACATATATTTTACGCGACAATACTCATAATTAAATTTATCGCTCGTTTACATAATCTATAACAATTGTATTTGCGTGTATAGAAATAATGGTGCGCATATTGAACTTTGTTGGTTTAACTTCTACTCACTCTTATAGCTTTTTTTTTATTATTATTTATTGTATATACACCACGTGAAAGAATTAGATAATATATAGGCACACAGCATAAAAAATTTCACACTTAAAATTGTGTAGACAATTATTAAAAAATTAAGAATTAATATCATTGAAAATCCAAATCTATACATAGATTTACTCTCAATTAATTTTCATTTCATAAAAATCCTAAACTGATACCATTATGACACAGTTACCTCAAACTAATTTTCTTTTAACAAAAGAATCCTAAATTGGTACTCCTCACCCATAGCTACCATCCATTACCAAACAAAAATTAGTTTAGGACAAACCTATGCCGTGTGTCATGCATGTAACAATCATAAAATTCAAGTGAAGTATCATGTCACGAGCATGCAAATGTGGGCCACATGACAAAATTATGACATGCATCATGCCTTGTGACAATCATAGAAGCATGGTGAAGTGCCATGTGGCGAGTGCAGATGTGGACCACATGACAAAACTATTCCACATGTCATATGATGTGACAATCACAAAAGCAAAGTGAAGTACCACATGGCGAGCGTGAGAGTGAGGACTACTAGTTCTGCTTTAATTGTATATCATAGATGAATGGGGTACGTAAACACTATCACAATGTAATTGTGTAAAAGTTAATAAAATTTGAAAAAAAAAAAAGTGAAGTCAGGCAAAGACAATGAAGCCATCATTGATAAACATTCAAAAAATAAAAATTTCACATACTTAATTCAAAATCTGGCTCTGATTTTCTATTAAGAAACTAGTGCTATGGCCCTACTAGACCACTCAAATCGATTTAGTTGTGCACACATTACTAGCAAAGTTCCTTATAAATACTCTATCATCCATTTGAAGTGCTGCTCCTTAAGAAATTATTTAAGCAATTAACAATGCCTGGTTTTACAGAATGATGCATTCGAACATTCGACTGACCTAAATTTATTGATGCCGGACAAATCCCCACCGTTTAGGTATATGCATTGGATAATGCTCTATCACTTGGTGACCACGTGGCCTACCACTCAGTCTGTTGGTCCTCGAGTATTTTTACTTATACATGTATATCAATGGGTAGGTTAGTCATTTTATTGTTTCCTTTTTGTTTGATCATTATACAAGTTTTCTGTCAAATAAAAAAAATTATATGTAAACAACCGACAGCAAATTGCATTTTGAATATCTTAACTAGGTTGATTTGATCTGATTTTGAAATATATCTATGTCGATTGTTAGAGATATTAGATAAGGTAAAGATGATCTCCTAATTTAAAAGATTTCTATCTTTTCTTTTTCTTTTATATTCCTTCTATCAATTATCCTCACTTACTTATTTTACAGATATTATAACACGGACAGGTAAGTGAAATTGATTAATTATTTTTTATCTCTCACATTTTTCAATATTAAAATTTTAATTTTCTAATGATGCAATGACCTTTACAAATAAATTTTAAATCTTGAAATATCTTTCTTTTTCCATGTATTTGTAGAAAGCTTCTTTGTATTGTGTATTTTATTAATATCTTTCTGTTGAGTATTTCTAATGAAGTTGTTTGCTTAATTTTTCAAATGCCAATTTTGCTGCACGTAAATATATTTGTAAAGCAAGAAGTTAGCGTCATTTTGAAAGAAATCAAAGAGGTGGTTTCTAAAACATAGGAACACCCCTTCCTTTAGTGTACTAGAACATATAATAGCATATACATATACAAATGAAGTAGATAATAAAAAAAGTGTATGTCAGTAAATTCTCACCTTAAATTGTTTTATGACTTCTGTGATATTGAATCCCCTCATATTAAGTCCCACTAATTTCTTTGGAATGGAGGAAAATTTTGGGATTTGGCAAGCACATCCAGTCCACATAAACCATCTAAGCCCATTAGGAAGACATATAGGACCTTCGATAGAATCACAAATGCTGTGCAAGATAAGCAATCTCAGCATTCTCATTTTTGTAAAAGCATTAGGACCGATACACTTCTCTGTTGGCTCAGATGGCTCCAACAATATGGCTTTTACAGCACAATTTCCCTGTATATACAAGACTATTTAGGTTATTCATGATTAGAGCAAAAAAAGATAAAAAGCAGAATTTGATGGTGTTTGCTAGTCTTACCATGTCGCTTGACAGAACATCAACAACATCATCATGCTGCCATAATCTGCTACGTCTCCCAGGATCATCACTTTCTTGGTTCACAATATCCATACCCATCAATTGAATCAAGTCATGCATTTGTAATTCCCCAAACTCAGTTCTTATCAAAGACCTCTCCACGAGAATTTTTAATCCTATTACTGCCTTAAGATCACAACTGTCAAGAATTTTTTTTACATACTCACTATCCCACCCCTCGAAGAAGCAAGCAATGTGGAGAAAGATCTCTTTTACTTTTGGCTCTAATCCATCATAACTTATTTTGAGCACATCATTGATGCCTTTCTTAGGAACCGTAGAAATATCATCTAGTGCACTTTCCCATTCATATTCTCTTCTACCACACAAGAAGGAACCTAGCACCTCAAGTGCTAAAGGAAGGCCTTTAGCATGATTTAGAACTCTATCCACTAGATTTGTCTTGATCGTAAAGTTTTGGTGTGTCGGAAAAGCATGCTTACTAAACAACTCACGAGCATTATTGTAATTCAGCTCTCTAACTTTGTACACATGATCTTGATCTATTCCGAGATAAGTTAGCAAATGTTTATCTCTTGTAGTAACAATGATCCTACTCCCATTGTGAAGCCACTTACGTTCTCCAACTAAAGCATGTAATTGGTTCGAATCATTCACATCATCAAGGATGAGGAGAACTTTTTTGTGACAAAGTCTTTCTTGTATCAACTTAATACCTCTATGAACATTAGACACTACTGAACTTTCTTTCAATGCTAATATCTCAAATAGTAATTTTTCTTGCAAAGTAACTAAATCCTTGCAATCTTTTGAAACTTCTTGAACATCCGCCAAAAAACATGAATTCTCGAATTGATTAGAAATATCATTATAAACAGCTTTGGCTAAAGTCGTCTTTCCTATGCCTCCCTGTCCCCACAATCCCACCATGAGAACATCGTCATCGGACTCAAGGTTTAACATTGATTTCAATGTAACCATGGGGGAATGTATCCCAACCGGATGCATAGCAACATGCAAAAGTGTTCGGTTTAAGTGAGTGGAGATTTCCGTCACAATTTTTTGTATAAGCTCTGCCTCATCTCTGCAAAGAAAAGAAAAAAAAAAGAAAGAAGTTGTGGTATCGTTTTAGCAATTTGAATAAGCAAATAACAAGCAATTATTAGCCAACAATGACAAAAGCAGAGTGCATCACATTTTCACATAACAATAGCCAAAACAAAATGTGTTCCCACTAAGTCGAATTAAAACTCAAAAAAGAGCTCCCCACCAAGCAAAATAAGTTCAGGATTCAACTTTGGTCATCCGGGTGATTCATGTTCTTTTGATATGCACAACGATTTACTTATTTTTCTTGTTGAACTGTTATACATGATTTATTTATGCGCTCAATCAAGGAAAGTTATTCAGGACTTTGAACAATGGTTAAGATTTTGATTCGAAAACTATTAAAATACCCTAAAGCATGTTATCATTTGCCTTACATTGCTTGTACAGACTAATTATCCTGTATCAAGCTTTGCGAATTTTCTCATTCCTTCCAAATAAATGGGGTAAGTGCAATAACATATACTTAATATTTTGTCCATTGATTGATCAAGTTTTAGCATTTTATATTGCTCAAATAATCAGTAAAATTTTCAGGCGATGAAGTCCTATTGTCAAATTTCTTACGGGAAAAAGCCATGTGTCTATTCTATGGTTAGCTACATGTGACGTTTCAAACTCAAAATGAAACGTGAAGAACTCAAATGACCCATAAACAAAACGTTTAGTACTTTTATTATACTTTTGAGGAGGAAGACAAGGATCCAAAAGAAAGAGCAATGAATTTTACCCAGATGAAACAATGGTTATCAAAAGCCAAAGGCAGAATTCTACTGTTTCATGCATATATATTTTGTGATTTGTGACGGCGAACTTCAGTAAGTGTTGATCAGTATCGCAAGCTGTTGGTGACAAAAAGATTAGTGGCTTTTCCTTTCCCATAACTTATTAGTACCTTACCAATGATTTTATAAAATCACCAATCTTTTTTATAATTAGTAAATAACTAATTTTTTTATACTAGCTTGCCAAAATTCATTTGCATAACTTACGGCTTCCAACTTACTAACTTTTATATGAAATTACCAACATAAATTAGAGTGACTTATCAATAATCATTATATTAACTAATTATCTACTAGTTTTTGGTTATTAGCTCTCAATTGAGCGCCTTTTTTTTTTTTTTTTATTAATTTACTATCTTCTTTATTGAGCTACAAACTCTCATTCAAATTACTTTTACCAACTTCTCTACAATTAAGATACCAATTAACTTAGGGTTATCAATTCTTGTTTGAGATACTTGCCAAGTTCATTTTCTTTTAATTATCAACTTTTCTTATCTTTCACCAAATTTTATTTTTCTTTCTTAATTAAGTCTTAGATTTACTAACTCTTACATGAAATTCATAACTTTAACTTAAGTCACTTAAGAATTTTCAGGAATGATTAGATGAAGCATCCATGTATATATATACACACACACACTTACACTCATATGTGTAGATTTTTTTTTTTTACAAACAATATCTATACTTACATGCAATATAGCTTCTTATGCAAAATATGGACTCCACTCTACTTACCCATCTTTCAAAGTCCATCCGGACAAGTCACTAGCATCAGAAAGAGCTTTCTCCCATCTCTTCACTTCTTTTGAATCCTTCCCGTACTTGGACTCATGCTTAACCATAGCATCTCTATAGCTCCCTCTTGGTGTTCTTAATTCTCTTGGTTCCACTTTGTAAAACAAAGGAAAGACCATGAGATCTCTTTCTTTCTTACAATCAATGATTTTCACCAACTCTTCCAAACACCACCATGAGGAAGCATAATCCTTGGAGAAAATGATTATCGCAATCTGTGATTCCTCAATCGCCTTCATAAGCACCATATCTATTTGCTCTCCTTTCCTGAGCTCATCGTTATCAACATAAGTGTAGATTCCTTTCTGATCAAGAGCTCTGTAGAGATGACCAAGAAAGTTATTTCGGACGTCCTC
The DNA here is from genome assembly GCA_017140165.1 of Eucalyptus shirleyi. Lineage (NCBI taxonomy): Eukaryota > Viridiplantae > Streptophyta > Magnoliopsida > Myrtales > Myrtaceae > Eucalyptus > Eucalyptus shirleyi. Next base: position 31,115,038 of record CM029450.1, read on the forward strand.
GCCTCTGAAACTCAAGAACACATGGTATTTCCTTTCAGATTTCAATGAAGAAGCCATTAGATGATGGAGTTCAAGAATCAACAACGAGCGTTAGCTTAAGATTTGGTAAAGTATTTTCAGGTAGTTCGCTCACTATTCAATATTCTTGTTCATTTATTCTTATACTAGAGGACGGAGGCGCATGACTTTTTGAGGGCAGGTCAACAAAAAATAAAATTAGAAATTTGGAAAATGATGGTGCTTATGATGGAGCAAGATATCTAATAAGTGTGAACACATAGACTATTTTTCTCGAGGATTACATATCCCGGGTTATACGGATTGGCTGAGTGACATTGTTTGTTTGTTTGATATTGTATTTATTAAAAACTATCGACAAATCTAACAGGTCAAAAAGCTAAATGGCCGACAAAGGTACAGAATATTACAGATCACTAATGCTCTAGTAGACTCAATTATTGCACAAATGGACAAACAACTTTAGAGTAGTGACTTTTGGATCTCTAATAAAGAAACTTTACTAGCTTCCTCGAAATCACATCCACGTCCTCGGAGTTGCTGTTTCTTCTTTGCTAAGTAGCAATTAAACACATGACCCCTCAAAAGACATATCATTGTACGAACAATTAAATATATCAGCAAAGAATAAAATTAAATCTATTAATAAAATTAGAACTGTGGAAATGGTGCTTAAGTGTGGACCACTATATCTAATAGCTATGAACCCATCACCTTATTTTCACTGGAGATTAAGAATGAACCAAGACATGTAGAAGTGTGAACACATGTACCTATGTTTAATGAAGACGGCATTCCACCGTGTTTTTTGGACTGTCAAGTGACACAAGCAACTCTAGGGTGGTGGATTCTCGTAATCTACGTCATGGGCTCGCTGATAAAAACAACTTTGCCAGTTTCCTCTAATTTTAAATGGTTTGAACTTTTCACTTTGCTTTGATTTATATGAAAAAGATTGATAGAAAGGATCATCATGTGGTTATTAGGGTTATTTGGATAGTCAGAATGACACAAGCTTTTTTGTGGTGACAAAAGTAGTGAATAGCTTAGATCAATGCTATATCAAGTGCACTCAATTATTGCACCAATTGACATGCAACTCTGGGTGATGGATTCTCGTGATCTAGGTCATGGGCTGGCTGATAAAAACAATTTTGTTGGCTTCCTCTAATTTTAAGTGCTTTGAACTTTTTGCTTTGCTCTAATTTTTAGGAAAAAGATTGGTAGAAAGGATCGTCGTGCAGTGTTTAGGGTTATCTGGACTACCAAATGACACAAGCTTTTCCAAGGCCGACTTAGTGAGTAGTTTAGATCAGTGCTAGTCCGAGTGCACCTGGTCATTGCACCAATTGACAAGCAACTCTAGGGTGATGGATTCTCGTGATCTAGGCCATGGGCTTGCTGATAAAAACAACTTTGCTGGCTTCATCTAATTTTAAGTGCTTTTAACTTTTCACTTTGCTCTAATTTTTATGAAAAAAGATCAATAGAAAGGATTGTCATGCAGTGTTTAGGTTTATTTAGACTGCCATAATGACACTAGCTTTTCCATGGCTGACAAGAGCAGTGAATAGTTTAGATTAGTGTTGGTCCAAGTGCACTCAATTATTACACCAATTGACATGCAACTCTGGGGTGATAAATTCTCGTGATCGAGGTCTTGGGCTTGCTAAAACAACTTTGGTGGCTTCATCTAATTTTAAGTGCTTTGAACTTTTGCTTTGCTCTAATTTTTTATTAAAAAGATTGGTAAAAAAGATCGTCATGCAGTGTTTAGGTTATCTGGACTATCATAATGATACAAGCTTTTCCATGGCCGACAAAAGTAATGAATAGTTTAGATCAGTGCTGGTCTAGGTGCACTCGATTATTACACCAATTGACAAGCAACTCTAGGGTGATGAATTCTCATGCTCTAGGTTATGGGCTCACTGATAAAAACAATTTTGCTGGCTTCCTCTAATTTTAAGTGATTTGAACTTTTTCCTTTGCTCTAATTTTTATGAAAAAGATTGGTAGAAAGGATCCTCATGCTGTGTTAGGGTTATCTGGACAATCAGAATGACAAAAAATTAGCTAATAACTTAATTGGTGAAAGTTAATAATCATTCCAATTGAGATTAATAATTTCTAAAATAAATTATTGCATCAAAAATTCTAAAATTTATTAGAATAGTGTAATGAAATTCTAAAATTTTGGGAAATTGCAATCCAGCTTTAAAGAGAGTGTTGTCTTTAAAGAGGTTACTATTTGTCAACTTTCAAGATAGTGCAATAATCATATTTTGTCAGCTTCTACGGAATGACCTTCATCTATTTAGTCTTCATTTTCTTTTACTTATATGAAAAATGAAGTATTGCCTTTCATTAGGTTAGCTTTTTTTATAGGCTCACTAATGAGGCAAACTGTGATGCCCCCTCGAGATAGCATTCCCGACTTCTGAGTAGTTGTTTTCTCTTTACTAAATGATAATTTAACGCATCAATCATGTTTATATATGCACAATTGAAGTATATTATAACTTCTTATCATCTTGGTTAGCCTTATGTATGCCGACTCTTATATGCCAAATTTGTGGGAGATGATGTGCCTCGATATTCGTGGACTGGACACTAATTAATTAATTAATATTTCTTTTTTCATTATCAAGAAGGTGCTATGAAATCTGTGGTGGCACCATGTGCAAAGATATTGGGTTTTCCAATCGAGAATCTTTCTTTAATCAAATAGCTACTTGTGCGTGCTCTTCTAGTCTTTATCGTCAAGCATCTTTCAAAATTCGTGCGTACATGTGACTCAGCTTGGATTTGCTCCACCTCATCTAACGTGGCCGTCAACAAGTGGTTGGACCGACAGACTTGTGAAAAACGGTGAATTTAGAAAATCGTGTGAGTACAAACAAAAGCAATGTTAGCCAACTAAAAATATAGGATATGTCAATATTCATGAGAAATTATACGAATAGTATTTGAACCGTGTTATAATATCCTTTGAGCTACTTAATGATATACTAAAAAGCTATACTCATACCGAGAATCGTTACACAAATATATATTTAATTTTTGTTTCGTGAACTCAAATGATTCTATGACCGAATAAAGTCTAGGATTTTTATTCAAAGCTCTCTTAATAGAAAATATGACTCGTGGTAGTAATCATAAATTGAGTAGTTTCATTAATATATACAAGTTATAAGAATAATAAAGTCTTATATATATTAGTGACTTGATCCTAATAGTGAAATGTTATTCATAATTAAAACAATATGTAATCATCCGAGAAAATGACGATTGCAATGCACAATTGCTCAATGGCCTTCGTAGATGCCGGCAATATTTGGTCTCCCTTCCTCTATTCCTCGTTATCAACTAAAATGTATATTTCACTATGGTCTAAAACGTTGTAAAGATGACCAAAAAAGTTGTTGCGCAGGTCCGTGCCTCTAAAAATTAAGAAGACACCGTAAATCCTTTTGGGATTCAACGAAGAAGTCATTGGATGATGGAGTTTGACAATCAACAACAACCATTAGCTTTAGATTTGAAATTGTATTTTCAGGTAGTTTGTTCACCACTTATTTTTTTTTTTTGAATTGTTCTTATACTAAGCGGATAGAGATGCATGATTTTTTTTAATACTTTGGTAAATGGTGGTGCTTAAGATGGACCAAGGCATGTAAAGGCGTGAACACATGGACCTATTTGCACTAAAGGCAGCATTCCACCACGTTATTTGGACTGTCAGAGTGACACAAGCTTTTCCATGACTGACAAAAGTAGTGAATAGTTTAGATCAATGCGGGTCCTAATAGACTCGATTATCGCACCAAACTGACAAGCAACTCTAGGGTGGTGGATTCTCATGATCTAGGTCATGGGCTCACTGATAAAAATAACTTTGCTGGCTTACTCTAATTTTAAGTGCTTTGAACTTTTCACTTTGCTCTAATTTTTATGAAAAAGATTGGTAGAAAGGATCGTCATGCGATGTTTAGGGTTATTTGCACTATCAGAGTGACAAACTTTTCTGTGGCCGACAAAAGTAGTGAATAGTTTAGATCAATGCTGGTCCTAGTGGACTCGATTATTGCACTGACCAATAGGCGACTCTAGGGTGATGGATTCTCATGATGTAGGTCATGGGCTCACTGACAAAACAACTTTGCTGACTTTCTCTAATTTTAAGTGCTTCGACTTTTCACTTTGCTGTAATATATATAAAAAGATTGGTCGAAAGGATCGTCATGTGGTGTCTAGGGAGCAACTTTCAATCTTTCATTTTGCGCACGCATTTCCCTACTGCAATTACTCTGTCAATTCAGTATGGCTTAGGGGTTAGTTTTTTTAAAGCTCTCATTAAAAATGAAACTTGACTTCTATTTTGGAGATATAACCCACTAACAGAAAATTGGATCATCGACGCAATACTTGGTAATTGGAGCCATTAGCTTAAAAAAAAAAAAAGAGTCAGTAAACCATAAAAGCTCTATTTTTATTTTTATATTGGAGATACAACAAGTAGGTAATTAACAAAATAAATAATTTTTGAAAACTAACTCAAATAAGAGTTGGTAATACTAAATTAGCCAATAACTTAATTGGTGAAAAGTCGATAATCACTCTAATTGAGATTGATAAAAAGAAATAAGTGCATAAAAAATCTTAAAAACTTAATGTAAAAGTGCAATCAAATTCTAAAGCTTTCAAATAGTGCAATTAATTCGTAAAACTTGTCAAATTGATTCAATTAATTATTTTCTCTAATTCCGTCTAATTTGGTTATTAGAATATATTGACATGTCATTTTTCTTATTATAATTAATCAAGTCCACAACAGCTCATCGACAATCATTTGTTTTCGTGAGAAAATGTAAGATGTTTTCAAAGCATCATGTGATCAGCCTCCCAAGTAATTTTTTTTTATATCAACTGCTATGAACTTATGATTTTTCTTTAATGAAAAATATTGTTATGAATGCTTTTGGAGCGCCTAACAATTTCTCTTTTTGCGCATGTATGTCCCTACTGCAATTATTCTGTCGCTTCAACATGGCTTAGGAGTTTGGACAATTTTAAGATCTCATTAAGAGTGACAGATGCCCCTACGAAAGTCTCATGTCGAGGCAATTATTAGGGTCTAATAAGTAAGATATTATTAAATGAAAATATAGTAGTAAATTAAATCTGAATTGTAAAAGTTGAAGACATCTATATTAAGCCTATCGTTTTGGACGGTTCAAAGCCAATTTTGTTTATGTACGAAGTTCACCTTAATAATTCTATTCAATAGACGACTGTACCTCTCATGTACACGGTCAGTTTCTAGAATTTAACCATAATAATACCATGACTAAGTTCGATCCACTAAGTCTCAATTGTTAAACGGATATATCTTGCTTGAATACCATCTCATTTAATGTGTATGATCCAATAATTCATGGTAAATCAATTCACAGAAAACAATTTCAGAAACGTGAGGATGATTGTAGTAGGGCAAGTGGATCGGTTTCTAAACCATGTCCCCATCCATCAATTGTAATAAGTAATAATCAGTTTTTGGATTGTGGGCTAAGAGTGAGTTTAGGTCCATATCGGATGTTCTAATTTATAGGTGTAAGAGGAATTTGTTCAGCGATTACTGCAAAAATTGAAGAAAATCTGTGGAAGATCTTAAATTTTCATTATAAATTCTCATCCTTGAATTTCTAGGGAACAAATCCAAGTCGGTAATCTGAGTTAAGTTGAGCTAAGGCTGAGACGTCCAAATTTGATTTCATTACTAGAATGTGTGAACTAGCTGACCAGGAAAGGTTAGAATTTCCATTTTTTAAAATGAAAGGCATTACCCATGAATTGATTCACGATGGAAATACAAATAATTCCAAAGATAATTTTGAAGACGGGCAAAGTGGCAAAAAAAAAAAAGTGGTAGTTTGAAGTTTAAACAGAAGGGATTTACTCAACTCTGAATTTGTGGCAGAGTAAACTTATTTCATTTGGCATGATTCCAAGAGTTTTGAAGGAGGTCGACCCCCAAGATTTTCTTATTGGGCCTAACGTTAACTTATGTCCTTACGGCATGGGCCACTCTCCTTACACGAGGCGATACAACATCCGTCAATTTTAACAGACCATCCCATTTAACAGCAATATCTCATCTTTCACTATAGATACCCTAAACCATTTTCTTGTTAGTTATATTCACAACAAAAGAACTACTGCTTTAATCTCGGCAATAGCGATGTATCAACCTCTCACCTGCCACCTTTAATTCAAGTCCCTTAAGATTGTTGACGCTGTCGTTCTCTGCTTCATTCATCCGGATGATTGGTATTACTCGTTCCCAATACTTTCTCTTTGCTAAAGAATCGTGTTTAAAAGGACAAGGTCCTCTACGGTCACTGGTCATGTTGGGTTTGGGTCGACGGGTATCAATCTAATCCAAATTGACTCATTCAACCTGTTTTGACCTATTAATACAAAATTTAGTGTTTCATACTCAATCCGACTTATATTTGACCCGACATATATTACTAAAATACATTTATATCTAATACAACATATGAAAACCCGTGTCACCCATTTAGCCCCTTTAGATTTCTCATATGTAAATGTTATTAGGATAAAAATTTCATACCAAAATGAAAATGTAATTAGCATAATTAAAACAAGTTAGTAAATATAGTAAAAACGCAAAAAAGAAAATGCAAAATTCTCGAAAATAGAAAATAGAAAAAGGAAAGAAAAGAAAAGGAAAAAAATTAGAATATTTTAAAAGATTGCAAAAATCGTTCATGTGTTCATTGACTGTACCAATTAAGATGACTGATGCTGACTAAACCGTCATGACAATGACTTTCGTCAAAATTGTCAAAATATTTAGGATTAATGTGATCAAATTAAAAAGTTGGGGTTGAATTGACACAGTATAATAGGCTTAGAACTTTTGGTCTGATAAATGAGAAAAACCAAAATAAATGAGAAAAAAATTAAGTAAAATGATCTCATAATAAAAAATTCCAAAAAAGGTTATTATTATTTTTTTTTGTAAAGACAGAAGATGACTCACGCAAACAAATACCAAGTTTTTCGAGTACTTTTTGCTGTTTTATTGAATATTATGACTCACGCAAACAAATACCAGCATATAAATATATACATAATTTTTTCTCGTAATATTTCACCAACCAAGGATATTTCTTTTTGTTTTAAATTTTTTTGTCATATTTTGTTTTCAAATTTGAAAAGATAAGATATCACAACTTGTTTCTAAGCGTATCCAAACAAACTCACCTTAGCCGGTCCATGATTATCAGTAGATCTCACAAAAGCAAAAGCATGCACCTCCCCCAACCCTTAAAAAAATTAACACCAGCCAAAAAGATGTATGTATAAGGGGCAAAATCGACCACATGATATTAACTTGTGCAGAGCCAATTTACTCTGGGTAGCATACTCATGGGCTGCAATGCACAATGTGGCCCAGCAGCTAAAAAGAAGTGCGCAACCCAATTAAAATGAGTTCATTTATGGTTATGAGGTAAACCCATTTAGACCCACTTATAGTGGGACTTTGTTTTATAAAACCCTTTCCAATCCACTTAAAAACTTGGGTGGTTCATCATACACCAAATTATAATAAAAATGAGTGAAAAATGAGTCCATTAATTTATTTTGCCACCTGTGCTCGTGCACAACATTTATCGTCTTTTGCTAAAAGAATCTCATATGAGCCCGTGACAATTCCTCTACAATCGCCCGTTTCTCCCACCTCTAGCCATCAAATAAATCTAAATCATCTTGAATCTTGAGTATCACAAAGAGAAACGACAACCGAGAAAAAAAGGGGATAAATATAGTATACGTAAGTTATAGGGTATTTTACATAATCGACCATGTTAGGATGATAATACCATCATTCTTAATTTAATGGTGTGAGTATAAAGCCACTTCTGTAAACTCTTTTTCATACTGAAAATGTATGCCATAAATTATTAAAAGATAATCCTAGCAATGCAAACCAACACATTGTCCCTCGCTTCAAGCTAGCCTTCAATTCCTCCCATCTTCATTTTCATCACAATCTGTAGCATCATTCATTACTGCACACTATCATCCAAGGACCTCAACACCTTTCCCTTGACACCAGTGGATCTACAGCATCATGCGATTCATTAAAAGCATTATTTCTTGAATTTACTAGAGAAATCAATCAAAGAGTTTGCCGTTCGACTGCGAGAATCTCGTCTTCATTCATCATGGATAGTCGTCAATCCACTGTGAAAGCATTCAAGTCGGTGTTCACCCCGTCGAGTAGAGGTTTCAAAGAAATTTGGAACTCTTCATATTCTTCCAATTTCAACTCATTCTCTAACAAGAATTGGAAGAGTGTAGAGAGTAGGAGTGAGCATGATTCAAATTGAGCCGGTCCAACACTTATTAATCTAGAGATCAATCCGCACAATGTTGGTCCTCACTTTTTGGGACTAGGGACCGACCCTGCTGAGCTTAGTTTGATTTAGTCCAATTCTAGGGTCTAGAGGTGGGCACGGTTCCTAGGTAGAATAGGGAACCAGAGAACCGAACCGGAGGATCAGGTTTGGTTCCTAGTTCTAGGGAGGAAGGTTCCAATTCCCGATTCCATTTTTTTGGGAATTGGCAGTTCCTGGTTTCAACTAGAACTAGGACTCTAAACAAAGAAACCCTAATTTCTTCTTCAATCTTCATCTTCTTCTTTACTTTCCCTTTTCTTTCCATTTCCTCGACTCCACGCCCCCACAACCCCAAGGTGCTCACTGTCACGCCCCGATCCTCAGGCACGCACACATCCGTCTCACTTGGTCGATTTTATAATGCGATATCCCAGGACAATGTATCGCCGACCCTTTCATTTTTAAGCACATGCGGAAGCAGTTAAAATCCCCAGACAATAAAACGATGGGATAGAAAAGCAGGGCCATATTTTTCATATTGAAATTTATAAGCAAACTTTTATACAAAACACAAACCACTTCATAACTATTCACATCAAAAAAAGATCTCAAAAGAAGATAGGATCTCAGCCCATCCAGGCCATACTTAAGGTCCCTCTCGGTATTATCTTCTTCCTCAAAAATCATTCTCCTTAGATTTCACCTTCGAGTCCTCCTTCCCGGACTCCTCCTCTGTCACGCCCCGATCCTCGGACGTGCGCACATCCTTCTGCTTGGTCGATTTTAGAATGCGATATCCCAGGACTATGTATCGCCGACCCTTTCTTTTTTTTTTTTATTAAGCACATGCGGAAGCAGTTATAAATCCCCAGACAATAAAACAATGGGATAGGAAAGTAGGCCATATTTTTCATATTGGAATTTACAACCACACTTTCATTAACAGCACAACTCATAGTATATTTACAATACTATTCATAACATACTTGTCTCACACCTATCTATGCTAAGACAGGATTTACAAAAGAGATGGGATTTCAGTCCACATCTGGGTTATAGTTAAGATCCCTCTCTGGATCATCTTTTTCTTCAAAAGTCTTTCTCCCCTTCAGGTTCCTCTTCCTTAGCTTCTCCTCAGGGTCCTGAAATGGTTATTCAATAACCAATGAGACCACGTCTCAGCGAGTCCTACCCCCTAAGACTCGATTAGTAAGCCAATACACTAAAGGCTGCCTAAACACGGCACGAGTTGGAGGACTTACCTTGGCCTCAGATTCCATCTGCATGTTAGTACATTCAATAGGTATTCAAACAATCACATCACCGATGGAAGTATTAATCAAATCGACCTAGTCGATTTCATGTCGATGCACCATTTCTAGGTCATTCATCCTACACCAAGCAATCCCTTAAATTTAGTGGCTTTACGGTCCCACCCGACCCTCTCAAGATCTAGTGGCTTTACGGTCCCACCCGACCCTCTCAAGAACTAGTGGCTTTACGGTCCCACCCGACCCTCTCAAGAACTAGTGGCTTTACGGTCCCACCCGACCCTCTCAAGAACTAGTGGCTTTACGGTCCCACCCGACCCTCTCCAGATTCAATTTAGGAATAAATCTTAAATTCACTCATAAATTATTTTAGCACCAAATAAAGCTCAAATAAATAAACGGACTGCACCACGACAATCAGCATGAAATTCCGGTCACCGGCCATCCCGGTTGAATTTCCGGAAAAATAAATAATTAAATAATTAAATTCGAAAATTAAATAAATAATTATAAAAATCCAATTTAGGCTCATAATGCCGAATTGGGCCGAGACGAGCCCGGAAAATTACCGAGACTCGTTCCATAAATAACATGGCATGTCTACTTACTAATGTCTATTTCTAACCACCTAACATGCATCATTAAGTCTCTAATTTAATTGATCTAAACTAATCTAACCACCTAATTGCATTTAATTAAATCTAACCAACCTTAAGTATAATTAGCAAACTAATAAAGCTTTAGTGAGTAAAACTCACTTGATATGAGCAAAGACCGGATCACCGCGATGGCAACGCGACGGCGGCGAAATCGAACTTTCGACGACACCGGCAAACTTGGACCGGGCCTTGACCTTGGCCCAACAAATCTCAGCCCAAATGAGATTTGTTCTTGCACTGAAATGGGCTTGCTCTTGGACTTGGGCCTAGCTGCAATTGGGCTTCAAAAACAGGGCTTGAAGACTACAATTGCTGAAAATGGGCTGCTCTCCCTTTGGGCTGAAATGAGCCAAAATCTTGTGGACTGCTGGACTTTAAATGGCCTGACTAATGGGCCAAAGTGCTGCTGAGAGATGGGCTAAAATTACTGGCTTTTTGGGCCCAAGGACTGCTGGATCTCACGGCCTGCTTCATGGATCTTGCTGGCCACGGATTGAACTAAACGGAGAGGAAGAGATGCAGCTTCGGCGTCGCTCGGTTGAAGACACGCGGGTTGATGAAGAACCGTGAAGATGGCCGACCAAACTTGGTGGAATCGTGGGCTTCAAGCGGTCAACCAAGGAGCTTCGGCATGGCTTGAAGTTGACCGAGAGAAGTTGGCTTCGTGGGCCTGAGACGTGAGGGCAGCAGCTGTTGCGAAGATGGATCGGTGAAGGCACGGGATGGAGGACACGCGAGAGAGGGCCAGCACCGAGTGGAGAAGCAGCTGCTGGCGTCGGTCTGCACGTGGCTTCAAATCAAGACTCCGCGGGCTTCGCTGAGCCAACGTGCTGGAGAAGATTGAAGACGGAAGCTGCTCGCGGACGCTGCTTCGTTGGACGCACGAAGCGGCGAGGGGCTTCTTTGGTCAACAAACGGTGGAGTCTTCGCTGGCGTGGACGATGGAGCAGCTTCGGTTGGATATGGAGCTGGCGTGAGTGGAGAGTGTGGGCTTCAATTCGGTGGAATGAACTTCCGTAGCTTCGACCGTGGGCGTGAGGGAGAGCAGAAATGGAGAGAGAGATGAGTAGATGGCGTGAGAAATGGAGAGAGTTTCGCATGAAGTGAGAGGGAGAGAGAGAGAAAGTAATCCACGGTAGCTTGGGGAAGAGGATGAGGGAGAGGTGGGCCTTTTGGCTTGATATTTCACAAAATATCTTTCACAATTCAATCTAGGCCATGTGTAATTTACTTGGCTCACAATAGGCCTCCCATGCACTCTTCTAGAAGCCCAAATGGTCCAATTGTTGTGGCTAGGTGGGGGTACACGAATTTGGGGAGGGGAATTGGCTTAAATAAATTCAATTTCTCCAATAAATTCCCAAATTGAGGTCCAATTTCAACGTAGAAAAATCCCAAATGATTTTCTATGAATCCCCGACACACAACGGCTCAGTCTGAAAGTCCAATTTCCCTTTAATTTAGCCAATCTGAACTTCCGTCAAATTTCTGCGACGTCCGAAATGGTTTTCCGTAAAATTTCCCGAATCTCCGAAAAATCTTTTGAGACTGAGTCGATGCTCCTAAAATTTATTGTGACATGGCCAAAACTTCAATTTCTGAAATCGGACTCGAATTGGCGGTTAATTTTCATTCGGCGCGTTTTTAGCGTGACCTAAACTATCGGGTAGTTTTCAGAACTTTTTAAGGCAAATGACCCGTGGTCGATTTTCTTCGAGCCACTATGAACCCACTCGACTCAATGGCGACTCTTGATTGTCGTGAAAATCTCGAGAATTCAATTACGGACACAGGGTACCAAAACAATAAGAAAATCAGTCTAGTGTCGGCCGACGAGAATTTTCTAATTCAGTGGTGTCACCCACGATTAGTCACATATCTCTATCGATCCAGTCTATCTCTGATTTCAAATCGATTTTTAACTGTGCCGTAGTGACCTCTAAAGATGGACATGGTCAAGAAGTCGATTCTTGATCGAGTTCTCAAGTCTATTGCTTTAAAATTCCTTAATCATTTCCCCAAATAGTCTAGTTATCTCGAGAGTGATCGGCTATGAGAATAACCCTATAGATGCGTCAATGAAATGCCCGATTTATTCAGTAGAAGACAGGGTTGAAAATTCTGGATGTCACAACTCTTCCCCCCTTACAAAAATTTCGTCCTCGAAATTTAAATCTTACAAGACTTGATCAAAAAGGTGGGGGTACAATTCTCTTATTGACTCTTCAGTCTCCCATGTTACTCCTTCTGTACCGTGGTGTTGCCAGACCACTTTGACCAATGGGATGGTCTTTGTACGCAGAACTTGCTCTTTGCGATCGACAATCTGGACCGGTCTTTCGACGTATGACACACGGTCATCCACGTCCAATTCCTCGAAATTGAGCACGTGGGTCGGGTCAGGCTCATACTTCCTCAACATCGACACGTGAAAGACATCATGCACTTGCGCCAATCTTGGCGGCAACGCAAGACGATACGCTAAGGTTCCGATTCTCTCAAGAATCTCAAACGGACCTACGTACCTCGGACTCAGTTTGCCTTTCTTACCAAAGCGCGAAGTTCCCCTCATTGGTGACACTTTTAAAAAGACATGATCACCAACTTGGAATTCCAAAGACCTCCGACGCTTATCTGCGTAACTTTTCTGCCTGCTCTGCGCTGTCTTTAATCTGTCTCTGATCACTGCCACGGCATCTACTGACTGCTGAACCAACTCTGGGCCTGTTATCTTTCTTTCCCCAACTTCATCCCAACACACTGGTGTTCTGCATGCTCTGCCATACAACGCTTCGAATGGGGCCATCTGAATACTCTGTTGATAACTGTTGTTGTAGGCGAATTCTACCAGATGAAGCTGATCTTCCCAACTTCCCTTGAAGTCTATAACACACGCTCTCAGCATGTCCTCGAGGGTTTGTATTGTCCTCTCAGACTGGCCATCCGTCTGAGGATGATATGCCGTACTGTACTGAAGCTTTGTACCAAGAGCACTCTGCAAGCTCTTCCAAAAAGCGGCTGTAAATCTCGGGTCTCTATCAGATGTTATCGTAACCGGCACTCCATGCATTCGAACCACTTGGCGCACATATAGGTCTGCGTGCCTATCCAAACTGAGGTCCTTTTGAACTGCAATAAAGTGAGCCGACTTCGTTAGTCTATCGACTACTACCCAGATCGAATCATTCCCTTTCTGACTTCTTGGTAGTCCAGTCACGAAGTCCATCGTGATATGCTCCCATTTCCATTCCGGGATCGCGAGAGGTTGCAGAAGTCCTCCCGGCTTGCAATGCTGAGCTTTTACTTGTTGACATGTCAAACACTTGGCCACATGCTTAGCAATGTGTGCTTTCATACCCGACCACCAGTAGTGTTGACGTAGGTTCTGATACATCTTAGTGCTTCCAGGATGAACACTGTAACTGCTACGATGTGCTTCAGATAAAATTTCTTCTTTAAGCTCTACATCGTCAGGTACAACCAATCGTCCTTGGAATCTTAGTGTCCCGTCATCAGCAATCTGAAAATCAACATTTCTTTTCTCTGCGTCCTCCTGAAGAATTCTCTGAACATCCAGGTCTGTCGGTTGGAGTTGTTTAATTCTGACCTGGACATCGGGTTCAATTCTGAGGGTGGCCATAAAACTTGAAAGGCGGCCTACCTCAAATTTGAATACCGAATCTCGAGCTCTCTCGATTAATTTCCACTCCTTAATCAGTATATGAGCCACTGAAGACTTCCGACTTAAAGCATCGGCGACCTTGTTCGCCTTTCCTGGGTGATACAGAATGTCACAGTCATAGTCTTTTAGTAATTCCATCCATCGACGCTGTCTCATGTTCAACTCCTTCTGAGAGAATAGATACTTGAGACTCTGATGGTCCGTGAAGATCTGAAACTTTTCCCCGCACAAGTAATGTCTCCAAATCTTCAGGGCAAATATAATGGCTGCGAGCTCTAAGTCATGTGTTGGATAGTTCAATTCATGAGGTCTCAACTGACGAGAGGCGTACGCAACAACCCTACCATGTTGCATCAGCACGCAACCCAACCCTCTGAACGATGCATCACTATAGATCTCGAATCCTCCAGGACCAGATGGAATTGTCAGCACAGGTGCAGTAGTCAGCTTTTCCTTCAGCTCTTGAAAACTACGCTCGCACTGGTCTGTCCATATGAACTTCTCGTTTTTCTTCGTGAGCTTAGTTAGAGGTGATGCTAACGCCGAGAAACCTTCTACAAACCGTCTGTAATAACCTGCCAAACCCAGAAAACTTCTGATCTCTGTCACTGTTGTCGGTCTTGGCCATTTGATCACGGCTTCTATCTTGCTCGGGTCGACGGAGATTCCTTCTCCGGAAATCACATGACCTAAGAACGCAACACGAGTCAACCAAAACTCACATTTGCTAAACTTAGCATACAACTGATGCGTCCTTAAAGTCTGGAGCACTAATCTCAGATGATTCTCATGCTCTTCATCACTCCTCGAATAGACCAAGATATCATCAATGAACACGATCACAAATTGATCTAAATATTCCTTAAATATCCGGTTCATCATATCCATGAAGGCAGCTGGAGCATTCGTCAACCCGAATGGCATCACTGTAAACTCGTAGTGACCATACCGAGTACGAAATGCTGACTTAGGAATATCCTCTTTCTTAATTCTCAGTTGATGATATCCCGTCCTCAAATCAATCTTCGAGAACATTGATGCTCCTTGTAATTGATCGAACAGATCATCAATTCTTGGGAGTGGATACTTATTCTTAATGGTCACTTGGTTGAGTTGTCTATAATCGATGCACAACCGCAATGAACCATCTTTCTTCTTTACAAACAAAACTGGCGCTCCCCAAGGTGATGCACTAGGACGAATAAATCCTTTGTCTAATAATTCCTGCATCTGTACTTTCAATTCTTTCAATTCTGTCAATGCCATTCTGTACGGTGCCTTTGAGATTGGCTCTGTCCCTGGTGCTAGTTCAATCACAAATTCGATCTCTCTTTCTGGCGGTAGACCTGGCAATTCCTTCGGAAAGACATCTAGAAATTCTTGAACTACTGGAATGTCTTCCACTTTCAGCTCTTCAACTGTCGTATCCACGACAGTTGCTAGGTAACCTTGACAACCCTCGTCTAACAGACGAGTTGTCTCTTGCGACGAGATTAGGACAATCGAGGGTCCTCCCCGACTTCCTACAAACTCGAAGCTCTCACCTTCTATCGGGTCAAACTGAATCGTTTTACGATAACAGTCCATTTTAGCTCTTTGCTTGGTGAGCCGAGTCCATGCCAATTATTAAATCAAAGTCATACATGGCTAGGACTAAAAGATCTATTTTCCCCTCTCGCTCACCAATCACTAACTTGCACCCCGAACAACCCAAAGCAGTAATAACTTTATCTTTCAAGGGTGTAGATATGCACATTGTCGACTCCAATAATATAGGACTGACTCCTATCAACTTAACATACTGCTCGGCAATAAATGAGTGGGTTGCTCCTGGATCAAACAAAGCATAAGCAGGTTGGTCGTTGAGTGAAACCATACCTGTTATCACATTAGGCGCAGCTTCTGCCTGTCCTTGTGTAATTGCATACACAGTGCCCTGAGCTGGAGGTCTCTGCTGTCCTCCTTGCGGCACGTTTTGAGGGGCATACCCTCCGATCTGTCCTCGTGGCGGTGGTGGTGGTAGCTGCGGTTGTCTCCTTGGCCTATTGAGACAATGTCTAGCTATGTGGCCCTGTTGGCCACATTCGTAACACACACCCATCCTAGCTGGACATGGTGCTGACCCATGTCGTCTCCCACAAAGGCGACACGGTCCCATTCTATCAGCCATCGGCCTACCATATCCACCCTTCTTGCTAGGCGGACCTTGGAATCTGTTCCCTGACATCGGCCTCTTCCCTTGTTTGATTGCTTCTCGATTAGCACCAAATCTCGACCCCGACGAGGCAGCTTGATCATTCAATCCTCCTTCTATCATTTGGGCTCGACGATAAACCTCTCGATAATCTTTCAAGTCCCATGGTAGTAGAGGTTGTTTCAATTCAGTACGAAGACCACTTTTAAACTTCCGAGCTTTCTCTTCAGGGTCTTCTATCAGTTTAGGGGCATACTGTGATAGTTCTGCGAACTTGACCCCATATTGATCAACTGTCATGCTTCCTTGGCGGAGACGGTAGAACTCCTCTATCTTTTGTTCCCGAGCAGTACTCGAAAAGTACTGATCATTAAAGGCTCTAAGGAAGGTGTCCCACACTTGAACCACACCTTTCGGGAATACTATATCCTTAGCAGATCTCCACCATATATTGGCGTTACCTTGAAGTTGGTACACAGCTAGTAACACCTTTTCTTCCTCATTGCACATCAAAAGTGCAAATGCCTTTTCCAAATCCTGTACCCACAGAGATGCGGCCTCAGGGTCTCCGGTACCCATGAATTTTGGCGGATTCATCTTTAAGAACTGATCCACTAACTGGTGAACCGGCCTCCCAGCGGCCGTAACTCCTGGTAGTATTTCAGTAGGGGCGACGGCAGGTGCAACTGCGGGTGCGGCAGCAGGTACGGCGGCAGCTACAGTAGCTGCGGCAGCATTGGCAGCGGCAGTGGCGGCGGCTTCAACAGCGGCAGTAAAGGCGGCAGTCTGATCTCGGGCCTGTTGCCCCATCATCTCCCGCATAGCATCTAGAGCTTGGTTGATTCCGACTGTTGCTTGCTCACCCGGGGCTACTAACCCAGCACCAACAGGAGGTGGTGCTACTCTAGCCTCTACAACTGGTGGAATCATTCCACTCGCGCTAGCCTGTGCTGGCGCTCGACCACGGCCTCCTCGGGTACCAACTCTAGTCGGCGCTCTGCCCCGAGTCACGGCCCTACTGGCCCTCTTTGCAGGAGTCCTCGGCTCCTGATCGCTCATAGTGTCGCTTTAAAGAACTGACACCTGCTTCCAATTCAACACTGAATTAGAAACAGAGCGATTTGAACAACAACCAATTTTAGCACTCAGCTAACACAGACATGCACCAGCATGAATTTAAAGGCCTTTCCTACTAACTATCCAATGGTTAACGCTCCTTATCACTCCAATCTTGAACAAAGCTCTGATACCACAAAAAGGTGATGTCACGCCCCGATCCTCGGACGTGCGCACATCCTTCTGCTTGGTCGATTTTAGAATGCGATATCCCAGGACTATGTATCGCCGACCCTTTCTTTCTTTTTTATTAAGCACATGCGGAAGCAGTTATAAATCCCCAGACAATAAAACAATGGGATAGGAAAGTAGGCCATATTTTTCATATTGGAATTTACAACCACACTTTCATTAACAGCACAACTCATAGTATATTTACAATACTATTCATAACATACTTGTCTCACACCTATCTATGCTAAGACAGGATTTACAAAAGAGATGGGATTTCAGTCCACATCTGGGTTATAGTTAAGATCCCTCTCTGGATCATCTTTTTCTTCAAAAGTCTTTCTCCCCTTCAGGTTCCTCTTCCTTAGCTTCTCCTCAGGGTCCTGAAATGGTTATTCAATAACCAATGAGACCACGTCTCAGCGAGTCCTACCCCCTAAGACTCGATTAGTAAGCCAATACACTAAAGGCTGCCTAAACACGGCACGAGTTGGAGGACTTACCTTGGCCTCAGATTCCATCTGCATGTTAGTACAGTTCAATAGGTATTCAAACAATCACATCACCGATGGAAGTATTAATCAAATCGACCTAGTCGATTTCATGTCAGACAGACCATTTCTAGGTCATTCATCCTACACCAAGCAATCCCTTAAATTTAGTGGCTTTACGGTCCCACCCGACCCTCTCAAGATCTAGTGGCTTTACGGTCCCACCCGACCCTCTCCAGATTCAATTTAGGAATAAATCTTAAATTCACTCATAAATTATTTTAGCACCAAATAAAGCTCAAATAAATAAACGGACTGCACCACGACAATCAGCATGAAATTCCGGTCACCGGCCATCCCGGTTGAATTTCCGGAAAAATAAATAATTAAATAATTAAATTCGAAAATTAAATAAATAATTATAAAAATCCAATTTAGGCTCATAATGCCGAATTGGACGCCGAGACGAGCCCGGAAAATTACCGAGACTCGTTCCATAAATAACATGGCATGTCTACTTACTAATGTCTATTTCTAACCACCTAACATGCATCATTAAGTCTCTAATTTAATTGATCTAAACTAATCTAACCACCTAATTGCATTTAATTAAATCTAACCAACCTTAAGTATAATTAGCAAACTAATAAAGCTTTAGTGAGTAAAACTCACTTGATATGAGCAAAGACCGGATCACCGCGATGGCAACGCGACGGCGGCCGAAATCGAACTTTCGACGACACCGGCAAACTTGGACCGGGCCTTGACCTTGGCCCAACAAATCTCAGCCCAAATGAGATTTGTTCTTGCACTGAAATGGGCTTGCTCTTGGACTTGGGCCTAGCTGCAATTGGGCTTCAAAAACAGGGCTTGAAGACTACAATTGCTGAAAATGGGCTGCTCTCCCTTTGGGCTGAAATGAGCCAAAATCTTGTGGACTGCTGGACTTTAAATGGCCTGACTAATGGGCCAAAGTGCTGCTGAGAGATGGGCTAAAATTACTGGCTTTTTGGGCCCAAGGACTGCTGGATCTCACGGCCTGCTTCATGGATCTTGCTGGCCACGGATTGAACTAAACGGAGAGGAAGAGATGCAGCTTCGGCGTCGCTCGGTTGAAGACACGCGGGTTGATGAAGAACCGTGAAGATGGCCGACCAAACTTGGTGGAATCGTGGGCTTCAAGCGGTCAACCAAGGAGCTTCGGCATGGCTTGAAGTTGACCGAGAGAAGTTGGCTTCGTGGGCCTGAGACGTGAGGGCAGCAGCTGTTGCGAAGATGGATCGGTGAAGGCACGGGATGGAGGACACGCGAGAGAGGGCCAGCACCGAGTGGAGAAGCAGCTGCTGGCGTCGGTCTGCACGTGGCTTCAAATCAAGACTCCGCGGGCTTCGCTGGGCCAACGTGCTGGAGAAGATTGAAGACGGAAGCTGCTCGCGGACGCTGCTTCGTTGGACGCACGAAGCGGCGAGGGGCTTCTTTGGTCAACAAACGGTGGAGTCTTCGCTGGCGTGGACGATGGAGCAGCTTCGGTTGGATATGGAGCTGGCGTGAGTGGAGAGTGTGGGCTTCAATTCGGTGGAATGAACTTCCGTAGCTTCGACCGTGGGCGTGAGGGAGAGCAGAAATGGAGAGAGAGATGAGTAGATGGCGTGAGAAATGGAGAGAGTTTCGCATGAAGTGAGAGGGAGAGAGAGAGAAAGTAATCCACGGTAGCTTGGGGAAGAGGATGAGGGAGAGGTGGGCCTTTTGGCTTGATATTTCACAAAATATCTTTCACAATTCAATCTAGGCCATGTGTAATTTACTTGGCTCACAATAGGCCTCCCATGCACTCTTCTAGAAGCCCAAATGGTCCAATTGTTGTGGCTAGGTGGGGGTACACGAATTTGGGGAGGGGAATTGGCTTAAATAAATTCAATTTCTCCAATAAATTCCCAAATTGAGGTCCAATTTCAACGTAGAAAAATCCCAAATGATTTTCTATGAATCCCCGACACACAACGGCTCAGTCTGAAAGTCCAATTTCCCTTTAATTTAGCCAATCTGAACTTCCGTCAAATTTCTGCGACGTCCGAACCCAATTTCCGTAAAATTTCCCGAATCTCCGAAAATCTTCTGAGACTGAGTCGATGCTCCTAAAATTTATTGTGACATGGCCAAAACTTCAATTTCTGAAATCGGACTCGAATTGGCGGTTAATTTTCATTCGGCGCGTTTTTAGCGTGACCTAAACTATCGGGTAGTTTTCAGAACTTTTTAAGGCAAATGACCCGTGGTCGATTTTCTTCGAGCCACTATGAACCCACTCGACTCAATGGCGACTCTTGATTGTCGTGAAAATCTCGAGAATTCAATTACGGACACAGGGTACCAAAACAATAAGAAAATCAGTCTAGTGTCGGCCGACGAGAATTTTCTAATTCAGTGGTGTCACCCACGATTAGTCACATATCTCTATCGATCCAGTCTATCTCTCGATTTCAAATCGATTTTTAAGCGTGCCGTAGTGACCTCTAAAGATGGACATGGTCAAGAAGTCGATTCTTGATCGAGTTCTCAAGTCTATTGCTTTAAAATTCCTTAATCATTTCCCCAGATAGTCTAGTTATCTCGAGAGTGATCGGCTCTGAGAATAACCCTATAGATGCGTCAATGAAATGCCCGATTTATTCAGTAGAAGACAGGGTTGAAAATTCTGGATGTCACATCCTCAGCTCCTCAGCGGGGTCCTGAAATGTTTTTCCCCAAATTGGGATGAGACTACGTCTCAGCGAGTTCTACCCCACTAAGCCCAATTAGTAAACCATTATACTAAAGGCTGCCTAAACACGCATAGGTCAGAAGACGTACCTTCGCATCAGATCCCACCTGCAAGTCAGTACAATTCGTAATAGATACCCAAGTAATCATATCACTGATCGAAGCATCAATCAAATCGACCTAGTCGATTAAATGCCAACAAGACCACTCACGGTCATTTCCATTCAGTCAATCAATTCACAACATCAAATCAAAGCCATGAATCACATCAAGTCACACTCAGATCGAATCATCGATCAATCGACCTAGTCGATTACAAGTCAATCAGACCATCTTATGATCATTTCCAATCAATCGATCAATTCACAACATCAGATCAAGCAATGATCAATCGACCTAGTCGATTACACGTCATCACGACCCATGCTTGGTCGGCACATTCAATACTATCTATAAGTCCGACCATAGTCCAGGACTGCTCACTCTAAGCTGATATATAGATAGTATAGCTCGCACTAAGCTGATAGGGTTAAGGTATACTGCTCTCGCTAAGCTGACATATCGCCCGTAGGCTGATATAGTATACCGGTATACTGCTCTCGCTAAGCTGACATATCACCCGCAGGCTGATATAGTATACCCCCGATGCTCCCATTAAGCTGATAAAGTGTACTGCTCGCACTAAGCTGACATATCGCCCGTAGGCTGATATAGTACACCAGTATACTGCTCTCGCTAAGCTGACATATCACCCGCAGACTGATATAGTATACTCCCGATGCTCCCATTAAGCTGATAAAGTGTACTGCTCGCACTAAGCTGACATATCGCCCGTAGGCTGATATAGTACACCAGTATATTGCTCTCGCTAAGCTGACATATCACCCGTAGGCTGATATAGTATACTCCCGATGCTCCCATTAAGCTGATAAAGTGTACTGCTCGCACTAAGCTGACATATCGCTCGTAGGCTGATATAGTACACCAGTATACTGCTCTCGCTAAGCTGACATATCAGAGCCCGTAGGATGATATAGTATACTATCAAACCATTCAATCCATTCCATCTGATATCATTCTCGATAAAATAGCCATGTGTAGGGACACGGTTGGCCTTAGCCAAAATATTATAATTTCCTTTTTCATAATTCCCACCATTCTCTACAGCCCACCAAAACACTTTTGGTGCTGTCAACCGACACCCGGTTATTTTCCAATCAATAATCAAAGATTATTCCATTAAAGAATAATTCCCAATTTCACAAATGATCCAATTCAGTACAAAATAAAGCCCAATTAAATAAACGAACTGCGCCGCGACGATCAGCACGAGATTTCGGTCGTCGGCCATCTCAAACTTAATTTCCGAAAAATAATTAATTAATTAATTAATTTCGAAAATTAATTATTTAATATTAAAAATTCTGTTTAGCTCAAAATAAGGTCCAATTAAATAAACGGACTTCACCACAGTCATCCGCATAATATTCCGGTTCCAGACCATCTCCCTTGGTTTTTTGGAAAATAAATAATTATTTAATTTAATTCCGAAAATTAATATTTAAATGCCAAAAATCTCACTTAGGCCCGAATCGCCAAATTGAAGCTCAATTAGGATCTGAAAAATTCCCGAGACACTTCCAATAAATAGTAGACCACGTCTATTTGTTAATTGCACAATCAATTTATCTAAATCGCATCACAATTGACTAATAATTGCTAATTAATTCTAACCTAACAACCTAAACATAATTAATTAAAACTAAACCAACCTAAAGCATAATTAGCCAACTAATCCAGGATTAGTGAGATTACTCACCAAATCGCGCGCAAATCGGATCAATCCGACGGCGGCGACGCGAGGAACGATTGTTCCCAAAGCACGGCTCGGGTTCGGGGCCCGGAAACAGCCCAAAAGCGGGCCCGAAGTGCTGGATACCCACTTCGTGGGTATGCTGGTCGGGGCGGATTGGAGCTGCTCCGGCGGCTAGGGCGGCGAGGGGAAGCTGGCGGAGGGCGAGAGGGTCGCGGGGGAGGCTCGGCGGTGACCGGACGGGGTTGGACGGTGGCCGGAGGTGGCCGGACGGAGGCTGGACAGAGGCGAACCGAGCTAAGCTGAGCGGGGGAAGAACGCCTGGGCGCACGTGAACGGCGGCTGGGCGCGCGGCGACGGGTGGGCGGCGGTGTGGCGGCGGGACGAGCGGCGAGCGAGCGGCTGCCGCTTCTGCTCCGGCTTGCTAGTTCGCACGCGAAAAAGAAGAAGGAGAAGAAGAGCTGGTTCATTCGCTCGGACGTGCGGAGGAAGAAGAAGAAGAAAGAGAGAGAGAGATAAGCATTGACTGGTCAAAGAAGAGAGAGAGGGAAGGCAAGTGGGAGACAGCCCACACTTCGGTGGAAAGGGGGGAAGGGAATTCGCACGAGGGGGAGGGGAGAGGAAAAGGAAAAAAAGAAAAAAAAGAGAGGAAAAGAGAGAAAAGAAAAGAGAGGGAGAGAGGGAGAGAAAAAGGAAAAAAAGAAAATGCATAATGCCTTTATGCAAATTTTCCTTTTCTCTTTTTCTTTTCCTTTTTATTTTCTTTTTGGTCTTCAAATTTTCTTCCGATAATTTCTTTATTGAAATTTCAAACTCGTCAATAAATTGACGAGCGATGAGACAGGATCCTAATTATCCAGTCAAATTAAAACCCGAAATTCTGGATGTCACACTCACTGCCCTCGACATCCTCATTGCTCGCCGCCTTCGATGCCGCTATCACAACCCACGATGTCGTTGCTGACACCGCTGCTACTCTGTTTGACGGTGCTGCCGACTCTCGTTGTCACGTGTGCCACCTCCCAACGACGAGCTGCTGCTGAGCTGCCATTGTGACGCTGCTGTTGCTCCACCCTATTTTGCCTCAACAACGATGCTGCTGTTCAAACTTCAACGACGAGCAGCCTACATGTCGACGAGCCGCGGCATCTCAACCTCCCAACCAGCGCCAAGAGTTCTTTTTACCTTCTGTTAAGATCCGCTTTTCTCAATACCAAAGTGAGCGGGAGCCAAAGTTCCGACCACGAAGCAAGGACAAAGCCAGTTAGCCAAAGTTCCAACCACAATGTTTAGTAGTTTGCAAATTTTGGGCCATTCTTCCTTTTTGGTTTGAGAAATTCCTTCCCAAGGAGCAATCAGTGTCGTTTTTGTTCTTGAGTTGATTTGGAAAAATTAAACAGAGCAAATGGGTCAAACATGACAAAGATTTGGCAGGTCATCTTCTGCTATTGTATCTGCCGAAGAGAAAAATGGGAAATTTACACTTAATCCAAGTTGATAACTAAAATCCCCATGCAAGTTCCATAAATTCAGTTTCTGTCATCAAATTGTTTTGCTCCATTTTCACAACTCCATGGATCACCGTATTGAATTATATGTTATTGATATTTTTAAAGCTTTTAGGTATAATGCGTCGGTTCACTGATTCACCTTGCAACTTCCAAATATCTACTGAAAATTTGATTCTCTCAAGTTCAAATAAATGATTCTCCAGTTTACAGAGTAGAAAGAGAATTGGGAAAGGGATGTTTCTGGCATGTTTATGTCGATCAAGCCATCAGTCCTTCGACTTCAAGTGTCATTTTATGGGTTTGTTTCAACATTTTAGTTAAACTTCCAAAGAATACATCTGCTAACGGTTTGATTCCGAATTTGTGAACTTCAAATTCTCTAGTAATGGTGTGAACTGCATTTCAGTGTTATCACAAACGGTGGATATTTTCTGTGAACCATCTGTTTTAGTTTTTTGATGTGGTGCAACCTCTATCCAAGCTGATGTACAAACTCTTTTACGAGTTGCATCATGTATTATCAAGAAAATGGTTATATGCTCTCCATGGACGAATTTAAATCTCTATTACTTATTGTTTGTTGGGTGTTTAGATCACAAAATGACGATGGTTGTATGCATTGATATTAGTGACTTCCGAGTGCCAATTTATAATGCTAGTATATTTCATTTAACGGTCGATGGATATCATTGAAAGCCTTATCAATCCTTCAATTAATCACGCCTAGAAGAAGGCTCTCCCTGTTACTATCTACAAAAGTGGTAATGACTTTTTATGTTATTTTCTGAAATTTTGTTGACTATCTTGTCATCAACACGGGAATTCTATTCTCATCCCTCATTAAGGTAATGTTCGCCATTCTCCATTCCAGTCATGCGAGTGCATTGGTTAGATGAAATGTTGGCCCTCTTCTTGGTATTTAGTATTTCAAAAGCAGGTAGTCAAGAGTCTAGGATATTCAGCTCTTTCATTAGAAATAAATATTTTAGCTCTAGGAAAGTTTTGATGCCTTGGCCTATTAACCATTTTTGCAAACATTTACTTCCACCTTTCGTGGCAAACTATCTTATAACATTTGCTGCTACTTCCAACGTTTATTGAATCTTTTAGTTGATTGAAGAGATGATCTTTCCTTTATATTGGATGGTTACCCACACAACCATAGAGCGCTGCATCCTATATATGAGATCCCATGGCTTGTATTCGTCGATAATGTTCTCATGCATGTGAGTTTCTATACTTATTCTCGACTAGGATAATTGATTCTCTCTTTCTTTTTTTGAAAAAAGTAGAAGCAAAAAGGATGTCAGTTGATCACGTTGCTCATCTAAATCATTTGATGGGGGTGTAGTGGCAACTCAATGTAAGGCCTTGACCTTCCATACTCTCAAGGTAGTCCCAGTCCCCAGTCAAAAATTATCTACACAGCATTCAATGATCCCTCTCCCTTTTTAAAAAAGAAAGCAAAAATTATAAGGTGTAAAAGGAAGAGAAAGCCTCTATGTGAATAAGAGTACCTACAAGCATAATAAATAGCTCCTATCGATATTGGTTAGACATCTCATTTAGTATTCTTAATTGCATCATGCTTGAAAGTGGGTTTTTATGAAGAAATAAAAAGGACCTCATAGTACATTTGATTTCTTTTGCGGTACCACCGATGCATGTTTAGTCATCTCATAAAGGTTGTGTTGTAAATACCAAAAAAAAAAAAAAAAAAAAAAAAAAAAAAAAAAAAAAAAAAAAAAACCAGTGGAAATAAAATAGGATAATCATATATATTAATGATTTTTGTGCTAATGTTTAGGTAATAGCTTTCAAAAAGATTGTAATTTCTATTTTTCGTAGATAGTAATAGTTTTCCAACCAAAAAATCAAGGTTGGCATTTACTTTAGTGGCTTCCTTCCTATGATATTTAAAGGTTTGTTAATTCTAGTTGTTATTTGAGTAACGAACAAGAGATATATTCTATTTTTTTTTTCCATTTATCTCAATGGTTAAAAGAGACATTTAATTTCCTGAAAATGGATCATACTGTTATAAAGTGGGCTAGCAAATGCATCATTAACAAAAGTGTATCATTTATGTAATTTATTCAAGTGTTCAGGTAGATGTGACGAACAAAAATAGGTTACAAGTATATAGTAGAATATAAATGTGTCTTTTCCTTTTTATGACACTACAAATGAAAGATCTCAACATGCCCCGAGATTTAGATCAGTCGTTTATGTAGATGGGAATAGCTTTATATTGAACAACATGATCCTCTTGAAAAGGTAAACTGAACAAGATGTTGCTCGAAAGTATAACTCGATATGAAGCTATCCCCATTTATGTATATGGTTGATCTAAATGTTTGGGCCTATTGAGATCATTTTTATTATTATAAATAGGAAAAGACACATTTCTCTTTTGTGTATATTCGTATAACCTATTTTTATCCATCACATCTCTTGTTCATTATTCAAATACCAACTAAAATTCACAAACCTTTAAACATCATTGAAGGGATGAAGTAAACTAAATGGAAAACTATTATTAGCTAAAAGAAATAAAAATTACAATGTAATTCTAAAGCTACTAAATAAACTTAGCACGAAAGTTATTAATCTATATGATCATCCTATTTTATTCCACTTGTATTTTTTTTTTTGTATTTACAATATAACCTTTATGATATCAGTATGTATGAATTGGTGGTATCATAATAGAAATTAATAAGAATATCATCGACATATATCATCAAATAGATAGATGTCATACCTTTAGTCCGTGTGAATAAGGCATAATCATGTCGAGATTGATGAAAGCCTGCTGTTGTGAGAGTGCTTGTGAATTTGGCATACCATTGCCTGGAAGCTTGTTTCAACCCATAAAGGGATTTTCGGAGGTGACACACTTTCTTCTCCCCCTGTCTCCGTAATCCCTGAGGAACGTCCATATAAATTTCTCCATCTAAATCTCCATGAAGAAAGGCGTTGTGGACGTCCATCTGGTGTAAGGACCAGTTTCGAACAGCTGCTACTGTCAAGAATGAACGTATTGTGACGTCTTTGGCGACTGGGGAGAAAGTTTCGTGATAATCAAACCCTTCCCGCTGTGTGAAGCCTTTGGCAACTAGGCGTGCCTTGAATCTCTCAACAGAACCATTAGCTCGATATTTGATCTTATAGACCCATTTGCAGCCAATTGGTTTGCAATTTGGCAGCAATGTGACAAGATCCCAAGTCTTGTTGTCAATCAATGCCTGTAATTCTGCTTCCATGGCCTTCTGCCATCTTGGATCAGCAGATGCTTCATCATAGCTGGTGGGTTCCTTATCCTCTGATAATTTACTAATGCAACATCTATGTTCTGATGACAAATTATGGAAGGAAACATATGATGAGACTGGATATTTGATACCTAGTGAGTTGAGTGCAGAACATATATAATCTTTGGTCCAGGTAGGAGGTCGCGTAGCTCGACTAGAACGTCGTGGAGGGTCGACTCTTGGAGGTGATGGCGTTTCCCTCGTTGAAGTGGGGAAGGTTTCTTCCATTTCTTCATTAGCAGAAAAATTTGCAAGTGAATTTTCTGGGACATTTGCTGGAACCCTATCTTCATCAGAAACAGGATCTACTATTGAAGGAATTATCTGTCCATAATGATTAGGAGTAGATACCGACAACGGTATATAATTAAGATCTGGATCATCTGTCACGGGACGACGGGGAACTGTACCAGAGTCTTCATGTGAGAGTGTTTTTTCATCGAAAGGAAAGATGTTTTCATGAAATAAAACATCTCTAGTCACAAAGAATTCCTTGGTAGACAGTTCCATGACTCTATATCCTTTATGTAGGGTAGGATATCCCATGAATACGCAGCGACGTGCACGAGGATCCAGTTTGTCTTGAGGGCCCATTATAGCTGCATAACATAGACACCTAAAGACTCTGAGATGTGCCCGCTCCGATGCCTTGCCAAATAATACTTCAAAAGGTGTCTTCCCATTCAATACCCGTGTAGGCATTTGGTTGATAAGATAAGTTGCTGTAATGACACATTCTCCCCAATATTCATCTGGAATTGCCGCTTGGAATTTCAGGGCTCTAGCAACTTCCAAAAGGTGTCTGTGTTTGCACTCAACTACCCTATTCTGTTGTGGAGTGTATATACAAGAACTTTCATGTTGAATTCCATGAGATAAAAATAATGAGATGCAATCATGGCTGAAGAATTCCTTTCTGTTATCAGTTCGGATCCTTTTAATAGACTTCCCGAATTGATTTTTGGAAAGGGTAATAAATGTCTTCAAATGAGAATAAGCCTGGCCTTTAGATGCATTAAGAAAATCCATGTTGCACGAGAGCAATCATCTACTATGGTGAGAAAATAACGAGACCCTTCATGATTCGCTGTATGGTAAGGCCCCCATATATCGACATGAATTAATGATAAAATTTCATTGGCATGAGAATTCCCTAAAGGAAATGGATTACGTGACTGTTTGGCAAGGGGGCATATGGAGCATTGTGCATAAGGAAAGAAAGTACTATGGCCCATTCTTAAGTGCATAATAAAATTCTTTTCATTGGTAGTCGAATTACACAATGATGTCTTATTGAAATATGCACTAGAAAAATTGAAATTACTTGGAAAATGTGTCCAGAAATAAAGGCCTTCAGAAAGACTACCCAAGCCCATCAGTCTGCCAGTCGAAAGGGCCTGAAAGAAGCATGTGTCAACATCAAAGAATACCCGACATGAGTTCTCCTTGCATACTCTTGAGACAGAAATAAGATTAAACTGGAATTCCGGCACATAAAGAACATTCTCAAGTGTAATTTGAGGACTAAGTTTAACTGTTCCGGTCACATTCACATGTGTGATATTCTCATTGGGTAATTGCACGGTGACAAGAAAAATTAATTCCTCATTTAGACTTGTAAAAAATCCCTTATCACAAATAATGTGATCGCTAGCACCTGAATCAATAATCCATGCCTTTCTTGAAATTGAATTAATGAGGCAATGCGAGATACCTGAAAAACTTTCTCCTTTGTTGGAGGTTTCTAATTTCTGTAGAGCATGCATTAATTGTTGATATTGGCCATAAGAGATAGGTTGGTCGGTACTTTGGCCGGTAGGTCCAGTCACCTGATAGGTAGCTGATATTTTTTTCTCCTTTTCTTCGGGCCTTCCATGTAATTTCCAATAGCTGTCAATCATATGGTTAGAACGTTTGCAATAATTGCAAAACATTTTACCCTTTGCCTTAAAATTTGGTCGGAAATTCTTTGATGACGTGGCAAATATTTGGCCGTCCGCTCCTTTATTCACGGAATCATATCCACTGTCACATCCATCCGTGCCATCAAAGCCAAGAAGACCGTCCGATCCGCGCACACGATATGGTCCGTTCGATCCACGCCCGTGATTTGGCCCGTCCGATCCGCGGATTAGATCTCGGCCGTTGATGCCATCCCTTTTAAAGGAGTGAGCGAAATCTTCTCCGCCCGAGAACCCTAATCTGCCTTTTCTGTCTCTCTCTCGATTTAAGGTTAGGGTTTTCGCGGATCCGTCTCTTCGCTCGCTGCGGGCTGCGAGAGCGATGTTGTTGCCGTGCCTTGCATGCTCCAGCGACGCAAGACGTTGGCTCTCCTCTTGCACAGCCAACTGGTAGATCCGCCCGATCGGAGGGACAGGGTCCATGGCCAAGATCTGAGAACGAAAGGTAAAGTAAGTATTGTTCAAAATTAGTAAGAAACGCGTAGCCTTTTCCCTCTCCTTGATTGAACGATACTGCTGTAGAGTCAATTCTGGTCCCTCGAGCTTTTCCTCGATGGCTTCCAGTTTGTTCCATAAGGATGATAGCTTGTTAAAACAAGCTGTGACTATCATATTCCCCTGTTTTAAGTCGCTCAATTCCTGCATAAGCGAAAATTTTTTGGCACGATCGAGTTTCCCGTACATTTCCTTTATATTTTCCCACATCTTTTGAGCATCTTCTGTGGGTGGTAGTCCGGCTGCAACCTCTGGGGAGATGCAGTTGCCGATCCAAGTTCGGATGAGTTGATTGCATTTCCTCTAGTGGCGCACCAGCCGCTCGTCCGAAGGAACGGGGATGGTCCCATCGATGAACCCATCCTTGTCCTTAGTCACCAAGGCTCGGCGGAATTCCTGCAACCACCTGGAGTAATTTTCGTGCCCGGTAAGTTGCTGGCTGATTAGCTTCAGTTCAGGTCCGTTGGCGGTGGAAACGAACAGGGGGTCGCTGGATTCTGGTCGTCTGGTGAAAATTGATCCTGGAAATGGCAAAAATCCGGGTGAAAAATTCGGGTAGGGATTCGCTCCCATACCCGGATTCGAACCAGATCCATAACCCGCATTTGTTGGTCCCAAATTTGCTCCACCCGACCCATCGGTTGCGCTTGCCCCGCTTGCGGTTGGTGGGCTACCGGCGGGTTGAACTCCTGGCGATGATGCGTTCTGGCTAGGCCCAAACAACCATGGGTTGTATTGCATTTGAAACAGTGGCCACTGGTAAGGATGGCCCACTATTGGTTGGCCCGGAATGGGCTAGACCGAGTAGGGTTGCCCCAGAATTGACTGAGCCGGAGAATGATGAATTTCTTGAGTTTGAACAGGTGGTTCGTGAGATCTGGTGACGTCTTCAGTGGGAACAGTGTCCCGGCCTTCGGGATTTCCATCCTGCGGACGCTCATTGCAGGCTGAAGGTAAGTTGTTGACGGGATTTGTCATTATAAACAATTGAGGTTTCAATTTCGTGCAGGGTTGACAATCTTGGTAGAAGGAATAAAGAGAAGAGATTTGAGGACTAAGAGACTGGACGGATGAAGAGGTATTTGGAGCTCTTGAAAGACGATGAGACAAAGAAAGCGAAAGCAATTCAGATCTTCACAACTGCTCTGATACCATGTAAGAAGATGAAAAAGAAAAAGAGAGACTGAAGAACACGAGATTTGGGGAGAATATTTTCTGTATTCTGTATTCTTCAATGAATCGATCAATGTACATCTTCAGTAGTTATAATACAAGACGGCGAATGAACAAGGAAATGAATGATTCTAAAATCAATCTATTCTAGATCTAATCTTAATTGATCTGTACAAATCAAATTAGAATCAATCTAATATTCTAAAGAGATGCGTATCTTCCAACAGTAAAAGAATCATAAACACCAAATGACGTTTCAAAGAGGTCTCTCTCTTTCTCTTTCCCTGCACTGGTCGGGTTTGTCACTTCCTTTCGGATCCTGAATTGCTCTTGTGCTGATTGCAGATTCTGGGGTTGAAGGAGATGGAGAGCCCCAAGTTCAAGTTCAAGGTGATATGGCGGCTATGGTGAGAGCTTGCCCAGCGGTTGATCCCAAGTACCTTCCCTGAGGCCACCATGTCTGCTTCACCATCTCCAATTCGGATCCTTTTGTGCAAACTCTCAAGGTTTATTCTTTCTTTTGTCTAGTTGAGTCGAGCCTTAGAGAGAGATAGAGAGAGTCCACCGAAACAGAGTCCAGCTTTGTCATTTCATTGAACACCTTGCTTGCAAACTCGATTCTTCCTCCACAGCGCAATCAACGGCAATGGAACTCGGAAAACAGCGAGGGCAAAGCAGGAATAAACTGAAGTCATGTATCCAAGAATGTAGCCGGATACAAAACGAACTGATTCAGCTGTGGGCGTCATCAATGAGTCAGCAAAGGCCACAAACGGCTTCAAGCGATCGCCCTCAGAAACTCAACGCCGGATACACGCAATCCCGAGGCGGAAGCCCAAAGCAATGCTGGAGAGGGACAGATGACGGAAGGAGAGGAGGCTGGAGCATGGTGCTTGAAGGATCGCGGAGCGAACGTAGTTAGTTCAAGATCGAGACCATCACAGGCGAGGCGGCAATAGCAATGGTCGCTGGAGAGAGGGAAACCCAAACGGAGGTGACATCAACAGTAGCAGAGACATGCCGGCGGAGGGAGAGGAGCTGCGCCGGAGATGGAGGCGGAGGCGGCGGCGGAGGTGGAGCGACGGCAAGTGTCCAACCGGCTCGAGTCATGGGCTGATGGAATGGGCTGGGCTGTGCTTGTGGTCGGACCGGGCTGCATATGGCCGAACTTAAGGGATGGGCTGGAGCTTTATTATATTCTTATCGATCTCCCTTCTTTTCCTTTATTTTTTAACTTTTTATTTTTGCATTTATTTAGTTTTCTATAATAACGCATTCTTGATTTGTCCAGCACTATGCATCTCATGAAGGAGATATAATATACGTATCACTAAGTTGATGCACTTTGTAACACGATGTTACTCTATTTGATAAACTCAACATACGTGTAAGGCTATCTAAATGCCTTAAAATCAAGAAGCAATCTCTCTATAGAATTTATGTCTCCTATAATCGAAACTAACCAAGACCTTTATATTTAATTTAGCATTTCGCAAGAGACAATGGAACAAAACTTCGAGAGTTTTGTTATACTTTTTAAAATATATATATACCAAGGAATTCTCTCTGTTACCAATACAATGGCGCATCTTGTACTACAAAGAAATCCAATACATCAACTGTGGGCGATTTTGATAAGAATCGATTGATACGCATACACATACAGTCTTCTTCAACCTTTGGCTGAGTAGCTTGACCAACTCGCGACCCGCTCTTGATTCGTTCCAGTTTTGACATTAGAACGCAACAAATTTGATCCTTTTAGCATATTAAAGCTCTATCTCGATTTTATTATACATTAAAAACCTAAAATCTTAATTGAATGCTTTAATTCCAAATAAAGTCTCTGATTTATCAAGAGATGGAACAACAATCGAAAAGCTAGTGAATAAATCCACAGCCGGTCAAATGCATTCTTAAGTAAATGCATAATAATTTTGAAATTACAATCAATTAAATAACCTTTAAGTTAAAGAAACAGCGTCACGAAGCTTACTCACGCATCTAAAAAACTAACAATGATCCAATTATTAGGATTCAGGTGCCTTGAGTGGATTTCATTTAAAACTAAAGATGCAAAATGACCGAAATCGCTGTGTGTAGCATGATAATGAAGCCTATTTGGACTTATCATAAGAAATCAACATCTAATTTGAAGCTCGTTTACCTGTTTAAGGTAATTATTCAAAAAAATTATGAAACTTCTGGATCAATATCATGACATGAAATTCACATAGTAGAACTGATATATGTTGTAGAACAAAACTCGAGAACTAATTTTGAGCTTTAATAAGTAAAATTAGTGAATTGCACCAAATGATTTTCGTTTCTCTTATTTATACTGAAATCTTCAAGTCGGAAGTTCTTGATGCATAAATTAAATTAGGGCACATAATTCATAGTGTATAAGAATTGTTGCATGGTTAACGAAACCAATAATTTAATTGTCAAAATAACAACCAAAAAAGTCAAATTGCAAAAATTCATTTCCAGTTCACAGTCTTTCAATATAAGAAATTCTCACGGCATAGATTGAGAAGTGACTAACGAGGTTTTTTATGATCTCTTCAGGGAATGTCCCACCAGCCAAAAGAAAGAAAAGGTCGTGCTTTTGTGCATTTTATGGTATTTTCTACGCAAAATTCCATACCATACAAACACTTCAAAGACTAAAAAAAATGACCGAAGTTCATTCTTTTGTGATTAAAGTATCACCAATATCCGTTTTAATCCTTTGGCTTTACAAACAAATATTTAAAAGGTGTCTCAAATCGTCAGCAGTATGGGCTCAAGTTCTTACTTTTAAGTTTTGACTTAACCAAAAAAGGGCAGACAAATTTTGTTGCAAAAAATACAAAGCAAATATCCGTTACCGAGGGCTCCCTGTTGGGGCCAAAAGCACCATGGCGAGTGGTTTCACTACATAAAACACAAAAAAAGAATAGTCCAACCTCCAGTAGTCAGAGCTAGTTTGACAACCAAATTTGCAGTTTTAGGACCCCAAAAATTATTTTAAGAAAGAATAGTTAGTATTACAAAAAACCCAAAACTAGTAAATCAGTAAATTTTTACCTCAAACTAATTTTTTGATAATCAATAATGCTAAATTCTTACATTTATGATAAATTTATCATAAACTAATTTTTTAACTACCAAAAATTCCAAAATAATATATTTGCGATAAATTTACCTTCTATTTAATACCACGAAAAACCATCAACCGGTACACCTATGACAAATTGAGAGTAAAACCTCAAACTAGTATATCTATCATTTGCTACGTGTCATTTAATTTAGTAATTTGATGGTAAAATTCAACGGAAACTTATGAATTGTAAATTTGTCGCATGCATATAATTTTACGATTTTTTGGTAAATTTGCACATGCATATTAGTTATGATTTTTCGTAATTTTTTTGTACAAAAAAGATAAGAAAAATCACAAGAATTAATTACTATCTGCAACAGGAGCAACGTCAAAACTCAAGCTTCGAAATGGCGGTCCTATAAATGAAGACGAGACAATAATTCCATTGAAAAGCAAAGAAAATTCAAGAGTGGCCAAAACAAAACAAAGGAAAATTAGAAAAAAAGGGGAAGGAAGTTCGAAAACAAAGGCCTTATGGTCGGCCCCTCCATCAATGTCTGGGATAGAGGTGGCAGCTTCATCCCTCCTTGATGTTCACTCATCTTCTTTAACAAAAACGCTTGCAAGACCGTCCAGAGACCAACGGACGTTCTCATCGGTCACAAATTTATTCACAACAATAGACATATTCTCATATTGAAAATATACAGACATGCTCTAAGCGAGCGTGCTTAAAACTTGATTTAATTAATACATTTCATTTGTGCGTTAACCGTAGCTTATAACTACAAAATTGCCAAAAGCACAACTCGATCAGCCACCTCCCTTTCTTGGCTATCGGTTGTCGATAGTGGGCACTGCCGGTCGCCAATGCCGCTACTGTTGTCTATTATTGCCGGTCGTAGTCGCAGTTATTAGTTGTTTGCTGCTTTTTATCATCGATGAGAAGTATTTTCCAATGAGATCACGACGTGTTTATCATCCATGTGATAAAAAGCAAATTTTAATCTAAAGCATGATATTGCATCACTCATTTTAAGATGGGGCAGCATATGGACAATGAATTGAAGCCCAACCCTGAGGCTGAGAAGTCGAAAAAAAGAATGAACTGAGGAGGCCGTCGGGACACGTCGTCGTTTAAAAGAATCATAAACACCAAACGACGTTTCAATTTCTCGTCACTTTTTTGACATTAAAAATCAACAGCTAGAATCAAAACAAGAAAGAAGCCAGAGTTTCCCTCTCTACCTCAAAGCTTCTCTCTAGTTCAGCCAGTCCTTCTTCACTCATCGCCAAACCAAAATCGAAAAATGGCAAGAAAGGCGGCGTGTCTCTGCCACGTCTCGCAAGAATCCTCCGGCTTCCGGCGCTTGGCCGAGTTCTACAAAGAGGTGTCCCTCTCTTCTCTTTCCCCGCACCGATCGGGTTTGTCACTTTCTTTCGGGTCCTGAATTGCTCTTGCGTTGATTGCGGATCCTGGCGTTGGAGGAGGTGGAGAGCCCCAAGTTCGAGCTTAAGGTGATAGAGCCGGTACGGCGTGAGCTCACCTGCCGGTCGATCCCAAGTACCTTCCCTGAGCCCACCATATGTCTGCTTCACCATCTCCAGTTCCGATCCTTTCGTACAAACTCTTTCGAGGTTAATTCTTTCTTTTGGTTTGGTTGAGTTGAGACTTGAGGGAGATAGAGAGAGACCATGGACACGTGTTGGAGAAATCTTTCCAGAATATTCTGAAGCTGACAAAACGTTTCTATCAGTCTAAGTCTGGGTGTTTGGAGACCGACAGTTTAAAGTCTGAAGACTTTGTATTCTCGAGAGACTCAAGACTCAAGACTCGAGACTCAAGACTCAAGTCTATTCTCACTGACAGTCTTTCTAATCCAGTGATGAAGGAAATCCAAAGCCGAAGTATATGGTTGAGGATTCGATCCTATCCTCTGGAAAAGATTCTTTGGTTGGATAAATATTTCGGATTCTTCTATTGTTATCTAGATCGATTGAAGATCCGATGGTCGACGAAATATTCTTGGAAAGTTCTATTCTTGGAAACCAAGATCCTGATTGTATGGGCGAACAGGATTGATGGGCTATCATCAGGTTCCTTAAATAGCTCGGATGATCTTCCTGATTGATTCCGTCCAACGGGTAGATTAGAGGAATTCCTTTGGTAAGTGCCAACGGCTATGATGGCATAAAGGAGTATAAAAGGAAGACGTTCTAGTTGTTTTAAGTACGTGAACGATAGAAAAATTCCAGAGTCTGAAGACCCTTGATTGTTAGTCGATACAGTTCGAGCGTGATTGTATACACAGAGAGTGTTTATACTTGGTGACACCTTGAGCGAGTGTGGTAGATCATCTACACCTAGAAATCAAGGAAGATCAATACTGTAACATCTCTTTGTTCATAGTGGAATCCAGCCAATCGGCTGTCAGTGCAAAAGAGTGGATGTAGGCTTGAATCAAGCCGAACCACTATAAACCGCGTGTTCAATTCTCTCTTTCCTTTACTCAGTCTTACGATTGATTTTTTAATTATTGCAAATCCTTCAACTGTCTAAGTATTGCGCAATCTTAAAGAAAATTTTTATATACCTATTCACCCCCCTCTAGGTACTCGTACTAGCTATATCAATTGGTATCAGAGCTCGTGTTCTTACTATATTTGAAGTGTTTTACTTCACAGTAAAAGATCCATGGCGAGTATGCTAGCACCAGGGCTGGTGGAAGGGCAAAGCAATACCAGACCACCCTACTTTGATGGAAAGGATTACAACATCTGAAAAAACAAGATGAAAGCTTTTCTACGATCAAAGGATCCTCTGGAATGGGATGCGGTGGAAAAAGGAATCACTCCTACTGCTGCATCAGTATCTGAAAGAGGGAAAGAAACTGTTGAAGCCAGCTGAATGTCTCAAGAAGAGATAAACAAGAGACAAGCACTCGATGCTAAAGCAATTTACTCTTTATATTGTGCCTTGTCACCAACTGAATATAACAGAATATCTTCTTGTATTACAGCAAAAGAAGTCTGGGACAGATTACATATCACTTATGAAGGAACAGATCGAGTGAAGGAGACCAGAATTAACATTCTTCTTGGCCAATATGAAGCCTTCAAAATGAAACCAGGAGAATCTATAACTGACATGTTTAGCCGTTTTATAGATATTGTCAATGGTCTTCAGAATCAAGGACAGAAAATTTCTGATCCTATGAAGGTGAACAAGCTACTGCGTGGACTCTCCAAGGATTGGAATCATATAAAGACTTCAATAAGAGAGACGCAAAGAATCATGCCATTATCTGTAGACGAGCTGATTGGAACTCTTCAGTCTTACGAAGTGGAATGAATTAATGAAGACGAAGATCCAAGAGGTAAGAAATCCATTGCATTAAAATCTAACGATGATTCTGATGATACAGATTCTGAAGAAGATCTGGACGATGAGGAACTTGCTCTTATGATTAGAAGGTTCAGAAAGCTCAATAGAAAAGGAAGAAGGTTCAACTCAAAGAAACAAAGTTTTCAAAAACAGCAAACCAAGTTTGTTGATAATGAGGAACCAAACAAAGATGTAGTTTGCTTTGAGTGTAAGAAAAAGGGACACATCAGACCCAACTGTCCTCTTCTGAAGAAGAAAAGACGAAAGTCTAAAAAGTCTCGAAAAGCTCTTAAAGTCGAAACCTGGAGCGATACAGAGTGTGAAGAAAGTGATGAGGAATATGCCAACCTGTGTCTGATGGCGCAATCAGACTCAGACTCTGGATCAGACTCAGACAGCGAATTTGAGGTAAGTGATTATAAAATC
This sequence comes from Eucalyptus shirleyi, assembly GCA_017140165.1. Lineage (NCBI taxonomy): Eukaryota > Viridiplantae > Streptophyta > Magnoliopsida > Myrtales > Myrtaceae > Eucalyptus > Eucalyptus shirleyi. Next base: position 31,152,998 of record CM029450.1, read on the forward strand.
CCTGTCAAAGTCTCTAAATACATTGATGAACTATGTTTTAGTCTTAAGACTTCTCTTAAAAAGATTTCCGAACTTAAAAAGGAAAACTCAGTTTTAAAACAAAAGGAAAACATTTTAGAAGAAAAGGTGAAAAGTTTAGACCTGAATATTTCTACTCTTAAAGAGAATGGAGATAAACTTTCAAAAGAAAATGCCTTCTTAAAAACTGACTTATCAAATATTTCAAAGAAATTTTCAATAGGGTCCGAAAACCTTGAAAAAGTTCTTTCAATCCAAAGACCTTACTTCAATAAGTCTGGTCTAGGTATGACAGCAGAAACTATCCCCTTGATTGATTTTCCGAAAGTAGAAGAAAGAATTAAGAAAAGACCGTCGAGAGAGGCTTACAAAAATCATTTCAAGAAAGTTTTTGTAAAGTCTGTAGGTCGAAATGCTTTAAGGTGTTCAAAATGTAACAGTCAGGATCATTTTGAAAAAGAATGTCCTATGGTTTGGAAGCCTGTTAAGAAAGTATGGCCTAATAATGCTCATTCTACTAACGCCAAAGGACCCAAGAAGCTTGAGACTCTCTTTTGAATGCAGGTCTCTGTTAAAAAGAAGGTAAAGTGGTATCTTGACAGCGGATGCTCAAGACACATGACAGGAGACTCAAATTGCTTCATAAAGCTTATTCAAGTAAATGGTGGAAAAGTTTCATTCGGAAAAAACAGCAAAGGAAGCATTGTGGGATTTGGAACTGTGAAAATTGAAAATCTCACAATAAACAATGTCTCTCTAGTGGAAGGACTCAACTACAATCTTCTCAGCATTAGCCAATTGTGTGATACTGGTTACAAGATCTCCTTTCAAGAAGGCATATGTTCTGGAATTAGCAAAGACTCAACTCAGTCTTTCATGGGTCGAAGGCATGGAAATATCTACCTCCTTGATGTAAAACCAAATGAAGATCAATGCCTAATTTCAATTCAAGATGAACCGGTCCTATGGCACAGAAAGCTTGGCCATGTCAACATGAAGCAATTAGCCAAAATCTCATCAAAGAAGCTTATTCGAGGTCTACCTAAATTGCCATACCAAAAGTCTGATTTATGCACTCCATGCATTCTGGGAAAGCAGGTAAGAAATTCATTTAAACCAATAAATCATGTTTCTACTAATCATGTACTACAGTTACTTCATATGGATCTCTTCGGACCAACAAGAACCCAGAGCATTGGAGGTAAGAAATATTGTCTAGTAATCGTGGATGACTATTCTCGCTTTACCTGGGTATATTTTCTTGCAAGTAAGTCAGAAACTTTTTCGTACTTTGAGAAGTTTGCTAAAAGGGTTCAAAATGAAAAAGGATGTGTTATTTCAAGTATAAGAACAGATCATGGAAGTGAATTCGAAAATCAAGATTTTACAAAATTTTGTGATAAATCTGGTTTTAATCATATGTTTTCCTCTCCATATACTCCAAAGCAAAATGGAGTTGTGGAAAGAAAGAATAGATCTCTTCAAAAAATGGCTAGAACACTTTTAATTGAAAGTAAAATTTCTTCACGATTTTGGGCTGAAGCTGTTTCAACAGCATGCTATATTATAAATAGAGTCTTTCTAAGACCTATTCTAGAGAAAACCCCTATGAATTATTCAAAGGTAAGAAGCCTATTGTTTCATACTTTCATGTGTTTGGTTGCAAATGCTTTATTTTGAAAAATGCAAATGATCGAGTTGGTAAGTTTGAAGAAAGATCAGATGAAGGCATCTTCCTTGGATATTCTACATCAAGCAAAGCCTACAGAGTCTACAACAAGAAAAGCCAGTCTGTGGAGGAATCAATGAACGTCAAATTCCAAGACTCAACGCTAGATGAATCCAGTCAGACTCAGTATGAAGAGTCTGAACCCTCTCTAGATCTTCCAAAGTCTACAACTCAAGAAGCATCTCATACTCTGGAAGTCCAACATCAAGATGCTTATGAAGATTCAAATAAAGAAAGAGATCATCAACCAGGCAAATCAACTAGTAACTGGAAGCATAAATCCAGTCATCCCAAAGATCTCATTATTGGCAAAATCAATGAAGGAATCCGCACCAGATCAAAAAGGCGTGAAGAATCTAGTGCTGTGGCTCTTATTTCTGAAATTGAACCAAAAAGCATAGAAGAAGCTTTATCTGATGAAAGTTGGATCGAAGCTATGCAAGAAGAACTCAGACATTCAACATCAATGATGTCTGGGAATTAACATCTAAACCAAAAGGTAAAACTGTTATTGGAGCCAAATGGGTATTCAGGAACAAGATGAATGAAGAAGGAAAAGTTGTACGAAATAAAGCAAGACTCGTGGCCAAAGGATATACGCAAGAAGAAGGAATAGACTATGATGAGACTTACGCACCAGTAGCAAGGTTAGAAGCTATTCGTCTATTACTTGCGTTTGCTTGTTATAAAAATTTCAGGTTATTCCAGATGGACGTCAAAAGTGCTTTCCTAAATGGATTTATCCAAGAGGAAGTCTATGTGGAACAACCACCTGGGTTTGAAGACCCAAAAAAGCCGACTCGCCTTGGACCGAAAAAGGCCTTGTATGGTCTAAAGCAAGCACCTCGAGCTTGGTACGACAGACTAAGTAAGTCTTTATTACAGAATGGTTTTGTCAAAGGTAAAGTAGATACTACTTTGTTTATCAAAAAGGAAAACAAAATCTTTTTACTTGTTCAAATATATGTTGACGATATTATTTTTGGATCACCTAATGAAAGTCTATGCAAGAAATTTTCTAAGTCTATGCAGGATGAGTTTGAAATGAGTATGATGGGAGAATTAACATTCTTTCTTGGACTCCAAGTGAAACAAATGAAGGAAGGAACTTTTATTCATCAAGAAAAATATGCAAATGATCTTGTCAAAAGATTCGGATTGGAAAAGTGCAAAAAGACCGACATACCAATGTCATGTTCTCAGAAGATAGACAAGGATGAAGAAGGGAAGAAAGTAGATTAAAAGCTGTACAGGAGCATGATCGGTTCACTTCTTTATTTTACTGCTTCTAGACCTGATATTTTGTTTAGTGTTTACATCTGTGCTAGGTTTCAATCAGATCCTAGAGAATCCCATCTCAGTGCTGCAAAACGTGTTATCAAATACGTTGCCTCATCTTCAAGCATCGGTCTCTGGTATCCCAAGAAGGGAGACTTTAATCTTCTAGGATACTCAGATGCAGATCTGGCCGGTTGCAGAGTCGATAGAAAGAGCACTTCTGGAATTTGTCAACTGCTTGGAAACAGGACAGTGTCTTGGTTTTCAAGGAAGCAAAGCACTGTAGCTCTCTTAACGACAGAAGCAGAGTATGTAGCTCTTGGAAGCTGCTGTTCACAAATTTTATGGATAAAACAACAGCTACAAGACTTTGGCATTGAAGACTCATGCACAGAAATCAGATGTGACAACACCAGCGCGATCAATCTCACCAAAAATCCAATCCTTCATTCAAGAGCAAAGCATATTGAGATTCGACATCACTTCATTAGAGATCATATTCAAAATGGAGAAATCTCGGTTCAGTTTGTTGATTCAAAGAGTCAACTAGCGGATATATTCACAAAGCCTTTGGAGAAAAATCAATTCGACTTTATCCGCTCAAGACTCAACATTTTGAAGCTTGAAGAAGTTAAAGTCTAGAGACTCACCAACTCTAAGACTCTAACCTCTCAGTCTTTAAATCTTCAGACTCAGACATTTACGGCTATAGAATGTAAGTTGCTATTTTATCGAAAAGGTACGAATTCTCATTTAGTTATCTAATCTCGAAAAGGTATGATCTTTTGTTCGGTTATAATCCATGTGAAATTCGAAAACTTGTCTTTTTAAAAAGGAATTAATTTTGGCAGTTATTGATTTTGAAAAGAAGTGTTCGTACACTTTCCTTGTACCGATTGAACTTCCCTTTTCAAAAACTGAGTTATATATATACAGTTTTTCTTTGCCCAATCTTCAAAACCCTAAAAGGCACTCTCCTCTCGACACTGTTTTTCTACTCCTTGTTCGTCGTCGAGAAAGTGGTCATTTTTCTTGGGAAAAGCAAGTGAAGGAATCTTCCAATCGATAAAGAAAGATGTCTTCTTCGAGGAAATCATCAAGAATTGCAAGCAGGGGACCACAAAGAATGGAGAAGGGACCGACACATTTCGATCTCACCGAGGAGGAAGACTTGTCAAGTCAGCGACAAAGTCCGATTCACTCTCATCCACGTCATTCAACGCCTCCTGCCCCACAAGGCGCGAGTCAACATCTGGAAGAAGAGATAATCGAGGATGCCGACCCAGTAAGAGTCCAAAAACCCTCCTTTATCTATAAGCTTTATCGTGCATTGAAAAGCACCGGTACTTCATTGAACTATATAGATGACTTTCTTAAGGACAAAGATTATGGGAATGAGTATCTTTTTCTGCGAAAGATGGAGGAATTGGGAATTGCTTCAAAATGAAAGGCAGAGGAGGCACTTGCGAACATTCCAAGTGACCCTCGTATGCCAGGACAAAATCTGATTGAAGGGAACGATGATGACAGAATGTTCCTTGAATTTCAACCCAAAATGGGTGTGGCAGCAAAGGTGAAAGGAAATCGGATGGACTTGTTTAAGTCCAAGGATCAGGAAAAGGTGTATTTCAGGCTGTTGAAAAGAGGGGTGATAAACCCTAGAAGTGTCGATTTTGACTTCCTGGATGCCATCAACATGAACTTAAGAGAGAAGTTGAATTTGCTTCAACTTGAGACTTTTTGCTCTGACTCTACGGACGGGTATGCTCAACTGACCGCTTATTTCTATTCAAATCTTAGTTTTTTGGATGTGAATATAATTTCATTCAGTTTACGAGACCAAGTCTACGTGGTAGATGTGAATATGTTGGCGGACATAGTTGGAGTTGAACGAGGACGTTATCTACCAATCAAAGTCTCACCTGCTCGTACTACTCTGGAACTTGTCAAAGATAGGGACGTAGAGAAGAAAATTACCTATTCCAGGATGAATGCCATCAACATTGTGCTTCATAAGATTGTGATCAACTGTCTCAGACCGAAGTCTACGTCAAAGACTTCTGTGTCTCTTTCTGAAGCAAAGTTGATGTACGCGATCAACTCAGGACGGAAGTTCTCTCTCCCGCACACTATTCTCTTCCATATGTACAGAGCAATGTCAAAAGACAAAGGACAATTGCCTTATCCTGGTCTGGTCACCAAGATCTTCAGACACATGAACATTGAACCGCCACAAACATTTTGTGTTCGACCGTGTGATAAGATGGTGGTAGGTTTGAATATGTTAACGAAGATGCGTCTGCAAGAACTGTCCAAGGCAATGGAGAAATTCAGAGTGAAATCTCCAGTTCAGTCTGCTTCAAAAAGGAAAGGAAAGGAGGCCATTGGAGCCCCATCGAAAAAGAAGAAAATAACTCTCATCTTAGAGGATGAAGATGATGATGAAGAGGATGAAGATCCCACTATCCAAGCACTGACAAGAACCAGACGTTCTGTGCCTCAACCGACAGAACTTCAGAAGAACAGAGAAGAAGAAGAGCAGAGAGAGAAGGAGAAAGAAGCTGAAGAAGAAAGAGAAGGAGAGAAAGAAAAGTCTGCTGAATCTGGAGAGAAGGGCAATCAAGAGCATGATCATCACTCTTCCCCGCTCGATGTCCTAGAGACAGGGGGAGTTGGCGAGCAAGAGAGGTCCACATCTCATGCTGCTGTTAGTGAAGGTCCAAGACAATCTCCAGCAGACCCAGAAGAATTTCAGGCTTCTCAATTGCCTGAAGAAGGTGATACGTCGATTCCAAATCTGTCAGACTATACAGAAGCGCCATCGTCTGCATTTACTCCATCAGAGAAAGCTCATGCCAGTACTCAGACGGACGATTCTGCAGATTTTCGTAGCATCATGAATATTCTTCTGGAAATGCGTAGCCAGATATATGTTCTGGACTGTGAAATTCAAGCCATGAAGAATGCTGGACAAGCATCTTCAGTCACCCTGGAGAATAAAATGAAAGACCTCGCTCTGCAACTTCAAGCTAATACCAAAGGAGAGGAGGTAGCTCAACTAAGGGAAGACTTGAAGAGGCTAGAAGGCGTAGTCCAGTCCATGGGAGATTTCCAGATCGTGCGCATTCCCAAGCAGACATGACTCCTTTTTCACCCTTTTTAATGATGACAAAAAGGGGGAGAATCAATTTGAACCAACAACTTTCAATATCTTTTAAAACCTTGACTTTTGTGGTTATGTTTATTTTTTAGTATGACTTGAGAACTTGAACTTGGGTGTGATTTAAATTTGACTGAATCGGCTGTGGATTTTGATGCTTGACTGGTTGCATTTATATCAAGTGTTGTTATATGGTATTACTCATGAAAGACTAACCAATTGGCTGTGGATGCAGAGTTTGGTTGTTTTATTAATCTTTATGAGTTAGCCATATTGCTTGAGAAATGTTTTTGCAGGTCAAAGTTGTTCAAATCTACAAGAAAGTTTTGTCACCATCAAAAAGGGGGAGATTGTTGGAGAAATCTTTCCAGAATATTTTGAAGCTAACAAAACGTTTCTATCAGTCTAAGTCTGGGTGTTTCAAGACCGACAGTTTAAAGTCTGAAGACTTTGTATTCTCGAGACTCAAGACTCAAGACTCAAGACTCAAGACTCGAGACTCAAGACTCAAGTCTATTCTCACTGACAGTCTTTCTAATCCAGTGACGAAGGAAATCCAAAGCCGAAGTATATGGTTGAGGATTCGATCCTATCCTCTGGAAAAGATTCTTTGGTTGGATAAATATTTCGGATTCTTCTATTGTTATCTAGATCGATTGAAGATCCGATGGTCAACGAAATATTCTTGGAAAGTTCTATTCTTGGAAACCAAGATCCTAATTGTATGGGTGAACAGGATTGATGGGCTATCATCAGGTTCCTTAAATAGCTCGGATGATCTTCCTGATTGATTCCGTCCAACGGGTAGATTGGAGGAATTCCTTTGGTAAGTGCCAACGGCTATGAAGGCATAAAGGAGTATAAAAGGAAGACGTTCTAGTTGTTTTAAGTACGTGAACGATAGAAAAATTCCAGAGTCTGAAGACCTTTGATTGTTAGTCGATACAGTTCGAGCGTGATTGTATACACAGAGAGTGTTTATACTTGGTGACACCTTGAGCGAGTGTGGTAGATCATCTACACCTAGAAATCAAGGAAGATCAACATTGTAACATCTCTTTGTTCATAGTGGAATCCAGCCAATCGGCTGTCAGTGCAGAAGAGTGGACGTAGGCTTGAATCAAGCCGAACCACTATAAACCGCGTGTTCAATTCTCTCTTTCCTTTACTCAGTCTTACGATTGATTTTTTAATTATTGCAAATCCTTCAACTGTCTAAGTATTGCGCAATCTTAAAGAAAATTTTTATATACCTATTCACCCCCCCTCTAGGTACTCGTACTAGCTATATCAACACGAACGTGGCTTCGTCGAGCGCATTTCGCAAGCTTCTTTGGACTTCGATCTTGGAGAGACTAGCTCTCGCTCGATCACCAATCCAAAGCTTGATGTCACCACCGCCGGAGTCATCGATTATCTCTATCGTGGACAGGTACTCCTTGAAACAGAGTCTAGCTTAGTTATATCAGCGACCACCTTCCTTGCAAACTCGGTTCCTAATCCACAGCGTAATCAACCGCAATAGAACTCGGACAACAGCGAGGGCATAGCAGGAATGAACTGAAATCATATTTAGAATTTAGTCAGATGCAAAATGACCTGATTCAGCTGTGGGCGTCATCAATGAGTCAGCGAAGTCCACAAACGGCTTCAAGCCATCGCCCTAAGAAACTCAATGCCGGGTACGCACAATCCCGAGGCCGAAGCCCAAAGCAATGCTAAAGAGGGGCAGATGACGGAAGAAGAGGAGGCTGGAGCGTGGTGCTTGAAGGATCGCGGAGCGAGCGTAGTCGGATTGAGATCGAGACTGTCACAGGCAAGGCGGTGATAGTGATGGCTCCCGGAGAGGGGAAAACCCAAACAGAGTAGCCATCGACGGTAGCAGAGACATGCCGGCGGTGGGAGAGGAGCTGCGCCGGAGGTGGAGGCGGAGGCGGAGGCGCAGCCACGGCGAGTTGAGCTAAGGGTCCTACTGGCTCGAGTTATGGGCTGAAGCAATGGGCTGGGCTGCGCTCGTGGTTGGGCCGGGCTGCATAGGGCCAAACTTAGGGATGGGCTGGAGCTTTATTATTGTCCTTTCTCTCTCTCTTCCTTTTCTTTATCCTTTTTTTTTTAAACTTTTCGTTTTTGTACTTATTTATTTTTCTATTAAAATGCATTTGTGATTTGTCAAGCGCTAAGCATCTCATAAAGGAGATATTACGTGCGTATTACCACGTTGGTGCGCTTTGTAACAAGATGTTGTAAAGTACTCTATATGACAAACTCAACATGTGTAAGGAAATATAAATGCCACAAAATTAAGAAGCAATCTCTTCATAGAACTTTTGTCTCCCATGATCGGAAATAACAAGGACATTCATATTTAATTTAGCATTTCAAAAGAGACGGTCGAACAAACTTTGAAAGTTTTGATGTACTTTTCTTAGAAACTTGTCTTTAGGTAGAGAATGCAACAACAAACTGCTAGGAATTCTCTCTAATTACCAATGTAATATGGATAAAGCCATACAAATTCAGGACTAAGCTTTTTCCCCTTTCTCCTACCATAGATGGTCCTGACGAATAAACCATTGGTGCATGCAATTAGGAGTTGAATGAAGACCATGACCTATTTATGTAGCATATTTTAATAGACTTATCCATTACAGGTCATTATTAAAATATTGGTCTTCACTGTTCGGCCAATCACTTTATTATTGCAACTAAGACATGCTAACCCTGTATAATAATAACACATAACCATGATTGAGCATTTTTCAAGGACCAAAATATTATGCAATTAATGTTAGCCCACATTTTATAGAAATTTTGAACGCATTATGGTCGAAACTTACAATCTTCCTATTAGTGTTGCACTATTGGTCTTTTAAGCAAATGTTTTGGTATTTTCGAATGTGTCGAGCTAGTAATGATATGATCATTACTAGCTAAAAAGAACTCAAAATTCAACATTTTACAACCGGAAGAAAAAAGGTCTCTTATGGAGGATTGAACAATATTGAAAGCACACTCAGGGAAGAAATTGCCTCTTGACCGAGCAAAACATTGAGAGTTTCATTGAATCTTGGAGCCACCACTTGACTATCTAAACCAATCATGGTCATTACGTGACCATATCAAATCATTGAGATTTTCCCACAATCTTGTATAATGCTAGGCAAAGTTAACAAGGATCACCACATTAACCGACTCAACAATATTATATACTCAAGTGTTCACGACATAATTGCTACAATCATAAAGCTTAAATCCATCAATGCATTATTTGCCAGGAAATCCGTGCAAATGACATTCAAATTATATACCACTTTTATCATCATTAGGGATCACACAAGATATAGTTCGAACTCTGGTGCTCAAACACATCAATAGCACGGCTAGAATTAACTCAAAGTTCTAAAAACTCAAAAAATGAAAATAAAAATAAAAAATCAAGTAGATTACAAAATATGTTGATGACAAAAATTAGCATCAGAAAAGTGGTGCCTATATAGGGTCATGCCATAAATTATCTTGATGGTCTAATAATTAAGTTAAAGCATGAAATTAACATGTGACTGTAGCTTCAATTCTCAGTGAACACATGACCACCAGGCAAAAACTGATCTGAACAAGAATCAAGCTTCTCCTCTCGAGCTTCTTGAGGAAATTCTGTGATTGGAAAAGTAGTAAATGGCACATGCATTAAAAGGCAGAGTGCATAGAATCATTTAAAGCTACTTTATGCAATGTTAGATGTTTAACTACATCATCTTATAAAAAAAAAATACAATTTTAAACAGCGCCAATAATATTCAAACAAGTCTCTATACTCAAAGGTCGTTTGAACATACATTTGTGATAAAATAATTAACTGTTTCTGATATCACACACAACCAGGAGAATATCTTATTGTGCTAGAATCGGCACCAATGATATCACATCCAGAATTGTGCTTTACATGTAGAATACAAAGAGCCACAAAACTATAGTTCAAAAGTAATTTCATGACGAGATCACCTCAAAAATGGGAACTACCTTGAATTGCAAGTTTGACGGAAGAGCAAGGATGTTGTCTAACTTCATATTGAAGACCTTTATAGTGTCCTCGTTGTGACTGGCTACTATCATACAAGGAAATCTATAGCTATAGGTATACTCCATCTTAGCATGAGCATCATATCCTACTGCCATAGCAAGAAACATAGCCACAGCACCATAATTCATGCCATTCCCTTTCAACAGGACTATAGAAGGTTACACCATGCAGTCCACTTACTATATGCACAAGTAACTGACAATCATTTAACATGCAACAGAGTTGCATCATAATACCATACATGTTGTCCATGATGTTCAGAAAAGTGACAATCATAATCCAAAGGTCTTACCTAGTCGTGCGAAGCCATGAGAGGTTCAACAGGAAGAACCAATGCACACAGATCTAATAAGAAGCCTGAGTAACCCATGACCTGTGAGGCTTTGGAGCTGAAATCCAAATATTAGCATTTAGTACTTATATATAATATTTAAACTAATCATATACTGCACAATGTCATATACATCAAATGAATGAAAAAGGATGGGAAGATGGCAATGAGAAATGACATTCAAGTTACAGAGTTCTATATAACATAGAAGGAAATCAAATTAATTATATAATTGCCTGGACAGATTATTTCAAGGCCATATTATCTGTATGTAATGAGTTGCCAAAGCGTACTTATTATCTTAGAAGCACGAAAAGGTTAAGGTCAGATTAGTCTCTTGAAATATATGCAACTAAAGAGCTCAAATTGGAGAATTGCTCGACCAAGAATCATATATGTTAGTAATTCACAATAAGGATCAAGAAGATACTTCTCTCAATGAGTCTAATGAACGGATTAGCTATCAAGATACTGCACTTTGTCTTTTTCCTTAACCAAGGACACGACATCCCATTTCTCAAATGACAATCTGGCTACGAATACCCAGTCTAGAGGAAAAAGCTACATTTGATAAACAAGGCATTTGAAAATTGGCCAAAAGAAAAGACTGTGCATCTATTACTCTTACCTACACCCATTCTTTGCAACCATTATATGGCTGAACACTGTTCCATTGAATCAACTATACTTAGGTTGCCTTTGATCAGATTTCCATTACTGCAAGAGAAACAAGAAAAAAGTTGGAAACATTCATAAATCACAGACATTTGAAAAGGGGAAAAAAGATTAAATTTCTGTGGAAGCAACCAACTATTTCTGATGATTCTGCTTTTTCACCTAGCTCGTCAGCTTGAAACCCAAAACAGATTCTATTTGAAAAACATGTCCAAACACCGTGCAAGAGATAATTTAGCAGAATAATTGACAGAGCCTTGTCAGCTTGAAAAACATGTCCAAATACCACGCAAGAGATAATTTGGCAGAATAATTGACAGAGCCTCGTCAGCTTGAAACCCAAAATAGATTCTATTTGGAAAACATGTCCAAATACCATTCAAGAGATAATTTAGCAGACTAATTGACAAAGCACTATGCAAGTATCATCCAAGCAAAAACAAGTTCACGGATAAAGGATGCTTAATTTAGGAAGTTTACATTTAGGTCTGTACTACAGAAAACAGATATTCAAGCAAGCATATTAACTCTGAAGTGTACTATTTAAATCATTTGACAATAACTAGGCTATACAACTTGGCAAACTTCTTGCATCAAATTAAAAGAGGTGTGTTTGGGTTAGGGCTTAAACCTAATGTCCTTCAAGATCAAACAACATGCTATAAACATGGCATACTTTGAGGCTTTTAATACAGATGGACAAGTTCTCTCATGGAGTTATTGGCATTGGTGATCTGATTGAGAGAAGATTTATGGATTACTTGTATACTAATACTAGGATGGGTTTCAATTAGCTCCATCTTCCAAACGTCGCATATGAACCATGCTCCCTATTAACAACAGTCTCATTCTATCATGAAAATATACAATAATTAGGGCTAGTTTTTGAGATTCACAAGGTGGTCCTTTATCTACAAGGAGCATCCTCTTGCTTGATGTCGTATTCAGAAAGGCAATGAACTACTTCATGTTTCCCACAATACTTTTCACTTGTAATCAGATTATTAAGAGCAGCATACTTGAGCTTCTTCTTTTAAAACTAATAATTCAACAGAAAGACATCATTTGTAATCTAGATTAGCCACTCTATGCGCTGCTCCAATCACAATGAAGCAGATTCTATTTCACTAAGTTTTTAACTTTTATGTCAACAAAGTCTTGAGTAAAAAATTAATGACTTCTGAACGAGGTTAGGAAACACGAAATGTCAAATCATGGCAGCATTAGACAGATGAAAAATCATACTAGAAACAAAGCCATACACCACAATTTAGGAAGCACATGCCCTCATGTATGCACGAAGAGACAATTGCAAGTAATAAACAAGAAAAGATATTTCTTTATCGAGTACATTGCCCATGGCATATCAAAAATTCCTCAGTTAAAATATCATATTTATTTGAAGAAGCTAAGCTTGCTAAATACTGGAAACACATGCCATACACCACAATTTAACAAGCACATGCCCTCATGTATGCAAGAAGAGATGATTGCAACTAATAAACAAGAAAATAGATTTCTTGATAACATTTTCCATGTCATATCAGAAAGCATAAATTCCTCATAGTTAAATAATCATAATTCTTTGAAGATGTTATATTTACCGTTTTAAAAACATTAAGGACATCAAAGAATCTCACTAGAGTGAAAAAAACACAAGGAAGAAGAAATGAAGATCAGAGGGGAATGGGAAAAGGAAAGAAAAAACTAAGGTTACCTTAACTTATAGTACTTCCTAGAAAAGTAAATTTTTTAGGGCAAACAAAAAAAAAAAGGAAATGTCTAACAAGTCACATTGATTTTAAAAATAAAAGGAAACAAAGAAGGGAAAGAAAGATATAATATTAACTTAACTTCTTGACACTTCTGGAAATTTGAGTTTCTTAGATTGAGACTTGGAAAAGAACAAAAAAGGTGGAAAATTAGTTCCATAAACCTCCATTTCATTTCATGGTTATGTGTTGCAATATTAAAAGTGTGGCAACAAACAGAATTACTATGAAACCATATCTATCATTAATCAACATAAGGAGTCATATAAACCTCTAGTAAGCTATACTTGTCAATAGACAGACGTCACAATTTCAAAGGGGGGCTAAGTAGATATGAAATCAGCAACAAAAGCAAGTTCCGAAACTGACCGAATGCATGCCTCAGAGGTACTTTAATGCAATGACTATTGATCCACAGCCTCCAAATTTATCATTTGCACAGCCATTGTCACGCCCCGATCCTTGGGCACGCACACATTCTTCTCACTTGGTCGATTTTATAATGCGATATCCCAGGATAAAGTATCGCCGACCCTTTCGTTTATTAAGCACATGCGGAAGCAGTTAAAATCCCCAGACAATAAAACGATGGGATAGAAAAGCAGGGCCATATTTTTCATATTGAAATTTATAATCAAACTTTTATACAAAACACATACCACTTCATAACTATTCATATCAAAAAGAGATCTCAAAAGAAGATAGGATCTCAGTCCATCCAAACGGTACTCAAGGCCCCTCTCGGGGCTATCTTCTTCTTCCAAAAATCCTTCTCTTTAGATCTCACCTCCGAGTTCTCCTCCTCGGATTCCTCCTCCTCAGCTCTTCAGCGGGGTCCTGAAGTTGTTTTCCCCAAACTGGGATGAGACTACGTCTCAGCGAGTTCTACCCCACTAAGCCTGATTAGTAAACTATTATACTAAAGGCTGCCTAAACACTCACAGGGCAGAGGACTTACCTTGGCCTCAGATCCCACTTGCAAGTCAATACAATTCACAATAAACATCCATTCACTTCAAACAAATCGAACCAGTCGATTACATGTCATACGAATCAATCCCCACTATGGGATATTTAAAAGCTAGGCCACGTGCATTCTTCAGGACGACCTTCCAAGTCTCCGAGTTCACGTGCCTCGAACTTTGGGCCCACGTGCATTCTCTCAGGCGACCTTTTCGCCAAAGTGATACATCAAGTCACCGAGCCCACGTGCCCTTTTAGATGCCTGGGCCCACGTGCATTCTCTCAGGTACTATTTCACCAAAGCGATGCATCAATTCGTCGAGCCCACGTGCCCTTTTAGATGCCCGGGCCCACGTGCATTCTCTTAGGTGCATTTCACCAAAGCGATGCATCAATTCACCGAGCCCACGTGCCCTTTTAGATGCTTGGGCCCACGTGCATTCTCTTAGGTGCTATCTCACCAAAGTGATGCATCAAATCACTGAGCCCACGTGCCCTTTTAGATGCCAAACTCTGTCACCGAGCCACGTGCATTCTCCAGGATGACATACCGAGTCTCCGAGCCACGTGCATTCTCTCAGGTGACCTTTTCACCAAGGTGACATATTCAACCACTGAACTCACGTGCATTCTCCAGGTGACATTCCAATTCATCGAGTCATGTGCCTCTTTCAAGTGGTTACCAATCTACTTTCAATACAGACAATCAATGCCAACGATTTCTCAATCAAATAATTAAATCAACTCCACAAAGCATTATAAATACTGAATAACATACTTGGCCATGTACCAATCAACAATTTAATCTCAATCAATTCCAATCAATTTAAGGTAAATTCCTAAAATATCACAATTTATTTAATTCCATACAACGTGGAGCTCAAATAAATAAACGGACCATGCCACGACGATCAGCACGAGATTTCGGTCGTTGGCCATCAAAATCTTAATTTCCAAAAAATAAATAAATAAATAAATAATTTCGAAAATTAATTAATAATTATTAAAAATTCCATTTAGCTCAAAATAAAGCCAATTTAAATAAATGGACTGCACCATGATCATCACCATAATATTCCGGTTCCAGGCCATCTCAGTTGAATTTTCGAAAAATAAATAATTATTTAATTTAATTCCGAAAATTAATATTTAAATACTAAAAAATCCACTTAGGCCCGAAAAGCCTAATTGGAGCCCACTAAGGGCCGGGAAAAATCCTGAGGCACTTCCAATAATTAGTAGACCACGTCTACTTGCTAATTGCGCAATCAATTTATTTAAATCGCATCACAATTGACTAATAATTGCTAATTTATTCTAATCTAACAACCTAAACATAATTAATTAAGTCTAAACCAACATTAAGCATAATTAGCCACTAATCCTGGATTAGTGAGATTACTCACCAAATCGCGCGCAAATCGGATCAATCCGACGGCGGCGATGCGAGGAACAATTCTTCCCAAAGCGGGCCTCGGGTTCGGGGCCCGGAAACGGCCCAAAACGGGCCTAAAGCCGCTGGAAACCCATTCGTGGGTTTACTAGTTTGGCCGCAAAACAGCAAGAAAGAGAGAGGGTTGGGGGCGGCAAGAGGTCGGGAGAGCGGGTGGTGGCTTGGCGAGGCTGAGCGGTGGCCCACGGTGGCCGGAGGTGGCCGCATCGTGGCCGAACGGAGCTGGACAGAGGATGGGCAGCAGCTGGATTGCGCGGGGGAGCACGCCTGAGCGCGAGGGATGGCCGGCGGAACGCGCGGCATTGTGCGGGCGGGCGTTGCGGGCGGTTCGGCTCCGGTGCGGAGGCGGGACGGGCGACGGTGGTCCTCGGCGAGCTGCTGCTCTTCTTTCTTGGTTTTGGTCTGGTTTGCACAAGGAAGAACGAAGAAGAAGAAGAAGGTCACGTGGGGGAGAAGAGAGAGGAGAGAGAAGAGATAAGTGAGAAAACTTTGACTAGTCAAAAGGGGGAGGAGAAAGCAAAATAGGAAACGGCAAGGAACAAAAGGAGAGAGTGTGGGCGTGGGGAATCGCACGAGGGTGAGAGGAGAGGAGAGAGGAGAGAGAAAGAAAAGAGAGAAAAGAAAGAAAAGAGAAGAGAGGGAGAGAGAGAAAAAAGAAAAAATAAAATACATAATGCCTTTATGTATATTTTTCTTTTCTCTTTTTCTTTTTATTTTCTTTCGGGCTTCAATTTTTCCCCCGATAATTTCTTTATTGAAATTTTGGACCCGTCAATAAATTGATGAGCGATGAGACAGGATCCTATTTATCTAGTCAAATTAAAACCCGAAAATCTGGATGTCACAGCCATAATATGCTTCCTCTACACCTAAAAATGGCTAAGAGTCATCTAATCATATTTGAATTAATAAATTTGATGAAAGTTTAGTATTATTTCAGTATGACCAACATATGTATCAACGATTGATAATGCTGCTGCTGCACACATTATGCTTGGTTCACCTCACATAAAGGGAGCATGTTGAAAATTTCTCTGCAACTTCTGCAGATGAAAATCCAGCCCACCGCCACTGCTCAAGAAGAATATCAAGAGCTTCCATCTCTGCATGTCTTGTTGCCTAGGAAAAAAAACAAGGAGAAAAATATAGAAAGCATATCAAATTTTGAAAATTTGTCAGAGAGAAAGTTGCTTGTAGTGTAGTTTCAACATAAATTTAGGAAATGCATTTCCTGAAACATGTTTTCTCCTTCACATTTATTTATTTATTTTTACTCTTGCTTAACGTTTGAGTAGGTGCATCTCTCAGTGCCATTCTTCCTCTTAGAGTTGAGAGCATTTGTAGAGCAAATAAAAAATAGTTAACAAAAGCAAATAATGACAACACAATATAACTTGTCTTCTTCCTCTTCAAATTGCCTCTTTCGTATTTGCTCCATGTTGGCTATACTTTTAAGGCTTGATGGTGGTCATCCTTTGCTCGGTATGCAGACTAAGTGAGGGAGCTTAGAGTGCATACAATGTAACATAGGGACAGGATTTTTGTCAAAGCCAATTGCGTTAGATCATGAATCCTATTGGGAAAATCACTTTCTGTAAGACAGAATCATCGATATACCTTATCCGGAAATTTCTTATCTATCTTCACATACCTACAACACTGAGAATCTAAGAGAGGATCTTATGCATGAAGCATGGACAACTCTCTTTGCTCCTTGCTATTAGGTATTCAATCTAATTTATAGTACTCAAGCGTTATATTCTTCGAAATTTTACATGAAATTGCAGTTAAACTCCCCATACTTGAGATTTTGCAAAGTCTCTTGACTCGCTTCCCTCAACTTTAGAATTTTGCATCTCTCACAACACCTTATTAATCAGGAGAGGTGAAGCCACCATAACAACTCGCTCTCATGTAATGCAAAGCAAGAAATAGTATCCAGAATAATCTATAAATTTATAATCCGTTGAAGCCATCAAGAACACGTTAACATTTTCAAGCATGCAATACAGCACAATCTATGAGCGGTCAACATTCTGGTCCAGAAGCTTGTAACAGCTTTATTTCAATCCAAAAAAATAAATGTAATTCGTCTATTCTCTCTCTCCTGATTAAAGCTTTTTCTTTGATTATTCTCGGTTTGAAATTCAGACAGAGCATGATGGCACGGGAGAATTGTGAAACATCGTACATAGTAAAGCAAGATTCTTGCTATTGTTAGCCATAGTCATATTTTATGAAAGAATAATGGGAAAAAAACCATTTACAGCCCAATAGTGCATAGAAAATTCCACTCTTCAACAGATTTGTTCAGATATACTATATTAGCATTTATTAAAGAAATGTTTAAAGTAGAAACACAAAAAAGATTAACAATAACTGTGAGTGGATAATATGATGGTATCAATTCAGAACAACAGCAAAGTGCTGTCCAAAATTTATAAAAGGGGTGGAGAAGCAATGATAAACATTCGGATCATATATCCTAGCTAAAAGGTCAAGATCTTGCAGGTCCTGTATAATATACTTGTCACAAACTTTCAAGTAATGATAATTAATATATTCTCATCCTATAATTCAGATGCAAATCCTGCCTGACACTTCAACTGATATGGCCCTAACAACACTAAAGCAAAAACTGCAACTAATTTGAGAAACTACATGTTGCTCATTCCAATGTGTCTTATATTGGTATGTCACAAGTTTATCCTTCATTATCAGGTTACACTCAAACATTCAAGAAGCATCTAGTAATTTTAGCTTGTCGGTCATTTTCCTTCATAAAAGCTATAGCACATAAGGATAAAAAGAGAATTTCAAACTGTTGCTAAGACCTAATAATTCATAATCAACAATCAGCTTCTTGTGCTTTTGTCTCTATTCTACTAAATAACTTATGTAAACTCTGTGTTTCTAGTGATCATTTCTTTTTCATATCCACAGTCCACAGGGCAAAAGAAAATAACCACCTAACCAGTTATACATGGGCACCAACCAATGTTCATATTACTCTCACACTCCCAAGTAAATTTGTTTTTCAATTCTCTGTAGTTGCCAGAGTCAAGAAGTGGTTAAAGGACTCGACCGTCAAGCGACCTTTCCTGGTGGCTTGTCATCTCATTGCAACTCCTTCATTGCTTTATGGGTTTGGCCCTTCAAGTGCCTCAAAAACATAGAGACGGAGCCCTATCCAAGAGTTTCTCAGAATTCAATTCTCCTGGAAAACCTATCACCTGCTACATATCCGTTTGATGATAAGTACATACTACACATCCACATTTCCTAGACACCTCAAAAACACCCAAATCCCTCCCTCCCTCCCTTTCAACCTACAGCACCAGCTTGTTTTTCCTTTGAACCTAGACTTTATCTACTTCTTTCAATAAACTGCCACCCATGAAACTTTTCTATACCTTCTAGAGATTGTCACCGATTTTGCAGCGTCTAACGTCAATAACCTATAAATTCACTATCAAGCATCCACAGACAAAACTTACAGAGAAACACCGATTCGGCATCTCTCGAACAAATTCAAGGACACATCCTTTAAGTTCCCAATTGCAGCACCAACCGAATCAAATTCAAAATCCATCTCAAGTATTAAATCAACTTAATAAAATTCGGATGTGTTAAGCGTTACCTGATTTATATAGTAAGCTGCATGAAGCCCAGAACCTCACGAGAGAATCATTCACACGAAGCTACGTAGCCAGTCTCCATGCCTTCCGTCGGCGGCAGCAGTCCGTCGCCTCCGCTGGCCGGTCTCTGTCAGTCGTCGGTTCGCTAGGGACTCTGTTTCCGGAAGACAAACTTCTTCTTCTATTCGTCGCCTCCGTTGGGAGGCGGCGATCTTCAATGCGTTAGAGCTCACTGGTGTCGTACGATGGAGTTGGAAGTTTGGCTATGGCGGAGAAAAAGGAGGGAGAGCTCCCAACAACGGGAAAATCAAAGAAAATTAACGAAGAGAAGAAAGAAATACAGAATTCTCTTTGGGAATTAAAGTTAACTAACTAGGGTTATTTAAAGTGGATTTGAGCTAACTAACTAAAGAAATAATATATTTCTATAATGATGGAAGGGTACAAAGACGAAAATCAGTTTTGATAAATTTATTTTATTTCATAAAAATTGACATTGGTGGTTTTGAAAAATTCGTTCATAGAAGAATGACATAACTGGGCAGGTTTCATGAGTCCACGTGCTCGAATCCATTTCCCGTTATAGTTGAGTGAAGGGAGAATGATTGAGATTACTCCGTATAAAATGCATGAGTTAGGCTTGGATGGAGGGAAGAATCTATGCGAAACTAAGTGTAAATAAAAACAGATGCACAGGAATTAAGATTACATAGAAAAGAAATAAATTTTGAACGAAAATACGACGAAGTGAAAGTGGCAAAAACCGAAGGTGTTAGTAAAAAAAACAAGGAAAACAAAGATAGATAAAACTCACGGAGAGGGTATTCTTGTTTGAGCGCTCGTCTCTCTCCTTTGATGCCTTGGTCCTTTATACTCCATGGAATGGAAGTTGTTCGTGCCTTCTCTTCCAATTTTACCTCCGCCAGCATCAAATGCCCATCCCACGTTGATAAACCGCACGATCACTTCCCACTTCTTTTACATGCGCTAGAATCCCTTCACGTTCTAACCAGATCATCCTCCATCCCGACCACATTCCACGTTTGCATGCTTTGCCACAGGTAAGAGCTTGTGATCTTTCTCTTGTTTGACTTTTCTTCGCAAGAAATGTGCTATTCACGCATGAAATTATTCGCCCGAGCCTCCTCCTCATGTAAATCTCTAGCCACAACCTTTGCATGCTTTCTTGGTCGAACTCATTTTCTCAATATTAAGTCGAGAAATAGGGCGACCTCCTCTCCATGGGGCTGATCATTTCCATCGTTGCAGCTGGCAAAGCTAATGCCAATTAAAATGGACACATCAAGTACCTCAATGTTAATATATGGGTAAAAGTGGGTACTAACATCAGGTTATAAGTTTTTTTGAGAAACGAAAATGAGAAGAACAAAATAAAAAATAATGCATTGTAATCAAAGTTAAGGAGTTCATTTACCTACGAATTGCTTCCTTGGCAAGTTTCAATCATTCTAACAATAAAAGTTGCAAGCCAACACTAGCATGCTCATCTCTACTGGTCGAATTGGAAGTCATTATATTCTTGGTTTGCATGCCATGAGGGAGAATAAGCTTAGGATTTCCTTTTGATACTATTTGACTATGTTCCTCACTCCTCCTTTGACAATCTTGCAAGTCAATCTGTAGATTTGTTTTGGTCAAATTATCTTTGTGCATAAGTGGACTCTCAACTTCAAAATCTGTTAGTTCAAGATCAACCTCATGGAGTAAAGCTAGATCGATCAGCCGATTGTCTTGAATCCCAATCTTTAAATCATCTTCAAGTGGCTTGCATATTATTCGAAGTCCCCACTTTTTCACATTTGCAGTTGATACCGTAAGGCTAAAGTGTACATAACTCCTATCAATTTGACCAAAATTGACTTCTCCCCATAGATCATATGGTGTGAAAAACAAAAGCAAGATTTGATCCGAATCCTTCGTGAAGAAGTGTCTTCCTCCTTTGCAATCTCTCATTTCACCATGCACATGTGGTAAAATCTCAAATATTAACGGATACTTTGTCTGATCATCATTACTGAAAACAGCACAGAGAGCGACTATAAGAAACTTATCATACAAGTCCTCTAAAGCCATGAATGATACGGATCTCTCTTCAATAGGGAGGATCCACTCTGGCATCTCTTCTCCAAGGATCCAAATTATGTAATCAGAAGGTGCCTGCTATAAGGATAGACCATTAGAAAGTACCAAAGTTTGAATCAATAGTACTCAAATAAAAGAATTCATTTTGAGTTTAGTGATTAATCCTAGCGAATTCCACTTCTATAGCTCTCTAAAAGAAAAAAGATTCATTGACCCTTGCTTGCATTAACATACAACTCTCATGTGATATAAATAATTCCTGTAAGAGTATGTAGCCAGCTTTATTACATGCAAACACTTTATATTTGTTTGCTTTTCTTGAGCCTTTGCATTTACTACTATTGCAATATACAAGAAGATAACACATCCAGCATTCTTGAGCCGTTGCATTTACTACTATTGCAATATAAAAGAATATGACACATCCAACATATACTCTGAGAGAAAGGGAGAGAGAGAGAGAGAGAGGCAGAGAGAGAGAGAGTCTAACTTGGTCGAGAGAGGGAAGGCCAGTCACGGTCAACACTCTACGGATAAAAGCAGATGAAAATACATCTCCATCTTTTTGTAGAGATTCACAATTATTAGCTGAAAGAATCTTCAAAAATGGTGGAAGCTCGGGTATTTCTTGTAACTCTTGGCAAAATGAAATTGCATGTACGGTCAAATGATCACGTTCACGAATAGATGTTGGAAGGCTAGCAGCTTGGCTTTCCCCCAGAAGTCATTCTTGCAAGAAGGGAAAACATGAAGGATTCCCGAGAAATTCTATTCCGCATAAATTACATCCCATAAGAGATAAAAAGAGTAAATTTGAAAGTCCACTATTCATGTGCAGATCAGCTGAATCCTCATATTTTGGAAATCCTATTAAATTTGTACAATATGCAAGTTCCAAGAGTTCAACGTTTTGTAACTTGTAAATGCTAGATGGAAGACTTATCAAGTTCTTGCAATTACTTAAATCCATTGTTTTCAAAGAGACAAGATTTTCTATTGATACAGGAAGTTCTTTTATAGTGGTCCCCTGTAAACAAAGCTTTTTCAAGCCTTCAAGTTGATGTGGAATATTAGGGAAATTGTCAATTTTTCTGCACCCCCTTAAATTCAACGACTGCAACTTGTCGTGATATGCAATAGACTCATGGGCTTCTACCAAGTTTTTGCAATCACAGAGAACCAATTCCTCAAGATTTGGTGTACAAGAAAGGTCAGGCATATGAACCAATGATTCGCAGTTACTAAAATTAATGTACTTCAATTGCTGGAAGTCCTGCAAAAACAATGAAACCAACATGTCATTGAAAGGTACCATAATTTGATTTTTTGAGAATTACATATTGTATTGAGGAATTAGTAAACAATTAGAAACTTTACTAGTAATTACAAATATATACGTATATATTGTAAGAGATTGTGATTTAGAGATGATAAATCAAAAAGCTATTGAATGTTGGTCAGATGCAGGCCACGTGGTAAAACTATGCCATATGTCATGTCACGTGGTAATCAAAAAAGTGAAGTGAAGTGCCAAGAAGTCAACCATGCGAGTTGTCAATTCTTGAAAGTCGTTGCTCAACAAGTGCATTTTTTTGATGATTGTTATATGAGTAGAATATAGCCGTTAATATTTTGAGAACTCTCGGCCGGAGAACAGGAAATGAGTCAAAGCACCATTGACTGTTTTGGTCAAATAGTTAGAAGTCCAATTAATGTAACAGCACCTATAGACTGCATTTTGGGAAATCTCGATATCATTTAGAGGAAAGGATTGTATGGGCAATCTAGACCTCAATGACAACTCCAACCAAGTCCCAACGGCTCTCATGTCTTCAAAAGCATCTCTAAGGGATGGATTGAAGATGTCTATTAAATAGGATCAAAGTAGCTAAAAAGGGTTGGATGTAAAATTGAGAAAGCTTGTTCTATTATATCATCTTTTTGTCATGGTCAAACTATGCTACTATCTATCTATAATACTCTCTACTTGCTACTTTGTATTCAGTGATAAGTGGATGTGTACTAGAATGATGGCATTACTTTTGTTCTATTAATGTTATACATCCAATAATAGAGAAATTCGTGTTGATTGTAATTTCTCTTAAAGATTACTAGTGAATTGCAAACCACGTTGAGGTTGTTACCCGAAAAAGTGAATGTAGGCTTGGGATAGAGTCAAATCACTATTTATTGTTGTGTGCTTTTTTCTATGTGTACATTATTGCTTGTAATTCTTTAACAGCAACACCAGCTTGGTTGATACTTCCAAACCTGTTTTTGCTACTATCAAAGTACATCACGTTTTCTTCCACAAGATAAATTGTTTTAAGTTTTCAATTTGATCTAGTTAGCCCTCTCTAAATTGTTTTGCTAACCCTAATGATTTCTTCATATTTATCCAAGGTTTGACTGAGGGCAATGGTTGAACTCCTTTGAATGTTGTCAAGGTGTGACTTTCTTTTATTTTTTGTCTCTCTTCATCCGCAACCACAAAAAAAAAATAGAGCGGGAAACTCTTGTTTAGCCATGCACAGGAGTGGGTTGTGTGCATTGACGATTGTAACTCTGTAATTCTTTGATTGATTATTAGATTATTTGCTATTAGATATCCCGGTGGAGTGGGTATTGATACTAGACCAAGCCAAATAAAATCTCTTATGATCTTTATTGTTTCTCGTTTATTTCATTGATGATTTCACATTCACTTAGTTTCAAGGTCAAATAGCTTCTGCATTATTTTACAACATATTTCAATACTAAAATTTCAATTTTCTTATGATGTAAGGACCTTAAAAAAAATTAAATCTCTAAATATCTTTCCCTTTCCACGTATCATTCTCTTATGACTTAATGACCTTCATAAAAAAAATTCAAATATTGAAATATCTTTCTTTCCCACAAACATTTATAAAATTTCCTAGTTTTGTGTATTTATTTTGTTTACGCTTAAATTTTCAAAAGCCAAATTTGTTGCATGAAAGAATATTTCTAAAGCAAGTAGTTAGGGTCATTTTGAAAGAAAAGAGAGAAGTGCTTTCTATAATGCAGGAACACCACTTTCTCTTGTGTACTAGAACATATAAGATACATGTATATATGCTAATGAAGTATAAAATAAAAAAGTCTATGTAGGTAATTGCTCACCTTAAATTGTTTTGGCACTTCGGTAATACTGCATTTACTCATACAAATTCCCATTAATTTCTTTGGACCAGAGGAAAATTGAGGAAACCAGGAAGCACAACCAGCCCATTCAAACCATCTTAGCTCATTAGGAAGACATATAGGACCTTGGAAAGAATTATGCAGATTGTGCATGATGAGCAATCTCAACCTGCTCACTTTTGTAAAAGCATTAGGCTTGATATATATCTCTTTTTGCTTCGGTGGCTCCAATACTATGGCTTTTACTGCACAATCTCCCTGTATATATGAGACTATTTAAGTAATGCATATTTAGTAATTAGAGTCAAAGACAAGGAGGACAATTTTAACTATATTTGCAAGTATTACCATGTCGCGAGACAGAACATCAAGAACATCATCATACAGCCAAAGCCTGCTGCGTCTCCAGGGATCATCGCGACATTCTTGGTTCACGATATCCATACCCATCAATTGAATCAAGTCATGCATTTCTATGATTCTATGCTCAATACTTATCAAGGACCTCTCAATGAGAATTTCTAATCCTATAGCTATCTCAAAATCACAACTATCAATAACTTTCTTTATGTACTCACTATCTTGCCCCTTAAAGAAGCAAGCAATGTGGAGAAAAATCTCTTTTTCATTATCCTCTAGTCCATCATAACTTATTTTGAGCACATTATTAATGGTTTTGTGAGGAATCCTAGAAAACTTCTTTAGTGTACTTTTCCATTCATGTTCTCTTCTACCACATAAGAAGGAACCCAGTACCTCAATTGCTAAAGGAAGGCCTTCGGCATGATTCAGAACACTATCCACTAGATCTGTCCTAATTTTTAGTTTTTGATGTGTCTGAAAAGCATGCTTACTAAGTAGCTCGTGAGCTTCACTGTCCTCCAATGCTTTGACTTCGTACACATGATCTTGATCTATCTTGTGACAAGTTAGCAAATGTTTATCTCTTGTAGTAATGATGATCCTACTTCCATTACCAAACCACTTGCCTTCTCCTGCTAAAGCATTTAATTGATGCAAGTCATCCACATCATCAAGGATAAGGAGAACTTTTTTGCAACAAAGTCTATCCCGTACTAGATTAGTACCTGCATCGACATTGGACACTACTAATCTTTGTTTCAATAATAATACCTCCGATAGTAATTTTTCTTGCAAAGCAACTAAATCCCTACAACCTTTTGACGTTTCTCTAACATTTGCCAAAAAAGTTGAACCTTCAAATTGTCTGAAAATATCATTATAAATGGCTTTAGCTAAACTTGTCTTTCCTATGCCTCCCTTTCCCCATAATCCCATCATAAGAACACCATCATCAGACTCAAGGTTTAACATGGATTTTAGCTTAACCACTCGGGAATTAATCCCAACCGGATGCTTAGCAACATGCAAAGGTGTTCGGTCTAGAAGAGTGGAGATCTCCTTCACAATTCTTTCTATAAGCTCTGACTCATCTCTGATAAAGACAAAAAAAAGAAGAAGTTGTAAGATCATTTTTAGCAATTTGAATAAGCAAATAAGGAGCAATTACAAGCCCACAATGATAAAGTAGTGCATCACATTTCCTGATGATCACAAGCAAAACCAACATGTATTCCCACCAAGTCGAATTAGAACTCCAAGAGCTCCACACCAATGGAAACAAGTTAAGGCTTCAAAATTTAGTCATCCAAATAATTCATGTTCTTCTTATTTATAAATGACGATGTGATTTATATGTACGCTTACTAAAAAAGATGTATTTATAACTTTTAACGGTGGTTGAGATTTCGATTCAAAGACTATTAAATTCCTTGAAGCACGATGTCATTGCCCACCATGGCCTGTACACACTAGTAATCTTGCCTCAGGTATTGCGAACTTTCTTATTCCTTGCAAAAAATGGGGTAAGTGCATTAAAACTACTTAACATTTTGTCCATTGGTCGATCCAGTTTTAACATTTGATTTTATTCAAATGAGTCAGTGAACGTTTCAGCCTATGACGTCCTAGTATCAATATTTGATAATTGGAAAAAGCATCTTGTCAATCTTATGGTTACTGTAGGGGTGTCAATGGTTCAATTCGATTTGTTTTTTTCTTGAAAAATTGAACCGAGAAAAACCAAACTGAACCAAACCATATCGTTAGGATAAATGGCTGAACGAACCAAATGTGACCCAAACTAAATATGAACTGAATCAAAACCCCAGTTCGGATCAGCTCGGATCAGTTTTTGTTTTTTGTTTTTTTGCCTTGTGTTCGTATTGGCATTCCCATGGCCCTAGAGAGAGAGAGACTCCATTACTTCACTTGTTCTCTTTCCTCCATCGTCAATCACCCTTTGCTTCTCTCTCTCTCTCTCTCTCTCTCTCTCAACTTTTTAACACTCACAGCAAACTATTAAAGATAGCCCAAATCACTGGATTCCAAGTCCCACTCTCCCTTCTTTCTCTCTCTCTCTCTTGACCCGGTTCGTTCCCTCCTCACTTCCCTTCTTCGCTCCTATATGAACCATGGATCCGTATGATGGATCCCACCACACCTGCTACCGCGATAGACAAGACAACCCCTCATTCTCCATTCTCCACGTTAGCAATTTCTAACTTAAATTGGCTAGATGGACTGAATTTGTATCAATGCGAAAAGGATTAGGACTAAATTGATCTAATTAAAATGTTTATAACTAAATTGATACAAATGCAATAGATTTATGATTGTTTTGGCACTTTTTCCGAAACTATTGTAAGAGTTGATAAATTTAAGCGGTCAGCAAAATAACACAAATAAATTTTGATAAAAGATAAAAAAGGTGGTAATTTACGAATTATCAAAAAGCTAGTAATTTCACGAAATTGTTGTTAAATTATTAGTAGTTTATTCAAAATTTATATGACCATCAATTTTTTAACCGTTAGATATTTGACGTATATCAACTCTTTAAAAAATCTATCAATACAAAAGAGATATTCATTTTTTGGGAACAGAACTAGAATCGTCCAAGCCAAAGAAATGAAATGATTTGATGCGACTGATTCCATAGAAATGATATCACTTTGAAATTAAGCAGCAACTTAAGAATTTTCATGAATCATAAAAGGAAGCATCTACACGTGTACTAACAATCGTGTGTGTAGATTTTTTTTCTTTTTTAAACAGTCTTTATACTTGTAAAGATTAGCTTCTTGCACAAAAGATGGCTTCTACTCTACTTACCCATCATTAAAATGCCACCCAGACAAGCTACTGGCATTGAAAAGAGCTTTCTTCCATCGTTCTACTTTTTCCAAATCCTTCTTGAACTTGGACTCATGCTTAGCAAGGGCTTTCCCATAACTCTTGCTGCCCCATCTCACTTCTCTTGGGTCCACTTTATAAAACACCGGTAGAACGGTGAGGTCCTTTTGCTCCTTGCACTCCATAATCTTCATCAACTCTTCCAGGCACCATCGTGAGGAAGCATAGTCCTTAGAGAAAATAATGATTGCGATGAACGACTCTTCGATGGCCTTCATGAGCACTGGCAATGTTTGGTCTCCCTTCCTTAGTTCCTCACTATCAATGAAAGTGTATATTCCATTATGATGTAAAGCTTTGTAGAGATGACCAAGGAAGGTGTTTCGTAGGTCCGTGCCTCTGAAACTCAAGAAGACCTCATAATTACTTTTGGGTTTTGATGAAGAAGCCATTGGATGATCAAGATGGGCAATCGGAAATGGCTTTCATCTGTTTAGTCTTCACTTTTCTTTCTCTTATATGGAAAATGAAGCATAGCCAAAACATGACCATGAGGTTCCTTGACATGAGTGGTTGACGTTGACATTTGCTATAATATGGTTTATGTTATGATGCATTGATTTATAAAGAGTACATGGAATATTCATGTTATTTGATAATATCCACTAGTATGATTTGCAAAATGCATATTTTAGATACATATTTATAAGACTGCATTATTCTTTACTTGATGTCATAGAAATAATGATGATTGTCACTTGTTGAGCAATGATATTTTTTGTCACGCCCCTATCCTTTGAGCGCGTGCCCATCCCTCAGCTGCCGATTAAATAGCGACGTTCCAGGACACGTTGCCGACCCATTCATTTTAATGCACATGCGGAGGCGAATAATAAATCCCTAGACAACAACAAGATGGGATAGAAAAGTAGGGCCACAATTTTCAAATCAGCACGTTATTAAAAACCACAATCTGGTTTACTAATAGAGGCCAACTTTAGGGTCTAAGTATATGAAGTCTATCTTAGAAAAGAACGGGCGAGACTATGTCTCAGCAAGTTCTGAGCCATCCACACTCCTAACCCTTCCGCCTCAAGCTCCATGATTCTTTATTCTAGGGACTTGAAATGTTATCCCACAATGGGGTGAGACTACGTCTCAACAAGTCAACCCTCTAAGACATGACTAAGAAGAAAATACACCATGAGGGCTGCCTAAGTACAAACACAAGTCGGAGGTCTTACCTTTGCCTCTGTTCCTTCCTACAAGTCAGTATAATTAACATTCTCAACCAATCATTTCAACACATCAAGACATATCGAATTATCAATCAATCGACTTAGTCGATTACATGTCATCAGGACCACTTCTCGGTCAACCCACTCAATACTATCTATAAGGTCCTATCAAATCAGGACGGCTCACCCGAAGCTGAAGATAGATAGTATAGCTCGCCAAAAGCTGATAAATCAATGCTCACCAAAAGCTGACCACATACTATATTGCTTACCTAAAGTTGATAAATGAATGCTTACCAGAAGCTGACCACATATTATATTGCTCACTAGAAGCTACCATATCGCCTGCAGGCTGATATGATGTACCACCTTGATCATCTAACAATTTTTCCATTTTCATCATATCCAATAAAAATAATTGTGTGTGGGTACATGGTTGGCCTTAGCCAAAATATAACATTTTCACTTTTGAACATCCAACTAATTTCAGCAGTCCCAAAGTATATTTTTGGTGTTGTAGACCGATGTCCACTAATTTTCTAATTAATTATTGGAATTAATTAATTTTTGGGATAGTTACTCACAAATACAAATCACACTCAATTTGCATAATGTAACAGTCAATTAAATAAACAAATTACACCATTGCAATCGGCACAAAATTCCGGTCACTGAATATCCCGGTCTAATTTCTGGAAAATAATTAATTAATTAAATAATTGCGTAAATTAATTAATAAATGCAAATAAATAGGACTTAGGCCTGTAAAGCCTAATCAAAAGCCAAGACGTGCCCGGAAATATTTCTGAACCACTTTAGAAAAAAAAAAGAAAAAAAATACTAAAACTTGTCTAGGCTCTAACTACACTGCTCTAACCACCTAACATGCAATAACAGTTAATTAAATTGCTAATCTACTCTAACTATCAACATAATCCATACTTAATCTAAACTAAACAACCCTTAAATGTTATTAACTTACTAAGCAGGGATTAGTAAGTTAAACTCATTTGATTAACGCGAAAACTGGTCCACAGCGACGGTGACGTGACGGCGGCCGATAACTTCCAAGGTGGCGGCACCAATGGGGGCTCGGATCGGGCCGAAATTGACCACACAAGCCCACAGTTGGGCTCAGTTTCTACTCTGGCGTTGTTGGTTATGTTCATTTGGTTCCGTGAAAGTGAAACGGCGGCTGAAGTTCGGAGAGACATGGGCTGCAGCGGGGTTATGACGCGGCTGTTCGGTGGCGACGCTGGCGAAGAGATGCTGCTGGGCTTGTGATCGCTGGAACAGAGCCGTGGCCTGGACGTTCGGTGGAGAGGGCAACAAGGAGTCAACAAACCGGTTGGGAAAAATTGCAGGGTTGACCAGTGGAGGGCCCTTCGCGGACGTGTGGCAGCGACGGGCAGACTTCGCAGGCGGCAGTCTTCGATCGAGCAAAGGAAGAAAAACAGAAAAAATGAAAGGAAAGGGATGAGGGATCGAAGGAGAGAGAAAGAGAGAGAAACACCGACGGAGGGGAAGGGATAAGGTTGAATGCAAATGTCAAAGAGACAATGCAAGAGGAAGACCAAATTTGCAAGGGGGCTATCGGCTGGGGGAAAAAGACGCACGAGAGAGAGAGAGAGAGAGAGAGAGAGAGAGAGAGAGAGAGAGAGAGAGAGAGAGAGACGCGGCAAAGGGGAGACCAAGTTTGCAGGGGCTGTTGGTTTGGGGGGGAGAACCGTTCGAGAGAGAGAAAAAGAAATAGAGAGAAAAAAGGGCACGTGAGAGAGAGGGGAACAGAAGGAAGGGGAAATTAAATAAAAACCTCTTATACTTATCTAACCTTGGTCCCACAACTTTCATGCACAAATTCATTTTGTCCCTTAACACACTCTTGAATAATAACTCCACAAATAACCGAGTTGATGTCCACATGTTGCAGCCCCCAGACAAGTCTACGATTTCCCCTCAATTCCGAATTCTATTTCATTTTTCTCGAATTCCGATTTTTGAACAAATCTCTTTGGTTGGCGTCCAATTTTGTTGAAGAAAAAGCCCACACAACTTCCTTTCACCAAGTAGTTCACACAGGAGGCCAAAAATCCCTTGATTTGGCCAATATGAATTTCCATTTATTTTCCGAATCGTTCGAATTGATTTTCCGTAAAAATCCCAAACTTGCCGAAAATTCCTCGAAAGATGAGTCAATGTTCCTAAAATGGCTCGTGACATGACAGAACCTTCAATTTTTGAAATCGGGTTCAAATTCGTGGTTAATTTAAATCTGACGTGATTTTAGCATGACATAATCTACCGAGTAACTTTTAGGAATTTTTAGTGCAATTGACCCGTGGTCGATTTTCTTTGAGCCACAATGTACCACTTCGACACATCGACGACTTTTGGTGGTCGTGAAAATCTCGAGGTTTCAATTACGAGCATAGGGTACAAAAAACGACAGAAAATTGGTCTAGTCCCGATCGATGAGAATTTTGCAATTAGGTGGAATCACCCACACATTGATCACACATCTCAGTCAAATTGTTCGAATTGATTTTTTGTAAAAATCACGAACTTGCTAAAAATTCCTCGAAAGATGAGTCAATGTTCCTAAAATGACTCGTGACATGATAGAACCTTCAATTTCTGAAATCAGGTTTAAATTCATGGTTAATTTAAATCTGACGTGATTTTAGTATGACCTAATCTACCGAGTAGCTTTTAGGAATTTTTAGTGCAATTGACCCGTGGTCGATTTTCTTTGAGCCACAATGTACCACTTCGACACATCAACGAATTTCGGTGGTTGTGAAAATCTCAAGATTTCAATTACAAGCATAGGGTACCAAAAACGACAGAAAATTGGTCTAGTCCCGATCGACGAGAATTTTGCAATTAGGTGGAATCACCCACACATTGATCACACATCTCAGTCAAATCGACCTATCTCTGATCTCTGATCGATTTTACAATGTCGTAATGACCCTTGCAGACTAGCATGGTCAAGTAGTCGAATTCTCAAGTCTATTGCGTTAAATCCCTTAACGGCTTCATCTAATAGGCCATTTATCTCATAAGTGGCCAACTTTGAGAAGAATACTATAGGCGTGTTCATGAAAAGGCTAGCTTATCCAATCGAAATCGAAACCTGAAAATCAAGATGTCATATTTTTCTCCCATTATATTGCCATTCTATGTCACGAGAATAGAGAAGAGTAATTGGAGGCACGTGGAGAGTACTTGTGAATGACATTTACCAAATGAACTTTAGTAAAGTGAGAGTACTTGTGAATTCTACTTTAAACAAGAGTGACGAATTTTAAGTCAAGTCTATGAAATTTTTTCCTAAGTGGACCATGAGACAAGGTATCTTATTTTTCTCTTAGCATAAAAAAAAAAAAAAAAAAAAACAAGAGTCACAACTTTTAAGTCAATTCTATGAAATTTTTTTCCAAAGTGGACCACGAGACAAGGTATCTTTTTTTTTTTTCTCTTAACACCAAAAGAAAGCAATAGTGACTACTTTTAAATAAGCTCTCTTAGCACCAAAAGAATAGAAGAGCGATGACTTTTAAGTCCAGCTTATGAAATTTTTTCCAAAGTGGACCATGAGACAAGGCATCTTATTTTTCTCTTAGCACCAAAAGAAAACAAGAGTGATGACTTTTAAGTTAAGCCTATGAATTTTTTTCCAAAGTGGACCATGAGACAAGGCATCTTTTTTTTTTTTTTTTTTATTTTTTTTCTCTTAGCACCAAAAGAAAACAAGAGTGACGACTTTTAAGTCAAGCCTATGTAATTTTTTCCAAAGTGGACCATGAGACAAGGCATTTCTTTTTCTCTTAGCACCAAAAGAAAATAAGAGTGACAACTTTTAAGTCAAGCCTATAAACAACCATGACGACTTTTAAGTCAAGCCTATGTAATTTTTTCCAAAGTTCACCATGAGACAAGGCATTTCTTTTTCTCTTAGCACCAAAAGAAAACAAGATTGACAACCTTTAAGTCAAGCCAATAAACAAGAGTGACGACTTTTAAGTCAAGCCAATGAAATTTTTTCCAAAGTAGACCATGAGACAAGGCATTTCTTTTTCTCTTAGCACCAAAAGAAAATAAGAGTGACGACTTTTAAGTCAAGCCTATAAACAACCATGACGACTTTTAAGTCAAGCCTATGTAATTTTTTCCAAAGTGGACCATGAGACAAGGCATTTCTTTTTCTCTTAGCACCAAAAGAAAACAAGATTGACAACCTTTAAGTCAAGCCAATAAACAAGAGTGACGACTTTTAAGTCAAGCCAATGAAATTTTTTCCAAAGTAGACCATGAGACAAGGCATCTTCTTTTTCTCTTAGCACCAAAAGAAAAAAAGAGTGATGGCTTTCAAGTCAAGCTTATAAACAAGAGTGACGACTTTTAAGTCAAGCCTATGAAATTTTTTCCAAAGTGGACCATGAGACAAGGCATTTCTTTTTTCTTAGCACCAAAAGAAAACAAGAGTGATGACTTTTAAGTCAAGCCTATAAAATTTTTCCAAAGTGAAGGAAAAAGGTTTCCGCCTTTACTAATTAGAGGTACAATGACGCTTTGAGATAGTCATGAAGAATGTGAATGCATAGAAGACAATCATGTTTAACATGAAATTTCTCATTATTCACTATACAATGCCTGAAACCAATTATTTGATAGTTAATTTCACAAATGAAGAACTATAGCTTTAGTCTCTTCGATAGCAATGTATCAAACTCTCACCTGTCACCTTGCATTGAAGTCCCTTAACATTGCCAAAATCTCCTTTCACACGTTCTCTACTTCATTCATCTGGACAATGGAATTACTCGTGCACAATACTTACGTGTGAGCCTCAAGATAAGGTCGTCTATAATTACCGGTTCCAGTTGATTGGAATTGTGACTAAAACTTATCCTCTTTTGCGAAAAGAATCATATGAGAGCTTTGGGATAAGCTCCTCCATAATCATCGTTCTCTCTCCCCTCCCAAAACCATATATGGAAGCCATTGTATAAATTCTCTTGGCAAAAGAATTGCATGCGAGCCTCAGAACAAGTCCTCTACAATCATAGGTCTCTCCCCCTCCCAAAACCATACTTGGAAATCATTGTATGAATCAAGTCATCTTGAATTTTGATTATCATGAAAAAATGAGAACAAAGAAAATGAGACCGCGAGTTTATAAAATATTTAATAAAATCAACCTATCAAAAATTGATGTTAGGATCACAATACCTCTTTCTTAAGTTAGGGATGTAACTATAAGGCCACTTGTGTAAATCTTTTTGACACTGATGATGTATACTGTTGTTGAATCCAAGTCAAGTTCAAACATTTTGAGCATACTAACGATCTTGCTGCCGACTTAACAAGGCTTCCTTCACCATGAGAGACATCATCTTCTTTTTCTTTTAGCACTAGGATAAACAAACAAAAAAAGAATGGAAGAGTGAAGACCTCTAAGTTGTGGCATCCTAGAAATTTAAAGCCAAGCCATAAGGTGTGTTAATTAGGTGGTAGAATTTCCATGGCTTATGTTTTAGCCATTAGTCTTTTAATTCGATGATTTGTGCTTGTGATTGTGAAAATTTGAATTTGATAGATTAATAATTTATGCTTGGCCCTATGATTTAAATTTCAATGAACAAAAATATCCCAAGACTTTGGCCAAGATGAAAATTGGAATTCAAAAATATTTATAGAAGAATTTCAAAAAAAAAGAGAGGTTAAAATTTGATTGGGCCTTAAGCCCAAGAGTGGAACCCTAATGGGCCAAGTTGACCAGCCCATTAGAGCCCAAAGGAGGCTGTCGACCAGCCCAAGGGGAGTGGCCGGATGGGCCTAAGCCCAAGCCCAAACCAAATTTAAAAAGAAAACCCAATAAGACAACTGGCAAATGGCGAGAGCATGCATTGGTGGGTTTGTAGGCAATCTCATGACTGCTAATCATGGGATTAGGGGAGTATAAAAGGGATGAGGAGAGAGAGAGTGGCCGGTTCTTTGTTCATTCGGCCGAGAGAGAGGGTGAGAAAGAGAGAGAGTTCGAGAGAAAGGGAGAGACCGAGAGGAGAGGAGGCGGAGCCGAGGAGGAGCTGCCGTGTACGCCGCCGTTCGTCGTCGACCTTCCATCCTAGAGGCAAGTGGAGTCCTTTAACTTCTCTTGCTTGTTGTAGTGTTGGTTGCATGTTCGATTTTAGGTGTTATTTGTGCGAAAAACCGAGGTAAGGGTTGGTTGTTTTCAAACCGTGTGACTGTTCTTGCTCGGTTTGTAGGAGTCAGTAAGTTGTTTGAGCTTGCATGTGTGTTTGGAGTCCGTTTTTGGCTTCAATGTCTTCATGGAAGTTGTAGCTAACATCTTGAACTATAACATACTAAAATTTCGTGGAAAAGTATGGAGATATGAGGGGTTAAAGTTCTATTATACGGAGACCCTAGATCTGTGAAGTTTTCACTGACCTCTTGCTAGATTCTTGTTTGCATGTTGATTTCTGTTGAAGATTTGACTTCGATGTCTTCATGAAAGTTGTAGGTAACACCTTTAAATACAACATACTCAAATTTGAAGCAAAAATAACAAGTATAACTTGGTGAATCGGCTAGATCTTGGAAACGATGGTTCTGGTGAAGTATTCCGAGACACCCGAGAGTTCATGGACTTAAATGGTGAACATACTTTGGTTATTTGACCTAGATCTCTTCATGAAACTTGTAAAGGACACCTTGGTACATAACAGAATCAAATTTCAGAGGAAACAAAAGAGAATAGATGGGTGAAATCTTAATATTTCGGAGATGTGTATTCTGGACGAGGCGGTAGTGGTTCCAGAGGTTTCGTGGGGTTGTATAAATTAATCTAAAAAGAATTTGGCTTGGAGTTCTTCATGAAAAATGCACGCAAATGTCTTGGATATCACCCTGTAAAATTTCGTAACTTTTGGAGGCCATATGAGTATTTTAATCGAATTTATTTGGAAACTGTGCAATTCTGGTCATTATCCTAATATCATGTGCTATTTTGTGGAAATTGTGAAATTACGTGAAATCCAATTTGGCCATGAATTTTGTATGAAATTGTCATCCTATTGGTTTGTTTAGTGATTTTTTGAATATTATGATTTTGGGAAAATCATAGATATTAAATTTAATATTTATTTATGAAAATAAATAAATATAATAAAAAATTTAAAAATAATAATAAAATAAAAAAAGATTATTTTATTGGCCATGAATTCCATTGAATTTATTATGCATTGTTATATGACATTGGTGTATGTATGATCATAAATTGTGATGCATGTGTGAATCATATGCCATGTAATAATGAGATTAAAAGGATGGTGAATGTGTAAAATGATATGTGAGTAAGAGGTTGTGGTGGATGATGATGTCTGGTGGCCTAGTGGCGTAATTCTGGAGATTCCCTGGGAGTGACGGGATGCTCGATGGTATACGGTACGTAATTCCAGGGGAGGCCTGGTGGTATGTCGATACATAATTCTGGAAGCCCTGTCGGAGGTCTTTGCCCGAAGGGAATGCCTTGCGATGCCAGGATTTGAGTGCGAGATGCCCGGCTAGAAGGGTAAAGGCCGGATGTCCAATTGTATCTTGGATACATGCCCGG
The DNA here is from genome assembly GCA_017140165.1 of Eucalyptus shirleyi. Lineage (NCBI taxonomy): Eukaryota > Viridiplantae > Streptophyta > Magnoliopsida > Myrtales > Myrtaceae > Eucalyptus > Eucalyptus shirleyi. The sequence continues at coordinate 31,189,439 of CM029450.1, forward strand.
AGGTTCCTCGTGATGCTAGTTGGGATGCAAGATGCCCAGAATGTGGGGGGCCGGATGCCCGGTTGTATCGTGCATACATGCCCGGAGGTTTTTCTCGCATGGGATGCGAGTGTAAAATATGAGATAAAATTGATGAATCGAGGAAGGGTGACGTGGTGATCAAATTTATAGATAAAGATGAAAATTAACCCATGGTATGATATGCATGATGATATGCATGATGATGATTATGATATGTGATATGATATGATGATCACCCATGGTATGGCATGCATGATGATATGTGATGTGATATGATGATCACCCATGGTATGATATGCATAATGATATGCATGATGATATGTGATGTGATATGATGATCACCCATGGTATGGCATGCATGATGATATGCATGATGATGATGATGATATGTGATGTGATATGATGATCACCCATGGTATGATATGCATGATGATATGCATGATGATGATATGTGATATGATATGATGATCACCCATGGTATGGCATGCATGATGATATGCATGATGATGATGATGATATGTGATGTAATGATCACCCATGGTATGATATGCATTATGATATGTATGATGATGATGATAATATGTGATCTGATGATGTCATGATAAGGATGACATGTATCATATAATGATGCCATGATGATGATTATGATGATGACATATGATGATATGATATGCATGATGATAAGGCATGATGATGCATGATAGTATTACACATGGCTTCAAGGTAAGTAATGCTTGCAATGCATGTATGACTTGTATGATGCATTGAGTGGTTATTGGATTCCTTGGGCCAATTCCATAAAAAAGCACCAACTTTAGTGATTTTCCCAAATCTAGCCCGAACTATTTTTTGTTCCAAAAAAAAGCCCAAACTTTTAGTAGCATCCCAAATCTGGCCTCCGTTACCATCCTTCCATAGTCACCGTTAGTCATCTCTGAGGTGTTTCCACGTCACCTAGAAAATTTGTTCCCACTATTTTCCATTTTCCAAAGATTTTCCGTTTGTTTTTGTTCGGAATCGAGCCGAGAAATCACTGGTTTCTCGTCCCGGCGAGCGTGAGGTCATGATTGTGACGATGGATTCCGACGAGGAGGAGGAGATCGAGTTCGAAGAGGACGAGAAAGTTAGGGTTGTGAAGGAGGCCGGTGTCCCCATCGCCGTCGACGAGGACGGCAAGGAGACGACGAGGAAGAAGAGGAGGAAGACTGCATGCGAAGCCAGGAGGAAGCAAACGGTGAAGGAGATGGGCGCGGCGGCGTGGGCGATGAGGACGACGGTGGGTTATCGACCCACCAAAGTCTTTTTTTTTTTTTTCCGTCTCTTCCTCCTACTTCGACCTTGCTTGTCGCAGCCATGGACGGGGCTTTGTTTCAGATCTAGAGTTGGCCGTCGGGAAGATGAAGACAAAGGAGAATAACCTCGCGAGCAGATTGTGAATTTCTGAATCAACTTTAGCATTCAAGTATGGGTTTCTCTTCTTCTTTTTTTCCTATTCCAGCGATGAGCTGCAATGAATACAAGGAAAGCTTTAGCATTCAAGTTTCTGGATTTCCTTTTCTTTTTCCCCCAAGATTCCATAGATTTCCCATAACCCAGCTTCCACAGATTCCGCATAACTCGAGTTGTTTGCGGCCATGTCTTCCATGTTTGGCCAAAAAGACAAGAAGCCAAGAGACCCACTGATTTTTGACCCACGTTGCTCTGTAAACTCCTCTAAATATCAGATCTTTTGGCTAAAAAGACAAGCCAAGACACCCATTGCCCCTTCCTTGTCTCAAAGATTTTTCCCTAGACTTTTTCTTTCTGAAGACTTCTATTTTTTCCAGATTTTTGGCCATTTGCTCAGGCCAAAAACGGGTAAAGATGACCACAAAGACAATGGAGATGGAGGACTCCTTTTTGGTGAAGATGAAGCTAACAAGGACGACGGAGGGGTGGTCTGGTTGGACATATAGTGTTGGCTTGGACGGGCATCGGCGGTGGACGAGCAGATGTCAAGCTTGGCGGTGACTCTAGTCGGAGGATGTCAGAGAGAGTGACCTGATGAGTAGAAGGACAAAAAGAGAACGCCACTAACGGTGACTATGGAAGGATGGTTAACGGAGGCCAGATTTGGGATGCTACTAAAAGTTTGGGCTTTTTTTTGGAACAAAATATAGTTTGGGCCAGATTTGGGAAAATAGTTAAAGTTTGTGCTTTTTTATGGAATTGGCCCTGGATTCCTTTACCTGCTGAGTGGTTGTACTCACCCCTTTTGGGGACCAACATTTCAGATTAGTAGATGGTTTGAACGGTTGGATGTGACCATGAGGAGGAGGATAGCAAGGGAAGAAGCTTTTGGATGCCGACACTAATCGATGGACTTAAAGTGTATGACTGTTTTAGGAAACATCGGTCATCTTTTGGAGTGTAACCAAATATAGAAGACTATGGCATTTTGATGTACCGATGAATGATGTCCATCTGATTTAAGTAAATAAAAAGTGTACGGCTTTTACTTATAAATATTTAGTAGGTGTGCATCGTTTCTGTATATAGAGAATGGAGTTAATGGATGTGCTTCTGCTATATGAATTGTGCAAGGGACCGATTAAAGAAAAAAAAAATGTGTAAACCCCCATGGTTGTATGGACCCGCTGCAATTGAAATGATATCAGAGTAACGTATTAATAGGGAAAGTGGAAAGGTAGAGCGAACTGTGGTGACCCTAACGGATCGGGGGCCGTCGAGGGGTGCCACATAAGTCACCTATGAAATTTTTCCAAAATGGAGGGATAAAGTTCTCAACTTTACTAGTTAGTGAAATGACGCTTTGAGATAGTCATAAAGATTGTGAACAACCAAAAGACCATTGGGAGACAACACTTCCAACTTTGTTGCTGTGAAAAGGTTAGGCTAATAATCGTAAGGTAAAGCATTAACACCAAGCTGGATCTATAAAGTTGCACATTCAAAAGTTCATTGTCATGGACTCATGGTGGCCTTCACTTACTTTTGCATTCTTTAGTATTTGCCTTGCACAAGGGTGTAAAATTTTCTCAATAGACACACGTACTTCTCTCTTTGCAACTATTATTGAAGGCACCTCATTTATTTACCAATGTTTGACTACACAAACTATTCTTGGATAACACTTATTGTCACACCCCGATCCTCCGAGCATGTGCCCATCCCTTGATGGTCGATTGAAATGCGACGTCTCAAGACGCGTCACCAACCCATTCATTTTAATGCGCATGCGAAAGTGAATAAATAAATCCCCAGACAACAGAAAGATGGGATAGAAAAGTAGGCAATCAATCACAATCAAAACATGCTCTTTATAAACACATGGTGTTATGCATATTCTGATACTTCTTTGTATTGCCAGGATAAATACTGTAATTGCTACAATGAGCTTTTTATAAGATCTCCTCTCTAAGCTTTGCATTGTTAGGTACACACAATCGTCTTCGAAACCTCAGTGTTCCATCCTCAGAAATCTGAAAATCGGCTTTTATCTTATCAATATCCTCTTGTAGAATCTTTTGAACATCTAGGTCTATTGGATGAAGTAATTTAATCTTAATCTAAACATCTGGTTCAATTCTAAGGTGAACACCAAATCTTGAGCTCTTTCAAGTGAATCCTTAACCAGCATATGTGTGACTGAAGACTTCCGACTCAAAGTATCAGCAATCTCATTCGCCTTCCTGGGGTGGTATAGGATATCACAATCGTAGTCCTTTAGTAGTTCTATCCATCGACGCTGTCTCATATTCAACTCATTATGAGAGAATAAATACTTGAGACTTTGATGGTCAGTGAAGATTTGAAATATTTCCCCATACAAATAATGTCTTTAAATCTTCAAAGCGAAAATGATTGTTGCGAGTTTTAAGTCATGCGTCGGGTAATTTAGTTCATGCAGTTTGAACTGACGAGAGGCATATGTAACAATTATACCATGTTGCATCAGAACGTAACCTAACCCTTTGAACGACGCATCACTATAGATCTCATATCCTCCAGGACCATATAGAATGGTCAGCATAGGAGTGATAGTCAACTTTTGCTTAAGCTATTGAAAAATACACTTGCACTTGTCTGTCTATACAAACTTCTCTTCCTTCTTTAGGAATCTAGTCAATGGCGATGCTAAAGCCGAAAATCCTTCGATGAACTTTCTGTAGTAATCTGCCAAACCCAGAAAACTTCTTATCTCTGCCATTGTAGTCGGTCTTGGCCAGTTGATCAATGCTCCAATCTTGGTTGGTTCCACGGAGGTTCCTTCGCTTGAAATCACGTGAACTAGGAATGCAACACGAGTCAACCAAAACTCACACTTACTAAACTTGACATACAAATAATGAATCCTCAAAGTTTGCAGTACCATTCTCAGATAACTCTCATGCTCTTCATCACTCCTCGAATACACTAGAATATCATTGATGAACACAATCATGAGCTGATCTAGATATTCATTAAACACTCGGTTCATCAAATCCATAAAAGCAGCTGGAGCCTTCGTCAAACCAAACGGCATTACAGTGAACTCATAATGGCCGTATCGAGTACGAAATGCTGACTTTGGAATGTCCTCGTTCCTGATCCTCAGCTAATAATATCCTGTCCTCAAGTCAATTTTTGAAAATATCGACGCTCCCTGTAATTGGTCAAACAAGTCGTCGATCCTCGAGAGTGGATACTTGTTCTTGATCGTCACCTGATTAAGTTGACAATAGTCAATGCATAAGCGCAACGAACCATCTTTCTTTTTCATGAACATAATTGGTGCTCTCTAAGGTGATGCACCAAGACGTATGAATCCCTTATCCAACAACTCTTGTATTTGCAACTTCAGTTCTTTCAACTCAGATAATGCCATCTAGTAAGGAGCCTTAGAGATTGGCTCTATCCCGAGTGTTAACTCAATCACAAACTTGATCTCTCTTTGCGGTGGCAAGCTTGGCAATTCCTTCGGGAATACATATGGAAATTCTTGCACTACTGAGATATCTTCAATCTTTAGCTCCTCAACTGTTGTATCCATGACAGTTGCCAGGTAACCTTAACCACCCCTGTCTAACAAACGAGTTGCCTCAAGCGACGAGATCAAGGTAATCGAAGGTCCTCCTCAACTTCCAATAAACTCAAAACTTTCACTCTCTAACGGGTTAAACTGAATTGCTTTACGTTAATAGTTCATCTTAGCTTGTTGCTTGGTGAGCCAATCTATGCCAATTATCAAGTTAAAGTCATACATGGCTAGGACTAATAGGTCTATCCTCTCCTCTCACTCACCAATTACTAACTTGCAACAAGAACAACCCAATGTAGACAACACCTTGTCCTTCAATGGTGTAGATATGCTAACCACTGAATCCAACAACTCAAGACTTAATCTTATCAACTTAACATATTGCTCGACGATAAAAGAATGAGTTACATCAAGGTCGAATAAAGCATAAGCAACATGGTTGTTTGGTGAAACCGTGCCTGTAATGACATCAGGCGCGTCCTCTGCCTAACCTCTGGTGATGGCATACACAACCCCTTGAGTTGGGGGTCTATTTTGTCCACCCTATGGTGCGTTCTACGGCGTGTACCCTCTAATCTGACCCATCGGCGATGGTGGCGTTAACTGCTATTGTCCTCTTGGCTTTCTAGGACAATCTTTAGCCATGTGACCTTGTTGGCCACATTCAAAACAAATGCCCGGTTTTCGAGGGCACGAAGTTGTGCCATGTCGCCTTCCACAGAAGTGACACATACCATTCTGATTTAGCGTTGACTTCACAATTCCACCTTTCCTATTATGTAGAACATGGAATCTTCCTCCAGTCACGGGCCTCTTCCCATACCCGTTCCCATCCCTATTCAAATTAAACCTTGATCTAGACGAGATAGCTTTTTATTCAAACTTCTCTCTATTAGCTAGGCTCGGTTGTAAACCTCCCAATAGTCCTTCAGATCCAACAGTACCAGCGGTTGCTTCAGCTCTAGTCGAATACCATTCTTTAACCTTCAAGCTCTATCTTCTAGATCCTCTATCAATCTCAAAGCATATTGAGAAAGCTCCGCAAACTTGACCTCATACTGGTCAACAATCATCGTTCCTTAGTGGATGCATTGAAATCCCTCCATCTTCTGTTCTCGAGAGTTACCCGAAAAGTACTTATCATTGAAAGCTGTAAGGAAAGCATTCCATAATGAGATTACTCCTCTTGGGAATACTGTATCTTTGGCGGCTCTCCACTAGGTATTTGCGTTACTCTACAGTTGATATACTGATAGGACAACTCTTTCCTCCTCATTACACCTCAGAAGTGCAAAAGCCTTTTCCAGGTCCTGAATCCACAATGAGGCACTCTCAGGGTCTCTAGTACTAGTGAGCCTTGGCAATTTCAATTTCAGGAACTGCTCTACTAGCTTATGAATTTGTCTCTCCCTCTCCACAACTATGTTCCCAGTTGGAACTTCAGTAGGTGTGGCATCGGTGGCGGCTTCGGCAGCGGCGACAACGGTAGTAGTAGTAATAGCTTGAGTGGCGGCGGCAGTGGCGGCGGCTTGATTCTAGGCTTGCTGCCCCCATCAGATCTCCCATTGCTTCAAGAGCCTGCTTGATCCCTTTGAACTTGGGATCACCAAGGTCTGCTACCCAAGCACCAATAAGAGGTGGTGATACTCCACTTACGCTAGCCTGAGCTGGCGCTTTACCACGGTTACCTTGGGTACCAACCCTCGTCGAGTTGTAAGCCCTATAGTACGCTTTCTAGGAGTCCTCTGCTCCTGGTCACTCATCTTGCAAGTTTTCTATAGAAACCTACCATCAAATTACACACATAATTAGAAGTTGAGCAATCCACACAAACAAATAATTGTTCCAAACAACTAACATAGACATGCACCGGCATGAAATAAAGGTCAATCCTATTAACTATCCCATAAACCATCGCACCTTATCACTCCAACCACAAACCATGCTTTGATACCACCAAACGAGGATGTGACGCCCTGATCCTTCGAGCACGTACTCGATTAAAATGCGACGTCCCAGGACGCGTCGCCGACCTATTCATTTTAATGTGCATGCGGAAGCGAATAAATAAATCCCTAGACAACAGAAAGATGGGATAGAAAAACAGGCAATCAATCACAACCAAAACATGCTCTTTATAAACACATGCGTTTATATATATACAACACTAGGCTATCTACAAAAGATCAGCTCAACAAAAAGAGAACTGTCCTATGACCCGCTAGTCAAACACGTTCGCTGATTCTTCAATCTTCACCTCCACAAACTCCGAAGCTTCGGGTCTTCCACGACCGTCATCTAAGGACCTGAAAATGTTATCCCATAGCGAGGTGAGATGACATCTTAGCAAGCTCACCCCTTAAGTCCCAAATAGGAAGAAAATGCACTCCAAAGGCTACCTAAGCACAAACACGAGTCGGATGACTTACCTTTGCCTCCGTTCCTTCATGCAAGTTAGCACAATTCATATATTCCACAAATCTTCTTAACAAACCAATTCATCAAATCAGATTGAGTCATCGATCAATCGACCTAATGGATTCCATACCACTTCGACCACCTCTCGGTCTATTTATTCAATACTACCTATCCAGTTCGATCACATCAAGAACTGCTCACCCTAAGCTAAAGATACATATTATAGCTCGCCCAAAGCTGATAAATAATATAGCTTGCCCGAAGCTGATAACATAATATACCACTTACCCAAAACTGATATATCAAGGCTCACAAGTTGATATAGTATACTCACAATGCTCACCAAAAGTTGTTAAGGTATACTGCTCACCCAAAGCTGATATATCAAAGCCCGCAAGCTAATATAGTATACCATCTTGATCATTCGACAACATCATCATTTTTATCATACCCGATAAAAATAATCATGTGTGGGTACACGGTCGATCTTAGCCAAAAATACAATATTTTCCTCTTTGAAAATCCCACCATTCAATATAGTCCACCATAATATTTTTGGCGTTATAAATCAACGCCCAATGTTTCTCGATTAATTATTTAAAATACTCAATTTTGGGATAAAATCCCAAAATTACAAATTCCATTCAATTAGCACAGAATAGCAGTCAATTAAATAAACCAACCATAACATTGCAATCAGCATGAAATTCTGGTCACCAACTATCCCGGTCTAATTTTTAGAAAATAAATAAATAATTAAATAATTACCGAAATTAATTATTAAATATTAATAAATGCAACTTTGTTCAGACAAGCCTAATTAAATAATGAAATGGGCCCGAAAAAATTTCGAACCTGTCTAGATAAATACTATGACCTATCTACTTGTTAATTACACTACTTTAATCACATAACATGCAATATCAAACGATTAAATTGCTAATCTCATTTAACTAACCACACAATTCATACTTAACTTAAACTAATCAACCCTTAAGTATAATTAATTCCCTAAGCGAATATTAGTGAGTAAACTCATTGGATTTGCGAGCCAATGAGTTCACTTCAACGGAGACGCGAAGACGATCCACAAACTCCAAAGCAGGAGCATCTTTCGGGGCCGGCAAAGGGTCCAAAGCGAGCCAAATAGTGCAAGGTAGACCTAGGGCTTCTCAGTTGTATTCATGGGTCAAAGGGGATGCTCCGAGGACCGGTTAAACTGGAGACGACCAAGGCGGGTTGGCGGATGCGAGCAAGCGTCTTTTGGCAGTTGGACGGGCAGCCAAGCGGCTTCGGCGACAACGGGGGAGGTTCGAATAGCTTGGGGCGTGGCCTGGGGGTCGCATCTAGGTGGAACGACGCCCAAGACCAAGGCTAGCTCACGGGGGCGCGACAACGAAGCGGGTTGACTCCAACGGCCGAACGGTGGTCGAACGGGAGGCAGGGGGTGTCGACGGCTAGCTGGCTTCCTTCTCTACACTTCTTGAGCTCCAAGGTGATGGATATGGAGGAAGTGGCCAATAAGGAAGAGGATAGGGAGACCAAAAGGCTTAGAAGGTCCCTCATGTTTCAATCCTACCCTTGTGTCCCCTTGAAATGGTCTCACCATGGCTAGTCGCTTCCTCAGCAATTTTCCAACCCATTAGCTTACTTAGGAAGTCTTGGAAGAGGTCCAAAATGTTGATGGACCAAGGGCTACGAATTTTGGACAAGTCTCCCCTCAAATTGGATCAATCCTCTCCCAATTGAAGCCAAATTCGCCCCTATGAAATCCACAATCGAGCCCTCAATCAAATGGACATTTTTCTATGCCAATAGAACCCACTTACATCCCAAAAATGCACTCAAAAATGGTCCCCTGAATTTTCCGGTAGAAAACGGCCCTATATCGACTTTTCGCCAAAAATCTTGATTTGCAGAAAAATCTCCAGAGGTTGAGTTGACATTCTTAAAATGACTTGTGACATGACAAAACTTTCAATTTCTAATATAGGTTTCAAATTTGCAGTTAATTTAAATTTGGTGTGATTTTAGCATGACTTAGCATACCAGGTAGCTTTTAGGAATTTTTAGTGCAAATGACCCGTGGTAGATTTTCTTCGAGCCGTAATGAACCTCTTTGACATATTGGCGATTCTCGGTAGTTGTGAAAATCTCAAGGTTTCAAATACGGACACAAGGTACCAAAACGACAGAAAAATCAGTCTAGTGCTGATTAACGAGAATTTTGCAAATTAGTGGAATCACCCGCGTTTAATCACATGTCTCTGTCGAATTGACCTATCTCTAATCTTTAATCTACTTTTAACTGTACCATAGTGATCGCTGCAGATGACTATGGTCGAGTAGTCGATTCTTGGTCGAATTCCCAAGTCTATTGCATTAAATTCCCTTAATAACTTCCCCAAATAGTCTAGTTATCTCAAGAGTGATTAGCTCTGGGAACAGCACTATTGGTGCATCGATGAAAGGCTCAATTTATTAAATTGAAAACAAAACCGAAATTCCAGAATGTCACATTAACTCCATTGGAAAATTTCTTGGTTTCAAATGCATCAAAACCTTGAGTGTTGGAAAAAATAATTTGTTGAAATTATGATGATTGGTGTAATTGGTTTGTCCTCAAAAACAACAACGGCACCAAATTTGTCACATCGGATGGTCGAACCATTGATATCACAACTTTTAATCATAGCCATTCAATCTTGAGGATGTCGAGAAAATTGTGATTTTCCTGATTACCCGATGAATTCAATTATATTTTAGTCACCACTAATGCCTCAAGAATTAGGTCAATCAGAATTTCAATGAGAAAGATGTTGTGACTTTTCATCATGACCATTCCAATCAAGTTTAACAAAATCCATAATCCCAATACTTTTACAAATATTGAACTGAAGGGAAATGAGGGGTCAAAGTTCGGACAAAAGTTAAAATAAGTAATGTTTCTGAGGGGTCAAAGTTCGAACAGATATAAAAAATATAATAAGTGTTTTTTCAAAGAAAAAAGGGAAAATTGATCCAGGTGGTGGCACTCCTAACGAGCAAATGCTGCATAGCGTTTGCAGTGCCAGGCCCATGCCCCTCAAGCCCACGCTTGTTTCTTTTCTGCCAAGGGCCTTGTACAATGTCCCTATGACGGTGTCAGTGGCCCAATGGCCTTTAGTAAGGCCCGAGGTCCCTTGCGCATCATTTCCCTTGCTTGCTTCCAATATTTCCATTTAAATAGGGGGTCAAATGCTCATTTTAACCGACCAAATAATGCTCATTTTAACAAGGTAAATTATATTAATAAGACTCCTTATGTATTTGAAGATATATATAGACACACACACATATACACATGTGTGTGTGCACACAAACAAATTATCCTCTACATGTACAAGTTTATATGTAGATAATGTTAACACTATGATGTATGTGCTATTGAAGAATATTCATGCTTTGCATATAGAGAACAAGATACTAAGTGGAAAGTGTTAGACTTGGAAGAACATTTGGATTTTGGTGAACAAGGAAGGGACATTAAATCATTAAGGTGCTTGGACGAACCAAATAACGGAGAACAACTTCAATAATATGAGTACATCAATATACTTGGAAGAACCCAAGTGTAGAAGGTGAAAAGATTGAGATTATGTGAAATCACCAAGTTTGGATGTATTGCATTGTAAAAGAAGATTGCATTATCGATGGAGTAGACAATATACTCCAAGTACCTAGAAACAAAGACCCATCTCTGAATTGATTTAATTCAAATTCCAATTATTTCAGGCCTTGGAATCCACAAAGAGATGTAGAGGAAAAGTTTGATAGAGTCAAATATTTTTGACTAAGTAGAGGAAGTGTCATTTAAACTTCATAGAGTTAATTTGATTTGTTTTGAGCAGGATTTATTAATTAGTTCCGTGTAAAATTTCTTGGTTAAGATGAACCCTCCGGAAAGGCTATAAAGCCATACAAAGGCCACTGTGCCCTATGTAGGGGTAGGCACACCCTAGGCCTTGGTTAGCAATAAATGGGTACTATGAAACACTGACCTGTCTTCGCCAAAAAGGCCACTAGCCCCTATGAGTCTATGACTGTGTATAAAGTTTTCATAAGCTCATGACTCGAAATGGATTTTTGAAAATTGGGTCAACATATGATTGTAGTGGAAAGTTAAGAAACTTTCATTTTTAAAAATCTACTTGATGTGATTCTTGGGGCTTTAAAAAATTTGTGAATTGATATATAAAATGAAATTAATCAATCGGATCACATCACAAATTTTTTTTTGACATCTCACGATTAGACAACTGTGATTAAAAAAGTTGCAATATCTTGAAAACCAACCGTTCAAATTCAACAAATTGAATATTGTTGGAAAACTATTAACAAGTACAATCTAATTATATCCTTGGATTAATTTTTAAGGAAGTAATATTCTCAGTCAATTTTTCTCAAAACTTTTGCTAAAATGTTAGGTGTCTGTAAGCATTTTGATAATAATGAAAAAATATTTGAAAACTAGGTTTTGAAAAAACCAACTCCATATCTCGATCATTTGCAACATAGATTGAATTGTATTTGCTTATGGGGACTCATCCATGTTATGTCGTGAAACTTATGCCATGAATCGGACATGTGAATATTGATTTCCGTTAGTTCGTATCATCTATGCTACATGTAGGACCAACGCATGTCATTTTGCATTTATTTAAGCCATGAGTAATTCATACACGCGCGCCTGTCACGAAATTAGCTAGTTGCCTGTCATACATGGAAAATAGTATTTCACCTGGAAATGTAAAAATTATCCCAACAACCTATTGCATAGACACCCAATCAGAGTTGAGGAAAAAGAGGAACGGTGACGATAGGCAGCGGAAGTTGTATTGAAAGCGAAATTAAAAAAGAGAAAATCTTCTCGCCCAATCCACTGCTCCTCTACTTAAGAGATGCAATCCTCTATTTTGCACATTATCAAAAGGTCACAAGGGTAGGAAGAAGGTTAATATAACAGGAAGCGCAAAGGCCATTTGGTTCGGTAGTTTGATTAGATTCACTTTTGTTATTAAAACGGTATGTATTGGACTCGTGCACACTGTTAGGATTGAATTCGATGTTGTTATTTAAATCGCATGCAATAGATTCATGCATGTTGCTCTAATTGGACTGAATTAATCTTTGTAATTTGTGTTGTGTATGTCTTTATTTTCAGCAACCCATTTTTTCTCTAAAACACAAAATGCACACCCACCTTTCTCTATTTTTCAACCCTTGCTTTTGTCGCAAAAACAAACCTTTTAAAATAAAGATATAAATTGATCAGCAACCGTTGCTGATCGTTGGTTAGCAACCGTTGCTGATCATCCCCACTCATGTATGAACGATCGTGCATGATGGTCAGCAACTGTTGACTGTTCATGCACGATTTCGTGGATGATGGTTAGCAGTTGCTGACCAACGAAGTTTCATGCATGTGCTTCGTGCACATGCAGGAAGCTTTATATATACTATTTTATTATTGGTTATTAAAAGGTATTAATTAATTAATTAATTAAACGAACAAATAATTAATTAATCAATCCTTTTTAAAAATAAAAAAAATATAATCTTTATATGTACAAATGGAATACATTAACATGTATCCACTTCGGGCATGCGTGTGCATCATATGCAAATAGGCTCGTGACTATAATATAAATTAAATTAAATCTCATTTAATTTAATTTCAAATTGACACAATTCGATTACAGTAATTGCAAACACATTTGCAACATTATTTCTCTCTTGTTCCACGTTATCCAAATTTTTTATGGTGTGTGACATCCCTAGGTTCATCACTAAGCTGGTAGTAAGACTTGTACTAACACATTAGTACTTCCAAAAGAATTAATTGTCCAGATTAATCTTTGGGTCTTACAAGTCATGATTGACATCTAGCAATATGTCATGACTATCCAGATAGTGTGAATACTTTAAGAACATAATGAACCTATCAACTTTGGTTATAGTGTAATTCAATCCCTCTGTCTTACTATGTCTTGATCAAACAAAGATCATGGAATATTTATCAAGTTACTAATTCGATCATATGCACAAATCTAATTGACATGTATTTTATTTGAGACATAAACAAATTTATTCTCAGTTACAACCCCGGCCGAGGATTTCAATGCAGTGTCATAATTAGATTGCATAGGACATCATTATTATACCTTGCATATAATAAGGAGACAGATTCCATATTGCGCACACGTGCAACTTCGTATATGAATGAACTATAACCATCAGGTATAAAAACGGATCAATGACTTGGCATTATGTGCACCCGTGAACCATAGTTGTTCAATACACAAGTTAACACTGTGACTTAGGTCTAAGGATTATTTACACAAGACCAAAGCATGAACAATTAGACAATGACCATGCTAAAAGCTTCCATGTCACTAATTGTTCCATATGCATCACGTTCAGTGAACTTGTCTAATACAAACACCTGTGTTCTAACTCAAACATCATAATACCCAATGACATGTAACTCATCATTCGCTTAAGTATCCAATACTTAATGGTGAAGTTAAGAACACACCAGTCTCAACAGGATTATTAATATCCACTCAATAATCCATCGACCAGGAACAATTTAAAGATTTAGTCTAACTATGAACCCATCACATATATTCTTGACGTCTCAAGAATAGGTCTAGTTGCAACTGATCTTATGGAATCATTCATAAATATAAAATAATTGGACAAATGAATGAATACATCATTGCCATTAAATAAATAATAATAATGAAAGTACAACCAAATCTCAAATATGTAACTATTACATAGTAACTTTAGGGCATACATCATACATTAGATTCAGGCCCCTATTTTCTTGCTGCTTTGATACAAATTCATTCATGCTTGTTTGATGCATTGGACTCATATGGGCCGTTTTTCTTTTTCTTTTTCTAAAAGAACACGGATCACACATTATGACACTCTCAATCCGATCCTGATTTTCATAATGGATTCTAATGGTGGCAAATCTTCGAAACGAGATTACAATGAGGATAGATAAACAACGAAAACATCGAGAAAGCTATTCTAGGGTGAAAACTTGATTTCTCATTGGCAGAACGCTAAGATTTTGGAAAGTAGAAACAAGCCACGGACGAGGATCCAAGTGAGCCCAAGCCCACATTGGATGGCCCAATGGGCTACGCCTATATTGGGCGGCTCAAGGGGCCCATGCCCAAGGAAATGGGCAGCATAAGAGGGCCATGGACCTCTAGCCCCACCTTAGCCTTATGAGATCTAGGCATATAATGCACCAAGATGGGAAAGGAGCATAGAGGGGCTAGCCATATGCTTGGGGAAGAAGAAGACCCTAGCCAACCTAAAACCTAGCCTAAGCCTATTTCTACATGTGTGGATATCTTGGCATTAATGGCTTGGATTTTCTCTCTTTATGAGTTCATTCATATCCAAGTAAATGCAAAGTTGTGAGGGATTTGAAGTACAAGGCCTTAATGGCAAAGATCTCTCTCTCATTCCTCATTCCCTTTTGTTTTGCACGGCACACTCTCTCTCTCCCTCTCTTCTCTCACTTTGCTTCCATTTTCTCCCTTTTCCTTGTGTTTAGCCAAGCCACACTTCTCCATTTCCTCTCTTTTCAAGCCATTTTTCCTCCATTTCTTCTCATTTCCTCGCTGGCACTATCCACCATTCATGTCCGTCGTTGAATTGCCAATCCTGCACCATCATTCTCATCGCCGTGTCGGATTGTTAGAGCCAAGGAGGAGGCCACTCAGCCTTCACCGCACCTTCCTTTTCCTCCTCTCTTTCTTGGTTGGACGCCACAAGCCAAGGGACACTGATTGTTCGTCTAGCTGCCATCATACCTCTTCTGTGACGCTGTCCAACTCCTCAAAGTGAGCTTTGGAGGCATGACCAACAGCCGTTGCTCGCTATCCAGCCTTGCCGTCCCTTCCTCATAGCCTGTCAATCTCGGATGTGGGTGTGATTGGCTTTCTAGCCCTTGATTAGGGTTGTTATTGCACTTAAGACTTAGTTTAAGACTAGATTAAGGTTAGATGATCACGATAGGTTATCATGGACTTCCAATAAGTTATCACAATAGGTTGTGGTTAGTTTCCAATAGGTTATCATAGATTATTGTGATAGGTTATCATGTTTACGAATAGGTTATTGCGATAGGTTATCATATTTTGCCGATAGCTTATCACGATAGGCCCTTCCAATGTTCAATAAGTTATCATTATGTGATAAGTGACATGTAATAAGTAGTTATATGAGAAGTTATTTTGTGGTGATAAGTGTTGAGTGATAAGTTGTTATAGCATGTTATAGTAATGTGATAAGTTATTGTGTGGTGATATGTGGCATGTAATATGATGTTATGGCATGTTATATTAATGGAATAAGTATGTTATATTAATGGGATAAGTTGTCAAATAGGTAATTGCAATAATTTAGACTCTAGACAATGACTTAACTTATCTTTAATAAGTATTCTATGCTTTGAGTTCCAATGATAGGAAGCATCGTTAGTTGTTCAATTTGATTATAGTGCATGCCTAGGTGACACTTAGAATGGGAATTGATAAGTGTTCATGGTGCTCAAGGATTGCAATCTTTTGTTATGCATGTACGGTTATGCAAAAAAGATAAAACATAGGTATGTTTAAGTGGTATGTTGGTGTGAAACGATAAGGTGATATGAGCTGTAAGCATAACATGATTGTATGTGACACACATTATTGTCTATCATATGAGCATCTCATTCTTACATCGATTAATATGGAAGATGAGAAATGGGCTTGAGTGATAGTATGCTCATGGGGTCACCTAAATACCTTGATACGTTTATGCGGGGTGATGGATCCGTCTTGATGCGTTTATGTGGGACAATGCTCGATTTAGTTCGAATGCCCCCAAGTTAACGGGATGCTGTTCACGAATGGATTTAGAAACGAAGCTCTTTAGGGAAATGACATCTTGATGCGTTTACACATGACATTGCCGTGCTTGATGAAGCGAGACGATGCCCGATTATGCCGAAAGACCATCAACCTTTGGGTTGGCCGTGGCCCTGAGCGATCGTAATAATCCGGACATATATGTGTGAAACGTTCATGAATTGATATATGATTATGTCTTGATTATTGCATGGCATGGGTGCATGACTATAATATATTTGCACATTCTTATGTTTAAGTCATGAGTATGAGAAGCGTTATAGGAATTGCTTATGTGTTTATGTTATGATGGTTTGAGAATGTGAGATAAATGTTCCTGTGTATAGTTAAGGCAAAGCATGAGTTGCTTTGCTATTGATCTACTATCGATAAATAACTTACACGTTTAGGCCATTTCCGAGGTGAGCTACCTCTCTACGTTAGGTCTAGAAAGTTCACTCATTGAGTTTTATCTCATTATTGTCTATTAAATATTTGCAGGCCCTAAGAATGTTTAAGTCCTTCTGTTAGATCAGGTCCGGACTCACAGTTGAGCATAGCCAAAATGTGATTAATTATCCGATTAAGGGGACTAATGCTCGTTATACGCACTGCGTCATGACTATTTGGGTTGATGAGGGACTCCCTAACTTGGTGGCTCACCGCTTTGTGGCATGGTATTTTTGGATTGGGGACGGCGTCCACAGGCCCATCCATAGTTTCAATGGACTTCCAGCTATAGGAGGATCATGGGGTATTAGCCGAGATGATATGGATGTGGATGTACCCAATGGAGCTATGTCTAATCTAGAGATTGACCCAGATATGATCGTCTAACTGGAGCCTCAGTTTATGAAGCTCTTAGCAAGTTAGGTGGTAATGGGGTTAGTATCACTTTTTGGAGCCACCCCTGTAGTACTAGAGGTATTGGGTTTACCCCGAGATCCTTTTTGGAGAAGGTCATGGCCGCGCTTTTGAGCTTATTTGATGTGGCAGACTAAGTTATGTTTGAGCTTGTATGCTTAAGCTATGCATATAAGGTTTGTATGCTATGATGACTTTATAATGCATGTGTGTGTGTATAAGTGTGGTTTGAACTATCCCTGTTAGTTGGTTGGATGATTTGTTTATGCTTCTCCTTACTTACATAGTCGATAATAAGAATGGGTTGGTGATGCCATTGAGATGTCGCAATCGAATGACCTAAGGGAACATGAGGGATACTGCATGTCCACAAGAGGGTTGGGGCGTGACACACACCATGATTAATGAGCCCTTATTCGACTCCATGATGCGGTAATTTCACCTGAGAGTGAGTAATAGTTTTTAATGTTTGAAACATAAAAAGAAAACTATATATGTATTTACTTTAGGAAATCTCATGATATGAGGATTTAATAAAGGAATATGATATCAGAAGGTGATGTTAAATATGCTAACTCTTTCTTGCGCATAACTGAATCATCAAGTCTTAAACTTTTGATTGTCGCTTTATAGTCTAGCCAGCATTTTTGTTCATAATCAACCTAAAAAAATGATTGGTGTCAACTCCTAAAATGGTTTGAGGATTTGGATCAAAGTGGCTGACCCTGATCTAGAGTCTAGGTGGAATTTTTGGACTTTACTCTCAAAATTATAATTCTTTTGAAGGAATCGCGAGGGACGCGCAATAGTGATTATGTCATACGTTTTATCAATATTTTGGTTTCATGTACATTGAATTAGAGGACACGTGACTGATTGAAGGATTTCAGATACTTTGTGCTAAAGATTGATAACACACCATAAGGCTATGATCCAAACCTTGATGCTCATGGTAGTGCAAAACTATTGCTAGTATTTTGTTCTTTCATTATTAGACGAGTTCCACTAGAAAAAATTGACAGGCAAATTGCTGTATCAATTTCGATTCAATCTTAACCACCTACTTTCGCATTTGACTCAACGTTGAGTGTGATTCAATCTTCGATCGGTCTAGAGGTGATTCCCAAGTTCAATCTTCATAACCTCCCGAAGAAGAAGCTGACTATGGAGAAATCTAATTCTACAATGACAAGGAGAAGAATACTAGAAGTGCCAAAATTTTCGTACGGTATTCACTTAAGTGTCAAAACTTTTTTTTTGCTCACTGGAGTACCACAAATTTGAAAAATCGCTCACTTTGGTGCCAATTCCAATTTGTCTCATCAGAAAATCCAACATGGACACCGATCATCCGACGTGGCTTTGCTAGCGCGATGTGGACAATTTTTTAATATTATTTAAGTATTCAAAATAATAATAATAATTATTATTTTGAATTTATTATTATTGTTTTTATTTTTTGGCTTTTTTTCTTTAGAGCCTACGAGGGTCACCAGTGACCCTCATTGGCCGCAAAACCCTCACCCTTGGTTGTGAGGGCCTAGGGCGTGGCCGTGAGGGCCCTCGCCAACTTTAGGTGGCCACCAACAAGGCTACTTCACCCAAGGTTAGCAAGGTCATGATGCCCTCGCCTAAGGCCTTTGCGGCTAGATTTGGGGGAAGGCCACCTTGCTTTTGCTGTGAAGGCCTTGGGTGAGGGCGTCGTGGCCTCGTTGACTGTGAGCGATGTGGTCCAAAGCTGGTGAGGCCACGAGGGCCCTCGCCAACTGTAGGTGGCCACCAACAATGCCGCTTCACCCAAGGCCAACGTGGTCGTGATGCCCTTGCCCATGGCCCTCACAGCCAGATTTGGGGGAGGGCCACCTCGCTCTTGCCGCAAAGGCCCTGGGTGAGGGCATCGTGGCCTCATCGGCTGCAATCAATGCTACCTAGAGCTGGTGAGACAACGTGGGCCCTTACCCAGTGCCTTTACGATCAAGGGTGAAGGCGTCACCCATGGCTAGCGAAGCCATGAGGGCCCTTGTGGGCCCTAGAGGAAAAACATAGCAAAAAAAAAAAAAAAGCCCCAAAAAAAGAATGAAAAGAAATGAAATTTTTTTACGTATGACGTTTAGCCGGATGTGGCACTTGAGTAAGCGATTTTACTCCGATGCGGCACTTAAACGAATAGAATATATATATATATATATATATATATATATATATATATATATTTTGACACTCGAGTGAGTGCTATACAAAATATTTGACACTCTTAATGTGTTTTTTTTTCTTTGGTAACCCAAGGAATCCCGTAAGCCAATAACCGATGAGCAAACCCTGGGGGAGCAACTGCAGGGACCCACCACCACAGTACTTTAGGTAAGAATCCCTAATGATGCTTCTGGGATTCGAACTCCTCCCCTTCGTGAGGGGGAGAGAGCCCAAGCCAGCTGCGCCGCTACGGGCAGTGGCTTGACACTCTGAATGTTGTTCATTCTAAAATCCCATAAAGAACCTGAACAATACCCTAAACTAGCTTTAGATGTTGGGTACTTTGTTGGCATATTTTACATGATAACTTATGGGGGCATATGGTGTCACACCCCGAACCTCGAGTGTATGCACATCCCTCGATGGTCAACTAATTTGCGACACTTCCAGGATGTGTCATTGACCTAATCGATTCATGCACAAGCGGAAGCAAAATAAACTATCCTCGCACAACAATCAACATGCAATAGAAAAGCAGGATAACAATTTCACAAATGAACACGATTTTATAAATGCACTAGGTTGATACACAAAGGCCAAAAAGCAAAAAGGGCTACCAGACTACCCTACCCCAGACCCTATCTACTTGGGATCCAGGTTCACTACGACATCGTCAGGTGAGTCAGCTACCCTCTCGCCCGCAACAGCGTTGACTACAATAGTAGGGATGTCAAAACCCTGCAGGGGACCTTCCCAGACCCCATTAGGCCCATGATGGAACCACGCCCTGAATCAATGAGGTACCCGCTCTGGTAGGCCATCATTGACCCAAAACGAATTGGCCACACTTCCATATAAGGACCTATAATGGTTAAGCCTACGACTGGATGAGACAACGACTTGGCAAGTCTACTTCCTAAACCTCGATTGGGAAGGAAATACACCTAGAGGCAGTCTAATCACACATCAAACAAAACACACCTTGCCTCAATTCCTTCCAATATCTCAGTATAATTCATATAACACATATATGATGTAATAACACTCAATAATTGGAACGCCATAATTCATATCTCAATCAATCACAGGGGTTCCGATTATAAGGTCAAATCATTATCACACGTCCCATTCCATGCCACAATATTTTGTCCCATAATCAAGGACGGTTATATCTCACTCAGACATGCGTTCCAATTAATTACGGCCCACGGCTTATTCGACGTTCGGCGGTCTTCCGGTGTAACCGGGCATTGTCTCGCCCCATTGAGCACAGCATCGTCCATCCATCGACGGCATTCCTAAAAGAGCATCGGTCTGGCCTCTACCGTGATCCGGCATCCATTGACAAGGGCATCCCATATAAGGGCATCGTCCACCCGACACACATCGGGGATGGCTTCTCATAACCAAACATGACCACCCAATCATAGTTAAGGACATTGTGCTTTGCACTCAAATGTCTCAATTAAGATAATGTGCTTGGTCTATTTTCCTCGTATTAAAAACACCCAGTAAAATAGTCGTGTGTGGGTATACGGTAAGATGGAACCAGAAAAAGTGATATCATTCCTTTAAAAAAATCCCACTATTTGATATAGTACCTAAAAACATTTTTGGCGTCAAAAACCGACACCCGGTATTTTCATATTAAATACCAAAAATCCAAAATTTTGAAAGAATAACAAAAAATTAATAATCATCACTCAATTGCACAAATTAGCACTCAATTGCATAAACTAATTATACCACGACAATTAGTACGAAAGTCTGACGATCAGCTATCCCGATATAATATCTAGAAAAAATTAAATAATTAAGTAAATTAAAAAATTAATTAAATAAATGCAAATTAATTACATAAATATTGAATTAAGTAAAATATGCTAATCTAACCACCTAATTGGACCTAGAAAAATAAGGGATAAGTGCACCAAAAATCCTAAAACTTGTCACGAAAATACATTTGAGTCCTAAAATTAATTTTTATTTTCCACGTGGCTTTTTTAACTGACTTATTATTATTATTTTAAAAAAAAATAGATTTAAAACTAAAAAAATTAGATTTATTGATTTTACCTTATTTTCAACAAAAAAATAAAAAAGAAAATAGTTCAAAAAAAGAAAAAAAATGGCAAACTCGTCGAAGGGGCCGACAACTGTCGCTGGAGGGGTTGGCAACGATCGCCGAGGTGCGGGTGGCTGGCTCTCGCCGGCCCTAGACGAGGGCCGGCGACCTCGCCAAACTCAAGCAAAGGTGCCCATTGCCGGCCCCGAGCGAGGGCCGACGAGGCGTTGCCCAGGCTAAGTGATGGTCGTTGGCCCCCATGAGGGCCGGCGTCGAGTCGTGCGACTGTCATCGGCCCTCGCTTAGGGTCGGCGAGGCTTGCTAGATCTCAATGAGGCTCACCTAGATCTGGCGAGCCTCACCGGCCCCCCACGAGGGCTAGTGACGCCTTGCCCAGGCCAGGCGATGGCCACCGGTCCCTCACGAGGGCCGGCATGCCCAGATCTGGGCATCCTCGCCCAAGCTTGGCGAGGGTCACCAGCCCTCGCCTAGGGTTGGCGAGGCCTCGCTCTGGCTGAGCGACACCCGGCCACCTGCACCTAGGGCCAGCAACCGTCGCCGGCCCCTTCAGCGACGGTTACCGGCCCCTTTGGAGATGCTGCAATTTTTTTTCTTTTTTATAAACTGTTTTCTTTTTTATATAAATTTTCTTTTTTCTTTTTTTTTTGAAAATAAGATAAAATCAATAAATCTAATTTTTTAATTTTTAAATCTACTTTAAAAAATGAATAAAAAATCATTAAAAAAAGCCACATGGGAAATAAAATTTAATTTTAAATGTCACGTTAGTATTTTTAACGAAAAAGGCTACGGCGTCGATTTTAGGATTTAAATGAAATATTTTGACAAGTTTTAGGACTTATTTGCACTTTTTGCAAGTTTTAGGACTCAAATACATTTTCGTGACAACTTTTAGGACTTCTGGTGCACTTATCCCGAAAAATAATGAACCTATCTACAAAAATCAAGCAATCTAATTAACCCTTAACTAATTTAATCTAACCACCTGATTGGCCAAATAAACCATATAAATCACTAATTACACTAAACTAATCACATAAACCAATCTTAAGCTAAACTAAACCTACCTTAAGCATAATTAACTCCCTAAGTAGAGTTTAGAGAGTACACTCACCGAATTAGTGAGCTGATGAGTTCACGGCGATGGCGACGTGGAGGAAAGTGAGACTCTAGCCTACGGTGACACCCAATGAGGTCCAGAAGGGATCGGAAATCGGGTACGAAGTCTTAGCACAAAGCTGGAACTTCGATTCTGTCAAAGGGCTGAGAGAGCTAGTCCGGAGGCTCGGCTTGGCTAGAAATGGGCTAGGCAAGACGGCAATGCGAGCAAGGGTGGACAATGGCTTGGATGGATAGCGGAAGGATTTGGTGATAGCCAACAATGGCTGGAGGACGAACGCACGAGCGTGGGGCATCGAGCAGAAGGCGAAGCAGGGCTAGAGTCACTTGGACGAGCAGGATGGCTGGCATGCGCGAGCTCGGGCACGTGGAGCTAGCGGTGGACGGCTACGCCGGTGAGCTAGCAAGCAAGCAACCGGCTAGCTTGGTTGGTCTTCTCTACCAATTCTCTGGTTTGCTTTAGCAATAAAGGAGGAGAATGGCTGAAGAAGAAGAGTAAGAAGGACTGCAGTTAGCAAGGAGGGGACAAGGGCCTTCAATGATCAACAATTGGAATGCCTATATGTCAGTACAATTCATATAACACATATATGTTGTAATAACACACAACAATTAGAAAGCGAAATTGTTATGACACGTCACATTTTGTGTCTCACAATTTTGTCCTATAATAAGCCACAATTATATCTCACTCAGACACGCGTTCCAATTAATTACGGCCCTACGGAAATAGCCTACTTGACGTTCGGTGGTGTTCCAGCGTAATCGGTCATTATCTCGCCCCATTGAGCACAACATCATCTATCCGTTGATGGCATTCCCGAAGCATTGATCTAGCCTCTACCGTGATTCACCATCCATTGACAAGGGCATCCAATATAGGGGCATCGTCCACTCGACGCACATCGAGGACGGATTCTCACAACCATCACACGACCACCCAATCCCAGCCAAGGATATTGTGCTTTGCACTCAAACGTCTCAATTAAAATAATGTGCTTGGCCTATTTTATTCGTATTAAAAACACCCGGTAACATAGTCGTGTGTGGGTACACTTGATATAGAACCGAAAAACAATTTTGGCGTAAAAACCGACACTCGATATTTTCTGATTAAATACCAAAAATCCAAAATTTTGAAATAATAACCAAAAATTAACAATAATCACTCAATTGCATAAACTAATTATACCATGACAATCAACACGAAATTCTGATGATCAGCTATCCCGGTTTAATTTTCAAAAAATATTATATAATTAAATAAATTACAGAATTAATTAAATAAATGCAAATTAATTACATAAATGTCTACTTAAGCTAAATATGCTAATCTTACCACCTAATTGGACCTAGAAAAATAATGCACCTATCTACAAAAACCAAGCAATCTAATTAACCCTTAACTAATTTAATCTAGCCACCTAATTGGCCTAATTAACCATCTAAATCACCAATTACACTAAACTAACCACCTAAACCAACTTTAAGCTGAACTAAACCTACGTTAAGCATAATTAACTCCCTAAGTAGAGTTTAGAGAGTAAGCTCACCAAATTAGCGAGCCGGTGAGTTCACGGTGACGGTGACACGGAGGCGAGCATCACTCAAGCCTACGGCGACACCCAACAAGGTCCGGAAGGGCCTAGAAAGGGACCATGAAGTCTTAGCCGGAAGTTGGAACTTTGGTTTTGTCCAAGGGCTAAGAGAGCTGGTTCGAGGGCTCGGCTTGGCTGGAAATGGCCTAAGCGGGACGACAGTGCGAGAAGGGGTCGACAATGGCTTGGATGGTCAACGGAAGGACTTGGCGATAGTGAATGACGACAGGAGGATGAACGCATGGGCGTTAGGACAACGAGCAGGAGGTGATGCGGGGATGGAGTTGTGCGGACGAGCAGGAAAGTGGGGACACACGCGCTTGGGCACAGGGAGTTGCCGATGGACGGCAACATCGGTGAGCAACTAGCTGGCTTGGCTGGTCTTCTCTTTTGGTTCTCTAGTTTGCTTCAACAACAAAGGAGGAGAATGGCTGAAGAAGAAGAGGAAAGAGGAGCTGCAGTTGGCAAGGAGGGGATAGGAGCCTTCAATTCTCAACAATTGGAATGCCTATATGTCAGTACAATTCATTTGACACATATATGCTGTAATAACACTCAACAATTGGAATGCCTTAATTCACATCTCAATCAATCACAGGGTTCTTATTATAAGGCCAAACCGTTATGACACGTCACATTCCGTGTCTCACAATTTTGTCCCATAATCAGACACGATTATATCTTACGCAGACACGCATTACGGACACGGCCTACTCGACTTTGGGCGGTGTTCCGGTGTAACTGGGCATTATCTCACCCCATTGAGCACGGCATCGTCTATCTGTCGATGGCATTCCCAAAGCAGCATTGATCTAGCCTCTACCGCAATTCACCATCCGTTGATAAGGGCATCCAAATCAGGGGCATTGTCCACTCGACGCACATCAGGGACGGATTCTCACAACCATCACACGACCACCCAATCCCAGCCAAGGATATTCTGCTTTGCATTCACATGTCTCAATTAAGATAATGTGTTTGTCCTATTTTCTTTGTATTAAAAACACCCGGTAAAATAGTCATGTGTGGGTACACGATTAGATGGAACCAGAAAAAGTGATATCCTTTCTTTTAAAAAATCTCACTATTTGATATGGTACCTAAAAATATTTTTGGCGTCAAAAACTGACACTCGATATTTTTTGATTAAATACCAAATATCCAAATTTTTGAAATAATAACCAAAAATTAACAATAATCACTCAATTGCACAAATTAGCACTCAATTGCATAAACTAATTATAACATGACAATCAACACGAAATTCTAATGTTCAGCTATCTCGGTACAATTTTCGGAAAATATTAAATAATTAAATAAATTACAAATTAATTAAATAAATGCAAATTAATTACATAAATGTCTAATTAAGCTAAATATGCTAATCTAACCACCTAATTGGACCTAGAAAAATAATGCACCTATCTACAAAAATCAAGCAATCTAATTAACCCTTAACTAACTTAATCTAACCACATAATTAGCCTAATTAATCATCTAAATCACTAATTACACTAAATTAACCCCATAAACCAATATTAAGCTAAACTAAACCTACCCTAAGCATAACTAACTCCCTAGGTAGAGTTTAGAGATTAGATTCTCCGAATTAGCGAGCAGGTGAGTTCACGGCGATGGCAACGCAGAGGTGAGCGAGACTCGAGCTTACCGCGACACCTAACGAGGTCCGGAAGGGGCCGGAAACAGGCCACAAAGTCTCCGCCCGAAGCGAAAACTTTGGTTTTGTCCAAGGGCTAAGATAGCCATTTTGGGGGCTCAGCTTGGCTAGAAACGGACTAGGCGAGACGGCGGCGCGAGCAAGGGTCGACTGTGGCTTGGACGGACAACGGAAGGTCTTGGCGATAGCGAACAACAATTGGAATGCCCATATGTCAATATAATTCATATAAGACTTATACGCTGTAACAACACTCAACAATTGGAACACCTTATTTCACACCTCAATCAATCACTAGGGTTTCGATTATAAGGCCAAATCGTTATGACACGTCTCGTTCTGTGCCACAAAATTTTGTCCCATAATCAAGCACGGTTATATCTCACTCAGACATGCATTCCAATTAATTACGGCTCCACGAGCACGACTCACTCGACGTTCAGCGGTCTTTCGAAGTAAACTGGCATTATCTCGCCCCATCAAGCACAGCATTGTCTATCCATCGAAGGCATTCCCGAAGGAGCATCGATCTGGCCTTTACCGCAATCCAGCATCCGTTGACAAAGGCATCCCATAAAGGAGCATCATCCACCCGACGCACATTGAGGACGGATTCTCATAACCATCACACGACCACCTAATCCTAGCCAAGGACATTGTGTTTTGCACTCAAATGTCTCAATTAAGATAATGTGCTTGGCATATTTTCTTTGTATTAAAAACACCCGGTAAAATAGTCATGTGTGGGTACACAGTTAGATGGAACCAGAAAAACTAATATCCGTCCCTTTAAAAAATTTCAATATTTGATATAGTACCTCAAAACATTTTTGGCGTAAAAAATCGAAACCCGATATTTTCTTATTAAATACCAAAAATCCAAAATTTTGAAATAATAACCAAAAATTAACAATCATCACTCAACTGCACAAATTAGCACTCAATTGCATAAACTGATTATACCACGACAACAAGCACGAAGTTCTAAAGATAGGCTATCACAATATATTTTCCGTAAAATTTTAATAATTAAATAAATTACAAAATTAATTAAATAAATGCAAATTAATTACATAAATGCCTAATTAAGCTAAATATGCTAATCTAACCACCTAATTGGACCTAGAAAAATAATGCACCTATCTACAAAAATCAAGAAATCTAATTAACCCTTAACTAATTTAATCTATCCACCCAATTGGCCTAATTAACCATCTAAATCACTAATTACACTAAATTAACCACCTAAACAAACTTTAAACTAAATTAAACCTACGCTAACCTTAATTAACTCCCTAAATAGAGTTTATAGAGTAAACTCACTAGATTAATGACCTGGTGAGTTCATGGCGACGGTGACGCGGAGGTGAGCGTCACTCAAGCCTACGACAACACCTAACAAGGTCGGGAAGTGGCCGAAAACGGGCCACGAAGTCTAAGCCTGAAGTTGGAACTTCGGTTTTGCCCAAGGGCTAAGAGAGCTGGTTCGGGGGCTTGCCTTGGCTGGAAATAGGCCAGGCGGGACAGCAGCGCAAGCAGGGGTCAACGGTGGCTTGGATGGATAATGGAAGGACTTGGTAGGTCGCGCGGGCTCAGGCCTAAGGAGCTACCAATGGACGGCAATGCCGATGGGCTGGTAGGTAATCAACTAGCTGGCTTGGCTGGTCTTCTTCTACTGGTTCTCTTGTTTGCTTCAACAACAAAAGAGGAGAATGGCTGAAAAAGAAGAGGAAGAAAGAGCTACAGTTGGCATGGAGGGGACAAGAGCCTTCAATGCTCAACAATTGGAAGGCCTTTATGTTAGTACAATTCATATAACACATATATGCTATAATAACACGAAACAATTGGAACGCCTTAGTTCACATCTGAATCAATCACAGGGGTTTCAATTATAAGGCCAAATTGTTATGAGACGTCCCATTCCGTGGCACACAATTTTCTCCCATAATTAGGCACGGTTATATCTCACTCAGACATGCATTCCAATTAATTACGGTCCCACGAGCATGAATTACTCAAGGTTTGGCGATTTTCCAGCATAACCGGGCATTATCTCGCTCCATCGAGCACAGCATCATCTATCCGTCGACAGCATTCCCGAAGCAGCATCGATCTGGCCTCTACCGCGATTCACCATCCGTTGACAAGGGCATCCAATACAGGGGCATCGTCCACTTGACGCACATCGGGGACGGATTCTCACAACAATCACATGACCACCCAATCCCAGCCAAGGATATTGTGCTTTGCACTCAAATGTCTCAATTAAAATAATGTGTTTAGTCTATTTTCTTCGTATTAAAAGCACCCTGTAAAATAGTCATGTGTGGGTACACGGTCAGATAGAACCATAAAAAAGTGATATCATTCCTTTTAAAAAATCCAACTAATTTTATATTGTACCTAAAAACATTTTTTGCATCAAAAACCCACACCCGTTATTTTATGATGAAATACTAAAAATCCAAAATTTTGAAATAATAACCAAAAATTAATAATCATCACTCAATTGCACAAATTAACGCTCAATTGCATAAATTGATTATACCACGACAATTAACACGAAATTCTGATGATCGGCTATCCCGGTATAATTTTTGGAAAATATTAAATAATTAAATAAATTACAAAATTGATTAAATAAATGCAAATTAATTACATAAATGCCTAATTAAGCTAAATATGCTAATCTAACCACTTAATTGGACCTAGAAAAATAATGCACCTATCTACAAAAATCAAGCAATCTAATTAACCTTTAACTACTAACCACCCAATTGGCCGAATTAACAATCTAAATCACTAATTACACTAAACTAACCACCTAAGCCAATGTTAAGTTGAACTACATCTACCCAAAGCATAATTAACTCCCTAAGTAGAGTTTAGAGAGTAAACTCGTTGGATTAGCTAGCTGGTGAGTTCACGGCGACGGCGACGTGGAGGCGAGCGAGACTCAATCCTACGGCGACACCCAATGCAGTTCGAAAGGTGTCGGAAACGAGCCACAAAGTCTCAGCCTGAAGGTAGAACTTCGGCTCTGTTGAAGGGTTGAGAGAGCTGTTTCAGGGGCTTAGCTTGGCTGGAAACGGACCAAGTAGGATGGAAGAGCGAGCAGGGGTCAACAGTGGCTTGGATGGACAGTGGAAGGACTTGGTGACAGCGAACAACGGCTGGAGGAGGAACGCATGGGCATGGGATAGCAAGCAAAAGGCAATGTGGGGCTTGAGTCGTGCAGACGAGCGTGACGGTGGGGAAAAACGGGCTCAGGCGCGGGGAGTTGGCGATGAACGTTGATGCTAGTGGGCTGGCAGGCGAGCAACTGGCTAGCTTGGCTGGTCTTCTCTACTGGTTCTCGGGTTTGCTTCAGCAACAAAGGAGGAGAATGGCTTAAGAAGAAGAGGAAGAAGGAGCCACAGTTGGCAAGGAGGCAACAAGAGCCTTCAATGCTCAACAATTGGAATGCCTATATGTCAGTACAATTCATATAACACATATATGTTGTAACAACACTCAACAATTGGAACGCCTTAGTTCACATCTCAATCAATAATAGGGGTTCCGATTATAAGGTCAAATCGTTATCACAAGTCCCATTACATGTCATGCAATTTTGTGCCATAATCAGGCATGGTTATATCTCACTCAGACATGCGTTTCAATTCATTATGGCCCCACAGGCATAGCCTAATCGACGTTGGACGTTGTTCCAGCGTAACCGGGCATTATCTCCTCCCATCAAGCATAGCATCGTCTATCCGTTGACGACATTCCTAAAGGAGCATCGGTCTAACCTCTACCGCAATCCGGCATCCATTGACAAGGGCATCCCATATAAGAGCATCGTCCACCCGACGCACAACGAGGACAGATTCTCATAACCATCACACGACCACCCAATCTCAGTTAAGGACATTGTGCTTTATAATCAAATGTCTCAATTAAGATAATGTGCTTCACCTATTTTCTTTATATTATAAACAATCGGTAAAATAGTTGTTTGTGGGTACTCGGTCTAATGGAACCAGAAAAGTGATATCCTTCCTTTTTAAAAAAATCCCCCTTTTTGATAGAGTACCTAAAAACATTTTTTGCGTCAAAAACCAACACCAAGTATTTTCTTATTAAATACCAAAAATCCAAAACTTTGAAATAATAACCAGAAATTAATAATCATCACTCAATTGCACAAATTAACACTTAATTACATAAATTGATTATACCACGACAATTAGCATGAAATTCTGACAATTGACTATCGCGGTATAATTTCTAAAAAATATTAAATAATTAAATAAATTACAAAATAGATTAAATAAATGCAAATTAATTACTTAAATGCCTAATTAAGCTAAATATGCTAATCTAACCACATAATTGCACCTAGAAAAATGATGCACCTATCTACAAAAATCAAGCAATCTAATTAACCTTTAGCTAATTTAATCTAACCACCTAATTGCCCTAATTAACCATCTAAATCACTAATTACACTAAACTAACCACCTAAACCAACTTTAAGCTAAACTAAACTAACTCTAAGCATAATTAACTCCCTAAGTAGAGTTTAGAGAGTAAGCTCACCGGATTATCGAGCCGATGAGTTCACGGCAATGGTGACGTGGAGGTGAGCGTCACTCGAGCCTACGATAACACCCAACGAGATCTAGAAGGGGTTAGAAACGGGCCATAAAGTCTCAGCCGAAGGCTGGAACTTTCGTTCGATCCAAGGGCTGAGAGAGCTGGTTTGGGGGCTCAACTTTGCTGGAAACGAGCCAGGAAAATGGTAGCGTGAGCAGGGGTTGACAGTGGTTGGGATGGACAGCGGAAGGACTTGGTGATAGTGAACGATGGTTGGAGGATGAACGCACGAGTGCGGGGTGGCAAGCAAGTGGTGATGTGGGGTTGGAGTCGCACGGACGATCGGCACGGCGGGGACGCATGGGCTCAGGCGCGGGGAGCTAGCAGTGGACGGCGACACTGGCAGGCTGGCAAGCGAGCAACTAGCTGGCTTGGCTGGTCTTCTCTGCTGGTTCTCTAGTTTGCTTCAACAACAAAGGACTAGAATGGCTGAAAAAGAAGAGGAAGAAGGAGCCGCAGTTGGCAATAAGGGGACAAGAGCCTTCAATGCTCAACAATTGGAATGCCTATATGTCAATACAATTCATATAACACATATATGTTGTAACAACACTCAACAATTTGAATGCCTTAGTTCACATCTCAATCAATCACAGGGGTTCTGATTATAATGCCAATTCGTTATCACCAGTCCCATTCCGTGCCACGCAATTTTGTCCCATAATCAGGTATGGTTATTTCTCACTCAGACATGTGTTCCAATTAATTACGGCCCCACAGCATGACCTACTCGACGTTCGGCGTAGTTCCGGCGAAACTGGGCATTATCTCACCCTATCGAGCATAGCATCGTCTATTCGTCGATGGCATTCCCGAATGAGCATCGGTCTGGCCTCTCTCGCGATCTGACATCCATTGACAAGAGCATCCCATATAAGGGCATCGTCCACCCGACGCACAATTGGGACGGATTCTCATAACCATCACACGACCACCCAATCCTAGTGAAGGACATTATGCTTTGCACTCAAATGTCTCAGTTAAGATAATGTGCTTGGCCTATTTTCTTCATTTTAAAAACACCTGGTAAAATAGTCATGTGTGGGTACACGGTCAAATGGAACTAAAAAATGTGATATCATTCCTTTTAAAAAATTTCACTATTTGATGTAGTATCTAAAAAGATTTTTGGGGTCAAAAACCGACACCCAATATTTTCTGATTTAATACCAAAAATCCAAAATTTTGAATTAATAACCAAAAATTAATAATCATCACTCAATTGCACAAATTAACACTCAATTACATAAACTGATTATACCACGACAATCAACACGAAATTCTGACGATCGACTATCTCGGTATAATTTCCGAAAAATATTGAATAAATAAATAAATTACAAAATTGATTAAATAAACGCAAATTAATTACATAAATGCCTAATTAAGCTAAATATGCTAATCTAACCACCTAATTAGACCTAGAAAAATAATGCACCTATCTAAAAAAATCAAGCAATCTAATTAACCCTTAACTAATTTAATCTAACCACCTAATTGGCCTAATTGACCATCTAAATCACTAATTACACTAAAATAACCTCCTAAACCAATGTTAAGCCGAACTAAACCTACTCTAAGCATAATTAACTCCCTAAGTAGAGTTTAGAGAGTAAGCTCACCGGATTAGCAAGCCGCTGAGTTCATGGTGATGGTGATGCGGAGGTGAGCATCACTGGAGCCTACGGCAACACCCAACGAGGTCGAGAAGGGTTTAGAAACAGGCCACAAAATCTTAGCCCAAGGCTGGAACTTCCGTTCTATCCAAGGGCTGAGAGAGCTGGTTTGGGGGCTCAACTTCGCTAGAAGCGGGCTAGGCGAGACGTGTGACATCCCAAATTTCAACCTCGTTCTGAATATATGAAATGGGCATTTTGTCGACGTGCCTATGGTCCTTTTTCTTTGAGTTGATCACTCACGAGTTAACCAGTCTATTGGGTGAAGCCGTTAAAGGATATAACAGCAGTAAAATCTTTAAAAGCTACCCGATAGGTTGGATCGGACTAAAATCGCGTTCGATCGATTTTAACCATGAAATTGAATTCGAACGTTCAAGCATAACATAATTCATTTATAGGATGTCGTCTTGTCTTTCGGAGAAATTCTGTCGAGTTCGAGATCTTTACTGAAAATCGTTTCGGATGATTCGAAGAACGTCGGAAATTCGGATGGGCCAAATCGAATGGATTTTTGGCCTCCTTACCGAGTCATATGGTGATGGGGATTTATAGAAATTGCGTAGACTTTTTCCTTAGCAAAATTTAGACATCAAATTGGAGAATTGGAGAAGAAAGTATAGTCCAAAAATTTAAGGGAAATTCGGAGCTAGGCATGGAGGGGTGCAACATTTGTCATCAAATTTGATTATTTGTGATTAAATGAGCAAGAAAGTATTGGGGAACAAGTGGATAAGCTTGAAGACGATATTTGTTTTTGGACTTTTGTTTCCCTCTTCTTCGACTTCTCTCGCAAGCCAAGCCACCGACTGATTGCCCTCTTCTTCTTTGTGCGAAGCCCCTGCATCACCGTGTCCAGCTCTGCTCCTATTTCCTTTTCATTTTTCTTCATGTTTCTCTGTCCATCAAGTAGCTGAATCCCTCCATTTTTCCTCACGACAGCCCCACATATTTCTCCCTCCACAGAAGCCATTTGCTGCCACGTCTTTCCCCCCAGTCAAACCAACGAAACCTCTTCCCCATGGTTGACTGAAAGAACCCCTTTGCTGCTCCACTTCGGTTTGTTCTCCTCAGCTCGATCGAAGTCCAACAGCACCGAAGCAATTCCCCAAGTTGCCGTGTGCCAGCCTCCACCCACGAAGCCCCAACGCCAACCCACTGAGTCAACCGTAGCCGCTCCATCCCACCAACGTTGACTCCGTGTACACCAGCAAGCTCCACTGAGACAACGAAACTAGTGAACTCTTCCATCTTGTTGATCGAAGCTAACGTGGCCTCACGCGAGAATTCCACCGAGCTGCCATTCCCTTCAGTCTTCAACGCCAGCCACACGAAGCATTTCCACTCGCCGAAGTTGCTGCTCAATTTCTTCATTCCAGCATCGTGGGCCCTTCTCCATTGAGTCAAGCTTCAACCCACGTGATTTCCAGCCCACAGTTGGTTAGGATCAGCTCAGCCCATATGAGTTTCATTCAGGCCCAGCAGCTCCTTCGGGCTTTCTTGGTCAGCCTGTGAAATGCAGCAGCCCATCTTCATGTGTCAGGCCCATTTGAAGTCCAAGAAGTTTTAGCAGCTCAGCCCACGAAGCTGGTCAGCCCAAGTTCGGCCCAAGCCCAGCTTTTTTTGTGGGCCTGCAAGGCCTTTGGGCCCAGCCCGAGTGATCGTCGACGTCGCCAAAAATTCGGATTTCGGCCGTTGTTACACCATCACGGTGTTCCGGTCTTCGCTTTGCCAAGTGAGTAATCTCACTAATTCTTGCTTAGTAGACTAATTATGCTTAAAGGTTGATTAAACTTAATTAATTGCAATTATGTGGTTAGAATGGATTAGTGATTATTAATTAATTGCATTGCATATTAGTTAGGTGGTTAGTGTACTTAGCTAGAGAATTGCCTATATTATTTATTGAATGCATCTTGGGATTTGTCCCGATCCTTATTGGGCTTCAATTAGGCAATACGGGCCTAAATTGATTTTTTAGTATTTATTTATTAATTTTTGAAATTATTCATTTATTTATTTATTTTTCGAAAATTAGGTTGGGATAGCCAACGACCAAAATTCTATGCTGATTGTCGTGGTGCAATCTGTTTATTTATTTGAGCACTGGTTTATGGAAATTGAGTGAGTTGATGAGTATGTAGGGATTTATCCAAAATTGATCAGTGTTGGTATTCAATTAGAATTTGACTGTGAAAGGTTGTGAGTAGAACCTCGAAAGCCATCAAGATATAGCTGTGCCAGTGGGGCCGAGTTTTGCCACCGAATTTGGAGTCGGTCGTGCCCGTTAGGTCGTAAATTGCCACCTGATAGGGGTCGCACCTGATAAGACCGTAACCTGCCACCTGATAGAGGTCGTGTCTATTGGGCCATAAATTGCCACTTGATAGAGGTCGCGCCCATTGGGCCGTAAATTGCCACCTCATAGAGGTCGCGCACGTTGGGCCATAAATTGCCACCCAATAAGGGTCGCGCCTGATAAGGCCGTAATCTGCCACCTGATAGAGGTCGTGTCTATTGGGCCATAAATTGCCACTTGATAGAGGTCGCGCCCATTGGGCCGTAAATTGCCACCTCATAGAGGTCGCGCACGTTGGGCCATAAATTGCCACCCAATAAGGGTCGCGCCTGATAAGGCCGTAATCTGCCACCTATTAAAGGTCGCGCCCATTAGGCTGTAATTTTGTCACCTAAAGATAGGTCATGTCCTTTGGACCGTAATTTGTTGCCAAGAAAAGTGGTAAACTATGCTCGTGAAGCCATGAGTAAGATTTGAGACTGAATAAGAGAGACAACCAGGGTATGGTCGAATTAACATGTAATCGACTAGGTCAATTGATCGATATATTGATCTGTGATGTGATTGTTAGGGTGCCTATTGAATTTATGCAGGTGGAATCTGAGGCCAAGGTAAGTCCTCTAACTCGTGCGTGTATAGGCAACCCGGTTAGCATACTGGTTTTCTAATTGAGTCTTAGTGGGGTAGAACTTGCTAAGACGTAGTCTCATCCCGGTTGTGGGACAACATTTCAGGCCCGTAGATGAGCCTGTGGAGGAGGAGCCAAAAGAGGACAATGAGTCAATAAAAGATGAAGAGCTTGAAGGATGTGAGCTTAGTGAAGAAGAGTCAAAAGAGGATCAGGATAATCCTGAGCATGACCCAAATGAGGACTAAGATTCCATCCTCTTTTGTGAATCCTGTCTAAATGTGAATAGTGTGAAACTAGAATGTTATGAATAGTCTTGTGAATAGACTTTGAGTTATGCTATGTATAAAGGTTTGGTTGTGGATTTCAATATGAAAAATATGGCCTTACTTTTCTATCCCATTGTGTTATTATCTGGGGATTTATAACTCCTTCCACATGTGCTTAATAAACGAACGGGTTGGTGATACTTAGTCCTGGAATATCGCATTATAAAATCGACCAAGTAGAAGGATGTGTGTGTGCCCAAGGATCGAGGCGTGACAAGACGACAGTGCGAGCAGGGGTTAACGGTGGTTGGGATGGACAGCGGAAGGACTTGGCTATAGCGAACGATGGCTAAAGGATGAACACACAAGTGCAGGGTAGCGAGCAAGTGGTGATGCGGGGCTAGAGTCGCACGGACGAGTGAGACGGTGAGGATGCATGGACTCGGGTACGGGGAGC
Organism: Eucalyptus shirleyi; assembly: GCA_017140165.1. Lineage (NCBI taxonomy): Eukaryota > Viridiplantae > Streptophyta > Magnoliopsida > Myrtales > Myrtaceae > Eucalyptus > Eucalyptus shirleyi. The sequence goes on from CM029450.1 coordinate 31,225,366, forward strand.
TGGCAGTGGACGGCGACGCTGGCAGGTTGGCAAGCAAGCAACTGGCTGGCTTGGCTGGTCTTCTCTGCTGGTTCTCTAGTTTGCTTCAGCAACAAAGGACTAGAATGGCTGAAGAAGAATAGGAAGAAGGAGTTGCAGTCCCATTCCGTGCCACACAATTTTGTCCCATAATCAGGCACGGTTATTTCTCACTCAAACATGCATTCCAATTAATTATGGCCTCACGGCATGACCTACTCGACGTTCAGCATAGTTCCAGCGTAACCAGGCATTATCTTACCCCATCAAGCACAGCATCGTCTCTTCATCGATAGCATTTCTGAATAAGCATCGGTCTAGCCTCTCTTGCGATCTGGCATCCATTGACAAGGGCATCCCATATAAGGGCATCGTCCACCCGACGCACATTGGGGAGGGATTCTCATAACCATCACACGAGCACCAAATCCTAGTCAAAGACATTGTGCTTTGCACTCAAATGTCTCAGTTAAGATAATGTGTTTGGCCTATTTTCTTCATTTTAAAAACACCCAGTAAAATAGTCGTGTGTCAGTACACGGTCAAATGGAACTAAAAAAAGGTGATATCATTCCTTTTAAAAAATCTCACTATTTGATATAGTATCTAAAAACATTTTCGGCATAAAAAACCGACACCCAATCGTTTCTGATTTAATACCAAAAATTCAAAATTTTGAAATCATAACCAAAAATTAATAATCATCACTCAATTGCACAAATTAACACTCAATTGAATAAACTGATTATACCACAACAATCAACACGAAATTCTGATGATCTACTATACCAGTATAATTTTCGAAAAGTATTAAATAATTAAATAAATTACAAAATTGATTAAATAAATGCAAATTAATTACATAAATGCCTAATTAAGCTAAATATGCTAATCTAACCACCTAATTGGACCTAGAAAAATAATGCACCTATTGATAAAAAACAAGCAATCTAATTAACCCTTAACTAATTTAATCTAACCACCTAATTGGCCTAATTAACCATCTAAATCACTAATTACACTAAACTAACTTCCTAAACCAATGTTAAGCTGAACTAAACCTACCCTAAGCATAATTAACTCCCTAAGTAGAGTTTAGAGAGTAAACTTGTCGGATTAGCGAGCCGGTGAGTTCACAGCGATAGCGACCGAGAGGTGAGTGAGACTCGAGCCTATGGCAACACCCAATGAGGTCCGGAAGGGGCCGGAAACGGGCCACAAAGTCTCAACCCAAAGCTGGAACTTCGGTTGTCCAAGGGCTGAGAGAGCTAGTTTGGGGGCTCAGCTTGGATGGAAACGAGCCAGGCAAGACGGCAGCGCGAGCAGGGGTCAACGATGGTTGGGATGGACAGTGGAAGGACTTCGCAACAGCAAACAATGGCTGGACGACGAATGCACAAACGCAGGGTGGCGAGGAGGAGGCAATGCAAGGCTTGGAGTCGCATGGACAAGCACGACAACGGGGACACATGGGCTTGAACACACCGGCTGGCTTCGCTAGTCTTCTCTGCTAGTTCTCTAGTTTGATTCAACGACAAAGAAGGAGAATGGCTGAAGAATAAGAGGAAGAAGAAGCTGTAGTTGGTAAGGAGGGGACAAGAGCCTTCAATGCTCAATAATTGGAATGCCTATTTGTCATTACAATTCATATAACATATATACGCTGTAACAACACTCAATAATTGGAACGCATTAGTTCACATCTCAATCAATCACAAGGGTTCCGATTATAAGGCCAAATCGTTATGACAAATTTCATTCCATGCCACATAATTTTGTCCCATAATCAGGCACGGTTATATCTCACTCAGACATGCGTTCCAATTAATTACGGCCCCACAGGCATGGCCTACTCGACGTTCAGCAGTGTTCAGGCGTAACCGAGCATTATCTCACCCCATCGAGCACAGCATCGTCTATCCGTCGATGGCTTTCCCAAAGGAGCATCGGTTTGGCCTCTATTGTGATCCAGCATCCATTCACAAGTGCATCCCATATAGGGGCATCGTCCACTCGATGCACATTGGGGACGGATTCTCATAACCATCACACGACCACCTAATCCCAAATAGGGACATTGTACTTTGCACTCAAATGTCTCAATTAAAATAATGTACTTGGCCTATTTTTTTTTTTTTTTGTATTAAAAACACCTAGTAAAATAGTCGTTTGTGGGTTCATGGTCTAATAGAACCAGAAAAGTGATATCCATCATTTTAAAAAATCTCACTATTTGATATAGTACCTAAAAACATTTTGGGCATAAAAAATGACACCCGGTATTTTCTGATTAAATACCAAAAATCCAAAATTTTGAAATAATAACCAAAAATTAACAACCATCACTCAATTGCACAAATTAGCACTCATTTGCATAAACCGATTATACCACGATAATCAACACAAAATTCTAACAATCGGCTATCCCAATATGTTTTCTGGAAAATATAATAATTAAATAAATTATAAAATTAATTAAATAAATGCAAATTAATTACATAAATGCCTAATTAAGCTAAATATGCTTATCTAACCACCTAATTGGACCTAGAAAAATAATGCACCTATCTACAAAAAATAAAACAATCTAATTAACCCTTAACTAATTTAATCTAACCACCTAATTGGCCTAATTAACCATCTAAATCACTAGTTACATTAAACTAACCACATAAACCAATCTTAAGCTAAACTAAACCTACCCTAAGCATAATTAACTCCCTAAGTAGAGTTTAGAGAGTAAACTCGCTGGATTAGTGAGCTAGTGAGTTCATGGCGATGGGGATGCGGAGACAAGTGAGACTTGAGCCTATAACGATACCCAACGAGGTCCGGAAGGGGTCGAAAACGAGCCACGAAATCTCAACCCAAAGCTGGAAAGGAGGGGAGAAGAGCCTTCAATGCTCAACAAAAAATCTAAAACACTCAAGTGTTGGCCCCCAAAGTCTTCTACCTCATCCATAGCCACTTTTCCCTCTTAATCTGCCTAAACAAGCCAAGTTTGATGCCTCAAACGTTGCAGCCCCCATGGCCTACGAATTTCCAACATTTTCTCTTCAATTCCAATCCAATTTCACTCCAATTTCACCCAATTAAGTGGACAACTTGCAAAGGTAGGTGCCCACTTCAATTCCATAATTTTCCCTTGCCAATTGGTCCACCTTGAATGCCAAAACTCCATCCGAAAACGGTCCTCCGAATTTCCCGGTCCAAAATAGCCAAACTTTAACTTTTCGCCAAAATTTTGAACTTGTCGAAAATTCTTGGAAGGATAAGTCGACATTCCTAAATTAACTGTGACGTGCCAGAACTTTCAATTTCTGAAATTGAGTTCAATTTCACTATTAATTTCAACCGGACGGAATTTTAGCGTGACCTAATCTACCGAATAACTTTTAGGAATTTTTAGCGCAATTGACCCGTTGTCAATTATTTTCGAGTCACATTGTGCATCTTTGACACATTGGCAAATCTCGGTTGTCATGAAAATATCGAAATTTCAAATACGAGCATAGGGTACAGAAACGACAGAAAAATCGATTTAGTGCCGTTCGACAAAAATTTTGTAATTCGGTGAAATCACCCACACTTTAATCATATGCCTTTGTCGGACCGACCTATCTCTGGTCTTTAATAGATTTTGATAGTTCCATATTAACCTTTGCAGATTAGCACGGTCGAGTAGTCGATTTTTAGTCGAATTCTCAAGTCTATCACGTTTAGATTCCATCATAGCTTCACCTGATAGATTAATTATCTCGTGAGTGATCAACTCAGAGAAAAAGACTATAGGTGTGTTAATGGAAAGCCCATTTCATTCCATCAAAAACAGGGTTGAAACAAGATGTCACATGTGAACTCTATGACATCCTAAAATTCCAGTTCTGTTTTCAATTAAATGAATCGAGCCTTTCACCAACATGCCTATAGTTTTATTCTTTGAGCTGATCACTCATGGGATAACTAGTCCATCAAGTGAAGCCATTAAGGGATTTTAACACAATAGATTTGAGAATTCGATCAGGAATCGACTACTTGACCGTGCTCATCTGTAGAGGTCCTTACGGCATAGTTAAAAATCAATCAAAAATTAGAGATAGGTCGATTCAACTAAGATATGTGACTAAGTGTGGGTGATTCCACCAAATTGCAAAATTCTTACCGATTGGTACTAAACTGATTATTTATGTCATTTGGGTAACCTATGTCTGCATATGAAACCTCAAGATTTTTACAAAAACAGAAAGTCGCCAATGTGTCGAAAATGTACGTTGTGGCTTGAAAATAATTAATCACGAGTCAATTGCACTAAAAAATTTTAAAAGTTGCCCGGTAGGTTAAGTTACGCTAAAATAGCACCAGATTGAAATTAACCGCGAATTTGAATCCGATTTTGAAATTGAAAGTTCTATCTGATTTATTTTAGGATCGTCGACTCATCTTCTGAAGATTTTTCTGCAAACTGAGATTTTTGGCAAAAATTCAATATAAGCCATTTTTGTCCGAAAAATTTAGGAGACCGTTTTTTATCATGTTTTTTAGATGTAGTTGGTTCCATTCGTAAGGAAAAATGCCAATTGGGTCAAGGATACGTTGGTTGAATTTATGGGAGCCGAATTAAATCCAATTGGAGATGATTTGGTCCAATTTGAGGGAAAATTGTGCAAATTTGTAGGCTCCTTGGTCCTCAACCTTTGGACCACTTCAATGGCTTCTAAGGGAAGCTTGGTGGCTGGAAAATGATTGAGGAAGCCAGCCAAGCTTGGTGGGACCTCTTTAAGGGGACAAATAGGTGACATTGAAGCCAAGGTGGCCCCCTCCAAGCTTTGATATCCCCTTTCTTCCTCATCAAGTCTTGCTTTCTCCATTTCCAGCTCCTTGGAAGCTTAGAAGTTATAGAAACTAGCCCACCCCTCCCTTGCCATTGCCAACCTCGTCGGACCGCTAGAACGCCATCATCGCGCGCCCGCAAGTCGAGCACCTGTCCGCGCGTCACCGCCGTTCTAGCATCATCATCCGCTCCTACTCGCCCGTCCAACAAGTCACCTAAGCCGTCGTGGTCGCCATCCAGTTGCTATCTATTGTCATGGAGCACCGCCTGACCTCATAGCAACCCCGTCCTCCTGTCCTCGTCATTTCAACTCAAGCCAACTATCTAAGCAGCCCTCATGGCCCAACAACATAATAGAAGCCAGAAAGCCAACTATGGGTTTCGAGGGCCATTTAGGACCGCTTCTGAGCCTCATAGGGTGCTACCGCTTCAGAGTTTGTCACTCGTCTCTATATTGCTTGTCGCCGTGACCTCATTGGATTTCAAAACTGGTGAGTTTACTCACTAATCTCTACTTAGGGAGTTAATGATGCTTAATGGTTGATTAGTTTGTGCTAAGTATAGTTTATGTGGTTAGTTAGAATGGATTAGCAATAATTATTCGTTTATGCATGTTAAGTGGTTAGATCAGCTTAATTAGCAACTAGATAGGTCGTATTATTTATCTAGTTAGGTTCGGAATTTTCCCGAGCCCATTTCGATATTTAATTAGGCTTTTCCGGCCTAAGTTTGCATTTATGGCATTTATTTGTATTTATTTAATTAATTTTAGTATTTATTTAATTATTTATTATTTTCCAAAAATTAAACCGAGATAGCAGATGACCAAAATTTCATGCTAATTGCATTGGTATGTTTGGTTTATTTAATTGAGTGCTAAATTGTGCAAATTAAGTGCTAATTGTAATTTCGGATATTTATTCCAAAATTGGGAAGATACCAAGGCATCAGTTTACAGCGCCAAAAATGTTTTTATAGACTATATAATTAGTGGGATTTTATAAAAGATAGATATTGCATTTTGGCTTAGACTGACCGTGTACCCACACACGATTATTTTTATCGAGTATATTTTAACATGATAAATGTGGGCCAAGTTCGTTATTTAATCGAGAAATTGGTATGCAAGGCACAAAATTCTTGCTGGGGTTGGTTTATTGTAGTTCAGCTCATGTAAGCATTGTGATTTCAACTTGTGAGAGCAATATACTATATTAGCCTATAAGTGCTTGATATGTCAGCTTGTGAGAGCAGTATACTTTATCAGCTTATGTGAGCAATGATCATTTATCAGCTTGTGAGAGCAACAATCCATATATATCAACTTGTGGAAGCTACTATCTATCTATATCAGATTGTGCGAGCTATTATCTATCCTTTTTAGCTTGTGTGAGCATGGTCGGTGTTGACGGTACCAGATAGATAGTATTGCTTGGATTGATCAATTGTTGGATTAAGCAATCGTTGATACTGAAGGATTGGTCAGTTGAGGTTTATAAACTATACTGACTTGCAAGAAGGGACCGAGGTAAAGGTAAGTCACCCATCTCTTGTGTGCATAGGTAGCCTTTAGGCATATTTCCTTCCTAGTCGGAGTTTAAGAGGTGTACTTGCTGAGACATCATCTCATCGCATCGTCGACTAACATTACAGATCCTTAGATGGTTGTTCCTCCTGAGCATTTTAGCCAGCCGAAGAAGGTCACCGAATAGATCTCTTAGATTCTCCTCCCTATGAGCCAAGGAGACTAGGTCTACGAACTCGTGAGATCCATTGTCTAGGTTGATGATGGTCTATCCCGGGGGGTGCCCAATCAATTCAGATCATGGTATCATTACGGACGAGATGGATCCAGAAAAGGTCCCCTACCGAAATATGAGATTCCTCTATTGGTGCTAGAGATCGCTTTTGGCAAGAGTACGACTAACCCTCTCGGTGATTCAGTGGTAGACTTGAGTTCCTCGAAGCCAGAGGCCCTGGAGCCTTCGGTTGAGGATTCGAATGCTTAGAGGACTAGTAGCTCTTTTGTTTTGGTAGACCTATGAATATAGACTAGTATTGTATATGACTTAGTCTACTATGTTTAAAGGTGTGTTGTGTGGTTTTAAAACTGCGGCCTTACTTTTCTATCCCATCTTTTCTATTGTTTGGGGATTTATTTATTCGCTTCCGCATGCACATTAAGGCTCCATTCGTTTCGCGGAAAATATCATGTTTCCAGAAAATATTTTCCTAGAAGTCATTTTCCAGGAAAATGACTCTATTTTCCAATGTTCGACCAAAATCTAAAATTTCAATGGAAAATATTTTCCACCGAACAGCTCATTTAATTATTCAGTAAAATTTATCAAAAATTGAATTTTAATATTTTTAAATGACCAAAAAAATTATTCTATTTATTTATATTTTTGTTAAAATGATTTTTTAATTATTTATATTTTTAAAATCGATTTTTTTTTTCTTTTCCTTCCTCCTTCCTCCTTCCTCTTCCTTCTTCCTCCTTCCGCCGCCGCCACCTCCTTCCTGCCTGACGATGGCCGGCTGCCCAGCGGCCGACCAAGACCCGATGGCCAGATCCGGCAAGCTCGAGGCTTGGCCGATCTCACCCGAGCTCGACGGATCTGGCGACAGAGCTCGAGCTCGCCTGGATCGGTGAGCCGCGAGCTCCACCGCCAGATCCGGCGAGCCGCGAGCTCCACCGCTTGATCCGCGAGCTCCGCCACTTGATCCGCGACCTCCACCGCTTGATCCGCAACCTTATCGCATCACCACAAACAAGCATAACCGCGAGCTCCCGAGCGGCTTTGAACTGCGAGCTCATCTTAGCCACGAGCTCCCGAGCGGCTTCGAACCGCCGGGGAAGCCGAGCGCCACGGCCGGAGCAGACGGGCAGGAGCGCATCACCACAAACAAGCATAACCGTGAGCTCCCAAGCGGCTTCGAACTGTGAGCTCATCTTAGCTGCGAACTCCCGAGCGGCTTCGAACCGCTGAGGAAGCGGAGCGCCGCGGCGGCGGCGGCGCCGCGGCCGGAGCAGACGGGCAGGAGCGGCCGGGGAGGGCAGAGAACGAGGGATGCTTCGCCCATCGTCGGCGTCGAAGGAGGAGGAGGAGATCAGAAACCCTAAGCGAGAGTGCACAAATGAAAAGGAAAAAGGAGTGCGAGGGAGCGTGAGGGGAGCGTGAGAGGCCAGGAAAATGTTTTCCTCTTTTCAAAAGAGGAAAACATTTTCCTCAAAGTCAAGAGAAAATTTTCTGTTGACCGGAAAATATTTTCCTTGACCATGAATTTCCGTCCACCGAACACCGGAAATCCAGGAAAATATTTTCCTGGAAGTTATTTTCCGCGAAACGAACGGAGCATAAAATGAATGGGTCAACAACGTGTTCTAAAACGTTGCAATTTAATCGACCACCGAGGGATGGGCACACGCTCGGAGGATCAAGGCATGACATACCCCTTTTCTTTAACATTGTTCTTGTTGAGTGGTAAAGCCATTTGACCCAATGTAGCAATCGATATGACTTGTGAAAGTAAATTTTACTTTTTGAGTCTAACTTAGAAAATATTTGTTGTCATGCTATTCCGGTTTCTAATTTTAAAATGTTTGACATATTTTAAAATGGTGATTTATATCGTACCTTTTGAATTACTGTTCAATGCATACAAAGCAGGATGATATCATGCCGAACTACAATCCAAAAACTCATGGTTTAAACAAATTTCTCTCTAAGTGGTGACGTGGAATTTTGTAAATTCCATGTCAATGTTCATTTTCCAGCTATCTATTGAGAACTTAAGTAGAACACAAATATATTTTATTAATCTATCAAATCCAAAAACGTTTCTAACAAGGGGAGTTTTCGAGTAACTTCAATGAAATAGAGAGGGTGTCCTAGTAATTTACCATATAATCAATATCGCTAGAGGAAAATAGATCTTAATTCAGAAAAAAAAAATTACGAGAAGTTCCTAATAGTTCCTTAAACATTATAATTTAAAGAAAAATTATTAGATTGGGGGGCTGATCTTTATGGATTTATATGTAAAAATATTTTTTCCTAACTAGCTATGTTAGTTGGTTTGGCTACTTCTGTATGGTCTTACCGAGAACCCTTCACATAGGCTCGTGGGACTTAATTGCAATTTCGAGAAGTTGGGGGGCTTGGAGTAAACTGGCCCATGTCAGGGCCAGGGTTCCTATCTCTCCCCCCCCCCTTTATTTATGAATTAGTGAATAATGTTTTTGTTTTGAGTATACGTTCATCTTATTATTACACAACAATGCGATTCTCATATTTCTAGGGAAAAAGAAAATCTAGAGGGACAATAGAGTCAAGGATGAGGCCATGCACTTGCTTATAAAAACACGACACTTTATGCAGCGTGGGACTAGCCCATGAATTTACATCTTGATATTGTACCTCTAGTCTTACCGTGCAATAAAGCAAACCCAATGATTGCTACATGGCATTATATCTCTAATCTCTCTAGACAATAAAGTCGTTATTTAAGGGACATTGACTACTTAGGTCACTTGAGAATTCAAGGTGACATTATTTTTAGAATAGATTACACTACTTGACTCGTTGGAAATATGTGCAGTTAAAATATGAGTAGCACACAGTCGATTGAGGCAATAAATTGCTCTAAATTGATAAATAGGTGTAATTTGGTTTCTAAACAAAACTCGAGCCCCTAAAATTCAGCTGCAACCCAACTTGCAGGTCACGAGGCAAGGTACTCAAGGAAGGATAGCTTATGGGTGAGGTCGCTGTGGGATGGAACGCGGAGGACGTATCGGTCAATGGAACGTCGAGGCTTTTTGTTTTTCTGTTTTTGTTTTTGGCAGCTGATTCCACATCAGCCGCCAATATTTTCGGTCCATGATACTAATGGAGGCTTTGCGGTGACCTGCATTTGGAAAGTTGAAGTTTGGTCCATGACGAAAATAATAATCGCCACTACCATAGTTAGAACTTTGGCACATGGTTATTCCTTTTTCTCTTCTAATTACCGTACTTACGATGTTATTTCTTTCTGTATTACTAGTAACTAATTGCCAACACATGGAACAAAATTAAAGAATGAAATTCTCAACAAATCTAAATAAAATTAGTAATTTTATCATGACACAAAAGTAAAATAAGGCTGCACTCCAAAAGAAAAAGGACGCTTGCACAACCAAATACATGTTTTATTCATATATATTACACTCACATACATACTTAGTCGTCAGAGTTACCTTCCACATAAAATTATAGTAACTATTAGTCTATTACGTCTTGTTCAATCCAATTTCGCTTCTTTAAAAGTAAAAATGATTGAGTCAGCAATCATATCAATTTAGTTCTGGTGAAGAGATTAACTTAATCGACGAATTCTAGGTATTTCCTCATTAACATAATCAACATATGACGGTCATGCCCATCAAACTTTTACGTAACTCAGGATAAGAAATGGACGACTGCCATATACAAAAATAGATCCTTCGAAGATTCTTAATTTTCCTTTTGTCCGTTTTAAAAAAAATTCAAAAATTCCATTTGAATTATGCTTATTTTCATTTTCTTATTAGATTAATTAGATTGATGCATTGCCTACTCAACATCATATGTGTTGCCTCCTTCAACCTACGTTTCTGAACTAACAGTGACCGGTCTAGGGATCAGGCTAGACAGGGCCAATTTGGAGAAGGCGCCCTATCCAAGCACGTGGTCTGATCGTGTCATGCTTGGCACGGTCGCGAAATGGTGGAATCTTATATTGCATACAGGATTAGATCCATAAAAATGGGTTATATACCATTTCTTAACCCATAACCCATATGGGTATTAAATGGGTTATAAATAGGCTAATTATAGTAAGTAAATGAGTCATAGATGGGTTTTAACTTAAAGTAAGTGTTAAATGGATCACAATGGATTATAAATAGATCATAAATAGATTTAAACTTTCTTAGATCTAATATATTTTTATGACTCTTTTTTCGTCTCTCTCGCCTTCACTGGATGTCGTGCTCACTCACTCACTCTTACCTTAGTTTGGTTATGAATTTTCATAGATTTGATTAAATATGGAAGTGTTTCCATAATATGAGTCGGATCACATATGGGTATGGATTATTGGACTTGCATTGCATGAATATAAGTCAAAAAATTTTACCAAAAAAAAAAAGAATATATATATAACAAAACAATTTAAATGAGCCTATTTGAATCAGACCATCTATAACTTGACCCATCCATAAAACGGGTCTATTGAACCTCTCCGGGATAGTAATGCGGCTAGAATGTTTGCCTGGGCTGGAAAATTAGTGCCCGATTCCTCTCACTCTGTGTCGATTTAACATCTGGTCCTATTAGATAATGTATCTGCGCAAGGAAGATTTAAAGTCTCTGTTTTGTGTTATCAACAAGAAACCTGCAGCCGTATCATCAAGTCTCTTCTATTGCATTGTAGGTGTCACGACCTCTTTTTTTCTTTCGGCGCCTAATCGGGGCGGACACCTTACGGAGGCTAATAGTTTGGCTAGGTCTATTTTAGCCCAAACTCTCAAAAGTCCACCAATTCACGACTTAATGGTTTAGGTTTTTAACCTATAAGTTAATTTTAAAAACGAAGTTGCCACTAATCGGTTTGGGGTGGGTCGATTAGAAACCTAAGCGAAGGATCGGAAGAAATACTTGCTCCTGCGCAACCAAAGAAATTAGAATCGGAGACTTGATTATACTATTTAATCACTAATGTCCTTTCGATACCTAATCTTGTTTAGACCTTGAGGCTTTTTGGATTTTTGATAAATTTTCCGTGCATTTGTAGAGGAAAAACATTTTTTGGAACATTTTCTCATTTTTTTAGACATAAAAGAATTTTTTTGATCTTTTTCTAATCATTTCTTTTGGCCTTTTCTGACTTTTTGGCTTTTTTGGGAAAATATGAGATATTTTTTATTTTTTTGATTTTTCTGGATAATAAAATATTATTTTTTATTTTTTAAATATAATATTATAATATAATATTAAAATGAGACCCGGGTCGAATCCCCGGGTTGGGACCGACCCGAGTCATTCACTTAGAGGCCGGACGGGCAGGCCCGACCCAAGGAATGCCTAGTCCACGCGTGCAGGCCCAAACCTAGGGAAACCCTACCCGAACCCTACCCGAATCCTATCGGCGACCCGGTTCCTGCGAGGAACCCTACCCGGTCACAACCTGAAATCGCAGCCCTTCGAAGAAGGGATGGCAGGGACGCCGGCGACTTGGCAACGGCGATGCGACGCAGCGGTGGCTGAGGCGTTAGTGGTCACAACAGGGCAATGACCGCGAGCAGAAACGGCAGCGATGGCAGCTAGGATCGAGATGCGAAGGGGAACGGCGGACTGGATGCGACTGAAGATGGTGGTTGGCACCTACTGTTACCTGTTCTACGGTGGTGGCGTGGCGAATCGATTGTGGCAACGGCGTCGGGCACAGCTCAAGGCGGCTGGGGGTTTCGATGGAGCTTGGTCAACGGCGCTGTGATGGTAGCGACAGCAGGTCCTCGGCTTCTCAAATTTGGCACTTTTCCCTCTCTCTCTGAGTTTGCTCGCCGTTTGGCCTTGGCTCCACCCACGAGCTCCTCCGGCTTTGATCTCTTCCCTCTCTGTCAGATCTGGCACTAGGACCGCCTTCGCTTAGGTCTAGGCTCACTCGCTCTCAAGCCTCCCCCGAAGCCTCTTAGTGGGAAGTTGCCGGAGTTCGTGTACCTTCGACCTTTTCTGGTGTCCCTGTTGGCCTTCCCCGATGCCCTATTTATAGGCGAGGGGAAGGCCGGTCGGCGGAAGTTCGGCCGCCAGTCGGCACACGTAGACCGGCCTTGGGTGCGGCCGAACCAACGTCCCTTCCAAGCCACCCACTTGCCTGTCTCGTCGCCGTCAGTCTCTCCGTCCAACATCGTGCGCGTCGGAGTTCCCTACGCGTGCTACTCATCCATGGAGGACGAAGACAAGAGGAGAGAAGAGGGGGCCGGGCTGAGTCATGGGCCTGCGCGTGAAAAAGGAGGGGCTGGGCTCGAAGGCCTAGCTCGACGGGCTGTTTTTGCTTCTCTTTTTTTCTTTTTTGTTTGTTTTTATTTATTTTTTGTTGTTTTTATTATTATTATTTATTATCCGAAAATAAATTAACTTAAGGCATAATTAAAACCTAATCAAAATTTAGGTGTCAACAGTAAGCTTTGCATACATTTCCAGCTAGTGAAAATTTTAGATATCGAGTTACCAGAGAAGAAGAGAAAATGGCCATGTTGATGCAAATGATGAAAGCATTAATTTATTTGACTTGCAAGTGTATCTTTTATTCTGTCGAAAGAGGTAGAGAAATCACTTCTTTTTCTTTTCTTTTTTCTTTGTCTGGGTAAGTTGCTTCTTTTTTATCCCCTTGCTCATCATTTTGATTTAGTGAGTTACCCAATGTTAGTGTTAATCTGTACGTCGGTTTCAAAGGAACTTTCGATAAAGAAGTTTTCCCCTTGTGGGGCAAATTATCTCAAGCATGTCGAAATCTCTCTCTTCAATTCTCATTCTCTTAGCTCAAACTTTTGGTTGCCTTGGTTAAGTTCCTTCCGGAAGATGCAGTCATACCGGAGAAGACCATTGTCAATACTGGATTGTGGAAATGTCATCCAAAAGTGAAGCCAGTTGATCTTTGGAATATGCTGGAAGTGACTGAACTATTACTAAGCCACAAGAGCTTTGAAAAATGCTAAATTTAGGAAAAATAATACTATAAGTGCTATAAGTTTCGTATGACGTTCATTTGAGTGTTATAATTCTTTTTTTTTCACTTGACCGTCATATGACTTTTCAATTGATCACCTTTTTTATTTTTTTATGCTATAATTTTTTAAAAAAACATTCACCACAAGTGTTATGCTATGTTCGATTTCCGATAATTGAGTGAATGTCTTTAATAAATTTTAACATTCAAATAATTGATTAAAAGTTATGACATTCAATTGATCGTTTTTTAGAAATTATGACACTCAAGTAGTCAAAAAAAAAAAAAAGCTATAGCATTTAAATAAGCGCCATATGAAAGTTATGATATTCATAGTGTCTTATAGTCATTTATCCTTTCAAGGGATGCTTTTTTGAAAGCAAAGACAATGAGTTCCGAAAGATTTCATAATATAGACATGTTGTCTTGACAATAAAATGGGTTTCTTTGTATTGGAATTAACTTGACTAGAAAAAGATTTTTGGTAATCCCCATACTACCTACTTAACCCGCCCAGCATGTGTTTCATTAATTCAACCGCATTTCGTTGGAAAACTTTCCAGCATACAAATATTGCAAGTTAATATATATTTATAAGTGAACTCCAATTAGAGCAGTTTATATCTTTATAAAAGCTTGTAACTTCTAACATGACCATTATATTCGGAAATAAACGCTGTTAAAACTGTCATAAAACATGGGGTGTTTCCGAGGACAGAGGAAACATCGGGACACGTGTGAAGTCCCTCTGCAATGCATTGTTCCACCGGCATGTTTGCTGTTCAGTCGACGACAGCAACGCACAAAGACGCGGCAGAATTCGGTGCTGGAACGTGCGTTGTCCACAAAGTGAACGTGTCCGCGGTCCACGACACTCTGGTTTGCTCTCAACTCTACTCCATTAGCATCTGCTGCATGTTGCGTTGTGGCAGTAGCAGTGGAAAGGGGTCAAGGCCAGGAAGTGAAGACCCGAAATGATCCCCAAGTCGAAAATTCAGGTTCTATACTCGCTTTGTCTCTTTTTTACTGCGAGCCAACACGACATATGAGAAGAAGATTTGTCAGCATATTTCCCACAGAATGGGGTAACTAAAACCCCGTATGGATACCGAAAATAAGCAATCAAAAGAATCAAATTCTCAAACTCATCCAGAGACCCTGAAATCCATGCACCACACACGATTGCATCCAGATTATGCATCAATTAGATTTTGAACTCATATGTATATGCTTTGACGATGACATATGTAATAAATTTAGTGATTTATATAAAGAATTTCGAATACTTAGTCTTGAATAGAAATCACGTACCTGCCGATCAATACAAGATGAAGCCGAATGAATCTCAGACTAAGTCTTGCTCTCCTTCTTTGTACTTAGATGGTGATAAATAACCCGTTTATCACATGTCACTATTGAAATACTGACTTATATTAATTATCCAACCACATCATTACTATAACAAAACGTTCTACACCTGATATAAGGCCCAATTCTCTTAAAAAGGACAAATTTTCACTTTATATCCATATCTGGTCTAAACATTTTATTTTTTTTATCTCATAAAGAATCACCAAATCTCACTCCATGCCCAAATCTGGCCCCGTTATTTATCCTTCCAATATCGCCGTTAAAGTCTTATGTGTCACATCCACGCATATATTTCTCTTTCTCCATTGATGACGTGGAATTTCGGCTCAACTAAATAATTTATTCTAAAATATCTTTTTCCTTTCTATCTTCTTATTTTGAAGGGAGGTGCTCGAGTTCGAAACAAGCAGCCGACGCCCATACCTGTTCAAAGAGTTACTGCAAACAATGCCACATCAATGGAAGTGGCTTTCCGACCCAAAAAAGGAAAAAAAAAAAAAAAGAAGTAGCTTGATCAGCAAAACGTCTTTGATGCAGCCAGTTACCAAACGAGAGGTCCCAGTTCCTCCTCCTCCTCACCGTTCATCGTCTTCTTCGCAAGGACTCACTCGGCACAGCTTTACCACCTCTCACCCATCGCAATCTAAACATCCGACTGCGCACCCCGACCTCTGACAACCCCTCCGCGACGGTTGGCTGTCGTCGAAATCATCTCTGGCGAGCTAGGCCAAAACGCCTGTGTTTCTGTTTCGGTTTTTCAAGCTTCGAGAAGCTGTTTTCATCAGCCACCATCTTTGCCCAGCCATCCTCGAAGCTTTGTAGATCTACTCCGTGGCCGGATGATGACGAAAAGAGCCCAAGCTTTCCCTAAAACCACCGTGGCAAGAGGGCGCAGATCGTTTCCTTCACTCTGAGCCCTACGGTTGACCTACGTTGATGGAGTTCGCCACTCGCGATTGAGGTGCGCAACCTGACATTTGAGGTCATGCGACTCAGTTCTGAGGTTGCGCGACTCAGATTTTAGCTCAAGCACCTTCATCCATGGAGGTTGCAAGGAAAAACAAAGGAGAAAAGAAAATAAGATATATGTTTTTATAAATATTTACTTCTGCTGAAATTCCACATCATCTATGGAGAAAGAGGGAAATGTATGCATGGAATTTACACATCAGACTTTAAAAGCAATATCAATAACGAGCTGGATTTGGATATAGAGTGAAAGTCGATGATTTTTTATGAGGCAAAAAAATGTTTGGGCCAAAATTGGATGCAGAGTGAAAGTTTGTGTTTTTTTAGGAGAATTAGGCTCCCAATACAATATGATAATGTAATTGTATTTGAGCAATGTAGCATTCTCACATATTTTATAAACTTTGTAATGACTTTTGGCAAACTAAAATGCAATAATGCTAGCCTACATTTTATAATAACTTCTAATAAATTAAGGCTCAAAATTACAGTTTTCTTGTTCATTTTAGACTGTGGTGTTTTAGACAAATGGCTTGATACTTTCTTATGTTTTAATAGAATTGGCTATAACATAAGCATTACTAGCTTAAGAAAAAAAACTCCAAATTTCGACTTTTAAGACCAGAAGAAAACTTCTGACCAAGAGAAAAAATACCGAAAGAAAAGAGGTCTTTCATTCAGGATTGAAGAACACTGAAAGCACATAGGAAAGAAGCAATTGACAATTGCCTCTTGACCGAGCAAAACACTAATTTTTTTACTTTCTTCTAGAGCCATAACATGACCATCTCAACCTATCATGGTCACCACGTGGCCGATCATATCAGTGAGATTTACAATAGTTTGCTAAGGAAAATCAACAATGATTATGATTATGGGTGATTAGTTTCAGGACAGGTTGATTCTCCCTTGAGATCGAGAACTCGATTGGGCATGGTCAGTTTCCCATTTGTGGAATCATAAATTGGTCTATCCTATTTTGAAACCGCACTAACCGATCGAGGCTGATTCTTGGGATAATCCCAAAACCAGTGATTTTTTTTTTTTTTTTTCATTTTTCTCCTTCTATTCCTTACAGATCTAGGTATTGCTAAGTGCAGATGCGCAAACAAGTTATATGACTCTTGAACAGATTGCTATTTCCTACTCCGAGTCATCTTTCTCTTTTGGCCTTTTTTTCTGTTTGTTGGTGGTAATGATGGGAGGAAGCAAAGATTCAAATCATAAGGGGTCGATGTTGGCTCTCTGCTTTATAGCGTAATAGAAACTGAGGACTGATGGCACATCATGTGGGTTTCACATCGCAGCTCGGGTGTTCAGCAAGGTTATATGCAGATGCATATAGCAACGAACCATTGGTGGGTGTAATTATAATGGTGGAAGAGTGGCTACTTCCCCTTCCACATTACACCTGCCCACAAATTATTGTAACGAAGGTGGCAACAGCAACACATGCAAATAGAGAGAAAAGCTGAAGTCAATTCTTATTCCTCGACTAATATTAAAACCAGATCGGTCACCTTAATGCTTTTACCTCACCTTCTTCCTTTTTTCGCACTGCAAAAATGAGTCGTGCGGTGTACTTGCACCTGCAAAGTCAACTGTGTTAGCTTCAGATTGCCTAAACGCGGTGGATTTTATATTGGGCCGGGCTGAGCCCACATGGGCTGTTCAATCCATCGTTAAAGACTACAAAGATCTATTGGGCCAGCTCAAGGGCGTGATTCTCTGTTTTCAGCTAAGCATATACAATCAAGCAGCCAACTAGGTCGCAAAGCCCACCTAGCCGACTCCCTCCCGAAGAACTGGATTACCAATCCCCTAATTTGCTGATGTTGATTTAATGTTCAGACATCAAAACCTTATGTTTTTCTACAATGCCGAGTTAGTAATGAAATATCATTAATTCTGACAAAATAAAAAAAGTGAGTCTCACGCATATAGTCACGTAACATCTTAAGCCTGGAGAAATAGTGTTGGTCTAGTCCTTTACATGGAATCAAGAATAGGATTGGTTCCCATGAAAACCTCTCAAAGCTAGCTGGTTCGGTCCAGTCCGATTCAATTTGGTTCCTGGGTTGAACCGGACAAATACACACTCCTAATCATGACACTAGTTCACTCTACATTACTATAAATTAAAGTATTTAGGACATATTTAATATAACCACAAAGCCTAAATCTAGTTAACACAATTCTTTACCTAGAATTCCATGCGAATCACATGTAAATCATTCACTTCTTTTGTCATCATTAGGGAAAACACATGATATAGTTCAAACTATGAAGCTTACACACATCAATAGCACGCTCGGAATTACCTCAAAATTTGAAAAACTCAAAAAAAATCAAGCTAGATTAGAGAACATGTATGATGACAAAAAAAAAAACTTAGCATTAGAAAATGATGCCTACACAAGATTATGCTGTAAATTATCTTAAACATCTGATAAACAAGATAAAGCATGAAACTTTGATCACAGCTGCAGTCCTCAGTAAACACATGAACATTTGGGCAAAAACTGATCTGTTCAGCACTATCCTTCCTTTCTCGGGTCCCTTGATGAAATTCTGCAATTGGAAAAGCAATAAAAGGCACATGCATTATCAGTCAGAGTGGACTGAATCATTTAAAACACTATGGAATGCTAGAAACATCCTCTGACCATAAATTAGAATGCTTATCATCACAAATAACATTCGCACAGATCTCTACCCTCAAAGGAATATCTACAAATGCTACGATTATAAAATGTTTTTACGTCATGAGACAAAATAATTAACATCAACCATTGCTGTCATCACACACACAAACAAGAGAGAATCTTATGATGCGAGTATCTGCACCAATAATGTAACATTCATATTTGCACTTCACATGAATACAAAGAGTCACAAAACTATAGTTCAAAAGTCAATTTTGCAATGAATTCACCTCAAGAATGGGAACTATCTGGATTGCAAATTTGATTTAGGTTGAAGAGATTAACTATTGGGAATAAGAACAATGAACAATATAATCAGAATAAACCAAGAATCAGGAATGAAGAGTAAGGATGTCATCTAACTTCATCTTGAAGACCTTTTCTAGTGTCCTCATTGTAATTAATTTCCTATTATAAAAGGAAATCTATAGCGATAGGTATACTCAATCTTAGCATGAGTATCATATCACTACAAGAAAAATTGCCACAGCGCATTAATCTGTGCCATTTCAATGTTAACAGGCTATGACAGAGAAAGGTCAAACCATGCAGACCACCTGCTGCAAGCACGAGTAACTGATGATCATTTAATATGTAGCAGAGGTGCATCATAATACTATACATGGTGTACATGATATTCATCAAAGGTAAGGATTCAATTGTTCAAAGGTCTTACCTAGTCGTGCAAAGGTATAGAGGAGTCGACAGGAAGAATCAATGCCTGCAGATCGAACGAGAAGCCTGAAGATTAACCCATGAACTGTCAGGCTTTGGAGCTGAACATCAAATAGAAGTGTTCAGCATATCTATAAAATACTTAAACAGATCATAGATTGCACAACGTCATTAGGAGTAAATGAATGGAAAAGGAGGGGATGAAAGGCTAAGAGAAATGATATTGATGTAACATGTTTCTACAGAACAAAGAAGAACCATGAAACCAAAGTGATTTTATCATTGCAAAGACAAATTATTTCAAGGCCATCTTTTTCTGTATGTAAATTGTTTCCAAAGTGTACTAATTATTTAAGAGGCATGAAAAGGTTATGGTCTGTCAGTCCCTTAAAATATTTGCAACTGAAGAGCCCAAATTGGAGAATTGTTGGACTAATAACCGTATATGTTAATTAATTCAAGAAAGGGATCAAGGAAGAAGATATTTCTCTCAAACGAGTCTAACTAGGGGATTATCAATGTTAAGATACTGCACTTCGTCTTTTTTCTTAACCAAGGACGTGCCATTATATTTCTCAAATGGCAATCTGGCTAAGAATACCCAGTCTAGAGGAAAGCTTCATAGGATTAACAGGGCATCTGAAAGTTGGCAAAAGTAAAAAGACTGGGAATCCGAAATTCTTCTATTTGTTTACTAGGCAAATTCTACACCTATTTATAGCAACCATTTTATGGCCGAACTCCACTCCGCTCAAGCAACTATACTTAGTCAGACTGGATAAGTGTACCCACCATCTCAAGATAAGCACCTTATCCTTGCTGGAGAAAACCTCTAAATGGGTTTTAATCCAACCAATGGCCCGCTCGTTCTAAAGTTGCAATTTCTTTCCAAAACATTCAATTGGGCCAGCTGTATTTACCTAGGATGTGCAGATAATTCTCCAGAGTAAGGATACAACGACATTTTTTATTGCAGCAAATGATTTAGATATGGACAAATGCACATGCATGCGTAGAGAGAGAGAGAGAGAGAGAGAGAGAGAGAGAGAGAGAGAGAGAGAGAGTTGTTTAGCAAGATCTACAATCACTGAAAGCCCCAGCTACAATCCTTTCTCTAGCTAGTTGGGAGAATTGATCGAAAGGTAGAATTAGAAAGAGACTTCTTGAATTCTTCTTAAACAATACAGAAATGGATGAGTGCTAGGAAGACCATTGTATAAGATTTTATAACAGAACCTTTTCCGAGAGGGTCTTTCAGAGAGATATAGCTAGCAGGCACAATGCTCTGCTTCATTGATTGATAACGAAAACTCTGGTTCAAAAAATAGAATTACTCTATTATGCTCATTAAAGCCTCTTAATTTGTGTACTTAACTACAGTTTCATTGAAAAATAACTATAATTTTCCTTAGGTTTATCTAATGTAAATAGGTGCTAACTGTAGAATATTATAAAATTCTTTCAAACAGACTGTTCAACCGGTGGTTGCTCTCTGTTCATACCATCAAGGTTTCCTTGTTCATTAAAATTTTGCATGAGAGATATTGTTTCTTACACCATTACACCTCCAACATTTGAAACCCTTTGATCTAGAATTCCCATTATGGCAATATAAAGAAGAAAAAGGTTAGATACATTCATATATCAAGCAGACACTTGAAACCTAATGATTCTGTGGAAACCAGCCAATATTTCAATGATTTTGCATTTTTTTGCCTAGCTCATCAGCTTGAAACCCAAGACAAATTCCATTCGCAAGATATGTTCAAATATCATTCTGGAGATAATATAGCAGACTAATTGACAAAGCAATTTGCAAAAGAAATTATTTAAACAAAAACAAGTTCACCACTGGGAGAATGTGTTAAGCTGGGAATTTTACGTATCGGTCTTGAGAATATCAATTCTAAGAAATGTCTGTACTCCAAATAATATGTTTTCATGCAAGCAAAATATCTATCAATTGTACCATTTGATTAACTTGACAGTAACTAGGCATTGACCTTGGCAAAATTTTTGCATCAAATATAAAAGAGTGGGTGTTTGGGGTAACTATGGCTTAAAATTTTTAACTTTCACGATGCCTTTGGGTCGTTCTATATTTTCTCTTCAACATGGATCCTAATGTCCTTGGAGAACAAACAACATGCTGTAAATTGGGTGATACTTAGAGGCTTTTGATTTGGATGGGCAACTTCTCTTCAGAGTAATCTTGCAACAGTGATCTGATTGAGAGAAGATTTGTGAATGACTTGTGTACTAGTACTGGCTAGGGGGCGTTTCAATCAGTTATATCTTCCAAATATCGCACAGGAACCATGCTCACTGTTATAACAGTCTTGTTCTATCATGAAACTATGCAGTACATTGGGCTAGTTTTTGAGCTCCAGAGAGAGGAAATTGAGCAAGGTGGTCCTCTATCTGGGAGATGAGTCTCCTTGCTTGATGTTGTATTCAGAAAGGTAATGAGCCAGGTCATGTTTCCCACGATAGTTTTGACTCATAATCAGATTATTAAAAGCAGCATATCTATGTATTTCATGCTCTAAAAGTCAGAGTTCTCATGGTTTATTTTTTTTCCCACTAAACTTTTTTGTTTAGATGCATCCCTTGGTACGTCTCATGCTTCTTACCCCCTGTGCTTGAGCTTCTTCTTTCAAAACTAATACTTCAACAGAGAGACCATGCTGTAATCTAGATTAGGTACTTCATGAAATGTTCAAATCACATTCAAACAGATCCTATTTCACTACGTTTTAAGTTGTATGTCAACAAAGTCTGAATAAAAGCTGATGATTTTTGCACAAGCTTAGAAAACATGAAATGTTAGATAATAAATCTTCGTGGAAACACAAGCCATACACCACAATTTAGCGAGCACTTGCCCTCACGTATGCAAGAAGATCAAGTACATTGCCCATGGCATATCAGAAAGCATAATTTGCTCAGTCACAAAATCATATTTATTTGAAGAAACTATATTTCCTGATCTAATCTTAATAACATTAAGACATCAAAGAATCTCACTGCACTAAAAACAAGCGAGGAAGAAGAGATGAAGAAAAAAGGGACAAAGGGACAAAGAAAGAACAAACTAATGTTAGTTGTAGCACTTCCCAGAACTGTAAATTGTTCAGTGGAAATTAACAAAAAGGAAAATGTTTAACCAGTCATAAAGAATTTAAGAAAAAGGAAATAAAGCGAGGATAGAAAGAATTGATATAAGCTCGACTTCTTGAGGCTTCAGAAACTCCGAGAGGTTATGTGTTGCAATATTCAAGGTGCAACAGCAAATATAATCACTACGAAACCGCATCCAACATAAGGAATCATAAAACTCCAGTAAGCTTGACTTGTTAATTATCATATGTCACAATTTCAAAGTGGAGCTCAGCAGATACAAAATCAGCAACGAAAGCAAGTTCAGAAACTGACCTAATGCATGCCTCGGAGGTACTTGAATGCAACAACAGCATCGAGTCACAGCCTCCAATTTTATCATTTGCATGGCCATAATATACTTCTTTATACCTAAAAGTGGCTAAGAGTCATCTAATCATTTATGAACAAACAAATTTTAGGAAAGTTTAGTTCTATTTTAGTATGATCAACAGACATACCAATGATTGATAATGCTGCTGCATACATTATGCACGGTTCCCATGTCACATAAAGGGAGCATGCTAAAAACAATTCTGCAACTTCTGCTGCCTAAAATCCTGTGCTCTGCCACCGTTCAAGAAGAACATGAAGAGTGTCCATCCGCAGGATGTGAGAGGTGTAGATCCTCTGATTGTGTTATCTTGTTGGGGGTTAATCGTATGATTGATTTGTAAATAGTTTGTGCTTGATTGTGAATCTAAGATGCAATTCGAAAGTTTGCGTTTTTTTTTTCCTACCGCCCTCTGGCAGACTTGGGCTTTGAGCTGACTTAGATTGGGAGGAGGACGGTGATTGTCTGTGAGATGGTGTTGCCTCTAGTTTGTGCATCTGAGTTGATGTCCTGGTCGAGATGCCTTTTAGATCCTTTTATGAAATTCTGGTGCACCTTGTTGTCTGCCTGAATAATAAACGGGAACCCCTTTTGCATCTCGTGTTCGTGTTCCTTTCCGAGTGAAAAAGCACAAGAGGTTTCTGTTTGGGGTCACAGGTGCGTGTGCATGAGTGCGTATGTTGCACACACGAGGGCTGACGTCATGATGACGTTAGTGACTCGGGCCCGACCCGACACGCGCCGACCTGACCTAACATATTGACCAGATTGGCCAACCAATTGGACTGAACGATCAAGCCGAGAACCGGTCGGACCGGATTTGACCGGTCACTATGCTAGTGCGTGAGCTCCACGCGCCGCACACTCAAGCGGCTCGTGCGGGGGCGTGGAGGCTTTGATGGGCACGTGGTTTGTGGCTTGAAGTTTGTATGACTATTCTCTATCTTGTGGTATATATATTTTACATATTTGATGATTTTATGGAAGTGAAAATACATGCAAAGCCCTAAATACGAGCTTTTTAGTGTATTTTCTGCGTATTTTTCTTGTATTTTTCCTGTGATTTTGAAAATACAGGTGCTGGGATAAAGGTATGTTATCACATGAACTTTATGAGTGTTATTCATTAATAACATACAATAAAGTTTATTTTTATTAATGAATAAAGCAATGTAATTAGCATGATATGTGATTTTGGTGATATGATGCCCCTATCACTAAAGTTAAAATCACGTATATATGATGTATGTGAGAAGTAAAGCTTATATCCCTGGTATGAGAGAATTTTAATGATTCAATTGAGTAGTGACCGCCAAAGTGGCACGCTTGATTGGGTTTGAGAAATTTCGGTCTCGTATGATGATTGGGATGTCTCCTGGTCTAATACGTAATCATACTCCCAAAGGAGGTGATTGTGTATTAGTTCATGGAGGGATACATGATAGTGTGGTGGAGGAGTGACTGATTCTAGTGATTCATATGCCCAAAGGTGATGAATTCACGAAAAATTGGAACATATTCTCATAACCCTTATCATGTGGGGAGTGTACAATTGCATGTCATGTATTCTGCCCAAAGGTGATTATGTGATTTTGCATGTAACTCTCTGGATGTGTACTTGTACGTCAAGTTACACAATGCTCACATGATGCTAATTATATACTGCTTGTTTTTCAGTCACCTTTTCTGTAAATGGTAATTCCGTCATCATTGAGGTTTTTACTGCTTCAAATTTTAAGTTGTAGACATATGATTTGTTGCTTGAGAAAAGAGCAATTGAATTTGCTTATTGTCCATGAAGCGTTCCATTCTGGAACACTTGAAAAAAGGTTTGCCTACGGATTGCACTGCTATAAGATGAAGGAAGCCTTGGTTGCTTGAAATTATGTCTTGTCTGATATTGAAATTAGGACACATTTGCAAAAAAAAAAAAAAAATGTGTTTAAGTCCTAATGACATATACATCTCGTATATGATTAAAAGGTTGCCAGGTTTAACAATGGCAATTAGTATTTTGGCAAGTATGACAATGCGAAATAGCTTAAAGGGTAATTTGTCAAATACTTGGTAGATTCTGGGGTGGTAGTTTAATTACTATACCTGAAAATTCTGACAAAAAGATTTGGACGAAAGGCATAAATGCACCATATTGAACATGGTGATGAGTATGATTAGTAAGACTAATTTATCTAGTCTTTTGTGGGCTGATATTATGAAAGCAATTTTTTCATATACAAAAGGGGTATTGATTTTATAACCCTAAAGAAGGTACAAGAATCATGGAATCACATACTCTAAATTTTTTAAATATTGACATAATTGTAGAGGATAGCTGCTCTCAAATTATTAAAGATAATAGTATGATGGAGGTTATTGTGTTTTTGTCTTTACCTATACAGATAATTATGGAATCTCCTGTACCATAGACTAAACTTGTTGAGGTTCAAGGTACTATTCTTGATATAGTTTATAATGACATTTCTTAAACCTCTCAAGTGCAGAATGAAGTGGTTGTAGCTTTATTAAGGAGATTTGTTAAGGAAAGACGATCAGTTATACCATCATACTATATAGTCTATTTGTGAGAGCATGATTACAATATCCACTATATAGTTAATGTAATGACATATTTATAAATGTCGTTTCTTATTCTCAATTAAGTATGTGATTAAATGCCATAAAAGGCGATATACAATCTATGAAATATGTTTGGAAACTTACTGACTTGTCTAAAGATCACAAGTTTATTAGTTGCAAATTGCTAAAAGAATTTCAAACAAAGATTGTGGAATTTAAAGCCAAATTTGTAACTAGCGTTTTAACTCTGAAAGAGGGGTGGATTGTTTATAGTGAAAAAATAATTATTTCTTTAAATGTTCTTTCAGAGTGAACGTGGCATTAATAATTTATTTTGATATAAAGTTACGCCAAATAAATAAAAAATCTATATTGTGCAACTGGATGATTTTGCAGCAGATTCAAATAAATTTGTGTGTAGACTGAAAAGTTCTAATTTATGGTCTTAAGCAAGTTTCCAGACAATATTATTAAAGTTTCATAGTGTTATTATTTTGTTCCATTGAGAACAAAGTAATTCAATATACTGCAAGGTCAGTGGGAGGAAATTTATTTTTTCTCATGTTTTGCTTACAAATTGTGACATTGAGACATCTTATATCCTTTGTACTGAGGTCTGTAAGGATTGTTTTTTTGCCATATTATATTAGATTTTCTCGGAGGACATTTGCTGATTGTATATTGGAAATATTCAATATACATCATTGCAAGCCAGGAATTGCTCCTGTTGTTAAGGGTGATGGACTAAATCTATCACATTGTCCTTATTTAGATATTGAGAAAATCTAATTAAATGGTGTACCTTGTGTCAGTGCACTTAAAAGTATAATGTATGCTCGAATTTGCACTAGACTAAATGTTGTCTTTGTGACGGGACTTCTAGGCAGATATCGGTGAAATCCAAGACATGATCACTGGGTTGCTGTCAAGAAGGTTTTAAGGTACTTAAAGAAGACAAGAGATTATATGCTACTTTATAGCCATGTTCAATTCTTGCAGTGAGTATGGTATTTAGATGTAAACTTTGCTGGCTATTCTGATGACATGCAATCAATAACAGAATACATATTTATGTTAGCAGTAAGTGCAGTAAATAAAGTCTTATGTCATCTTCTGATATGTAAGCAGTGTTAGTAACATTCTTTTAGGCTGTTACTTGGGCTTTTAGGCTCTAAAACCTCATGACGGAATTGATCGTTTTAACTTGATGGATAAACCCATACGGTTGTATTGAGATAACAAATTTGTAGTATTATTTATTTACTACAGATGTCTCAAGGGGTCTAAATATATGGTGGTAAGATATTTTTTGACCATAAAGAAACGGTACAGAAAGGTGACTTATAATATAACATATTTTCACAGATGATGTGGTTGTAGATCCACTAACTAAAGGCCTACGCCCATGTATAGTAACATATTGTTGACATGGGCCTAGGAGTATCTTCGGATACTGTTGTTTAGTGGGAGCTATTTTGGCTTTACTCTGATAAAGTTCACATCTGTGGTTCGTTACACTTAGTAACGGTTTGATATGTATCAACTTTTGCATTCAATAAAATATTTTTGAATGTATTGTTATTATGTTGAATACATATTGATAAAGTCTCAAGGGATTATATAAACCTTGAGTGAAGGCTAGGGGCATCCGGGCATCCGGTTATTAGCCTTGTGCATATGTCTTGTGATACATAAAGAAAGGTTAACCATAAGGACAAGACATATGTGGGTTCATTAGAACCATAAAGCATTCTCTTGTGGCACAAGTTTTTGTGACACCTAAGGTAAGAGAATGGTGACTGACAAATGGGATCTCTCTATGAGAGACGTTATCCATTTGACACACTACCATATTGAATCCATATCAATAAAGTTGAGAGCACTCGTGACCATGGAAGGCTCTGTGTGTATACATGTAGTTACCGCCATGATTCAGTGTTTAAGACTTTATGGGATAGGATTGACTATTAAGAATTATCTCTAGACCAATGCGCGCGCATAAGGTACGATTTCAATTAATATAGTTCAAGTGGGAGAATGTAAGAGTTTTCCTAATGTGGACTACATTAATTGATATTGTAATTTACTGTTTTTACGGTTACTGTAAAATAGGGCTGGTCTAAGGTGAGATAGAAGGTTTCTTAATTAGTCTAATATGGGGCTGGCTAGTGTGGGCCGAGTTGAGCCTGGCCCGTAATGAGGGGGACTGGCTAGAAACTCTATAAATAGTGCTCAAGTCTCTCCTCTAACCCTAATTCTCACATGTATCCTCACCTAAGGGGCGTTTACCTAACGCTAAACGTGAGGGGGCCGCCTCATTGAGCCAGTGATACGGAGGGCAATAGAGGAGAAGGACTTGTTGCGTGGATCCCCTTGATAACATGTGGGTAATCATTTTCTGCTTCCGCTTTATGTTTGATGGATCCCAAAACAAATGCGTTAATCTTTCTACTCAATTATGTATGTTCTTGTTCTAGTTATGGAGATCTTGGGGTTGCGCAATTTGCGTCTAACATCCATCTCTGCAAGTCTTGTTGCCTAAGAAAGCGCAAGAAGAAACATAAAGAAAGCATATCAAACTTAGGAACCTTTGCAGGAGAAAAAGTTGCTCTTCATGTAGTTTCATCATAAATCTAGGAATGCATTTCATGAGAAATGTTTTCTTTAGAAAGTTACCTGATTGAGTATATAAAAGATTGATCAAGGCATATATTAAATTATATCAACAAGTTTTTGATCGATTGAAGTTGCTGGGAATTTCAAATGAAAAAGGGGCTTCTTATTGGATTGGCCACCTCCACCTTTTTTAACAGTATTTTTTATATACCCCTAAAGCAAGGTGCCTTTGTTTTTTCATTATGCTCTAAAAAGGTAATAAAAGGGCCAAGTATTTTTCTCATCAACTATTTATTACTGTCCACAAAGTCATTTATCTTAGTGTTTTGTCACCACATAACTATAAATGATCACAGGAATAGACTATTAGACAAGAAATTATCTCTACGAGAAATCGGGCATAAACTATTTGTGTAAATGTGGCCGTTTTGTGAAAAAATTGTGCCCAAGAAGCAGGTTCTTACATCATAATGGGCAATAATTTCACAATTCATTTTTATACAAAATAAGTTGACCAGTCTAGCTAACATAACTTCACAAAAGCTGATGAAGACCATAATATGGTTCTAGACAGAGCACGATGGTAAATGAAATACATATAACATTGTGCATAATAAAGCCAGATTATTGGTAGTGTTAGCCGTAGTCAAATTTTATGAAAGAATAATGGGAAAAAAACCATTTGACAGCCTCATAATGCATAGAAAATTCTACTTACTAACAGATTTGTTCAGATAATTCTTTTATCATCTATTAAAGAAATGATCATGGGAGAAACATAAAAAGATAAAAAAATAACCACGAGTGGATCATTCGAGGGTATTAATTCAGAATAATAACAAAGTGTTGTTGGCCAAATTTAAACAAGTGGGTGGAGACGCAGTGATAAACTATAAGATTCGCATCTCATTAGTCTGGTTTCTTCCTGCCACAATGACGTGCCTATCCTCAACAATCACATAGCTATTCAATCAAAGAGTACAATCTGAAACCATTCACTAATTAAGACTCAACTACTAATCATCTCAAATAGAAAATAAAGATATATATCTGAAATGCACGTGGCTACTAAATATCAGTTTTTTACCCAACTGAAACTTCAAGGCTGTCCAGAGCAAACTTTGCCTTATACAAGAAAGACACATAGGGCCTTGTTACTCGTTTCAAGAAAAAGATATGAGAATAAGAATCAGTGGTTCTCTCATGCATGTGTAACATCCCGGGTCCCATTTGTGTGATATTGTCCGCTTTGGACACTGAGTCCTCATGGCTTTAAAACGTGTCACACAATTAAAGGAACCCAAGCCTTATAAAGGCTCCCAGGAACCCCTCCCTAAGCGATGTGGGACAAGAGGGAGAGGAATCCCTTCCGCTTCCCTTGCGTGCGTCCGAGGACCGGAGGCGCGGACGCACCGCCATCCCTCCTCCCCGCGCACCGCCGCTCGGGTCGTCACACTCTCCCCCCCTTGGGAGCACAGCGTCCTCGCTGTGGCCCCACATGCTGTCGGGAGTTGGCTCTGATACCATTTGTAACATCCCGGGTCCCACTTGTGTGATATTGTCCGCTTTGGACACTGAGTCCTCACGGCTTTAAAACGCGTCACACAATTAAAGGAACCCAAGCCTTATAAAGGCTCCCAGGAACCCCTCCCTAAGCAATGTGGGACAAGAGGGAGAGGAATCCCTTCCGCTTCCCTTGCGCGTGTCCGAGGACCGGAGGCGCGGACGCACCGCCATCCCTCCTCCCCGCGCACCGCCGCTCGGGTCGTCACACATGCATGCAACTCAAGAGGAAATCAGCATTAAGTTGCCAGCAGTAGAAATATTTCAGTATCAATATGCAGCTACTAATGGAATGAATGCATATCTCAAAGCTATATGATCAAAATCTTGCAGATCTTGTAAAATATACGATTGCAAACTTCTGAGAAATGATTATCAATCCATACTAACCCTGTAATTCATCTGCCAACCTCACCTAACTGCTAATTTGATATGGCTCTAACAACACTGAAGCAAAAACAGCAATGACTTTGAGAAACTAAATGTTACTTATTCCAGTGTATCTGATCATTGGTACCTCAAAAGCTTATCTTTCATTAATCAGGTTCCACTCAAACATTCAAGAAGCTTCCAGGACTTCCAGGTCATTCTCATTCATAAATGCTATGACATAAAATGATGAAAACAGAATCCTAATTTATTGCAAAGGCCTTGCAAATCAGAATTGACATTGTGCTTTTGTCTCCATTCTACTAAATAACTTATCTAAACTCTGTTTCTTGAGATTTTATTTTTCATATAGTCCACGGGTGAAAGAAATTGGCCACCTAACCAGTTATCCATTGGCACAAACCAATGTTCATATTACTTCTCATGCTCCATGAAAATTAGGTAAAAGGGTCGACTATTGTAGTAGCTTACCATCTTTTTGCATCTTCTTCATTTCTCCATTGTTTTAACCCTTCAAGTGCCTCGTAGAACTTAGCAACAGATTCTTGTACCAGCGATCAAAGTTCCTCAAAATTCAATCATCCTGGCAAACCTATCACTGGCTGCACATCTTCATGATAGGTATATACTACATTTCCTACACACCTCAAAAGCAGCCATATCTCTCTCTCTCTCTAGTGTGCTGGTTGTCCGCTTCAATGCCTGGTTTCACATAAGGGAATTCCCCAACCTATATAGCACCCGGATTGGCTCAGTTCTTTGCCCGAAAAAGGTAGTGAACCAACCCGTGTAGGCCCTACTTCCTGTTGTTTCACTTTCCCTCGCTTGTTTTTCCTTTGAATCTAGATTTCACTTACTTCTACCAATAAATTGCCACCTATGAAAACAAGTAAAGAGAAGTTATACCTTTTGGAGAGTGTTGCTAATTTTGCAGCATGTAACTTTGATTGCCAATGGAATTCACTACCAAGCATCTACAGACTAAACTTACGGACTACTTAGTGAATGTATCTCGCACAAATTCAACGACACATTCTTCAAGTTCCCGCGCAACTGTAGCACCATACGAGTTGAATTCAAAATTCATCTCAAGTATTACATTTCGGATGTCCCAGGCGTTTCCTTGATCTATAGCAAGCTGCATGATGCCCAGAACCTCGGCAGACAATCGTTCGCTCGAAGCTGTCATCAGTTTCCATGGCTTTGGTCAGCAGTTGTAGTCCGTCACCTCAAATCGCCCATCTCCGTCACCGTTGGCTCGCTAGGGACTGTTTCAGGAAGTCCTCCTTTTGTCCACTGCCTCTGTTGGCAGGTGGCAATCTTACATTCGTCAGAGCTTGCTGGTTCGGATGGAAGATGAGCAACCGTGATGCTGAAAGTTGTGTCGATGGAGTTCTAAGTTTGCCTATGGTGGAGGAAAGAGGATTTAGCAACATAAAATAAAGATATATTGTTTAGGTATAATACCCAAAGAAGAAATGTGGAGAGAGAAAAACTAAAAACAAAGAAAAGAGATAAAGACAAGGCAGAATTACAGAATTTTATTTAAAAGTTTTTTTCGAGAAAAGAGAACAAGAAGGAACAAGAAGAAACAAGGCATTGTAATCAAGGTCAGCTGAGTTCACTCACCTACAAATTGCTTCCTTTGCAAGTTTCCATCTTTGCAACTACAAATGCAGCCAGCCAACACTACCATTCTCGTCTCCATCGGTCGAATTGGAAGCGAACGTGTTGGAAAAAGTATTAGAATACATAAAATAATAATAATAATTGGAAATACATTACAAAATATTAGAAAATAAAATGAAATGTCTGAGGCGTGCAAACACTGTCCTTAAGGATAATTCCGCCCCTCAGAGTACGAAACTTGGTGCGAAAGGCTTCGGCGGCTATCCTCCCAAGATACAACAGACCTTCTTCTATACTCCGCACTGAATATTAGAAGGAAACAGAGCAACTTTTGTGTACAACCCAGCTAAAAGAAAAGGAAAGATATGAGAACATGTTGTGTGTGTTCTTGGATTGTGATTTGAGGTTTATATTTAAACAAGAAAAGGATAGAGCCGTTAGGAGATCGTCATAAATCAATTGGTAATTAAAAAGATGACCGTTATAAAATTATGAAGAGTTTATGAAGTAATAAATCAAAAGTTATAAAGACGACCGTTATACAACCATTAGAAAGCCGTTATATGACCGTTGAAAAAGCCGTTACAAAAATGATAACTTTTATGACGATCATAATTTCTAATAAATATTTCAAAACTACTGAAATATCCAACAATCCCCCACATATTTCATAAAGTTTTGACAAGAAAATAGAATAATGCTGGGTTATTGGAGAGTAATGCATCGGAATTAGTGCTTATTAGACTATGAACCAACCCTAGAAAGAATGAAATATAATTCACGAAATCATTGGTGAAGTTGAAACTTCTATGAACCAAGAATTTCTTTTTGTGAATTATAATTTTCACCAATCACATTACACTCCCACAAACTTTGTTGTTCAACGCGGTTTTGCGCTAATAGGCCATGTGCGTGCTTGGTTTATTCATAAGTGCTTTAGAGATTTTAGCCAAAAAATCTGATAGGAGCGGCCCCACTCCACACTTATATAGGTGATTCCATCAAGTGTATATTGCAAATTAATACACCACCAATAATGGCTATGGAATTTCATTAAGAGCTTAGCTCAACCTCTTTTTCCTTGCAATTTTGCACTATTTTCACCTTAGGAGGGACAATAATTATTTTTTTTTTATAGTGCACTAGATCAACAAATGAATTGTTATTACCCATATGAACCTAATTCATGGGATCGCCAATCACATAGGTTGGGTTACTATCATCGTTGATTTTCTTCAGTTGGCTTGTCCCATTCCCCTCGATGTATAGTCAGAGGATTGGCCAAAATCCATTTCCGACTTCATATAATCAATGGACATAATTCCATCATTAAACAATTGCTTTATCACATCATCCTTCAATCAGATGTGTCCATTTTTACCATTGAAAATTTTCCATTGCAATGGTTATTGCCACTTGGCAATCACGATACTTAAACACATAAGTTGTCAATTTATTCCCAAAGGAATATCTGTTAAGAGTTTCTCAACTACTTAACCTCATTTTCATATATGAGTGAGAAGAATTTTCTCTTTTCCTCAAGAACTTGAATAGTTCTCAATTTACCAAAATAGTAAATATTTTATTCTCCTTCACACATTAGAGCTTAGGAGAATAAGGCATTTTGTTTACACATATATGCCTGGTAGCACTTGAGTCTACCACCCATAATTTTGATTAGCCACAATATTGGCATGGGAATGACCACATCAATTGCTTCATCAGATCATCTACTTCAACCAAGTCAACTCTTGGTTTAGCAGGATTGCCATTTCCCCCACAATTTCATCTGATTACTTTCCACTAGGTGAACACATACTTGTTAGTGGATTTTATCTCATATGAATCCAAGATCCAGTTAACATCACCATATCCTTATAATACAGTGAAAAATCCACTATAATAAACTTGACAATAATCGCCCTTTAACAAAATATTTCACAAAAGGCATCAATTTTATTCAGTATAGATCTATGATGGCTATGGATGCAAAGAAATAAAAATAAATTTCATCTCCACAACAATCACTAAAGGAGATTCTTTTTCCTAATGCAATAGCCAATCAAGTCTCTAATGATCATCATGTATGAATGGACATTCAACATAAATTGGCAAAGTAAATATTCTTACAAAGAACATTTTTTTAACATCATTACTGCTGTCAATAGTACATGTTGCTCCAAAAATGTTAACCAAAACTCAAAGGTTAGCAGAAATCCAAAATAAATTAATAATTTCACAAAATAACTATAAGACTTTAACTCTTTAAGCAACATTTAAATGACTGAAATGTGAAATATAAAAATATCACAAAAGACAGGATGCAAAAAGCATACTCACTAAATTGTCGATTATGCTAATTTAGCTTGAAAGTAATTAATGGCAAATATTTGGGTGTATCATTAGTCAATTGAATAGTTGATGCCCAATTATTCTCTCAACTTATGCTTGCTAAATTGGGCTTCCATTCCCTTCTCTTTCTATCAAGCATAATTCCACGTCGTCAAGAAGGCAAGAATTTGCCACCATTCTAATGCAAGAGAAGTTTTATATGTGCGTGAACAAGAGAGATTTATCATATCTTCATGTATTCATCAAACATACACATTGTCACGCAGCAAATACCAACACATGTATGAGCATATACATAGATAGAGACCCATGTTGCACTTCCAAGCAAGCATGAATAAAGATATGCCATCAAATATCAACACAAACTCGTGTCTACACTTACTTGAGCATATTGGCATGGATAATGATTGTATGCACTCTAGCAAATTCCCAAAAATGACAAGACAACACTGTGACGAATACTGAAGAATTTTGTTCCAAAGTCAAATGACACCTATTTTCAAAATCTATAAACACAATAATATAAGATAAAAAAGAGTAATTTTAGTGGTAAAACGCAGAAATTCCACATGACAACATCCATTGTTTCGCTAAAAATAATTATATATAACCTGGTCCAACATGGGCAGGCTCGATAAGATTCTGTGGAGATGGAGCCAAAGACAAATTAAATTGCAGATAAAAACAGTTATAAACTGGCCTTATGAATATACATTAAACAAATTTTAGCAGAAGAATAGGAAGAATTAATGACAAATGGAAACTATTTTGAGTAATAGAGGAGCGCCGCAATTTCCAATCCTAAATAGATGATTATTAAAATCACGAACTTGAGAGAGAAAACACCTACACACGTCCGACTTTCTATTGGAAAAACAAGTATAGGTATTGAAGCCCCAAAATAAAAATAAATATATATAAAAGAAATATTAGCCCGATTTCTTTCCATTTCTTTTATGGTTTTCCTTTTCTATTTCTTTTTAGTAGCCACACAAAATCACTATGCCATTTTTAAAGATTTTCTACATAGGTAATTATGAAAATCTATAAGCATCTTTCGTAAATATATAAGAGCACACATTCATGGAATATGTCTAACAAGATCAAATCAAATCAAATCTAAAGAGAACACACAAGCTCATGACGCCAAATTTCAAATACTAGAATAAAAGTATCTCGTCTGTGTGATGGTGATCCCTCAAAATGTGGAAATAGCGCGCCAAAATGGCAATTACACCATTCAAGCATTATTTTAGAGTTTCCAAAAAATGACTTTACTTGAAACTCAATAATCTTACCAAAACGACCGAAAGCTATTTTGTGTTAATGCTTGATACTATCCCATGACAAACCACCCAAGAATATGTGATACTTGTCCTTCACCGTCTCCAAATCCTTGTTCAATTCCAAGGTCGGTGGAAGCACCAGCAATTCCAATTTTGAAAGCTATAAGGCAATTATCCTTAAGATTGTTGGAAAAAGTATTAGAATACATAAAATAATAATAATAATTGGAAATACATTACAAAATATTAGAAAATAAAATGAAATGTCTGAGCCGTGCAAACACTGTCCTTAAGGATAATTCCGCCCCTTGGAGTACGAAACTTGGTGCGAAAGGCTTCGGCGGCTATCCTCCCAAGATACAACAGACCTTCTTCTATACTCCGCACTGAATATTAGAAGGAAACAGAACAACTTTTGCGTACAACCCAGCTAAAAGAAAAGGAAAGATATGAGAGCATGTTGTGTGTGTTCTTGGATTGTGATTTGAGGTTTATATTTAAACAAGAAAAGGATAGAGCCATTAGGAGATCGTCTTAAATCAATTGGTAATTAAAAAGATGAATGTTATAAAATTATGAAGAGTTTATGAAGTAATAAATCAAAAGTTATAAAGCCGACCGTTATACAACCATTAGAAAGCCGTTATATGACCGTTGAAAAAGCCGTTACAAAAATGATAACTTTTATGAAATCTTGATTCACTTGCCTTGAGGGAGAATAAACTCATATTTTCTCTTTGATCCTATTTGATTATGCTCCTCTGAACTCTCTTGACAATCTTCAAAGTTTTTTAGTGGATCTAATTCAGTCGGACTATCTCCGTGCACATGTGAACGCTCTTGCAATTCTTTTAGTAAATCTGTGTTGATTGGTCTATCTTTGTACATATGTAAACTCTTGGTTTCTAGATCTGTTGAGTCATGACCAACCTCGCAGAGTAAAGCTGGATCTATTAGCTGATTTTCTTGAAGCACAACCTTTAAATCATTGTCTATTCGCTTGCATATTATTCGGAATCCCCAATTTTTCACGTTTGTAGTCGATACTACAAGGTTAAATTGTACATAGCTCCCATCAATTTGACCAAAATCAACTTTTCCCCATAGATCATATGGTGTGAAATACCGAAGCCAATTATTCGAATTCATTGTTGAGCAGGCCCATCCTTCTTTGCAATCCCGCATTTCCCCATTAACATATGGTATAATCTCAAATGTGGGATCCTTGCACCATTCAATACAATCGAGAACGAAACAGAGAGCCAATCCAAGAAACTTATTATATAAGTCCCTTGAAGCCATGAAAGATACGAAATCCTCTTCAACTGGGAGGAACCACTTTGGAATCTCTCCTCCATGGAGAAAATTGTTGAAGTCAGGAGGTATCTGTTATAAAGTGAGGCCGTTAAAAGGCATCCAAGTTTGTTGTTAGTACCCAAATATAAAAATTCAATTTGAGTTTAGTTAGAAATCCTAATGAATCTGACTTCGAAGTAGTAAAATAATGGAGATGCAATGATCCTTGTTTACATTAATAAACAAGTCTTGTGATAGAAATCATTCTCATAAAAGTACAGTAACCTCCTGCATTCCATGCATATAAGTGCAGAATCGCTTTATATTTTTTTGAGCCTCCCATCTTGTATTTTCTACTATGGCAATAAACGAGCGCACATAGTTTAGATGCGTGTGAGAGAGAGAATCTAACCTGGTGTGGGGGAATATCAGCCATGGGCAGGCCCCTGCGGACAAGATGATAAATAAAAGTTGAATGTCCATCGCTTTTTAGAGATTCGCAATTATCTGCCAAAAAATACCTCAAATATGGTGGAAGCTCAAGAATCTCTTGTAACTGATGACAATTGTTAACATTTAATAGGGACAAACGATGACGCTTACTGATGGATGTGGAAAGTTTAGTAATATTGTTCCTCAACAATACTAATTCTTCCAATAAAGGACAACAGGAAAGATTCTCAAGAAAGTCTACTTTGGACATATTACATCCCATAAGGTTTAAATAAGTTAATTTAAAAGTCCGGACTTCATGGGCGAATCAGCAAAATCCTCGTACTTTGGAAACCTAATTAAATTTGTGCAATCCTCAAGTTCCAAGGAATCAAGGTTCTGTAACTTGTAAATGCTAGACGGGAAACTTATTAGGTTTCGGCAATTCCTTAAATACATTCCCTCTAAAGAGACAAGATTTTCTAATGATGTAGGAAGTCCTTTAATAGCTGTACTTTCTAAATTAAGCTTTTTCAGGCCTTCAAGTTTATGTGGAATTTCAGGGAACCTTTCAAATTTTGTGCAATATTCAAGGTGGAGAGCTCGGAGGTTTTTCGACTTGAGCACATTTGGAAAAATACTAAGTTCAGAACACTCCATTAAATTCAACACCTGTAACTTGTCATGATATGCGACGGACTCGTGGGCCTCTACCAAGCTTTTGCAACTATGGAGATCCAATTCCTCAAGATTTGGAGTACATGAAAGGTCGGGCATATGAACCAACGACTTGCAGTTACTAAAATTAATGTACTTCAAATTTTGGAAGCCCTGTATACAATGAATGTAACTTTGATGAATATTCTAAAAGGGAAAAAAGGGGTGTTGTATGATGATGTTACTTCCTTACATTTAAACTATGGAATTCCCATTTGAGAATAGGTTGTTACTAAAGCATATTTGGTATTGATCTTGCAAGAAATTATTATATTTTTTATTGTCAATCATAAATGTTGAGCAATTTGTTTATTTAATGGAAATGTGAACTGCTACGGAGTCCACAATAGGCCTATGTAAGTTGTACATAGACGGTGCAGTCAAACTCGTGAAATGATGGTAACTTGATATTGGATGTCGTTCACATTGTCCATGGTTTTGAATATTGATGATTACTAACATCATAATTTATTTGTGGGGGTTTAGTTTAATTGAGGGCTTTGAAATTAGCTACACAACAAATCGGGAAGATTGGGTTTCTAAAGGATATGTCATAATTACATATCCTTGACTATCATATAATCTACATTGACCTGGTGTTTATGTCATAATTACATATGGTCAGGCTACATCACTCTTCATGGGGATGGAAACAAGAAGATTCGATAGATCAGACAACTTGCAACCTACTATTCAGGTTTCTGAATAAATTTCCTAACCTACTTTAAACTAATTCTGTGTGAATTACTGACTGAATCGACAAAAAAAAAAAAAAAAAAAAAAACTAGGCACTTAGAACCTTTACTGTATATACATATATATATACATATACATATATATATACATACATATACATATACATATATATATATATATACAGAGTTAAATATTGTCTAATTTAAATTTTAGATATTACTTGAAACAATTGAGTAATATGTAAATAAACACACAATACAAAAAAGTTCACAAATAAAATTATGTTAACAATTATTATAAAGATTAGAATGAATACCATTAGAAATCCCAAATTAGTGCACAAATTTACCAAATTAATTTTGGTCTTACAAAAATTGTATATTGGTATTATTGTGGCAGATGGCCCTCACCAGCCATGGCCTGTGGCCGATGGCTAGCCAACGACAAAAAGAAAAAGGGAAAGTAAATGGAAATGAAAAAAAAAAATTGTTAAAATTTTTTAAAAGTGTCCACTTGGATAACAATCATGTTATGTAGGACAACCAGTATTCACGTTAGCAATTTCCATCATAAATCAGCTAGATGGACTAAATTGATATAAATGTGAAAAGGTTTATAACTAAATTGGTCTAATTATAAAGTTTAAAACTCAATTAGTACCAATGCAATAGGTTTAGGACTTTTTTTCGTACTTTTCCCCACATTATTGGAAAGTTTCTAATATATACTTTATTATATCCAATTAGAATTACTACTTCTCAAGAATTGATAAGCAATTAAAAATACCTTGTTTTACATAATGGTGCATTCGTATTTTCGGCCAAGCTAATTTTATTGATACTTGGCAAATCCCACCGTTTAGATTTGTGTATTAAGTAAGGTTCCATCACTTGATCACTGCACGGCCTACCACTCAACCAGCTACTCCTTGAGTGTATTTATTTGCATGTACATGTCAACGGGTAGCTTCGTCACATTTTTGTTTCCCTTTTATTTGATCACTATACAAATTTTCTGTAAAATTAAAAAGTTTATATATAAACAACCGACAGCAAATTGCATTTTAATTTCTTCATTAAGTAGATTAGATTTGATTTAGATTACAACTATGTCTATACTATTAGGGAAAAATGATCTCCTTTTTAAAAAGATTTCCATCTTTTTTTTCTTATTCTCCTTCCATCAAATATCCAAGGAATTTTTATTTTATTTTTTATCACAAATATTTCAATCTTGAAAATGAAATTTTCTAATGATGCAATGGCCTTCATAAAAAAATTTCAAATCTTGAAATATCTTGCTGTTTTCACATATATGTATAAAACTTCTTTGTAATGTGTGTTTTATTAACAAAATGCTTCCATTGAATATCTCTTATAAAGTTGTTCCCTTATTTCTTTCAAATGCTCATTTTGCTGCACGTAAAAATATTTCTAACATAAGTTGTTAATTTTGAAAGAAAATAGAAAAGTGGTTTCTAAGACATCGAAACACCACTTTCTTTTGTGTACTAGTATGTATTATATGCATATACATATCCAAATGGAGGAGATAACAAAAAGGGTCTATGCAGTTAAATGCTCACCTTAAATTGTTTTGCCACTCCTGCGACATTGCTTCTGCTCATATTAAGTCCCACCAATTTCTTTGGATCAGAGGAAAATTCTAAAATTTGGCAAGCACATCCAGGCCATTCAAACCATCTAAGCTCATTGGGAAGACTTATAGGACCTTGGAAAGAATTATGCACGTTGCGTAAGATGAGCAATCTTAACCTTCTTATTTTTGTAAAAGCATCATGATTGATACACATATTTGTCGGGTTAGGT
This sequence comes from Eucalyptus shirleyi, assembly GCA_017140165.1. NCBI lineage: Eukaryota > Viridiplantae > Streptophyta > Magnoliopsida > Myrtales > Myrtaceae > Eucalyptus > Eucalyptus shirleyi. Next base: position 31,265,568 of record CM029450.1, read on the forward strand.
AGCTCCAAAACTATGGCTTTTACTGCACAATTTCCCTGTAGATACAATACTATTTTAAATTATGCATTTTCAATAAATAGAGTTAAAAATAGGGAGCATAATTTTGATTTTATTCACAAGTCTTACCATGTCATGTGACAGAACATCGACAACATCATCATATAGCCATAGTCTACTGCGTCTTCCAGGATCATCTCAACAGTCTTGATTCACAATTTCTATACCCATCGCTTGAATCAAGTCATGCACTCTTAGGAATCCGTACCAATCAATGCTTATCAAGGACCTCTCAATGAGAATTTCTAATCCTATTGTTGCCTCAAAGTCGCAACTATCGAGTACTTTCTTTATGTACTCACTATCCTTTTCCTTAAATAAGCAAACAATGTGGAGAAAGATCTCTCTCTCATTTTCCTCTAGCCCATCATAACTTATTTTGAGCACATCATTAATGGATTTGTGAGGAATCCTGGAAAGCTTTTTTAGTGTACTTTCCCATTCACATTCTCTTCTACCATGCAAAAAGGAACCTAGCACCTCAAGTGCTAAAGGAAGGCCTCTTGCATGATTTAGAACACTATCCACCAAATCTATCCTCATCTCCACTTTTTGGTATATTGGAAAAGCATGATTGCTAAGTAGCTCACGAGCTTCACTATCATTTAGTACTTCAACTTCATATACATGATGTAAATCAATCCCAGGACTAGTTAGCATTCGTCCATCTCTTGCAGTAATAATGATCCTACTTCCATTGCCAAACCATTTGCCTTCTCCTGCTAAGGCATTTAATTGGTGCAAGTCATCCACATCATCTAGGATGAGGAGAACTTTTTTGCAGCAAAGTCTATGGTGTATTATATTAATACCTTCATCAACATTGGACACTTCTAACCTTTGTTGTAGTGATAATATATCTTTCAATAATTTATCTTGCAGAGTAACTAGACCCATGCAACCTTTAGATGTTTCTCGAACATTTGCCAAAAAACATGAACCCTCAAATTGTCTAAAAGTAGCATTGTAAAGGGCTTTTGCTAAAGTTGTCTTTCCTATGCCTCCCGGTCCCCATAATCCCACCATGACAACATCATCATCAGAGTCAACGTTTAACATCGATTTCAACTTAATCACTTGGGTATCTATCCCAATTGGATGCTTAGCGATGTGTAAAGGTGTTCGATCTAGGTGAGCGGATATGTCATTCACAATTCTTTGTATAAGCTTTGACTCATCTCTGACAAAAATGGAAAAAAAGAAGTTGTAGTATTGTTTTAGCAATTTGAATAAGCAAATAACTAACGGTCACCAACCAATAATGAAAAAGGAGTGCGTCACATTTTTACATAATCACAGCCAAGAAAAAATTTGTTCCCACCAAGTCAGAATTAGAACTCCAAGAGCTCCACACCAATCCAAACAAGTTCAGGGTTCAACTTTTAGTCATCCAAGTGATCCATGTTCATTTGATTATACATGACAATTTACTTATTTTTTCTTTTGACTATTCTTTGTGATTTATCCACACACTTAATCAAAAAGAGCTTTTTAGGACTTTGAACGGTAGTTACGGTTTCAATTCGAAAACTGGTAAATACTGGAAGCACGATGCCATTGCCTTACATGGCATGTGCACACTAATTATCTTGTATCAAGCATTGAGAATTGTCTTTTGTCTTACTCCTTCCATAGAAATTGGTAAGTGCAATAACATTACTTATTGGTCGATCAAGTTTTAACATTTTATACTTTCAATCATGTGTGTGTCGATTTATTTACTCTTTTCTACTCTTTTCTACGAGTAGTCTTTATACTTGTAAATAATACTTTCTTACACAAAATCTGAACTCCACTCAACTTACCCATCATTTAGATGCCACCCAGACAAGCTACCAGCATCAAGAAGCGCTTTCTTCCATATTTTCACTTTCTCCGAATTCTTCCCGAACTTGGACTCATGCTTTGTCAGAGCTCTCCCATAACTCTCTCCCCCCTCTAACTGCTCTTGGGTCCACTTTGTAAAACACTGGTAGAACGATAAGGTCCTTTTGCTCTTTGCATTCCATAAGCTTTGCCAACTCTTCCAAGCACCATTGTGAGGAAGCATAATCCTCTGAGAAAATGATGACTGCAAGGCACGATTGCTTGATGGCCTTCATAAGTGCCGGTGATATTTGGTCTCCCTTCCGTAGTTCCTCGTTATCAACAAAAGTAGATATTCCATTCTGGTTTAAAGCTTTGTAGAGATGACCGAGGAAGTTATTGTGCACGTCCGTGCCTCTAAAACTCAAGAAGACATCGTGAATCCTTTTGGGTTTTGATGAAGAAACCATTGGATGATGGAGTTCAATAGTCACAACTACTATTAAGTTAAGATTTGGTATGATGTTTTCAGGCAGTTCGTTTACCACTTGATTTTTGTTGATTTATTCTTATACTAATAGGACAGAGATGCAAGACTTTCATTAGTACTTTGGTAAAAGGTGATGCTTAAGGATGGACCAAGACATCTAAAGGTGTGAACATTTGGATTTATTTTCGCGGAATACCGCGTACCACCATATTATTCGGAATCTGATGGAAACACGCTTCTATGGGGCCGACAAAAGTTGTGAATAATATAGATCGGTACTGGTCCTAGTGAATTCTCACGTTCTAGTCAAGGGCTCCTTGATAAAATCGAGAAGTTGTTTTTTTCCTTGCTATACAATAATTACCACATGACCACCCAAGGGATATATAACATGCACCATCAAGGGTACCGGCAAAAAATAATATTTGATCTAGAACTTTGGAAAATATGGTACTTAAGTGTGGACGAAGATATGTAATAGGTGTGAAAACGTGGACTTATTTTCACCACTGCGTTATTTCGGTGCTCTGATTGACAGAAGCTTCTTTGAGGCCGTCTAAAGTAGTGGAGAAACAACTCTAAGGTGGTAGGTTCTTGTAATCTGAACTTTGCTGGCTTCCTCGAAATGGGATCCTCAACCTCTAAGTGGTTTCTTCTTTACTGAATAAGAAGTCAACACATGACTTCTCAACGACATATAATATGCATGACAACGATACTTTCTAATAGTCAGATAATCACAACATTCCTAACAAATGTCAAAAGAGTCCGTTCTGGAAAGTTTATACATCTAACGCAAAAATTTTTGCTTGGAGACTTTTCATTCATTTCATGAGACAATTAAGAATCGAATTCATTTGTAACGGTGTGATTGGATCCTTGAACAAAACAATTGCTTGGCTTAGTTCTACACTCGCATCTTTTATTAAATATCTTTGCATTCAAACAATAGACACATTTATGTTTAGGCACAATGCATTCAAATTAAACAAAGCTTGTTTGTGTCGAATAAAATAGGGGCTCAACTACGAACTTCTTCATTTTAATTGGCCCAATGGACGGCTCGACATGCGAGACAAATTAACATTCACAACTCCAAATTCGTGGTAGTTTGCTTCAATTTCATGATAGCGCAATTGGACACAGCTCGCAGGAGATGGTCTATAACTCCAAGATAGTGGGATTAGATAAGATTCCAAGATACCGGCATTGGTCCTAACTCCCTGCTGTGGAGTTTGATATGATTCGGACAAAGTGTATCACCATTTCGAGAATTGTGGAAGTTTGGATTAAACAGTTTCAAGATGAGGATTAGATGAGTCAAGGCCGGCCAAGAGAGGGGACTGTGATGAGAAAACAACCGGTTTTTAAAGAGGAAATTTTTAAGGAGCAAAATACGGTCAAGAGATTTTGACTACACAAAAATCAAACAAAGTCAAACACTCGTATGCTTCGTCCATGGTCTGGAGTTCGATGGCCAAATAGACAGAGCAAACAAGGCGATCTGGCGTTTGAAAAGATCGATTGGGTCAAGTGAGCTGGCCGGGGATGAGAAAAGAGGGGGAAAGCAGAAAGCGGGTCATGTGGTGATTGATTAAGGAAAATTTGTCCGTGAGTTTTGGAGATACAATGAGAAAAGGATTCGGTGGTTCTTTTTTGAAAAGAGGGAAGAGATGGGGACTCATTAAAAAAGTAAAACCAATCGTGAGCTTTCGAGGAGGGATGGCTTTCGGTGGCAAAAAAGGAGACTCGAGTGAGAGTTGGAAAGTAATGAGAAATAGGCAAGATTAGAAAGCGGCAAGCGGAAAAAAAAGCTTCAAAGTAAAAAAGGTGCAGATTTCGTTTCTCACACTATTTTAATATAAAAACTTCATTTCGTGGAAAATAATTTTCAAGAAAACGTTTTCCAATGGCGTTCATTTCACGGAAAATGAATTCCTTAAAAAAAATATTTTCCATGAAAGGAAAAGAGTATTCTAAATTAGGAGAAAATGTTTTCCACTTTTGAAAAGTGAAAAACATTTTCCTCATTTGATCTCTCTTATCTTACATCTCTACAAATCCTCATTTCCTCCTCCCCTTTCTTTTTCTTCTTTTATTTTTTTATTCGAATTATTTTTTTAATTTCCTTATTCTTTTTTCTTTTTTATTTTATTTTCTTTGTTTCCCATCTTCTTCTTTCTTAGCTAGTTGTTGGCTGTTGCCAGGCGAACCTCAAACTCGTCAATTTCAAGCTCCCATTCTACACTCTTGCTTATCATTTTCTTTATTTACTCTACCCTCCAATTGTACATTACTCAAGCAAAGGTTCTACCTGCTTTGCTTCTTTGTTCTTTTGTTTATTATAACACAAAAGACGAAGGGGGAAAACAGGCCACTCAACTGGAAGATTCTTATGAGAGCTATACATGCTTTTCTTCTTTTCTCTTTTGCTTCTTTTTAAAATCTATACGAACATTTTTTAAAGTAGATGAACGTTTGGTGATAATGAGGGAAAAAAGTTATGAAGCAAGTTTGCCCGGATTTAAAGGTAAGTTCATATTTGATGAATTTATAAGTCGGTAAGTAATGCATATCTAAATGGTGAAGTCTTAGGAAATATTTTCCTAACCGAACACCGAAAAATATTTTCTGAAACATTTTCAGATTTTAGTCAAACACCAGAAAATATTATCATTTTCCTAGAAAATGACTTTTGGGAAAATATTTTCCGGAAATGGCCCATTTTCTGCGAAACGAACGGACCCAAAGTTCGCTGTCTTAATCCCCTTCACATGAACTTGTCTAGGGAAGAATCAAGTTGCCTAGTCGTTCTCTTTGCATGATGGTATTGGACTGAGCATGCTTCGTCCATGGTCTGCCCTTGAAGTGTTCCAGAGTCACCTCGCTGTTCTAGTTGTGTTAGATTTGCTTTTACATCAAATTCAGTATGTGTGTAGTCACTTATTTGCGGTTTTTGGAAGTATTCTGATGGTCGTTTTTACATAGTGTTGGCCTTTTACCTACGCCTTCACCCACCCAAAAAGATTGGATCTTTTTGCCGTTTTGGTCATGCATATAGCTTTACTCATTCGTAAGCATTCAATTGGCTCTTATTTTATTCACAAGCACTTAGATTAAATCATGTTAGTAATGAAAAGAAATCGTAAATATATAATAAAAAAATCTAGATGGCATATTAGATGATTATTGCATCACAAGATTAGTTAATTCATAATAAATCCAAAATTAGTTATTTGCGCATCATGCATCGTCAACATATTTCCCATCAAAATTATTTATTTACCCGAACTTGCATGTTATGCGATAAATTATGTTTTTGATGTTTGGATACGTACTAGATTCTTCCTTGTGATTTGATTTGCTTTGTCATTTTGCACCTATTAGAATATGGATGTTTGGTTAGATATTTTGATTAGATTTACTTCTTCTTCTTTTTTTATTAGAGACGTATGCATCCAATTCATGCATGATGTTATAATTGAATTCACTTCTTTTTTTTTTTTAATTGGAATCGTATGCATTGGATTAATTGCATCCTGACTGAGTTCGCATTTGTATAGATTCGCCCATATTTGTTTGATTCAAATGCACTGGACTCGTTTATTGCAATTTTTCCTTGAAAGAGCACAGATCACACACGACGCGATTAGTCCAGCCTTTATTCATCCCGTGACGAGATGATTTCACCTGAGAGCGAGTACCAAAGGTATGGATGTTCTAAACATAAAAGGAAAACTATACTTGAACTACATTAGAAATCTCATCACATAAGAATGTGTAATCGAAATGGTGATGTGGAAGGTGCTTCCCCTTTTTGGCACGCGATTAAACACTCCGACCTTAAATTTTTTATTATCGCTTTATAGTATATTTTACTTTTCTGTTTGCAATTGATCTAAAAAATGATTGGTGACAACTCTTACAACAATTTAAGAATTTGGATCGCAGTGACTTACCCCGACCTGGGGAGGGAAGAACATAGATGCTTAGACTTTGGGTGGAACTATCGCACAACTTGTCTGAAAATAACTTTTCCTTTTGAAAAATCCTCGAGGGACAAGCTATAATTATATCATATGTTTTATAAAAATTTTGATTTCATGTACATTGAATTTGTCCCGTCATTAAAGGAGGCATGACTAATTGAAGGATTTTAAATATTTTTTGCTAAAGAGTGAGGATATTCACGATGAGGCCTGGATCCAGGTCTGATGCTTATGGCAGTGCAAAACTAGAGCGTTAGATCTTTTTCTTTTTCATTGTTAGACGAGTTCCACTAGAAAAAATTGACTGACAAATTGCATAATCAGTTTCGAACTTGCGATAATGATAAACTTTTTAATGTAAACATAAAAGGCTTTGGTTTAACTTTAAGAAGTGTTTTATATATAAAAAAATAGATATATGAGAATGAAAAAATTAAAATATCGTCCACATCAGCATTAGTGATACTACCAGTGATCACGTTAGCAATTCCGAATCAAAATTTGCTAGAATGATTCAATCGGTAAATCATCCAAAAATTTAAGACTAAATTGATCAAATTAAAAAAAATTAGACTGAATTGTTACAAGTAAAATATGTTTATAACTTTTTTGGCAATTTTCTTTTTAATTTTTGTCTAGTTCTATCCTACCCTATATCTATTTTACAAGCCACAATATGTACTATATGTTGTGCATAGGTTGCGAAACCATGCTCCCTCACTTATGTGTCTCCACCCAAGCCCTTGAGAATGTGGAGAATCAAACTCTCTATCTGACCTCTCCAAAGTGAGAAGGGTGACTAGTAGGGCAATCCCAATGACATACTTGGCAACATTGTGTTTTCAGTGACAACTATTACCGATTGATCCCTCTCTTTCTCTTTTCTTTTTTTTTTTTTTTTTTCTTATTTCCCTTCGCTAGTCAACTGCCTTTGTGATGGCTAGCGAAGGTTGCCAATCACCAATGAGGGCAAGGGTTGTGCAAGGCCACCCCTTGCCATATCCTACGAGGGGACCCTCTCCCAGCCCTCCTCAGAGATTGGTGAGCTAGGAAACACCAACACTCTTAGGAGCCTTCGTGTCATATATGACATTTTGATACGCTCCGATAGGTAGTCAATGAGTATTGAAAAATCCGACATGTGGTCAACTCTCTCCGACACACTCCGACACACGAATCCAAAATTCCGACACTTGATTCCATCATGCACAAGGTCAATTTTAAAAAATTTCAATATTTGAGGGGTCAAAATGTAAATATACAAAAAAAGAAAAAAAAAATAGGGCTGGTGGCTAAGCTCCACTGCCACTACAATTGTAAAAGGGGGCCGGTGAAGTGGAGGGGGTGGCCCTTGTCGGCCTAGGTGAGGCCATTGTCGGCCAGGCAAGGACTGGTGAGGCTTGCCCAAATCTGGGCAATGCCTTGGCAAAGGCTCGGTTGAGGCTTGCCTAGATTTGGGCAATGCCAAACCCTCACTCGGGCCTAATGAAGGTCGCTGGCCCTTGCTTGGGGTTGGCGAGGCCTCGCCCAGTGCTAGGGAGGTTTGCTAGCCATAGGCAATGGCCAACATCGCTCAGATCTAGGGTGAGCCTCGCCCATGCCTCACTTGGGCAGGTGAGGGTTGCCCCCCCTCCGCCACTACCTCATTAGCTCCCTCCAATGATGGCTAGGCAAGCTGCTAACAAGGCTAATGTCAATAGCAGTGGCATGCCCAAGCCTAGCCACAACCGTGCCTCTCTCTTTTTTTTTTTTTTAGTTTTTTTTAAAAAAATTATTTTAGCTTTTTTAAAAGTTTCTTACCATGAAAAAATAATAAAAAATTCCCACATAGGATAAATAAATAATTTTAAAAATACCACTTAAGCATTTTCCTTTAAACAATGTTTTGTCCCTCCAAGTTTTATGTATTATTGTAATGGAGTGCAGTTGAATTTATCAAATTAAAATAATGAATGATATTAATAAATTTTGAATTAATATTTTTAGTGTAAATTAATTCTAGCTCTTTTTATTATTTTTTATTTATTTATAAAAATATATTTAATATATAACGTGTCGGAATGTGTTGAAATTATCTATTTTTGAAAAATGATGTTTGAAGTATCGTGTTATATTGTGTTGCATGTTACGTGTCCATGTCAGTGCTACATAATTGGTAAGGACCGTCACATTTTTCAATAGATTCTAATATGCATGACTTTCTTAAAATACCGTACTTTTTTCAATCATGCATTAGTTTCCCCATTTCCGTCCGCCATTTCCGTGAAAAGCTTGGTCCGTGATGAATGATCGCCACTATCACTTTTGGAATGAGGCATACATTTATTCATCTTGCTTCGCTAACTAGACAAAGAAAAAGATTTTTCAAGTAACTACTTGGGTCAATTCCCTCCCCCCCCCCCCCCCCCCAAAAAAAAATCCAAACTTTAGGTCTAATCTCAAATTCACCCTGAATTTTTTTTTTTTTTTGTCTAAAAAAAAACCAAACTTTAGGTTTAGTCCAAAATCTTCCCCAAACTTTTCTTTTTCTTAGAAAAACACTAAACTTTAAGTCAAGTCCCAAATCTACCATGAATTTTGTTTTGTCTAAAAAAAGGGTTAATATCACCAAAAACTTCAAATTGGTACATATGTGACAAATTTACTCCTAAACTAATTTTTTGACCACAAAAAACCCAAACTTGTACACTTGTAACAAATTTATCCAAAGCTAATTTTTTAACCACAAAAATCTCAAACTGATATGCATATGACAAATTTACTCTCTGTTAATTTTCTTTAAATTTTACTGTCAAATTGATGAGTTATATGGCATGTGATAATTGACAGGTATACCAATTTGGGGTTTTACATTTCATTTGTACAAAAAAAAAAAAAAATCAACTTTTAATCTATTTTCAAATCTACCCCTGCGGTCTAGTGCCAATTTAACATGGCATTTCCACATCAATAATAAATACACATTGGTAAGGCAATATGGAAAATTATCTTCAAAATAAAATTGTTCTAGGATATAAAATATTAGGGACTACTAACCATGACTTTTGGACAGAAAGCTAACAAGGGCAAATTTAGGACTAAAGTAAAAATTGATGATTTTCTTTTCAACAAAAAAAAATTGGGGTAGATATGGGATTGAACCTATCGTTTGGGAGTTTTTCTTAGACAAAAGAAAAGTTTGATGTGGATTTGGGACTAAACCTAAAGTTTGGTGCTTTTTCTGAGACAAAAAAGTTCATGGTAGATTTGGGACTGGACCTAAATTTGAGATTTTTTAAGAAACAAAAAAAGTTCAAAACAGATTTGAGATTAGACCTAAAGTTTGAATTTTTTTTTTTGGGAATTAGCCCATAACTGCTTGTTATTCTTTACCATTGTGAAAAGAAACCCTTGCTATAACAGCTTAGATGAGTTCATGTGTTTAGAATCTATTTCATTTTTTTTTTGTGAAATGTTAGTCATGGTGAAGAGATTAGTTAATTGACAAATTCTAGGCATTTCCTCACTAGCATGATAAAGAATGTGACGTTATGCCCTTCTAACTTATAAGGTACTCGGTCTTAGTACTCCCCTATTTGCAGCTTCAGCTTGATTTGGATGACCAGTACGATGATAAAGAGGAACTGTATTGTGTCAGAAAACAAAGAATCCGAGTATTTGGCGAGCAGCTTGGGAGTGTTGAGGTTGTTGGTTTCAATGCTACATGTGTCTGAAGCTGAAGCAGTAGCATTTTTTTGGTTGAATTTCTTCTTCGTAGTTCACGTGCCTTGAAGAAGATGGCAATTGAGGCTAAGATGCACAAAGCTAAGGAATGGATATATTCGAAGTCAGTTGATCACCGAAAATTTGCTTGAAGTGGCACGAGGTTTATACTTGGTTGTCCTTTGTCGCAAGCATTGGAAGTAATGGCAAAGTCTCATTAGTATTGTTAAATTATGTCTTGAGTTTGAGTATTTACAAAATGTGATTTGCTTGACTCCTTAAAGCTGCACAAAGGAGGAAATAATTAAAAAATGAATTTTTCCCCTTTGGAGTGAAGCTGCCGAAGCCCCCTGCACGTAGATTCCCTCTGCACATAAAGATTGGTTAATTGGTGGGGCCAAAGGTCAAACCTTTGACCTTGGGCACACACACATATTTCACGCGTGGGTTTCTTTTACTCGATCAAGAAACAGAAAGAAGCGTCAATACGTGGAAACAAAATAGGTGGGCCAAGGTCAAAGTTTTGACCTTTTGGGCACACATATATACATTCTTTTCATGCAAGCGTGGACGGTGGAAAAACCCCACGAACCCACACGTCCAACGATCTTTGAAGCCGCAAGCCACGAGAAGCTTTGAAGAGATACACAAAGCCATAGTACGCGGACCAAATATGAATGCTGGAGTTCCTGATTTTGGTGTATCTAGAGTATTTTGTTTAAAGCTTGAACACACTGTAATTTTGTGCCATGAGTTTATATCAAGTGAATTGTTTATTTATAAATACTTTGAGTTTGGGGTTAAATCTAGATGTGGGAAACACTTGAGTATGTGAGTAATTATAAACTCTGATTATTTGATTATAGTTGATTATTTACTACTGGCTCTCCCTGTGGATGTAGCTACCAATACTCTGATCGAATCACGTAAATTTTTGGTGTCATTATTATTTCTCGTTTATTTCTCTAGCGATTTTGCGTTGACGTAAATTACAAGATCCCGTCGTTTATGTATATTATATTCCAACAATTGGTATCAGAGCTTGGATTAGATTTCTTGATTATAATTTAAAACTTTTGCTTGTCTGATTATTATATGGAAATTATGTTATTACAATTATGTTTGAGAGAAAATTTGAAATTAAGAAGTTTAACGGGAGCAACAACTTTATGTTATGGAGCATCAAGATGCGGGCATTATTGACATCCCAAGATTTGGCCAAGGCACTAGATGGTAGATGAACTACCTATTATAATGAAAGCCTCAAAGAGGGTAGAGCTAATGGAAAGAGCAAATAGTACAATCCTATTAAATTTGTCGGATGAAGTCTTAATAGAGGTTGCTGAGGAGAAGGATACCGCAGCATTATGGGCAAAACTTCAAGCACTCTATGTGAAGAAATGTTTGAACAATTGCTTGTATATGTTGAAGAAGATGTTTCAATTTAGATATATTTAAGGTGCGTCTATCAGAACCACCTAGATGAATTTAATAAAATCATGATGGATCTGAAGAATATTGGTAAGATACTTGATGATGAAGAATAAGACATGATGTTACTAGCCTCTTTACCAAAGTCATGGGAGCACTTTACTGATTCACTGTTGCAGGGGCATACTACAAAGTCCGCCTTATTCTTTAAGGAGTGGTAAAGAAAGTTGCAAGATGACGGTCTAGTGCAAGGGGTAGCGTAAGCACTAACGATTTGAGGTGGAAAACAATATCGAGGGCCTAGTAACAACAGAGGTAAAAGCATATCGAAATCACGCCATAGAAAGTCCAAGGAATGCGTAAAGTGCTTTAAGTGTCACAAGGAGGGGCAAATCAGGAGAGATTGTCCAAAGTGGAAGAATAAAGTTGATAGGCAGAATGCCACAAGCAGTGTGACAAACGTTGCCGAGGGGAGCAATAAAGATGCAAAAGTTGTTTTATGTGCAACTACTACTTTGTCATGAGACAAATGGGTGCTAGATTCGAGGTGTTCTTATCACATGACGTCTCATAAAAACTGGTTTACTACTTACCAGACTACATATGGTGGTAGAGTTCTTTTTGGAAATAATGTAGTCTGTAAGGCTGTCGGGATAGGGACAATTTGGATTCAGATGCATGATGGGGTGGTTCGCACATTGACAGATGTGAGGCATGTACCAAAGCTCAAGAAGAATCTTATTTCTCTGGGGACACTCGATGACATCGGGTGTAGGTACACCGCTAAAGGTGGAGTACTAAAGATCTCTCGAGGTACTATGACAGTGATGAAAAAGAAGAAAGTGAATACTCTCTATCATCTACTGGGAGAGACTGTGACTGGAACCGCTGCAATTTCATCAGGTGAGTCAGACTCTAACTTGACTCAATTATGGCATATGCATTTGGGGCACATGAGTGAGGTAGGTATGACGATGTTGAGTGAAAGAGGGTTGTTAAAGAGTCAAAAGACAGGAAAGATGGACTTATGTGAGCACTACATCTTTGGGAAGTAACACCTAATTAAGTTTACTACAGCTATTCATTCGATCAAATGACCAATTGAATATATTCAAATAGATGTCTAGGGCTTGTCTTTGGTTCATTCGAAGGGAGGTGCCCGATATATGCTAACATTTATCAACGATTATTCAATGAATGTATGGGTATACTTTCTAAAGCATAAATATGATGTGTTTGATTGGTTCAAGAAATTTAAGGCATTAATTGAGAAGCAGTTAAATAAACAAATTAAGTGCCTAAGAATCGATAATGGCATGGAATTCTATAGTAAAGATTTTACCGAGTTATGCAAGAAAGAAGGTATTGTGAGACACCGCATAGTGCTTGAGACACCACAGCAAAATAGTGTGGCAAAACGGAAGAACAGAACTTTGCTTGAGCGAGCTTGATGCATGCTTTTGCATGTAAGACTTGGCAATGAATTTTGGGCCGAAGCAATGAACATGGCATGTTACTAGGTTAATCGATCACTATCATCTGCTATTGAATGGAAGACTCTTGAGAAAGTATGGTTGGAGAAACTTGTTGATTATTCCAGATTACGTATATTCAGATGTCTTACGTATGCTCATGCGAGTGATGGTAAGCTTGAGCCGAGGGCGAAGAAGTACATATTTCTAGGTTATGCACATGAGGTGAAAGGCTACCGACTATAATGCACTGATCCTATATCACCCGGTTTTCTAATAAATAGAGATGTGATCTTCAATGAGATTGCAATGCTTCAATAGAGGAGTTCTGAGATACAATTAGGGGAGAAGACAAATCATGGTGTCATTAGTGAGGTGAAGCTTCAGGTGGAGATTCCGGAGACCTCGAATGGTAATAGAAGTTGAGACTACATATGAAGCCATAGTTCCTAAAGTCGGTGATATTGAACAACTAGCAAAGCCGCAGCACATTATAGCTGCAGATAAAGAAGGCAAATTAAATCACCGATACGTTATGGTTATACAGATATTGTTTATGCATTGATTGTAGGTGATGAGGTGGAGACAGATGAGCATTCGTCTTACTCTGAGGCGATGGCTAGTTCGGAGTCATCACAGTGGCTAGGGGCTATAAGTAAAAAGATAGAATCACTTCATCGAAATCAAACATGGGAGCTGGTCAAAGTACCAAAGAGCCAAAAGATTGTCAAAAGTAAATGGGTCTTCAAACGGAAAGAGAGCATTCCTAATGTCAAGGCAACGAGGTATAAGGCGAGACTTGTGGTGAAGGAGTATATACAGTGTGAGTAGTCAATGACTTAGAACCAGGAAAGGAGAGTAAATTTCCTGCAAGTATGCATCCCACATTGGGCGAACAACTCCCGTTCAAACCCTTTAGGGACAGCCTTTTAGCAGAAAACCACTCAGCCCTTTAGTTCAGAGCCTAGAGACACTCAGAGGATGCCAGGACAGAAACGTTTCTAATCTACCCAAGCTGCATTTCTCGAAGGATTTTTCCAGGTTGGAGAAGAAGAGAAATTTAGAAAGCCATAGAGAGGTTTCTCATAAGCACTCACTTTGCTTCAGGGGACTCTGCCCAAAACGATACAACAACAATGCCTTATATAGGCGGAAATAAAGGTAAACAAGGACACACGGGGACCAACTCAGCGGGTCCGAAACAAACGAGAGCGCCGAAAGCCTTCGGGAGGGAATTATTCGCACACTATGAACAGTAACTGTACTGTGAACAGTACATTCCCTAGCCTAGTACTACAGTAAAAGTGAACAGTACTTTGCTACAGTGAAATTGTACGGACTCAACGATCTCGTCCGTCACGAGCATTGTAGCTACATACTGAGTCGTTATCTGAACTGTCTTCTAGGAGATGTGCTTCATACTTCTGCTGGAGGGCTTCAAGGTCTTGAGGTGAAAGAATCTAGTTCAGCCTTTGAGATGAGGAGGCTTCATGACCCCAATGGGATGCTTCTTCTGTTGCCCAGTCTGTGTTTTCATCAGTAGTGTTGTCAGGAAAGCTTGGCTGAGGCCAGTTGGAGGGCTGTGCATAGTAGGCTGTGTCCATATGTTGGGATGAGGACGAAGGTCCTTGTTCGTAGGGATTATGGGACAAAGGACCTCCAAAGCGTGCATAGGGGTCTTGAGTGGACTGGACAATGTCATCTTCACTTGTCATTTCGTGCTCTTGGGACGATGCAGCTTGTCTGTATTGCCTGAGTGCGTCTTTAGCTTCAGGTGCTAGGTCATAATGATCCCACGTAGTGGGTACATTATTCCAAATATCTGCAGGAATGGTCTTGTTCTCTTGGCATAGAATTCTCTGGAGTTCTCGGTATTCATGTTCAGAAGTTCTAACAGATCTTGGATAAGATTTGTGAATCCTGGCTTCTCGGTTGTTCGAGTGAGGTTTATAGGCTGTGGTTCCTATTTCAAGTGGTGCATCGAGAATACCGCCATTATTTCTAAAAAAATTCCTTGGACGTCTGAAAAACAAGATGGTGTGAACTTCAGGATTTGGTGTCATGGTTCTCAGTTCTCTTTCTAAGTCCTGTTTCCAACATGTAGGATGATAGAACCAGTTTAGAAAATTTAAAAGATTTCTATCGCATTCTTTTTCGACGTTTCTTCCGAGCATGAATATCCTGGTGAGATTGGCAATGAATCTTCTGGTGGGAATTTCAATGGCTATCAAGTACTTATTGATTAAGTACCATAATAGCATTTTGAGCTGATCAGGGAAATCATCTTCCTTCCAGACAAGAGGATGAATAAAAGGATAATTCAAATTTAACCCAAAAGGATAAAGAATCGAACCTCCATTGAATCTGAAAAGGTCTGTGTGGCATTGCCACATGAGGTTCTCCATGTTTTCAGTAAGACTGTCATTCTGGATTTGCTGAATAATCTCTTGGGGGTATTTCTGGGTTGGCGAGTCTTTTATTTTCTCAATCTTGTATTTGATGCCATAATGGAGCATATGAAAGGCAGGCCTCTTGATGTACATGTTGATCTCAGCTGGTGCTTTGGGTCTTGACAAAAAGTCAGCAAGGACATTCTTTTTCCCAGGAATGTGTTTGGTTTCAAAAGAATATTTTGAAAACCATTCAGCCCATCGAAGCAGTTGGGGGTGTGGAATCTGCTTTTGTTTAAACTTGGTCATCTGAGGGAAAGATGCCATGTCTAGTTCGACCAAGAAGTGATGGCCGATGAGATGAAATTCAAACCTTTTGATTCCATTTTTAACTGCTAGGATTTCTTTGAAAGTGGAATGGTAATGCATTTCAGCTTGGGAAAACTTTCCACTCTTGTAGGCACAAACGTGTTTCTTACCATCAATTTCTTCGAATAGGACGGCTGCCCAGTATTCATCACTGGCGTCAGTTTGAAGAATTCTTTTGCCTGTTGATGGTATTTGTAATGGTGGGAGATTCTGCATAATCTCCTTAAGCTCAGCAACAGCTTTAGTCTGGATTTTTCCCCAAGGCGGGGAGTTCTTTTTCAGCATGGATTGCAAAGGAATCAGCAGCTTTGCAATGTGTGGGACAAAAACTCTGAGATAATTAATTATCCTAAGAAATTGCTGAACTTGTTTTTTCGTGAAGTCGTTTTCAGGAAACTTCAATAATTCTTGTGCAATGTGTGGCCCTGGATAGTATGTACCTTTGTTGAGGTGCATACCAAGAAATTTAATTTCTGTCGGGCAATATTCATTTTCCTTTGAGAAAGCATAATACCATGCCTTTTCACAATTTCTGCAAATTTCTCAAGGAGTTGGCGGTGGCTCGTTCATCGGGTGGTAGAGCAAAATATCGTCGATGTACACTTTGCGGTTGACGAGAATGGGTTGGAAAATGCGGCACATAGCCTTTTGGAAAAGGGATGGTGCTACCTTTAGGCCAAAAGGAAGAACTTTCCATTGGAAGTGCTTTGGTTTGGATACGAGAATCCTGTTTTGGATCTCTTCGGGATGGATGCCCAATTGCCAAAATCCGGCTTTGAGGTCGAATTTGGAATAGATATGGGCCTTAGTTAAGCCACTAAAAAGAGAATCTCTGGATGGTAGAGGGAACTTATCATCTTGGAGGAAAAGATTAAGAGGTTGGTAGTTAATTACCAGTCTCATTTTCCCTCTGGTCTGCTCGACTCGCTTATTGACATAAAAGGCTTCACAAGCCCATTGAGAATCAGAAACTTCAATAAGGCCTTGTTGCAATAATTCTGAGCATTCTCTTTGAGCTAAAGCCAAGTGCTCTGGCTTCATTCCCGCATGACTCGCCTTTGTTGGGTTGATGTCTTCATTTTTCTTGAAGGGGAGGCGAACAAAGAATTCTGGATTCTCCCATAAAGGATGAGAACATTTTTGAGCGAATTCTGAGTGGGATTCCGAGCAAGATTCTAGTAACTTTTGCAGGATTGGATCTAATAAACTCATCTGGATGGAAAAGAGTCCCTGAATATCAACGAATTCAGAGAAATGATTTTTATATCTAAGACCCTTTCCTGGAATGATGCGTAGTTGAGAGATTTGAGTCATGATGTCCCACCCAATTAGCAAATCTTTATTGGGGAGGTTTGATCCAAAGATTTTTGCCTTTATGGAGCATTCGGGGAAGAACTGGACAGTAACTGGAGTAGTTCTGACAGTTGTGGAGAAAGTATCTCCAGAGGCAGAATTGAAATATCGGATATGAGGGGTCCAATATTCTTCAGGCAGAACTTTAGTGTCTAGGATGGAACAACTTGCTCCGGTATCAATGAGAGCAATGACATTGATAGGCTTGGCGAATTTTGAGGTGAAGATTTTGACAGGGAAATGAGGACAGTGAGTTTGACTTGAAAATATGTCAGGATTGAGTTCTGGAGATGTAGGAGAGATGTGAAAAATATCTTCAGATTCTGATTCATCAGACTCATTTTCACTGGAAGTTTGATAGAAGGGGATGACACAGAGGGTTTGCTCTGTTGGTTCCTCATCAGCAGAGAATAAAGATTCAATGTCATCATTTTCAAGAGACATTCAATCAGATGATTCTGACCTTTTTTGGCCTGAGGACAATTTTTAGCAAAATGTCATTTCTTGTTGCAAATGTAGCAACGGCTTGACTTCTTGTGGCCTATGTGATCTCTTCTTTTTCGTAAGTATCGCCATTTTTTCTTTTTCCGGAAATGCTTGGAGCCATGCTTGGATTTTTTAATTGAGTACTTCTTGAAGTGCTTTTTCTTGCGGGAGTAATGGCCACAAGTACCATCACAATCCTGTTTGGAGCATTTGATTTTTAACTTTTGATAGGAACAGGCTGATTCAAGACGCTTGTCATCTGTGATGTATGTCTGTACCATTCGACGCTTTAAGCATAATTCTTCAAGGCATAAATGAACTTCTTGCTGAAGTTCTCCCATGGCAACATCTTGTATCCTTCTTTGTTTTCCAAAGAAAGATCTTTCAACCATCTGTGATAGCTCTTTAGGAATAGAAGTAATGAAGACATGCTTTAGATTTGGATCTGCTCCAATCTGGTAGAAGAGCTGAAGCATTAATCGATAATGCTTATCAAGATGCTTTTTCTGAAGGGAGCAGCATCTTCTTTCGAAGAATTCTCTTCTTTTTAGCTCTTTGAGATCTCCGGGTGTTCCCACAAAAGTATGATATAGGTAAGTAAGAGCATGGCTGAAATTTGGTGACAACAGAAACGTAAGCTGGTCTTGTTCTGTGAGTCCTTGCCACCAAAATTTAAGGCTCCCTGTGAACCTTGTGACAAAATTGTAAAGGACATCGTTCATATCATGGTTGGTGATGGACTGTGTGCACAACCAAGTATGAAACTCTTCAAGTCTTTCTGGCCATTTTGGATAAGGAATATCATCAATGGAAAAGAATTGTTTTGATGCCATGGACACATGCCTAGCAGAATTGTTTCTGGTAGGATTACTTGTCTGTCCAAATTCTGGATCAGAATAGTTTGACTGCATGTCGTAGTCTGAAGGAGTGTCGGCCATGAATATTTGCGAAGTTGGTGGAATGGTAGGGGGAGAATCGACTATTTGGTCTGAAAAGGATGAATAAGAAGAAGAAAGAGATACTGAATTTGATGAAGTATCAGAAGTTTGTTCAGTGAACTGAATCTGTGTCTTTGGTATTGGTGGATTAGGCTCAGGCTGTTGGGTAATAGGATCAACTTGCTTACCCAAATCCTTCAAAAAGGCTTCCAATGGGTTTGATAACATCATCTGGTCTGGCCTTTCTCTTATGACAAGTGAGCTTGATTCTGTAGGTGGTGTCTTCTCTTTCCCCTTTTTTTTTTTCAAAGCTTTGAGACGGCTTCGTATATCTGAGTCTTTTCTGGAAGGATCTTGTGGAATATTGGCAAAAACAGACACTTGTGGTGCTGGGGATGTATACCCAGTTTGAACAGGAGGTGCTAATGGATCGAAAGGTCTGAACCTTCCTTCTTCAAGAAGTTGAATCTGCTTCTTGAGTTTGTCTATTTCAGGCTTTGGGCTTTCGAGATAATGGTACCTAAGATGTTGTCCTGATTCCAAGGCTTGAAGCCTTTTCTGGAACTCAAAAAGTATCTTCTTGGTACCTTCATCGTATCTTCGGAGATCTTGTTGCACATTTCCAATCTTGGAATCAATAGCCTTGAAGGCATTGTTCTGTGCCAACAGAGTCTCAGATTGCCAGTTTAGAACGGCTTCAGCAGCAGGGGTTTTCTTCTGTCTTCCATGTTCATCTACGTCTATAGGAGTAGGTATTTTAGGAACATGGCGATATCTTCCATGCGGATCAATGAACTCTTCTGTAGCAGGGAACGAGAGTTTAGAGCTTTCCTTGACAAGAGGAGGAAAGTCAGTATCTTGGAACATGGCAATAGAAGAAGTGGGTGGTGCTTCTGCTGGAATTTCGAGGGGGTAAGAGTGTTTCTTGGCCCATTTGAGGATTGGCTTATAGAATGGAGAGAGAGCTTGCTTTTTCTGGGGAGGAGAAGGTGGAGGTGATTTTGGTGGATCCGGCGATGTTCGGGATGTTGTAGTGAACTCTGGTGGTGGAGGTGGTGCATAAGACACCATGAACTGGTATTTATCACACTCACCAAGAGTATCTACGGAGGAATCTCCGTCTAAGTACCTCTGGTACAGCTTATCCTTGGACTTTTTCCGTCGTGGAGGAGATCTTGCATGAGGATCTACCTCGTCAGGAGAATTTATGCAGTAGGAACATTGGCAAAAAGGATCCCAAAAACAATGACCATGCTTATCTTTATAGTAATGAACAGGGTGTCCATCACCGTTGAAATGTCGAACATGTTCTTTCGGATCTGGTTCGGAAATGGATTCTGGAACACATGGCTCGATCATGAGGATGGTCTAGAAGATAGAAGGACCTTCTTCCTTTTCCTTGCCAAACTTGATGGAAACAGTTCCATCTTTTTTCCGTACGAATTAGATAGGAACAGGCCGATTCAAGACGCTATACATCTGTGATGTATGTCTGTACCATTCATGGTATCAGAGCCACGGTTTCATTTTTAGTATTATCCATTCCATGCGCTTGATAGGAGAATCCAGTGCTGAGAAGATCTTCACACACCATGGCAGATCCAGAAATTCTCGAAGCACCCATTTCTCTTGCTCCTTCTTCTTCTTCCTCGGGGGCTCTCGAGTTTCGTGTTTCATAAAAGCTTCTAAGATAGATTATCTTTATGAAGTCTCTCTTAGCGATGAAACCAAAATCTCGTTCCAAATTCAAAGTCTTATGAACCCCTATTCAGCTTTTGCTAAACCCACCTCATCATTCTCACCCATCCGCTCCATTCGTCAACTGATTCACCAAACACCAAAGCAAGTAAAGGAGTATGTCTAGTCCTCCAAATTCGACCAGCATCCCATCCCTGCTACCAAAAAGGAGTACTTTGTTACTCTTCAGATCCCTCCAGAATTTCCCAGACAATGGGTCCAACAGGGATATTCTCATGTTCACTATGGAGCTGGTGAAAATGATGAAGTGGCTCTCACTTTCCATGGTCGTAAAGGTTTGCCGGATCTTGGCAAGAATAGCGTTGTTAGACACTTAGAGGTTTTTACAATACCAACACGCTTGCATTGGATGAAGAAGAAGGAGCAAACCACTTCGAATTTCTGGATCTGTCATGGTGTGTGAGGATCTTTGTAACTTTGTATCCAAACTTCAACATCGCTCGTGGACCCCCAACTTCTCTCTTTTCCGAAAGTCCAAGTCCGAAATGGCCACATAGACTTGAACACCCCAAACTTGGTTATGTACACGCCATCACAACCCACATTGAATGATGGTTTATCGATTTTGGTACATGCCCTCGACCACAACTTCAACAATGGTAATGAAGATGCGTTGTTCATCTCCATGCAGAATGACCAGGCATCCTGTATACATGTTCCCAGGCAAATCCCAAAGGATACGTTGGCCAAGCTTCTTCCAGATACTTGGATTACCAACTTAGAAAAGCTACACCAGCATAACAAGCTTCAGCTCTTCTACCAGATTAGAGCAGATCCAAATCTAAAGCATGTCTTCATTACTTCTATTCCTAAAGAGCTATCACAGATGGTTGAAAGATCTTTCTTTGGAAAACAAAGAAGGATACAAGATGTTGCCATGGGAGAACTTCAGCAAGAAGTTCATTTATGCCTTGAAGAATTATGCTTAAAGCGTCGAATGGTACAGACATACATCACAGATGACAAGCATCTTGAATCAGCCTGTTCCCATCAGAAGTTAAAAATCAAATGCTCCAAACAGGATTGTGATGGTACTTGTGGCCATTACTCCCAGAAGAAAAAGCACTTCAAGAAGTACTCAATTAAAAAATCCAAGCATGGCTCCAAGCATTTCCGGAAAAAGAAAAAATGGCGATACTTACGAAAAGAAAGACCACACGAGGCCATAAGAAATCAAGCCGTTGCTACATTTGCAACAAGAAATGACATTTTGCTAAAAATTGTCCTCGAGCGAAAAAAGGGTCAAAAAAAATGGTCCCTTGAAAATGATGACATTGATTGAATGTGAAAACCATCAGAGCAGACCCTTTGTATGTCTCTTGAAAGTGATGACATTGAATCTTTATTCTATTCTCAAGTCAAACTCACCGATGAGGAACCATCAATGTTATGGCTCTCATTGATACTTTGGAGCAAGTTCATCATGCAAAAGTTGCTAGAATCTTGCTCAACTCCGGAATCCCACTCGAACTACCTTCGCTCAAAAATGTTCTCATCCTTTATGGGAGAATCATGACTCAAATCTCTCAACTACGCATCATTCTTTGATATAAAAATCATTTCTCCCCTTCAAGAAAAATGAAGACATCAACCCAACAAAGGCGAAAAGTCATGCGGGAATGAAGACATCAACCAAACAAAGAGCACTTGGCTTTAGCTCAAAGAGAATGCTCGAATTATTGCAACAAGGCCTTATTGAAGTTTCGATTCTCAATGGGCTTGTGAAGCCTTTTATGTCAATAAGCGAGCCGAAGCGGACGGAGGAAAATGAGACTAGTAATTAACTACCAACCTCTTAATCTTTTCCTCCAAGATGATAAGTTCCCTCTACCATCCAGAGATTCTCTTTTTAGTGGCTTAACTAAGGCCCATATCTATTCCAAATTCGACCTCAAAGCCGGATTTTGGCAATTGGGCATCCATCCTGAAGACAGATCCAAAACAGGATTCTGTATCCCGAACCAGCACTTTCAGTGGAAAGTTCTTCCTTTTGGCCTAAAGGTAGCACCATCCCTTTTCCAAAAGGCTATGTGCCGCATTTTCCAACCCATTCTGTCAACTGCAGCAGTGTACATCGACGATATTCTGCTCTACAGCCCTGATGAACAGAGCCACTGCCAACTCCTTGAGAAATTTGCAGAAATTGTGAAAAGGCATGGTATTATGCTTTCTCAAAGGAAAATGAATATTGCCCAGACAGAAATTAAATTTCTTGGTATGCACCTCAACAAAGGTACATACTATCCAGGGCCACACATTGCACAAGAATTATTGAAGTTTCCTGAAAACGACTTCACGAAAAAACAAGTTCAGCAATTTCTTAGGATAATTAATTATCTCAGAGTTTTTGTCCCACACATTGCAAAGCTGCTGATTCCTTTGCAATCCATGCTGAAAAAGAACTCCCCGCCTTGGGGAAAAATCCAGACTAAAGCTGTTGCTGAGCTTAAGGAGATTATGCAGAATCTCCCACCATTACAAATACCATCAACAGGAAAAAGAATTCTTCAAACTGACGCCAGTGATGAATACTGGGCAGCTGTCTTATTCGAAGAAATTGATGGTAAGAAACACGTTTGTGCCTACAAGAGTGGAAAGTTTTCCCAAGCTGAAATGCATTACCATTCCACTTTCAAAGAAATCCTAGCAGTTAAAAATGGAATCAAAAGGTTTGAATTTCATCTCATCGGCCATCACTTCTTGGTCGAACTAGACATGGCATCTTTCCCTCAAATGACCAAGTTTAAACAAAAGCAGATTCCACACCCCCAACTGCTTCGATGGGCTGAATGGTTTTCAAAATATTCTTTTGAAACCAAACACATTCCTGGGAAAAAGAATGTCCTTGCTGACTTTTTGTCAAGACCCAAAGCACCAGCTGAGATCAACATGTACATCAAGAGGCCTGCCTTTCATATGCTCCATTATGGCGTCAAATACAAGATTGAAAAAATAAAAGACTCGCCAACCCAAAAATACCCCCAGGAGATTATTCAGCAAATCCAGAATGACAGTCTTACTGAAAACATGGAGAACCTCATGTGGCAATGCCACACAGACCTTTTCAGATTCAATGGAGGTTCGATTCTTTATCCTTTTGGGTTAAATTTGAATTATCCTTTTATTCATCCTCTTGTCTGGAAGGAAGATGATTTCCCTGATCAGCTCAAAACGCTATTATGGTACTTAACCAATAAGTACTTGATAGCCATTGAAATCCCCACCAGAAGATTCATTGCCAATCTCACCAGGATATTCATGCTCGGAAGAAACATCGAAAAGGAATGTGATAGAAATCTTTTAAATTTTCTAAACTGGTTCTATCATCCCACTTGTTGGAAACAAGACTTAGAAAGAGAACTAGAACCATGACACCAAATCCTGAAGTCCACACCATCTTGTTCTTTAAACGTCCATGGAATTTTTTTAGAAATAATGGAGGAATTCTCAATGCACCACTTGAAATAGGAACCACAGCCTATAAACCTCACTCGAACAACCGAGAAGCCCGGATTCACAAATCTTATCCAAGATCTGTTAGACTGTGTGAACATGAATACCGAGAACTCCAGAGAATTCTATGCCAAGAAAACAAGACCATTCCTGCAGACATTTGGAATAATGTACCCACTACATGGGATCATTATGACCTAACACCTGGAGCTAGAGACGCACTCAGGCAAAACAGACAAGCTACATCGTCCCAAGAGCACGGAATGACAAATGAAGATGACATTGTCCAGTCCACTCAAGACCCCTATGCACGCTTTGGAGGTCCATTGTCCCAGAATCCCTACGAACAAGGACCTTCGTCCTTATCCCAACATATGGATACAGCTTACTATGCACAGCCCTCCAACTGGCCTTAGCCAAGCTTTCCTGACAACACTACTGATGAAAACACAGACTGGGCAACAGAAGAAGCATCCCATTGGGGTCATGAAGCCTCCTCATCTCAAAGGCTGAACTAGATTCTTTCACCTTAAGACCTTGAAGCCCTCCAGCAGAAGTATGAAGCACATCTCCTAGAAGACAGTTCAGATAACGACTCAGTATGCAGCTACAATGCTCGTGACGGACGAGATCGTTGAGTCCGTACAATTTCACTGTAGCAAAGTACTGTTCACTTTTACTGTAGCACTAGGCTAGGGAATGTACTGTTCACAGTACAGTTACTGTTCATAGTGTGCGAATAATTCCCTCCCGAAGGCTTTCGGCGCCTCTGTTTGTTTCTGGACCCGCTAGTTGGTCCCTGTGTGTCCTTGTTTACCTTTATCTGCCTATATAAGGCATTGTTGTTGTATCGTTTTGGGCAGAGTCCCCTGAAGTAAAGTGTGTGCTTTGTGAAAAACCTCTATGGCTTTCTAAATTTCTCTTCTTCTCCAGCCTGGTAGTATCCTTCGAGAAATGCAGCTTGGGTAGATTAGAAACGTTTCTGTCCTGGCATCCTCTGAGTGTCTCTAGGCTCTGAACTAAAGGGCTGAGTGGTTTTCTGCTAAAAGGCTGTCCCTAAAGGGCTTGAACGGGAGTTGTTCGCCCAATGTGGGATGCATACTTGCAGGAAATTTACTCTTCTTCCCTGGTTCTAAATCTAGGTCCATTCATGGTATGATGTGTTCTCTCCTATGGTAAGACATATTTCAATTCGTGTTTTATTTACCTTAGTTGCTTCGCAAGATCTCGAGTTAGAGTAGCTAGATGCGAAAATTGCATTTCTTCACAGTGAATTAGAGGAGCAAATTTACATGAGACAACCAGAGGGATTTGCTATTCTGGGTAAGGAAGATCATATTCACTTATTAAAGAAATCTTTGTATAGGCTGAAACAGTCTCCTAGGCAATGGTATACACGTTTTGATACTTTCATGGCTAGTCAAGACTACACAAAAAGTCAGATAGATAGCTGTGTCTACTTTAGGAGATTGGAGAATGGTTCTTCGATTTATCTACTCTTATATGTTGATGATATGATAATAGCCGCTAAGAATATGTCTATATTGATGTGCTGAAGAGATGGTTAAATGCTGAATTTTAGATGAAAGATTTAAGTGCTGCAAAGAAAAATTTGGGCATGGAGATTTTGCGTGACAAGATTGCAACAGTTTTACGTCTATCTCAATAGAAATACATTGAGAAGATTGTGGTATATTTTAATATGCATTTAGCAAAATCTGTAAGTACACCTTTAGCAAGGTACTTTCAACTTTCAGATAAATTTTCACCACAGACTGAGGAGGAGGAGGAGCATATGTCCCATGTGCACTAGGCTTGATATTTCACAAGCCGTGAGCATGGTTAGTCACTATATGAAGCGTCCTAGTAAAGCTCATTGGGAAGCTATGAAGTGGATCTTCAGATATTTGAAGGGAACAATAGACGTGGGTATAATGTATCGAAGGGATAGCAATGGCAGTGAGACCACTAGTTTTGTGGATTCGGATCACGCCGATGACTTGGATGATCACAGATCTTTAGCAGCGTATGTGTTTACTCTAGTGGATGGTGCAGTTAGTTGGAAAGCATCCTTACAGGATCACATTGCCTTGTCTTCGATTAAGGTAGAGTACATGGCATTAACTTTTGTAGTGAAGGAGGCGATATGGTTACAAAGTTTGCTCTCGGACTTTGAGTTAGAATAGAAAAGTGTGGATATACACTGTGATAACCAATGTGTGATATATTTGGCATATAATACAGTTTATCACGAGCGAACGAAGCATATCAACATCAAGTACCACTTCATCAGAGATGTCTTAGCTAAAAGTAATGTTATTATTAAAAAGATTGTTACAGCAGATAACCCGGCAGATATAATGACTAAGTCAATTCCTTTGGTGAAGCTCAAGCTCTATTGGCGTCTGTGGAGAGTGAGCACTCGTCGGGACATTGGGAGAGCAACATGGATGATGAGCACTATAACTTGGAATCAAACATCGAACCAAAGTGGAGAATTGTTAAATTATGTCTTAAGTTTGAGCGTTTATAAAACGTGATTCGCTGGACTCCTTAAAGCCACACAAAGAAGGAAATAATTAAAAAATGAAATTGTCCCCTTTGGGGTGAAGCTGCTGAAGCCCCCTACACGTAGATTCCCACTGCACGTAAAGATTGGTTAATTGGTGGGGCCTAAGGTCAAGCACACACACGTGTATTTCACGCGTGGGTTTCTTTTACTCGATCAAGAAGCAAAAAGAAGTGTATGTATGTGGAAAAATAAAAGGTGGGCCTAAGTCAAAGTTTTGACCTTTTGGGCACACATAAATACATTCTTTTCGTGCTCACATGGATGGTGGGAAACCCTACGAAGCCGCACGTCCAATGATCTTTGAAGCTGCAAGCCATGAGAAGCTTGGAAGAGATATGCGAAGCCGAACGTACGCAGACCAAATACGAACGCTGGAGTTCCTGATTTTGGTGTACGTAGAGCATTTTGTTTAAAGCTTTAAAACACGGTAATTTTATGCCGTGATTTTATATTCAAGTAAGTTGTTTATTTATAAACACTTTGGATTTGTGGTTAAATCTAGGTGTAGGAAACACTTGAGCGTGTGAGTGATTATAAACTTTGATTCTCCGATTATAGTGGATTATTTACTACTGGCTCTCCCTATAGACGTAGATATCAATACTCAGACCAAGCCACGTAAATTTCTGATATTTTTATTATTTCTTATTTATTTATCTGACAATTTCGCATTAACGTAAATTGTAAAATTTTGTCATTTTTGCATATTATATTCCAACAAGTATTATGGTACTTTCAGCAATCAAGAACCGCCGCTTCAGATCGTAGAAGCGCACGCATCCTTTTGTCTTTACCTGTCAGCCTCACATGGCCGACGTTCGCTTCATTTGCAAAGGCAAGGAAATGATCGACGGAGATGAAGACGAACATGGAGGTCGGGGTAACAAAATTTATTTTAGACCAAGTTGGGGTACGGCCTGACTTAATCAACCCTTAATATTTTTCCATTGCGCTTGACGTCAACTTATGCACCTATGATATGGGGCATTTACCTCTGGGTTGTTTTCTCCTAACACTAGGTGATATCATTTGCCGATTTTAATAAAACATTTTGTTGAACATTGAATTTCTCATATTTCATTATAATGATGGAAAAATTACTAAAAAAAGTTATAAAATTATTTCAGTCTTAAACTTTTTAATTGTGTGAATTCAATTCTAAAACTTGTAGCGATTTATCAATTTAGTCATTCCGGACAATTTTGATTGGAAAAAGTTGATGTGGCAGTCTAGTCAACAATTGTCCTGTGTTGTGTGCAAACATTGATATGGACAATTTTTAACTTTTTATGAATTTTATAAATTTTTTTGCCTTTTTTTTTCCTTTTTTCCTTTTTTTTCTTTCTTTATTTTCCATGAAATAAAAGAAACCTAAGTTAGGCCTGTGAAATTTGCCCAAAGTGAAGGAAAAAAGATTCTAACTTTACTAATTAGAGGAACAACGCTTCGAGATAGTCATGAAGAATGTGAAGGACCATGAGACAATCCTTCTAACTTTGTTTCGAGATAGTCAAAAAGAATGCGAATGACTATCAGACAATGCTTCCAGCTTTGTTATGAGGTGTCTATGAAAGGTTTTATGCAAGAATAATTTTTTTCCTAATTTTCCTTAAGTAGATTGTTGCTATCCTTTCGATAAATAATTTAGAATTTATTATTTACTATTAGTGCAATTCAATTTTTATTTAGGCCAACTCTATTGTGATAGCAACAATATTTAGTGACACGACAGTTATTTTAAGTGTAATGACCAACGTAAACCCTTTTGAAAGCAGATTAAAAATCTTAAAGGAAAATTGTAGTGGGTCCCAATTCCAAAGGAAATTTTGAAGAGAATCAAAGTGGCAACAAAAAAATATAAACAAACAAAATGGCAGTTTAAACTTTAAGCAGAAGGCATTGTCTTAACCCTAAATTTGGGGCAGAGGCAGCATAATTTATTTAGACCGAGTGGGGCACATTAAGGACGACTTGACTTAATCAACCCCTAATATTTTCTTGTTGTGATTGACGTCAACTTATGCCCTTATGATACAGGGCGTTTACATCTGACTTGTTTTCTCCTAACACGTAGCAATATCTCCTACCAATTTTAATAAACCATTTTGTTGAATAGGAAATTTCTAATATTTCATTATAGTTATGGAAAAATTATTAAATAAGTTATAAAATTATTTTGATCTTAAAATTTTTAATTATACCAATTTATCCTAAACCTTTTAATAATTTATTAATTTAGTCATTGCGGTCAATTTTGACCCGAAAAAGCTGATGCAGCAATCTAATCATTGGTTGTCAAATGCTGTGTGTCAACGCTAATGTGGATAATTTTTTTAAAAAAAATTATGAATTTTTTATAACTTTTTTCCTTTTTCATTTTTTTTCTTTCTTCATTTTCCGCAAAATGAGTGAAGCCTAAGTCAAGCCTATGAAATTTGCCCAAAGTGGGAGAAAAAAGATTCTAGCTTTACTAATTAGAAGAACAACACTTCGAGATAGTCATGAAGAATGTGAATGACCATGAGACAATGTTTCTAGCTTTGTTTTGAGATAGTCAAGAAGAATGTGAATGACCATGAGAAAATGCTTCTAGCTTTGTTATGAGGCGTCTATTTACGCGAGAATAACTTTTTTTTCCTAATTTTCCTTAACTAGATTGTTGTGATCCTCTTGAGCAATAATTTAAAATTTATTATTTACTATTGTGCAATTCAGTTTTTATTTAGGCCCGTGCTAATGTGATAGCAAAACTATATATTGATACAACAGTTATTTTAAGTGTAATGACCAACATAAACCCATTTGAAAGCAGATTAAAAATCTTAGGGAAAATTGTAGTGGGTCCCAATTCCAAAGGAAATTTTGAAGACGAGCAAAGTGGCAACAAAAAAACATAAATAAATAAAATGGCAGTTTATACTTTAGGCAATAGGCATTGTCTCAACCCTAAATTTGGGGCAGAGGTAACATAATTTATTTTAATTCAAGTGGGGCACATTAAGGACGGCATGACTTAATCAACCCCTAATATTTTCTTTTTGTGCTTGACGACAACTTATGCCCTTACAATACGGGGCATTGACCTCTGGCTTGTTTTCTCCTAACACGTGGCGATACCATTTGCCGATTTTATTAAACCCTTTTGTTGAATGGAAAATTTCTCATATTTCATTATAAATATGGAAAAATTACTAAAATAATTATAAACTTATTGTACTTATACCAATTCAGTCTTAAACATTTTAATTGTATTAATCTTATCCTAAACCTTTTGATGATTTATCAATTAAGTTATCTTGACAAATTTTGACCAGAAAAAACTGACGTGGCATTCTAATCACATTTGCCCTATGTTGTGTATTGATGCTAATGTGGGTAATTTTCAAAATTCTTTCGAATTTTCTTCTCTAAGTGTTTTCCTTGTCTTCCTTTCTCTCTCTATTTTTCTTTTTTCTTTTTTTGCCTTTTTTTCCTTTAGTGTTTTTCTCTTTCCTTTTCACTAGTGGTTGGGCTCAATTGATGGCAGGCCAACAATGACACCCAAAGAGGGTTGGGTGAGAGTCACCTTTGCCAACGACAAGCGAGATTTAGGACTTAATTGGCATAAGTATAACATGTTTATAACTTTTTTGATAATTTTTCCCTATAAATACCCTAAACCATTTAATCTCTCCTATAGTTGATTTCACAACGCAAAGAACTATAGTTTTAATCTCTCCGATTGCAATGTATCAAACTCTATACATGCCACCTTGCATTCAAGTCCTTTAACATTGCTTGAAACTACTTCACAACTTCTTTACTTCATTCATCTGGACAACCGGTAGTATTCTTGTGCAATACTTACCCTCTCCAGCTCAAAAAATTACATGTGAATCTCAAGAAAATAAGAAAATTATCCAAAAAATTCTAAACCTATCATACAGTAGCCAATTTAGTCCTAAACTATTCAATTGTGTCAATTTAGTCTTAAATATTTAGAAAATTTTACAATTTAGTTTTGAACCTTTAATTGAGTCAATATAGTCCTAAACCTTAAAAGTCTTTCCAATTTAGTCATAGATCTTTTGATAGTTTGACTTAGTAATGTCTTAGTTTTGACTTTCTAATCTCTTAGGGGGCAAGTGAAGGAGTTCAAACCCTAAGATTTTCTTTTTATTGGGCTTAACGTCAACTTAAATTTTAGAATTGGTAACTTTTGATTAACTTATTACAGCGCATTATGTTGTTGCTCCATTAAATCATCCTATGGAACTTCTCGCATAAACTTTGGAGTGGCACTCATGTACCTCTCATGTTCAACGATGTTAAACTTTTATTTTGTTACAATTGTTAGTTGTCTACATATTTTTTCACAGATGTCTGTGATAAACTTGACGTCTAAAGATAGAAATGTAATTTTCTCAATTATTTGTATTAAAAAGTATTTGAAAAATAGCGTTAACTTCTCCGCAGGTATTGACGCTTGGTTCTGGGGTGCACTGCGCGCACTCTACAAGCAGTGGATTGGCGAGCATAAGCGAGTCGGGCCAGTGGATCCTGGGTTACCAAAAAAAAAAAGTATTTGAAAAGTAAAATATTTCGGGATAATGAAACTTGAAGGTCCGGCCTGAAATCTAGAATGGAATAAAGCCCACAAACCCAGTCAGGGCAGATGTTCTTAATGCCCTTTCTTCATTTTCTTCTTTTTGGTTGGAATTCTGTGTAATACGAAGTGTCACTGGTGTGGCTTGATGACTTGAGCTGACACATGTTCGGCTTATTGCGGTTTTTTGGTTGTGGAACTGTGAAGTTAGAATAGAACTTCGGTATTGGGCATCTGCTTGTTGTTTTTAGTTTGTAAGTGATAGACAAGGGTGAAAATTGGCTATATGTTCTGGGAAATTTGGTGATTGAGCTTAGCAACTGTCTGTTGCATTAGGTTTGCAAGACAATGGTAAGCCTCAAAACATGAAGTCTTGTGACATGTTTCGTTAATTAGCTCTCTCTAAGTAATGTCGTTATTGAATTTAGTATAGAATGGAACTGTGATGTCCAAACTCATTTACCACTCTCATATAGATATGGAATGGTAAATGAGAACTTCCATGGGAATAGGAATAGGCGAAGTGGGTGTTTATCAACATTTCAATTAATCAAGGGGTCAAGGTAAAGTGCGAGAAAATTAACCTGATACTATATAGAGCAAATATTATACATGGACTTATTATTAAGGTCCAGGACAATAAACCCTATGAGCTATGCAAAAGAGATAAATAAAAAAGAAAAAGAAAAAGTGAACATGTTTTAGGCTAGTTTACCAATTGTGAAATTCCTAAACTAAATGATGGTGATGGAATATCAAACGAAATGAAATGGGACCAATAAAGAACTATGCAAATCCTATAGTATAACAATTATTTACATGCAATTAGTTGATGATTTTTTTTCTAAGAAAAATGATTGATGATTTTTCTAGATTACCCAATACCATAAACCACATTTCACGAACTCAGACAAGCAAATGAGCTATAAGCAGATCACTATTCCACTATATAGAAGCAAAACGTTAAACATCCAATTGACCTCCCGAAGCTAATATTTCCATTATTTTTGCGGTAATTACGGAGTAAACCACAAATTTAAATTCACTACTAGAGTGAAACATGAACAAAGAATTTGTTCATCCAACATAGAAAAGAAAGACACGACCCCATATCAATTCGTAAAAGATGATTCGATCCTTACTTTCTTATTTATGGGCAAACCGAGCGTTTACTTCACAAAAGAAAATGTAGGAAGACTTAAATTACAAGAAGTTCACAGAACAAGGACTCACTAATATTTTGAAATCCACGACTCTAATGCATGTTCCGAGTAACATCAGACCATTTCCAAACTTTCGAACTAGTAAGTAAGACTAGTGCATCAATTGAAGTAGATCTAAGACAAATTCCACATATGGTATCATTTTCTCGAAACAAAAAAAGGGTAAGGTAGCCCACAGAAGTATTTTAACAAGGCTGACTATTTCTAGTTAAGCTCCAAACAAAAATGGGCAGGGAATGAACTATTTCAGCAAAAGGAATGCAGCTTCAACCGTATCAACATTCAAGGAAAAGAAACAGTAAATCCGTGGTTCATAATTCTGAACAAGCATTCAACGTACGCAAAAGTCATAAGCGAAAGAAAAGAACAACACGCTTGAGTAATAACCTGCTCACCTAGACTCACCTCACTTCCAATCATGACCCAGAACGACGAACCATGCTGGACCTTGAATTCATGGCGAACGAGTGGCACCGATGATGGGCCAATGACCCACGCCTGGTGTGCCTGAAATGTCCCTCGGTGAGACGTTGCTGGCCTTCAAGCAGAGCAACAACAGAGACATTAATGGCGGACAGAAGAGAAGAAGCGTACGGACTAATGCAGAGAAAAGAGAGCAGGAGAGAGTCCATGGACACAATCATGGCGGAGACTTGCTCTCGCTCAATCACC
This sequence comes from Eucalyptus shirleyi, assembly GCA_017140165.1. Classification (NCBI taxonomy): domain Eukaryota; kingdom Viridiplantae; phylum Streptophyta; class Magnoliopsida; order Myrtales; family Myrtaceae; genus Eucalyptus; species Eucalyptus shirleyi. The sequence goes on from CM029450.1 coordinate 31,298,314, forward strand.
AGTCCACAGCTTGAGGTCACCACAGCCGGTTCGTCGATTACCTCTATGTTGAACAGGTACTCCTCGAAACAGAGTGCAGATTCGTCATTTCATCGAACACCTTCCTTGCAAACTCGATTCTTCCTCCACAGCGTAATCAACCGCAATGGAACTCGGAAAACAGCGAGGGCAAAGCAGGAATGAACTGAAATCATATCTAGAGTTTAATCAGACACAAAACGACCTGACTCAGCTGTGGGCGTCATCAATAAGTCAGCAAAGGTCACAGACGGCTTCAAACCATCGCCCTCAGAAACTCAACGCCGAGCTGAAGCCCAAAGCAATGCCGGAGAGGGACAGATGATGGAAGAGGAGGGAGGCCAGAGCTCGGAGCTTGAAGCATCGTGAAGCGAGCGTAGTCAGATTGTGATCGAGATCGTCACAGGTGGGGTGGAACCCACACAGAGGAACCATGGACAGTGGCGAAGACACGCCGGCGGAGGGAGACGAGCTGCGACGGAGGTGGAGGCGCAGCGACGGCGAGTTGAGCTTAAAGTGTTTCTATTGGCGGGAGTGATGGGGCTGACGTGAACTAAGCTGAATGGTCTGGGCTGCGCATGTGGTCGGACTGGGCTGGAGCTTTATTATTTTCTTTTCTCTACTTTTTCTTTTTATTTTATTTTTACAAAAAAAAAAAAAAAAAAAAAAAAAAAAAAAAAAAAAAAAAAAAAAAAAAAAAGCATTTTCAACTTGTTGGCAAATATCCAGGCATTAACGCTCCCGGATTGACTCCTAAAAAACAATTTATAGCACGAGACGAAAATTCAAGCTTATGTGTCCCTTGCGAACCTAGGGTCTCTCATAATTCTTTCACAAAAGATGTTACAAGAGCATTTTCCTCAAAAAATTCATTTTCCGTAAAACGAACGCCGGAAAATTCGAAAAACATTTTCTCAAAAATTATTTTCCACGAAACGAATGAAGCTATAAATTCCTTAGGAAAAATGTTTTCCATGAAAGAAAAAAACAATGTATATCACGAGACAAAAATTCAAAATTATGTGTCCTTTGCGAACCTAGGGTCTCTCATAATTCTTTCACAAAAGATGTTACAAGAGCAATGCTCCTTCTAATGTTGCTTAACACATTTTCTCTAAGGAATTCATTTTCCGTAAAACGAACGCCGGAAAATCCGGAAATTATTTTTTCGGAAATTATTTTCCGTGAAACGAATAGAGCTATGAATTCATCGGGGAAAATGTTTTCCGTGAAAGAAAAAAAAAATCTTCTAAATTAGGAGAAAATATTTTCTACTTTTGAAAAATAGAGAACATTTTCCTTACTTGATCTTTTTTATCTTACACTTTTACAAATACTCACTTCCTCCTTTCATTTCTTCTTCTTCTTTTCTTACTTTATTTGAATTATTTTTTAATTTTATTTTTTATTTTTTAATTCGAATTATTTTTAATTTCTTTTCTTTTTTTTCTTTTTTCCTTTTCTTTTTTTCTTTTCTTTTTTCTTTTCTTGGCTAGTTGTCGGCCGTCGCTAGGCAAACCTTGAGCTCCTCGATCTCAAGCTCACACTCTACACTCTTGCTTATCTGTCTTTATTTACTCTACTCTACAGTTGTACATTACTCAAACAAATGGCTCTACCCATCGTGGCAGCGTGGATGGTAGGGCTGCTAGACTCCATCGCGAAGGTCCCAGTTTCGAAGCCCCTGCGAAGCAGGAGGGCTAAAGCGCTGCGTGGTGACTTACCCGCTGGCATGAGTGTGGTGGCTAGCTTGCGTCAGCCCCAGGTTCTTCCCGCCGGCTGTCGGCTTTCGGGGTTTCCTAATTAACTAAAAAAAAAAAAAAAGGCGCAGAGGGATCTCCGGGTAGTAAGGGTGGTGGTGACTCTACTGTTCTTCTAGGGTTTACTCCGCCGCTAAGCGGCGCACGGAGATTCCCTAGGTACCAAAAAAAAAAAAAAGACTCACAGGGAGAATAGGCCACTCAATTGGAAGATCCTCATTAGGGCTATACATGCTTTGATTCTTTTTAAAATCCGTACGAACATTTTTTGGTGACAATGAAAGAACAAAGATATTAAGCAAGTTTGCCCGAATTTAAAGGCAAATTCATATTTGATGGATTTATAGGTCAGTAAGTGATGCATGCTAAGCGATGAAGTCTTAGAAAATATTTTCCTTACCGAACACCGGAAAATATTTTCCGAAACATTTTTAGGTTTTAGCCGAATATCAGAAAATGTTGTCATTTTCCTAGAAGATGACTTATGGGAAAATATTTTCCGTAAATGGTCTATTTTCTGCGAAACGAACGGACCCTTAAACTTACCGTATTTTTCACAAAACATCAAACCGTTTAGAAAAGGTAGTCAGTCGACAAAGTTTCTTTATAACAACCTGAGTTTCATTTCAAGAACATCATCCTTTATAAATATACCATGCTATTTAGAGAAACGTATTAAATATAATTTTGTACTTGAAATTTTGTACTTGAAAAGTTGTAAAGAACTTGGAGGAAAGGAGCATCAAATCGAACTCTTCCTGTCACACCCCGAACCTCGAGCGCGCCAACATTCCACCATGGTCATTCAAATGCGACATTCCCAAGTTAAGTCGCCGACCCAATCAATATCTTTAACGCACATGCGGAAGCATATTATAAAACCCCTGACAATAAAATACGGGATAGAAAAGCAAGAAGCAAAACCACAACATACACTTTCATAATTCAACAGAATTACAAACAGAGGTCTACAGCCAAAAATCTACAAAAGACCGGCTCTTAAAAAGGAATTGTCCTACGACCTACAAGTCGGACACGTTCTCCAATCTTATGACTTCACCTTTGCAACTCCTCAAGGCCAACCAAAGCTATCTGGTCACTCCGTCCACCAGGGACCTGAAATTTTAATCCCATAACCGGGATGAGACGATGTCTCAGCAAGTTCAACCCCCTAAACCCCTATTAGAAAGAAAATACGCCCCAGGTGGCCTAGCCACATCACACAGAAGACTTACCTCGCATTAGTCTTCATCTGCAGGTTAGCACAGTTTATATAATTCAACCACGTGCAATTATAATAACCAAACAACTACAGCACAATCACATCATCAGAACAATTCAACAACTTGGATCGTCTCAGCGATCAATCGACTCGGCGGATTACATGTCATTCTAGCAAATCAATCATTACTCTTAATTACGGCTCTATAGGAAGGTTTAACCACCAGTGGCAATCACGGGCCCACTCGGCACGACCTTTAATTAGGTGGTCCATCACGACCTCACTGGGCACGACCTCTCATAGGTGGTCCATCACGGCCTCACTGGGCACGACCTCTAATAGGTGGTCAATCACGGCCCCATTAGGCACGACCTTTCTTTGGTGGTTCATCACGGCCCTATTAGGCACGACCTCTCATAGGTGGTCCATCACGGCCTCACTGGGCACGACCTCTCATAGGTGGTCTATCACGGCCTTACTAGGCACGACCTCTAATAGGTGATTAATCACGGCCTCACTGAGCACGTGTCACGCCCCGATCCTCGGACGCGCGCACATCCTTCTACTTGGTCGATTTTAGAATGCGATATCCCAGGACTATGTATCGCCGACCCTTTCTTTTTTTTTTTAAGCACATGCGGAAGCAGTTATAAATCCCCAGACAATAAAACAATGGGATAGGAAAGTAGGCCATATTTTTCATATTGAAATTCACAACCACACTTTCATTAACAGCACAACTCATAGTATATTTACAATACTATTCATAACATACTTGTCTCACACCTATCTATGCTAAGACAGGATTTACAAAAGAGATGGGATTTCAGTCCACATCTGGGTTATATTTAAGATCCCTCTCTGGATCATCTTTTTCTTCAAAAGTCTTTCTCCCCTTCAGGTTCCTCTTCCTTAGCTTCTCCTCAGGGTCCTGAAATGGTTATTCAATAACCAATGAGACCACGTCTCAGCGAGTCCTACCCCCTAAGACTCGATTAGTAAGCCAATACACTAAAGGCTGCCTAAACACGGCACGAGTTGGAGGACTTACCTTGGCCTCAGATTCCATCTGCATGTTAGTACAGTTCAATAGGTATTCAAACAATCACATCACCGATGGAAGTATTAATCAAATCGACCTAGTCGATTTCATGTCAGACAGACCATTTCTAGGTCATTCATCCTACACCAAGCAATCCCTTAAATTTAGTGGCTTTACGGTCCCACCCGACCCTCTCAAGATCTAGTGGCTTTACGGTCCCACCCGACCTCTCAACATTTAGTGGCTTTACGGTCCCACCCGACCTCTCAAGAACTAGTGGCTTTACGGTCCCCACCCGACCCTCTCCAGTTCAATTTAGGAATAAATCTTAAATTCACTCATAAATTATTTTAGCACCAAATAAAGCTCAAATAAATAAACGGATTGCACCACGACAATCAACATGAAATTCCGGTCACCGCCATCCCGTTGAATTTCCGGAAAAATAAATAATTAAATAATTAAATTCGAAAATTAAATAAATAATTATAAAAATCCAATTTAGGCTCATAATGCCGAATTGGACGCCGAGACGAGCCCGGAAAATTACCGAGACTCGTTCCATAAATAACATGGCATGTCTACTTACTAATGTCTATTTCTAACCACCTAACATGCATCATTAAGTCTCTAATTTAATTGATCTAAACTAATCTAACCACCTAATTGCATTTAATTAAATCTAACCAACCTTAAGTATAATTAGCAAACTAATAAAGCTTTAGTGAGTAAAACTCACTTGACAAAAGCGGAGATCGAATCACCGCAACGGCGATGCGACGGCGCGAAAACGGGCTCGCGACGACTCCCACGAGCTTGGACCGGGCCTTGACCTTGGCCCCAATAAATCTCAGCCCAAATGAGATTTATTGTTGCACTGGGATGGGCTGGACTGAGCTTGCAAACCTTGCGGGCTGAACTACAAATTTTCGTGGGCTGATTTCACTTAATTCACTGGGCCCGCGAGACTAAGTTGGAGCTACAATTTGGGCCGGCAAGAGAAACATAATGGGCTCGCTGTGGTCTGTCCACGAACAAAAGAAAATTGAGGCCGCTGGAAATAACGATCGGCACCACTGAAGTCTTCAAGCGGCTGGACTCCACGACGTTGGAAGCGGGCGTTGCTCAGCTGAAGACGCACGGGTTGATGAAGAACCGTGAAGATGGCCGACCAAACTTGGTGGAATCGTGGGCTTCAAGCGGTCAACCAAGGAGCTTCGGCATGGCTTGAAGTTGACCGAGAGAAGATGGCTTCGTGGGCCTGAGACGTGAGGGCAGCAGCTGTTGCGAAGATGGATCGGTGAAGGCACGGAATGGAGGACACGCGAGAGAGGGCCAGCACCGAGTGGAGAATCAGCTGCTGGCGTCGGTCTGCACGTGGCTTCAAATCAAGACTCTGCGGGCTTCGCTGGGCCAACGTGCTGGAGAAGATTGAAGACGGAAGCTGCTCGCGGACGCTGCTTCGTTGGACGCACGAAGCGGCGAGGGGCTTCTTTGGTCAACAAACGGTGGAGTCTTCGCTGGCGTGGACGATGGAGCAGCTTCGGTTGGATATGGAGCTGGCGTGAGTGGCCGACAAGGTCAACAAGTTGCAAGGAAGAAGGCTTGTAGTTGACTGGCGTGGGTGGAGAGTGTGGGCTTCAATTCGGTGGAATGAACTTCCGCAGCTTCGACCGTGGGCGTGAGGGAGAGCAGAAATGGAGAGAGAGATGAGTAGATGGCGTGAGAAATGGAGAGAGTTTCGCATGAAGTGAGAGGGAGAGAGAGAGAAAGTAATCCACGGTAGCTTGGGGAAGAGGATGAGGGAGAGGTGGGCCATTTGGCTTGATATTTCACAAAATATCTTTCACAATTCAATCTAGGCCATGTGTAATTTACTTGGCCACAATAGGCCTCCCATGCACTTTCTTACTAGAAGCCCAAATGGTCCAATTGTTGTGGTAGGTGACACGAATTTGGGGAGGAATTGGCTTAAATAAATTCAATTTCTCCAATAAATTCCCAAATTGAGGTCGAATTTCAACGTAGAAAAATCCCAAATGATTTTCTATGAATCCCCGACACACAACGGCTCGATCTGAAAGTCCAATTTCCTTTAATTTAGCCAATCCGAACTTCCGTCAAATTTCGCGACGTCCGAAATGGTTTTCCGTAAAATTTCCCGAATCTCCGAAAAATCTTCGAGACTGAGTCGATGCTCCTAAAATTTATTGTGACATGGCCAAAACTTCAATTTCTGAAATCGGACTCGAATTGGCGGTTAATTTTCATTCTAGGCGCGTTTTTAGCGTGACCTAAACTATCGTGTAGTTTTCGAACTTTTTAAGGCAAATGACCCGTGGTCGATTTTCTTCGAGCCACTATGAACCCACTCGACTCAATGGCGACTCTTGATTGTCGTGAAAATCTCGAGAATTCAATTACGGACACGGGTACCAAAACAATAAGAAAATCGAGTCTAGTGTCGGCGACGAAATTTTCTAATTCAGTGGTGTCACCCACGATTAGTCACATATCTCTATCGATCCAGTCTATCTCGATTTCAAATCGATTTTTAACTGTGCCGTAGTGACCTCTAAAGATGGACACGGTCGAAATCGATTCTTGATCGAGTTCTCAAGTCTATTGCTTTAAAATTCCTTAATCATTTCCCCAGATAGTCTAGTTATCTCGAGAGTGATCGGCTCTGAGAATAACCCTATAGATGCGACAATGAAATGCCCGATTTATTCAGTAGAAGACAGGGTTGAAAATTCTGGATGTCACAGCACGACCTCTAATAGGTGGTTAATCACGGCCAATCTCCCATCAATTTCAACACTTGGATTTTATAAAGAATCCCTATCTATCGCAATCACACTCAATTTGCCACAATTAATCATCAAACTCAAATTCTACAGACACAGTAGCGATCGGCACAAAATTCTGAGAGTTTAGGGTCCCGACGAAATTTTCGAATTTTAATAAATAATTAATTTTATTCCGAAAATTCATTAAATAATAATATCCATATTTTTCGCAATCCACACTCAGTTTATAATATCCAACCATCAATTTCAAAATCCGAATACACAGCAGATCATCAAGCACGAAATTAAGAACCGGGTCAAAAATAATTTTTCTGTTTTTTTTAAATAATAATATTTTAATAATTTCGGATTATAATATAATATTATATTTTTCAGAATTTCGAAGCACTTAAATAATTCAAAACTAAAATCCTTTTATGTCACATCAAGGCTTAACTTTAAATAACTTCTTTTAACCTTTAATTTAAACACACTTTAACATAAACCAATCTCTTAATCCAATTTATAATTAAATACACTAATCCACACACCTAAAATTACTTAATTTAAACTAAGCACACTTATGGCATCATTAACACTCTAATCAAGATTTAGTGAGTTAAACTCACCCGATTAACGAACCGGGCGGACCAAAACGACGAGGACGACGAGGGGATCGACTTTCTCCAAAGCGGGCCAAGCATCCGGGCTCGGGAAGATGGCCAAAACGGGCCAAACGTCCGCTGCCATACCCATTTTCTTGGCAGTTGTCCACTGCGATTTGAGGCCGAGGAAGGGTAGATCCGGAGCTTGGATGAGATGGGGAAGGATCGGGGAAGGTTGAGGGGTTGAACCGGGCCTAGGCGGGACCCAAACGGTGGCCGGAGGTGGCCGAACGGCTCTGGCACAAGCTGATGCAGCAGCTATGATGCGACTTGAGGCGGAGTGGAGAGGCGAAGACGGCGCGACGGCGGGCAGGCGAGCGCGCGGGCGGCGCGGGGCAAACGCACGACGGCGGCGGCGACGGCGACAACGGCGTGCGAGCGGGAGTGGACGGCCATGGCTGCTCCATCTTCTTCTCTGAAATTTCTTTCATCTTCGCACAACAACAATGGAGGAGAGAGGCAACGAGAGAGGAAGAAGAGAGGGAGGAGAGAGAAGGGGGGGAATTTCTTTTCTTTTTGCCATTCTTTAATCTAACAAATTGGCCCACCATGACATCATCAGTGATGTCATGCTCCACTAACTTCAAATCCCTTCCCACAACAATCTTCAATGGGTCCATTTTATTTTTCCTCTGGGGCATGAAACTTTATACATCAATTCCTTCAATTCCAATCAATTCTCTCCCAATTGAATCAAATTGAAGTCCATAAAATAAATCCAATGTCACCACACTTCAGTTCACATCTTCACTTGATTATAGAACCAACTTAAGTCCCAAAAGCGCGACCAAAGACGAGCCTACTAATTTCTCGAGCCAAATTAGCCATTCTCTGATTATTTTGCTAGAAAACTCAGCTTGCATGAAAAATCTTCCGAAGATTAATCAATGTTCCTAAAATGATTTGTGACACACCCAAACTTCCAATTTCTGAATTCAATCTCAATTTCACGGTTAATTTTACTTTGGCACGATACTAGCACGACCCAACCTATCGGGTAGCCTTTAGAAATTTTCATGCATTTGACCTGTGGTTGATCATCTCAAGCCACAATGTACATCTTTGAAACATTGACGACTTTCAGTTGTCGGGGTAATCTCAAGGTTTCAGATACGGACATAGGGTGCCCAATCGACAGAAACGTTGGTCTAGTGCCGATCGACAAGAATTGTGCGATCTGGTGGAATCACCCACACCTGATCACATGCCTCTGTCAAGTCGACCTATCTCAAATCTCTAATCGATTTTTAATTGTGCCGTAATGACCCTTGCAGATTAGCTCGGTCGAAAGGTCGCTTCATAGTCAAATTCTCGAGTCTGATGCATTAGAAACTCTTAACGGCTTCACCCAATAAACTAGTTTTCACATGAGTGGCCGACTCAAGGAAAAGAACTATATGCGTGCCAACGAAATACCCGTCTCAATTTATTGAAAATAGGATTGGAAAATCGGGATGTCACACTTCCAATATTTGAAACCGCTCATATGCTGTCAGATTTTACAGAGTCGATGATTTCTTCCCCTTATTCAAAAAGCTGAATGAATCGTCATCAATAAATACGACAAAACTATATTGCCAGTGAAACCTTGAGATCCAGAGATGTCAACTTCCTTCCCGAAAGCCTCCTTCCCCTCAACGTCTGCCGTCAAAGCCGGCAACCATCCCTGGATCTCCATCACAGTCTCGGTTCACCACAGAACCAATTCAATTTCATATCAGCCTCTCCATTCCCTACCAGATCACCGTCACTCACGCAGGCCAAAATCACTCAAACGCAGAGCATAGGAACAGAAACATACTTAAATAAACAAGCGCCGTGCCTCTAAGCTTAGAGACGGATACTTGGACCATCAGTTTGAATCCCGATTCCTCTTGTCAGCGGCCATTGTCATCGAACGCAGCAAAGAAACATGCCAAATACAACGAAGAGACGAACAGAACAGAACACGTTCAGAATCAATGCTGCTGATGATGAAACATAACCTGAATCGAATCAATGCACCAAGAAAATAATGAGTCTACGTGTGCGCATCTTCAGTTCGAACAAAATCGCAATCTATTCAATGGCAGTAACCAAGAGGCATGTTATCAAACACTCGGTGGTCAACAAATCGGGAAGTAAAATTACGCTGTCTCAGGCTCGAATCCACCGGCTGATTCGAAGCAGATCAACCAGCAGCACTCGGAGCGAGGCAACAATCCAATCGCGCCCAACGCGTGCTTTAATCCTAAAAGAAAGAACATCGATCTCAATCGAAATCTATCGAAAGCAGAGCAAGGATAATAAATATTAACCAAGCCCGTGACGTTTGCATTGCGACGAACGCTCGAATCGGCAACAGGACCTTTTACGGTTCAACCAACGAACGCAATCTCCGATGCTAAGTTTTGTGGATGGTGCCTAGGTAGCAAGTCCTCGTAAGGGAGGCATTTTTGGTTAAATCTCTGCTAGAGGAGACAGATTTCCCCTTGAAGCTTGTGAAACCCCTTTTTTATATATACTTTTATGTGGGGATGACCAGATCGAAATGCCCCTAAAGTGGAGGGCTTGTAAATTTTAAAATGTTCTGAATAAATAAATAAAACATGGAAGATATGTGATATATGTATATGTTTCTCCTTACTATCCATTGTTGTTGTTGATTGGGTGTTGAAAATTTCATGCTTCCGCATATGTTTAATGGAAAGATAAGAATCAATGGGACATCATTGTCTCTTAAGATATCACAAATTAATCATGATGTGACAGATGTCACATTCCCGCAACGAGGTAAGGTTCGGGACATGACATCTAGTAATCTACTGTGTAAAATAAGACATGATACTACAAAAAAGACACGATGAAAAGTAAAAATGAATATTTCATACTTATATCAAAACAAAATAAAATTTTCTCTAAAACTTTTTATGAAATTTTTGAAACTTATTAAAAAACTTATGAATGTCTATCAAATTTCAAGAACCATAGTTATTTCATAAGTAGTATTAAAATAATATGAAAATTTTGTGTTACAAAGTTCAAGAAGATTTCTACTATTACATGTACAAATTGTCAATAACTAATAAATTAGCAAGAAAGAGAGAAAGAAGCAATTATGAGAGCAATATATGATAATAAATGATATTTAAGTAGGCCAAAGTACGACGTTTTACCACCATAACAAAAAAAGCACAACTAGAACCAGCACATCCACAACCTCAAAATACAGTCCTATACAGTCCATTTTTGACTTAATATTGATTTCATGGTGTCTCCATAACACTAAAATCACTTTATTTTCTCTATAAAAAAAAAAATCCTCCTTAATGAAGTACACGAAATTATTTTTTTCCAAAATAGGACCTTTCGGATAAAGGTCTAGACTTTCCAGTTATGGACCAAAAATGTTGTGCATCTTTTTTGTACCGTGGAAAGGTTGCGTTCAAATGGTCATAGTAATGAAAAGTTGTATTTTTTGTATTTGACCTGGTTAGTATCTTTAGAAAATAAAAATTCAAACTCAATAAATAACATGATCAAAATTACAATCAAGAATAGAAAGAAATGAAAACAAATCACTTTCTCTTTATGTAAAATATCATGAAATTGATGAAAACCATCTTATACAAATATGAGGAATTTTGGGGATGAGAGCATATTTCAATTTTAAAAGTTGGAACGCTCTTCTTTCTCATAGGCTAGGATTTTTCATAACACTAGAGGGTAGAAACATGTAATTCGAAAGAGATATGAGCACACAATATTGGATTTCCTACTTTATCATATGAAATGTTTTATAAAATCATTGTCAACTATCATAAAAGCGCAAGTTATCAAATGAATGGGCATTTTAATAGTTAACTATCATAAGAAAGGGCTTATATTAGTACGTCTTACCGATAATTTTAGAATAAGTTCTTCATTATAGTAATATCACTAAAGTTTCATGCTTTTCTTTTTCTATTTGCCATGCATGGCACGGGTAGCCAAGCCAGTATAAATGTAAATTGAAAGCGCAATAAATTCACTTGTATCAAACCCTTCCTGGTCCAACTGGCCACGATAAATGGTTAGGATTTCAATTCCAGGATACAACATCAAGAAGCACGACTTCAGTCCTCTACTTGATGGTTTGGATCTCGCCCGAGAAAAAGCTTGATCATACAAGCCCCACCCCGAAACAAGCCCAATACACCACCACCATGCCTCCTCCCTATCTCCCTGAAAGACCCAACTAATGTCGACAAAGTCCTCATGCTCCCTCCCAACGATCAAAATGGGCTCTAGCAATCCCTATTTAGTGGAGCCTGCAATGGTGCCCTAAGGTTCTTCGTAGCGCTTGACCATTGCATGGCCGGGCCGTGCCACCGTCAGACCTCCGCGCTGCCAGTGAAGATGCCAAGTCGATGGCGTTAGAAACAATAGCCGACGTATCCTTGAACATGATCACAACATTACAAACTTTTGATCTAACCCAAATGCAACCCAATGAAACTTGATTTACATGTAAATATCTAAACGGGATCTAGGGATGGAACATCTCTTATTCGCGTAGAGTCTTGAATTTTTAATTTTGTTAGAATACATCTATGAATTTTTGTATGCTTTGTATCTTTGGCATGATTGTATACATCTAAAATAAATCACTTTATTTTCTCTAAATAAATACAAGTTCCCTCCTCCTAAAAGAAGTACAGAAATTGTTTTTCCAAAATTGGATCTTACGGATAGAGGTCTAGATATTCCGGTTATGGACCAAATACTAATAGATGTGATTTTGGTCACATAAGTCAACCAATGTGCATTTTTTTTTTTTTGTATACTTGAAAGGTTGTGTTACAAAGAGAAAATGAATGTTGCGCTTTTGTTAGTACATGAGAAAGGTCGTAATATATGGTCACAGTAAAAAGAAAAAAAAAGTTCTGTTTTTTTTTTTCCCGCACTTGGCCTATTTTAAGTATCTTTAGAAAATAAAAAGGACACAAAATTATTTTATTGGACATCATTCTGGCTTTTAAAAGAAAATTGAGTTAGAAAGCTCTATAAATAGTATGATTAAAATTGCAATTAAGAACAAAAGGGAATCTCCGCAAAATGGATGAATAACATCTAATATAAACACGATGAAGTTTGTAAATGAAGATATGTTTTAATATTTAATGGTTGTAACATTCTTACTCGTAGGCTCTGATTTTATCTAACACTAAAGGAACGGAATATGTAATAAGAAAGAGACCCCAAGAGATTTGAGCATAAAATTTCTAATTCCGTACTTTGGCATCATGGAAAGTTTTATAAGACCATTGTCAACTATTTTAGAAACGTAAATTTTTAGATGAATGGACATTTTAATATATAAATATCATAACACAAAGTTCATATTAATACATTTTACTAATAGTGTTAGAATGAGTTCTTCGTTGTACTAAAATAACTCAATTTTCATGTTTCTCCTTCTCCATGTACCATGCGTGGCATAAAGCCAAGGTAGTATATATGTAATTTGCAAAGTGCAATATCCATTACTCGTGTCAAACTTCGCCTTTTAAATCGCATCCAATTGGCCGTGAGAAATACTTAGAACTTCAATTCTAGGACACAACATACACAAGCACAACTGTTAGTTTACTACCTGATGGGTCGGATCTCATCGAAGAAGCCTCAATTGTCCCAAAAGGAGCCCAAAAAACCACCCCCATCCTCCTCCCTAGTTCCCCGAAATGAACAGACCCAACTAACGTCAACAAGTCTCCCTTGTCCCTCCCAACGCTTGACATGGGCTCTAGCAATTCCTCTTTGATGGAGCCCATGACGGTACTCGACACTCTTGGTAGCATCTGAACCACTGTGCAGTCACAGCTGCACTATCGACAGACCTTCACACCATCTAGTGACTAGTGGAAACGATTGCTGAGATATCGTCAAATATGACCATAGCTGTGCAAACTTCTGATTTAGCCCAGAGAAAACCCAACTAGACTTTACTAACCAATGAACATTTGAACTGGATCGAGAGACAACGCAACCCTCATTTGAGTGGGGTCTCAAATTGTTATATTTCATATTATATATCTGTAAATTTTCACATGCAGTATCTATTTATCTCTTTCGTAGACTTTGGCCCCACTAATTTTTTTAAATTACAAACTTGACCCCTAAAAAAATGAAAAGACCAAATGATATCAAAGGAAGCACATATTTATATTAGTATTTTTCAGAAAACAAATAGATAAAAAGCATATTAGAAGTTTGAAATTTTTATGAGTCAAGGAATAAGCCTTTTTTTGTTGCCAATGGGTTATGAACTTTTCAAATGGTGCAACCAAATTGTAAGTTTTTTCCCCTAATAGTACATTCTAGTCAATTTGGTTATCACTTCTCAATTGTCTTGTACATTTAAATCTCTAAGGCTATCACTTGAGCAATTTATAGTACCAGTACCCATTAAACTTCATCACATTTTAAAAAGAGGAAAATTAGAGCATACACAACCGTAAAGAAAATTTTACACAATAGAGCTTATCCCCCATCAATTGGAGCATTATAATTGCCGGTTCTCTTAAATTAATGGTGAGTTTATGTTGCTTGTGTAATTTTTTTCTCCTTTGCACTGGATAGTGTCAAATGCATGATTTATTATTAGATTGCGTTTTATACTAAATGTATAAAACTTCTAAGAAACATTTTTCAAAGAAACATAACCAATGATTTTGACTTTTTATATCAATATTTAATTTGCAACGTGCTATACCAGTAATATCTTGATTTACTACTGCCATTTTGGTACTGTTAATTTTTTGGGGTTAAAATACTGTGCTTTGTAATTTATGCGTTTCGTCACTGAATCCTACCTAATCAATATGGGATAAGAATTTTGGATACTTAAAACAGAAACTCATTTAATGCTAGTGCAAGCTAAATGTGTGGTGTTTGTTCCTCCTAGTGCAACCTCCATGTGTGATGTTTGTTCTTCCAATAAGAATATCAATCTTTTGCTGGTAAGATGGCCCCATTTTTCAAAAGATTGCCTGAAATTGAACTGGTTCTAAATTTAGGCTTAGTACGTGGTCTCATAGTCAATTCGTCTTTAGTGCAATCTCCTGATGAAGTTGTTTACTATATATGAGTTGCCAATTTTTTGGTGGATTAGGAAAATAGGAATTCACTCTTTGCTTTATAAAGAGTGCTCCAGAAAACTCGTTCATCAGTTAAACGTTAAAATAGTTCCATTCCCTTTTTCTTGACAATTGTTTTCATTTATGTCTAATAACAACATATCAAGTTGATAGAGATGGTTCAAAAACTTAAACCTAAAAAATGCCTCAAGAAGCGCACGATAGCGTTAGGACGAGGGACTACTCCTTTTTAATGCAATTACTCATGTATTTTAAATGTCTTTCTTTTTTATACTTTCTCTAGGTAATTGGGTCACTTTGACTGTAAAAGTAGATATATATATATATATATATATATATATATATATTAATAAAGAAATTGTATAGATAATTCTAGAAGGAAGAGAAGAAAATAAAGAGTGATGAATAATATAAAATATACTATCGGTGTAAATGAAATTTTATACGAGGGATTTTATTTGCTCTTGATTTGAGGATTAAAACCATTCGATCTTTTAAATCAATGGTAGATTTGCGTGGCTTGTGCAAATTTTGTTTATACTAATGGTGTATATTATAATTACTCTTATAAAGATTAATACTTGATAGTATAAAATTACTCTGACTATTCTAAAAACAAATCTTTTGCTAGTGAAATGGCTCCATTTTCCAAGAAATTCTAACTAACTCGAAATTGAAATAGCTCTAAATCTGGGTTCAAGATGAGGTCTCATATTCAATTTGTACTTGGTGCAATCTCTTGATGAGATACTTTCCTATATACAAATTGACCATTTCAAGTAAGATGACCATTTTTTTTTGTCAATCGGGAAAACGGACTCGTTTTATTATTTCATGAATATTGCTCCACAATACCCATCCACCAATAAAAAGTTAAAAATACCTCTGTACCTTTTATATTGACAATTACTCCATTTATGTCTAATGACATATTAGGTTGATTGAAATGATTCACCTCATAAAAGTACTCGAGAAGCATATGATTATGTATATGCACATGAATCAACAAAAAGCACTTTTCTTGGGTCACTCCTACGTGACAGTAGTGGGATGGAGGGACTATTCCTTTGAATTGGGTCTTCTTGACTATAAAAGAATAAATAAATAAATAAAGAGTTATGCCCTTCCATCTCTTATAATTCCTCTAGACATCAATTTTGTTAGGACGAATTGCACCTATGGGGATCATGTGCTTGAATGCTTATCAAAATCATACCAATCGAGAGCCATGTTGATTTCTTTGTAATACACGCATATTGCTTAAATTGATTGCATTTATGTCTATCTTGACACGGTAAACTCAAGTGTTCTAAGAATGAAATCTCATTGACATAAGTGGCCAAAATAGATGGTTCCACTCTACCAACTCATTGACTTAGCCCGTATTTAGTCTCTTTTGTCATCTCAGCACATGGGACAAGTCTAGTTCTTTTATATTTTTCACGATTAATTATTCAGTTTTTCGCTTTTTGAAAATTTTCATGATTCCAAGCGATCTTAATAAACGCACTTTGTACTCCACTTCTGGGATAGAAACATACTGCGATGGCGACAATCACTACAGCATGTGCAGTTGCAACAGTCAACTACATTAAATGAATAGATCTCGTGTCTTTACTTCATCCTCGAGATTACCTTATATATATACTCCACGAGCAGACACAAGAGATTGCATAAACCTCGTCACAATCTGATACATTACATCTTCTCAGAATGAGACCTTTGAAGCTCTTTCTTCTCTTCATTTTTGTCTTCGTTGCTCTGAAACCAACACAAGAAGCTCGAGACTTTATCTACGTGGTCCTTGACAACACCTCCAACACCCCCTGCAACAGATTCAAGGATGAGATCGGATCTTAATTCGCTGTGAAAACTTTATCAACCGCTTCTGACTTCGTCTTGGAGACGTTCAATCAAAGCAACGGTGGGGGAAGAGGCTACTCCACGGTGCTTGTGATCATCGAGAG
The DNA here is from genome assembly GCA_017140165.1 of Eucalyptus shirleyi. Lineage (NCBI taxonomy): Eukaryota > Viridiplantae > Streptophyta > Magnoliopsida > Myrtales > Myrtaceae > Eucalyptus > Eucalyptus shirleyi. The sequence goes on from CM029450.1 coordinate 31,314,895, forward strand.
CTTCGTCGCTAATGGATATCCCCCCACCATCGCTACCAACAACGGTAACCAATTCCGAGTGAACGCGGACTACCTCCAAGCATATGTCGGTGACGTGAAGGCCGAGTTCACGGGGATTGTATACCATGAAAGCGCTCGCGTATGGCAATGGACAGGCAGTGATACTGCCCCCATCGGCCTTATCACAGGCATTGCCGACTACATCCGGTTGAACGCGGGATGGCCATCAAAGTATTGGCCGCCGAGAGGGTCTGGTTCCAGATGGGACGATGGGTATGCCGTGACGGCGTATTTCCTGGAGTTTTGCAGCGGGAAGAGGCGTGGGTTCGTGTCGGACCTCAACGCAATGATGGAGAGTTTGTACTCCGATGCGTTTTTCGTGATCCTTCTTGGTCAGTCTGTGGATGAATTATGGGAGGAGTATATCACGTTACAGTATGAGATCATTGTCCCGGCACCGGCATTAGCACCGGAGCATGCATACTGAATTAATCAAGTAGGTGACTATGAGACAACTAAAATAGTGTCCAAAGGGTGCTTTTCCTTATTCCTCATCTATAAATATACGAGTCAATAAAATGTTGAGGAAGTACTGAAGCAGGAAAGATTATTGAGGGTTCAATGGGCAGGACCTTTTATTTTTATTGCATCTTTGCATAGATCTCTCTATTTCTATCGACTGATCTCTTTTAGACTTAGAAAGCCGTTTGTGAAAGCATTAACTTTAAAGTTATAAGGGATGAAAAGGATTAAAAAAAAAAAAAAAAAAAAAAAAAAAACCCTGTGTTTCTATCAATTTGTGAAACTATTTTGTTTTCATTTTGGGCTACAAAGTTCTAAAAAGAAATGAATAATAGGATTTTTACATACCCAAAGGGAATCAAGATATATAGTTTATTGACCACATCCATAAGATCGTGAAAAAATCACTCCTATCCGTTTGTAACTGATGAGAAAAATTACTCTATTAGTATACCTCTCCTTTCTCCTCCTTTGTATGGTCATTCTGGCTTAGATCACACGCCAGCTTATACCCCTTTTTCACGAAGGTTAACCATTTATTTGATAGTCTAATGACGTTCCAATTAGAAGGAATTTGCACCATTAAACTCGATTTGGGTGCCCTGAATTAGAAATTAAATCTGCAAAAAAGACTGAAATTGCTGTGAGTAATCCGATAATGAAGGGAATTTGGACATTTAGTAAGAAGTAGACATCCGATTTGAAGCTTGGGTACTCGGTCAGAAGGTAATTACACCGAAGATTTATGAAACTGCTGGATCGAAATTCTAACGACCCAAATCATATCACGACATGAAATTTACAGAGTAAAACAAATATTCAACGTAGAGCAGAACCCCCTAACTAATTTTGTGCACTAGCAAGTAAAATTGTTCGAATTGCACTATATAAATTTCGGTTCTCTTATTCATGCCGAAATCTTCAAGTGTGAAACTCTTTATGCTCAGATGAAGGACGCAAAATTCAGAGAGTATAAGAATTATTAGATGGGTAACGAAAGCCATATATTAATTGTGTAAAATAAAAAGCAAAAAGTTCAAATTGCAGAATATCATTTCCAGTTCACATGCCCTTCAATTTTTGAAGTTCTCATTGCATAGACCGAGTTACAGCACGAAATTTGCAAATAAGCTACCAAAAGAATCAAATCCCGAAATCACCTATAAACCTTTGAAATCTAGGAACTATACATGTAATTGCATCAAGATTATGCATCAATTAGATTATGAACCCATATGCATTTGCTCTGATATCACACGTAAGAAATTCAAAGATCTAAAACTCGTATATAGCGCCAAGAATACGTAACCTTAAAACACATATTTGATTTAACCAATCATCCTTTTTGACATAAAATTGTTCGGCTAAAATTACTTCTACCCTTACTTTATTGACATTACTGATGGAATGCTTGTGTTTTGTCAACGGGATCTATTGTCCATTCGTTTAATGTCAATTGGGGCAATTCTTCAACGTTTGCATCTTTTGATTGTGGTCCACAATTATCGCTTGTTCTTCTTATTTGTTTTTGCCTACAATTGCTAGGCGGATGTTTTTTGTCCCGGTGAGTGAGATTATGAATTTAATACATTTTTATTAGCTAAGGAAGAGAACTCAAAAAATGGACTTTTTATACCAATATTTCAATTTGCAATAAAGAATGAATGGATCAATAATGAGAACCATGTATGACAATAAATGATATTTAAGCAGGCCAAATACAAAAAGAAAGCACAAATTTGCACTCAAGAAGAAAATCACGTGTGATGTTCGTTCAACAAGGCTGCATGCATTTTCTTTTGAGTTTTGGGTTGTAGAAACTCATTCAATTCTAATGCAACCTAAATGGGTGATGTTACAAATAATTTGCTAGTGAATGACTCCATTTTCTAAGAGATTCTCATTGACTCGGATTTAAAATGGCTCTAAACATGGGTTCAAACAAAGGTCTCATATTCAATTCACACTCGGTGCAATCTTGGTCTAATGATATAGTGTATCTCTCTTTATATGTGGATCACAGATTGATGGGCTCTAATATGAAGAGAATCGCAAAAGTGAAGAAGATGTTGACATTATAGTTAGCTATGAAAGACTTGGAAGAGACCAAGAAAATCTTAGGCATGAAAATCATCAAGAATAGGAAAATAAGAAATCATGGCTATCGCAAAAAGATTATATGAAGAAGGTGTTAAAGAGATTCAACATGAATAAGGCAAAACTAGTTGCATCTCCTCCAGCGAGTTATTTCAAACTTTCCAAGGATATGTCTCCAAGTACAAAAGCTTCAAAAGATGAAATAGTGGCAGTCCCATGTGCATTAGTGATGGGAAGTTTGATGCGTTTCGTGGTGAGCACGAGACTAGACATTGCATAAACAATGAGAATTGTGAGTTAATATTTGCATAAACTAGGCAAAGAGCATTAGAATGCACTAAAATTGATATAGAGATATCCAACATATACATCAAATTACTCTTTTTTTATGGAAATACATCGCTAGAGTTGTGGGGTTATGTGGATGCAAATCACTAAGGTGATCAAGACAAGGGTAGAGTATCACTAAATATGTCTTTAAAGTTGCAAGTATGTCAGTGAGCTGGGCATCTTAACTATAAAAAATAGTGACTCTATAGCCTCCAAGGAAATCATGCAGTTACAAGATCACATGGATGAGCTACATCGAAAGTAGCCAATAAGCATACTGTGGAGTAATAGTCAAAGTGCAGTACACCCAACAAAGAATGCAAATTATCACTTAAGGACTAGACATATCAATAGGTGTTTATCATTTCATCAAGTCAACATTGAAAAATAATGAGTTAAAGTTGCAAAAGATTGATGACTCGAAAAATCTGATTAATATATTTACCAAGGTAGTAGACAAAGAGAAGTATACTTTTTGCACTACTACCATTGGTATTACTTTTTGTTAATTGATAAGGAGTATCGCAGAGGCACAAGTTCCAATTACTAGTTTTTGGCTGCGTTCGGAAAGGCTTTTGAGGAAAGTCTTTGAGGAAATGCAAAGGCTATTGAGTTAAAGGAGTTTTCCAAAATACAAATTATGCTTGGTAAATTGTACTTAAAAAGTTCATCATGAAGTATCTTTGAGCAAAATAGTGTTTGAAAAAATTATATTTGCAAAAGGCTTTTGTTATTAAAAAAAAAAGGAAAAAAAAAAAAGGAGAAGAGTTGGCCGGCGAAGGGTAGGCGGTCCGGCAAAAAGTAGGTGGTTTAATGAGGGTTGGGATTGTGATCTAAGCCACGGCAACCCTCGCCAAAGGGCTGTGCAACCCGCCATGCCACGACTTCCATGCGGAGGTCACCGAGACTACGTGATCTAGGTGGTGGCGACCATTGCGCGGCCCTACACGAAGGTCACAGCAACTCAAATCCCGGTCGATCTTGGTAGATCCTAGGCTTTGATCTCATGCAAGTTCTGTCCACTTCTCCTTCGCCAAGTTCTCGCACAATAGATCTCTCAATCTCTCGTTTTAGGTGGCTCTCCGATTTTGTCCTTGCTATTGCGTTTCTTGAATCTGGCTACTCACTCCCAACCTAGTAGATCCCAACTCTCATCTCAACTAGGTCGTCGTGACCTCCGCGCAAGGCCACGCGATGGTTGTTGCGACCTAGATCGTGCGGCCCTACGACCTCCGCGCGGAGGTCGCTGAAGATTGCGCGACCCAGATCTAGTTTGGTAAGTTGCTGGAGGTTGCACGACTTGTTCACGACTCAAATCTAGGTCATAAGAAGTCATCCAACGTAGATCTAGATCGCTGGAGGTCGCATGACCTCGCTGCTACCCAAATCTGGGTCGTCGAAGGTCATGCGACCTCAGCGAGGGCCACCTAGTCGCATGACCTCAAGTGGCCCTTTGCGAAGGTCGCACGACTTAGATCTAGGTCATAGTGATGTGACTTGTGGGGGTTCACCGCGACTTGCTGAGGTCGCACGACTAGCCAACAACAGCCACCACAACCACACTGGCCTCTCTCCAGCCAATTGTCGGTATGCTGCAGTTCCACACAATCTCGCCGGCTGACCTCAATAAAGAAGGAGGTGAACAAACATACACAAGGGCAAAACCGAAAAAAATAAAATGTTGGTGAGGATGTTTTGGGAAGAAAATTTTTGTTTCTCTCCCTCTTAGCACGCCGAGAAGGCTAAATACTCAAGGTAGCCTCATACCTGCCTTAGGCTTTCAACATTCCAAAGGCTTACATTTTCTCAATCATCTTTGCAAAAAATGTTCCCAAACACCATTTTTTAGCCCAAAGGGCTTCAAATGCACCCTCTAAAGAAGATGGATGCGAAGTAGCTTGGTGCATCAGGTGTAAATGTCTTCAAGTGGAGCCCAACATTTTTTATAACTTCTTGGAACTTCTTCATATTGGCTTTATTTGTGACATCCAGAATTTTCAACCCTGTCTTCTACTGAATAAATCGGGCATTTCATTGACGCGTCTATGGGGTTATTCTCAGAGCCGATCACTCTCGAGATAACTAGACTATCTGGGGAAATTATTAAGGAATTCTAAAGCAATAGACTTGAGAACTCGATCAGGAATCGGCTTCTTGACCGTGTCCATCTTTAGAGGTCACTACGGCACAGTTAAAAATCGATTTGAAATCAGAGATAGACTGGATCGATAGAGATATGTGACTAATCGTGGGTGACACCACTAAATTAGAAAATTCTCGTCGGCCGATACTAGACTGATTTTCTTATTGTTTTGGTACCCTGTGTCCGTAATTGAATTCTCGAGATTTTCACGACAATCAAAAGTCGTCATTGAGTCGAGTGGGTTCATAGTGGCTCGAAGAAAATCGACCACGGGTCATTTGCCTTTAAAAGTTCTGAAAACTACCCGAAAGTCTAGGTCACGCTAAAAACGCGCCGAATGAAAATTAACCGCCAATTCGAGTCCGATTTAAATCGGAAGTTTTGGCATGTCACAATAAATTTTAGGAGCATCGACCGGTCTCAGAAAATTTTCGGAGATTCGGGAAATTTTACGGAAATTGGGTTCGACGACGCGGAAATTTGGCAGAAGTTCGACGGCTAAACTAATGGGAAATTGACTTTCAGGGAAATTGCCATTGTGTGTCGACGGGATTTATAGAAAATCATTTGGGATTTTTCTACATCGAAATTGGACCTCAATTTGGGAATTTATTGGAGAAATTAAAGTTCAAATGGTGAAATTCGTAGGATTGGATGATGCAGCAATTTTGGACTTTAAAATTGCTTATTTGTGAGTTGATAAGCTTGAAATTGATCGGGGGGACAAAGAGGAGTGTATGGTAGACTTGTGGGGCCAAAGCATTAAATGTATTGGCTAAGATTTCTGATTTTTCTTGTCTCCTCTTAGCTGGCTTCTCACGCTCGGCAACCCTCCCATCCGCTCATTATTCCTGCTTTTGTTTTTATCTCTCTACCGTGCGAAGCAATCCCCATCCAATCTCTCTCCATCTTGCTACCGTGAACTGCTTCTCTCTCCCGATTCCTTCGTGCGACACCAGCACCAGCAGAGAAAAAGGAACCCAGCTTCTCCACTTCTTTGCCCGTAAACGACTGCAACCTAGCGTCCAGCGAAGCCACATCCCGCCGAAGCCCTCAACTCCACGCGGCTTCAATTTTCGTGAAGCCTTGCTGACCGAAGACTCCACCGAGCTTTCTTCTTTTGCCGCGAGTCCAACGTCAACCATTGCAGGAAGGAGCCGCACCGTCCACGGTTTGCTTCCTCTCTTCGTGCGTCCAGTGAAGCCTCCACGCGTCTTTTTCTCAAGCGCATGAAGTAGCCGCCTCATCCGTGAAGAACAGACCCCACCGAAATCCCACCATCGTTCCTCTCTTTTGCCACGAATCAAACCCCACCGAGATTTCCATCCTGTTGACTATAGAAACCTCATCATCCGAAGACCAAAGCTGTTTCGTCCGTTTCTTCTCAACGCGTGGCCTCCACCAGCGTGACTTCATGTTCCGCCCGCAGCAGTCCACGTTCCCAGCGAATCCTGCCGCGTCTTCCTCAACTCACGTCTTCAGCTGAAGCCGCGCCCTCTCTCCAGCTCGCCAGCACCACCGAAGGAGGAAGTCTCCACGCGTCCGAGTCTACTCTTGGCTCGGTCAACAGCGGCAGCAACCGAAGCTGCTTGGTTGACCGCAAAAGCCCCTCGCCAGTTAGCGTGAAAACCGAAACCACGGATCCAGCAGCCCAGCGTCTCTTGCGGATTCCCTTGTTCGGCCCAGCAGCTGGACCACTTGAAGCCCACGCAAATTCCAGCCTAGTGAATTTCTTTTGGGCCACAAGTTAGGCCCAGCAAATTTAGCTCCAAAGCCCAGCAAGGTCAGCAGTTTTCAGCCCAAGAAGCCAGTCCAGCTCAGCCCATTTTCACAGCATCAGTTTGGCCCAAGTTCAAGCCCAGTTCAGTTCTGTTTTAGTCTTGAAGCCCAGCAAGTTTTAGTTTCAGCTTTGGGCCCAGCCTAATTTCAGCCCAGTTGAAGTCTTCAAGCCCAGCCCAATCCAAGTTCAGTCCAAGGATTCCAGCAGGCCTAAGCCCAGAAATTTCTGCAGGGTTGTGAGGCTTTTGAGCCCGGCCCGAGTGTCCGCCGACGCCGCCGAAAGTTTGGAATTCGGCCGCCGTCGCGTCGCCATTGCGGTGATTCGATCCCCGCTTTTGATCAAGTGAGTTTTACTCACTAATGCTTTATTAGTTTGCTAATTATGCCTTAGGGTTGGTTAGATTTAATTACATGTACTTAGGTGGTTAGATTAGGTTAGAACAATTAATTTAGTGACTTAATGATGCATGTTAGGTGGTTAGACCTAGCTATTAGCAAGTAGAAATGTTTGGTTATTTATTGAATGCACATCGGGATTTTTCCCGACCCGTTTCGGGCTCCAATCAGGCAATACGGGCCTAAATTGGATTTTTAATATTTATTTATTTATTTTTCGAAATTATTTATTTAATTAATTATTTTCCGGAAATTCAACCGGGATGGCCGGTAACCGGAATTTCGTGCTGATTGTCGTGGTGCAGCCCATTTATTTATTTGAGCTCTACGTTGTGTGGAATTGAATTTATTGTGGAATTTTATGAATTGTCCTAAATTGTTTGTTATTGAATATTTGATTGGTAATGGCCAAGCATGGGTATATAGCGCCAGTTCGTTGATGGGCTATATAGTAGGGAGAACGGTGAGAGCTAACTGAGAATGTTATTGGTGAGACCAATCGTGTGCGATGTTATTGGACATACGTGGTTCGGTGATTGGAAGTATCACCTACGAAAACGCGCCTTAAAGAACGCACGTAAATGACTTATAGACAAACGTGGTTCGGTGATTATGGAAATATCATTTGGTGAAAACGACGCCTTAAAGAACTCACGATGTTGTCTATAGCCGATGTCACCTTGGCGAAAACGGCGCCCTAGAAAGGACACGTGGTTCGGTGATCGAGGATATCACTGGTGAAAACGGCGCCTTAAAGAACGCACGGTGTCGGTGATCGGTATGTCATTGGCGAAAACGACGCCCGAGAAACACATGTGATTTGGTGAATGAGTACACCACTGGGAAAGCGTGGTATGAGTGGGAATGACCTAGAGAGGGTCTGATTGACATGTAATCGACTTAGTCGATTGACCAGTGCTTGATCGGAGATTGTTTGAATATCTGAGTTTAACCTTGAATTGCAGGTTGGAACGGAGGCCAAGGTAAGTCTTCTGACTGGTGTTGTGCTTAGGCAACCGTATGGCATATTAGTTTACTAATCGAGTCGTAGGGGGTAGGACTCGCTGAGACGTGGTCTCATTGGTTATTGAATAACCATTTCAGGAACCTGAGGAAAAGCTGAGGAGGAAGAACATGAAGGGGAGAAAGTATTTTGAAGTAGAAGACGATCCAGAGAGGGATCTTGATTATAACCCGGATGTGGATTGAGATCCCATCCCTTTTGTAAACCCTGTCTTAGCATAGATAGGTGTGAGACCAGTATGTTGTGAATAGTATTGTAAATATACTATGAGTTGTGCTGTTAATGAAAGTGTGGTTGTGAATTTCAATATGAAAAATATGGCCTGCTTTTCTATCCCATTGTTTTATTGTCTGGGGATTTATAACTGCTTCCGCATGCGTAATTAAAAAGAAAGGGTCGGCGATAAGTAGTCCTGGGATATCGCACTTTAATAATCGACCAAGGAGAAGGATGGGCGCGTCCCCGAGAATCGGGGCGTGACATTATTACATACCTCATTTCATAGGAAACCTTAAAATGGCTCTATTTCATTATATCCCATCCATGTCACAATTCCATTAATTTAATATCCCTTCGGTTTATGGGATCCCTATCTATCAAAATTTTGATTTCTAATTTTGGCGAATGAATAATCATTGAGTTCTCCTCTTTCCAAATAACACATACAAATAACCCAGCCATAGTGAAGTAATTAGTGAAAGCCTCAAAGTGTGGAACCCCATATGAGGCTAGCCCAACTTAAATGGGATATGATAGCTTTTTAAGGACTTTCTAGTCTTTTCTTTTCTTTTTGCTTTTAGGTGAAAAGCTACGCCTCATGTACCAATTACAGAAAAGTTGTAGCCATCAAGGCAAACAGAGAAATAAGGAAAAGAGAGAAAAAAAATTGATCTTTTCTTCAAAAGTATTTTCATTCTTTTCATCTTATTTTGAAAAAAATATAATTATTATATACTTACTTTCTTTAAAGTTTAGTGGATTTGCAAAATGCCTTTGTGTGGAGACGTAGCTTAATTTTGGGAAAAATTTGGCAATAATTTTTCTAGTGTGTTCTTTTTATTAAATTCTTTATTATTATATTTCGCTTAGGTATATTGTTTGCTTTTTTTATTTTTTTGGAAGAGGTGTGCAATTCCTAACAAAAAGTATGACGTGGCACGTGGAGCGCAATACGAAAAATCGCATTGAAATTGGAGTTGGAAGAGTTCTCACGCGCCCACACGTGCTTCTTCCTCACTTGTCATTTGACTTGCATGTGCATGTGGTCTTCGTCGACCTCGGTCCAGGTTGCTCGATCCATTTTTCTACCCAATCTTGATCCATTACAAACTCAGAGTTAAAACGCCGCAATTCAAGCTTTCTAAAGCGCAACTATGCCTCTATTTCCATTTTATAACAAAATAATAACATGAAATCCTGATTAAATGCTTTAATCCAAAAATAAAGTCTCTGATTTATCAAAAGACCAACAACTAAAAAGCTTGTGAATAACTCCATAGCCGGTCAAATACATTCTTGAGTAAATGCATAATAACTTCATAACTACACTTGTTTAAACAACCTTTAAGATCAGAAACAGCATCACAAAGCTTATTCGTCCATCTAATAGCCTAACGATGGTCCAATTATTAGGAATTAGAAACTCGAAATACCCAAAACTCGATTCAAATGCCCTCAATGGTCATAAGGTAAATATTCCAAAAATTTATGAAACTTCTAAATTGAAATTCTCATGACCCAGTTTATATCACGACATGAAATTCACAATAGGACCGATATACATTGTAGAACAAAACTCACGAACTGATTTTGTCCATTAAAGTAGAATTGGTGAATTGCACTACATGACTTTTGGTTCTCTTGTTTACTCCACAATCTTCAAGTGGAAAATTTTTTATGCACAAATTAAATTAGGACAAAAAATTCACAGAGTATTAAGAATCATTGCGAGGGTAACAAAGGACATAAATTAATTGTCCAAAATAACCACCAAAGAGGTCAAATTACAAAATATTTTTTCCGGTTCGCATGCCCTTCAATATTTGAAATCCTCACAGAATAGACTAATTCATAACACGATATTTGCCAAGAAGATTTATCAGAGAACAGGCAATTAAAATCCATATCAATATCTCAAAAAAGCAACCAAAAGAATTAAATTCCTGAACTTGCCCATAAATTGTGAAATATATGCGCTATACATGTAATTTCATCGAGATTATGCATTATGTGAATTCTTCATCCATATAAAGCTACTCTCCTAGCACACATAAGAAATTCATTGATCTAAAAGGCTTGTATAGAATTTACAATACCTAGCCTTGAATAAAAAACACATCCGATTTAGCCAATTATCATCTTTGAATCGAGTAATATGGATAGAGCCATACAAATTCAGGACTAGGCTTTCCTCTCTTTCTCCTACCTTAGATGGTCTTGATGGATAATCCGTAGGCATATGGAATTAAGAGGGAAACGGAGACCATAACCTATTTATGCAAAATATTTTAATAGACCCATTAAATACAGGTCATTGTTAAAATACTGGTCTTCACTAATCAGCCAACCAAATTATTGCCATAACCGAGATATGCTAAGCCCTATATATTATGATCACATAATCTAATTTTGGCACTATAACATTCTCATATATTTTGTAAATATTATAGTGGAGTATTTTTTGCGAACCTAAATATTATGCAATTCATGTCAACCCACATATTCTAACAGATTATAGTGCTGTTCATGTTAGACTGAGCCTTTCAGACAAATTGTTTGGCATTTTCAGATGTTTTAAAAGATTGAAAATATAATCGATACTAACTAGAAAGGAAACAAAATTTGACATTTTATAACCAGAAGAAAAAAGGGCTATCATGCAGGATTGAACAATACCGAAAGCGCACTCTCGGAAGAAGTAACTACCAATTGTCTCTTAATCGAGCAAACCATGGAATTTCCATGTACTCTTTGAGCCACCACCTGTCCTATTGAATCATTGAGATTTTGCCACAATTTTATGCTAGGCAAAGTCAAGAACAAACACCACATTAACTGACTCTACAATATTATATATTCTAGTGTTTATGACATAATTGGTATAATTAAAAAAGCTTAAATCCAGTCAATGCATTCTTTGCCAGGAAATCCATGCGAATCACATGCAAATTATATACCACTTTTATCATCAGAAGGGATCACGCATGATATGGTCCCAAATCTGGTGCTCAAACACATCAATAGCATGCCTATAATTAACTCAAAGTTCAAAAAACTTAAAAAAGAAAAAAAAAAAAAAAAAAAAAAAGGCAAATTATAGAATATGTCAATGACAAAATTTAGCATCAGAAAAGTGGTGCCTACATAAGGTTATGCTGTAAATTATCTTAAGATCTAATAATTAAAGCACGAAATGAACTTGTGGGTGTAGCTGCAATCCTAAGTGAACGAATGACCATCTGAGCAAACACTGATTTGGACAAGAATCTGAGCTTCTTCTCTCAGGCCCTTTGAGGAAATTCTGTGATTGAAAAAGCATGAAATGGCACATGCATTGTTGGTCAGAGTGCACAGAATCATTTGAAGCTACTTTATGGAATGCTAGACGTTTAACTACATCGTCATATCACAAAATAGAATTCCAATCATTGTCAGTAATATTCAAACAAGTCTCTATACTCAAAAAACCGTTTGAACATACATTTGTGATAAAAAAACATTAACCATTTTGATATCACGCACAAACAGGAGAATATCTTATTGTGCTAGAATCAGCACTAATGATATCACATCCAGATTTGTGCCCTACATGTAGAATACAAAGAGTCACAAACTATAGTTCAAAAGTAGTTTCACGATGAGTTCACCTCAAGAATTGAAACTACCTTGAACTGCAAGTTTGACTTAGATTATAGTCAAATGAAGAAATTAACTAACAGGAATAACAAAAATGAACAATATATCAGAATAAACCAAGAATCAGGAATGAAGAGCAAGGATGTTGTCTAACTTCATATTTAAGACCTTTCTATTATCCGTGTTGAGATTGACTACTATCTTACAAGGAAATCTATAGCTATAGGTATACCATCTTAGCATGAGCATCATATCCTACAGTCACAGCAAGAAACATTGCCACGGCACCATAATCCGTGCCATTCCCTTTTAACAGGCCATGATGTTCACAAGTAACTGACAACCGTAATGATGCAACAATACATGATGTCCATGATGTTCAGAAAAGTGACAATCATAATCCAAAGGTGTTACCTTGTTGTGCAAAGCTATGAGAGGATTCAACAGGAAGATGCAATGCACGTAGATTTAATAAGAAGCCTGAGTAACCTGTGATGTGAGGCTTTGAAGCTGAAATCCAACTATTAGCATTCAGTATTTATCTATAATATTTAAACAAATCATAGACTGCAAAATGTCATAAGCAGCAAATGAATGGAAAAGGACGGGAAAATGGTGGAGAGAAATGGCATTCAAGTTACAGGGTTCTATAAAACAGAGGAGCGAAACAAATTCATTTTATAATTACCTAAACAATATCTTCAAGGCCATATTTTCTGTATGCAATGAGTGTACTAATTATCTTAGAAGCCTGAAAAGGTTAAGGTCAGATCAGTCTCTTGAAATCTATGCAAATGAAGAGCTCCAATTGGAGAATTGCTTGACCAAGAACCATATATGCTAGTAATTCACGATAAGGATCAAGAAGATACTTCTCTCAACGAGTCTAACGAACGGAGTAGCTATTAAGATACTGCACTTTGTCTTTTTCCTTAACCAAGGACATGACATCCCATTTCTTAAATGACAATCTGGCTAAGAATAAAAACATTTTAATAAAGTTTAAAATTGATATTGAATTCTCATTCTTATAAAATGCTCATTAATTTTATTTTATTCATGGTTAGTGAAGACAAACATTTTTAGCACATTGCTTTTGTTTTGCCGTGATTTATTTTTTTTTCCTCTTTTTGCTAAGCTTAAGACATGAGATCCTTGTGTCTTTTGGAAAAATAGTGCTGCTAATTAATTTATTTAACGCTACAAATAGAATGGTGAGATTTATATCCCTTTTAAAGCCTATTTCAATTACCCCGCAATTTTTTTACCAAAAAAAAAAAAAGATACCCTACATTATTAAAGTATAAGAGGACAAGGTTTTCAAAGCAGAAATTATTAATTCACACTTCTCTTACAAACTTGCTATTTCATCCTCTTATGCGCCCACCCATTTTCTTTTTTTATACAGTGCTAGAGTAGCTATTCAAAAATTTTACAATTAAACTCATGATTCTAAATATCGATATTTTATCCCTGTGATTCTTGTTTATATTATGTAATACCCAGTCTAGAGGAAAAATGGCGGGCTTCTCATCGTTGATAGTGTCTACAGCCGATAGCTACATTTGATAAAAGGTCTAGTTGGCAAATTGGAATCCGATCCAAACGAACTTGAGTATGAGGACATCTGAAAATTGACCAAAAGAAAAGACTGGGCATCTATCACTCTACCTTTTGTTGTTGAGCAAATTCTACACCCATTCTTTGCAACCATTATATGGCTGAACACCATTCCACTGAATCAGCTATACTTAGGGTGCATTTGATCTAGAATTTCCATTACTGTAAGTGAAACAAGAAAAAAGTCGGAAACATTCATAAATCATGCAGACACTTAAATTCTGTGGAAGCAACCAACTATTTCCGATGATAGTGCATTTTCACCTAGCTTGTCAGCTTGAAACCCAAAACAGATTCTGTATGAAAAACATACTCGAATACCATGCAAGAGATAATTAAGCAGACTAGTTGACAATGCACTTTGCAAAAGAAGGTATCATCCGATCAAAAACAAGTGCATTTGATCTAGAATTTCCATTACTGCAAGTGAAACAAGAAAAAAGTTGGAAACATTCATAAATCATGCAGACACTTAAATTTCTATGGAGGCAACCAACTATTTCTGATGATTCTGCATTTTCACCTAGTTCATCAGCTTGAAACCCAAAATAGATTCTATGTGAAAAACATGTCCAAATACCATGCAAGAGACAATTAAGCAGACTAGTTGACAATGCACTTTGCAAAAGAAGGTATCATCCGATCAAAAACAAGTTCGCAAGTAAGGAATATGCTTAACTTAGGAAGTTTACATCCAGGTTCTAAGCATATCAACTTTAAGACATGTTTGTACGGTAGAAAACAGATATTCAGGCAATCAAATTAACTCTGAAGGGTACCATTTAAATCGATTGACAGTAACTAGGCTATACATCTTGGCAAACTTCTCACATCAGATTAAAAGAGGTGTGTTTGAGGTTAGCTATGGCTGAAACAGTAGCTGTAAACAGGGGATTACTTCAAGGCTTTTAACATGGATAGGCAAGTTCTCATCAGAGAGATATTGGCACCGGGAATCTGATTGAGAGAAGATTTGCAAATGACTTGTCTACTAATAATTTTCAATCAGCTACATCTTCCAAACATTGCATATGACCCATGCTCACTGTTATAACAACAATCTTATTCTCTCTAACATGAAACTATGCAATAATTAAGGCTAGTTTTTGAGCTCTGCTGGTGGAATTTGAGCAAGGTGGTGCTTTATCTGCAAGATGCGTCCTCTTGCTTGATGCTGTATTCAGAAAGGCAATGAGCTAGCTCATGTTTCCTACAATACTTTTGACTTCTAATCAGATTCTTAAGAGCAGCATAAGTATCAATCTCTAGCTCTAAAAGTCGAGTTCTCACGGCTTATTTTTTTCCCCCAAAATTTTTCACTCATACTCTTGCTTCTTCCTGATAATCAGATTATTAAGAGCAGCATAACTATCAATTTCTAGCTCTAAAATTCAGAGTTTCATGGCTTATTTTCCCCCATAAAATTTTTTATTCATACTCTTGCTTGTCCACAACCCTTCCCCCATTTCCCTGTACTTGAGCTTCTTCTTTCAAAACTAATAATTAAACAGAAAGACATTGTCTGTAATCTATATTAGCTACTTTAAGTACTGCTCAAATTACAATGAAACAGATCCTATTTCACTCGTTTTTAACTTTTAAGTCAACAGAATCTGAGTTAAAATAATTGGTGACTTCTGGACAATCTCAGGAATCATGACATGTTAGATCATGGTAGTGTCCGAGAGATGAAAAATCATACTGGAAACACATGTCATACCCCCAATTTAGTAAGCACATGCCTTCATGTATGCAAGAAGAGACAATTGGAACTAATAAACAAGGAAAGAGATTTCTTTATCAAGAACACTGCCCATGACATATCAGAAAGCATAATTTCCTTATAGTTAAATCATATTTCTTTGAAGATGGCTATAAATTCCCACAAACTTTAAATGAGAGAGAGACTTGATAATGGGTATAATTTCATTACAGACATCAAACATAACATTACAGACATCAAAGCATCTCGCCGCAGTGGGAAAAGGCAAGGAAGAAGAGATGAAGAAACAGGTGGGAAAAGGAAGAGGAAAGAACAAACCCATGTTACAGAAACTTGTAGCATTTCCCAGAACAGTAAATTTTTTACGGCAAAAAAAGAAAGGAAATGTCTAACAAGTCACATAGAATTTTTTAAAAAAAAGAAACAGAGGGGAAAGAAAGAAATAATATAAACTTGACTTCATGACACTTCCTAAAACTCGACTTTCTACAATTTAGATATGGAAGAGGACAGAAAAGGTGGAAAATTAGTTCCATTTTTCATGGTTATGTGTTGCAATATTCAAAGTGCAACAACAAACGGAAGTACTACGAACCTACATCAATAGTAATTAAAATATGATTCATAAACCTCCAGTAAGCTTTAGTTGTCAATTGTAATTGTCACAATTTCAAAGTGGCGCTAAGCAGATACCAAGTCAGCAATAAAAGCAAGTTCAGATTCTGACCTAATTCATTCCTCAGAGCTACTTGATGCAACAACAGATTGAGCCGCAGCCTCCACATTTATCATTTGCACAGTCATAATATACTTCCTTTATACCTAAAAATGGCTAAGAGTCATATATAATTCATGAGTAAACAAATTTTACAAAAGTTTAGTTTTAGTTCAGTATGATCAACAGATGTACCAATGATTGATGATGCTGCTGCACATATTATGCATAGTTCACGTCACATAAAGGGAGCATGCTGAATACTTCTCTGTACTTCTGCAGACAAAAATCTAGTCCTCTGCCACTGTTCAAGAAGAACATCAAGAGCTTCCATTTCTACACACCTTGTTGCCTAGGAAAGCGCAAGGAGAAAAAATAAAGAAAGCATATCCAACTTAGGAGCTTGTCAGATAGAAAGTTGCTCTTAGTGTACTTTCAACATAAATTTAGGAAATGCATTTCATGAAAAATGTTTGCACCTTCACGTTTATTCATTTATCTCTTTTACTCTTGCTTAACGTTTGAGTCCAATAGTTTATCTTTAAATCGATGCCATCTCTAAGTGCCATTGCCTTGTTCCTCTCAATGTCGAGAGCATTAACAATGCAAGTAAAAAATAGTTCACCAAAGCAAACAATAACAACACATCTATAACTCGTCTATTTCCTCTTCAAATCGCCTCTTTCGTATCTGCTCCATGTTGACTATACTTTCAAGGCTTGAATTGTGTTCATCCTTGGCTTTGTATGTAGGCTAAGTGAGGAAGATTGTTGTATCCTAGGGATAGGATTTTTGTCACAGCCAACTGCATTAGATCATGAATCCTATTGGAAGAACCACTGTTTCCAAGACAGAATTATCTATGCATCTTATGCAGAAATTTCAGTTCTTTCTTCAAATACCGACAACACTAAGAGTCTAAGAGAGGATCTTATGCGTGAAGCATGGACAACTATCTTTGCTCCTCAATGTCAAGGTATGGACATTGTTTGAAGAGTATTCTCCTTACTAATAGCCATTCGATCTAATTTCTAGTACTCAAGCATTATATTCTCTAAAATTTTATGTGAAATTGCAGTTATCCTCCCTATACTTGAGATTTTGCAAAGTTCCTCAACTCACTTCTCATAACTTTAGAATTTTACAACTCAAACTACAACCTTTTAATCAAGACAAGTGAAGCCACCATAACAACTTGCTCCCAGGTAATGTAAAGCAATAAATACGTACTCAGAACAATTTATAACTTTGCAATCTATTGAGGTAATCAAGCACTTACTAACATATTCAAGCATGCTATTCAGGACAATCTACAAGCACTGAACATTCTGGTCCAACAGCTTGCAAAGGCTTTATTTCTATTTAAAATATAAATATCATTCCCCTACTCTTTCTCTCCTCATTGAATCTTTTTCTTTGACTGTCCTCAGTCCAAATTCAGATAGAGAACAATGGCAAACGAGAAATGTGAAACATTGTACAGAGTAAAGCAAGATTCTTGCTATTGTTAGCCATAATCGTACTTTATGAAAGAATAATGGGAACAAAACCATTAAGAGCCTAATAATGCATAGAAAATTCCACCTTTTAACAGATTTGTTCAGATGTACTATTTTATCACATATTAAAGAAATAATGTGATACTGAGGGTATCAATTCAAAACAACAACAAATTGCTGTTGGTCAAAATTTATAGAAAGGGGTAAAGAAGCAATGTTAGACATACATTCCGTTTCTCATTAGTCCCGTTTCTTCCTGCTGCAATAAGGCACTGTTTCTCACCAATCACACAGCTGTTCAATCAAGGTATAAAATAAATAATGTACAATGTGAAATCACTTACAAATTAAGACTGAAAATAAAGTAACATATCTGAAATGCACCTGGTTATTGAAAATCAGTTCCTTACCCAACTGGAACTTTGAGGCTGTCCAAAGCAAGCTTTGCCTTATATTAAAAATGCAATGTCTTAGGAGGAAAAAAAAAATATGGGTATAAGAGTCAGAATTTCTCTCATACTTGCATACAGGCAATTCAAGGGAAAATGAACATCAAGTCGCCAGCAGTAGAAATATTTCAGCATCAACATGCAGCTACTAATGGAATGAATCCATCTCTCATAGCTAGAAGATCAAGATTTTGCAGGTCCTGTGTTATATACTGGTCCCAAACTTCCAAGTAATGATTATGAATACATACTCATCCTGTAATTCAGATGCAAATCCCACCTAACACTCAAACTGATATGGCTCTGACAACAATAAAACAAAAACAACTAATTTGAGAAACTACATTAATCAGGTTTCACTCAAACATTCAAGAAGCATCCAGGAGTTTTAGCTTCTCGGTCATTTTCCTTCATAAAAGCTACGGCAACATAAGAATAAAAAGAAAATCCTAAACAGTTGCGAAGGCCTCAGAATTCAGAATCGACAATCAGCTACTTGTGCTTTGTCTCTATTCTACTGAATAGCTTATGCAAACTCCATGTTTCTGGTGATTATTTCTTGTTCATATCCACAGTCTACAAGGCAAAAGAAAATAACTACCTAACCAGTTATCCATTGGCACAACCAATGTTCATATTACTCTCACACTCCCAAGTAAATTTGGTTTTCAAGAAGTGATTAAAGGACTCGACTGTCAAGCAACCTTTCCCGATGGCCATCTCACTGCATCTTCTTCATCCGCCTATGGTTTTGCCTCTTTCAAGCACCTCATAAAATATTGAGACAGAGCCCCCTATCCCAGTGATCAAAGTTTCTCAGAATTCAATTCTCCTTGCAAACCAATCACCTGCTGCACATCTGTATGATAAGTACATACTACACATCCACATTTTCTCTAGACAACTCAAAAGCACCCAGATGGGCTCAGTTTTTCGCCTGAAAAGGGGATTGAACCAACCCATGTACACCCTACATCCCATTATTTCACTCGTCCCTCGCTTGTTTTTCCTTTGAACCTAGACTTCACCTACTTCTTTCAATAAATTGCCACCTACGGAAACAAAGAAAAAAAAGCCACACCTTCCAGAGTTCGTCGCTGATTTTGCAGCGTGTAACGTCCATAACCTGTGAATTCACTACAGAGCATCCACAGACTAAACTTATGAAGAAACATTACTTCAGCGTATCTCGAACAAATTCAACTGACACATTCTTCAAGTTCCCGCGCAATTGCAGCACCAACCGAATCGAATTCAAAATCCAGCTCAAGTATCACATTAACTTAAAAAAAAAAAAAGACAAAAATTCGGACGTGCCTAGCATTACCTGATCTATAGCAAGCTGCACGAAGCCTAGAACGTACCTCAGGAGAGAATCGTCATCAGTTTTCATGGCTTTGGTCGGCGGTGGTAGTCCGTCGTCGTCAAGTTCAATAGGGACTCTGTTTCAGGAAGACGAACATCTTCTTCATCTTCCATTTCGTCGGAGATCACTGGTGTGGGGATTGAAGATGAGGCGTTGGTGGAGTCGGAAGTTTTGGCTATGGCGGATGAGAAAAAGGAACGAGGAGCTTTACAACAACGGGAAAATCAAAGGAAAAGAAGAAATAAAAAAATGGTTCAAGAGGGGACGATGGGAGCGCATATTTAGACGGAAGGTTAATAGTTGATAAAGATGAATATTGATTTCGATACGCTCCTTTTATTTCATTTCACGAAAAATTCAATGTTTATAATTCTCAAAAAGTTAAATTTTGAAAAAAAAATGACATAACAAAAATAACTATGCCCTCATGATTGTTATGAAACAAATGTTCGCATTTATTTATAATAATAGTAAAGTAAAGGAAGAGCGATCGGGATCGCTCCATGATTCCGCATGAGTACAAAGAAAAGTGGATGCACTGAAAATTGAAATTAGAACTTGTCAAAAAAGAAAATTGAAATTAGAATAAAGGAAATGAATTGAATAAAAAATACATGGAAATGAAAGTGTAAGGAAAGAGAAAGTAAAATTGAAAACAAAGATAGAGAAAACTCACGGAGAATGCTCGTGGGTGCATGCGTCTCTGTCTTCTGTAATGTGCCTTCGTCCTCTATAATCCATGGAAGTTGTATCTTTCTCTTCCAAAATTGTTCCTCCTACCAGCATCAAAATGCACATCCCAGCCCCCCTCCCTCTCATCTAACTCTCCAGCCACAACCTTCAAACTCGTTTTCTCGATATTAAGTCAAGAAGTAGGTCCAGCTCCTCTCTGCATGTCAGCGGTAATTGAAGTGACACATAAAATACCTCAATGGAAATAGATGGATAACTAACAGCATGTTATTGAGGAAAGAAAATGAGAAAAACCAGAACAGAAAAAATGCATTGTAATGAAGATCAGCTGAGTTCACTTACCTACGCATCAATTGCTTCCTTAGCAAGTTCCCATCATTCTAACAACAAAAGCTGCAAGCCAACACCACCATTCTCATTTCTGCTGGTCAAACTAGAAATCAACAAAGTCTTGTCTCGGATGCCTTGAGTGAGAATAAATTCGTGATTTCTTTTTGATCCTATATGACTATGTTCCTCAGTACCCATTCGACAATCTTGCAAGTCCTCATGTCGATTTGCTCCGCTCAAATTATCTTCATGCATAAGTGAACTCTCCACTGGTGAGTCTATTGATTCATGAACAACTTCGTAGAGTAAGGCTGGATCTATCAGCTGATTATCTCGAAGCTCAACCTTGAAATCGTCCCCTAGTTGCTTGCATAGTATTCGAAGTCCCCACCTTTTCACTTTTATCGATTTGGTAAAGCTAGACTTTACATATTTCCCATCAATTTGATCAGAATCAACCACTCCGCACAACTCATATGGTGTGATATATTCAAGGTAGATATGTTCCAAATGCAATGGATAGGGGAAATATTCAGATATGTTATTTTTCTTTACACCATTAACAAGTACTAAAATCTCATCCCCAGATTCAACTTTATCAAGAACGACACAAAGTGCCAATCCAAGAATCTTGTCATATAAGTCCTTTGAAACCATGAGAGATATAGAATCCTCTTCAATAGGAAAGACCCACTGTGGCATCTCTCCTTGAGGGAGAATTATACAGTAATTTCGCTAATACTATTACAAAGATAGACCGGAAGAAGGTATCCAAGTTAGTATCAGCACCCAAATCATCCATTGATCCTTGCTTGCATTAATACACGAGTCTCATGCGATAGAAATCATTCCAATAAAAGTACAGTAGCCAGCTACATTACATGCATATACATATAAAAACACTTTGTATTTGTATGTTTACCTTAAGTCTTTAATCTTGTTTTTTCTACTATTGCAATATACAAGCATGAAATGGACCCAGCATATACTCCACATCAATATGAGAGAGAGAGAGAGAGAGTATCTAACCTCACCCTGTGAGTCAAGCCTATCAGCCCAGCCTTCACGGATAAATCGATGAATTGAGGACAAATCTTCATTTTTTTTTGTAGAGATTCACAATTATCCGCATAAAAATTCGAAAACGGGGGAAGCCCGGGAATCTTTTGTAATTGATGGCAATTTTCAACATTCAATAAAGACAAATGATCACGCTTTTTCATGGATGGAGGAAGGGCAATAATATTGATCTCCACTAGTTTTAATCTCTCCAAGAGGGGAAAACAAGAAAGATTCTCAAGAAACTCTACGTCGGACATATTACATCCTGTAAAGTCCAATTGGTGTATATTTGGAAGTCCGGTCTTCATGCACGGATCAGCTGAATCCTCATACTTTGGAAACCTGACTAAATTAGTGCAACCACAAACTTCCAATTCTTTAAGGTTTTGTAACTTATAAATGCTAGACGGAAGACTAACTAGGTTCTTGCATCTATTCAAATACATTGTCTTTAAAAAGACAAGATTTTCTATTGATGCGGGGAGTTCTTTAATAGCAGTCCCTTGTAATGGAAGCTCGACCAGGAGTTCGAGTTTATGTGGAATATCAGGGAACCTTTCAAACTTTGTGCAATTTGTAAGATTAAGAGTTCGAATATTTTTTGACTTGAGCTGATTTGGAAAAGCACTAAGTTCATAGCACCCCGAGAAATTTAACACTTGTAACTTTTTAAGATATGCAAGGGACATGTGGGCTTCTACCAAGTTTTTGCAATTATGAAAATCCAATTCCTCGAGATTTGGAGTATATGAAAGGTCAGGAATACGAACCAGCTCCTCACAATAACTAAAAGTAATGTACTTCAAATTTTGGAAATCCTGCAAATACAACGAAAACAACTTGTGATAAACATTCTAAAAGAACAAAAAGGGGTGTTTGAATGATGATGTTGCTTCCTTACATTTAAACCATGGGATTCCCATTTGAGAATAGGTCACTACTAAAGCATATCCAGTATTGATCTTTCAAGAAATTATTATATATTAGCTCATTAATCATAAATATTGGGCAATTTGTTTATTTAATGTAGAGGTGATTTGCTGCAAAGTCCACAAATAGGCATATGCTAGTTGTTGTACATAGACGGGGAGTCATACTTGTGAAATGATGGTGAAACAATATTGGAAGTCATTCACACTGTACATAGTTTTATATATTGATCATTAATAATATCATAATTTATTTTTAGGGGCTTAGCTTGATTGAGGTTTTCAAATTTGGCTATGCAGCATGTGGGGGAGATTGGGTTTCTCAAGGAAAGGATATGTCACATAACACATCCTTCACTATTATATGATCAATATTAATCGGGTGAATATGTCATAACATATGCTGATGCCACAACACTCTTCATGTGGAAGGAAGCAAGGAGCTTTGGTAGACTAGGCAACTCGAAACCTACTATACAATTTCTGAGTAAAATTTCTAACCTATTAATTGACTTTTCATTTAAAGTTACTGTAAACTGATTTCTTATAAATTATATGTTGTATTTATTTATTACTAAACACTTTCAAACTTTACCGGTAATTACTAGAATATATTGGGGGCAAAGCTTGCACAAAGTGATGTCATGCGGCACGCGCACGACTAGGCTTTATCAATGATAACTCCTTTCTTTTTACATTTTAGATATTATTTGAACAAACTGAATAATATATAGGTACATAATATAAACATATTCAAAAATAAAATTCTGTTAGACAATTATAAAAAAATACAATTAATACCATTAAAAATCCCAAATTAGTATGTGGATTTACTCTAAACTAATTTTCATTTCACAAAAATCCTAAATTGGCACCACTATGACACAATCACCTAGACTAATTTTCTTCAAACAAAAGAATCTCAATTTGGTACTCCCCACCAAATCTACCATCCATTAGCAGACAAAAATTAATTTGGGATAAGACTATGTCACGTGTCATGGATGTGGCAATCACAAAATTCAAATGAAGTGTCATGTGGCGAGCATGTGAATGTAGGCCACATGACAAAACTATGCCACACATCATGCAACATGACAACCATAGGAGCATAGTGAAGTGCCACATGGGCAGGTGCGAGGTGGGCCATGCGACAACACTATTCCACGTTTGATGTCATATGGCAATCACAAATCCAAAGTGAAGTGCCATGTGACTAGCATAGGAATGAAGACTTTGCTAGGTTTGGCTTTAACCATATATCATAGATAAATAGGGGATATGAATACTTTCACAATATATTTGCATAAAGATTTATAAACTTTAAGGGTCTATTTGGCAACTTGCCAAACAATGATAATTTTTGTTCTTTTGTTTCCGGAGTAGATTTGGAATAGAAATCCGTTTAATAAAATTTTTGTTCTTGAGAACAAATTTCTATTTTTTTATTCCCAAAGGTAAATTTGGAACATAATCGAGAAGTTAACAAAAGTTGATTCTTTGTTTCTAGGAATAATTCTAGAATCAAGCACCTATTTTCTCTCTTTTTGTTTCTTTTTTCTTGTTTTTCTTCCCTCTTTCTTCTTCTTCAACCGCTGCTGCCGTCACCGTTGCCATCCACTGCCATCCGGCGACTAGCCCATTGTCGCTAGTTGCTAGCGACCAGTCCAGTGAGTTCGTTGGAGGCTTACCAGGCCAAGGCGAGCTCTAGTGAGCTCGCCGGGGTCTCCCCCGGCCACCAGCGAGGCTTGACCTTGCCCAGATTTGGTGAGGTCAAGCTCGCTCAGCCATTGATGGGGCTTGACCTCACCGATCCACCACGAGGTCAGCGTCGCTTGGCCAAGGCAAGGCCGACCTCATGGTGGCTTGGCGAGGTCGAGCCCTACCAACGACTGGGCAAGCTTGGCCAAGCCTCGCCCAGCTACATGCGAGGCTCGGCCAATGAGGCATGGCCTCGCCAAGGGCTGGCGACACTCTAGTGAGGTTGCCGGCCCTCATCTAGCTAGTCACTAGTCATCCTAAGGCCGGCAATTGGCCACCTTGAAGAAGAAGAAGAAGATGAGAAAGAAAGGAAAAAAAGAAAAGAAGAAAAAAGGAAAAAAATGATTTGAAGTAGAAATTGAATGGTGTCAAATGCAATTCTATTTCGGGAATTGAAATTTTGGATAGTTATCAAACGACTTAAAATGCTTATAAATTATTCCCGGAAAAAATCAAAAATAATAATTTTTTATCAGAAATTGTTCCCGGAAAAAAAAACGTTACCAAACGCGCTCTAAATTTTTTTTTTGAAGTCATGCAAGGACAATGAATGAACTTTGAAAAACATTCGGAAGAAAATAAAAATTTCATATACTCATTTCAAAATTTGGCTTTGACTTTCTATTAAAAACTAGTGGAATACCCCTACTGGATCACTCACATTGATTTAGTTGTGCACATTACTAGGCAAAGTTCCTAATAAAAATTCTATTATGTCCCCTTTGAAGTGCTGCTCTTCAAGAAATGATTTAAGCAACTAACAATGCCTTACTTGCATTCAAACCTTTGACTCAACTAATTTTATTGATGCTAGGCAAATCCTCGCCATTTAGGAACGTGCATTGAGTACGTGGCCTACCACCAAACCAGCCATTTCTTGGGTGTTTTTATTTCTACATACATATCAACAGCTAGGTTCATCATAGTTTTATTTCCCTTTTGTTCGATCATTATACAATTTTTTCAAAAAAAAAATAATAATAAAGTTCATACGTAAACAACCGACAGAAAATTGCATTTTGAATTTCTTCACTAGGTAGATTTGATCTAATTTTGAAATATATCTATGTTAATAGTTAGAGATATTAGGTTTCAAAATTATGTAAACTTTATCTATACTATATATAAGGTAAAGATGGTCTCCTACTTTAAAAGATTTCAATCTTTTTTTTTTTTTTTTTATATTCCTTCCATCAAGTATCCTCAATTACTTATTCTACAGATATTATGTAATGGACATACACATGAAATTGATTATTTAATTTTTTTCTCTCACATATTTCAATATGAAAAGTCAATTTTCTAATGATGCAATGGCCTTTGTAAAAAAATTTCAAATCTCGCAATATCTTTCTCTTTCCACATATATGTATAAAACTTCTTTCTATTTTGTATTTTATTAACAAAAATGTTTCCATTGAGTATTTCTAACGAAGTTTTTCTTTTACGTTTCTTAATGTCAATTTTGCTTCACTTAAAAATATCTCTAACGCAAGTAATTAGGATCATTTTGATAGAAAATAGCAAAGTGGTGCTTGAAACAGAGGAACACCACTTCCTTTCTTGTACTAGTACATATAATACCCATCTATATCTACAAATTAAGTAGATAATAAAAAGGTCTAAGTTGGTAATGCTTACCTTAAATTGTTTTAGGCCTCCTATGACATTGCCTTTACTCATATCAAGCCCCACTAATTTCTTTGGACCAGGGGAAAATTTTGGAATTTGGCGAGCACATCCAGGCCATTCAAACCATCTGAGCTTATTAGGAAGGTATATAAGACCATGAGAAGAATCATGCACATTGTGCAAGATGAGCAATCTAAGCCTTTTCAATTTTGTAAAAGCATCAAGATTGATACACATCTCCGTTCGCTTAGGTAGTGCCAACACTATGGCTTTTACGGCACAATTTACCTGTAAATACATGACTAATTTAGATTATGCATTTTCAGTAAAAAGAGTAAAAAATGTAGCAAAATTTTGATCTTATTTACGAGTCTTACCATGTCACTTGACAAAACATCAACGACGTCATCATACAACCATAGTTATACAACCATAGTCTGCTGCGTCTTCCAGGATCATCTCGACATTCTTGGTTCACAATATCCATACCCATCGCTTGAATTAAGTCATGCACTTCTAGGATTCCAAACTCAATGCTTATCAAGGACCTTTTAATGAGAGTATCAAATCCTACAATTGTCTGAAGATCACAACTGTCGAGAACTTTCTTTGCATACTCTCTTGTCCTCCCCTTAAAAAAGCAGGCAATGTGGAGAAAGATCTCTCTCTCATTTTCATCTAGTCCATCAAAACTCACTTTGAGCACATTATTAATGTTTTTGTTAGGACTCTTTGAAAGTTTTTCTATTGTACTTTCCCAAACATCTTCTGTTGTACCACATAATAAGGAACCTAGCACCTCAAGTGCTAAAGGAAGGCCTTTAGCATATTTCAGAGCACTATCCACTAGATATGTTCTAATTTTGTGTCTGAAAAGTGTGTTTACTAAGCAGCTCATGAGCTTGACTATTATCCAGTGCTTTAACTTCATACACATGATCTTCATCTATCTGGCAACAAGTTAGCAATTGTTTATCTCTTGTAGTAATGATGATCCTACTTCCATTACCAAAACAGTCGCCTTCTCCTACTAAAGCATCCAATTGTTGCAAGGAATCCACATCATCAAGGATGAGGATAACTTTTTTGTGACCAAGTCTGTGTTGTATTAGATAAATACCTTCATCGACATTGGACACTTTTAATCTTTTTGGCGGTAATAATATATTGTTTAGTATTTTTTCTTGCAAAGTAGCTAACCCTGCTATCTTTTGAAGTTTCTCGAACATTTGCTAGAAAACATGCACCCTCAAATTTTCTGAACATGGCATTGTAAAGAGCTTTTGCTAAACATGTCTTTCCTATACCTCCCTTTCCCCATAATCCCACCATGAGAACGCCATCATTAGACTCAAGTTTTAATATCGATTTCAACTTAACAACTTGGGAATATATGCCAATCGGATGCTTAGCAACACGTAAAGGACGGTCTAGGTAAGTGGAGATCTTATTCACAATTTCTTGTATAAGCTTTGACTCGTCCCTGACAAAAACAGAAAAACAAGTTGTAGAATCATTTTAGCGATTTGAATAAACAAATAACGAGAGCACATTGCTAACAATGACAAAGCAGTGCTCATATTTTCAGATAATGACAGCCAATGTATTCCCTCCGAAGCGAACTAGAACTCCAAAAGCTCGACACCAATTAAAATAAGTTCCAAGGTTTTAACCTTCAGTTATCCAAGTGACTTGTGTTCTCTTGATTTATACATGACAATTTACATGACAAATATGTGATTTATTTATACGCTTAATCAAAGCGCTCCTTAGATCATTAAACGGTGATTATAATTTTGATTCCAAAATTATTAAATACCCTGAAGCACGATGTTATTGCCTTTAGGTGGCCTGTAAACAGTAATCATCCTGTATCAAGCGTTGTGAACTTTTTCCTTCCAAAGAAATGGGGAAAGTGCAATAATACTACTAAACATTTTGTCCGTTGGTCAATCAAGTTTTAATTTTTTATTCTGTTCAAATGAGCCAGTGAAATTTTCAGCCGATAAAGTCCCAGTGTCGATTTTCTATTATTGAAAAAAGCCAAGTTTCTGTTCTATGAAAAGCCACATGTGATTTTTTGAACTAAAAATACCAGCTGTAACGTGTTTAGACTTGGTCGACCAAAATCGAAAATCTACGGAACTCAATTTTACCAAAATGAAACGAGAAGACCTCAATAGCCCATTGATAAAATTTCTAGAACTTTTATTACTCCTTGAGGAGGGCAACAAGGATCCAAAAGACTTTACCAAAAAAAAAAAAAAAAAAAACAAGGATCCAAAAGAAAGAGCCACAAACCTTACCCGAATGAAACAGGGCTTAGCAAAAGCTAAAGGCATAATTCTATCATTTGATGCCCAAAATTAGATTTTTTTTTTCTCATGCTGGTGAATTTTAATAAATATTGGTAATTGTAAAAAAAACTGCCATTAAAAAAAAATCGGTGATTTTTTTCTTTCACATAACTTGTTAGTGACTTACCAATAGTTTCATAAAATCACCAACTGCTTGCTATAAACTGCACATTACCCATTTCATACAAACTAACAAAATTTGATTTGCATAACTTACAGCCTCGAATTTACTAATTTTTATTTGATATTACTAACATAATTAGAGTGACTTACCATCTTTGATAATGTTAGATAATGACTTACTAGTTTTGGATTACCAAATCTCACTTCAATGTTTACTTGTTCTACTTATCAATGTTTACTTGTTCTTTTAATTTACCAACTTTTCTATTGGGTTCCTAGCTCTCATTTGAGTTTCTTACTTACTCATTGTTGAGATTGTCAATCTTAATTTAAGTGACTTACCAAATTTTCTTCAATTAAGTTACCAACTAATTTTACGTTAACAATTCTCGTTTGAGTTACTTGTCAAGTTTATTCTTCTTTTAATTATCAATTTTTCTTATCTTTTGCCAAATTTTATTTATCTTTCTTAACTACACTTAGATTCACCAATTCTCTTATGGAATTACTAACTTAAACTTAACAGACATAAGAATTTTCAGGAATCATAAGATGAAGCATCTATACTTATAAGCACGTGTGTGTTATTTTTTTTTTTTTTTAATATTCATACTTAATTGTAAAGATTACTTTTCTTATAGAAAAAATGGACTCCACTCTACTTACCCATTATTCAAGTGCCACCCAGACAAATTCCCAGCATCGGAAAGAGCTTTCTTCCATCTCTTCACTTTCTCAGAATCCTTCCCAAACTTAAACTTGTGCTTAGCCAGAGATCTCTGATAACTCTTTTTGCCCTCTCTCACTTCTCTCGGGTCCACTTTATAAAACACTGGTAGAACAATGAGGTTCTTTTGCTCCTTGCACTCTATAATCTTCACCAACTCTTCCAAGCACCACCTTGAGGAAGCATAGTCCTCAGAGAAAACGATGATTGCAATGCACGATTCTTCGATAGCCTTCATAAGTACCGGCGATATTTGATCTCCCTTTTTCAATTCCTCGCTATCCCAGAAAATGTATACTCCATTTTGGTGTAAAGCTTGGTAAAGATGGCCAATGAAGTTGTTGCGCAAGTCCGCACCTCTGAAACTCAAGAAGACGTCATAAATCTTTTTGGGTTCCAATGAAGAAGCCATCGGATGATGGAGTTTACCAATCGGCAACGACTATTTGCTGAAAATTTGATACTCTGTTTTCAGGTACTTCACCCCTAGGTAGCACCGACACGTTGCCGGAGCTTCCGAGACACGTCGACACACGCTCGGACACGCTTAGCACCGACACGTTGCCGGAGCTTTCGAGACACGTCGACACACGCTCGGACACGCTTGGACACGTTCGGACACGCTTCGACACGCGTGTCCGAAAGGGTGGAGGCCGCGAGTGAAGGCGAGCCCGCGACGGCGAGAGACGGCCAGAGAAAGAGAAAAGAGTGAGGCGAGGGCCTTGAGGAGGAACTTCACGAGGGAGGCACTCGTGGGGGAGGGCGGCGTCGTCGAGTGGGGCAGCGGCGGCGGCAAAGGGGAGGAGGAGGAGTTCGCGGCAGTGTGCAGCCTCTCCGTGCACAGGGACCGCGCGTTCCGCCTTCTTTTCCGATCCCTTCCATTGAAATTTTTTCTGGGTTACTCTCTTTTCCGCTCCTTCGGTGAATGCTGGTGCTTTTCTTGCGAATCTTTGATGCTTTCGGAGATAGGCGTCATGCGGCGAGGACTGAGGAGGAGGAGAAGAAGGTGCCGTGCTGCTAGGGTTTTGAGAACTGTGAAGGAAAATAAAAATTTAAAAAAGGGGCTTGCGTGTTGGAGGGAGGAGGAAATGACAGGAGGGAGGGGAAGGGACGGCTGTCAGGTGGTGGGGAAGGAAAAAAAGTGAGAAGATTTGGGGGTGGGGTCTGTCGGCGGAAAAAAGGGAGGGAGTTTGGGCCAGCGGGTATTTTTTTTTTTTTTTTGGAGGGAGAGGGGGTTTGATTTTAAAGAAATAAAAGTAAATTTAAAATAATGAAATAAAAAAAAACTTAGAATCTTATCGAAAATGTTGAATGATTAGTGTAAATTTATAATAAGTTCTTAGATTCAAATTAATTAAAAATAAAAATATTTATTTAATATATAAAGTGTCTTAACGTGTCGAAACTTTTTATTTTTGAAAAATGTCGTGTCACACCGTGTCGATGCAATCTAGGTTCACCCACCCCTTGATCTTTTTGCTGATTTATTCTTTTACTAAAGATGCATTACCTTTTTTGGGGGAAGGTCAACAGAGAAATAATATATTCGAACTTTAGAGAACGAAGACCGCATACAACTGTGTGACACGAGTTTCTTTGGGTGTGCATGGAAACGTTTCTTAGAAACGTTTCCGGAACACTTTCTTAGAAACGTTTCCGGAACACTTTCTTAG
The DNA here is from genome assembly GCA_017140165.1 of Eucalyptus shirleyi. Classification (NCBI taxonomy): domain Eukaryota; kingdom Viridiplantae; phylum Streptophyta; class Magnoliopsida; order Myrtales; family Myrtaceae; genus Eucalyptus; species Eucalyptus shirleyi. The sequence continues at coordinate 31,345,700 of CM029450.1, forward strand.
AAACGTTTCTGGAACACTTCTGTACGGATTTTGTTCCGGAACAAAAAAAGAACAAAACGCGTTTGGTTGCGTTTCTGTTCTTTTTTTTTTTTTTTGTTCCGGAACAAAATAAGAACAAAAAAAAGAAACATAAAAAAGTTGTTTCTTTTGAAAAGAAACACTTCTTGGAAGGCACAAAAGAACAAAAACGAAAAGAACAAAAAAACAAAACCGGAACAAAGGAAGAAGACCGGCTGAAGCTCTTCTCCTTCGTTCGTGCTCGTGGCTCTCGTCGGCTGAAGCTTCGTTCTCGCGGTCTCCCTTTTCCGGTGTCTCTCCCATCTCTCCGGCGGCTCCCACTCGGCTGACTCTCTGGTGACTCCTCACTCCGGCGACTCCAGTTACATTTCTGGTGGTCCTCCTTCTCCGGTCAGCGTTGCTCCCCCTTCGGCGCTCCTTCTCCAATCAGCGTTGCTCCCCCTTCGGCGCGACAGATCTGGGACGGCTCGCTCGAGCCTCGAGCGGGCGTTGCTCGCCCAGATCTGCCGCGTCGAAGGGGGAGCAACGCTCGCTCGAGAGCGAGCTGCAGCTCGATCTGCAGCTGCTCGAGCTGCAGCTGCTCAAGTTGCAGCAGCTCGCTCGAGCTGCAGCTGCTCGAGCAGCAGCTGCTCGAGCTGCTCGAGCAGTAGCTCCAGCCGCAGCTCCAGCAGCTCGCTCGAGCTGCAGCTGCTCGAGCTAGCTGCATCTCGAGCGAGCTACAGCTCAAGCCTCGCTCGACGAGAGCCTCGCTCCTCGAGCAGCAACTCTAGCGAGGTGGACAGGCTGGTGATGTTGAATGGATAGGCTGGTGATGTCGTTTCCTTCGATTGTTATTTTGTTGTTCATGGTGATGTGGAATGGATAGGCTGGTGAAGCACGTGGCGAGGGCGTTCAACGACGATTTCACCACCAAGGAGGAGATCCAGCCGAAGTCGAGGTGTAGCGTGGTTGTGCGGCATCGTAAGAAGGTATAACTAAGGGTAATGCTGCCTTGTGTTGGTTGAATTTCATGGTACATTCTATATGTAGCATTACTATGTACTTCTTATAGCTGAAAATGCAACTTATGATCTGTTTTACATAAGTTAGTTCAACAATTTTCAGTTTTGTCATTATATAGTCTTCTTGGCTTGCATCTCTTGAGAATGATTTTGTGTTTGGCATATATAGTATTATGTTATTGATTTAACTCATAACTCATATGTTGCTCAATCGATGAAAGATTAAATGGCATCTGAGAGACAGACATGCAATGCGAAGTGGACCGAGTCTGTAACCAACATATTTATTGGTTTGTTGGTGGATGAGGTCAAAAAGGGAAATCGGACCACTTCTACTTTCAACAAAGCAGGGTGGAGGAATATACATACTGAATTCGTTAGACAAACATAATGCCAATATAGCATGGTCCAGATGCGGAACAAGCTAAACAAACTGAGAAAACAGTATAACAGTTTTCAAAAACTTATGTCTCAGTCTGGATTCGGTTGGGATAATGTCAATAAAAGAGTTTCTGTCGACGATCCAAGCATATGGGAAGATCATATCAAGGTATATTTTATTTTTTTTTAACTTTTTGGTCATTTTGATGTCATTATGTATATTAATTTTAAAATGTATGATTATATACCTCAAATGTCATTATTGTCAAAATTGTAGGAGAATGTAGAGTGGGCAAAATTCAGGAAGGATGGATTTCCCCAGTATCCCGAGCTATGTATTGTATTTGGTGGTACATATGCTACTGGGGAATATGGCATTGCAAATGCTGGAGATGGGCTGGGGTCGGAGGAAGATGACACTAGTGATGCCAATGCAGGTGCTGACAACAGTGGTTACAATGCATATGGTGACAACAGTGGTGGCAACGCCTATGGTGATGCTGGTGGTGGCCATAAAGATGACTTCGTTGATCACCACATTGATGAGAGAGTCTTTACACCAGAAGATGCTGGAACTTCAGCTCGAGGAAAGCACAAATTGGATAGGACTCCAACTACTAAGAGGAGAAGGAGGAGTACCAAAAACAATATTGATGACACTTGCAAAGCTATCCAAGACTTTTTAAAAGTTAAGTCCAGTCAATCTGGTAGTGCCTCTGCGACCTCTGGGGTTATGCCATCACCTGAGGATCCTTTCTCCGTCGCTGCTGTGATGGATATTCTGCTTACTATGCCTGAGATAGACCAAGATCTTTATAATAAAGCAGTGGATCGGGCATGCGATAGTGCTTCATGGAGGGTGGCTTTCATTAAATCCACACCTGAAAGGAGAATTGGACTTCTTTATCATCTTCAGTAGATTTATGAATTGAGTGGGGTAACATAGAGATTGTATAACTTATGTTATCTTTTAATATGTCGTTTTAAGTGTTGAGACTCTTCCTACTTATATGTAATGGCATCTTCAATTGGGACTATGACTTATATTATTGATGTTTTTATATTTTGTGATGATATAGGTACTATGGAAGAGGGATCAGATAGTATATGTAGTGAAGAGGTAGAACAAGTTCAACAATTCTTGGATGAGGATGATCTAGCCGTATTGCTAGCATGGTTGTGCACGGTTGCCATTGACGCGTCTGTGCATACAATAGAACCAATTAGGGACAGCAAATTATTAGGATCCGAATGGATAAGGGAGATTATTACTGGACATTCAGATAGGATATATGAAGCCTTCAGGATGGAAATGCATGTTTTTCTGAATTTATGTGATTTGATGAGAGTAAGAGGTTGGTTAAAAGATAGTCGATATATTAGAATAGACGAACAAGTTGGGATATTCTTATCTATGGTTTGTCATGGTAGCTCAAATAGAAATTTATGTGAGAGATTTCAACATTCTGGAGAAACGATCAGCAAGTATTTCAGCAAAGTGTTGAAAGCAATTATCAAACTTTCAAAAGAGATAATCAAACCACCGTCCTTTGATGTCATCCCTCAAGAAATTCTTATGGATCCTAGTCATAAGCGCTACTTCAATGTATGATTTCTATATCAACTTTATACCATCAAATACATGTACTTCATAATCTTTTATAATCTTAGATTGGTATTAAATTGACAGGACTGCGTAGGTGCTCTGGATGGCACCCATATAAATGCTATTATCCCGGTGTCTCAGCAGGTTCGATTTAGAAGCAGGAGAGGGACTACCACACAGAACGTGTTGTGTGTTTGTTCATTTAATATGAAATTTACTTACGTGTATGCTGGATGGGAAGGATCTGCCAATGATTGTCGAGTGCTTTCGGCAGCACTCAAAACTCCTCAATTGCAATTTCCCCGACCACCACTCGGTATTTACTTTGTTTATATTGACATTTGTGATTATATTATGGTTTAATATCATAACAAATTTTTATATATCATGTTATAAGGAAATACTACGTGGCAGATTCCGGTTATGCAGCACTTTCGGGATTTTTAACTCCTTTTAGAAGGGAACGGTATCATCTCAGCGAATATAGAGGGAGTGGGAGACGGCCAAGAACAGCAAAAGAGTTATTCAACTATAATCACTCTTCACTAAGAAATGTAATTGAGAGGTCATTTGGGGCATTAAAGAATCGCTTCACCATTTTGAGACATATGCCTCCATTTACAATTCGGAAGCAAGCACTTGTTATAATTGCATGTTGTGCTCTTCATAATTAGATTCGTGATCAAGATAGGATGGACAGAAATTTTTCCATGTATGGAGACCCGGAGTATCCATTTGGACCTACAGGAGGGGAAGTTGCAAATGATACATCCGCTGAGCAGTCATCTGGGATGAACAGCCTTAGGATAAGAATTGCAAATAAAATTGCAAGGGACACAATATGAATAAGATTTGTTGACTTTTGTAATATTGCTTTTACGTATTCACTGTGATGCAGTTGAACAATGAATTATATTACTTCATTATTGTGATGTCATGTATGAAGGGTTCATGTTGAGATGTATGAAATTTTCGTTTAAGGGCGCACATATGAGCATGTTGAAAATATTTTTCATTTCACACCCCATTTTTCAAAATTAAATTTATAAGCATTTAATGAGAATGAGAAATCAATATCAAGTTTTTTTTTGGTAAAAGAAATCAATATCAAGTTTATATGCTTTAAAACTAAAAAATAAAAAAATGTACTTGAAAAAATTTGATAGAAACTTTAATTACAAAATTTTCTACAAAATATGCCATATGATTATGCTAAAAATGTTTGTCTTTACTAACCATGAACAAAATAAAATTAATGAGCGTTTCATAAGAATGAGAATTCAATATCAATTTTAAACTTTATTAAGAAAAATTTTTAAAATAAAAATAAAAATAAAAATAAAAATAAAAACAGAAATTTTTTTGTCGTTTACCAAACGTGTTTTGTTTTTTTTCTATTCTAGGAACAAAAATTGACTCAGCTTCCAAACATGTTTCTGTTCTTTTTTTATTCCAAGAACAGTTTTTTTTACACTTACCAAACGCGTTCTTTTGTTCAAAAACCTGTTCCCCCGCAACGTAAACACTTTTTTTTTTCTATTCCCGAACAAAAAAAAGCAAACGTGTTTTCCATGTGCACCCTTTGTGGCCGACAAAAGTAGGGACTAATAAAGATCACAACCAGACAAACAACTTTAGGGCCGTGGATTCTTGTGATCTAGGTCATGGGCTCACCCATGAAGCCAACTTTTGTGGTCTTCCTCGAAATTTCATCCTCAACTTCCAAGAAGGAGCTTTTCCTTGCCGTATAGTAATTTACCTCGTGACCACTCAAGAAATATAAAAATATTACAATTTTTTTACTTCGTTTTCTTGCCCCCATTATCTTCTTCGTAACAACCCTGGAACCCACGCATACGAGAAAACCAAAACTTCGACAATGATTCATGTCTATTCTTTCTTGAACCAAAAATGACACGCTTCTTTATCAACAACCTCCAGTCACTAGACTGATGCGGCGGCCGCCGCCGTTGTTAGGGGCCACCGCCAGTCATCATTCCAATCACCAGTCACCCAACACTTACGGTCACATCCAATAGAAGGAAAGCTATGGACAAACCAATGAAAGAGATTAACGTTCAAGTCATCGATCTTGAGTTACTTCCTCTCCGGCAATCGCCATTGAACAGCACCAGGACACACATGAAAACAAGAAAAATCGTAGTAACTCTCGACCACACATCCAAATCTTAAGAAACAGGGTTGAAATGGGTGAATCGAAATTACCAATCATGATTTGAATCATGCTATGAACATATGAATGATTATAATCCAGAAGAAATTCCTCGAGTATGTCCGTCGTTTCAGTTAAGCATTTTCACAAACATTATGGTGTCCGTTTTTAACGCAACTCACAGAGACATTAACAAAGTGCTTATCTCAATCCAAACAAAGGAGACAACATCTTCGGGAGTTACAACTACTAACCAATACTTAATCACGGTTCAAATTTCATTCAAGCCTAACAACAACTCATGGACTCTGATTAACAGAATTGAGCAATAATGTGCAGGAAACACATAACAAAAGCACACTTAGATTCGGCCTCAGCAATGGCAGGATAATAAGAGGATAGTGGTTCACAATCAATGAAAGATTTCTATCCTATGATACACTTTCATATAATCTCGGAACAAACCAAAATCGGAGGCAAATCCAAACAAGTTTGGTTGTGGCAATTATCGAATAGGTGAAGCGATTCTCAAGTAAAGGGGACTCATGTATGAGATTTCAAGTGCGACTTGTTTCTGATCATTTCAATCAGCAAACATCAAACCCAAATAATCAAAACAGACTCATTAGATGCCAGTTTTCGAATAATCACGACCTTATATCTATACCTATTTCTTTACATATAAGAAGAACCGTAACAAGAGATACGATTGTAACTTTGTTCGAAATGCATATACCCCCTCGACCAGTGAGCAAATACAAGAGTAGAGATCCTCTGAGGTGTCAATGATGAAGAAGCCCACCGATAAGAGTAGAGTGAGCGGGAACTCAACAATTCAAGCTCCTAGATCCTGAAACAGAGTCAAACAGGGGAATCTTGACATGGCTCTACAGGCGAACTGGAATGCAAACCACGGATAGAAATGGTGAGTGGCGTTCGGAAGAGTTAAAACCAACAAGATAGAGGGAGATTATTTCGCTCACAGGATTTTTTCCGCCAGTGGTGCAGCTAAGACGGTGATATGCTTCTCCCAAGGGCGAACTTTCGTTTGAAAAATCTCTCTCTCTCTCTCTCTCTCTCTCTCTCTCGGATGTGAACGACGAAAATGGCCTTCCCTAAACCCGAGCGTGTAACTAGCATTTTAGACAGGAATTGTGAAAACGGTCAGAAGAAATCCTCGCGGTGAAAACATGGGCTGAGTCTCTTTCATGGGCTTTTGCATGGTCACAGTCGTTCTCCATTCAAGCTCAACATGCTCCTTTCTTTTCTTTTGTTTTTATATTTATACCTACGCATGAATTCTAGATAGAAAGTCATTGAATCTTAGATTATCATGGAGGAGTACTATCGCGACCTTTCTCGGGCGACCTATTAAAAGGAAAGTTAATGGGTTTACTAAGCCAAAGACTTAGCGCAAAATATCCCAAGCTTATACCAATTGTAACTTTAGGGTTTTAATTTAATCGATTTAACGTACAATTCAATTCGATTAGGAATCGTCGTTAATTTTTTTTTTTACTTGTATGAACCTGATATTCATAAATATGAGACTTACTTACGCTAGAAAAATCAAATGCACTTTCAGTACATTTTATTTTTAATTAAAAAATGTTATGCATGTTGTCTTGATCAATTTTAAACCTAGATCACTAACATAAGCTTCACGGGTCACGGGGTTACTTGAGCTTCTCATTAGATCTAGGTGCATCCATTCTTCCTGTTAAATCTCCTTTTGCCTTTGCACAACTTGGTAAGGTCTCTAAAGTCATGAACCTTTGCTCACCTCTTCTGCAAAAATATGAGAGGTCCCGTCATCTGGCTTGGCAAGGCCTGTCACTCTGAGCAAGTTGGCCACTAGTGAGGGTCTGATTCTAGATGGAACCATGGGTACACCATGACGGCACATTTTCTGGAGTTTTGCAGTGGGCTAAGGTGCGGGTTTGTGTCAAACCACAATGTGGTGAGGGAGCAATCATACTTCAATGCGTTCTTCGAGATCCTACTTGGCCAATCTATGGATTAACTTTGGGAGGTGTATATAATGTCACAGTATGAGACCATTGTCGTAGAACCAACATTAGCACCAAAGCATGGCATATTAATTCAATCAATCATGTGACTATGAGACAACAATAATAGTGTCTGGGGGAGTGGTTTTCTTTTTTCCTCATCTATAAATATATGAATCAATGAAATGCTGAGGAAGTATCGAAGCAAGAAAGATTATTTATGCTTCAATGTGCAGGAGCTTGTATTTTCATTGCATCTTTGCATAGATCTCTCTCTCTCTCTCTCAATCCCAAATAATTTCTCCTAGGTTTAGAAAGCCGTCTGTGAAAGCATATAACATTAAAATTTTAAAGGGGTCAAAAAAATTGGAACCAATGTTCAATCTGTTTGCAATGATTAGCATTTCTCCCAAATCACGAGAATTTTGTTTTTGTTTTTCTGATTTTCAGCTAGCACGTCATCAAATCTAATGAACAAGACGTTTCTTACATGCACAAAAAAGTCAAGATTGTGAAAAATCACAATGGGTTTCCAAATATATGGGAGGAGTGACAAAAACAATCCAATATTCAATAAACATGTCAAAATTGCGTATGAGCATTCTCTATCACCAAACTTTGCTAAATCAGTCGACGTGTAGGTACTAACGTAGGAATTGTCTTTTATGTGACATGGGTTTAAAGTTTGAACAAGACCTGATCACCGTGCGGACCTAGACGGGCTCGGGCCGAAGCTACTCAAGTTCGGACTTTCCAGGGACCTTCCATAGGCCCAAGCCCGCCCGATGCAAAAAAATGTGTTTCGGAAGCTTGCCCAGATACGCAACATTTATTTATATGTTTAATTGACAATAAAAAAAAATGAAACATGAGTGGAAATAATTACCAGAGAATTTGTGGTGTTTTACGTTACTATGCCCGTATGTGATGTATTTTTTTTTTCTTTTTCATATAAGAATTTGGCCCCTCTTTTTCTTTTAGTCTTTAAAATATTCATGCATCAAGGTAAGAAAATCGATGAAGATATTTTCACAATATTTTCGAGGGTTAGGCTTGAAAAAACAGTTTACCGTTTCACTCCATGTTTTGGGCTTGATAATGTAAGAAATTCAACAACATAAAATTGGTATACATAATTTAGAGATACCTATCCTTAAATAAAAAGCACGTAGCTGGTTTAGCCAAACATCATTCTTGAACTAATTAAAACAAATGAAATCGTACGAATTCGAGAGTAGGTCTTCCTGTCCTTCTTCTCCCTTGGACGGTCTCATTGGATAAACAGTAAGCATATGAAATTAGGAGAGGAGAGAGGACTATAACATATTTACATAGCATATTCTAAGAGAGCCATCTATCACAAGTCATTATTAAAATACTGACCTATATTGACCATTCTACTACGATCACTCTAACTAAGATGTGCTAAGCCCAATATAATATAATTACATGAACGAACTTGGTGATTTAGCATTGTCTCGTTTAATTAACTTTATAACAATCTGTTTCACAAACTAAAATATTGTGCAATTAATGTTAACCCACATTCATAAGTATTTTCAACATTCTTTCACTTGGGCAACGTTAATTGCAAGACATTTTTGAAAAAACTAAATTTTATAAAATAACTCGAAGGCTGCTAAAACATTAAACAACCACCACCAACAAAAACAACATCGAACCATAGCCATCATAACCCCTCTCTCAATCAATGTCAGACAACCATGACTACAAATGCTATATCCTATTCTATCGGGATGGGTCAATGTGGTGACATAGTCGAAAATAACATTTCTTCATGTGATCCATTAATGCTATTTTAAAGTCCGATCCTCCTTTGATTTCTATGTAAAACTGTATCCTTCAAAAAAGTTAGAGAAACTCAATTGACATTTATGCCTCATATGTCTCTTATGATATTAACCTTGTGGTAATATTTTATGTTATTTTCCTTGAAAGATATCCTTTTAGCAAAACCGTCATACCCAAGATGGCCATCCAATCTTGAGACTTCTTACTAGAATTAGTAATACCTTATACACATTTCAAAAAAAAAAAAAAAAAAAAAAAAAGAAAAAATGAAAAGGAATAAATATTAAACCACGTATTTATCTAATAGTTTAAGCTTTTAAAACAGTTACAATAGTCCCACAAAATCTCAAATTGTATCAAAGCAAGAATTCATAAGTTTAAATCTTCTAGACCTTAGTAATGGTGCAATTGTCCCACAAAATCTCACAAGATCAATGATGTACTCCAGTCCTTTGATCAAAATCAATTAACATTTCCAAAATCTTCAAACAAAAAATAAATTCTCAAGTTCCCGCTATCCAATCATTAATCTTTTGGCATTGTAATGCACCTGCAAAGATTTCTCATTGTTTCTACAAGAAAATATGCCATAAAATGATTTCAATTGATTTTCAGTACCTTCTAGATGGAACCAACTATGAAACGTCAAAACATAATAATCAACATGATAATATAAGTAACTCCCACTGATAAAAGCAATTCTATACAACACTTTACTATACCTGTAAAGAATGTTAAAAGAAGCAGCCGAAAACCTTAATGGTGTTGAAGCTTTCAATTTGAAAGCATGTCACAACTTACATTTCAAAATACTTTATTTTTTTACATTGGTAACCACTATTACCAATGATATGCATGAATTCCCTTTGACAATCTTCAAATATTGACTCTTGCTATGTCAAATATTTAACATGCTGCAAAACACGCAAGTTAGCAAGCCGAGCCTACTATAAATATACCAAATGTAGGATCATCAAAAAGTTGAATTTAGTGATTCGCATTAAATCCAAATAATCATTATTTCTGGTTTTGATCCAAATTCAAATAAAATTTTGAGAAGTACTGCTGACTTTTAAACTTACCATATTTTTCGCAAAACATCAAACCTTCTAGAAAAGGGAGCAGCCAACAAAGTTTCTGTCTAACAACCTGAGTTTCATTTCAAAAGCATCATCCTTTATAAATATACCATGCTATTTAGAGAAATGAATTAAATATAATTTGGTACTTGACAAGTTGTAAAGAACTTGGAGGACGGGAGCATCGAATCGAACTCTTCCAATATTTGAAACCACTCATATGCTGTCAGATTTTACACAGTCAATGATTTCTTCCTTTTATTCAAAAAGCTGAATGAAGCGTCACTAATAAATATGACAAAACTATTTTGCCAGTGAAACCTTGAGATCTAGAGATGTCAACTTCCTTCCCTGAAACCTTTTTCCCCTCAACGTCTGCCGCCAACGCCAGCAACCATCCCCGGATCTCCATCACAGTCTCAGTTCACCACGGAACCAATTCAATTTCATTATCGGCCTCTCCATTCCCTACCGGATCACCGTCACTCACACGCAGGCCATAATCACTCAAACGCAGAGCATAGGAACAGGAACATAATTGGATAAACAAGCGCCGTGCCTCTGAGCTTAGAGACGGATACTTGGACCATCAGTTTGAATCCCGATTCCTCTCGTCAGCGACCATTGTCATCGAACGCAGCAAAGAAACATGCCAAATACAAAGAAGAGACGAACAGAACAGAACACGTTCAGAATCAATCCTGATGATGATGAAACATAACCCGAATCGAATCAATGCATCACGAAAATAATGAGTCTACGTCTGCGCATCTTCAGTTCGAACAAAATCGCAATCTATTCAATGGCAGTAACCAAGAGGCATATTATCAAACACTCGGTGGTCAACAAATCGGAAAGTAAAATTACGCTGTCTCAGGCTTGAATTCACGGCCTGATTCGAAGTAAGATCAACCAGCAGCACTCGGAGCAAGGCAACAATCCATTCGCGCCCAATGCGTGCTTTAATCCTAAAAGAAAGAACATCGATCTCGATAGCAAGGATAATAGATATTACCCGGCCCGTGACGTTTGCATCGCGACGAACGCTCAAATCGGCAACAGGACCTTTCAGGATTCAACCGACGAACGAAATCCTGGCTTCGCAAAGGATTCTAACCTTCGAATCAGCTCGGCCAAGAGCAGAGCCAAACCGGTACCGGCGCGAGTCCGGCTCATTAGCCAACGCAGCTGAGATCACGAACGGCGGCGGACGGCGGCGACGGAACAGTAGCTTGATCATCTTCAGCCCCATCAGCCGATTCTTGTTATCTCCTCGAACCGAAATCTGTTAATCTCTCAGTGAAGTGACGTGCTCCTCCCATGCCGTTACAGAGAATCTCTCGTCTTCTGCCACGCAACATCTTCTAGAACCTTCTTTTGAGGTCTTGCTTCCGTCACCTCACCCTTCTATCCATCCGTATTTTTTAAATAAAATTCCTCATCTCATTCTTTATTACGGTACAAAAAGTACAATTTGATCTCATATGACTTTTGAGTTTCCTAGATTTTTGCCAATTATGGTGCATGTATGCCTGGCTTTTAAGCCAAGCCGGGGGCCCTCTTGATTTCCCCACAAAACATTGAAGAAAAATTATTCGCGTTTTGCTTCCGGAAAAAGGAAAATTTGCCTTTCCGTTAAAACCAAAAGATCGACGTCGGTAATTGTCAATTATGAGGGTGCATTAACGGAAAAATAAAATAAAATAAAAAATAAAAAATCACGCGGACTATTTCCCTACCGAAGCATGGTTGTTATGGCCAAGTCAATACTTTGGTTGTTAATTGTTTTGGTCCCTTTGATAGTAAATGCTTTGCTATCAAATAAATGATGTAATAATATGATCAAGGGACAATGCGGTGACTTCCTAACTAGTTTTCGAAGCAAGACCTTGGCAGATATGCCCTGATACATGAGAACACTATTGTTAAAGCTTCTAGTGACGAAGTTCCAGCTGTTAGAAAAGAATTTCAATGGAAAATGAATAAAGACCTGTGTTCCAACACTAATTATAGATTTCTTGGTCCTAAGTTATAAACGAAATTGATGAGACTATATCATTGAAAGTAATGTTTTGATATCAGGTTGCCAATGAGTAGGAGCTGCATTGGAAAAAACATGGATGTGCCCCCAAAATAATAATATTAAAAAATCAATTACAAATTTTTTTACATGTATTCTTAAATATAAAGATAGATACATGTCTTAATGATACCTTTTCTTATGAATAGCTTTCATTGGGCCTCAAAGATGGTTGGGTATTGTTTACACAAAAAATATTCGATTCATGAATACAAACAATTAGCACGTGAGCACAAACAGTCATGTGAAAAATAGGCTAACATCATCACGCATGAGACATCTTGTTGATGACTGTAGGAGTTAATATTTGGCGATCAACATCGACTCACTTTGATGGCACATGTTCAATTGTCAATATATGAAGATGAACAACAAAGTTATGAATGCTGGCATGAATACTGATGAAAAAAGAGTAGCATACCATCATAGTTCTTCGGAGGATTGAAAAGCACAGGATTATGGTAACTGACTCGAGTCAAGACATTAGATTGACCGACAGGTCTTCGACTGAGAAGCGTTAAAGTGCAATTGCAGGATTCACAATCGACAAAGCAGTTAAAAATCAAAGTGGGCATGTTGTTTAGGAGGGAAAGGTTGCTACTTTCGAAACAAGTTTGTGGAGTGAGGAGCACGCACCTTCAGATGGGATAACTGTCTAAAAGTCAGGAGATCGTGAAAGCTTGAATACATGACTCTCGGAAATAAAGGAAGGTGAAGTTAATCAGTGGAAATCGTTCGAGAGAAATACAACTATTGGAGAACCTATTAAGGGTAGTTATCCCATAACTTCGAATTGAATTACCAAGCAACACTTGTTATTGAAATTTCACTAACACTATTAGCTATGTTTGATTGTTCAAATTTCTAACTAAGATAGAAATGGATAAGATAAGATATGAAATCCAAGAATTTTATTATATTCTATCCAGTGCTTGGTGACCACAGTCAGATATATTCACATCATATTATTTACATTATTTGGTATAAATGGCATATTAGTATAAATGAATCAAAAATTTTACAAATAGAGATGATAAAAGTCTCTCGCGACACTTTTGCCTACTTCATTTTTATTTGCTTATTTTATTTTATTTTTCTCTCTTTTTTAGTTAATTTATTTGTTATTTCTTTCTTCCCCTTCCCTCACTCTCTAATAAAATTTTATTAAATAGTAAACTATACTGATATACCTAAAATTCTAAAATACCAAAAATATGTAATAAACACGTTGAATCTATATTCTAAAATAGAATTAAATTCGAATATATAAATAAAAATAAGATTAAATTAAAATAACTAATTTTTTTTTTTATTTTGAATTTCTTATATTAGAATTCAAGTATTATTATATTGAAATATATTTTTAATTTTGTTAATTTTATTAATTAATTTTATTAATTTAAGAAGTTTATTATTCAAAAAAATAACTTTTCTAATATGAATGTTAGGAATCCTATCCATCATTATCTCACCTCCCTCATGAGATAATTTTATCTAGTTTATATCTCTCTTATATCCGACTTTATCCTATTTTGAGTAGGCATCAAATGTAGGATAGAATAATCTATTATGAATTTTATCCTGACTACCAAACGCAGCCTTAGTGTATTTGTTTCTCTAACAGTAACACCCCAATTACATCACCATCAAAATCATGGGACATTCGAGTCACCAAGGACCTTGAAGGGCTAGCTAAATGTTAGTGTATTTGTTTCTCTTTGCTGGTTGAGATTGTCCATAAGGTTTTGGAGAGACATCAAGAGATATTATACTTTGAGACACTAGGAACTTAGGGTTGGGCCCACAACCTCAACACCCTAGTCCAAGGACCCCATGCCAGCCTCATGGACGCTTAAACCCATATCCTCGGTGGTTGACCGGGACCTCGACACTAGCAGCCTAGACCAATTGGTCAATCAAAGATTCTATTTAGGTACGGATGGATTCTTCTGTCACTATTGTTGACATTGTCTTGCTCCATTCCTCTAACTGTATCGATATATAATTACAAACTAATCTAATTTATTATCCTCAAATGGTAGCCATTTGGATTACTAAAAGTTCATGAAAGAGCTTCTACCATTGTGGAAGTGGCTTTCTAGAACTCTTCTTATTTTCTACAATTTTCCTAATTGCATCAAGGATTACTCTATATTTTAGGTAAGAAATTTTTTCATTCTCTTCCTTGCCCGTTTCTCTTCTCATTTGCCTATATTATTGATTAATACTTAATATTTCGTAATTAACGTCCAAACAACCCCTACAGAAACGCATCAAATATAGGAAGCTGCTCGCTTTTTCTTCCTCATCGAGTATAGTATGAGAGCATATATCTCTTCTTTCAAGGAGCTCTTCTCGAAATCAAGAGCGATAACACTAAGCCAGATCTGTTTATTCAAAAGTTCATTGTCATGGACTCATGGTGGCCTTCAATTACTTTTGCATTTTTTAGTATTTGCTTTGTACGTGGGTTTAGATTTTCTGAACAAATACAAGTACTTCCCTCTTTGCAATTATTATTGTAGGCACCTCATTTTTTTTTCTTTAACCAATGTTTGACCACGCAATCTATTCTCAGATAGCCCCCACTCCAATAGAAAATTTCTTGACTTTGAATATATCAAAACCTTGAGTGTTGATTAAAAAAAAAATAAACTTAGTTAAAATTACTAGCAATTGATGTAATTGGGGTGTGTTTTGCAAGAGCAACGACGATTAGTTTGCTCATATCGGGATGGCCGGATTGCAAATATCATGACTTTTAACTATGGCTTCTGATCTTAAGGCTGTTCAGAAAATTATAATTTCCCTGATTAAGTGATGAATTTAGGTATATCTAGTCGCAATACGCCTTGAGAATAAGGTCGATCAGAGTTTCTACAAGGACGATATTATGAATTTTCATCGTGACCAACCATTAGAAATTCACAATCCTGAAACTTTTCAATGAATTTTCAGCTCATGGATTTCTGTGAACGTGAATGTTGGGTCAATTGGATGGAAGAGAAATGAGGGGTCGCTCCGATAAATGTACAAATAAAATAAATGATATAAATACAGAAGGAAAAATTTGCGCTTAGTGGTATGGCGTTTGTAGCGCCCGGCTCACTCCTGCAGCTGCTTCTTTACTACCTAGAGGCCCGGGTCTGCTAAGCAATGGGCCGAGGGCCCTGTACAATGTGATAATAACCACAGTGGTGGACATAGTAACGTGGCGAAATAAAAAAAGAAAAATTGAACACATCATAACATCACTGCAGACAAAGTTCACGTTTAAGGCCCTTTGATGGAGAATTTTGGCAATTTTCGGGAAATGCATCCTGAGAAAAGACAACTTACGTCTATGCTCTATTTGCATGCATCTCCATCATTCGCACTAATAGACTTCCAAGAAAAAGATTTCTCACTTCACATCGGAATTCACAAGAGTCTCTTTCTTCTTGGAACTCATCGACTTGTGGAGTCAGAGTCGTACCGTAAGGGCTAGGAAAACGGCCCACCACCAACCTCAATGCCTCTCTCTCTCTCTTGCCATGCCCCTGTTGTCACGCTCCGATCCTGGAACGCGTGCCCATCCCTCACATGATCGATTAATAACAACGTCTCAGAACACATCGCCGACCCTGTTCATTTAATATGCACATGCAGAAACATATAGAAAATCCCCAGACAATAAAACAATGGAATAGAAATGTAGGGCTATCTTTTTTATAACTGAAAATCACACCCACACTTTCACATACAACAAACTATATAGTATATAATACAATATTACTCACAAGTCTTATCTATTGTACATCGATCAAAACTCATAGTTTGCAAAAACAGGATGGGACCTCACTCCTCATCCAGGTCATATTCAGGATCATCCTGATCCTCCTCTTCATCTTCATCTTCTTCCATCTCTTCTTCTTCCTCTTCTGGTTCATCTTCGGCTTTAGCTGCTGGCTCATCCTCAGGTACCTCCTCCATGGGCTCATCCTCTTGCCACTCCTCCTACTCCACAATCTCACCGTCCTCTCCATTCCAGTTGTCGTCATCAAGCGAGTATATGGGAGTGCGAGCTTCATCCTCAAGCTGCGGATCCTTAGCATCCATTATCAATCCATCCTTGTGATCGGCTGTTCCTTCTTCGAACGCCTCTTCCAAAACTTTATGAGGCACATCCTCTTCCGGTATGGGACCCTCTCTGCACCCATCATAATACTCACGGTACCATGACCGATACTTGTGGGGCCTCAGGGCTTCCTCCCCCATGTCAACCCAGATGGTTGACTGAAACAATACGTACTCTAATCCTTCCGGGTGAGGGTGGATGTGGAAGTGGGTCTCTAACTCTGAGATTTGCTCTAGGATGCCGATGCCGAAGTGCATGTGAGGACGAGGAGGTGGAGGTGTTGCCATCTAGGGGCCTGAGATTGTTATTCAATAACCAATAAGACCACGTCTGAGGGGCGTACCCTCTTATTTGTAATCGTGTACATGGTGCCCTGAACTGGAGGCCTTAGCTGTCCTCCTTGTGGCACGTTTGGAGGGGCATACCCTCTTATCTGTCCTCTCCATGGTGGTGGTAGCTGCGGGACACCCTTTAGCTTCCTAGGACAATTTTTGACTATGTGGCCCTGTTGGCCACAGTCAAAACACGCACCTGTCCTAGCTGGGCACAGTGCTGACCCATGTCTTCTCCCAAAGAAGTGGCATGGGTCATTTCTAATAGGCTCTGACCTATCAAATCCACCTTTCTTGATGGGCGGGCCTTGGAACCTGTTTCCAAGCATCAGTCTCTTTCCTTGCCGGGTTGCATCTTTATGGGAGCTGAACCTCAATCCAGATGAGGCAGCTCTCTCGTTCTGATCTTTTTTCTATCTTCTCGGCTCTCCCATACATGTCATTATAGGTCCTCAGATCTAGAGAGACCAGTATGCTCCTCAAGTCTGGTCTAAATCCATCCCTAAACCTTCTCACTTAGTTTGCCGGATTCTTAATCAATTCTGGAGCATACTGCGAAAGTTTAGCGAACTTCGCCTCGTATTGATCGACGGTTAGGGAACCTTGGCGAAGGAGTTGAAATTCTGCCAACTTCACCTCTCTAGCAGTTTCTAAGAAATATTTGTCATTAAAGGCCTCTAGAAAGGCATTCCACTCCTAAACAACGTCTTCTGGCAATATGGGTCATCGAGTTGTCTTCCACCAAGTATTTGCAACTTCCTCCAGCTGGTAAGTTGCAAGTATTACCTTCTCAATCTCGTTGCACATTGGCGGTGCAAAGGCTTTCTCTAACTTCTGGATCCATGAAGCAGCAGCTTCAGGGTCTCCTGTCCTAGTGAGCTGAGGCGGATTCAGCCTCAGGAATTATTCCACTAGTTTGTGAATTGGTCTTTTAGCGACCACTATTCCTGGCGGACCTTCAACATGTGCGGCGGCGAGTTCAGCAGCAGTAGCTACAGCAGTAGTAATAGTGGCTAGATTCTAAGCCTGTTGATCCATACAATTCCCCATAGCTTCTAATACTCGCATGATCCCATTTATCATGGGATCACCAGGGGCTTCTACCCCAGCATTGACACGAGTTGGTGCTTCTCCACTGGCACTGGCACTGGCTTGAACCGGTGCCCTACCTCTGCCTTGGGTACCGATTATGGTCGGTGCTCTTCCTTGAGTAATAGCCTTACTGGCCCTCTTAGCAGCAGTCCTTGGCTCCTGATCGCTCATGGTGTCGCTTTAATCTAGTGACACCTGCTTCCAATTTAAGACTGAATTAGAAACAGAGCGATTTAAACAACAAGCAATTTTAACACTCAGCTAACACAGACATGCACTAGCATGAATTTAAAGGCCATCCTACTACTATCCCATGAACCATTGCTCATTATCACTCCAATCTTGAACTTCGCTCTGATACCACTTAAACGGGATGTCATGCCCTAATCCTCGTATGCGTGCCCATCCCTCACCTGGTCGATTAATAGCAACGTTCCAAGATGCATTGCCGACCCTGTTCATTTAATATGTACATGCGGAAACATATAGAAAATCCCCAGACAATAAAACAATAGGATAGAAAAGTAGGGCTATCTTTTTCATAACTGAAAATCACACCCACACTTTCACATACAACAAACTATATAGTATATAATACAATACTACTCACGAGTCTTATCTACTGTACACCAATCAAAACTCATAGTTTGCAAAAATAGGATGGGACCTCAATCTTCATCCGGGTCATACTCAGGATCATCCTGATCCTCCTCTCATCTTCATCTTCTTCCATCTCTTCTTCTTCCTCTTCGGCTTCAGCTATCGGCTCATTCTCAGGTACCTCCTCCATGGACTCATCCTCCTGCCACAAAGTTGATAGTTGTGGTCACTGTTTTATTTCGTCCATTTGAGCCATGTAGAGGGTGCCTTTTTTGTATATTGACTTTAGCATTTTAATTAAACAAAGTTGAAACTTCATTGTCAAAGAATATATCTGCTAACGATTCCATTGTGAATTTGTGGGCTTCAAATTCTCTAGTAATCAAGAAAATCATTACCATTTGTGATAAGATCTCAAAGGATGAAGCAAAACAGTGAACAACATGTAGAAGGTGAAGATCACAACCCAATTAAAGAATCGCTTGGTGTACGTGTATATCGAATTTTTCTGCATTACTCCCAGCTGAATACTATCCAAATATAGAGAAATTGGTGTGTACCTTCTCCGTCGCTGATTAAAAAAGAAAAGAAAGTTCAGAGCACTAAATTGTAAGTATCAAAATTCAAATTCGCTCCATCCAAGATCATTAAAAAAAGGGAAAAGCATTGATATGGAGAGAAGGGAACCGAACAGAGCTCATGCTTCTGGTGGAGGTAAGCGCCAAGCGAGTTAGTGGCTGGGTCGTACAATACACCTTAGATGTTGTCTATTCTTCCTCCGAGGAATCTGCCCGTCGCTACACGCCCAAAACTCTTTACGATCTCCATGCCAAAATAGTATTCTTTTGCTTTGGTAAGATTACAAAACCCATAACACTATTGTCAATTCTGGACAAAATCCAAAAGAAGATAAATCCACTGCGGGGACTTACTTGACCAAAATTATTGTAATTCTTTTTTACCGGAACGGACCACGTGCTTCAAGCTTTGGTCTTCTTTGACTTTATTTCTTCAATATGTGAGACGCCAATGAAGGAAGCTCCAGTGTTGAAAATCACGGACGGGAGAGAGCATCGCAAGGGCTTATCAGGAGTGACGGAGATGTCGGCCTCGCCGGAGGCTTGATCGGTCACGGTGACAAGATGCTGGACTGTAGAATCTCGAGAGAACTAGTTGGAAGGTTCACCAGCGTTGTCGGTATGCGCGGCGGACTGGTGGTGGGGCTGATTCACCGTGGCTCAGCGCTCCTCGGGTTGATTTGAGAGTTCAAAGATTGCGGGAACCGGTGTCAGTGCAAAGACCGGCTGGGTATCGCGTCAGTGCGGTTCGGATAGTGCAAGTGGTGCAGCATGGAGACGGAGGCGAGACGCAGTGCAGTGGCGCAACTGGAGCCAACACGGCGTCGTCGGAATGGAGGAGGTCGTGCGGGGAAAGCCTCAGCGGCTTTGGCTTCAATGATACTCTGTTGAAGAAGTGAAGGCGTGCACGAATTTTGACGGTGAGATCGCGCCTTTCGAGCCTACTTTCAAGCTTGAATAATCCAACAAGGAACGAATTTTCACCGCTTGGATTCACGCTTTTCTGCAAATCATGCTTCACACTCCAATTCGAATTCTAAAATAATCCAACAGGGAACATAATAGAGTTTCTATAGGTTGGCAATTAGGATTTCTTTTAACAGTAAGAGATATCCTTGTTTCCTAATAATTCGAATTTTAAAGGATGTACTCTATCTTAAAAGTAGGAAACTCTTCTCTTCTCTTATTGTGATAATATCAAATGAATTTGCTCAATTATCCTCTATGATTTGAATTTTGATAATATCGAGATTAATTGTTCCCGAGTTTTCTTTTCATAAATTAATTTTCCAATTTGACATTTTAATTATGCAATTTTCAACTCTCCAGCATCCATGGTCTTGGCCAAAATTTCATGCTCTTATGGACTCAGTCTAATTAATCTAATCAAGCTCAAAATCATTCATTTAAATTCATCCGCCACCGGTCCAATTGAAATCCAAATATATGCGGGCTTATTACTACTAAATTAAAATGCTTCCTAATATATATGTGTAAATTTAACTAATGTTTTTATTTAAGGGCTAACTATGGTCTCTAATTTTTTATGCAACAAATCACTAAATAGATTGTCAAAATTTAGGTATCTAACATTTTTGTCGAAGGTTTCCTAGAGTTTGCGAGAGAGATGGGTGCATGTTTCAAAGGAAGCTCCCAAGGCCCATTTTGGTGACCCCTGGGGCTTCATTACTACCTCCATTTGTATGTTTTGGGCCAACCATTAACTCCTCCACGAACCACATAACAAGTGCAAGTCTCTCTCTCTCTCTCTGAATAGATTGTCCATACCACAGTTGGATGCTGGCGAACCAAATGTCTTTTTTTTTGCCGCTCAGCTCTCTGGAGATTGAAACAATAGACAAAATGTAGGGTTCCCAAAGTTCTTTAAGGCTGCAGTTTACTTGATAATGGCCCGGCCAACCCGAAAGAAAATCTATATGGACCCTGACAAAATTAGAAAGGGGAAAAAAAAAGGAAGACTAGTGGGTGGCCAGCCATATTGAATAACAAAAAGAAAACAAAGGAGATGGATCGAATTGGTGAAACTATCGGATTGCATTAATGGGCTTTCCATCTAACATCTTCAATGGGCTGAAATTTCGAAATTGCCCTACGCTTTTGACCTTTTTCTTAAAAGAAAAGAAAAGAAAAGAAAAGAAAATTCTTTGATACAGAATAGTTGACTCCAATGTCAACAGCTTCTAAGGTGTTGACTCCCAAAAATATACCGAGTCATGGTGGGTCGACAAAGTGTCAACGTTAGGTTGTTAATGGAGAACTCAGGTGATGCGATCACAAATCGATGAATAGCAGATGTCAAGTTAATGTCATGAGACGCATGGTCATCCAATTAAGAGTGGTAGGCTGTGATAATTGTCAATGTGCGATAACAAACGGTCAATAGTAAGCGAAGACCATGGAAAAGTCAAATCGGAAGATATGTTGAAGATTATAACCACTTGCGATAACAACGAGTAATTAAGGATGATTGAGATGAAACGGATTATAATTTGTTAATTCAAAGATAACTTACAACGACAGTTAAATTTTGTACAAGCGCTTGTACAATTTATATCCAATTCCAATTTCCACTTATATGGATTTGCTGTTGTTCATTCTTTCAAATCTTTAGATTCACCTTTGTCATCATCGGTAATCCTTATTATGCAAATTAGTTCCTATCAAATTGCAGCAGAGCCCAATTCAAATTGAAAATTAAAGATTAAACTTTTGTTGAAAGGTAGTTTGTCGACGATTTTATTTCGGGGAAACACGAGACTACTAATGAAAACTAATAAACCCAGATCTCCTCAAAACAAGTACAACGGAAGAAAGAAAGCCAGATTGATTGACAAAGGAAAATCAATCTCCTTCGTCCAATGAACAAGTAAGAACCATAATGATAGTCAATGGAGTTCCAAGAAGTGAACTTTGGACAAGATTTAGGGAGAGACGGGGGAAGTGGATCAACACGTGCAAACCCCAATCCCGTTGATCACAGGAATAAGATAAATACATCAAGTGTCGTGCTATTTTTACCAGCTACAACGCTGCAAAGCTAGTACTCTCCAAATTTGGTCACAGCAATACAATAAGAAGGAAAGAAAAAAACAAAAGGCATCAACGAAGGCCAACTGATGGCGATTTAGGTTATTAGAAAATCTAACTCAAAAAATTAAGCTGTTAAATGAAGGCATAATTTATTATTTTAATATTTTAATACTCTTCCTCATGTGTAAGCTGGACTTTGGTCTTAACCAAGGTAAATAGAGGCCAGGAAAATTTGAACTCATGACCTCCTATCATGTTAGATAATTCAATCCAAAAACTTAAATTTTTAGAACATTGGCAATGGTCCAGCCAAAATCTCACATAGTCATATAGAGAGGCAAGCAAGAGGTGCACAAAAGAAAAAAAAATAAAAAGATTCGATTCAAGTTGGTTTTAGTTTGAATTGACACTCTATTTTTCCTATCAATTTCATTTTGTTGTTGACAAGCATAGCTTAAAAAGCATCCGGTCCACATAAGAGTTGGGTTGTGCAATCCTCATCCACCTAATTGGCATTGATTCTTAGATTTCACTTCACGTTCATTAGCTTTCAAGCAAATTTGGCATCAAAGTGAACTCACATTGCACAAAGTTTTGGTAATCTAACCTAAAAGCAAAACCAAAACTCAAAAATCATATACCAACTAGATAGACGTCTAAGTCTCAAATTTTGATATTCCTCGCGTAAGACATATTCCCCTAACCTTGCTTGGCCCTATTCCTCACAATTTTCCCCTCCTAGAGTTTCTTATGGGGAAGGATCGTTCGTTTGAGGTTGGGCTCTGCTGGCGGTGGGGCCTACACTAAGTCCAAATATCTTGGCGCTTCAAAGTTTTTAATTAAAACAATATTTCTTTTGCTTGTGAAAATACATTAAGCGAGTTTGTAAATTATTCGGCGCATCGCACGAGCTTAAACTCGATTTTGGGAAACCTACTGATGTTGGAAGAAACTATTGTATGGGCAATCCTGATTTTTACAAAAACCTCCAACAATGCTTAAACTGTTCTTTTCTCCTTATTAGAATCTCCAATGTAAAGGATCAAGGAAGTAACAAAAAGGGTTAGACCGAGAAATTGAGAATACTGTCAATGCACTTCATCTTTCTCATCTGTAATTAGAAAATGTCTTTGTTCTCCATCCGATGTTCCCTGCATAAGGTTAAGCTGCTATGTAATATCGACGAGGTCTAGTGTACAAGTGTGAATGTAGTGATCGTGTGATCTATCGATTAATAGGCACTTGTTGAATGTAACTTGTTTTGAAAATTAATAGCGGACTCCCATCCGTGTTGAGGCTATTATCTAGAGAGCAAACGCAAGTTTGAATGTAAAATTGAACCACTTTAAATTGTTATGTATTTTATTTCTCCAGTTCATTATTGTCTTTACTAGCACCAGTATCACATGATATTTGTTATTAATATTTTATACACACAACCGTCATAATTTACTTCTATTGTTGTTGACTTACATTCGGGGAAAGATTTTCATAACCCACTTACTGCTTGTTTAACCTCTTCTAGGTTGTACTATTCACCCTAACAAAATATAGCATTCGTTTCATCAATTCAACCAAATTTCTCTGGGGAGCTTTCCGGCATATGAAAATAACAAGTAAATGAATATTGATAAGTGAGCAGTTAATTTTTTTATAAGAGCTAGTAACTTTTAACATGCCCATGATATTCGGATATAAATCTTGTTAAAACTGTCAAAACGTGTGATGTTTCCATGGACAGAGGAAACGTCGGGATACGTGCGAATTCCCTCTGCAATACATTGTCCGCCGGCATGTCTGCTACTCGGTCGGCGACAGCAACGCACACGAAGACATGGCAGGCTTCGGTGCCGAAACGTGGCTTATCTACGAAGCGAACGTGTCCACGGTCCAGAACACTCTGGTTTGCCCTCAACTCTCCTCCATTTGCATCTGCTGCATGTTTGTGTTGTGGCAGTGGCGCTGGGAATGGGTCAAGGCCAGGAAGTGAAGACCCGGACTGATCCCGAAGTCGAAATTCGGGTTTTAAACTCGCTTCTGTCTCCTTTTTACTGTTAATCGAATGGGGTTTGCTAGTTGGTGGCGGAGGGTAGTGAACGAGTGAGCTTGCTGTGGGGTTTTAATTGCAGGAAAGGGGGGAGATCTTCTTCTTCTATAGGCCCAAGGTGGAGAGAGATGCAGCCCACGGCGCCGACGACGTGCAGCGCCTTTACATAGTCCTCCGTCCTGAGTCCGGCGAGAGGCCTGTCGAGGAGAAGCAAGATCCCCACTCCGGCAAGGAAGGCTCCGACCCCAATTCCAGCGACAAGGCCACCGTGGAAGGTGGCCACGGTAGCCAGGTAATGATGATCACAAGAACCACACGACCCGACAACTTGTCTATGATCACGTCGCGATATCACAGGCTCTTTGTAAATGCCGAACGCAGGAGGTGAACATCGAGAAGCAGGCGCTGTTGAGGTTGATAGTGATGGGGAAGAAGAGTCTTCCGGACCCGAGCAAACGGAGCCGACCCCAATGGGGATTTGTGGAGATGGTCACCACCAAGATCGATGATGTCAAGTCGGCTCTTAAAGCAGGTGCACTGCTTCTTCTCCTCCTCTTTTCTCTCTCTCTCTCTGATTGAAGTTGGACTTGTTGCTTCTTGCAGAGGAATACGACACCTCCACAAGGGGACACCGCCACACGGCTGCGGCCAGAGCGTTGGGGGAGTGAGTGTACCGCATACTTAGACACAAATCCAAGGGGAAGAAAGCGCACACGCATCTCATATACAAGCTCGAATTCCCTCCGGAAGATGAGAAGCAGGAGCCCCAGGAGTCGCTCAACGTCGAAAGAGAAGGCTCCTTCCTCATCAAGATCAAGAACCCCGACCAGCACGGTGCCGGCCCTTCCCAGTTCAGGGGACTCCAAAGCAAGCACAAGGCAGTGTTCCCCGCCCACCTGCAGGGACAGTTCGGGCAGCTGAGGTACAGCCCGGCCGACCCGCCCGACTTCTTGAACTACGAAGGGTGTGAGTTGCTGCTCATATCGGCATCGGACGACATAGAGGAGAAGCTGGGGTTAGAGCTCAAAGCGGAAGGAGAGGCCGATCCCTCCTGTTCCGATCTGCTCGAGACGTTCGGGGAAACTGCACCTGTGGATGCCCTCCTCGGGGGCACCTGGGTCTGAATTTCAATCTTTCTGACAGTTTTTGGTCTGTGTTTAACTAGGGAGACCCGTTTCATGTTTCTACTGCAGTTGGGCATGTGTAATACATTTGGTAGCCCTGATGTCAATCTTGCAATATAATCTGATTTCATGGAAATTATGTAGTATAAATATAGCGAAAAAAGAAACTGTATTTGGGAAAAAAGAAACTGTATTTGGAAAATCACTCTATTTTATTTTAAAAAGTTCGTGCGTTGTTGCGCGTTGTGCGAATTTTCAATCCATAAAAAAAAGAAAGAAAAAGAGAAATATATGAGAGCCACTTGTACCGACTCCATTGGGCCGGGGCCTAATAGTGCGATCTCTCACTCGGGCCACTACCTTCACTATAGCCCGGGTGAGAGAAGAGAGGGGACTGTGATTATCGTCATTTTCCTTAAAACACATAAAAAGAGTTAAACGTTATTATAATAGAATCGCAGAACAATGTTATCACGAAGTAAACTAGAAAGAATTGACATTGTGAAGCAATGCTTGAATTATAAGATTTTATATAAAAATCATATCTAATAGGTGACTTTCATATTAACTATTGTGTTATTCAGTGAAAAATCACGAGAATATTATATTTATCTATGTAAATATAAAATAAAATAAAATAATTATATTTCAAGCAACATGTCACATTATTAATTGACTCAGGAAAATGTATTAAACAAATTCATCATTGAAGTACTTTCAACCGAATATAATATGACATGTTGTCTACACGTGTATAATTGGTTCGCTTCGCTCCAATAGTGTGAGTATTTTTCCGTAAGTTCGATGCATTGGAGACAATTTTTTATTGAAAATCACATATGTGAGTATACTTCACGTAAAGTGAGCATTTTCTTAATAGAGCTCTTCCCCAACTAATGAATATAGTATCACCGAATGTTGACACCAGCCATTGTAATACTTTGGTAAGGTATTACAATTGTAAATTGTTTCCATGTAATCTGACATGGACATCGAGTTTTTCCACAAATTAAGCCCCCCCCCCCCCCCCCCCCCCCCCAAAAAAAAAGGAAAAGAGTTTAAGTTTGCCATTTTGTTAACTTAATTATTTAATTGCATTTAAATAATGATGCACTTATGAAGCACATCAATCAATGAGTAAAGCCACAACAGCTAAATTACATTTAATAAAGCATTTTTTTTGTTGAATTTAATAAAGCACTTTACACAATACATGTTCAGACTGTCCATTTAATAATCAAGATATATTAAAGTTTATTTTTAAAAAAAATTATTTAAGGGGTCGCTAATTTGATTGTGGGTCCCATATGCAAGGAAATTAGAATTTTGTCTATTTTGCAGAAAATGAATGATTTTTAAATATTTTCTTTAAAATGATTGCTTAAATTACCTACAAAAATAAATAAACGGAAATATTTTCATTGTCAACGATAACATTTAGATATAAATTATTGTTAATAATGAAAACATTTTCCATTGACTAATTATTTGAAGAGACACAAGTGATCACTTTTTGAAAAAATATTTTTCAAATTATTCATTTCTCTCGAAACAAATGAAGTCTATATTGATGTGTCAATATTTACATGTCACCCAGCCATTTCTTTCACATTTCTCCTAAAGTAGAGAAGGTCTTGTTATCTTCCACAAATTTCCTTTTGATGGATAACTGCCGGTCAACTTCGGCTTGTCACATGGTTGATTATCTATTCTTCTGACATTTGCCCAAATTTATAAGAATATATAAACAGATCATGATCCAAAATTACCATATTCTTTTCAGTATTTCTAGGTTTAACTAGAATTGATTATTAAAAAAAAAAAAAACCCTCAAATTTGGACTTTTCATTACCAGAAGAAGAGAGGCATCTTGTTCCTGATTGAAGAATAAGAAAAGCACGTTGAGGTAAGAAGCAACTACCAATTGGCTTTGGACCAAGCAAATAATTAAGATTTTAATATACTCGTGGAGCCACGTGTGACTAACATGGTCTCCACGTGACCTATCAAATCACTGAGATTTTCTCAGTCAACAACGATCAAGACATTAATTGACTCATCAATAAGATAAATTCAACTATTTAGGACATAATTGGTATAACTGGGAAGCTCAAATCCGGTCAATGCAATTCTTTCCCAGGAGATCCATGATCATTGTCACGGATCACACATGACATAGGCCAGAACCATAAAGCTCAAAATTATCAATACTGCACCTGAAATTACCTCAAAGTTCAAAAAACTCACATCGCAAAATATGTAGACAAAAATTAACCTCAGAAAACTGATGCTTGTACAGGTTTATGCTGTAAAATTATCTAAACAATCTGATAATCAAGTTAAAGCACGAAATCACTAGTGATCACATCTGCAACCCTCTGTAGACACATGAACATCCTGGCAAAAACTGATATGGACATGCATCACACTTCCTTCCTCAGATCCCTTGACGAAATTCTGTGATTAGAAGAGCAGTAAATGGCACATGCATTATCAGTCAGAGTGCATCCAATCATTTGAAGACACTTCGTGGAATGCTAACAACATTTACACAAATCTCTACACTTAAAAGGGCTGTTTCTAAAATGTTTTAACATCTTGAGACAAAATAATTAACACTAATTGTTTCTGCCATATCACAAACTAGAGAGAATCTTACTATGCTAGAACCAGCACCAATAATGTCACATTCAGATTTGTGCTTTATCACAAAACTACAGTTCAAAAGTTATCTTGCAAATAGTTCACTTCAAGAGTGGGAGCTACCTTGAAGTGAAAGTTTGACATAGCTTATAGTCAAATGAACAGATTAACTGAGAGAAATAAGAACAATGAACACTATGATCAGACTAAACCAAGAATCAGTAATGAAGAGCAATGACTTATGTTCTTCCTCATTGTGATTGACAACAATCATACAAGTAAATCTATAGCTATAGGTATACTCTGATCTTAACATGAGTATCCCATCAAACTGTTACGGCAAGAATCATTGCCACAGTGCCCTAATCTGGCACAACCTATAATATAAAAGGTCACACCATGTACACACTAGTTATATGCATGAGTAACTGAAAATCATTCGATATGCATCAGAAGTGCATCATATCACCATACATGTGTACATGACGTTCATAAAAGAAAGGAATGGTAAGTTTAAAGGTTTTACCTAGTTGTGCAAAGGCACGAGAGTGTTCAACAGGATGAATCAATGCAGGCAGATCTAATGAGAAGCATGATTTACTTGTGACCTGTGAGGCTTTGAAGCTGAAAATCAAATATTAGCATTTAGCATATCTATAAGATACTTAAACAAATCATAGATTCCACAATGTCATTAACAAAAAATGAACGGAAAAGAAGGGGAAGAAAGGCAAAGAGAAATGATATTCATGGAATAGGGTTCTACAAAACAGAGAAGAAACATGAACCAAATTGATTTTATCACTACAAAGACAAATTATTTCAAGGCTATGTTTTCTGTATGCAATGAGTTTCCAAAGCATACTAACTATCTCAGATGCATGTAAAGATTATGATCTGATTGCACTCGAAGAGCTCTTATTGAAGAATCGCTCGACCAAGAACCATGTATGTATAGTAGTTAGGGATCAAGGAAGAAGATATTTCTCTCAAACAAGTCTAATCAAAGAATTCTCAACAATGAAGACACTACACTTCATCTTTTTCCTTAATCTCATATGGCAATGTGGCTAGGAATACCCAGTCTAAAATAAAGCCACATGTGATAAGCAGGGCATCTGAAAATTGGCAAAAAGAGAGACGGGACATCTGAAACTCAACCTTTTGTTTCCTGGGCAAATTCTACACATTTGCATAGCAATTATTATATGGCTGAGCACTCCTAGCGTCAGTTTGGATAGTGTACTTACCATCTCAAGATAAACACCTTATTTTTTATGGATGCTTGCAATTTCATTAACCCTCTGTCATTACATGATATTCCACTGGGCCAGCTTCATTTCTCTTGGATGTAAGGATACAACAACATATCTTCACTATAGCGAACGATCTAGAGAGAGAGAGAGACAGACAGAGACAGAGACAGAGTTGTTCAGCATAATATGCAATCACTGAAAGGCCCAGCAACAATTCTTTTCCAGCTATATGAGAGAATTGGTTTAAAAGTACAAATAGAAAAAGGCTTCCCAAATTATTTTTAATCAATATGGAAGAGGATGAGTGCAAGGAAGACTGTAGAATTTGAGTTGAAAAGAGAACTTATTCCGCAGAAGGGTCTTTAGGAAGATGTTGCTAGCAGACTCAATGCTCAACTTCATTGATTGAAAAGGCAAACTTTGGTTCAAAGAGTAGAATTGCTCTATTATGCTCATAGAAGCCTCTTAAAAAGTGTAATTAACTATGGGTCCATTGAAAAAGAACTATCATTTCCCTTAAGTTACCTCATGTAAATAGGTGCCAACAGCAGTATTATAACATTGCTATACACAATTCAATTGGTTAAAATGGTCGGTTGCCGTTCATACCATTCGGGTTTCCTCGTTCATAAAAATCTCACAGAGAAGAAATTGCTTCTGATGCCATTATACCTCCACCACATTTGAAACCCTTTGATCCAGAATTCCCATTCTTGCAAGAGCAACAAGAATAAAGTTGGAAACATTCATAAATTAGCCATACACTTGAAAGGGGGAACATAGATGAAATTTCTATGGAAACCAGCCAATATTTCCAATGATTCTGCATTTTTACCTAGCTCATCAGCTTGAAACCAGAGACAGGTTCCATTAGCAAAACATTTCCAAATTTCATGCTGGAGATAATTTAGTAGACTAATTGTCACGCCTCGATCCTCGGACGCGCGCACATCCTTCTACTTGGTCGATTTTAGAATGCGATATCCCAAGACTATGTATCGCCGACCCTTTCTTTTTATTAAGCACATGCGGAAGCAGTTATAAATCCCCAGACAATAAAACAATGGGATAGAAAAGTAGGCCATATTTTTCATATTGAAATTCACAACCACACTTTCATTAACAGCACAACTCATAGTATATTTACAATACTATTCATAACATACTTGTCTCACACCTATCTATGCTAAGACAGGGTTTACAAAAGGGATGGGATTTCAGTCCACATCTGGGTTATATTCAAGATCCCTCTCTGGATCATCTTCTTCTTCAAAAGTCTTTCTCCCCTTCAGGTTCCTCTTCCTTAGCTTCTCCTCAGGGTCCTGAAATGGTTATTCAATAACCAATGAGACCACGTCTCAGCGAGTCCTACCCCCTAAGGCTTGATTAGTAAGCCAATACACTATAGGCTGCCTAAACATGGCACGAGTTGGAGGACTTACATTGGCCTCAGATCTCATCTGCATGTTAGTACAGTTCAATAGGTATTCAAACAATCATATCACCGATCGAAGCATCGATCGAATCGACCTAGTCGATTTCATATCAGTCGGACCCTTTCTAGGTCGTTCATCCTACTTCAAGCAATTCCTTAGATTTAGTGGCTTTACGGTCCCACCCGACCCTCTCAAGGTTCAGTGGCTTTACGGTCCCACCCGACCCTCTCAACATTTAGTGGCTTTACGGTCCCACCCGACCCTCTCAAGATCTAGTGGCTTTACGGTCCCACCCGACCCTCTCAAGATCTAGTGGCTTTACGGTCCCACCCGACCCTCTCCAGATTCAATTTACGAATAAACCTTAAATCCATTCATAAATTACTTTAGCACCAAATAAAGCTCAAATAAATAAACGGACTACACCACGACAATCAGCACGAAATTCTGGTCACCGGCCATCCCGGTTGAATTTCCGGAAAAATAAATAATTAAATAATTAATTTCGAAAATAAAATAAATAATTATATAAAAAAAATCCAATTTAGGCTCGTAATGCCGAATTGGACGCCGAGACGAGCCCGTAAAATTACTGAGACTCGTTCCATAAATAACATGGCATGTCTACTTGCTAATGTCTATTTCTAACCACCTAACATGCATCATTAAGTCTCTAATTTAATTGACCTAAACTAATCTAACCACCTAATTGCATTTAATTAAATCTAACCAACCTTAAGTATAATTAGCAAACTAAGAAAGCTTTAGTGAGTAAAACTCACTTGACAAAAGCGGAGACCGAATCACCGCGACGGCGACGTAACGGCGACCGAAATCAAACTTTCGACAACACCGGCGGATTTGGACCGGGCCTTGGACTTGGCCCAAACAAATATCAGCCCAACTGAGATTTGTTTCTTGCTTTTGGGCCAAACCCAAGTTGGGTTGGGCCTGCTGAATCTCTGGACTGAATTTACTTGAGCTTCAAGTTGTGGGCTGGACTTCAATTGATTGCTGGAAACTGGGCTGAAAAATTACTGGACTGATGGGCTCATGAGATTTGCTGGCCTAAAGAAGTTGTTCACTTGGGCTTTGGGCTGAACAGAATACTGGATTGGCTTGCTGGGCTTGCGGGCTTAACTTGCAAAAATGCTGGCCCGAATTCCAGCGGCTCGTGGACTGGATCCGTGCGGCGTGCGGCTTCAGTGGATGAGCAAGGGTCAACAAGGAAGAAATCAGCTGACCGAAGACACGCGGCTGCTGAAACTTGCTCGACGAAGACACGAGTTGTTGCTGGGCTGCTCGCTTGAGAATCACGGAGCTCTTGGGCCCGTGAAATTTCGGTGGAACCGTGGCGTTGAAGCAGCGAGATGGAGCAGTCTTCGTGGCAGCTTGAAGCCAGGGGATGAAACGTTCGGTGGACAGGATGGTGGCCGACCGGTTGGGGTGTTGGCACCAGGAGCTGCAGCA
This sequence comes from Eucalyptus shirleyi, assembly GCA_017140165.1. Lineage (NCBI taxonomy): Eukaryota > Viridiplantae > Streptophyta > Magnoliopsida > Myrtales > Myrtaceae > Eucalyptus > Eucalyptus shirleyi. The sequence continues at coordinate 31,377,605 of CM029450.1, forward strand.
GAGGAATCGGTGGGACGGCCGCAAGAGAGAGAGGCTTCGTTTGGCGAGAGAACTCGGTGGATTTATGGGGTCAACGATGGAGCTTCTGTTTGCCGCTGGGTTGACTGGTGGGGCTCCGAAGCGTGGACGTGTGGCGCTTGAAGTAGGCACGAGGATGGACTGAAGCTGGCGTGCGGTCAACAAATGGCAAGAAGCAGCTTCGGTTGACCTGGACGCGTGGAGAGAAGAAGGTGCAGGCACGGAGCTGCTTCGTTCGGCGTTGCTTGCTGCTCTCGCTTTTGCTGGGTTCTCAGCAGCTACGAGCGTGCGAATTGGAGCAAGATGAGAAGTCTTGGACGGCAGCAGGAAAGAGGGGATAAGAGGGAGATGAGTGAGGGGCCCTTTGGCTTTTAATTCTCACACAAATATCTCCCCAAAAGCCATTCTTAGCCATGTATAGAGTCCTTGGCTCACAATGGACCACTCATGCACTCTTCTAGAAGCCAAAATGGTCCAAATGTTGTGGCTAGGTGGGGGTACACGAATTTGAGGGAGATGGCCTAAATTGCACAACCATTCTCTCTTGATTCCATCTCAATTTGATTCTCACAAATTCAATTGATCATTCATTGATCGTCTCTGCATTTTTCCTCATTCAAGAATCCACAAAAAATCCAAATTGATACCAATGTCGCACACCCCATCTTGAGATTTGATTTTTAACTAAGTTCGAACTAAATTTCAATTCCAATCTCTCCAAATTGAGATCAAATTTTGATGTAGAAAAATCCCAAGAAATTTTCTATAAATCTCCGACACACATAGGCTCAAACTGGAAGTCAAATTTCCCATTAATTTAGCCAATCTGAACTTCTGCCAAATTTCCGCGACATCCGAACCCAATTTCCGTGATCGGCTCTGAGAATAACCCTATAGACGCGTCAACGAAATGCCCGATTTATTTAGTAGAAGACAGGGTCGAAGAATCTGGATGTCACACTAATTGACAAAGCACTTTGCAAAACAAGGTACTATCTGAACAAAAACAAATTTGCCAATAAAGGAATGTGTCTAACTTAAGGCGTATACATTTCGGTCCTAAGAATATCAAATTTGCCAAATGCCTACTCCAGGAAATAGCTTTTCATGCAAGCAAATTATCTGTGAAGTGTACCATTTGCTTCAATTGACAGTAACTAAACTCTACTAAGTGGTGTTGACCATGGCAAATTTCCGGCATCAGATTTTAAAGAGGTGTGTGTTTGGGATAACTATGGCTTATAAATTTTTACATTAACAATGCCTTAGGGTTGTTCTATAATTTATCATTGACATAAAACCTAATGTCCTTGAAGAACAAACAACACTTTGTAAATAGGGTGATACTTCGGGGCTCTTAATATGGATGGGCAACTTCTGTTCAGAGAGATATTGGCACCGGTGATCTGATTGAGAGAAGATTTGGGGATGACTTCTTTACTAGTATTGGCTAGGATGGGTTTCAATTAGCCATAAATTCCAAGCATTGCATATGAACCACGCTCACTGTTATAACAACTGTCTCATTCTCTCCATCATGAAACTATGCAATAATTAGGGCTAGTTTTTAAGCTCCAGAGAAAGGAACTTGAGCTAGGCAGTCCTTTATCTACAAGATGAATCCTCTTGCTTGATGTCGTATTCAGAAAGGCAATGAGCTAGCTCATGTTTCCGACAATACTTTTGACTCATGATCAAATTACTATGAGTAGCATAACTACAAATTTCAAGCTCTAAAAGCCAGAGTTTTCATGGTTGGTTTTTGCCCTAAATTTTTTATTAATTGCATCTTCAGTAATCTCTTGCTTCTTCCCCCCGTAATTGAGCTTGTTCTTTTAAATCTAATCCTTAAACAGAAAAACAATGTCCACAATCTATATTAGCTATTACAAATCACAATGAATGAGATCCTATTTCGCTACGTTTTAACTTTTACGTCTACAAAGTCTTGAGGGAAAAATTGATGACTTCTAAACAAGCTTTTAACACATAATGTTAGAACATGGCAGCATCAAACAGAAGAAAAATTATATTGGAAACACAAGCCATACACCACAATCAAGCAAACACATGCTCTCATGTATGCAAGAAGAACTGCAACTAGCAAACATGAAAAGAGATTTCCTTATCAAGTACATGGCCCTTGGCATATCAGAAAGCATAATTTCCTCACACTTGAAATATCGCATTTCCTTGAAGATATCATATTTCTCGATTTAATCATTATATCAGTTAAGACATCAAAAAATCTCACTGCACTCAAAAAGTAGCAAGTCCCAGAACTGTAACCTTTAGGGCAAATAAAAAGAATACAGAAATGTCAAACAAGTCGCCAAGAATTTAAGAAAAAGGAAATAAAGTAGGGAAAGAAAGAATTAATATAAACTTGGCTTCTTGATGCTTTCAGAAACTCCGCTTTCTTCCATTTAAACTAGGAAAAGGTCAGAAAAGATGAAAAATCAGTTCCACAAACCTCCATTTATTTTCATTATGCATGGTTCACATGTCACATAAAGGGAGCATATTGAAAACTTCTCTGCAACTTATGCAGCCAATAATCCAGTCCTTTGCCACTGTTCAAGAAGAACATCAATAGCTTCAATCTCTGCATGTCTTGTTGCCTATGAAAGCACATGTAGAAAAACAACACAAGCATATCAAACAGGAGCTCTGTCAGAGAGACATTTGCCCTCAGCGTAGTTTCGACATAAATTCTGAAAATACATTTCATGAGAAATGTCTTCTGCTTCAAGCTAACTGATTAAGAGTATATATGAGATTGATCAAGGCATATATGGCATGAATTAAATAAGTTCTGTTCACTTGAAGCTGCTGAGAATCTCACATGGAAAAAGAGGCTTCTATTGGATTAGCAACCTCCAACTTTTCTAACACTATTTTCTTATATACCCCTGTAGCAAGGCACCTTTGTTTTTATTATGCTCCAGAAGACACTAAAAGGGCCAAATATTCTCTGGATCAACTATTCCTACCATCCACAAAGTCATTTATAGTACTGTACTGTCACCACTTAACTATCAATGATTACAGCGATAAACTATTACAGAAGAGATGATCTCTACCAGAAACAAGGCTTAAATATGTGTAAATAGGGTCATTGTATGAAGAAATCTCCAAAGGAGTAGGTTCTTACATCTTAAAAAGTAATACAATGCTCATAGTGCATTTTTATACCAAATATGTATACCAATAGTCTAGCTGACATGAAAACAGTGTTAGGAACTTCACAAAAGTGGATAAAGACCATATTATTGATCCAGACAGAGAACGATGGCAAATGAAAAATGTGAAATATTAGGCATAATAAGGCAAGATTATAGTCACTATTAGCAGTATATTTTATGAAAGAATAATGGGAACATAACCCTTTACAGCCTAATAATGCCAAAAAAAAAAAAAAAGAATCCACTCATTAACAGATTTTGTCCGATATATTGTTTTACCATCTATTAAACAAATACTTAAGAGAGAAACATAAAATGATCAACAATAAACTACGAGTGGATAATTTGAGGGTATCAATCCACAGCAATAACAAGGTGCTGCTGGGCCAAAATTTAAACAAGGGGGTGGGGAGGCAATGATAAACATACATTTCGTGACTCAATAGTCAGGTTTCTTCCGGCTACGATAACATTCCCATCCTCAACAATCACACAGCTGTTCAATCAAAGTATATACAAATATAGCACAATCTGAAATCATTCACTAATTAAGCCTGAAATACCAATCATTTTAATTAGCAAATAACATAACATCTCTGAAATGCAAATGTTTACCAAAAACCAGTTTCTTACCCAGCTAGAACTTCAAGGCTGAAGTTTCGCCTTATATAAGAAAAGCAAATAGGTCTTGTTACTCGTTTGGAGAAAACAACATGAGGATAAGAATCAGAAATTATCTCACGAATGCATGCATGCATGCATACAGGCAATTCAAGAGGAAATAAGCATAAAGTTGCCAGCAGTAGACATATTTCATTATCAATATGCAGTTACTTATGGATGAATGCAAGTCTCATGGCTATGTAATAAATATCTTACAACTCCTCTATGATATTCTGGTCACAAAGTTCCGGAAATGATTGTCACCGCACACTCAACCTCTAATTCAGATGCAAATCCCACCTTCTGTTAGACTGATATAACTCTAATGACACTAAAGCGAGAACAACAACTAATTTGAGAAACTACAAGTTGCTCATTCCAGTGTTAACATTGGTACCTTAGGTTTTAAAAAGTTCAAGAAGCTTCCAGGAGTTTTAGCTTCAAGGTCATTTTCCTTCACAAAAGCTATGGCAGATAAGGATAAAAAGGGAACCCTAAACTGTTGCGAAGGCATCAAAAATCAGAATTCACAATCAGCTTCTTGTGTTTTTGTCTCTATTCTACTGAATAACTAATAATGTGAACTCCATGTTTCTTGTGATTTTTTCTTTTTCATATCTAGAGGCCACAGGGCTAAAGAAAATAAGCACCTAACCAGTTATTCATGAGCACAAGCAATGTTCCTGTTACTCTCATGCTCCAAGTAAATTTGGTTTTCAATTCTCCCTAATTGCCAAAGTCAACAAGTGGTAAGAGGACTCTGACTGTCGATCAACCTTTCCTCGTGGCTTGACATCTCACTTCTTATTCCTCTATGGCTATGCCTCTTCAAATACCTTATGAAAGTTAGCGACAGAGTCCTACTGAGTACCTCAAAAGCACCAAACGAATCGAATTCAAAATCTAGCTCAAGTATTGCATCAACTCGATACAATCTGGATGTGCCTACCAGGCGTTACCTGATCTATATAGCAAGCTGCACGAAGCCAAGAACCTCAGGAGAGAATCGTTCCCCCGAAGAAGCCACGTCACCGGTTCCCATGGCGTCGGTCAGCATCGGCGGTAGTCCGTCGCCTCCGCTCGTTGGCCTCCATCGCCCGTCAGTTCACTAGGGACTTCTTCTGTGGGTCGCCTCCGCTTGCCAAGCGACGATCTTGCATTAGTCAGAGATCGCCAGTGTCTGACGGAAGATGGTGGAGCTAGAAGTTTGGGTAGGGCGGAGAAAAGAGGATTAAGCCAAAAGGAAGAACTACAAACAAAGAAAAGAGATAAAAAGAGAAGGCAGAATTACAGAATTTTATTTATAAGTTTCTTTTTTTCGTGGAGAAAGGAAAACGAGAAGGAACGAGAAGAAAGAAGGCATTGTAATGAAGATCAGTGGGAGTTCACTCACCGTACGAATTACTCCCTTAGCACGTCTCCATATTCTTCCAACCAAAGCTTGTACTTTTTGTTCCCCAGGCTGCGCGGGTCTCCAGGAAGCTGGAACCGAGAGAATATACACTCACGATCTCTCATTGCTATCGCTTTACCAAGCTCGTAAGAACTCGGTGGACAATCTAGATCAAATTCGATCAGTCTGTTTTCGAGCATATGTGACCTCTCTTGCAAGTTTTTTAGTTGATCCATTTCGATTGGGTTGTCTCCATGCACATGTGAACTCTCGACTTCCGGATCTGTTGAGTCATGACCAACCTCGTAGAGGAAAGCTGGATCAATTAACTTATTGTCTCGGAGCGTAGCTTTTAAATCGTCCTCTAATTGCTTGCATATTATTCGAAATCCCCAATTTTTCACCCTCTAACCCATTCTCTCTAATTCAAGGTCGAATCGTGCATAACTGCCATCGATTTGATCAAAATGGACTGCTCTCCATAAGTTAGATGGTGCAAAATAGTATATGAGGATGCCACCTGGATCCGATCCATAGGCCCCTGTTTTGTAAAAAGGGTCGGGTTTGCCATTAAAATATGGGTGAAGTATGTAATAATCGCCTTCATTGTTACGTACGCCACAGAAAATCAATCCAAGAAACTTGTCATATAAGTCCTTTGAAGCCATGAAAGATACAAAACCGTTTTCAACCGGTTGAAACCACTTTGGCATCTCTCCTTTAGGGAGATAAACACCGCAATGAGAATTCTGTTACAAAAATAGACTGTTAGAAAGCACCATAGAAGAATTCAATTTGAGTTTAGTAAGTAATCCTAGTGAATAAAGAGTTCCATAAATGAGTAGGGATCCATTGATCCCAACTTGCGTTAAGATAGAAGTCTCATGTGATAAAAATCATTCCCATAAAAACTATGCTAGCCACCTTCACTACGTAAATATTAGTGTAGGATCACTTTATATTCATTTGGTTTTCTTAGACCTCTGATTTTGTTCAGCTATTGCAATATAAAAGCACAGATTGTTTTGAACATATTCTCCACACCGATATGTGTGCGCACAAGAGAGAGAATCTGACCTTGGCAATTGAAGCAGTGTCAACCATGGTCAATCCTCGATGGACCCACTGATCAATTGAAGTTAAATGTCCATTTGTTTGTAGAGATTCGCACCCATTCGCGAGCAGTAAATTTAAAAATGGCGGAAGCTTGGGAATCTCTTGTAATTGATGGCAATAACTAATTAACAATTCAGACAAACGATCACGCTTACCAATGGATATAGGGAGACTAGTAATATTGTTCCCCGACAGAATTAACTTTTCCAACAAGGGAAAACAAGAAAGATCCTCAAGAAACTCTACTTCGGATAGATTACAATTAAGAAGGTCTAAGACTTTTAAATTTGAAAGTCCAACCTTCATGCACGGATTAGCTGAATTCGTGAGGATTGGAAACACGATTGGGCCAAAAGCAGATTTGAAGCATCGAAGTTTCTGTAACTTGTAAATATTAGATGGAATGCTTACTGAGATTTTGCAAATATCTAAGAGCATTGCCTCTAGAGAGACAAGATTTTCTATTGATGTAGGAAGTTCTTTAATAGCAGTATGTAGTATGGAAAGTCTTTTCAGGCATCGGAGTTCATGTGGGATATCAGGAAATCTTTCAAATTTTGAGCAAACAGAAAAGTTGAGATTTCGAAGATTTTTTGACTCGAGCACATTTGGAAAAACACGAAGTTCAGGGCACCATTTAAAATGCAAGACTTGGAGCTTGTCATGATTTGCAATCGACTCGTGGGCTTCTACCAAGTTTTTGCAATTCCAGAGTTTCAATTCTTTGAGATTTGGAGCACATGAGATATTGGGCGTAATAACGAGCGACTCGCAGTCACTCAATTCAACATACGTCAATTGCTTGAAGTCCTGCAAAAACAACAAAACCAACTACCGTAAACATTTTGAAAGGGAAAATAGGGTATCCTTATAACGCCGTTGCCACTTCTAAGAATTTTCATCCTTAGGCCACAATTCTCTTCATGCGGATGGAACCAAGAATCATCGTTAGATTAGGCAACTTGGAACCTACTATTTAGGGTTCTAAGTAAATTTCTAAACCTACTAATAACTTTTCATTCAACGTTACTATATATATATATATAGTATTGAGAAATTACTAAACCCTTAGAAACTTTACTGGTAAATACAAATTTTTATGTGTCTACAGTAAAGCTCACATTCACGAGCGAGTTTTACCTAACAATTTAGTTTTTATGATCACAATAGCGAATAAGAGATAACCCTTATCATTTCTTTTTTAGATATTATTTTAAATAGTTATATAATATATACAAAATACACAATATTAAAAAGAAATCACAAATAAATTTTTAGACAATCATCAAAACAGTTAGGCATAACATGATAGACCAGTAAAAGATATATCATGATTATTAGAAAATCACTCGTTTGTTTTACAAACAATGGGATGCTATTAGAGAGACAAGATTTTCTATTGATGTAGGAAGTTCTTTAATAGCATTACTAGGTATGTAGTATGGAAAGTTTTTTGAGGCATCCGAGTTCATGTGGGATATCAACAAATCTTTCAAATTTTGAAAGCAAACAGAAAACAAGTGTTGAGATCTCGAAGATTTTTTGACTCAAGCACATTTGGAAAATTCACGAAGTTTTTGGCACCATTTAAAATGCAAGACTTGGAGCTTGTCATGATTTGCAATTAGACTCGTGGGCTTCTACCAAGTTTTTGCAATTCCGAGTTTCAATTCTTGAGATTTGGAGTACATGAGATGTTTTATTGATGTGTACTAAAGTTTTTGCAGGCGACTTCATCAATCACGCAATTCAATGTACCTCAATTGTTGGAAGTCCTGCAAAAACAACAAAACCAACTACCATTAACATTCTAAAAGGGAAAGAAGGGTATTTGTATAATGCCATTGCCACTTTTAATGATTTTCATTCTTAGGCCACAATTCTCTTCATGATGAAGGAAGCAAGAGCATCGTTAGATCAGGCAACTTGAAACCTACTATATAGGGTTCTAAGTAAATTTCTTTAACCTATTAATAACTTTTCATTCAAAGTTACCATATATTTAGTATTGAGAAATTACTAAACCCTTTGAAACTTTACTGGCAAATACAAATTTTTATGTATATATAGTAAAGCTTACATGAGATTGAGTCATATGGCATGCTCACAAGTGAGTTCTACCTAGCAATTTAGTTTTTATGATCACATTAGCGAATAAGAGACAACTCTTATCATTTTATTTTTAGATATTATTTTAAAGAGTTATATAATATATAATACACAATTTTAAAAAGATTTCAAATAAATTATTCTAGACAATCATCAAAACAGTTAGATATAACATGATACTCCATACTTGACCAATAAAAGATATATCATGATTACTAGAAAATTACACGTCGGCTTTACAAACAAAGAAATACTATATATCAAACAAAAAATAATTCTAGCAAATAATAAAATCATACCACATGATGTTTCGATACATTAAATATGATATAATTTTTTTTTTCATATGTACTTTAGATAGTTATGTTTGGTATCTAAGAATTGTGTGTTAACAAATATGGAAAAATAAATAAATTAAGGGCTAGTTAGTTTAAATTTCTAAATTACTCAGATATGATTAAAGACAATTCTATTACTTTATAGTTGATGGAGATAATTTATATCACCTCATAATTGGTGAGAACAAATATTTAATTATTAAGGATTGCCAAAAGTTTTTGAATGAATTAGTTATAATTTATAACACCTTATAATTGGTGACAATTCCTGGTGGCATGCACTTACGAGATCACTTGTATGGAATTAGTTGTACATGCATTACTAGCAAGATGTCTAATTAAAATTTAATTACGTGTGCTTAGAAATGCTGCTTCTTCAGAACTGATTTGAGTAATTAATGATGCCTTTTTTACAGCACAGTGCTAGACAAATCCCACCCTTTACGACATATATTGGATAAGCCTCCACTACGTGGCCTTTCAGGTTATTTGAACATGACATATTGTGATTGATGTATCTGACCAACCACATCTAAATCAAATGCTTGACAATTCCACGAAGTATTCCTTCGGTGTTTTCACTTTTATATATATGTCAACGGGTTGGTTTGTCATGTTTTTGTTTCCTTTTATTTGATCATTATACAATTCTTTTTTGAATATAAAAGAGTTTATATGTAAACTAGTGACATGGTTAGAATTAGGTGAAACAGCTTATACTAGCATTTTTGCATTTTGAATTTCTTCCCTGGGTAGATTTGATTTTGAAATAGAAGTACATCGATAGTTAGAGATATTGGGTTTAGAAATATTTGAGCTTCATCTACATACACACACACACACAATTATATAATGTAATAAAACCTTCTACTTGTGAAGGATTTGAACCTCATTTTTATTCCTTCCATCCATGATCCTCAATTGCTTATTTTACAAATATAATACCCATGGACAAACACATGAAATCAGTTGTTTTATTTTATCTCTCACATATTTCAATATATTAAAATTTGAATTTACTCATGATGCACTGACCTTCTTAAAAAAAAAATAGAGAATTCCTTTTGTATTTTGTATTTTATTATCAAAATGTTTCCATTGGAGATTTCTAATAAAGTTGTTTCACTTAATTTTTCAAATGCCAGATTGTTGCACATTATTCCTAACGCAAATAGTTAACGTCATTCTCAAAGAAAATAGAGAAGTGGTTTCCAAAACAGAGGAACGCCATTTCCTTATGAATGATAGAACATATAACACGCATATGGCCATACCAATGAAGTAGGATAATAAAAAGGTTTATGTAGATAAATGCTCATGCTCACCTTAAATTGTTTTACGATTTCTGTGATATTGCCTTTCCTCATATAAAGATTGACTAATTTCTTTGGACCGGATGAAAATTTTGGATTCCAGGGATCACATCCAGTGCAATCCATCCATCTTAGCGCATTTGGAAGACATATAGGGCCGTGGAAAGAATTACGCACATTGGATAGGATGAGCAATCTCAACTTTCTCATTTTCATAAAAGCATTAGGATGGATACTTAGCTCTTTCAGTTTGAGTGGCTCCAACACAATGGCTTTTACAACACAATCTCCCTGTATATACAAAAATATTTAAGTTATGCATATCGAGTAATTGGAGTCAAAGATAAGGAGCAGATTTGATCATATTTGCAAGTCTCACCATGTCGCTTGACAAAACATCGGCAACATCATCATATCGCCATAATCTGCTATGTCTCCTGGGATCATCGCGACATCCCTGTCTCACAATATCCTTACCCATCGATTGAATCAAGTCATGCATTTGTAGTACATCCCACTCATTGCTTATCAAGGACCTCTCAATGAGAATTTTTAATCCTATTTCTGCCTCAAGATCGCAACTATTGAGGACTTTCTTTACGTACTCACTATTCCTCCTCTTAAAGAAGCATGCAATGTCGAGAAAAATCTCTTTTTCATTTTCCTCTAGTCCATCATAGCTTATTTTGAGCACATCATTGATTTTACTGTTAGGAACTGTAGAAAGTTTCCTTAATGTACTCTCCCATTCATCTTCTCTTCTACCACATAAGAAGGAACCTAGCACCTCAAGTGCTAAAGGAAGGCCTCCAGCATGATTCAGAACGCTATCCACCAAATCTCTCTTGATTTCTAATTTTTGGTGTGTTGGAAAAGCATAATTGCTAAGCATCTTACAAGCTTCTTTGTCATTCAGTGCTCTAACTTTATATACACGATCTTGATCTATCCCATGAGAAGTTAGCAAATGTTTATCTCTTGTAGTAACAATGATCCTACTTCCATTACCAAACCACTTGCCTTCTCCTGCCAAAGCATCTAATTGGCGTTGGTCATCCACATCATCAAGGATGAGGAGAACTTTTTTGTGACGAAGCCTATGTTGTATTAGATTAATACCGGTATTGACACAGGACACTTTTAATCCTTGTTGCAATGATAAAATCTTGAATAGTAATTTTTCTTGCAACGGAACTAAATCCTTGGAATCTTTTGAAGCTTCACGAATATTTGCCAGAAGACATGAACCATCAAATTGGCGAAAAATGGTATTGTAAAGAGCTCTTACTAAAGTTGACTTCCCTATGCCTCCCTGTCCCCATAATCCCACCATGACAACATCATCATCAGACCCAAGCTTTAACATCGATTTCAATTCAACCACTCGGGAATTAATCCCAACTGGATGCTTAGCAACATGCATAGGTGGTCGGGCTAGGCGAGTGGAGGTTTCATTCACAATACTTTGTATAAGCTGTGATTCATCTCTGACAAAAACGAAAAAGAAGTTGTAACATTATTTTAACAATTTGATTAAGCAAATCACGGGCAATCACCAACCAAATGACAAAATGGTGCGTCAAATTTTCACAAAATCATAGAAAAACCAAAATGTACGCCCACGCAATCAATTAGAATTCCAGGAGCTCCACACCAATCAGTTCAAGCTTCAACTTTTAGTCATCCAAGTGCTTCGTGTTCTTTTAATTTATGCACGATAATTTACTTCTTTTATTTTTTTACTGCAATGGGGTTTATTTAAACAGTTGATCAAGCTTTTCAAGACTCTGAATCATGCTCAAAATTTTAAAATTATTAAAGACCCCGAACCACAGTGTCATTACCTTAGAAATGGGGTAAGAGTAATAACGCCACTTAACATCTTATCCATGGGTCGATCAAGTTTCTTAACATTTAATACTTACAGTCAAGTGTGTGTCGAATCATATATTTATATTTTTATAGTCTTTATACTCATTTGTAAACATAAGTTTCTTACACAAAATATAAATTCCATTCAACTTACTCATCATTGAAATGCCACCCAGATAAGCTACCGGCATCAAAAAGAGCTTTCTTCCATTTTCTCACTTCCTCCGAATCCTTCCCGAATTTGGACTCATGCTTAGCCAGAGCTCTCCCATAACTCTCTCTCCCCCCTCTCACTTCTTTTGGGTCCACTTTGTAAAACACCGGTAGAACAATGAGGTCCCTTTGCTCCTTGCACTCCATAATCTTCACCACCTCTTCCAAGCACCATTTTGAGGAAGCATAATCCTCTGAAAAAACAATGATTGCGATGTGCGATTGCTCAATGGCCTTCATGAGTACCGGTGATATTTGGTCACCCTTCCTCAGTTCCTCACTATCCTCGAAAGTGTTTATTCCATTTTGAACTAACGCTTTGTATAGATGACTGAGGAAGTTCTTACGCACATCCGTGCCTCTGAAACTCAAGAAGACGTCGTGAATCCTTTTGCGTTTCATTGAGGAAGCCATTGTATGATGGAGTTTAACAATGAGCAACAACTACTAGCTTAAGATTTGGTAGAATGTTTTCAGGTACTTCGTTCACCACTTGATCTTCTTGTTGATTTATTCTCATAGCAAACGACAAAGATGCACGACTTTTTTTAGTACTTTGGCAAATGATGTGCTTGAGGATGGACCAAGACATTTAAAGGTGTGAACACATGGACTTTTTTTTCATAAAGGACTGCGTGCCACTGCATTATTCGGATTATCTTATTGACTCAAGCTTCCCTGTGGCCGACAAAATCATTGCACAGATTCAGAAACAACTCTAGGGGATGGATTCTCGTAATCTAGGTCATAGGCTCACCCATGAAAACAACTTTGGTGGTCTTCCTCGAAATTTCGTCCCCAACTTCTGAGTAACAGTTTTTTTCCTAGCTATATGATAATAACACATAAGCACTCAAGAAATACATAATTACATGCACAATCAAGTGTACCGGCAAAAAATAATATCATATCTATTACTAATAGTAGAACTTTGGAAAAGCATGGTGCTTAAAAAAGAACCAAAATATCTAATAAGTGTGAACACATGGATTCTTGTGATCTGGTTGTAGGCTTACTAATTAGATGAACTTCGTTGGGTTCCTCGAAATTGCATCCCCAACCTCTGAATGGCTTCTTCTTTACTAACCAATAAGTTAACACGACTTCTCAAACGAAATATAATAAATATGACCACAATTCATTCCCACAATCCAATAATCACAACATTCTTCACTAAATGTCCAAATAATCTATTTTTCAAAGTTTTATACCTCCAACCTTGCATTGATGCATAAATTTTTGCTTGGAGACTTGTCATTTATTTCGTGAGAAAATTAAGAATTGAGCTCATTGATAGCAATCTTATTGGATCCTTAAACAAAATTATTTGCTTAGCTTGATCCCACACTCGCATCTTTCATTGCATTTCTCTTCATTCAGACAATAGACACATCTATGTCTAGGCAGAATGCATGTAAATTAAACAAGGCTTGTCTGCGTCCAATAAAACAGGGGTTCGGCTATGAAGTTCTTCATTTTAATCTGCTCAATGGACGGCTCAACATGCGAGATGAACTAGAATTGACAACTCCAAAATCGTGGTAGTTATTGGACACAACTCCAAGATGGTGGAATTGGTCCTAACCCCTTACTGTAGAGTTAGATATGATTCGGACAAGGTGGATTACGACGCCATGAATTGTGGAAGTTTGGATCAAAGACCTTCAAGATGAGGATTAGATGAGTCGAGACCGGCCAAGAGAGGGGACTGTTACGGTAAAAGACACTCATAGATGGACCCTCGGTTGATGGCCAAAAACACAGAGCAAACCAGATGATCTGGAATTTCAAAAGATTGATTCGGTCAAATGAGCTGGCCAGGGATGAGATAAGAGGAGGGATACAGGAAGCGGGTCATTTGGCGATTGATTAAGGAAAATCTGTCCGTGAGCTTTGGAGACAGAATGAGAAAAGGATTCGGTGGTTCCTTTTTGAAAAGAGATAAATGCGAGAGATGGGGCCCTTTGAAAAAGTAAAACCGATCGTGAGCTTCAAGTGCGGGATGGCTTTCGGTGATGCAGAAAGAGAGATTTGAGCATGAGTTGGAAAGTGATGGAAAATCGGAATCAGACAAGATTCGAAAGCGGTGAACGGAAGAAAAAGCTGGAGAGTCAAAAAGGTGTAGGATTCGGTGATCTTGAGGAGGAACAAGAAGCCAGCGACGCACGCGAGGAGACTACAATTCACGCACTCTGCTATCCGCTCATCATGGTAAAGCCTGCTGCTTCCTTCCCTTTCTTGTTCATGAAGATCAGAACCAAATTCCATGTTTGCCACTCTTGCGATTTATTTGCAGAGTCCCAAAGCCATGCATGTGTGAATACTAAGGTGTTCTTGTGAAATAGCGCGAGTTCAGAATTTCCATACTCATTTCTAGATTCCACAATTCGTTTCTCAATCTATTTTGATCTGAATTTCACTATGTGTTAAACCTTTTAATAAACAACATTATTTTGCATCATTCACAATTATCTAGATATTTATTGAAAAATCAAAACATAGAAATTACGTATCGAAACTTAAAATCACACTAAGTTCATTTTATGGTATAGAAAATTTACCATCATATTGAATTCTTCAAAAATCATTTCAACATCTTCCTTATGTATTATAGTATCCATACTATTTGTTGCAGGATGTCTTTCATATATTAGTGTTTGTGAGGGATTTGCAAACTTAAACAAGGAAGCAGTGTGTATTCACATATTGCACTTGATCAAGCAATCAAGTTGATGTTCAAGCATTGTGAAATTAAAGGCTTCGTGCATATTAAAAATATACTACATGATAAAAAAAATATTGTGTTGGTTTAAATTAAAAATCTCATTAGAGTTGGTGTATAAAAAGTCTACATTTGCTTTATCACATAACTAATATCTTTTGAAGATTGAAATTCTAAACAAGAAAAGTACTGTGGACTTATATGGAAAATGGTAATATTAAATGGTTAATCATACATAATGCCTTATGCTGAATTATGTGGATCAACATTGTTGACAATCTATAGTTTTTCCTCCCATTTATATTTAAAATCTCCATTCTCAATCATAGAAATGAAATGGGTAAGAAGATAAAAAAGTTAGACTAACATAAAGTGACATGTATTGATACTTTATAAATGAATACGCAATGTCAACCAGCTTTTCAAATAAATGAGCCAGCAATAGCTCATCCACAATTGTTTAGTTTGTTTTTTGTGAGAATGTTAAGATGCTTTCAAAGCATCATGTCATCAACCACAAAACTAATTATTCAACATCAAGCGCTATGAACTTTTGACCTTCCTCTAAAGAAAAATATTATGAATGAATTATTTATAACGTCTCATTAATAGTGCCCCTTGACTTATATTTTGGTAAAATATGCCATTGACAAAATGTGTTGGATCATCGGCACGATGGTTGCTAAACTTGAGCAATTCTTGAGAAGTGGTTTTAGCACTGAAAGCTGGAGTCTCCCATATTCAACGCTTCAAGTCCAAATTTAGCTTATGCACTAAATTCAATTTAGCTTCTTTTCTCTTTAGCACCCAAAGAAAAGAAAAGTGATGACTTTTAAGTCAAGCCTATGAAACTTTACCAAAGTGGGAGGAAAAAGTTTCCAGCTTCATTAGTTAACGATAGCCATGAAAAATGTGAACGATCATGAGATGACCATGTGGATTGTTCAGATCCTTTTGAGCAATAACTCAGAATACACTTGCATTCCGTTCTTTTAAAGTTCCGTTGTTTATTATATGTGCAATTGTCCTGGCATCAATTACTAGTACAATTTTAAGTGTAATGACCAATTCCAAAGGTAATTTTATTATTATGAACGTGGATTAAAAATTTTTAAAAAAAAGTGGTGGTCCCAATTCCAAAGATAATTTTATGTTCGTTTGATTTATTTGTCTATTATCGCATGCATTTCCCTACTGCAATTATTCTGTCTTCGATCTTCTTCACTCCGAGTCCGAGGTGCTTTCCACGACCGAAAGTCCCACTTGGGGCCATTATCAGCGTCTAATAAGTAAGAAATTATTAAATGGAAAATATATATGGTAAACTAAATCTAAACTGTAAAAATTGAAGAGATTTGTTTAGAGTCCACAGTTTTTAATGGTTCAAATTCAATTTGGTTTATACCCTAAGTTCACTCAATAATTTTTCTAGATAGATAACTGTGCCACTGCTTTTTAATGTGTACGAGCTGTCTCGATGGAATTAATACCACTTGCGTAATCTCGGTCCGAAATCCAAATCCTTGATAAATTTTTGATCCAATCATCCTTATAAACAAAATTCATTAAATAAATTTTTGAAATAAGGGGGATGATCATGACAGTGCAAGCAGAGTAGATGTTTAGCTGTGTTCCTAATCCCTCGACTGTAAAAGATGATCTTGTGGGCTAGATATGGTGATTGATTCTCACAATCTTGGGAAAAGAAAATCAGCGATGACTTATTCTTATACTAGAGGAGAGAGAAGCATGACTTTTTTTTCAGTGGGGTGGGGTCAACATTGAATAATGTTAGAATTTCATAAAATGATGGTGTTTACTTAGGGACCAAGATATCTAATAGGTGTGAGTACACGGAGTTATTTTCATTGAAGACTGCATAAATTCGGATTGTTTTATTGACACGAGTTCCTTCGCTCGATCGTTTGATGTAGAATCTATTTGGTTATCGATTAAGGAAAATCCTTTCGTGAGCTTAAGGGGGGATGGCTTTCGGTGGCCGGGAATCTAAAAAGGGAGATTTAGGTGAGAGGTGGAAAGTAATGGGAAATCAAAATCAGACAAGAGGAACCAATCAGATCAGAAAGTAGTGGGTGCAGACGAAAAAGACAAATTCTGAGTGGAAATCACGAGTGGAAGAAAAAGCTTAGACAGTCAGAAAGGCAGGCTGCTGAGGAACAAGAAGCCATCCTTTCATGTTTTGGCATGATAAGAATCCGACGCACGCAAGCGGGCCACGATTCACACACTCGGCCATCCGTTTATCATGGTAAAGCTTTCTGATTCCTTCCCTTTTCCGCTTTATCTTTTGGTATGATCAGAATCCGATTCCGTGTTTGCCACTCTTATGATTTGTTTATGATTTGTTTGCAAAGTCCCAAAGCCATGCATGTATGATGAATCATAAGGTGTTCCTGTGAATTAACACGAGTTAGGAATTTCCACACTTATTTCTAGATTCCATGATTCATTTCTCATAAAATTTTGATATGAAACTTGCTATGTCTTAATCCCCTTCGCATTAACTTGTCTGTGGATGAATCATGTCACCTTGTTGTTCCCTTTGCATGACTGAGTATGTTTCGTCCACGTTCTGCACCTTGAAGTATCTCGGAGTGGCCTCGTTGTTTGCTTGCATGATTTTGCTTCATCCACCATGTTCCCATTGCGTTAGATTTGCTTTTACATTAAATTCAATATGTGCATAGTTTATTATTTGCAATTTCGTCATTTATACATAGTGTTTACCTATGCCCCCACCCAAAAAGATTGGATCTTTATACTGTTTTTGGTCATGCATACAGCTTTACTTAGTTCCTAAGCATTTGATTAGCTCTTATTTTATTCACAAGCACTTAGTTAGATTAACTCATAATAGTAATGAAAAGAAATCATAAATATATAATAAAAAGATGTAGATGGCATATTAGATGATTATTGCATCACGAGGGTCCTTTCCCAAAACTTAATAATAAGACATTGTATAATATTGCCTGATACAGCTTGAGCTATTTCTTTACTCATCTTTTACACGCTTTGTTATTATTTGATCGGATTTTTATTTGTTTGAGTATCCATACATGATTATTTAGATTTCTTCAGCCAAAAAAAGAAAAAAAAAAAACGGAAGATGGCATGCAAAGCCTTTTATAAAAAGGAAAATGTAGCCATAATAGGAGTTAGATTTATTTAGTGTAATCAAGTCTCTAAGCTTATGAATCTTTAGTTCACAAAAATAAAAATGTCTCTCACGTTTTACTCAGCTCCTAACTTTAGTGGCAGCTCTAGTTAAAATCAATTAAATAATTAATGAGAAACCAATTTCCCATGGGTAGGGCTTGGGAGAGACCGCACGAAGCATAAGTGCCATCTTGCAAGAGGCTTATCTGCACTTGCTTAGCAATCTGTTAATCTCCCTTTGGCTCACCTCAAGAGGGTTGCAACACATTGAAACAAAAACTAGTTCTTCAAATAAGACCAAAATGAAGTAATGCTTTGCACTCATAACAACAAGACTTCTCTAGAAAACAGGCAAATTTTTTAGAAAATTCAAGTCATGAGCTTTCCGCGAACATGAATATTGAGTTAATTAAATGAAAGAGAAATGAGGGGTCCAAGTGCACACACACACACACACACACACACACATATACATATATACATATATATATATATATATATATGTATGTACAAATATATATGTATGTGTGTGTAGAAAGGGAAAACTAGTGCTAGGTGGTGGCTCGCCCAATCACAGCGTCTCCCAACTAAGGCTAGAAAAGCCCCAACCAAGGCCATTTGGGCCCTGCGCTAGAGCTGGGCGCACTCTAGGCCTTCGCTAGCACCAGGAAGAGGTTGCCAAGCACCAGCTAGTCACTCACTAAGGGGCCACTAGCCATTGTGACTATCACGCGACAGGCTCCGATACGACCAATGTATATCATTATACATTTATTTAAGCCATGAATAATGCGTGCACGTCTGCACGTGTCACAAAATAAATTAGTTGCACTACATACATTGTGTGAACCTATATCGCAGAGAAATTATTTATTCACTTGAATTTGCATGTGATGCCATGGATCATGCCTTTGATGTTTGGATACGTACTAGATTCAGCTGCGTGGTTTGATTTGCATGCCATTTTGCACCTATTAGAATATTTATGTTCGGTTAAATATTATGATTAGATTCAATTTTTTGTGCAACTGTTATGATTGAACTCACTTTTGTGCGTATGCATAGGATTCATTGAATGTTGTTTTGATTGGACTGAATTTGCCTTTTGTATAAATTCATAAAAATGTGGTATTGAAATGGTGATGTGAAAGTTGCTAATTTTTCTGTTCACGTAATCAAACCCTCGGATCAGACATTAAATATTTTATTATTGTTTTCTACTCTAGTTGACTTTTTTGTTTGCGGTCAATCTAAAAGTTGATTGGTGGCAACTCTTACAACAATTTTAGAATTTGGATCGCGGTGGCTTCCAACGACCTAGGAAAGGAAGAATATAGATGCTTAAAGACTTTTGGATGGAACTATCGGATTTCTACTCTAAAAATCCTAACCTTTTTCTGAAATATCCACGAGGGACAGGCTATAGTGACTATGTCATACATTTTATAAATATTTTGGTTTCATGTACATTGAATTTGTCAGGTCATTAGAGGAGACATAACCAATTGAAGGATTTCAATTACTTTATGCTAAAGAATGATGATATTCACAATGAGGCCACAATTTAAAGTCTGATGCTTATGGTAGTGCAAAAGTATAGCTTTAGTATTTTTTTTTTTTCAACATTAGGCGAGTTCCACCATAAAAAAATTGACTGACAAATAGCATTATCAGTTTCGAACTTGCGATTAGTTCTGACAAACTTTTAGTGTATGAATCAAGGCTTTGGTTTAACTTCAGCAAGTGTTTTTTATATTATAATAATAAATTGCTTCACAGTTGGTGCTTTTAAGGGGAATTTGGCCTTAGATTTTGTACTAAAACTTGCAATATTTCTGAGAAATGATTCTTAATTTTTCTAAATCATTTTCACAATTTGGTAGAAGTTGATTTTATCTTATTTAATAACATTTTTTGGAAAACCCTCATTTTTCAAATAAGGGTATGGAGTAAATCTTATTTCAAATAAAGGCCTTAAATTCACCTTATTTCAAATAATGGCTTTGTTAGCTCAAAAAAGACTTGACCTCACTGACTGATTAACGGCATTTCTTTCATTTAAATTTTTGTTATTTTCTTTTCTTTTTTTCTTTTTTTTCTTTTTTTGCTTTTTTATTTGAAATTTTCCCATATATATTTGAGAATATGTGCAAGGCACACGTTAAAGTGTAGTTTCACTTCAATGTCCCTTTATGTTGGTTTTTTTTTTTTTTTTTTGGGGGGGGGGGGGTTTGACTCGGTTTGGAGGCCCCAACTTGCAAATTTCGTTACTACCTATGATGGTATTTCCACTCTAGAGTGGCAAATGAAGTAATAGTACCTCGAAAGGACCAAAGCTTTTAACTTTTTCATTTGCTTAACCATTTATGGTGAATAAAATTGTTAAAAATTTTATGATTAAATTGACAACCGTACATAAGTTTATGACTTTTTAGACTAGAGATCTACTATCGTGCATAGTCATTCCTCACACATCTTGCAGTTTGGTCTCTATTGGCCTAGAGGTGATTCCCTCCCACTTCAAAACCCAAATCCCCACGAAGCTGATGATGGATCCTATTTTTTGTTGTCATGCTGTTCTACTTTCTATTTCAATTTGTTTAACATCTTTTGACATGCTTAATCATATTGTGCTTTTCAAATTACGGTTCAATGCATGCAAAGGAGGATAGTAGTTTGTCAACATGTCAACTGCATATACAAGCATTCATGGTATGAACAAATTGCTCTTTAAATGGTGACTTGTCCATATTCCAGCTATATTTTGAAAATTTATTGTGACGATTTTTTTTTTAATTAATCTATCAAAGCCGAAAATGTTTCTAACACGGGTTCAGAGTGCATTTGAAAATGTAGGGGGCTTTCAAGTAACTTTGATAAAATTGACGGGGTGTCCAAATAATTTTATACTAGACTCAATATCGCTAAAGGGAAATAGATCTTAATTCAATTTTTTTTTTTTGTTTTTTACTAGAAGTTCCTAATAGCTCCTTAAACATTGTAATTTAAAGAAATAAGATTAACTTTGGGGGGCGAGCTTTATGGATCTATACGTAAATTTTTGTTTTTCCTACTCGGACCTTGATTGAAATTATGAGAAGTTGGGGGACTAGGATTAAACTCGCCTATGTCGGGAATATAGTTCCTGTTTTTTTTTTTTTTTTTAAATCAGTCAATAAAGTTCCTGTTTTAACTTATGTTCATGTTGTTATTACATAGCAATGGGATTCTCACCGCATCTAGCAGAACAACAGAGTCAAGAATGGGTCCATTCCCCTGCTTAGAGAAAACAATACACTTAGCGTGGGACTAGCCCATGAAATTACATATTGATATTATATATATACTCTTTATGTACAATAAAGTAAACCCAATGATTTCTACATGGCATTATATCTTTAATCTCTCTAGACAATAAAATTGTTACTTAAGGGACATTGTCAATTTGGATAGCTTGAGAATTCAAGGTGACGTTATTTTAAGAATAAGTTAAACAACTTGACTCATCGGAAATATGAAAACTAAAAATATGTGTGGTACACAGTTGAGGCAACAAATTCCCCTGAACTGATAAATTGAGGTTAAATTAGTTTCTAAACAAAACCCGAGCCCCTAAATTCTGTTGCAACCCAACTTGCAGGTCATGAGGCAAGTTCCTCAAGGAAGGAGAGTTCCTGTGTGAGGTCGTTGTGGGATCGGGACATGAATGACACTTTTGTCTATGATAACCTTTCTGCCTGAAATTTTTATAACTACGCATGTGCGGATTTTGTAAACGTGTGACTTTCTTAAATTACCGTACATTCTTCAATCCTGCTTTAGTTTCCCTGTTTTTGCCCGCAGTTTTCATGAAAAGTTTGGACCTTGACGATATGAATCGCCACTACCACTTTTTGAACGAGGCATACGTCTATTCCTCTCTCCTAATAACCGTACTTACATTGTTTTCCTTTCTATATTACCAGAAACTAAGCGCCAATCCAAGTGTCGAAAGGACCAACTTAAAGGATGGAATTCTCAATTTACAGAAAGAAGATTAGAAATTACATCATGATACAGATTTAAACCAAGTCCACACTTGAAAAAAGAAAGGACACTCACAAGAACCAAATACATGTTTAATGCGTATATGTTACACTCATACACATACTTAGCCATCATTGAGTTACCACACAAAATTATAACAAGAAGACAAATATTCAACACTTCGAGAGATTGAGGTTGCAATTGTCTCATTTTAATCATCTAAGAGCTGGTGGAAAAAGAAATATTTACTATTCAGATTTGAAACAAATTTACTATTCAGATTTGAAACTATATTGCAGCACAATAGCCACTAATATGTCCTATTCAATCCAATTTCACCTCTTTAAAAAGAAAATTCCATCAAAAGAGCAATCATATCAAATCTAAAAGAGCTGCAAATATGTTAATGATGACACGAATCAATAATAATTTACATTGCTACAAGCAACTAAAGTTGTAATGTCGACACTAATGAAATCAAAGAAGAAGAATTAATTGCCTTCGATACTTTACGACTATGAAGAAAAACCTTGTGCTATAACAGATTAGATGAGTCCAGGTGCTAAGAAGTCAGAATCCATTTCATTTTTTTCCTTTTTATTCCAAAATAGAGTTTCTATTCCAATTGACCAATTCTTTATTTGTAAAAATGCTAGTTATGGTGAAGAGATTACTTAATTTACAAATTCCAAGTGTTTCCTCATTAACACGATCAATTTTGTCACATTATGCCCATCTAACTTTTAAGTTAGTCGGTCTTAGTAGTCTCCTACATGCAGCTTGAGCTTGATTTGGATGACGAATACTATGATAAGAAGGAATTGTATCGTGTCACGAAACAAAGAATTTGAGTATTTAGCGAAGCATCTGGGGAGTGCAGAGATTGTTGGTTTTAGAGCTACATGTCTTCGGAGCTGAAACAGTGGCTTCCTCTAGTGCAGTTTCTTCTTCGTAATTCACGTGCTTTGGAGAAGATGGCAATCAAGGCTAAGATGCACAAATCTACGAAATGGGAATCTTTGAATTGAGTTGATCTCTGAACATTGCTCGATGCGGCACGAAGGTTATAGTCGGTTGTCCTCTTGCCGCAAGTAATGGCAAAATCTCATCTGTCTCATGGCACTGGTATGTTGGTCATCACCTTTGGCCATCTTGAACTGTTGCTCTGGACCGTCGAAGCACCAGCACCCTTTTCTCTGTACGTATCAGTTTCACATGAAATGGGGAACATAGATGAAATTTCTGTGCAAACCAGCTAATATTTTCAATGATTCTGCATTTTTACCCAGCTAAGCCTGAAACCCGAGACAGATTCCATTTTCAAAACATGTCCATATATCATGCAAGAGATAATTTAACAGACTGATTGACAAAGAACTTTGCAAAAAGAAGGTACTATCTATGGAAAAACAAGTTCTCTGATAGGAGAGTTTAGGAAGTTGACATTTCAGTCCTAAGAATATCAATATTAAGGAATGTCTGTACTCCAGGAAATAGGTTTTTATACAAGCAAATTATCTCTGAAGTGTACCCTTTGATTTAATTGATGGTAACTATGCTCCCTAAAGTGGCATTGACTTCGACAAAATTCCCGTGTCACTATTTAAAGGAGCTGTGTTTTTCTTAACTATGGCTAAAGTTTTTTTACTTTGAGGATATCTCTAGGTCCTAATGTCCTTGGAAAACAAACAACACACTATAAACCAGGTGATACTTAGAAGTTTATATCTCGGATGGGCAACTTCTCTTTAGAGAAATCTCAGCACTAGAGAAATTATTTTTGGATGACTTATATACTAAATTTCTGTAACAGAAATTGAGAATTTAAAAACTTTAGCTTTTGATTTTTTTCTTCAAATCTATTTGTGGAATAGAATTCATTCCAAGAATAGAAAAATCAAATTAACTCACCAAACAGATTTTTTTTCTAAATCTACTTATCATGTGTGCCCTTATATACCTGTACTGGGTTAGGGTGGGTTCCAATCAACTATGTTTTCCAAACATTGCATAGGATTCATGCTCACCGTTGTAACCACGGACTCATTCTCTCTCTCTCCCTCCATTATCAGCAAGATGAATTCTCTTGCTTGATTTCATATTCAAAAAGGCAATAAGCTAGTTCATGTTTCCCAAAATGCTTTTAACTCATAATTATGTCACTAGAAGCAGCATACCTATAAATGTCAAGTTCGAAAAGTTAGTTTCCGTGATTTTTTTTTCCCTAATTTTTTTGTTTAGATGCATCCTTGGCAATCTCTTGCTTCTTTGCCCGATGCCAAATCTTGTTCTTTCAAGAATAATTCTTTTACTTTTTTAACATTTTCTAATATTTAAAATTTTTTAAAATATTTGAATTTTAAAATATTTCTATTACTTTTTATTCTAGAAAATGTGACTCGGTCAAAGGACTCAGTCCGAGAATGCGGATCCCATCACTCCAGGTCGGATCTAAAATTCGGACTGGCCCGCGGGTCCAGTCCGAATAAAGCCCGTGTCATGCATGATAAGCCCAAATCGTTATATTTCTTTTCTTTAATTCACTTTAAGCCCAAAGCCAAATCCAACTTATTAGCCCCATACTAATACAGTCCTAACCCACCCTCACCTCTCTCTCTCTCTCTCTTATTTATTTATTTATTTATTTATTTTTATTGTTTTTATTTTCTTTTCCGGTTCGCTCCCTCTTCACCGAGAGGACTTCTCTTTCTTCTTACCGAGAGCGTCTTCTTTCATACGAACTCTCGCTGGAAACCTCCTTCCCCTCAACGTCTGCCGTCAATGCCGGCAACCATCTCGGGATCTCCATCGCAGTCTCAGTTCACCATAGAAACCAATTCAATTTCATCGTCAGCCTCCCTTCCCTATCGGATCACCGTCACTCACACGCAAGCCATAATCACTCAAACGCAGAGCATAGGAACAGAAACATACTCAGTTAAACAAGCGCCGCAATCAAACCAGCGCCTCTGAGCTTAGAGACCGATTCTTGGACCATCGGCTTGAATGCCCGATTCCTCTCTTCAGTGGCCATCGTCGTCGAAAGCAGCAAAGAAACATGCTAAACACAACGAAGAGACGAACAGAACAGAACACGTTCAGAATCAATCTTGACAGTGATGAAACATAACCCGAATCGAATCAATGCACTAAGAAAATGATGGGTCTACGTCTGCGCATCTTCAGTTCGAACAACATCGCAATCTATTCAATGTCTGCGACTAAGAGGCATATTATCAAACACTCGGTGGTCAACAGATTGCGAAGTAAAATTACGCTCTCTCAGGCTCAAATTCACGGCCTGATTCGAAGTAAGATCAACCAGCAACATTCGGAACAAGGCAACAATCCAATCGCGTCCAACGCGTGCTTTGATCCTAAAAGAAAGAACATCGATCTCGATAGCAAGGATAATAGATATTACCTGGCCCGTGACGTTTGCATTGCGACGAACGCTCCAATCGGCAACAGGACCTTTCACGATTCAACCAACGAACGAAATCTCGGCTTCGCGGAGGATTCCCAAACGAGATCTTTTCCCCTTCGAATCAGCTCGGTCAAGAACAGAGCCCAACCGGGACCCACGCGAGTCCGGCTCTTTGGCCAACGCAGCTGAGATCACAAACGGCGGCGAACGGCGGCGGACGGCGGCGGCGGAACAGTAGCTTGATCGTCTTCAGCACCCTCAGCCGATTCTCTTTATCTTCTCGAACCGAAATCTGTTAATCTCTCAGTGACGCGACGTGCTCCTGCCATGCCGTTACAGAGAATCTCTCGTCTCCAGCTAACGCAACATCTTCTAGAACATTCTTCGAGGTTTTACTTCCGTCACGTCTCCCTTCTATCCGTCACACGAAAATCCCTTTCTCACCCGCACATCTTCTTCCATCCGTATTATCTTTTTTAAGATAAAATTCCTCATCTCATCCTCTGTTATCGTACAAAAAATGCATTTGATCTAATATGACTTTTTAGTTTCCTAGATTTTTGCCAATTGTTATGCATGCCTGGCTTTTAAGTCAAACCAAAGTCTCACTTGATTTCCCCTCGAAACATTGAAGAAAAATTATTTGCGTTTCACTACCGAAAAAAAGAGGGAAATTCGCCTTTTCACTTAAAACCAAAACACTGGGGTCGATAATTGTCAATTAGGATGGTGCACTAACGGATAAAATAAAATTCACATGGACTATTTCCCTATTGAGTCATGACCGTTATGACAAAATCAATACTTTGGTTCTCGATATCTTTGGTCCCTTGGATAGTAAATGCTTTGCTATCAAATAAATTATGTAGTGATATGATCGAGGGACAATGCTGTGACTTCCTAACTAGTTTAAAAGCAAGGTCTTGAGCTACTTATGGATGACAGAAGCCTATGGGATGGGAGATATGCCTTGATAGATGAGAGCACTATCGACAAAGCTTCCAGTGACGAAGTTCCAACTGTTAGAATAGAACTTCGATGGTAAATGAATAGAAACCTGTGTTCCGACACTAATTATAGATTTCTTGTTCCTAAATTATAAATGAAATTGATGAGACTATACCATTTGAAAGTAATGTTTTAATATCAGGTTGCCAATGAGTAAGAGCCGCATTGGAGAAAACATGGATGCACCCTCGAAATAATAATATTAAAAGACCAATTACAAATTTTTTGACACGTATTCTTAAATAAAAAGATAGATGCATGTCATAATGATATCTTTTCTTATGAATAGCTTTTGCTGGACTTCAAAGATGGTTGAGTATTGTTTGCACAGAAAATAATCAAGTCATGGATACAAACAAGCACGCGCTTGACACTTGAGCACAAACGGTCACGTGAAAAATATAATTTAATCAATTCAAAACAACTTGATAATTGGTCATCCCGGGGGTCCAATCCTTTACCAATTGCACAATTTGAAGTCTCAATGAAGACCGAGATGAGTCGGTTCTTTCATCTCACGAAATTCCTTCAAATCTGAATTCTCTTTCATTTTTCTCGAAATCCGATTTTTTGAATAAACAAATCCAGTTGAGGTCCAATTTGAATGTAGAAAAATCCCAAACAACTTCCATTCACCGATTCACTCACACTAGATGTCAAAAATCCTTTCCAAATGACCAATCCGAATTTCCGTTTGTTTTACGAATTGTCCGATTCGATTTTCCATAAAATCCCGAACTCGCCGGAAATTCCTCAAAAGGTGAGTCGACGTTCCTAGAATAACTCATGACACGACAGGACTTCCAATTTCTGAGATCAAATTCAAATTCGCAGTTATTTTCAATTAAACGCGCTTTTAGTGTGACCTAGGCTACTAGGTAGTTTTCAGAACTTTTTAGGGCAAATGACTGGTGGTTGATTTTCTTTGAGCCACAATGAACCCACTCGATACAATGTCGACTCTCAATTGTCGTGAAAATCTTGAGGATTCAAATACGGACACAGGGTACCAAAACGACAATAAAATCAAACTAGTATCGGTCGACGAGAATTTTTCAATTTAGTGGAGTCACCCACGATCGGCCACACATCTCAGTCGAACCGATCTATATCTGATCTCAAATTGATTTTATACTATGCCGTAATGGCCTCTAAAGAAGAGCATGGTCGAGAACTCAATTCTTGATCGAATTCTCAAGTCTATTTACCTTAAAATCTCTTAATGACTCCCCCAGATGGTCCAGTTATCTCGTGAGTGGCGTAACTCCGAGAAAAACCCTATAATAGTGTTGATAAAAAGCTCAACTTATTCGATCGAAATCAGGACCTGAAAATCAAGATGTCATACTGTAGTATTAGATTTTAAAAGCACGAAGGTTGCTTCAACTTCATTGATTGATAAAGTAAACTTTGGTTTAAAAAGCAAATAATTCTATTATGCTCATAAAAGCCTCCTTGAAAATGTATTTAACCATGGGTCCAATGAAAAGGAACTATCATTTCCCTTAGGATATTTGATGTAAGTAAGTGCTAACTCCAGTTTTTCAACTTTCTTTCGAACAAACAATTCAGCTGGTTAAAGTGGTTGATCGCCGCTCATACCATTATAGTTTCCTCGTTCATAAAATCTCACCAAAGAGAAACCGCTTAATACCGTTACCCCTCCATAACATTTGAAACCCTTTATTTCCATTAAAGAAAGAGAAACAAGAAAAAAGTTGGAAATATTCATCAATTGGGCACACTTGAATGGGGGGAACATAGATGAAATTTCTATCAAAATCAGTAGATATTCCTGATGTTCTGCATTTTTACCTAGTTAATCAGCTTGAAACCTAAAACAGATTCCAAATGCAAAACATGTCCAAATATAACACGAGAGATAATTTAGTAGACTAATTGACAAAGCACATTGCAAAAGGAGGTATTATCTAAGCAAAAACAGTTTGCTGATAGGAGAATATGTTTTGATTAAGAAGTTTACATTTCAATCCTAAGATTATTAATTTAAAAAAAAAATGTCTTGTTGCTTATGAAAGCGCAAGGAGAAAAACAAAGCAAGCACATCAAATTTAGAAGCTTTGTCAACAATATAGGAAATCCATTTCATGAGAAATGTTTTCTCCTTCGGATTAACTGAGTGAGAGTATCTATAAGATTGATTAAAGAAGATGCTGCAGGAACTCAACAAGTTTTGCTTGCTTGAAGTGGCTTAGAATCTCACATGGAAAAAGAGGCCTCTTACTGAATTAGCCACCTCCATTTTTTCTAATAGTATTTTTATATATATTTGTAGCAAGGTTCCTTTGTTCTTCCAATAGGCTCCACAAGATACTAAAAGGGCCAAATATTTTTCGTATTAGCTATTCATTATTGTTCACAAAATCATTTATAGTAGTGTATTGTCACTATAAATCTACAAATAAATGCAGCAATAGACTATTAGATAGGAGATGATCTCTAACAGAAACTAGGCTTAAACTATTTGTGTACATGTGACCATTATATGAAGAAATGTGCTCAAGGAATTGGTTCTTACATCTCAAAAGGCAATACAATGTTCTCAATGCATTTTTATACCAAAGTGTGGCTAAACATAGCTTAAGAAAACAATGTCAGGAACTTCACAAAAGCAGATAAATCCCATAATATGGCTCCAGAGCACAATGGTAAATGAAAAACACAACACATTGTGCATAATAAAGCAAGAACATTGCTAATGTTGGCCTTAGTCATATCTTACGAGAGAATAGTGCCCACAAAAAAAAAAAAAAAAAACTCTACAACCTAATTATGCATGGAAAATTCCACTATGTTGACACCTAAATTTTGGACAACCCATTTAGTCATTTATTGCATAAAAATTGGGGATTAATTTTTAACCCCTAAAAAAAATATTATAATTCAATCGCATAGCATATAATTTTTTAGGTGCATTTATTTTTAATTTACATGTTTTGCATTTTATTTTTTATTTTTAGGACCGGTGGTGGATGAGCTCAAATTTTATGTTTTGAGCTCTAGTTTGGTAGGCCAGGCTAGGCCCATGAAAGGATAAAATTAACCCAAGCCCGTCGTTATTTTTAATTGATTATCTTGCGAAAAATTAAGATTTGATGCGATATTATGTTTTTTTTTTTTAAATTAAAAAAAATCGCATTGTAATCTTATTTTTTATCAATAGATGATGAAATCGGGAGAGAATATTTTTGAGATAAGGATTTGGGTGATCGGGAGGTTATAGATTATCTTCGTGCATATTTAAAAAACAAGATAAAATATTCTACGATGATTACCTATTTTTTACCTATAAAAGCAATCGTGTACGGAGAGAGAAAGGGGGGGCTTCTCTGAAAAAAATTTCAGAAAAAGAAAAGAAAGGGAGAAGCTGCAGAAAGTACACAGGGGCAGAGAAAAAGAAAGTGAGAGAGACAGGAGGAGAGAGAAAGAAATAAAAAAAAAAGGGAAAAAAAGCACTGTTCTTCTTCTCCGGTGGGATCGACTGCTACCCGCGCTCGCTGCACTCCGGACGCCGCTGCCTCGCCCCACTTCCGCCGCACCTCCGAAGCCCGCAACCTGTAGGTCTCTCGCTTGCCATCACCGAGCACCACCGACGCTGCTCCTGCTCCGTTCGCCTCTGCTCCCGCCGCCGCCGCTTGAAGCCACCGTCGTGCCGCTTCTGGTCCGACGCCTAACGTTCCCCTCTATCCGGAGCAAGACCCGAATAGATCTGTAACCGCACAGACCCGAGTCCTCCGCCCGGGCGCCCTTGCTTCACGGGTCCTTGCTGCTCGAGCGCCGCTGCTGCTCCTTCGGCGAGCCGCGCCTCCTGGTCCGAGCTGCTGCTTCGCCTACCAACCCGACGACCCACGATCCGCATTCCAGCTCCGTCGCCCCTGCGAAACTGCTGCTGCCTTGCCGATCCACTCCACCGGCCAGACAAAGCCCTTCGCGCCTCAGCCGATCTCTGTCCCTGATCTGCTGTACCGGAGCTGCTGCCCGACGCCGCTGCTCACCCCACTCGCCGGTGCCCGAACCCCGGCCGCTTCGCCCGAGCACCCCTGCAACGCTGCTGCCCCTCGCCGGACCTTCGCCGGAGCCCCGGCCGCGACGCCTTGCTGGACCGACGGTGACCACCACACGGGCACAAGCCTGCTTGGGAAAAAAAAAAGAGAAAATCATTTAGGTAGTTCTTTTTTTTTTTATTTACTTTATTTTATTTTTTTAATGTTATTCTCACTTATTTATTTTTTTTCTTTAGTAGGATTATTCCTAAATATATAATTGACTTTCCAACGTGAAAGTGCCCCTCAAGTGAGGGATTGATAGTTCGATTTTCGCGCCCGAAATCCGACTTGCAATCTCTTATAAAAATCGACAATCCAATCTCAAGCCCAAGATTTGATTCGCGATTTAAAATATAAATTGGTCAATCCGATCTCATGTGCGAGATATGGTTCGCCAATTTTTGGATATCAATATTATCTTGCTTGATTTGATGTCGTGTGTTTGGATCAATTTTATTTTCATAAGAAAAAAATCAAAAAATTCAAATAAGGATAAAGTATGTTTTAGCATATTCTTAGTCTTAGGGTTAAAATCGCAATCTGATTTCGAATTTTTTAAATAAGAAAATCAAAAAGAAAAATCCGAATAAGGACTAGGTTTGTTTTAGTTATCTTGCATATTAGGATTGCAATTTTATTTCGAATTTTTAAATATAAAAAATTCAAAAAAAATACATAGGATGTTAGTTTTAAATTTGAATTACATGTTTAATTATTTGGCAATTTTAATTTCGAATTTTATAAAAAAAACACAAAAAGAAGTCATCATGCATATGTCATATATAATTAGGACATTGTCATGGCATATTAGATAAAATTGCATGTTTCATTTTAAGTTTAGATTAATTTTCTAGATAGATTGCATCTTAGGTTAGAGATTTGCTAGGTTAAGATAATATCTTAGTTTTAATTAGGATTTAGTCTGACCTGATTAATATAAGCTGGATAAAATCTTAATCTAGATAAATAATTTTTGCATTTTTCTTAATTTCGAATTTCATGGAAAATACAAAAATTGCCTTAGAATAAATTCATTTCATTATCTAGAATAGATATGTCATATAGAATTAGGGCATTGTCATGGCATATTAGATTAGAATTGCATGTTTCATTTTAAATTTAGATCATCTTTTTTTAGATAAATTGCATTTTAGATTTAGATAATGTCTTAGTTTAAATTATGATTTAATATGACTTAATCCCTAGTTTAAATTAGATAGAATCTTAATCTAGCTAGATCATTTCAAATTTCATAAAATTTGTCTTAGGATAAATTAGTTGCAATTTTTAGGATAGATTGCATTTTTAAAATAAAAAATGTCATTTGCATGTCATATAGATTTAGGTTCATGAATGCATGTCATTTTAGTGATTATTGTTAGGTTCATTTCTAATTAGAAATTGTCCGTCATTAGATTAGGTCATTTGATAAATGTTGCGTGACATATAGTTTATATTAAATTATATGTCACATGTCATTTTAGTTGAAATAATTCTGTACATCATTGCATTGCATTGCACGTCATTAGAATTAAGTCACTTTGGTTAATTTAATTGCATATTTAACAATTGCATGTTCATTAAGAGATCATAGAATTTTTATTCATATGTTTAGGACATGTTGCCATGCCATATCATTTCATATTAGATTAAAAGCATTGCATTGCATATGGATTATAGTCTCATTTAATAAGTGAAAACAAAAAGAAAGAAATTGCTTGTTAATTAGAAACCATATCTAGGGTTGTTGATGTGGATTTTAATTTAAGAATGCATATGCTTTCGTTGCTTTGAGGTAAGCTCTGCATCGTTTAATTGCTTTTTTGGGTGTTAAATTGGTGGTTTGCGCACCTGCATGAACATCTCACATGTTAGGGAAATAGATTTAAAATCAATCTAAATTGCTTGCCAAACATTTTTCAAAAATAAAAAGAAAAGTACCGAAAGGGCGTTAGAGAAATCTAACGTAACCAAGTCCCCGTACCCTTAGTCTCTGGTTTGTAGGAGTAAAGTAAATCTCCCGTTGCTTTACTAGGGTTTCTAATTGACCCACCAAAAATAGATTAGTGGCGACTCTTAGTTAAAATTCAATTGCATGTTAACAATTCAAACCTAAGTCGCGAATTGGTATGGGCTTGGGAGAGCCCGAGTTAAGTCTAGGCTTAACAATCCATTAGCCATACCCTAGGTGGTCCAAACCCCGAAAAAATTGGGTCGCGACACACTATTAACAAATTTGTTTAGATATTCTACTGTATGATCTATTAAAGAAATAATTAAGGGAGAAACATAAAATGATTAACAATAATCTACTGAGTGTATAGTTCAAGGGTATCAATTCAGAACACTAACAAATAGAAGATGGTGGAGAAGCAATGACAAACATATACATTTCATGGCTTATAAATCCGGTTCTTCCTGTCGCAATAATGCTCCCATCCTCAAAAATCACACAGCTGATCAATCAAAATTTACTATAAGTAAGTAAAGTAGACTGAAAAACCATTCACTAATTTACACTAAAATACTAATCATCTTAATTAGAAAATAAGGTAACATATATGAAATCACCTAGTTACTGAAAATCATTTTCTTACCCAACTGGAACTTCAAGGCTGTCCAAAGCAAGCTTTGCCTTTCATAAGAAAAGCAAATAGGTCCTGTTACTTGTTAGAAGAAGAAAACATGAGGATAAGAGTTAGAAATTCTCTCATGCATGCACACATGCATACAGGCAATTCAAGAGGACATCATCATTAAGTTGCTACCAGTAGAAATATTCAGCATGTCTCATAGCTATAGATGGAATGAATGCATGCCTCATAGCTATAAGATCAAGATCTTGCAGGTCCAAGCAATGGTTATTACCACATTCTCATCCTGTAATTCAGCTGCGAATCCCACCTTACTGTTGAACTGATATGGCTCTAAAGTATAAACAACAACTAATTTGAGAAACTAAATGTTGTTCATTCCAGTGTGTCCTATCATTGGTACCTCAAAAGCTCATCATTCATTAATCGGGTTTCACTAACATTCAAGAAGCTTTCAGGAGCTTTAGCTTCTAGGTCAATTTCCTCCATAAGCGCTATGGCACATAAGCATAAAAGGAGAACGTTAAACGGTTGCAAAGGCCTTAGAAATCAAAATTGATAATCAGCTTCTTGTGCTTTTGTCTCTATTCTACTAAATAACTTATGTAAACGATGTGCCGCTTATGATTTTGTTTCTTTTTCATACCCACAGTCCATAAGGAGAAAAAAAATAACCACCTAACCAGTTATCCACGGCACAACTAACGTCCACATTACTCTCATGCTCCAAGTAAATTTGGTTTTTAATTCTCCATAAATGCCAAAGTCAACAAGTGGTAAAAGGACTAGACTGTCCAGCAACCTTTCCTGTTGGCTTGCCATCTCACTGCATCTTCTTAATTCTTCAATGGTTTTGCCTCTTCAAGCGCCGCATAAAACATAGAGACGGGGCCTTATCCCAGCAATCGAAGTTTCTCACAATTCAACAATCCTGGAAAACCTTTTGCCCGCTACACATCTGCATGAATTCTACATATCCACATCTCCTAGACACCTCAAAAGCGTCTGTCCCTCGAACTCCACTGCAACCGGTTGTCTGCTACAATGCCTGGTTTCGCATAAGGGAGTCCTAACCTGTAGCACCCGGATTGGCTTAGTTTTTGCCTAAAAAGCGGACTGAACCGAACCACGTACAAGCTACTTCCCATTGTTTCACTCACCGGTGCTAGTGTTTTCCAATGAACCTAGACTTCACCGACTTCTTTGAATAGATTGCCACTTATGAAAAGAAAGAAAGAAAAGCTAAACCTTCTACTAGGGTTTGTTGTTGAATTTGCAGCGCGTAACGTCAATCGCCAGTGAATTCACGCCCAACCATCCACAAACTAAACTTACAAAGAAACACCTTATTGAACATCTCTCAAACAAATCCACGGGACACATCCTTCAAGTTCCCGCACAATTGCGGCACCGCATGAATTGAATTCAAAATCGAGCATGAAAGCCCAGAACCTTAGGAGAGAATCATTCCCACCAAGTTGCCTCATCAGTTTCCATGGCTTTGATCGGCAGCGGCAGTCCGTCAACTCCACTCGCCGGTCTTCGCCGTCGTCAATTCGCTGTTCATCGCCTCCATCGGCAGGTGGCGGTCTTAAATTTGCCAAAGTTCCGTGGCATTGGACGGAAGGTGATGGTCGGTCGTGATGTTGAAAGTGGCGTCTGTCAAGGTGCCTAATATTTTCTTGGCGTCGGTGGAGTTCGAGAAGTTCGCCTATCGCGGAGAAATGAGGATTTAACAGAACAAAGAAAAGAAGATGAAAGAGAAGAGAACGAGAAGAAAGTGGGAAAAAAAAAAGAATTAGGGAACTCACTTACATATGAATTGTTTTCTAAGCAAGTTTCTGGATCATCCTTTTCTTCGTTGGTCAAATTGGAAGTCAACTTAGTCTTGATTCGCTTGCTTTGAGTGGGATTATGCCCATGCTTTCTCTTTGCCACTTCCTCTTTCTCAATTCTAATTTGATAATCTTGCAAGTCTTTCTATAGATCTATTTCGGTCAAACTATCTTTTATAATTTCAATTTCAAAAGAATTCAAATTTGGACCACCACCCCATAGCATGTTGCCGCCAGAAGCAGAACCCCGTAATGTGCATTCTCCTCTTTTATTGGACAAAATACCAAATTGATGGGTTAGTGTGAGCTTATCCATGCGGTTATGGATAGATCACCCAGGTTTGGGTCCATTGAACAATGAAAATAGATGGCGAATGCCTGATCAAATCGGCTTTGTCTACAAACACGGAAGCTATAAGTAATGCAACTATTAATCGGGCATAGATAAACTCTCAACTCCTGAATATGCTGATTCATTACTAATTTCGTAAAGTAAAACTGGATCAATTGATGGATTATCTTGAAGCACAAGTTTTAAATCGTCCTCTAATTGCTTACATATTGTTGGAGAAATCTTCGTGGAGTGTTTTGAAGCTGACAAAACATTTCCATCAGTCTAGTCTGAAGATTTGTAGACTCTTCTATTTAAAGTCTAAAGACCTCCGGACTACCAGACTCAAGACTCAAAGTCTATTCTCATTGACAGTTTCTAGTCCGTCGAAGAAGGCCTATCCAGGACTGGATGTTTCATTAAGAATTTGACCTTATCGACTGAAGAAGATCTCTTAGCTAGATATAACATAACGGAATCCTTTATTCGGATCAAGATTGATTCAGAGATTGAGGATCCAATGATTGACGAAGTATACTTGGAAGGTTCTACTTATGAAAACCAAGATCATGATTGTATGGACGAGCATGATTGATGGGCTATCATCATGTTCCTTAAATAGCTCGAATGATCTTCCTAATTGATTCTGTCCAACGGGAAGATTGGAAGAATTCCTTTGGTAAGTGCCAACGGGTATGATTGCATAAAGGAGTATATAAAGAAGACGTTCCAGTTGTTCGAGTGTGTGCGTGATAGAAGAATTCCAAAGTCTGAAGCTCTTTGTTCTTAGGCAATTCATTTACTGAGCGAAATCTTGTACGCAACAGAGTCTATATTCTTGAGAAACCTTGAGGAAGTGTGGTAGAGTATCTACATTGTGGAATCAAGGGAGAGCTTTGCTGTAACAACTTTTTTGTTCATAGTGAAATCCAGCCGGTAGGCTGTCAATGCGGAAGAGTGGACGTAGGCTTGGAATAAGCCGAACCACTATAATTTCTGTATTCATTTTCTCTTCCCTACTCTCTGCTTTACTTTGATCATAATTCGTTTTGTTAACAAAAGGAGAACTTCCTTTCTATTGTTTGTTTAGTATTGCTCACTTATCACGAGAAACTATTTTTACACCTATTCACCCCCTCTAGGTGCTTATACTAGCTATCTCACATATTATTCGGAATCCCCACTTTTTCATATATCTACTAGATAACGTAAGGCTAAATTGAACATGACTCCCATCAATTCGACCAAAATTGACTACTCCCCACAATTTTGGTGGTATGAAAAATTGGAGCTGGATATGATCCACCTTCAAAGGTTAGAGGAGGAACGGACAAATTTCCTGCATTTTTCCATTAACATGGGGAACAAAACGATATGACTCTATACTTTTCTCCTTATAATTATCCTTATATGACTCTATACTTTTCTCCTTATAATTATCCTTATAGAGAGCTTTGTCGATAGTGGTGCTATTGGATTATTAAATTAAAACATTTGCCTAGCTTAGTCTGACACTCACATCTTTTATTACATATCTCTGCATTCGGACGATAGACAAATTCAATGCATTTGAATTAAACAAATCTTGTTTGTTTCTAATAAAATGGGGGCTTGACTCCAAACTTGTTCGTTTTAATCTGCCCGATGGACGGCTAGACATGCAAGATGAACTGGAATATATAACTCCAAAATTGTGGTAATTTGCTTCAATTTCATGAGAGGCGATTGGACCCAACACCAAGATTGTGGGAGATGTTTGGTAAAATATGCTTCGAAATTGGTTAGTACAATGAAATCGGATCGAGTAAAACAACTTGGACTTTGAGGCGTGATATCACTTTCTTTAAGGATTTATTTGCCCTACAACGTTGCTAATGGTCACCGGCAAAAATCCTCTAGGATACAACAAAGTCTCGGATGAGAATACTAAATAGCAATTCTAGTATTTCTCCAGGGTCTCTCTAAGAAACAATCGAAAAATTGGCTGCTGTTTTTTCAGAAAGAAGACTCGAAAATGACCACACTTTTCTTTCCGAAAAATGACAAGTATATACATGAAACAGTCTTGGAACTCTTCGTGAAAATTGCGAACAAACACGTCTTTAGAAAATTGTTCAGATAAACAAATGCGACTCTTCGGAAGAAGTCGAAAAGCGAACAATTGCAATCCTTCGGAAAAATTAAAACCGAATAAGTAATTTTCCAAAGATTGTCTTGAAAAGACACAAATAAAATTCAGAATAATTTTTTTTTTTAAATAGAATTTCGAATTTTCATTTATATTTCATTTCCGAAATTCTCAAATTAAAAGGCAACCTTTGAACTAAAATATAAAATAAAATAAAATAAATAAATAAAAAGCAAGGGATTAATGCTAATTAAACCGCGGGTGCGCAGGCGTGCTAAGTGCTAAGTGAGCCAAATAATCGCGCCAAAATCACGCAATTATTCACACACCCGCACGCGGGTATGGTGGGGTCTAGCCCCACCTAATCACTCCTTTAACTACAAAAGGGAAATCCCACATTTTTAAACTGACCCTTCTGCTCCCACCTTTTCTATGTGGGACAAACTAAAAAGCACTCATTTTGTTTTAACAAACAAAATTCCAACTGTCACGCCCCGATCCTCAGGCACGCACACATCCCTTAGCTTGGTCGATTAATAGCGACGTCCCAGGACGCATCACCGACCCTTTCATATATTAAGCACATGCGGAAGCATATAAATTATCCCCAGACAATAAAACATTGGGATAACATAGTAGGATTAAATTTCAAACCTTTAAAACGTTCACTCATATATACATTGCAAACCAGTGCACCTATATATACAAGGTGAACTATTAAGTCAAATTCAACTTAAGCCAATGTAAAAATAAGGTCTACAAACAAGAGTGGGGTTCTACAAACTACGGGTCCCTGTCCTCCTCTCCATCATCTCTACACTTCAATCGGAGCCTTCAGCAGACTGCACTGGACTTTCGAGATCTTCCAAATCCAAGTCTGCTGCATCCAAGGACCTGAAATGGTTATTCAATAACCAATGAGACCACGTCTCAGCAAGCTCTACCCCCTAATACCCGATTAGTAAACCAATACACCGTCTAGGTTGCCTATGCACAGCACAAGTCAGAGAACTTACCTTGGCCTCAGTTCCACCCTGCAATTTAAGGTTAAACACATATATTCAAACAATTCACAACATACGATCAAGCATTGATCAATCGACTTAGTCGATTACATGTCAATTGGACCATCTCTAGGTCATTCCCACTCGTACCATAATTTCCCAGTGGTGTACTCATTCACCAAATCACATGTGTTTCTCGGGCGTCG
Source organism: Eucalyptus shirleyi (assembly GCA_017140165.1). NCBI lineage: Eukaryota > Viridiplantae > Streptophyta > Magnoliopsida > Myrtales > Myrtaceae > Eucalyptus > Eucalyptus shirleyi. The sequence goes on from CM029450.1 coordinate 31,416,353, forward strand.
TTTTTGCCAATGACATACTGATCACCGACACCGTGCGTTCTTTAAGGCGCCGTTTTCACCAGTGATATCCTCGATCACCGAACCACGTGTCCTTTCTAGGGCGCCGTTTTCGCCAAGGTGACATCGGCTATAGACAACATCATGAGTTCTTTAAGGCGTCGTTTTCACCAGTGATATTTCCTTAATCACCGAACCATGTTTGTCTATAAGTCATTTACGTGCGTTCTTTAAGGTGCCGTTTTCGCCAGTGATACTTCCAATCACCGAACCACGTATGTCCAATAATATCGTACCTGATTGGTCTCAACCAATAATGTTCTCAGTTAGCTCTCACCATTCTCCCTACTATATAGTCCATCAACGTACTGGCGCTATATATCCATACTCAGCCATCCATCAATCAAATATTCGATAATAAACAATTTAGGACAAATCCTCAATTTCACAATTAATTCAATTCCACACAACGTAGAGCTCAAATAAATAAACGGGCTACACCACGACAATCAGCACGAAATTCTGGTCACCGGCCATCCCGGTTGAATTTCCAGAAAATAATTAATTAAATAAATAAATTTCGAAAATAAATAAATAAACATTAAAAATCCAATTTAGGCCCATATTGCCTTATTGGAGCCCGAAACGGGTCGGGAAAAATCCCGAGATACATTCAATAAATAACCAAACATTTCTACTTGCTAATAGCTAGGTCTAACCACCTAACATGCATCATTAAGTCACTAAATTAATTGTTCTAACCTAATCTAACCACCTAATTGCACTTAATTAAATCTAACCAACCCGAAGCATAATTAGCAAACTAATAAAGCATTAGTGAGTCAAACTCACTTGATTTAAGATTTGATTGGATCAAATCGACGAGCACGCGACAAGACTCGATTCTCTTCAAAGCGGGTCCGCCAACCGGAGTCAAACCGGGGCCGAAATCGGCCTACAAGCTCGCTGCTCGAGTTGGGCTGAGTCCACTGATTCGGTGGGCCTGACTTTGCGGGCTTGGGCCTGGCTGCGATTGGACTCTCTTTGCGGGCCGGACTTGGGCCGAACTTGTTGATTTGGGCCCAATGGAGTTGCTAGAGAGATGGGCTGAGTAAATTACAAGCTGGTCTGAAATTACTGGGCTCAATCCTGCAGGCTTGAAGACTGAAATTTGGGCCCGAGTTGCTGTTAATGATGGGCCCACAATGCTGGGCCTCGGAGAACTTCACACGACTGAATGAAGGCCGCGGGCTGGGCTTATGGCCAAACTGTGGGTTGTTGATTGAAGATGGGCTTCGAAACTTGCCTCGGCAGAGATGGCTTCGCTGGAGAGCTGCTGAGCTCGTGGGTGAGAAGATGACGTGAGCTGCTGGGTTTCGGTGGAACTGAAGACACGGTCGAGGCAGCAGCTTCGGTTGGGGAACTCACGCGGATGGTTGGCTGAGGAGATTCGGTGGAGTCGAGCTGCACGAGGGGATGGCAGCTAGCGTTGCTGGTGGAGGGGCGCATGTCCAAGAAGCCACGGAAGTCATCGTCCTGGAAGAAGTTCGCTGGAGTAGACTCGGCAGAAGCTGGCTTCGTAAGCTGAAGGTGCAAGGGCGATGCTTTGGTGGGTTGTGGGCCGAATGGAAGAGAGCCAGCGAAGGAGTCAACAAACCGGCTCTGTTGATTGACTCTGGTGGATGCTTCGGTGAGTGAAGCTGCAGGAGATGGTGAAGACGCGTGGATCGGTGAAGCAGAAGGAAATCAGCTGCTGGCGTCTTCAATTGAGGGTTTCGTCAAGGGGGTTTTGACCGGTGTGGGGTGTGTTGGCGTGAGTGGTCAACAGGGAAGAAGCATGTGCGAAGATTGCTGCAGGGCTTGCTCCGTAGAGAAAAAGAAAGAAAGAGATAAGGGAGAAGGGAAAAGGAAAGCGACATGAGAGAGAGATATTTGTTTCTTGGATAAGTGCAAGCTTGGTCAAAGATAAAAAGGTGAGGTTGAATTTCTGCAGGGGGGAAAGCTGTCGGTGGGCAGCTAAGAGAGGGAAAGAAAACTAAAAGAAGAACGTGCGGGTGGGGACGTTCGCACGCGGAGAGAGAGGAAAAGAGATCTGTGCGGCTGAGGGAGAAATGGAGGCGTGCGTGCGAGGGGTGTGGGTTCAAGGAAAAATAAGGATAAAACAAAACAAAACCAAGTTATTGTTTTGTCCAACTTCCACACAACAATTTCAATAGGTCAAGCTAAGCTAAGTTCTATACCCACTTGATCAAATTGAAGTTTTGATGAAAGTCAAAATAAGACGGTCCTTCAATCCTACAAATTTTCTTCGAATCCAACTTTTATTTCATTTTCTCAGCATCCACTTTTCTGAACAAACAAATCCGATTGAGGTCCAATTTGAAATCAGAAAAAGTCCAAACGACTTCCATTCACCGATTTGCTTACACCAGATGTCAAAAATCTCTTCAAATTAACCAATCCGAATTTCCACTCATTTTCCGCATTGTCCGATCCGGTTTTCCGTAAAAATCCCGAACTCACCGGAATTTCCTCAAAATGTGAGTCGACGTCCCCAGAATAACTCATGACACGACAGGACTTTCAATTTCTGAAATCGAATTCAAATTCGCAGTTATTTTCAATCAAACGTGCTTTTAGTGTGACCTTACCTGCCGGGTAGCTTCTAGGAATTTTTTTGGTGCAATTGACCCTTGGTCGATTTTCTTCGAACCACAATGAACCCATCCGACACATTGGCGACTCTCAATGATCGTGAAACTCTCAAGGTTTCAAATACGGGCACAGGGTACCCAAAACGACAGAAAATCGGTTTAGTGTCGATCGATGAGAATTTTGCAATCAGGTGGCATCACCCACACATGATTACACATCTCAGTCGAATCGACCTATCTCCGATCTGTGATCAATTTTGACAATGCCGTAATGACCCTTGCAGACTAGCACGGTCGAGTAGTCGATTCCTGGTCGAATTCTCAAGTCTATTGCGTTTAAAATCCCTGAATGGCTTCACCGGATAGGCCAGTTATCTCGTGAGTGGCCAACTCAGAGAAAAACACTATAGTCACGTTGACGAAAGGCCCATCTTATCCAATCGAAATCAGAACCTGAAATTCAGGATGTCACACCAACAATCCCCCACTTTGTTTGTAAAACAAAGATTTCAAAATAAATTTTTTAAAAACCATACAGCCAAAGTTTCAGTAAGATTAATATACATACATAAAGGTCTCTTTCGACTTAAACCTTTACTCAGTGCAAGTATATCAAAGCTCTATCAAAGTGACAAGTAGCTCGGCTTTAAACTTGTACTTTTATGTAATAGAACCGGACATACCACACATACACTAACCTCTTGTTTCAACGAGAATTTCTGTATTACTCCGCACTATTATGGCATTGTGCTTGATCCTGTTTCATGAGCTCTCTAGAAAGCAACCCTCACTTTCATAAGAAGCGGCACCACTTCTAAGCTCATATAGGTGAAGTATCTACCATGTGTTTCTGTTACTATTAATATACTACAAACTTGTATGATACTTCATTAAGAATTCAATTCAGCCTATAAAACGTAACAAACAATACTGACTTCTCATATCAGGGCTATGTCAGTATCAAACAATCACATTCAATAACTTGTTCTTACCTATTAAACCTTGTAACTAGTGATGTTCTAGAAAAAGGTCGGGTTACCATTATTGGTGATTTCAATTAAAGGGTTTCAGCCCCATTTCTTGTGAGGTCGTTATTACCATATGTCTTGGTAAAGCCTTCGTCAAAGGATCGGCAAGATTTTTACTTGACCTCACATAGACAATTGTTATGGTACCATCTTTAATCAATTGTCTCACATTTTCATGTCTTAGACTAATGTGTCTAGACTTACCATTATAGGTGCTACTATAGGCTCTTGCCAAAGTGGCCTGACTATCACAGTGGATAGAAATAGGAGGCATAGGACTAAGCCATAATTTGATATCCAACAACAAATTTCTAATCCATTCAGCCTCTTTCCCAGCTGCCACCAAAGCAATAAATTCATATTCCATTGTTGAGTGAGTTATACATGTCTGTTTCTTGCTCGCCCAAGATACAACACCTCCAGCTAGTGTGAAGATCCATCCAGAAGTGGAACGCTCATATCCCACACTTGTAATCCAACTAGCATCGGTGTATCCTTCTAATACAGCCGGATAATTATTGTAGAACAATCCTAAATTTTTAGTTCTCTTAAGATAACCAAAAATTCTAGTAATAGCTCTCCAATGTTCTGTACTTGGATTACTTGTATACCTACTCAACTTGCATACAGAATAAGCAATATCGGGTCTAGTACAATGCATCGCATACATTAAAGACCCTATAGCACTTGCATATTCTAGTTGTGCCACCGCTCTACCAGTATTATAATTTAATTTAATACTAGAATCAAATGGAGTACTTATTTCTTTAAAACCAAGATGTTGAAATTTATTTAATAATTTTTCAACATAACTACATTGGCTTAAAGAATAACCCCCACTATTTTTCTTAACTTTAATACCTAAGATAGTATCTACTTCACCCAAATCCTTCATTTTAAACATGGAAGTTAGATACTTCTTAGTTTCATTAACTCCAGTCATATTCGTTCCAAAGATAAGCATATCATCAACATACAAGCACATTAAGACACCATAGTCTTTAGTGAATTTAGAGTATATACACCTATCGGCACTATTATTGATGAAACCATTTGACAATATGACCGAATTAAACTTTTCATGCCACTGTTTAGGAGCTTGCTTAAATCCATAAAGAGACTTAATCAATTTACATACTTTTCTTTCATTTCCAGGAAGAACAAAACCCTCTGGTTGTTCCATGTAAATCTCCTCATTTAAGTCTCCATTTAAGAAAGCAGTTTTAACATCCATTTGATGAACACAAAGATCATAAATGGAAGCTAGAGCAAAAAGAACTTGAATGGAAGTTATACGTGCAACAGGAGCATATGTATCAAAATAATCTATTCCTTCTTTTTGTCTATATCCCTTAACTACAAGCCTAGCTTTAAAAGCTTGAATAGAACCATCAGAATTATATTTTCTTCTAAAAACCCATTTGCATCCAATAGGTTTTGATCATTTTGGTAAATCTACTAATACCCAAGTATTATTGGACATAATTGAGTCTATTTCATCATTCACAACTTCTTTCCAAAAAGAAGCATCTCTAGAAGACATAGCATCATCAAAGCTTCTAGGATCATCTTCTAAATTTAACACTAAAGGGTATTTATTTACCACAATTATTATCTCCATCTCCTTCAACAAGAAAAACATGAGTAATAAAATCAGGACCTAAGTCTTTTATCTTCCTAGCTCTAGTACTTCTCCTTAGTTCAATCATGTCTTTAGAATTTGTTTCTTTCTCTTGAAAATCACTTTGAGTTTCTCTAGATCTTGAATTATTTTCAATCATTTCAGAACTTGTAAAACATTTATTCTCAAAGAATTCGACATCTCTCGATTCTACTATGAGCTTTACTATTTTCAGCATACCCTACGAAGACACTTTTGATAGCTCTAGGACCGAGCTTTGTTCTCTTAGGATCTGGAGCTCGGTAGTATGCTAAACACCCCCACACTTTAAGATATGACAAATTTGGCTGTCTACCTTTCCATATTTCATAAGGGGTTATGACATTTTTCTTGGAAGGTATTCTATTATGAATATAGCATGCAGTAAGTAATGCTTCTCCCCAAAGATTAATTGGTAGCTCTGAATTTGAAAGCATACAATTAACCATTTCTCCAAGAGATCGATTTTTCCTTTCAGCTAAACCATTTTGTTGTGGAGTATATGGTGCTGAAGCTTGATGAATAATACCATGTTCTTCACAAAATGAAGAGAATTCATTTAAGAAATATTCTTCACCTCTATCTGATCGTAGAACTTTGATTTTCTTTTCTAATTGATTCTCTACTTCAGCTTTATATTTCTTAAACATGGTAAATGCTTCATCCTTCGATCTCATGAGATAAACATATAAGAACTTACTACAATTATCCACAAAGATAATAAAATACCTTTTACCTCCACGTGTTAGCATACCATTAAATTCACATATATCACTTTGAACCAAATCCAATAAATTCGAATTTCTTTTAATACTAGGAAATGGCTTCTTAGTAAGTTTTGACTTAGCACATATTTCACATTTATCAAATTCGCCATTAAAATTTATCAAGTCTAATTTTTTCATAATCTTCAAATAACGAATTTATATGTGCCAACCTACTATGCCATAAAATTGAAGACTCGACAATATAAGCAGAACTAGAAATATTATTATTGATACTCAGTTGATACATGCCATCATTGGCATAACCCTTCCCAACAAACAGCCCATTTTTCGACAGGATAACCTTGTCGGATTCAAAAAACCCGAAACCCCTCTTACAAAGTAAATCAATAGAAACTAGGTTCTTCCTAATTTCGGGTATAAATAACACATTAAGAAGAGTTATCTTCTTTCCAGAAGTGAAGTCTATCTCCACCGTGCCTTTTCCAGCAACCTTTGCAATTTCTTCAAATTGCTTGAACATGTATTTGTCATCAGGACATTTTGAACATTTGAGTCAACAATTTCTTCAAATTGCTTGAACATGTATTTGTCCTTGCACACATGAACTGTTGCTCCAGAATCTATCCACCAACCGGATTGGACAGTGGTAGAATTAATTTCAGAAACCATAGCCATCGCATCATTTATTTCAGAAATTTCCATGTTCGAAAACATGTTCGAAATCATGGCTACATAATTTTCTTCAACTAGATTTGCATTTGCTTTTACCACCGGAATGTTCTTGTCCTTTGAAATGCTCTTAGGGTGAATGCAATCCTTGGCGTAGTGTCCCTGTTTGCCACATACAAAACAACAACCCTTTTGCTTCTTTTGTGTTCTCTTGAATTTATGCCCCCCGCTTTTTACTTTGAAGTTTTGGCCGAGTTTCCGTTTTTTATCCACAAAATTCACCTTGGAATTGTACAAAACAGAATTATCACGTAAACGTGACTCTTCCTCAATGCGAAGATGTTTCTGTATTTGCTCCAAAGTAAAGTCCTTCGACTTGTGAATCAGCCTTTTTCCATAGTCTTTCCAACTTGGAGGCAATTTCGCAATAATTACTCCAACCTGAAAAGCTTCTGGAATATCAATCTTGAGAGCACGAATCTTATTCACAATCACTTGCAATTCATGGACTTGTTCCAGTAAGGGCTTAGTATCAATAAACTTGAAATCAAAATACTTTGCAATTAGATATTTGTTGGTACCTTGCTCCTCCGCTTTGTACTTGAATTCCAGTGTATTCCAAATTTCTCTGGCCGACTTCATTTCAGTGAATAAGTCGTACAGACGATCGGAGAGTGTGTTTAGAATGTGTCCTCGACAAAGTAATTCATCCTCCGCACGTTTCTTCTTTTCCTTATTAACCCTCTCAATGGCTTCCACACTTGGCTGTCCTCCATCGAAAGTAGGCTTAGGATCTTCTATAGGCGCCAAGTTAGGATCCATAATGTAGGAGATCTTCAGAGCAGTGAGTAAGAACATCATCTTGTCCCCCCAGCGAGCAAAATTGTTCCCATCGAACTGGTCTAGTTTGACCATATCTTCATTCATAACTTTGATTGTCTCCGACTCCATTGTAGCAAGATAAATCCTTAAAATTGTTTGGTAAAATATGCTTCGAAATTGGGTAGTACAATGAAATCAGATCGAGTAAAACAACTCGGACTTTGAGGCGTGATATCACTTTCTTTAAGGATTTATTTGCCCCACAACGTTGCTAATGGTCACCGGCAAAAATCCTCCAGGATACAACAAAGTCTCGGATGAGAATACTAAATAGCAATTCTAGTATTTCTCCAGGGTCTCTCTAAGAAACAATAGAAAAATTGGCTGCTGTTTTTTCAGAAAGAAGACTCGAAAATGACCACACTTTTCTTTCCAAAAAATGACAAGTATATACATGAAACAGTCTTGCAACTCTTCGTGAAAATTGCGAACAAACACGTCTTTAGAAAATTGTTCGGATCGAGGCAGGCTAGGAGAAGGGACTGTTACGAAAAACAATCCGCATAAAATCCTCTATAATAAAGAAAAAAGAGCAATATCACCAAACAGTTAACGCGCCTCGCGTAAAGCCTCTCTTGAAAAATTTCGGCCGCTGCAGCCACGGCAACCCTCATCACCGCATCTCTCACCGAAGCACCACTTCGCGTCTAGACAGTTCTCGAGCACCTTGGCGACTGCAGTGTTTCCAAACTCCTTCCAGAAAAACATCCCGACTCGTGTATGAGCTTCGCTACGCGGCCAAGCGTCTTTAAGAAATCACGATGTTCTCTTGAGGCAAAATGTATCTGCCTCGTGTGGCGATCTTGCTTAATAAATTGATTTGAGTCTGGCCAATGGGAGGCTAAAAAACATTATTCGCTAATCTAAACTCTAGTTACGATTATTTGCCACCGCATTCTACCCAAGATTCCCATCAAGAAATTGAAATGCACGGTAAAATGCTCACTTGGAGGAACACTTGTAAATATTTGATTAAAGAACCGACGTATGAAAATTTGTTCACACATAACATACAATATTCAGGAAACGTCATTAAATCGCAATATATTATTCCAAGATTTAATCCACAAAATTCTCAGGCCTATCATGAATCTTCTTCCAATAGAAGCACTCCATTTTACACATATTAGTCCACTCATGGCCTTCATTGATCAATTCAAGGTCCATTGGTGGAAATAAGGGTCCGCTGCTATCCCAACTTTACTTTACCTATGTCCATGCTTCCAAACACACCCCTGCAAATTTTAGAACTAATTACAAAGTCTAAATAGGTGTCGATCCCACATCAGTCTCCAATGTTTGATTGGATCATCTAGGAAAATTTATCACACATTTGATTTGTTTACATAGGCATCAATAATGAAATAAATGCACTTAATTATAACTTATAGAATGCACTGTGGAATAACTTAAGCGCTTAGCTCTTTCACTTCTATTTCGTTTGTTCTTTCTATATTTTGAGAGCTCAACTCTCATTTAACAAGAAGAAGATTCGACGGTGAACATGCCATTAAGTTGTGCAAGGCTACATTACCAAAGGATAGACCATATAACACAAACATGCAGTATGAAAACCACAATATAAAAACAATAAGAAGAAGAAGAAGAAGAAGAAGAAAATTTAGCAGTTCCCCTCAAGCATTGCGTTGTCTCTTCTAATTAATCATTTTCTACGGTCTTGAGTTGATGATAACCTTCAAAATAAAAATATCGGTAGAAGCCATCCCCCAAGTTCCACCTACCAAACACAACACGTCAAAAGTTCTCATTAGCTATCTATACGTGTTCATACAAGAGTAGGAATAAAAATAGCGGCAGAAGCCATCCCCCAAAGAAAGAAGTTGATGATAACCTTCAGAATAAAAATAGCGGCAGAAGCCATCCCCCAAGTTTGAAGTTGATGATAACCTTCAGAATAAAGAAGAAGTTGATGATAACCTTCAGAATAAAAATAGCGGCAGAAGCCATCCCCCAAGTTCCACCTACCAAACACAACACGTCAAAAGTTCTCATTAGCTATCTATACATATTCATACAAGAGTAGATTTTGCACTACGTGCATGCATATTTCTCCCTTTTCTTAAGTATAAATAAGTGAACGGAGAAGTATATTATTTTCTCCATTCAGAAATTCAGTGGGTGCGAAAATGCCATGCATGGGTAAACCCTTAAGGCGACATGGGAAAAGAAAAAATGAAAGAAAAAGGCAAAAGCATACCAAGGAAGCATTTCGGAACTCCGAAGAGAAGAACCTTGAATCCTTTGATGACCAGCCGTTTAGGGACTTCCTCCGCCATGGAAAAAACGCTCTTGCTCCAGCACAACGTTGTCATACCCGAGGCTCCCTTCGTCGTCATACTAACGACGGCTTTCACAAGCTCAGCCACCCTCTGCATCGTCGTTGGTGGTCTCTCTCTCTCTCTCTCTCTCTCTCTCTCTCTCTCTCTCTCTGCGTTTCGTTTTGGTTTTTGTGAAGCGAAATGCATGCGATAGGAGTCGCCGAGTGTGGTTCGGGGACCGTTGCGCTCAATTGGTTTTTGTAGCGGATTTTTGAAGAAGCAAAATGAGAAAAGGATTCGGTGGTTCTTTTTTTAAAAGAGAGAAATACGAGAGATGAGGACTCTTTAACAAAGTAAAACCGATCGTGAGCTTCAAAGGGGATGGCTTTCGGTGGCTGGAGAATTCAAAAAGGGAGATTTGAGTGAGAGTTGGTCGGTAAAGGAAAATCAGAATTAGACAAGATTAGAAAGCTGTGTGAGGAAGAAAAAGCTTGAGAATCAAAAGGGGTAGGATTCGTTTCTCACACTATTTTGATATGAAATTCGCAGTCTTAATCCCCTTCACATGAACTTGTCTGGGGCTGAATCAGGTCACCTAGTTATTCCCTTGGCATGATGGTATTGGACAAAGTATGTTTCGTACATGTTTGGTCCCTTGAAGTATCATGGAGTGACCTCGTTGTTTGTCTGCATAATTTTGCTTCATCCATTACGTTTCCATTGCGTTAGATTTGCTTTTACGTTACATCCAGTATGTGTGTAGTTTGTTATTTACGATTTTTGGAAGTATTCTCCTCGTCGTTTTTACGTAGTGTTGGCCTTTTACCTGCGCCTTCATCCACCCAAAAAGTTCGGATCTTTTTGCCGTTTTGGTCATGCATATAGCTTTACTTAGCTCATAAGCATTCGATTAGCACTTGCTTAGATTAAATCATAATAGTACTGAGGATCATTATGGTAATGTATCGGTTTCGTTAAATTTGTCAATTAGTCATCCATTTTATGCTCTACTTGGACTTTCATTGAACAAGGAAGATATAGACTTAAGCATATGATTTGTGATAACATTGTACGGATAAAATCCCAAAGAAAGAAAAAAGGAAAATACTAAACGGTTGCCATTGAATTATTTTTCTAACATAGGTTGTCCTTGATAACACAATGGGTAATTGATCTTTCTAAGGAATATGGCCCCACAAAAGCAAGAGCAATTAAAGGAGTTAAAGAATCACACCACTTTAATTTAAAGAATGATCCACTAAGGAATGAGAAAGATAAATTTCATCTCTTTTTTTTTTTTTTTTCTAATCTCAGATCTTTCAAATGCCACATTTACACTAAGCATATAAAAATCTGCAAGATAAAATTTCATCTCTTTCTCTGAGGAGTTTGTGTTGCTTCTTATTGGATGGAGCTAGAATAAGTGAAAACTAGCACACACTCGAAGCACTAGATGATAGATGCTCTTGCTCAACTTGCATTTTGAGTCTTTAATGAAAGTGGCATATATTATTCTATTGTCAGATCAAGATTGTAATGCTTAATTAATCGATAGTTTATTTATAACGTTCTGTTTGACCTAAGCATGTGAAGCCATTGATGTGTGCTGTCATGATGCTCTCATGGCAGGTCTCTTTCAACTTGGAATGCTAGGTTGTCCCATCTAGTTTATCACAACCTTTCCAACACAAATGAGGACCTTTATTGATTCACTTCTCTGATTTACCCTTAAATTTATCATAAGTCTCGCAACATAAGTAAATTCCAAGCACAATGAAATGGGCCAGATCTCACCTAGATTAGGAAACTCACATTTATTATTTACTTTAACGCACGTTACTTTTTATGCATAGCTCATGGGGATCCTATCTCGAAACTTAATAACAAGACATTGTATATGTATAATGTTGCCCAATACGGTTCGGGTTATTTCTTTCCTTGTGTTTTACTTTCTTTCTTTTATTTTGGTAAAGATGTGTTTTACTTTCTTTGTTATTATTTAAATGGATTTTTAATTTTTTGAGTCTCCATACATGATTATTTAGATTTCTATTTCTTCTAAAAAATAAAAAAAAATAAAAAGGGAAAATTGCATGCAAAGCCTATTATAAAAGGAAGTGGTACCCATGACGGGAATTGCATTTATCTAGCATCACAAAATTCCTGGGCTAATGATTCTCTAGTTCACAGAAGAAGCGGTTTCCCACATCTTACTCAGATCCTAACCTTAGCGGTGACTCTAGTTAAAATCAATCAAATAATTAATGAGAAAGTAATTTCTGATTGGCAGGGCTTGGAATAATTTCTACGGAGCGTAAGTGCCATCTTGCAAGAGGGTTATTTGTGTTGGCTCAGCAATCCGTTAAACTCTCTTGGATTCACCTCGATAGGGTCACAACACACTGAAACGAAACCAGTTCTTCAAATAAGACCAGAATGAAGTATTGCTTGTACTCAGAACAGGAAGACTTTTCTAGAAAACAAACAATTGTTTCGAAAATTTCAAGTCATGATCTTTCTGCGAACATGAATATCGGGTCAATTGGTTGTGGCACGCCTAAGAAGTGCGTATCACATGGCATTTGTAGCCAAAGCCTATTCCCCGTGCTGATTCTTTTCTGCCGAGAGGCGCCCGACTCTACTAAGGAACGAGTCAAGGGCCAATGGCCAATGGCCTTTAAGTAAGGCCCCACATCCCTTGGCGCTTTCGATTTTTCCATGTAAATAAAGGGGTCAAGACACTTATTTCTTCAAGGTTACTTCTGTTGGCAAAATTCCACCTAATGGACGGATACAGAGATAGTATCTATTGAATCGATTTTCTTCTTTGAATCAACTCCTGGAATCATTAGGAAGTCAGCACGTGGGCAACGCTCTTTGATTAAAGAGGGAGAAGATAAGATATCGATAGTTGAGGCAGTAGAGAATTTCTAACTACGAGTCTGTTTGAAAGCTAACTTCATGCCCAAGCGCTGATACAGTAATAATATGGAGTACTGACCACACCGAGGGACAGGCCCTGAAGTGAAGGATGGGAACGAGCGGAATCAATGTGTTCCAATTTTTGGCCTTGCATTGACCATCCAATGGACCATGGACTAAATGGCCATAGGAAATTTGACGAACAAAGGAAAATCTATCAGTATGCTTCCAAAAAAAGAAACTTAGAGAGATCCATTATATCTTTAATCTCTCTATGCAATAAACTCATTACTTAAGGGATATTGGCGATTTATGTGAGAATTCATAGTGACATTAGTTTAAAAATAAGTTAAAACAACTTGACTCATTGGAGATATCAAAACTAAAAATATGTGCAGTCCACAGTCGGTTGAGGCAACAAATTGCCCTAAACTGATAAATTGGGTTTATATTGGCTTCTAAATGAAACCCTAGCCCCTAAGTTCAGTTGCAACCCAACTTGCTAGTCATAAGGCAAGTTCCTTGAGGAAGGAGAGTTCACGCGTGAAGTCGTTGTGGGATGCGACATGGAGGATATTTTGGTCAGTGGAACATCGAGAGTTGTTACTAAGCTAGTAAAAGTTCAACTTATTATGGTGTCATTACAACTTTTGTTTATAAGAACTTTTTTGCCAGAAATTCTTGTATACATATGTGCCGATTTTGTAAGTATGTGTAACTTTCTTAAATAACCGTACGTTACTCAATCTTGCATTAGTTTCCCTATTCTTGTCTGCAATTTTCATGAGAAGTTTGGTCCTTGGTGATATGAATAATCACCGGGGAAAAGTACCAAAAAAATTTACTCATAAATCTTTCAATTTGTGATCAATCTATAATATTGATATCAATTTACTCATTAATCTTTCAATTTGATCAATTTAGTCATAAACCTTCTCATATTGGTACAAATTCAACTTTCTTAAATAACCCTACATTACTCAATCCTATATTAGTTTCCATATTCTTGTCCGCAATTTTCATGAGAAGTTTGGACCTTGGTGATATGAATAATCACTAGGGAAAAATACCAAAAAAGTCATAAATCTATGGTATTAATATTAATTTAGTCTTAAACTTTTCAATTTAATCAATTTAGTCATAAACCTTCTCATATTGGTATCAATTCAGTTCATCAGGCCAATTTTGACCGATCAGTGATGATGTGGATGCTAGCAAGCCAGCAAACACTGACATGACAACTGACATGACAATTTTTAAATAATTTAAAAAAATTGAATTGAATTTTTTTGAATTTTTTTGAATTTTTTTATTTCTTTTTCTTTTTCCTCTTCTTCCTCCTTGGGGTTCTTCCTCAAGTGGCCAATGAGGCTCTCACGAGACTTGGGGGTCATGAGCGAGGTGGCTTTGCCCAAATCTGGGCGAGGCCAACCTCGCCATGGCCTTGCCACAGGCGAAGGCAACCTTGCCCAGATCTAGGCAAAGTCGCCTCGCCCATAGCCTTGGGTGAGGCAAGGGGCAAGGACTACGACCCTTGCCAACCATCGATGAGGGCTTAGCAACCCTCATGCAATGGCTATGAGCCGCTACGTGGAGAAGAAGGCCAAGAGGAAGAAGAGGAGAAAGAAAAAGAAAAAGATTCAAAAAAAATAAAACAAAAATTATTTAAAAATTGTTACGTTAGCATTCATCGGCCGACCTACACCAGCTGACATCCAAGTCAGCACCAATCAACCAAAATTTGACCGGATGGACTAAATTGATATCAATGTAAATATATTTATGATCAAATTGGTCCAATTAAAAGATTTAGTATTGAATTGGTACTAATATCATAGGTTTATAACTTTTTTGATACTTTTCCCATAATCGCTACTACGATTTTTTGAACAAGGCATATGTCTAATACTCTCTCCTAATTATCGCACCTACTCTATTTTCCTTTCTATATTACTGGCAACTAAGTGCCAATCCACCCGTTGGATGGACCAATATTAAAGGATGAAAATCTCAAAAATAGAAACAAGATTAGAAATTACATCATAATAAAGATGTATAACAAGTCCGCACTTGAAAAAAAAAAAAAGGACACCCTCAACAGCCAAATACATGTTTAATGCGTATATATTACACTCACACATGTTTAGTCGTCATCGAATTACATTCCACGTAAAATTATAACAAGAAGATAGATGTTTGACAATTCGAGAGGTTGAGGAGGCTGCCGTTGCACGTCTCATTTTAATCATCTAAGAACTGGTGGAAAAAGAAAAAATTACCATCAAGATTTGAAGCTATGTTTTGGCACAATACCACTAATATGTCTTATTCAATCCAATTTCGCCTCTTTAAAAAGAAAATTCAGTCAAAAGAACAGTCAGATCAAATCTAAAAGAGCGGCAAATATATTAATGACGACATGAAAGAATAATAATTTACATTGCTACAGGCGACTACGTTTGTGATATCGATACGAATGAAATCAAAGAAGAATTTGCAAGTAACTGCCGCCTTTGATACTTTACAACTGGGAAGAAAAATCTCGTGCTATAACAGATTAAATGAGTTCAGGTGGTTAGAAGTTAGAGTCTATTTCATTGAAAAATCTCTTTTTTGCAGAATAGAGTTTGTATTCCAATTGACCTTCGGAGCTGAAACAGTAGCTTTTTCTATTTAAGTTTCTAGCTCGTAATTCCCATACTTTGGAGAAGATGGCAATCAAGGCTAAGATGCACAAGAGTACGAAATGGGAAACTTCGAATTCAGTTGATCTCTGAACATTGCTCGAAGAGGCACGGAGGTTATACTTAGTTGTCCTTTTATCGCAAGTAATGGCAAAGTCTCATCAGTCTCACGGCACTGGTGTGTCTGTCATCACTTTTGGCCATCGTGAACCGTCACTCTGGACGGTAGAAGCACCAGCATCCTTTTCTCTGTACCTATCAGCCTCACATGAAAGGGGGAACATAGATGAAATTCTTGTGCAAACCAGCCAATAATTTCAATGATTCACCATTTTTCCTAGCTCAGCCTGAAACCCGAGACAGATTCCATTTTCAAAACATGTCCGTATATCATGCAAGAGATAATTTAGCAGACTAATTGACAAAGCACTTTGCGAAAGAAGGTAATATCTAAGGAAACACAAGTTCCCTGATAGGAGAGTTTAGGAAGTTTCCATTACAGTCCTAAGAATATCAATATTAAGTAATGTCTGTACTCCAGGAAATAGGTTTTCATGCAAGCATATTATCTCTGAAGTGTACCATTTGATTCAATTGACGGTAACTAGGCTCCCTAAAGTGGCATTGACTTTGACAAAATTCCCACGTCAATATTTAAAAGAGGTGTGTTTTGGGTAAATATGGCCTAAACTTTTTTATTTTAAGGATACCTCTAGGTCCTAATGTCCTTGAAGAACAAACAACACACTGTAAACCGGGTGATACTTATATGTTTTTATCTTGGATGGGTAACTTCTCTTCAGAGAAATCTCTGCACCAGTGATCTGATAGAGAGATGATTTTTTGATGACTTGTATACGAGTACTAGGGGAACTAGGATCAGTTCCCATCAGCTACATCTTCCAAACATTGCATAAGATTCATGCTCACCATTATAACCATGGATTCATTCTCTCTATCATGAAACTATGCCATAATCATGGCTAGTTTTGGAGCTCTAGAGGGTGGAAATTGAGCAAGGTGGTGCATTATCTGCAAGATGAGTCCTCTTGCTTGATATCATATTCAGAATGGCAATGAGCTAGATCATGTTCCCTACAATGCTTTTGACTAATAATCAGATCATTGGGAGCAGCATAAACTATAAATCTCAAGCTCTAAAAGTCAGAGATTTCCTGGCTTATTTTTTTTCCCCTAAATTTTTTGTTTGGATGCATTCTTAGCACATCTCTTGCTTCTTCGCCTTGTCCTGGAACATGTCATTTCAAGACCAATTCTTAAATGGACAATGTCTGTAATCTAGGTTAGCTACTCTGTGTACTGCTCAAATCTCAATGAAACAGATCCTGTTTCATTATGTTTTTACTTTTATGTCAACAAAGTCTGATTAAAACATTTTATGAGTTCTGAACAAGCTTAGGAAACATAAAATATTAGATCATGGCAGCATCAGACAGATAAAAAAATCATACCGGAAAGCCAAATATACACCACAATTTAACAGGCACGTATTCTCATGTATGCAAGAATAGACACTTGCAACTTAAAAACCAGAAAAGAGATTTCTTTATCAAGTACTTTGCACATGGCATATTGGAAGATTTTAAATAAGATAACATTAAAGACATCAAACAATCTCACAGCAGTGAAAAAAAGTGAGGAAAAAAATCAAGAAACAGGGGGGAAAGTGAAAAGGAAAGAAAACACTAATGTTAGTTTAGTGTGTAGCACTTCCTGAGACTGTAAATTTTTTAGGGCAAATAAAAAAATACAGAAATGTCTAACAAGTCACAAAATATTTAAGTAAAAGGAAACAAAGTGGGGAAAGAAAGAATTAATATAAACTTCTTGATGCTTCCAGCAACTCCACTTTCTTCCTATTAGACTCAGTAAAGGACATTAAAGATGGAAAATTAGTTTTGCAAACCTCCATTTTTTTTCATGGTCATGTGTTGCAATATTCAAAGTGCAACAACAAACAGAATCACTAAGAATCCACATCCAGCAATAATCAACATAAGGAAGCACAGAGGACCTCCAATAAGCTTTAGTCATCAACCATCGTATGTCACAATTTCAAAGTGGAGCTAAGTAAAGACGAAATCAGCAACATAAGCAAGTGAAGAAACTCACCTAATCATGCCTTGGAGCTACTTGAATGCAAAGAAAGTATTGAGCAACCGCCTCCAAGTTTATCATTTGCACAGCCATGATATACTTCATTTATGCCTAAAAAAGGGTTAAGAGTCATCTAATCATAGGAATAAACAAATTCTAGGAAAGTTTAGTTTTGTTTCATTATGATCAACAGATGTACCTATGATCGACAATGCTGTTACACAAATTATGGTTCACATGTCACATGAAGCAGAATGCTGAAAGCTTCTCTGTAACTTCCATAGCCAAAAATCCAGTCCTCTGCCACTGTTCAAGAGGAACATCAAGAGCTTCCATCTCTGCATGTCTTGTTGCCCACGAAAGCACAAGGAGGAAACAAAGCAAGCATATCAATTTTAGGAGCTATGTCAGAGAGACAGTTGCTCTTGCTGTAGTTTCAACATAAATTTAGGCAATGAATTTAATGAGAAATGTTTTCTTCTTTTAGTTAACTGTTTGAGACTATATATAAGATTGATAAGGCATATACTACATAAAGTCAACAAGATGCTCACTTGAAGTTGCCAAGAGTCTCACTCCACCTTTTCTAACAGTATTTTGTTATATATATCCCTGAAGCAAGGTGCCTTTGGTTTTGAATCATTCTCCAAAAAGATACTAAAGGGCCAAATATTTTGGCATCAACTATCCATTTCTGTCCACAAAATCATTTATAGTTGTGTATTGTCACCACATAACTATGAATGACAGCAACAGACTATTAGATAAGAGATGTCTTCTAGAAACCAGGCTCAAACTATTTGTGTAAATTTGGTCATCGTATGAAGGAATGTGGCCAAGGAGCAGGTTCTTACAGCATTAAAGGCAATACAATACTGACAATGCATTTTCATGCCAAAAAAGTATATCATAAATCCAGCTATGACACAGCCTAAGAAAACAACATTAGGAACTTCACCAAAGTAGATAAAGACTGCAATATGGTTCCAGACAGAGCATAGTGGCAAATGAAAAATGTCAAACATTGGAATAATAAAGCAAGATTACTGTTGTTGTCAGCCACAACCACATTTTATGAAAGAATAATGAGAACAAACCCTTTACATCATTATAATGCATGGATATTCCAATCATTAACAGATTTGTGCAGATATATTATTTTATCATAAAGAAATAATTAAGGGAGGAACATAAAATATCAACAATAAACTATGAACAGACTCTCAAGGGTATCAATTCAGAACAACAACAAAGTGCCATTGGCCAAAATTTATAGAAGGGGCTGGAGAAGCAATGATAAACATACATTTCGTGTCTCATTACACCAGTTTCTTCCTGCTGCAATAACGTTTGCATCCTCAACAATCGCACAGCTATTCAATCAAGCTATAACATAAATAAATTTGAGATCATTCACTAATGAAGACTGAAATACTAATTATCTTAATAGAAAAAAAGCAACATATCTGAAATGCACCTAGTTACTGAAAACCAGTTTCTTACATGACTGGAACAGGCTGTGCAGAGCAAGCTTTGCCTTATACAAGAAAGGCAAATAGGTCTTGTTATTTGTTAGGAGAAAAAAATATGAGGACAATGGACAACTAGAGGAAATCAGCACCAAGTTGCCAGCAGTAGAAATATTTCAGTATTAATATGCAGCTACTAATGGAATGAATTTATATCTCGTGGCTATAAGATCAAGATTGTGTGAGTCCGGTATAATATGCTGGTCACAAACTTCCAAGTAATGATTATTAATACATACTCATCTTGTAATTCAGATGCAAATCCCACCTAACACTCAAACTGGTATGGCTCTAACAACACTAAAGCAAAAACAACAACTGGCTCTAACAACACTAAAGCAAAAACAACAACTAATTTGAGAAACTACATGTTACTCTTTCCAATGTGTCTTATTATTGGCTCCTCAGAAGTTTACCTTTCATTAATCAGGTTTCACTCAAACATTCAAGAAGCATCCAGGAGTTTTAGCTTCTCGGTCATTTTCCTTCTTAAAAGCCAAGGCACCTGAGGATAAAAAAAGAATCCTAAACTATTGTGAATTCCCCAGAAATCATAATTGACAATCAGCTTCTTGTGCTTTTGCCTCTATTTTGCTGAATAATTGATGTAAACTTCATGTTTCTTGTGATTATTTCTTTTTCATATCTACATTCCATAGGGCAAAAGAAAATAACCACCAAAGCAGTTATCCATGGGCACAACCGATGTTGATATTACTCTCACTCCAAGTGAATTTGGTTTTCAATTCTCCCTAGTTGCCAATGTCAAGAAGTGGTTAAAGGACCTCGACTGTCAAGTGACCTTTCCTCGTGGCTTGCCATCTCACTGCATCTTCTTTATTCCTCTATGGTTTTGCCTCTTCAAGCGCCTCAAAAAACATATTCTTATGATAAGTACATACTACAAATCCACATTTCCTAGACACCCCAAAAACACCCAAATCCCTCCCTCCCAACCTACAGCACCCGGATTTGCTCAATTTTTTGCCTGAAAAGGGGACTGAACCAACCCATGTACGCCCTCCTCCCCATTATATCACTCTCTCTCCCTTGTTTTTCTTTGAACCTAGACTTCACCTACTTCTTTCAACAAATTGCCACCTATGAAAACAAGAGAAGGAAAAGCTATACCTTCCAGAGATTGTCGCTGTTTTTGCAGCTTGTAATGTCAATAACCTATGAATTCACCATCAAGCATCCACAGACAAAACTTGCGAAGAAACACTGATTCAGCTTCTCTCAAACAGATTCAACGACACATTCTTCAAGTTCCCGCGCAATCGCAGCACCAAACAAACCGAATTCAAAAATCCATCTCAAGCATTCCACTAACTTAAAAAAATTCGGACGTACCAGGCGTTACCTGGTCTATAGCAAGCTGCACGAAGCCCAAAACCTCAGGAGAGAATCTTTCACCTCAAGCTACGTCGCCAGTTTCCATGGCCGGTCTCCGTCAGCCGTCGGTTCGGTAGGCACTCCGTTTCCGGAAGACGAGCTTCTTCTTCTGTTCGTCGACTCCGTTGGCAGGTGGCGATCTTCAATGCGTGAGAGCTCACTGGCGTCGTATCGATGGAGTTGGAAGTTTGGCTATGGCGGAGAAAACGAAGGAGCTTCCAAACAACGGGAAAATCAGAGAAAATGAACAAAGAGAAGGAAAGAATTACAGAATCTGTTTGGGAATTAAAGTTAACTAACTAGGGTTAATTAAAAGTAATTGTTTATTTTAAGCAAGCGACCATCACATATATAATGGAAGGGTACTTCTATCGAGACGAAAAATTTGACATTAAGATTTTTTCAAGGCTTTGAATGAATTTTCATGAGTCGAGTTCAAATCTGATAGTTGAGTGAAAAGAGCACTGATCGAGATCAGTCCGTGATTTCATATTGAAGTATAAAAATGCAAGAATGAACCTTGAATTGAGGGATCAATCTAAGTGAGAATAAAAGTAGGCGTACTGGAATTGAAAACATATAAAAAGAAATAGATCGTGAAGCGAAAGTACACGGAATGAAAGTGGCAAGAATCGAGGGCGCGAGTAAAGACAACGTGATAAAAAATGAAAGGCAAAAGATGGATAAAACTCACGGAGAGCATTCTTGGTCCTTCATACTCACATGGAATGGAAGTTGTTTGTGACTTTCTCTTCCAATTTTTCACCTCCACCAGCATCAACTCCTCATCCCGTATCCATCCGTGGGTAGCGCAATTGGTTGAGAGTCCCTCCTCATCACTGAGGTCAAGAGTTCGAAACCCTGCGTTGTCTAACGATTTAAGTGAGGGTCATGGTAGTAGGTTGATGTGCTAGTCTTCCCCGAAATATAGGGACCCGGTCCTCGGGAGCAGTTCGGGCACGGGACATGTGGCGGAGTACTCAGTCACCCAAAAAAAAAAAAAAAAATCCTTATCCCGCATTGATAAACCGCACGGTGATTTCCCACTTCATCGCATGTTCTGACCAAATCCTCATCCATCATCCCGCCGTTTTCATGTTTGCATGCCTTGCCACATGTAGATGAGCATGCTGCGATCTTCTTCTTCGTCTTCTTGTTTGCCCAAGCCTTATCACGCGACTCGCCAGCCACGACCTCCGCATGCTTTTCTCGGTCGAATTAATCCTCTCGATATTAAGTTCGAGAAGGCGGTCAAGCTTCTCTCTCCTTGTCGAGCTCTAGCCCAGGGCTGATCATTTTCCTCGTTGTAGCTGGCAAAGTCAATGCTAACTCAAGTGGACACATCAAAGTACGTCAATGTTAATGTATGGGTGAAAGTGGGTACTAGTCAAAAGTCTTCCTGAGAAAAGATAACGACAAGAACAAGGAAGAAAGAAGGCATTGTAATCAAGATCAGCTCAGTTCACTCACGTACAAATCGCTTCCGCACCAAGTCTCCCAATCATTCCAACTACAAATGCAGCCAGCCGACACCACCGTGCCCGTTTCCATCGGTCAAATATAGAAGCCAACATCGTCTTGATTCGCTTGCCTAGAGGGAAATTAAACTCACGTCTTCTTTTTTATCCTATTTGACTATGTTTCCCTGTGCTCATTTGACTATGTTGCGAGTCCTCCTCTAGATCTGCTTCGCTTGGATTATCTTTGTGCACATGTGAACTCTCGGCTATTGGATCTATTGATTCATGACCAACCTTGTAAAGTAAAACCAGATCTATCAGTTGATTATCTCGAAATTCAACCTTTTGATAGTCCCCTAGTTGCTCGTATATTATTTGGAATCCCCACTTTTTCATGACTCTACCCACTGCTCCAACACCAAATTGTATATAATGCCCATCAATTTGAACAAAATTGACTTTTCTCCACAACTCACATGGTGATAAATATTCGACAAAGATATGATTTGAATCCAACAATCTTTTTCGAATTGAGCAGCTTGGGAAAAACACTAAGTTCATGGCACCCCGATAAAATCAACTTCTCCAACTTGTCAAGATATGCGAGGGACTCATGGGCTTTTACTAAGTTTTTACAACCAGCGAAATACAATTCCTTGAGATTTGGAGTACATGAGAGGTCGGGCATGTGAACCATTGACTCGCACCAATTGAAATTCATGTACGTCAACTTTCGGAAATCCTGCGAAAACAAAGAAACCAACTTTGATAAACACTCTGAAATTATTATATATTAAGTCTTCCATATATGGGCAATTTGTTTATTTAAAGAAGAAGTGATCTACTGCGGAGTCTACAAATAGGCCTATGTAAGTTGTTGTACATAGACGGGAGAGTCAAACTCGTGAAATGATGGTAATTTAATTTTCGGATGTGATTCCCGTTGTCCATGGTTTTACTTTTTGATCATTAACAATATCACAATTTATTTGTAGCGGCTTAGTTTGATTAAGGGTTATAAAATTGGCTACACAACACGTGCCGGAGATTGCGTTTCTCAAGGTAATCACATATATTTGACTGTTATACAATCTATATATTGACCTGGCGTATATCTCATGATTACATAATCTTCGGCCACAACACTCTTTTATGTGGAAGGAAGCAAGGACCTTCGGTAGATTAGACAACTCGAAGCCTACTATTCCGGTTTCCGAGTGAATTCCTTGACCTATGGATTAACTTTTCATTCAAAGTTACTTTGAACTGATTTTGTGAGAATTAACTATTGTCTTGAGAAATTGCTAAAAACTTAAAAGCTTTACCGGTACTTACACACACACGCATATATAGATGAGCAAATTAGAGCTAACTCTCATTATTTTACATTTTAGATATTATTTGAAAAAATTGAAAATCTATAGATACACAATACAAAAAAGTTCACAGATAAAATTGGGTTAACAATTATTATTTTAAAAAATTAGAATAAATACCATTTAAAATCCCAAATTATTATATAAATTTATGTCTAACTAATTTTCGTCTCACAAAAACCCTTAATTAGTGTGATGATGAAACATTTATCCCAAACTAATTTTTATCTAACAAAAAATCTCAAACTAGTACTCCTCACCCAAATCTACTCTCCATTAGCAGACGAAAATTAATTTGAAATAAAACTGTGTTGCGTGTCATGCATGTGGCAATCACAAAATTCAAGTGAAGTAGCATGCGAATGTAGGCGACATGACAAAACTATGCCATGTCGTAGGGGTGTCAACGGGTTTGGTTCAGTTTGGTTTTTTTGAAAAACCGAACCGAATCAAACCAAACCGAATTTTTCGGTTCGGTTTTTGACACCCCTAGATTAGACAACTTGAAACCTCCCATTCAGGTTTCTAAGTAAATGTCTTAACCTATATATTAACTTTTCACTCAAATTTACTATACCCTGATTTTATGAGAATTAAATATCGTATTAACGAATTAATAAACGCTTAGGACCTTTACCAGAAATTGTACATGCATACATATATTATATGTACGTATATTTTAGCAAATCAGATTTAACTCTTATCACTTTAAATTTTAGATATTATTTGGAAGAATTGAATAATATGTAGACACACAACATAAAAAAGTTCACAAATAAAATTGGGTTAACAATTATACAAAAAAAAAGAATAATAAATATCATTAATAATCCCAAATCTACATGCATATTTACCCCCTTATTAAATTTCGTCTCACAAAATCCTAAACTTACACGATTATGACATACTTACCTCAAACTAATTTTTATGTAAAGAAAATCTCAAATTGATACTCCTCACCCAAATCTATATTGTATTAGTAGATGAAAATTAATTTAGGATAAAATAGTGCCGCATGTCATACATGGGGCAATCACAAAATACAAGTGAAGTGTCATGTGGCAATTTTGCGAATGTGGGCCATCGGACAAAATTATGCCACATGTCATGCCATGTGACAATCATAGAAGCATAGTAAATTGCCACATGGTGAGTGTGGATGTGAGCCACAAAACAAAACGATGCCACATGTCAGGCCATGGACAATCATAGAAGCAAAATGAAATGTCACATATGTGGTAAGTATAGGAGTGAACACTTTGCCACCTTCCAGCTCTAACTATGAAAAACAGATGAAGGTAAAGAATATATTTTCTATCACAATGAAATTTCCTGAAATTCAATAAAATTTAGAATCTATTGATGTTTTTCAAAGGCAACGAAACCAAGTTTGAAAATCATTCGGAAGAAAGTACAATTTTCATACATTGAATTCAAAAGGGCTAATGTAGGTAAATGCTCACCTTGAATTGATTCGGCACCACTGTGATACTGCTATAGCTCATATCCAATCCCACTAATTTCTTTTCACCATAAGAATATTCTGGAATTGGGGGAGCACAACCATCCCATCGAAACCATCTTAGTTCATTAGGAACACAAATAGGATCTTGGAAAGTATTATGCACATTAAGCAAAATGAGCAATCTCAATGTTCTCATTTTTGTCAAAGCATCAGGACCAACAATTATCTTCGTTGACTCAGGTAGATCCAACACTATGGCTTTTACAGCACAATTTTCCTGTATATACAAGACTATTTAGGTTATGCATGTTCAGTAATTAGAGCCAAAAGGATAAGGAGCAAAAATTTAATCATATTTGCAAGTCTTACCATTTCGCTTGACACAACATTGACAACGTCATTATACAACCATAATCTGCTGCGTCTCCTGGGATCATTGCTTTCTTGGTTCACAATATCCATACCCATCAATTGAATCAAGTCATGCATATGTATGTTCCCGAGCTCAATTCTTATCAAAGACCTCTCCTTGAGAATTTCTAGTCCTATTACTGCATTAAGATCGCAACTGTTGAGAACTTTCTTTACAGACTCACTACCCCACCTCTTAAAGAAGCAGGCAATGTGGAGAAAGATCTCTTTCACTTTTGGCTCTAGTCCAACATAACTTATTTTGAGCACATCATTGATGCCTTTCTTAGGAGCCGTAGAAATATCATCTAGTGCACTTTCCCATTCATGTTCTCTTCTACCACATAAGAAGGCACCCAACACTTTAAGTGCTAAAGGAAGGCCTTTAGCAAGATTTAGAACACTATCCACTAGATCTATCCTGATTTTAAAGTTTTGGTGTGTCAGAAAAGCATGCTTACTAAGCAGCTCATGAGCTTCGTTGTCATCTAATGCTTGAACTTCATAGACCTGATCTTGATTTATCCCGTGACTCGTCAACAAATGTTTATCTCTTGTAGTAAAGATAATCCTACTGCCATTGCCAAACCACTTGCATTCTCCAGCTAAAGCATTTAATTGGCGCAAGTCATCGACATCATCAAGGATAAGAAGACCTTTTTTGCAACAAAGTCTTTCTTGTACTAATCTAGTACCTGCATCAACATTGTACACTTCTACTCTTTGTTTCCGTAATAATATCTCAGATAGTAATTTCTCTTGCAAAGTAACTAAATCCTTGCAATCTTTTGAATCTTCTCGAACATTCGCCAAAAAACATGAACCCTCAAATTCTGTTGAAATATCATTAAAAACAGCTTTAGCTAAGGCTGTCTTTCCTATGCCTCCCTGTCCCCATAATCCCACCATGAGAACATCTTCATCAGACTCAAGATTTAACATCGATTTTAACCTAACAAGACGGGAATCTATCCCAACTGGATGCTTAGCAACATGCAAAGGTGTTTGGCCTAGGTGAGCGGCGATCTCCTTCACCATTTTTTGTATATGCTCTGAGTCATCTCTGACAAAATTAGAAAATGAAGTTATGGCACTGTTTTAGCAATTTGAATAAGCAAATAAATAAGGAGCAATCACCAACCAACAATGACAAAGCAGTGCATCCAATTTTCGGAAATCAAAACAATACAAAACATATTCTGATCGAGTCAAATTAGAACTCCCAGAGCTCCACAACAATCAAATTAAATTCAGGGTTCAGCCTTTACACATCCAAGTGATTCATGTTTTTTTTTTTTAAACTTTATGCACGATAATTTACTTATTTTTCTTATTGATTGTTATATATGATTTATTTAAACGCTTAATTAAGCTTTTGAGGACTTTGAACGATGGTGGAAAATATTAAATGCCCCGAAGCACAATGTCATTGCCTTATATGGCCTATGCACATTAATTAATCATGTAACGAGCATTGCGTAACTTTCTTACTCCTTCCAAAGAAATGGGGTAAATGTAATAATTGGAAAATTGTCCAAAAAGTCTTAAATATATTGCATTTTTGCCAATTCTATCTTAAACTTTTTAATTTTGCTAATTGAATCCTAAACTTTTTCACGTTTAACCAAACATCCACTTCGCCAATTTTGGTTAGAAATCGATGACATGGATGTTGGTTGTCCTACGTGGCATGACCAACACTAACATGGATAATTTTTTTATAACATTCTGATATTTTTCACCTCTTTTATTAAATTTTTATCTTATCTTTCTTTTTGCCTTTTCTTTCTCTTCTTTTCTTTTTTCTTTTCTTTCCTTTTTTTTTTCCCAATTATGGGCCAGTGAGGACGGTGGCCAACCATGGGCAAGCACCAGCGATCCTCGCCTAGTTAAGGCAAGGGTGTGGAGGCCCTTGGCCATGGCCAGCAAGGGCCTTGCGGCTAGCCAACCAACAAGCAATGGCGTTGAGCCCTCACCTATGGCCGGCGACCTCCCTAGCTAGAGCTATAAAAAAAATGAAAAGGAAAAAGAAAAGAAAAAAATAAAAAAGTTTGAAAAAATATTAAAATATTTTTGAAAATTATTCACGTCAACCCCCATTAGTGATTTCCAACCAAAATTGGCTATATAGACTTAATTGGAAAAATGTGAAAATGTTTAAAACTCAATTGGCAAAATTAAAAAAGTTTAAGATGGAATTGGCAAAAGTGCAATAGATGTAGGAATATTTGGACAATTTTTCCTGTGCAATAACACTACTTAACATATTGTCCCTTTGTGGTCGATTAAGTTTTAACATTTCATTTTGTTCAAATAAGTCAATAAATTTTCAGCCGATAAACTATAGTCAAATTTATTACTAGAAAAGGCCATGTATCTATTCTATGGTTGGGCACATGTGACTTTTTGAACTCACAATGCCACCCATAACGAGTTTGGGGCTCGATTGACCAAAATCGAAAATCTGTTAAACTAAATTGATCAAAATGAAACGGGAAGAACTCAAATAGCCCGCAGACAAAACGTGTAGAACTTTTATTACACTTGGAGGAGGGCAACAAGGATCCCAAATAAAGAGCCGTAGACGATACCCGAATGGAACAGGCTTAGCGAAAGCTTAAGGCAGAATTCTATTATTTCATGCCCATTTTTTCCATGCGGGTAAATTTCAACAAGTTTTGTAAGTGTAAAAAAAAATGTTTGTGAAAATAAAAAATCAATAACTTTTTCTTTCACATAACTTGTAAGCAACTTTCCAAACTTATATATATATTAATTTTTAATTATTTTTTTAAATTATCATTTTTGTACTAGCTCACTAAATTTGATTTGCATAACTCACTTCTTCAGATATACTGAGTTTTATATAAATATACCAATCTAAATTAGACTGACTTACCAACTTTTGTCATATTAAATAATTACCCACTATATTTAGGTTTCCAACTCTCACTTAAGCTACTTACCAACGTTTGCTTGTTCTTTTAATTTTACTAACTTTTCCAACTAGGTTACAACCCTCATTTGACTTGCTTACTAACTATTTTTGGAACTTGTTAACCTTAACAAGAGTGACTTACCAATTTTTTCATGATTAAGTTACCTACTAACTTTTTATTATCAACTCTCATTTGGGTTACTTGCTAAGTTTATTTTTCTTTTAATTACCAACTTCTCTTATCTTTTTGTCAAATTTCATATATCGTTCTTAATAACGTTATCAATTTACCAACTCTTTAATGAAATTACTAACTTTAACTTAAGCAACCTAATTACTTTTCTACAATGAAGTTATCGACTAATTTCGGATTACTGACCCTAATTTGACTCGGTTATCAAAGTTTAATTTTTTTTGTCAAAAATATAATAATTTGGTAAAAAATAAATAAATTTCAAAAACTAATTCAAATAAAAGTTAGTGACCCAAAGTTAGTTGTACATAACTTAATCAAAGAAAAATTGACAATCACCCTAATTGAGGGTAAAAGTTCCTAAAAAGAGTTGGTAAATTCAAAATGTCAGTATGCAAGGAAAATATATATATAGTATCTCAAAGCAAAAGTTGATCTTTTTTTATTAAATAATGTTAAGCAACTCAAATGAGTGTTGGTAATAAAAAATTAGTTGATAACTTACTCGCAGAAAGTTTGATAAGTGAAACAAACGAATGTTGCTAATTTATGTAATAGTTGGTAAATTTAGTTGCATACTTAAAATGATGCGTGTGTAAATTTATTTATTCACTTATTTTACAAACAGTCTCTACTTTTAAAGATCATATTTTTTACTCAAAATATTGATTCCACTCTACTTACTCATCCTTCAAATGCCACCCGGACAAGCTACCAGCATCGAGAAGAGCTTGCTTCCATCTCTTCACTTTGTCTGAATTCTCCCCAAACTTGGACTCATGCTTGACCAAAGCTTCTTTGTACCTCTCTCTTGGCGTTCTCACTTCTTTGGGTTCCACTTTGTAAAACACCGGAAAGATCATGAGATTTCTTTCCTCCTTGCACTCCATGATTTTCGCCAACTCTTCCAAACACCACGATGAAGAAGCATAATCCTCGGAAAAAATTATGACTGCCATGTGGGATTCCTCGATCGCCTTCATAAGCGCTGGCCCTATTTTCTCTCCTTTCCTAAGCTCCTCGCTATCAACATATGTGTAGATTCCTTTCATGTCAAGAGCTGTGTAGAGATGAACAAGAAAGTTGTTGCGGACATCCCTGCCTCTGAAACTCAAGAACACATGGTAAATCCTCTTGGGTTTTGATGAAGAAGCCATTAGATGATGGAGTTTAACCATTAGCAGTAACTACTGGCTTAAGAATTGGTATGGTGTTTTTCGATGAAGCATGGACACGTTGCACATGCTTCCGAGTCGTGTCCGACATGTGTCGAAGCGCGTCGGACACGTTGACACGCTCAGACACGCGGTCAAAAAGTGTCGAATTTTCTGACGTGTGGTCAACTTTTCTCGACACGTTTCGACACGCGTGTCCAGAAGAAGAAGGAGGGTGGAGGCAAGGGTGAGGGAACAAAGACGAGGCCGCAAGCGACGATGAGCCCGTGACGGCAAGAGACGGCGAGAGAAAGAGCAGATATTGGGGCGAGGGCCGCCATTGTGATGCTGCGATGGATCGGCAACGAGGCTACAGCTATGAGGGAGGAAGGGCTAAAGGCGAGGCGGTAAACAATTGTGACGAGGACCAAGAGCAAGCATTGATCGAGAGGAAGAGGAGAGGAAGGGGGTCGTGTGGCGAGGAGGAGGAGGAGGAGAAGGATTGAGAGAAAGAGGAGAGGAAGGGGATCATGCGGAAAGGAAGGAGGAAGGAGGTCATATGGCGAGGAGGAGGAGGAGAAGGATCGAGAGGAAGATGAGAGGAAGGGGTCATGCGGAGAGGAAGGAAGAAGGGGGTTGTGCGGTGAGTGGCGAGGAGGAGGAGGAGGAGGAGAAGAAGGGCGTTGGTTAGGGTTTTTGATAAGGAAACTCAAAAAGAATAATAAAAAAAAGGGGAGGGGGGAACTTTGACGACATGATTTTTCATTTTGGAGGGAGGGAGAAGTGGCAGCCAGTCGGGTGATGGGGGAGGGAAAGAAAAGTGAAATAAATTTGGGGGTGGGGGGAAATAGACGAGGGAAAGAAGGGAGTGGAGGTTGGAGGGTGGACCTCCCGAGGGGACTTTTTTTTTAATCGGAAAAATAAATAAATGAGATTAAAAAAATTGAAAAATAATAGTACTGAATTTTGAATGATGATGAATTTTGGTCATTGTAGAAGATCATGGATTTATTTAAATAAGTTGATTCTAATTTCTTGTTAGTCATTATTTTCATCAATAACTTTTTATTAAAGTTAAAAATATGTTTCCAAACATGGATACGCATTAACTATGAATATATCTTTCGAATTTCCAATGAATTGGTTTATTAATATTATTAGTGTATATTCATTGTAGGCTCTTTTTTTAATTAATGAATTTGAATCAAATTAATTAAAAATAAAAATATCTGTTTAATATATGACGTGTCTCAACGTGTCGAAAATATCTAATTTTGATAAATGATATGTCGTGTCATGTCGCGTGTCCGTGTCGCATGTCGGGGCTACTTAGGTGTTTTCAAGTAGTTCATTCACCACTTGATCTTCTTGTTGATTTATTCTTATGCATGAGGATAGAGATGCATCACTTTTTCTTGGAACTTTGGAAAATGATGGTGCCTAAGGATGGACCAAGACATTTAAATGTGAGAACACAAGGACTTTTTTTTCACCAAAGACCGCGTACCACTGCGTTATTTGGATTGTCGGAGTGACACCAGCTTCTCTATGGCCGACAAAAGTAGTGAATAATATATATCATTATTGGTCCTAGTGGACTTGATCATTGCACAAACCAACAAACAACTTCAGGGTGGTGGCTTCTCAGGATCTTGGTGAAGGGTTTGCTGATAAAAACAACTTCGCTAGCATGCTCCAAATTTCATACCCAACCTCCGAAAAAGTTGCTATTTCCTTGCTATATAATAATTTACCACATGACCACTCAAGAGATATATAACAGTAGAACTTTGGAAAAACATGGTGGTTAAATATGGCCCAAACACATGGACTTATTTTCATTCAAGGCGGCATACCAGCTTTGTGGACTGGACACTGATTAATTAATTAGTTGATATCTTGTCATTATAAAAAAGATGCTATGAATCTGTGGTGGCAGTATGTGCAAAGATATTGGGTTTTGAAGCCAATAATTTTTCTTTAATCAAAAGCCACTTGCGTGTGCTCTTCTAGTCTTTATTATTATTATTTTTGGTCGAATCTTCTACTCTTTGTTGTGAAGCATCTTTTAGTATTCGTGCGTAAAGGTGATTTGGCTTGTTTTTAACTCCACCTCGAATAACACGGTCGTCGACAAAACTTTGGACCGACAAATTTGTGAGAAGTGGTGGATCTAGACAAACGCAATATTAACCTACTAAGAGATTTAGGATATGCGAATATTCACGAGAAATTAAACAAATAGTATTGAATCATGTTATAATAGCATTTGAATTACTGTATTATATACCAAAAGATATATTTCATACTGAGGATCATCACACAAAATATTTTTCTAGTTTCCCTTTTGTGAACTCAAATGGTATAATGTCAAAAAAAAAAAAAAATCAAGGATTTTTATTCAAAGCACTCTTAATGGAAAATATGGCTTGTGTTAGCAATCATGAATTGAGTAGTTTTGGTTATATGGACAAGTTAACAGAGTAAAGAATATTGTATATATATTAGCGCATTAATTATTATAGTCAAATATTATTCTTAACTTGTTTAAACTTGTCTTATTCATATAAAGAGGTCTAACCCTCTTACACTTTTTCATCGTAATCATAATAAAACACCATATAAGCCCATGAGCCACTTAAATTTAGGTTTTTAAGAGTATCGGTTGGTATGACTTTCATCATGCATATTGGCAATACATAGTTATAAGGTTGCATTACTTGTTATGGATGTCATTGAAATTACGATGAATATCACTTGCTAAGTTGTGATGCTTTCCGTTTTTATTACCATTCTATGTCACAAGTACAAAAAGAGTAAATGGTGGCATGTGGAGAGTGATCTGGGGTGACTTAGTAAATTGAGAGTACAATTGAACGTTTGAAAATGGTTGACATATTTTTAAGGTTTGTGAATACCAGTTTTACCGGATGAATGGTCTGATATGAAGTTAAAATTTTATGAAATGATAGGTTTACGTTAAAGGCTTAGTACTTTACGAAGGCCTATCATTCCCTATAATTTCTGTATGAATTTGAGGTATGATGTGACATCCTGAAATTCGACCCCGTTTCGATAAAGTGAAATGGGCATTTCGTCGGCGTGCCTATGGCCTTTTTCTCTGATCTGATCACTAATGAGTTAACTAACCTATTGGGTAAAACCGTTAAGGGATGTATCAGCTGTAAAATCCCTAAAAGCTACCTAATTGGTTGGATTGAGCTAAAATCACGTCTGATCGATTTTTAACCACGAAATTGAACTCGATTTCGGGAATCGAATTTTAGGCGCGTCATAATTCTTATTTTTAGGATCCTGTCTCATCACTCGTAAATTTATTGACGGGTCCGAAATTTCAATAAAGAAATTATCGGAAGAAAATTGAAGACCAAAAGAAAATAGAAAGAGAAAAGGAAAATTTGCATAATGGAAGTGTGCATTTTATTTTTCTTTTTCTCTCTCTCCCCCTCTCTTTTCTTTTCTTTCTTTTCTTTCTTTTTCTCTCTTTTCTTTCTCTCTCCTCTCTCCTCTTTCCCTCCCCCTCGTGCGAATTGGCCTCCCCACCGCCCACTTTCTCTCTCTCTTCCCTTTGACTAGTCTAAGCTTATCTTCTCTCTCTCTCTCTCTCTCTCTCTCTCTTTCTTCTTCTTCTTCTTCTTTCCTCTGCACGCCCGAGCGAACGAACCAGCAAACCAGAGCAGAAGCAGCAGCTCGTCGTCGCCACCATCCCGCCGCCGCATCGCCACACGGCCGCCCGCGCCGCGCCCGAGCGCTTCGCCCGCGCCCAGCCGCTCGTCCGCACACCCAGGCCGAGCGAACCAGCCCCGTTCGCTTCTGTTCCAGCCGCTGTTCCGCCCATCTCCGGCCGCCTCCGGCCACCGCCAACCCCGCCGGACCTCCCCCGTGACCCCCTCACCCTCCGCCGGCCTTCCCCCACCGCCCTAGCCGCCGGAGCTGCTCCGTTCAGCCGCGACCAGCATACCCACGAAGTGGGTTTCAGCGACTTCAAGCCCGCTTTTGGGCCGTTTCCGGGCCCCGGATCCGCGAGTCGCTTTGGGAAGTTTCGTTCCTCGCGTCGCCGCCGTCGGATTGATCCGATTTGCGCGCGATTTGGTGAGTAATCTCACTAATCCAGGATTAGTGGCTAATTATGCTTTAAGCTGGTTTAGATTTAATTAATTATGTTTAGGTTGTTAGATTAGATTTA
This sequence comes from Eucalyptus shirleyi, assembly GCA_017140165.1. NCBI lineage: Eukaryota > Viridiplantae > Streptophyta > Magnoliopsida > Myrtales > Myrtaceae > Eucalyptus > Eucalyptus shirleyi. The sequence continues at coordinate 31,450,102 of CM029450.1, forward strand.
CTTAGCAATTATTAGCTAATTGTGATGCGAATTAGATAATTTGATTGTGTAATTATCAAGTAGACATGGTCTACTAATTATTGGAAGTTCCTCGGGATTTTTCCCGACCCTTAGTGGGCTCCAATTAGGCTTTTCGGGCCTAAGTGGATTTTTTTAGTATTTAAATATTAATTTTCGGAATTAAATTAAATAATTATTTATTTTCCGAAAATTCAAGGGAGATGGTCTAGAACCGGAAAATTATGCTGATGATCGTGGCGAAGTCCGTTTATTTAATCGGACTTTATGTTAAGCTAAATTGAATTTTTAATATTAATTAATTTTCGGAATTAAATTAAATAATTATTTATTTTCCGAAAAATTATCTGAGATGGCTTGGAACCGGAAAAATATGCTGATGAGCGTGGTGAAGCCCGTTTATTTAATTGGGCTTTATTTTGAGCTGAATTGAATTTTTAATATTAATTAATTTTCGAAATTAATAATTAATTATTTATTTTTCGGAAATTAAGATTTTGATGGCTGACGATCGAAATCTCGTGCTGATCGTCGTGGCGCAGTTCGTTTATTTATTTGAGCTCTACGTTGTATGGAATTAATTAAATTGTGATATTTTAGGGATTTACCCTAAATTGATTGGAATTGATTGTGATTGAATTGTTGATTGGTAACGGCCAAGTATGTTATTCAGTATTTTAATGCTTTATTGAGTTGATTTAATTATTTGATTGAGAAATCGTTGGGCATTGGTCGTCGATATTGAAAGTGAATGGGTAACCAACGCAAAGAGGACACATGGCTCGGTGACTTGGAGTGTCACCTTGAGAATGCACGTGAGTTCGGTGGTTGAATATGTCACCTTGGCGAAAAGGTCGCTGAGAGAATGCACGTGGCTCGGAGACTCGGAATGTACTCGGAGAATGCACGTGGGCTCGGTGACGAGTTGGGCATCTAAAAGGGCACGTGGGCTCGGCGACTTGATGCATCGCTTTGGTGAAATGCACCCGAGAGAATGCACGTGGGCCGGGCATCTAAAAGGGCACGTGGGCTCGGCGACTTGATGCATCGCTTTGGTGAAATGCACCGAGAGAATGCACGTGGGCCCGGGCATCTAAAAGGGCACGTGGGCTCGGTGACTTGATGCATCACTTTGGCGAAAAGGTCGCTGAGAGAATGCACGTGGGCCCAAGGTTCGAGGCACGTGAACTCGGAGACTTGGAAGGTCGTCCCGGAGAATGCACGTGGCCTAGCTTTTAAGTATCCCACGGTGGGGATTGATTCGTATGACATGTAATCGACTGGTTCGATTTGTTTGAAGTGAATGGATGTTTATTGTGAATTGTACTTGACTTGCGGGTGGGATCGAGGCCAAGGTAAGTCCTCTCGCCTTGTGCGTGTGTAGGCAGCCTTTAGTATAGTAGTTTACTAATCGGGCTTAGTGGGGTAGAACTCGGCGAGACGTAGTCTCATCCCAGTTTGGGGAAAACCATTTCGGGACCCGTGAAGAGGCGAGGAGGAGGAATCCGAGAAGGAGAACTCGGAGGTGAGATCTGAAGAGAAAGATTTTTGGAAGAAGAAGACATTTATGAGAGGAGCCTTGAGTTCGGCCTAGTTCGTCTAAGTTTGTGTCTTCTTTTGAAATCTCCGTTTTGATGTTAATAGTTATGAAGTGATTTGTGGTTTGTATAAAAGTGTGGTTACAAATTTCAATATGAAAAATATGGCCCTGCTTTTCTATCCCATTGTTTTATTGTCCGGGGATATTAACTGCTTCCGCATGTGCTTAAAAATGAAAGGGTCGGCGATATATTGTCCTGGGATATCGCATTATAAAATCGACCAAGAGTGAAGGATGTGCACGTGCCCGAGGATCGGGGCGTGACATATGATACATGTACTAAACATATTTTGTGAAATGCAAATTAAAAATGCATAAAATTTTCAATAACTAAATCCGCGCATAGCTGCTAACCTACCAAAATTGGGGAAAAACTGCCATCTTCATGCTTACCGGCAGAGTTTTTAGATTTTGGTGTTTTTTAATGAACCCAATCTCTTTATTTATTCCTCCGTCTTATATCTATGTGGGCCACCTGACCGTGTGACATTACCTATACCCACTTCGCTCTCAACGGAAGCGATCTTACCAAAACTCGGTCTACGACATCGACATAATTTGAAATTAGCTACAAAACCAATGCTGTAAACGGGAATCAAATGATTTTTTTCGGTTATTTCTCAAAACATAACGAAAACTATTAAAATTCCACCAATATTTTGCAAGTCATTTTATTAATTTATTTGGATAAGAAAATATATGAAGGATAATTTTGTTAAATTTATGTCTTAATTTTTTAGTAATAAATATTGTATCGCATCATTTTAAAATTATATAGGTTATATATTGATATTAAAATATGGAAATTACGTTTGAAAACTTAAAATTACACTAGATTCTTCTTATTATAATATAGAAGATTTATCATCATCTCAAATTTCTCAAAGGTAATTTTTGTTGGTCCAACCGTAAGATAATTAAACATCTTCTTTCATTATTATAGTTGTCATATTATTTGTTTTAGGATTTCTCTTTTCTGCGAGTAATTTGCAGTCCCTTGAAAAGAAGCATTATAGATTCCCATATTGTATATTATCAATGCAAACAAATTGTTGTTCAAATCTTGTAAAGTTTTAGGTTTTGTGCATACTGAAAAATAAATATGAGAAACTTTCGCTATTGGTGAAAAAAGAAAATTTCATTAGAGTTGTCTCCATATGTGACTTATAAATAGTTTACATTTCCTTTATCACATAACTCAAGTCTTTCGGACATTGAAATTGCAAATAAGAAAAGTTATGTGGACTAACAGAAAATGGTAAAATTAAATAATTGATCATATATAATATCCAATGTTGAATCACGTAGATTAACATTGTTGACAACCTGTAATTTCTACTCCCGTTTATACTTAAATTCATCATTCTTAATCATGAAAAACTAATGGATAAGAAGATGAATTGGGCTTACATGAAGTGACATATATTGATACTCCAAAAATGGATGTGCTGTTTTAACCAATCTATTAAATGAATGAGGCAGCAACAGGTCATCCATAATCGTTTGTTTTTGTTAGAAAACGTTAGATGCTTTCAAAGGATCATATGTCCAGCCACCCAACTAACTATTAAATATCAAGTGCCATGAACTTTTGATTTCCTCTAAAGAAAAATATTATGATGAAGCAAAATGGTTGAATGGACCATCATGTCGATTTTGTGGAGCACCTAACAATGTCTCTGTTTGCGCATGCTGCAATTATTCTATACCTTCAATATGGCTTAGGAGTTGGTTAATCATAAAATCTCATTAACAGTGCCATTTTACTTATATTTTAGAGATAAATGCCACTAGCAAAAAGAATGTTGGATCATTGACACGGTAATTGATAAATCATAGAGGTTGAAAAAAAAAAAAAAGAAGGCCAAGTCTTTGACGAATGGAAGAAGTTTTTTTTACTCAGAGATGCAACAAGGAGGTAATTAACAAAAAAATATGACCGTTTGAAGCTAACTTAAATAAGAGTTGGCAACACAAAACTAGCTAATAACTTAACTAGTGAAAGTCGATAATCACTCTTATTGAGATCGATAATTTTTAAAAGGAATAGCTGCATCAAAAATCATAAAATTGTGTTAAACTTTGTAATAATAAACATTTCGTTGCATCACTCACAATTAGCTAGATATGTACTGAAAAATCAAAACATAGAAATTGCGTATCACAACTTAAAATCACACTAAGTTCTTATTATGGTATAGAAAATTTACCATCATATCGAATTTTCTCAAAAATCATTGGGAAAAAACCACAGAGAATCCCAAACTTTACCCAATGTGATAAATTTACCCAAAACTTTTTTATGTAATACAAAAAAACCCAAATCTTGCCAACTGTGATATTTTACCCCAAGCTCTATGGCTGATGAATTATTTTTTTTTCATTTTTCATTTCCTTTTCTTCTTCCCTCTTCCCTCCGCCGTAGTCAGGAGGGAAGCTAGACTCAAGTGAGGGCTTCCCTCACCCACCTAGGGGAGGGTGGCCCTCACTCTACCCCAACGAGGGCATTCCTCACAGATCTGGCCCAGGTGAGGGTAAGGGTTGCCCTCGCCGGCGTCAGGCAAGGGTTGTCCTCGCCTAGGCTGGTGAGGGTGGCCCTCCCCTAGATCGAGCGAGGACAGTTGTCACTAGATCCAGCGAGGACAAACCTCACTAGATTGGGCAAGGGCAACCCTCACCTAACATACTGGAATTACCAGCCGTGAACCATGCACAATCCGTCCCCGCGCGATACGAGCAAATGCCCATGCATGACCAGCGACTGACCCATGATCAATGTTTGGCCAGTCCCTTGGGCGACCTACAGTTGTTCACCTACTCCGTGTCAAGTGCCCATGCTTGCCCACGCTGACCCTGATCTTGCTTCTGACATGCGCCCATGGGTTTTTCCAATGCCTGCAGTCATTGAGTGGTCTGATATGTAGACTTGACAGGATTCAAACTCCACCGTTGGATCGGAGGGATGATCAACGGATGGGAAAAGATCCGAACTTGTATAAATAGGGGTCCCTCCCCCTCATTGAGCTCAGCTTGTTCATAAGTAATACACCCGCCTCTTTGTGCAGCCGACCCTTGTGTCTGTGCGTGTGCGTGAAAAGGCTAACTTGGGATCGAAAGTCCTAAGGATGCACGGTGCTTGATCGATCAAATATGACTAGCCCATGACACATGCACGCCACTATGATATGAATTCATCCACATTTGTTTGATGCGTTGGACTCATTTGCAGCATCTTTCTTCTTCTTCTTCTTCTTCTTCCCTTTTTAAAAATAAAATAAAAATAAAGCACAAATCACTCATCATGATCAGTCGAGCCCTTATTCGCCTCCATCATGCGGCAATTTCACCCTAGGGTGAGTACCAAAGCTTTTTAGTCTTCGAAACATTAAAAGAGAACTATATATGTATTTACTTTAAGAAATCTCATGATATGAGGATTTAACCAAGGAATGTAGTACTGAAAGAGCGATGTGGAATATGCTAACTTTTTCTTGTGCTTAACCACATCCTCAAGCCTTAAACTTTTGATTATCGCTTTATAGTCTGGCTGAGTGTTTTGTTCGCAATCAACCTGACAAAACGATGGATGTCAACTCGTAAAACAATTTAAGAATGTGGGTCAAAGTGGCCACCGTCTCCTAGAGGTTGGGCGATATTTTCAGACTTTCACTCTCAAAATTATATTTCTTTTGAAGAATCTGCGAGGAACACGCTACAGTGATTATGTCATGTGCTTTAAGTTTTGGTTTTCATGTACATTGAATTAGAAAAGACGTGGCTAATTGAAGGATTTTAGATTCCTTATGCTAAAGATTGATCACGTACACGATGAGGCTATGATCCAAAGTTTGATGCTTGTACACTACAAAACTATAGCTTTAGGGTTTTTCTTTCATGATCAGACGAGTTCCACTCCAAAAATTGATTGACAAGTGGCATTATCAGTTTTGATTCAATCTTAAACACCTTCTTTCACGTTCAAGTCAAGATTGAGTGCAATTCAAACTTCGATCGGTCTAGAAGTGATTACAGAGTTCTATCTTCAAACCCCCACAAAGAAGCTGATGAAGGAAAAATCTGATTCCACTGTCAATAACGACTAAAACCCATGAATAAGCCGAAGAATACTAAAAGAATTACTTAAAAAAATTCTAAATCTATTGTAGTTGTGTCAATTCAATCTTAAACCTACTAATTGTACCAATTTAGTTCTAAACTTTAAAATTTTCAATTGTGCCAATTTGATCCTAAATCTTTTAATGATTTCCCAATTTAGTCCTAAATCTTTTGACAATTTGTTAATTTATTTCTTGTAGCTAATTTTGAAATTTAAAGAATTATAGGTAAGCCTTGTTATCCCTACTTGAACCTTAATTGCAATTTCAGGACGTTCGGGGACTAGGAGTAAACTCGCCCATGTAGGGAACATAGTTCCTCTTCTTCTTCTTTTTTTTTGCCCCTTTATTTTCAAGTTAGTAAATAGAGTTCCTGTTCTGACTTTCGTTCAACTTGTTACTACACAGAGCAATGGATTTTCGTATATCTAGGAAAAAAAAAATGTGCATCCTAATTTTCCGCATCTAGAGGAACAACAGAATCAAGGATTGCCCCATGCCCCTGCTTATGAAAAAACTACACATTTTCTAGAGTGACAAAAGCTTCTTTGTGGCCGACAGAAGTAGTGAATGGTGTTTTTTTTTTTGGGTCTAAAAGTAGTGAATGGTGTTGATTAGTACTAGTCCTAGTGGACTCGATTATTGAACAAACCGACAAACGACTTTAGGATGGTGGATTCTCGTGATCCCGGCCATGGGCTTGCTCAAAAAAACTTTATTGGCTTCATCGAAATGTCATCCCAACCTCCCAAAAGTAGTTTTTTCCTTGCTAATAATTTAACATATCACCACCAAATAATATTTGATCTATTAATAATGGTAGAACTTCGGAAAATATGGTGGTTGAGTATGGACAAAAATATGCGATATGTATGAACACGTGGGACTGGTCCTTAGCAAGACCTTAAACTGCTACGCCGAATCGGAGCCCTCCTCGAGGCGTAAAATTGAGGAAAGGGTTAACCGTGGGGGGATTTGAAACCAAATTTGGTGAACACCCCCTGGCCTGATCATGGCTCTACTGCGCTAGACCGCATACCAGCTTTGAGGAAACGGCATCGATCCGTCTCGCTTGCGTTTTTCTTTTTGTAATTGAAGTATTTCGTGTCAATAGTTTAGCTTTTGTCATAGGCTCACTTACAATTAATAAAAAGAAAAAAATTGCGGGCTTCCTCGAAAGGGCATTCCCAACCTCCAAGTAGTTGTCTTTTCACGCTGCATGATTACTTGACACATAACTGATAAAGGAGATTTATTATAAGCAAAATTAAGTATATCAGCATAAAATGATATTAGATCTATTAATAATATTAGAACTTTGGTAAATTGGGGTTTTTGAAGGTAAATAAAGATAACTAATGGGTATGAACACTTGGAGTAATTTTCACTCAAGCTCATATACCACAGCGTTATTAATAATATTATAACTTTGAAAAATCATGATGCTTAAGTATGGACAAATAGGTATGAACACAAGGACTTATTTTCTCTTAGGACCACATAACACGGCATTATTTGGATTGTCACAATGACACAAGTTCCTTTGTTTGATGCTGAATTTGTTATTAAATTGTTGATTAATCATGCAACGTTAGATAATTTGTTATTTAATGTACCGATGGACTTCAACAATTAGCAATGAATACTGGCTTAAGAAAAATACTGTAAACTTATATAGAAAATATTAATATTAAATAGCTAATCATACATACTGTCTCATGTTGAATTATGCGGATCAACATTGTTGACAATCTATAGTTTTTTCTTTTGTATTTAAATTCTCCATTCTCAGTTGTAGAAATGTTATGGGTAATAAGATATATCAAATTGACATAAATTGATCCGTATTGATACTTTATTAATGGATATGCAATTTCAATCGATCTATCAAACAAATGAGCCAGCAATAGCTAATGCACAATTGTTTTGTTTGTTTTTTGTGAGAAAATATTAGATGTCATCAAAACTAATTATTCAATATCAAGTGCTATGAACTTTTGAATTTCCTCTAAAGAAAAATATTATGAAAGAATCATCATGTCGTGTTTTGGGAACATTCACAATCTCTTTGTTTGCACATGTCGCAATTGTTCTATCGCTTTAATATTGCTAAGGATCTTGATTAATTATAATTTATAATCTCTCAATAATAGTGCTACTTGACTTATATGTTGGTGATATATGCCACTAACAAATTGTCTTGGATCATCGGCACAATGGTTGTCAAACTTGAGCAGTTGTTGGAAAGTGATTTTAGCTCCGAAACCTGGAGCCTACTATGTTCAATGGTTCAAGTTGAATTTAGCTTATTCACTAAGTTTACTTTATCTTCTTTTCTCCTTAGCACTGAAAGAAAAGAAGAGTGATGACTTTTAAGTCAAGCCTATGGAATTTTTCCAAAATGAGAGGAAAAAGTTTCCAGCTTTATTAGTTAGAGAAATCATGCTTCAAAATAGCCACGAAGAATGTGAACAACCATGAGACGACCATGTTGATTGTCTTGATCCTTTTGAGCAACAACTTAGAATACACATGCATTCAGTTCTTTTAAAATTCTATTAATTATTATGTGTGTAATTGTCACAGCATCAATTACTACAACAGCTATTTTAAGTGTGATGACCAATTCCAAAGGTATTTTTATTATTATAAGTCTGATTTATTTTTGTCTGTTTCCACATGCATTTCCCTATTGCAATTATTCAGTCTTCAATCTTCTTCACTCCGAGTCCGAGGCGCTTTCCATGACCAGAAGTCAAACTTGGAGGCAATTATTTGCATCTAATAAGTAAGAAATTCTTAAATGGAATATATATATATATATATTGTAAACTAAATCATAATATAAAAGTTGAAGAGATTGGTACGGAGTTCATTATTTTTAATGGTTCAAATTCAATTTAGTTTATTCACTAAGTTGACTCAATAGTTTTTCTAGATAGATAACTGTATCACTACTTTTTAATGCGTACAAACTGTCCTTTTGACAACTCGAAGGAAATAATACCACTTATCTAATCTCAATCCACTTAATTTCATGGGTTGAGGGGATGGATTTCACATAAGACTCACCTTATTTAATGTGTTTGATCCAATCATTCTTGGTAAACCAGATTCATTAAATAAAATTCTTGGAATGAAGGGGGATGATCATAATGGTGCAAGCAGATCACATGTTAACCCATGTCCCTAATCACTTGATTGTAATAAATAATGATCTTGTGGCTGAAAATGATAACTGGTTCCCATGATCTCATTTCTAAGGGGAATTTGCTCTAGGAGTACCAGAAAAGTTGAACTTAATCCGTGGAAGACTATAAATTCTTATTATAAATTCTCCACCTTAAATTTCTTGTCAATAAAATCCAAATCAAGTTGGATCATTTTGGGCGTCTTAATTTTTCTTTTAGAGAAAGTGTACCGGTGACAAAGAGCACCAATGTTAGAGCTTGGGAGAAAAAGACATGTATGTACTATCGGTCCCACCACACACTGAATAAGACTTTTCTTCACCATGAGACAAGGCATCTTCTTTTCTCTTTAGCACGGAAAGAAGAGCCCATGAGACAATACATCATTTACCTTAAGCACCGAAAGAAGAAGAGCGACAACTTTAAGTCAAGTCTAACAAATTTTTCCAAAATGGAGGAAAAAGTTTCTAGCTTTTCTAGTAAGAGAAACGATGCTTTGAGATTAGTCATGAAAAATGTGAACGAACGGGAGATGACCATGAGACAATGCTTCCAGCTTTGTTATGAGGTGTCCGTGAAAGGTTTTACGCTAGAATGAATTTGCTTTTCCCTAATTTTCCTTAGGTGGATTGTCCTTATCCTTTTGAGCAATAACTTCAAATGAAACTTTATGCATTTAGTTTTTATTCATACTATTATTTGTTATGTGTGCAATTGTCACAACAACAATTGCTAATATGATAGTTATGCTACGTGCAATGATCAATAAAATACCATTTGAACGTAGATTAAAAATCTAAGGAAAAAAGTAGTGGATCTTAATGCCAAACGTAATCTTCTAGATAAGCAAAGTGGCAACAAAAATAAATAAATAAATAAAGTTGCAGTCTAAAGTTCATCCAGAAGGCATCGTCTCAACTATGGAATTCTGATAGAGGCAACATAATTTGAGGTAATTTAGAATTTTAACATAGCACACTTTGAGTGAGGCACATTAAAAACGGTCTGACCACTCCAACCCCTAACATTTTCTTATTGTGGGTAATGTCAACTTTTGCCCTTATGACATGGGCTACTTACCTTTAACTTGTTTTTTCCTTACATATGGTGATACACCATTGGCTGATTTTAATAGACCCATCCACAATTGATGTTAGGATTATGATACCTCTTTTTCTTAAGTTACTAGTGTAATTATAGGGCTACTTGTGTAAGAAAATTGTATACTGACAATTTATGCTATAATTGTAAGAAGAAAATCCTAAAAATGCATACTACCGATAAATTCAAGTCAAGTTCAAATGTTTTGAGTGCACTGTCAATCATGCTGCACACTGAACAAGGCTCTTTTCACCACGAGACAAGGCATCTTCTTTTTCTCCTTAGCACCGAAAGAAAAAAAGAGTGACGACTTTTAAGTCAAGCCCATGAAATTTTCCCAAAGTGGAGGGAAAAAGTTTCCAGCTTTATTAGTTAGTGGAACGACATTTCGAGATAGTCATGAAGAATGTGAGATGACCTGGAGATGACCTGGAGATGATGCTTCCAACTTCATCACGAGGTGTCTGTGAAAGGTTTTTGAATTTTTTTTCCCTAATTTGCTTTAGATGGAGTGTCACGATCTTTTGAGCAAAAACATAGAATAATGCTCTATGCATTCAGTTTTTTTTTTTTCCAAATTGTATTATTTGTTATGTGTGCAATTATCACAGCAGCAATTACTAAGTGCAATGACCATATATAATCCCATTTGCACACATATTAACAATTTGATATTCCATTTATTTTGTGGAAAATGAACGATTTGAAGAACATTTTTCTGGAAACGACCACTTGTATTGATTAAAATAATTAAAATAAAAAATATTTTCTTTGTTGACAACAATTTATATCTAAAAATTTCGTATACAATATAAAGATTTTTTGTTAAGTTGTTATTTTGTAAATAATAATTAACTATCCATGTTGGCATCTGATATGGCCTCTTAAAATGATACCACATCAATAGAAATATAATGAAGAAGTACACCAGAAGTGTTTTAAGTTGTGTTGACACTCACTTTAGTACCACAACTTTTCATTAGCTCACTTAAGTGTCACTTTTTAAATAAAAGAAAACGATCACTTAAGTGCCAACTCCGATTTGAGTAGTTGGAAATTTGACGTGACAATATTTTATTAAATTCTCAATCCTAAGTGGTTTGCTGGTGTGTCCAATCAGCATATAATCTCTAAACGACGCTATATAATAAGTTAAAAAAGTGACCACTTTAGTGCCAATGTTGTAAAAAACAAATGATTACTTCAATACCAATTATTGTTAAAAGTGATCATTTCAGTACTAATCTTAATCAAAAAGTGTTTAATTCAGTGCTAAAACAAACCCTAAATTATGTCGTATAGCAAGTTAAGAAGTGATTACTTTAATGCCAGTCATTATAAAAATATAATCACTTCAGTGCCAATCGTTGTAAAAAAGTGATCACTTCAATGTCAATCTTAATGAATAAGTAATCACTTCAACGTCAAAAAATGCCACATCGGATAAAAATTTTAATTAGACAAGCCACATAATTTCTTTAGTTGGAATTTTTCGCCGGAGGCACTTAAGTAATTGTTTTTCTCCGATTTCGACACTTAAGTGAGCTGATAAAAAGTTGTAGTACTAAAGTGAGTGCCATACACAAGTTAAGATACTTCTGATATACTTCTTCCCATAATGAATGACCGAGATCATCTAAACCGAAACACACACACACACACTTTGTCTCTTCTCTCTCTCTCTCTCTCTCTCTCTCTCTCTCTCTCTCCCCTCATGATTGAACATCTAAATCAAGAAAGTATAATTTTTGCCTAGCAAAATAGTTGCATCATCAACTTGGCTGAAGTAAGCGAATTATGTTATCATAATTACATAACATGATAATTAGTCTAATGGAAGTTTGAGTTTGAGCCAAATTTGAAAATTTAAAGTGCTTGATTGAATAAAAAAGAAGTTTAGATGCCTAATTATAAAACAAACAAAACTTCAAATACTTATAATTTATTTTCCCTCACCTATTCTTATCATTTGTTAGTAATATACAAGACAAAAATTGTGCGGCTCGGGATACAAACGTGCATATCATCATGTTCCTTAAAACCGCATATAAAAGATTGGGGTTATGACAATAGAATTGCGAGACGATGTTATCATGGTTATACATCAATATAAACAAGAAGAGTTAAGTATAATGAAGGACTATTTGAGTTACAATACTTTATAGAAAAATTGTATCTAATAACTGAATTTTGTTTCTAATCTGTGTTATTCAATGAGAAATCACAAGAGAATCATATTTATCTCTATGAATATGAAATAAAATAATGATAATTTGAGCATTAATGATTTTGACATATTACATCATCAATTGACTAAAGAAAAGATATTAAATAAATTCATTTTATTACTTTTACCCGAATATAATAGGGACCAAAAAATTATGAGCATCTCTCTGTAAGTTCAAAAAATGTGTGGGAGACTGAAATTTCTTAAAAAGCATTTACATGTGTCACGCCCCGATCCTCAGGCACGCACACATCCTTCTCATTTGGTCGATTTTATAATGCGATATCCCATGACTAGTATCGCCGACCCTTTCAATTATTAAGCACATGCGGAAGCAGTTATAAATCCCCAGACAATAAAACAATGGGATAGAAAAGCAGGGCCATATTTTTCATATTGAAATTTATAACCAAACTTTTGTACATGACATCAATTAGAGAACTTCATAACTATTCACATCAATTGGAACTCACAAAAGAAGATGGAATCTCAATCCCTTCAGGTCATACTCAAAATCTCTATCGGTATTATCTTCTTCTTCCAAAAATCCTTCTACTCAGGTTTCACCTCCGAGTTCTCCTTCTCAGATTCCTCCTCAGCTCCTCAACGGGGTCCTGAAATGTTTTTTCCCAAACTGGGATGAGACTACGTCTCAGCGAGTTCTACCCCACTAAGCCCAATTAGTAAACTACTATACTATAGGCTGCCTATACACGCATAGGGCAGAAGACGTACCTTGGCCTCATATCCCACCTACAAGTCAATACAATTCATAATATGCACCCAAGCAATCATATCACTGATCGAAGCATCGATCAAATCGACTTAGTCGATTAAATGCCAACAAGACCATTCACGGTCATTTCTAATCAGTCAATCAATCCACGACATCAAATCAAAGCAATGAATCACATCAAGTCACACTCAGATCGAATTATCGATCAATCGACCTAGTCGATTACAAGTCAATCAGACCATCTCATGGTCATTTCCAATCAATCGATCAATTCACAACATCAGATCAAGCAATGATCGATCGACCTAGTTGATTACGCGTCATCACGACCCATGCTTGTTCGGCACATTCAATACTATCTATAAAGTCCCATCAAATCAGGACTGCTCACCCAAAGCTGATAAATAGATAGCATAGCTCGCCCAAAGCTGATAATAAGGTATACTGCTCACCCAAAGCTGGCATATTGCCCGAAGGCCAATATAGTATACCGGTATACTGCTCACCCAAAGCTGACATATCGCCCGAAGGCCGATATAGTATACCACATGCCCACCCAAAGTTGATAATAAGGTATACTGCTCACCCAAAGCTGACATATCGCCCGTAGGTCGATATAGTATACCGGTATACTGCTCACCCAAAGCTGACATATCGCCCGAAGGCCGATATAGTATACCACATGCTCACCCAAAGCTGATAATAAGGTATACTGCTCACCCAAAGCTGACATATCGCCCGTAGGTCGATATAGTATACCGGTATACTGCTCACCCGAAGCTGACATATCGCCCGAAGGCCGATATAGTATACCACATGCTCACCCAAAGCTGATAATAAATTGATATTCAGTCATAACTGATAGAACCAATCACCGAGCCACATGCATTCTCCAATGCGACATACTTCGTCACTGAGCCATGTGCATTCTCCGAGGTGATATATCTAATCATCAAGCCCCGTGCCTTTCATGATGATTCATCCCATTTCTAAAGTAATTATCCACAACCTTAATTCGTACTCAATTTACCCAAATAATCACTTTAGGAACATATCCTAAATATCCACAATTAAATGAATTTGGCACAATTCAAAGCTCAAATAAATAAACGAACTGCACCACGACAATCAGCACGAGATTTCAGTCGTCGGCCATCTCAAACTTAATTTCCCAAAAATAAACAATTAATTAATTAATTTCGAAAATTAATTATTAAATATTACAAATTCCGTTTAGCTCAAAATAAGGCCCAATTCAATAAATAAACTTCACCACGGTCATTAGCATAATTTTCCGGTCACGGGCCATCCCAATTGAATTTTCAGGAAATAAATAATTATTTAATTAATTTCGAAAATTAATTAATAATAAAAATTCAATTTAACTTAAAATAAAGCCGATTAAATAAACGGACCTCACCACGATCATCAGCATAATATTCCGGTTCCAGAACATCTCCCTTGAATTTTCGGAAAATAAATAGTTATTTAATTTAATTCCGAAAATTAATATTTAAATGCCAAAAATCTCCCTTAGGCCCGAGTATCAAATTGAAGCTCAATTAGGGGTCCGAAAATTCCCGAGACACTCCCAATAAATAGTAGACAACGTCTACTTGTTAATTGCACAATCAATTTATCTAAATCGCATCACAATTGACTAATAATGGCTAATTACTTCTAATCTAACAACCTAAACATAATTAATTAAAACTAAACCAACCTTAAGCATAATTAGCCAACTAATCCAGGATTAGTGAGATTACTCACCAAATCGCGCGCAAATCGGATCAATCCGACGGCAGCGACGCGAGGAACAATTCTTCCCAAAGCGGGCCTCGGGTTCGGGGCCGGGAAACGGCCCAAAACGGCCCACGAACAGCTGGATACCCACTCCGTGGGTTTGCTGGTCGCGGCTAAACGGAGCAGATCGGGGCTGCTCAGGCGGCTAGGGCGGCGAGGGGAAGCCGGCGGAGGGCGAGGGGGATGCGGGGGAGGCTCGACGGTGACCGGATGGGGTTGGGCGGTGGCCGGAGGTGGCTGGTCGGTGCGGACAGGGGCGAAACAGGGTTGATTCGCAGCTGGATCGTGCGGGACGGCGGGACGACGGCGAGCGGCGGGCACTCGGGCGTGGCGCGGACGCGGGCGTGGGCGGCAGTGCTGCGGCGGGACGAGCTGCTCCGTCAAGCTGCAGCCGTGTGGCTTCTTCTTCCTCGGTTCTGGTTTTCACGAGCGAGAAACGAAGGGAAGGGGAAGCCTTTGGTCACGTGGGGGAAAAAGTGAGAGAGAAGAGAGAGGAGAGAGAGGGAAGAGATAAGGGAGAGAAGAGATAAGAGAGAGAAAAGTGAGCGGTGGGGGGAAAAAGAAAGCTGTCCGCACGTTGGGGAGGGGAAAGGAGAGAGAAGAGAGAGAAAAGGAAGAAAAAGAAAGAAAAGAAAGGAAAAGAGAGGGAGAGAGAGAAAAGAAATAAAACAATAGCCTTAATTTTCTTTTCTTTTCTCTTTCCCTTTCTATTTCTTGTCGGGCTTCAAATTTTTCTTTCGATAATTTCTTTATTGAAATTTCGGACCCGTCAATAAATTGACGAGTGATGAGACAAGATCTTATTTATCCAGTCAAATTAAAACCCGAAAATCTGGATGTCACAACTCTTCCCCTCTTATAAAAATTTCGTCCTCGAAATTTAAACCTTTACCAATCCATAAACGAAAGGTGGGGGTATTGTCGTCTCATCAAGTCTCACTTTTCCACGCTGATCATTCGGTCTCGTGGCGTTGTCTAACCATTTTAACCAAGGAGATCATCTTTGTACACAAAATCTGCTTTTTCTGAACCAATAACTGAACTGAGCTTCTCACATAAGACATTGTCATCCACATTTGATCTCTTTTTCTCGACTCCCTAATAAACCTTCGAACTTTAACGATTCAAAATTTCTGACAGTTCTGAGCAATTTTTACTTTGACACTAATCTGTCAACTGCAAACACTGATTACTGAGCTGACATCATTATTCACTTTCTTTTCACCACTGAAATTCTGTACCCTCTGCTATACACTGCTTAATAAAGAACCCTCTGAAAACTCTGCCAACTTATAATCTTTGATCTAGATTCGAAATATAATCCATCCCCGGCATTCTATGCCGGTGAATTATCTGATGCACACACACTTCGGTATTCCCACTCTGTGAAAAAATAGAATCTTCAATTTCTGAAATCGAACTTAGATTGACGGTTAATTTCACTCCGACATGCTTTTAGTGTGACCTAGGCTACTGGGTAGTGTTCAGAGCTTTTTAGGACAAATGACCCGTGGTCGATTTTCTTCGAGCCACAATGAATCCACTCGACACATTGGCGACTTTCGATTGTCGTGAAAATCTCAAAGGTTCAAATACGGACACAGGGTACCAAAACGATAGAAACATCAAATTAGTACCGGTCGATAAGAATTTTTCAATTTAGTGGAGTCACCCACAATCAGTCATTCATCTCAGTCGAATCGATCTATCTTTGATTTCAAATCGATTTTATACTATGCCGCAATGATCTCTAAAGATGAGCACGGTCGAGAAGTCAATCCATGGTCGAATTCTCAAGTCTATTTGCCTTAAGGTTCTTAATAACTCACCCAGCTAGTCTAATTATCCCATGAGTGGCCAACTCAGAGAAAAACACTGTAATCGCATCGATGAAATGCCCAATTTATCTAATCGAAATCAGAGCCGAAATTTGGATCACACATTCAAAACAAGATATATTCGTACTGTACCAAAGTGGACCAACTCCATCTGTCGATCAACCACTATTCTCAAATGGTATTAGTAATCCCCTGAATCTTTAGTAAGCCTATTACAATGTTCCATTGTGATATATTTCCATTCTTACTTGGGACTCTCAAGTGATGGTAAAATTCTCCCGATTCGCGTTCCACTTAATGACACTTTTGACGCTTTCAACCTGCTTAGCTGTATTTATCTTCATATCAGCTTACTAATCTAGCTGATGCCGATTTTGATTTACTTGCACCATCTGGTCAAAACTGTGATATTATAGTGAACTTCTGACAAGATCTTTTCCCTAAGTGTTACACTGTCAAGTGCACTCAATCACTCATGAAACCCAAACTTTCCATCCTCAGAAATCTTAAAGTCAATATCTTTCTTACCAGTATTATCTTACAAGGTTTTCTGAACATCTCTGCTTGTCAACTAGGCGCCGATTCTAACTTGGACACTTGGTTCAATTTTGAGGGCGGCTATAAAATTGAAAAGGTAGCCTACCTCAAATTTGAAAACCAAGCTTCAAAGTCTTTTCAAGTAAGGTCTACACTTTAGCCAGTCTATGCACAATTGAAGACTCTCGGCTCAACACATTAATGACTCATTTCATTTCTCCAAGGTGATACCCGATATCACTATTATAGTCCTATTAAAATTCTTATTCATGATACCGTTTCATGTTCCACTTATTGGGTCTCAACTGGCGGAACGGTTATGCAACAATCTTCTCATGTTGCATCAATACGTACCCCATCCTTTAAGCTCTGGAAACTATCGTCGTACTTGTCTATGCTAATGAATTTCTCTTCTTTCTTTAGAGGTCAAGCCCATGATGATATTGGTGCTGAAAATTCTTTCACAAACCTCCCGTAGTAATTTGTCCAATCCCCACAACTTCTGATCTCTGACATTGATGTCGGTCTCGGTCCATTAACAACTGATTCGATCTTGGCTGGGTCCATGAAGATTCCTTTACCTGTAACCACACGACCATTCTTAGGGGCTCTCGTGATCCTCATCACTTAATGAACACCCTAGAACGTCGCTACACCACACGATCACCATTGATCTAGATATTCTTTGAACACTCGGTTTGTCAAATCTATGACAACGACTGGAGCGTTCATCAAATCAAATGGCTTTACATTATTCTCACAAGAACAAAATCAAGTGCGAAATGCCGTCTTCAGTATAACCTCCTTCCTAGTTCGTAACTAATGACTTCATAATCTCAAGTCGACCTTTAAAATATCGATACTCTTTATAACTAGTCACACCATTCATCGATCTTTGGCAAAGAACACTTGTCCTTGATCTTCACCTAATTGAGTTGACGATAGTCGATGCACACTCGCAATAAACTATCTTTCTTCTTCTCACAAACACAACTGATGTTTCCCCGAAGTGATGCATTGATATGCACGAATTCCTCATTCATCAATCTTCACATCTGCATCTTCAATTCTACCAATTCAGACAACAACAACTGGTAAGGAGCCTTCGAGAGTGGCTTTATCCTGGTGCTAGTTCGATCGCGATTTCTATCTCTTTCTCTGACGACAGTCTGACAATTCTTGTGACAACACATCTAGAAATTCTTAGACCACTGAGATGTCCTCCATCTCTAGTCCTTTAATTTGTCTTACCCAAGACAATCGCCAAGCAACCTTGGCAACCTCCATCTAACAAACGAGCTGCCTTCAGCTAGCGAGATTAATGAAATCGAAGATTCTTTTCGACTCCCAATAACCTCGACACTTTCACATGTTAATAGACTAAACTGGATTACTCCATGACCATGATTCATTATCACAAGATGCTTCATAAGCCCACACTATTCATGTGGCATCAAATTCACACCTCAGCAACTAGTCAAGCACAATTATTGTTAGTGATTCCCTTCTCTCACTTTTACTTCAACAATTTAAGTTCTACCAACTCAGCACAAAGCTCTATTGCGCTGCTTTGATAAAATCACTTCCAACACATTTCTTCTCTGATCAGAGCAAGGTTCATTCTACTCCTATTCCTTTCGCCATCCTAGTGGCATTTTGGCCGTAGTAGCGATGTCCATGCTACCTTAGACTTCCACTGACAGTCCTTCACCTGGTAGCCATGCTGGTCATCATCACAACATGTTCTAGTCATACTCAGACACTAGATTCACCCATGCTTCCTTCTACAATTCTGACACCTATCTGGTGTGCCTTCTATCTCCTGCCAAGTGACAGCACACACTCTTTCTGGTTGCCCCATCAGTTTGCTAGGATCACTCTCGACCTCGATCTTTTCCTGACCGATTTCCATTTCTGCTTGAACTAGATCTATACCTTGGCTCGAATGCAATGACTCGCTCCCGGATCACATCTCCACTCTGGATCTCAGTAGGTGAGGCGACAACGGCAGTTGCAACACTGATGGCGGTTCAATCCTGAGCCTCCTGGCTTACCCAATTCCCAAGAAATACTTGCATCAGAACGATCCTATCGAACTTAGGATCATTCGACGCTGCTACACTAGTATCAACCTGCAGTGGTACTCTTACACTCGAGCTGGCCAGAGCCGACACTTTGCCACAACCACCTCGGGTACCGACCTTTGTCAGTACATTATCCCGAGTCACAGAGGACATTGTCCTCTTACTAGGAGTTCTCAGCTCCTGCTCGCTCATGGTTCAGTCTTTACACTAAAACCCGACTTCCCAAATCCACACTGGATTAGAAGATGAGCGATCCTCACATGACAATCAATTCTAGCACTTAGCTAACACAGACATGCATCGACATGAATTTAAAGGCCATCCTACTAACTATCCCATGGTCAACGCTCCTTATCACTCAAATCTTCAACTTCGCTCTGATACCACTTAAACTGGATGTCACGCCCCGATCCTCAGGCACGCACACATCTTTCTCATTTGGTCGATTTTATAATGCGATATCCCAGGACTAGTATCGCCGACCCTTTCAATTATTAAGCACATGCGGAAGCAGTTATAAATCCCCAGACAATAAAACAATGGGATAGAAAAGCAGGGCCATATTTTTCATATTGAAATTTATAACCAAACTTTTGTACATAACATCAATTAGAGAACTTCATAACTATTCACATCAATTGGAGCTCACAAAAGAAGATGGAATCTCAATCCCTTCAGGTCATACTCAAAATCTCTCTCGGTATTATCTTCTTCTTCCAAAAATCCTTCTACTCAGGTTTCACCTCCGAGTTCTCCTTCTCAGATTCCTCCTCAGCTCCTCAACGGGGTCCTGAAATGTTTTTCCCCAAACTGGGATGAGACTAAGTCTCAGCGAGTTCTACCCCACTAAGCCCAATTAGTAAACTATTATACTATAGGCTGTCTATACACGCATAGGGCAGAAGACGTACCTTGGCCTCATATCCCACCTGCAAGTCAGTACAATTCATAATATGCACCCAAGCAATCATATCACTGATCGAAGCATCGATCAAATCGACCTAGTCGATTAAATGCCAACAAGACCATTCACGGTCATTTCTAATCAATCAATCAATCCACGACATCAAATCAAAGCAATGAATCACATCAAGTCACACTCAGATCGAATTATCGATCAATCGACCTAGTCGATTACAAGTCAATCAGACCATCTCATGGTCATTTCCAATCAATCGATCAATTCACAACATCAGATCAAGCACTGATCAATCGACCTAGTCGATTACGCGTCATCACGACCCATGCTTGGTCGGCACATTCAATACTATCTATAAAGTCCTATCAAATCAGGACTGCTCACCCAAAGCTGATAAATAGATAGCATAGCTCGCCCAAAGCTGATAATAAGGTATACTGCTCACCCAAAGCTAGCATATCGCCCGAAGGCCGATATAGTATACTGGTATACTACTCACCCAAAGCTGACATATCGCCCGAAGGCCGATATAGTATACCACATGCTCACCCAAAGCTGATAATAAGGTATATTGCTCACCCAAAGCTGACATATCGCCCGTAGGTCGATATAGTATACCGGTATACTGCTCACCCAAAGCTGACATATCGCCCGAAGGCCGATATAGTATATCACATGCTCACCCAAAGCTGATAATAAATTGCTATTCAGTCATAACTGATAGAACCAATCACCGAGCCACATGCATTCTCCAATGCGACATACTTCGTCACTGAGCCATGTGCATTCTCCGAGGTCATATATCTAATCATCAAGCCCCGTGCCTTTCATGATGATTCATCCCATTTCTAAAGTAATTATCCACAACCTTAATTCGTACTCAATTTACCCAAATAATCACTTTAGGAACATATCCTAAATATCCACAATTAAATGAATTTGGCACAATTCAAAGCTCAAATAAATAAACGAACTAGCCACGACAATCAGCACGAGATTTCGGTCGTCGGCCATCTCAAACTTAATTTCCCAAAAATAAACAATTAATTAATTAATTTCGAAAATTAATTATTAAATATTACAAATTCCGTTTAGCTCAAAATAAGGCCCAATTCAATAAACGAACTGCGCCACGGTCATCAGCATAATTTTCCAGTCACGGGCCATCCCAATTGAATTTTCAGGAAATAAATAATTATTTAATTAATTTCGAAAATTAATTAATAATAAAAATTCAATTTAACTTAAAATAAAGCCGATTAAATAAACGGACCTCACCACGATCATCAGCATAATATTCCGGTTCCAGAACATCTCCCTTGAATTTTCGGAAAATAAATAGTTATTTAATTTAATTCCGAAAATTAATATTTAAATGCCAAAAATCTCCCTTAGGCCCGAATCATCAAATTGAAGCTCAATTAGGGGTCCGAAAATTCCCGAGACACTCCCAATAAATAGTAGACAACGTCTACTTGTTAATTGCACAATCAATTTATCTAAATCGCATCACAATTGACTAATAATGGCTAATTACTTCTAATCTAACAACCTAAATATAATTAATTAAAACTAAACCAACCTTAAGCATAATTAGCCAACTAATCCAGGATTAGTGAGATTACACACCAAATCGCGCGCAAATCGGATCAATCCGACGGCGGCGACGCGAGGAACAATTCTTCCCAAAGCGGGCCTTGGGTTCGGGGCCGGGAAACGGCCCAAAACGGCCCACGAACAGCTGGATACCCACTCCGTGGGTTTGCTGGTCGCGGCTGAACGGAGCAGATCGGGGCTGCTCAGGCGACTAGGACGGCGAGGGGAAGCCGGCGGAGGGCGAGGGGGATGCGGGGGAGGCTCGGCGGTGACCGGATGGGGTTGGGCGGTGGCCGGAGGTGGCTGGTCGGTGCAGACAGGGGCGAAACAGGGCTGATTCGCGGTTGGATCGCGCGGGACGGCGGGACGACGGCGAGCGGTGGGCACTCGGGCGTGGCACGGACGCGGGCGCGGGCGGCGGTGTGGCGGCGGGACGAGCTACTCCGTCAAGCTGCAGCCGTGTGGCTTCTTCTTCCTCGTTTCTGGTTTTCACGAGCGAGAAACGAAGGGAAGGGGAAGCCTTCGGTCACGTGGGGGAAAAAGTGGGAGAGAAGTGAGAGGAGAGAGAGGGAAGAGATAAGGGAGAGAAGAGATAAGAGAGAGAAAAGTGAGCGGTGGGGGAAAAAGAAAGCTGTCCGCACGTTGGGGAGGGGAGAGGAGAGAGAAGAGAGAGAAAAGAAAGAAAAAGAAAGAAAAGAAAGGAAAAGAGAGGGAGAGAGAGAAAAGAAATAAAACAATAACCTTAATTTTTTTTTCTTTTTTTCTTTCCCTTTCTATTTCTTTTCGGGCTTCAAATTTTTCTTCCGATAATTTTTTTATTGAAATTTCGGACCCGTCAATAAATTGACGAGCGATAAGACAGGATCTTATTTATCCAGTCAAATTAAAACCCGAAAATCTGGATGTCACAACATGTGTGTATTTCCCGTAAAAATGAGTACTTTATTAATAGAGTTCTTCCTCGACTAATAACTAATATCATGAACGAATATTGACACCAGCCATTGTTATATTTAGGTAAAATTTTATACTCAAACTATTTCTATGCAATCTAATGTGAACATCGAATTCTTCCATAAATTAAGCCAAGAAAAAATTAAGCTTGTAATTTTATTTTATTTTTCTATATTATTGGATTGTGTTTAAATAATAACGCTAACTTAATAAGAACATCATTTCATGAGTAAACCCACAGAAGTTAGATTACATCTAAAAAAAACTGTTATTGTTGCTTGTTGTCTTTCAGGAATTGACAAAATTTGACTCATTCACTATGTCGCTTTACATGAGATATGTTCAGTCTGCCCATTTAATAATGATATATTAAAGTTCAATTTCTGAAAACAAGTATTTTTGGGGTCGCATTCGAGTTAACCCATTTTAATAATACGGTCTTAAGTTGAGTCATAGGAACCCAACCCGGTTTGACTCTATCGGTCCTGCGAGGCTCGAAGAACAAATCGGCTAGGTTGGAGGATTTGTCTCACGTACAAAAGCCCGATCCACTAATGCAAGGGTGAGGCCCGGTGCAAGAGTTCTTTTTTTTTTTTAATAGCAGGCTAGCTTCAATGAAAGAGTTAGGCCAACAATAGTATAGGAAAAGCATAAAAAAATAAATGAATAATAGATAAATTCTACTTAGGTCTTATTTGTTGGCTGTGGAATTAGATTATGTAATTAATTGGGGATTCAAAATTCTACATTTTTTTTCATTTGAAAAGATAATTAAATTTTGCAAAAATTCACAATTTTGATGCTTTTTAAAAAATCAGACAGAACTTTCCAAAAATTCAAGTCATGAACTTTCAATAAATGTAAATATCGGGTGATTTTTTTTTTTTTTTCGGTTGGTCCTACTTTACTTCTAGTTTAACTCACTTTTAGACTTTTGTTCTGCCTCCTTGTAGGACGTGGGAATTAAAATCTACTTCTAAAACTGATTCGTCCCCACCCCAACCCCAATGTGGGGATTCAAACTCCCCACCCCCTCCAATACTAACTCTTATACTTAGATTTTTGCCTTGCCTACATGCAGGGCGTGGGAGTCAAAACCCACTCTTGAAACTAATTCGTCCCCACCCCAACACTTGAGAAAGTTGGGATTTGAACTCCCTACCTCTACCTTCCATGTTGGAAGGGTGGCCATTGAGGTAAACCCCATGAATTAAACCGAAGAGAAATGAGGGGTCAAAGTTCAGACAAATATATATATAAAATAAGTGATTTTTCAACAAAAGAAAGGGAAATTTTATGCGCTAGTTCTTTACTACCTAGAGGCCCAAGTCTGCTAAGCAACAACCAGCAGCAGGCCGAGGGCCCTGTACAATATCCCTATGACGCTGAGTAGCAGCCCAATAGCCTTCAATAAGGTATTTTGAAGATCACATTCGGGTTTCCTCAGCCTTGGTCGTTTTTCAACTTTATTTCTTCAATATGTGAGACGCCAGTGAAGGAAGCTCTAGTGTTGAAAATCACGGACGGGAAAGAGCATCGCAAGGGCTTATCAGGACCGACGGAGATGTCGGCCTCACCAGAGGCTTGATCGGCTGCGGTAACAAGATGCTGGACTGTAGGAACGCTGGTGATTTCTGTTGCTGGTCCTGGACAAAGCCACCCGTAAACCTGCAAGAAAGCACCGAGAAACTCGAGAGAACTAGTTGGAAGGTTCATCAGCGTTGTGGTTACGTGCGGCAGAATAGTGGTGGGGCTGATTCGCAGCGGCTCACGCTCCTCGGGTTGATTTGAGCGTGCGAAGATTGCAGGAACCGGCGTCAGTGCAGAGACTATCTGGGTATTGCGTCGGTGCGGTTCAGATGGTGCAAGTGGTGCAGCATGGAGACGGAGGTGAGACGCAGTGCAGCCGTGACTGGAGCCGCCACAGCGTCGTTGGGATGGAGGAGGTCGTGCGGAGAAAGCCTCGGCGGCCTTGGCTTCAATGATACTCCGTTGAAGAAGTGAAGGCGCGCCTGAATTTTTACGGTGAGATCGGGCCCTTCGAGCCTACTTTCAAGCTTGAATAATCCAATAAGGAACGAATTTTTACTGCTTGGATTCACGCTCTTCTGCAAGTCAGTCTTCACACTCCAATTCGAATTCTAAAATAATCCGACAAGGAACATAATAGATTTTATATAGGCTGACAATTAGGATTTCTTTCAAGAGTAACAGATATTTTTGTTTCCTAATGATTCGAAGTTTATAGGATATACTCTATCTTAAAAATAGGCAACTCTTCTCTTCTCTTATTGTGATAATATTACATCAATTTGTTCAATTATCCTCTAAGATTTGAATTTTGATAATATCGAGATTAATTGTTCCCCAAGTTTGCTTTTCATAAATTAATTTTTCAATTTGACATTTTAATTATGGAATTTTTGACTCTCTAGCATCCATTGTATTGGCCAAAATTTCATGCTCTTAGGGACTCAGTCCAATTAATCTAATCAAGTTCAAAATCATTCATTTAAATTGATCCGCCGCCGGTCCTATTTTTTTTTTTAATCAGCAAAGCATCGTCACTTGATTTACTATTTCACATGAGGAAACAAAACACTCAGAGCATCAGTACATAATAGATCAAATAAGGCAAGAAGGGGATTAGAAATCCAGTCCGGGGGTAAGAAATTGTTTCGGCATGCCTTTGCTGTCCAGTTCGCAGTGTGATTTGTGCTCCTGTTACAGTGGGCCAGAGATCGGCCCGGCAGATGATCAAGTTTGGCCTGGGCCCGGCTCACGATCGGATGTAGTTCCCAAGTCAGTTCAGTCGAAGTCTTCAATGCGTGCACAAGAGATAAACAGTCAGAGTGTACTTGAGGAGAGAGAAAGCTGCGGTTCTCAATGAAAGTTAGGGTTTCGTCCAGTGCGATCGCCTCTGCCTGAGGAGCCGAGAGAGCAGCGACTGGCTTCGCAAAACCATCCACGAGGAAGACTCGGTGATCTCGACATACACACGCGATAGCAGCGCGATGTCAGGGAGGTTCTCGCTCATCAATGGGTGCTGTGTTACTGTCCAGATCTGGAGCAAAAGCTGCGTCTACGTTGATATGAATCGTTCCTGGCGGAGGTGGGAGCCAGGAATCAGATAAGTGTTCGGTGTTCTTCTTTTGGTTTTTTCCACCGTTTAGAACTCTGTGGCTTTCTGTAAATGCTTCTGCTCTGGCTATTGTTAATTGCGGCTGTGGATTTTGCTGATTGAAGATAAACCGATTACGTTCCTTCCAAATGCTCCATAATATCCCTGCTATAAGATTGAAACTTCCCAAGATGACTAGATCCTGTTGTATGCTGTAGATCCATTCTTCGATTCAGGTAAGGCCGACTCTGGAGATCTGTAGGTGCAGGGGGGCTGAATTCCAGACCTTGGCAGTCCATGGGCATAGGAGAAATGTATGCTCAAGCGTTTCTGCTTCCTGCTTACAGAGGGGGCATAACGGAGAAGGTACGATTTTTCGGTGATGCAAATTTTCCATTGTAGCTAGGGCATTATTGCAAGCATTCCAGAGAAAAATTTTAATTCTGGGTGGGATTGTGGACTGCCATATGTTTTTCCAGAGTTTGGGGTTGGCTTGATAAGATGAAGTTGCTTGTGTGTCCTGTGCCATAACAGAGACTTTTCTGAACATATAATAACCACTCTTTACCGAGTAAACTCCTGATTTCGTGTGCATCCATACCAGTTTATCATCTTCGTCAGGTAAACCAATGGGTATGGCTAGAATTTCCTGCACCCTTTTATCATCAAACATAGAGTGTAGTAGAGGTTCATTCCATGTGTTTGTACTTGGATTCATGAGTTCTGAGACTTTTTCTGGTTCATGACTTGTTGCTGGGCCGCCTATGGTGCCACTTTTTAGCCATCTGTCTGTTCTGATTGAAGTGTTCTTTCCATTGCCTATCCTGTGCAGGACCTGAGGAGCAAAGTCCCTTGCCTTGATGATGCTCTGCCAACCCCATGAGGGTCGTGACCCTCTGCCAGCATTCCAGAAATCTCCATGTGAGTAATACATCCCTTTTAATAATCTGGTTAATAGAGAGTCTGGATTCTGAATTATGCGCCACATCTGTTTTGCTAGCATTGCTGTGTTGAAAGTCTGTAGATCTTTGAATCCCAATCCCCCTTCGCTCTTCTTTGTTTTCAACAAATCCCACTTCTTCCAATGAATTGCAGCCTTTTTCTCATTGCTTTTCCACCAAAAGGATGCGACCTTTCTCTCGATGGCTTTGCAAATTGATATAGGAATTTTGAAAATTGACATCGCATATTGAGGGATAGCTTGTATTACTGCTTTTAGGATTATTTCCTTTCTAGCTTTTGATAACAGTTTTTCCTTCCAGCTTTCCAGTTTAGAGTTGACCTGAGCTAAGATCCATGCGAACATGTCCTTCTTGGATTGCCCCCAGTCTGAAGGTATGCCCAAGTATTTCCCTGTCTTTGTGATTTCTGGAACCCTAAGAGCCGATGCCATGTTCCTTTTGAGAGCTGTAGGGCATCCTTTGCTAAAGTAGATGCCTGATTTGTTGAAATTAATTGCCTGACCTAAAGCGAAGTAGTATTGATTTAATACATCATCCAGGTTTTGACATTTTACCACTGTTCCATGCAGGAAGAAAATCGAATCATCAACAAAGAGAAGGTGGGACAGGGTAGGGCAGTGGCTATTCAATCTGATTCCTGTGAGCGAACCCTCCTGCACTGCTTTCTTCATCAGGATGGATAGCACATTTGCAACAATGATGAAAAGATAAGGTGAGAGTGGGTCTCCTTGGCGTAAGCCACGAGTTGGTTTGAAGAAAGGTAGGGGTTCTCCATTGAAGTTTATACTGAAAGAGACTGTGCTCACACATTGCATAATCCATGTTACCCATTGGTCGCAAAAACCTAGATTTGTTAGACAGGCCTTAAGAAAGTCCCACTCAATGCGATCGTACGCCTTTTGC
Source organism: Eucalyptus shirleyi (assembly GCA_017140165.1). Classification (NCBI taxonomy): domain Eukaryota; kingdom Viridiplantae; phylum Streptophyta; class Magnoliopsida; order Myrtales; family Myrtaceae; genus Eucalyptus; species Eucalyptus shirleyi. The sequence goes on from CM029450.1 coordinate 31,477,807, forward strand.
ATGTCTAGTTTTAAAACTGCTTGAAATTTCTTTTTCCTGTTGCTGGTTCGAAGTCTATGTAGCACTTCATGTACCATCAATATGCTGTCCTAGATCTACCTTCCTCCCACAAACGCGCTCTGTTCCTTTGCAATGATATGTGGTAGGATTGGTTTGAGCCTGTTTGTAAGTACTTTAGAGATTATTTTGTATAGGAAATTGCAGAGACTGATAGGGCGATATTGCTCCAGTTTTTCAGGTTGAGGGATTTTGGGTATCAGTGTGATGAGTGTTCTGTTTAATGCAGGATCTAGGTGGCTAGAGGAGAAAAAGAGCTGCACTGCTTGATAAATATCCTTGGAGATTATTGGCCAGTGCTCTTTGTAGAAAATCCCGTGAAACCTATCAGGACCAGGTGCCTTGAAAGCTCCTAGCTGCTGCATAGCTGTGGTGATTTCCTCCTCGGTGATTGGAGCCGTTAAGGTATAGTTCATTTGGTCATTCACTAAAGTAGGAATCTGTTGTGTTATAGGATGCCAATTTCGAACTCCCACTGATGTGTATAGACTTCGGTAACACTGTTCTATCATCTCCTGTAACTGCTTATCCCCTCGCACCCACGCATCACTCTCATTTTTCAACATTGTTATCTGGTTTCAACATCTCCTCTGAATTGTCGTCGCATGAAAAAATCGAGTGTTTTTATAACCCCACTTGATCCAGCTTATCCTCGATCGCATACTCCAATACATCTCCTCTTGTCGCCATAGATGGTCTATTACTTTAGTTATCTCTTTCTCTTGGCCTGATTCTCCATTTATTTGCTTGTTGTTCATCAGGTTCTGGAGTTCGCCTTTCAGCCAGGTGATTCTCTTTTTTGCATTGCCAAATTTACTCTTACTCCACTGTATTAACTTCTGTTGTACTTGCTGCAATTTCTCCACCAGGTTAAGATCATGTGTAGCAGGGTCATTCCAGGTATCTGTAACTATGTTTTTGCTTTCTGCTTCATCAGTCCAGTAAGCTTCATATTTAAATTGCTTTCGTTTCCTGTTTTTTTTTTTTTTTTGTTGATCCAGAGATACCAGGAGAGGAGTATGATTTGAGCCTATCACTGGAAGTGCAATACAATCAGCCTCCGGGTAAGTAACTCTCAACTGAAGTGAACATAACACCCTGTCAAGTCTCTTTTTCACCAAGTTCTCTCCCTCCCGTTTATTTGACCAGGTGAAAGGGCACCCCTTGCATTCCAGGTCCATCAAGGAGCACTGATTGACAAAGTCTCTGAAACTGTTAGCCTGTAAGTTTTAGCTCTGTATTTACCCTCTTTCTCCCAATGATTTAGTATTTCATTGAAATCTCCCAAGCAAGGCCATGGTAGCCTATAATGCATGCTTTCTGAATAAATCCTTTCCCATAACTGAATTCTTTCTCTGTATACATTGGGAGCATGGAGAAAAATAATTTTCATTTTCCGATCTCTGTCTTTCAGATGGCATTGGGTAAAGATTGCTGTGGCTGAGGAGGATTCAATGGATAAGTGTAGTTGATCATCCCAGAATAAAGCTAAGCCCCCTGCTGTACCATCTGGATTTACGATATAACTATTTTGGAACTTGAGTCTTCGTTTTATTTTGAGCACTTTCTGTTATGGATTTTTTGTTTCCATGATGAAAACGAGGTTGGGCCGTTCTTGAGTCACAGTGACTCGCAAGGCCTGGATTGTCAGGGGGTTGCCCAACCCCTGACAATTCCAGCTTAAGAGTTTCATGGGTGATTTAGTGGCTTATTAAGGCTAGCCACCAGAGCCCATTGATTTGACTTTTCTGCCACCGTAATAGGTGTTTCCACTAGCTGATTGTTGTTTTCTGCCTGTTGATGTGATGGTTGTGCTCCATATGGAAAAAATCTTTTAACTTTTTTTGAATTCGCCAACTTAACACACTTCCCTTTCTATTTCGCAGGGGGTCTTTTTCCAGTCCACCTTCAGCTTCCTTCATCTGTTCCTCATGGAGTATCAAGAGTGATTCCTCATCAATACAACAATTTCCCCTCTTCTGGGGGCTTTTCGATTCTACCAGGATTAATTCTCGATATAAGGAAGGTATGTAAGTTTCCTTACCTTTTAGCTGAGTATTACAAACTTGAGTTTGCTAGGGTGATGGTGAGCTGTTTTGCTCTGTTTCAAGTACAGCAGATAGTGGAGTTTCAAATACTACATCCACTTCTTCAGGGGGGAGCTCCTTCTTTCCATAAAATATTTTTCCATAGGGACTGAGATCCCTCACTTCAGCTCGCAGCCAATCACCACATCTGGCCGGTAAGTTTTGATCCAACCCTGACTCCTTGTAAGGTATATCAGTGCACTCCGTAGCGTAATGGCCAATTCTGCCACAAGAATAGCAGTAGTAGGCAGTCTTTCGTATTTAAATTCAACCCAAAGCTTTTTGTTATCAAGATTCACTATCACGCTAGTCTTCAGAGGGTTTCCTAATGGCAGAGTCACTCTAGCTTTGCCCACTTTGTAGGTATTGTTTCCCTTTTCCTCCAGTTTCACTTCAACAACTGCTCCTAGTTTAGAAGCAATTTCCTCGATCACATCATAGGTAACTCTTCCATAGGGCAGTCCGATGAATTTTACCCAGAAATCACAGTGATTAAAATCATAATAGAATTCAGGTGTATCAGGTTCGCACTGCCTAAGTATGAGAAGATGGCTGGAGAAAGACCAAGGCCCCGATTGGAGTACTCTCTGTGCCTCGGCTTCCGAATGGAAAGAGAAAGAGAAAAAACCAGGTTCCAAGGTTGCACAGGTAAAGTTTTCTGTCTTCCACGCTTTTCACATCAGATTTAAGAAAGCATTATAGTTCAACGCTGGATTTGTATAGAATCTACCAAATAGGGTTTTGCGGCATTCAAGCAGTTTTTCGGGAGAAATAGCACCTGGGATGTCGACTACATCAATTGCATTCCAGAGTTTTCCCATGCTTTTGCATAGAGCCGCGAGTCTTCTTTCTTCATTGTTCTGATCTACCATATTTTGCTTGTAGGGGACTGGGGTTTTGGCTCATCGTGGATTTTAGGGTTGAAGGGAGCTCAGATGAGTGAAATTACTTTGCTATGGAGAAAAGTAGCAGAAATTAGGGTTTCCGAACTTTGACAAAGGGGTTTAGGGTTATACGTCAAAGTGCAAGGAGGGTTACACGGAAAGGAAGCTCAGAATAAAATGAAGCAAGCAGAGGCTCCGAGATCAGAGGAGAGAAAAGCTACAGGAAACTACCCAGCTGGTAGAGGGGTACTACACCATTGGTAGAGGGGAAGCTCCATGGCGGAGAGGAAAGCCAACACGCAAAAGCTTCTTTTACCCCACCATTCGTCCGCCGGTCCTATTTAAATGCAAATACATGCAAGCGTATTACTACTAAATGAAAATGCTTCCTAATATATATAGGTAAATTTAACTAATGTTTTTATTTAAGGGTTGATGACGGTCTCTAATTTTTTATGCAACAAATAACTAAATAGATTGTCAAATTTTAGGTATTAACATTTTTGCCAAGATTTCTTGGAGTTTGCCAGAGATAAAGGAAGCTTCCATGGTCCGTTTCGGCGACCCCTAGGCTTCATTACTACCACAACTCCATGAACATAGAACAAGTGCAAATCTCTCTCTCTCTCTCTCCTGAATAAATTGTCCATGCCAAAGTTGGATGCTAGCAAACCAGATGTCTTTTTCTTGTGACTCAACTCTCTGGAGATTGAAACAATAGAAAAAATGTAGGGTTGGCTGTATTTGACTTGATAATGGCCCGACCAACCCGAAAGAAAATCTATATGGACCCTGACAGACTTAGAAAAGGAAAGAAAAAAAAAAGGAACATCTGGTGGGTGGCCAGCCTCATTGAATAATGAAAGGAAAACGAAAGATGTGGATCAAATTGGCGAAACTATCGGATTGCATTACTGTGCTTTCCATCTAGTAGGCTACTTCAATGGGCTGAAATTACGAAACTGGCCCACACTTTTTACCTTTTTTTTTTTTTTTAAATTCTTTGATATAGAACAGCTAACTCCAATGTCAATAGCTTCTAAGGTGTTGACTCCCAAAAATATACTGAGTCATGGTGGGTCAACAAAGTGTCGACGTTAGTCGTCAATGGAGCAACCAAACGATGTGATCATGAATCAGTGAATAGCCAATGCCAAGTTAATGTCATGAGACCCATGGTCATCAAACGAAGAGTTGGCTGTGATGGTCGTGTAATAACAAATGGTTAGTAGTAAGCAAAGACCGTAATTTGTTAGAGATTATGCTAGAGATTATAACTACTTGTGATAAGAATGAGTAATTAAGGATGATCGAGATGAAGCCGGGTTAGTTGTAATTTGTTAATTCAAAGATAACTTTACAATGATAGTTAAATTTTGTACAAGCACTTGTACAATTTTTATCCAATTCCAATTTCCAGTTTTATCGATTTACTGTTCTTTATTCTTTAAATTCTTTAGATTTGCCTTTGTTATCGTCGGTAATCCTTAATTATGCAAATTAGTTCCTATCAAACTGCCACAAAGCCCAATTCATATTGAAAATTAAAGATTAAACTTTTGTGGGAAGGTATTTTGTCGACGATTTTATTGCGGGCAAACATGAGACTACTAGTGAAAACTTGTAAACCCAGCTCTCCTCAAAACAGCTAAAATAGAAGAAAGAAAGCCAGAAAGATTGACAAAGGAAAATCAGTCTCCTTCGTCCAATGAACAAGTGAGAACCACGGTGACAGTCAATGGAGTTCTAAGAAGTGAACTTTGGGCAAGTTAGAGGGAGACACGGGGGAAGTGGATCAACACGTGCAGACCCAAGCCCATTGATCACAAGGATAAGATAAATTCATCAAGTGTAATGCTATTTTTACCAGCTGCAACGTTGCAAAGCTAGTACTCTCCAAATTTGATCACAGGTATACGACAAGAAGGAAAAAAAAAAGGGCATTAACAAAGGCCGACCAATAGCGATTCAGGTCATTAAAAAATCTAACCCAAAACTTAACTTATTAGATGAAGACATAATTTATTATTTAAATATTGTAACACTCCTCCTCATGTGTAAGCTAACCCTTTGGTCTTAACCGAGGCAAATAGAGGCCTAGAAAATTTGAACTCATGACCTCCTAACTTTGAAACCATGTCAGAAAATTTAATCCAAAAACTTAAGCTTTTAGAATATTGGCAGTGGTCCAATCAAAATCTCACATAGTCATATAGAGAGGCAAGGCACGAAAGTAAAAAAAACAAAAAGATTTGATTCAAGTTGGTTTTCGTTTGAATTGACGTGCTATTTTCCCTATCAATTTCATTTTGCTCTTGACAAGCACAGCTTAAAAAGCATCCAGTCCACAGAAGAGTAGAGCCGTGCAATCCTCATCCACCTAATCACCATAGGTTCTTAGATTTCACTTCACGTTCATTAGCTTTCAAGCAAATTTGACACCAAAGTGAACTCACATCGCACAAACTTTTGGTAATCTAACCTAAAAGCAAAACCAAAACTCAAAAATCAAATACCAACCAGATAGACGTCTAAGTATGATCGATACTCCTCTCCGGATCAAGTAAGACATATTTCCCCAACCCTGCTCGGCCTCACTCCTCGCAATTTTCCCCTCCTAGAGTTTCTCATGGGGAAGGATCGTTCGTTCGAGGCAGGGTTCCGTTGGGCGGCGAGGGCCCACACCAAGTCCAAATATCTTGGAGACTTTGAAGTTTTTAATTAAGAAAATCTTTCTTTTACTTGTGAAAATGCCTTAAGCGAGTTTGTAAATTATTCGATGCATCGCACGAGCTTAAGAAGCTAGTCGGACTAGTAATATTCAGATCCTTCAAGTTCAGGTCACGAGTATGAGGTGAACTTATGTACTCTCTTGAATATGAATAGGCCTGACAATTGCAAAATTACAAAAGAGAAAATGAATACGATTTGAGGAATACGGAGAGTTTTGAAGTTGATGGGAAGAGAAGCCCATGAACTCCTTAAAAGATCGTAAGTACCTTAAAACTAGGAATTAATTCTATCTATGTCTTAGACATACAAGCCTCTACATAGAAAGAAGAGAAGGCAAAGAAAGAGTCAACAATTCCTCCAAATTCTAACACCGCTACAAGCCAATCACACTCCAGCAGATGAGTAGTCGTGGATTGATCAGTGACTGTAGAGGTTTTCTGTGATCCCTTCGGGACCATTCCACTGGCATAAAAAAAGGTTGTACTTTGGTGCATTTCATAGTATTGTCTACGCAAAATTTCATACCATATGAACACTTCAAAGACTTTAAATCATTCTTTTTGTGATTAAAGTATCGCCAATATCCATTTTAATCCTTTGGCTTTATAAACAAATATTTAAAAGGTATCTCAAATTGTCAGCAGTGCGGGCTCAAGTTCTTACTTTTAAGTTTTGACTTAACCAAAAAAGGGCAGACAAATTTTGTTGCAGAAAAAAATATATATATCCGTTGCCGAGGGCTCCCCGTTGGGGCCAAAAGCACCACGGCGAGTAGTTTCACCACGTAAAAGAAAAAAGAATAGTCCAACCTCCAGTAGTCAGAGCTAGTTTGACAACCAAACTTGCAGTTTTAGGACCCAAAAAATTATTTAAAAAAAAATTAGTATCACAAAAAACCCCAAATTGATAAACATATGTAAAATTTACTTCAAACTAATTTTTTTATCACTAAAAATCCTAAACTTATATTGTTATGATAAATTTACTTCAAACTAATTTTTTATTAGTAAAAACATTAAATTAGTACATTTGTGATAAGTTTACCTTCTAGTTTCGTTAAATTATATTAATATCACGGAAAATTATAAATTGATACACATGTAACAAACAAAGATTATCAACCATTACGTGTCAACTCAGTAATTTTAAAATTCAACAAAAACTAATAGTGGTAAATTTGTGATATGTGTATAATTTTAAGATTTTTTGTGGTCGAAAATTTAGTTTTAAGTACATTTTCATAGGTATATTAGTTTGAGATTTTAAGTAATATTAAATCAAAAAAGAAAATAAAAACCACGAGAATTAATTACTATTCACAACAGGAGCAGCAGCACAAATCGAGCTTGGTGGTCCCGTAAACGAAGAGGAGACAATAATCCCATTGAAAAGCAAAGAAAATTTAGGAGGAGAGGCAAAAAAAAGAAAAAGAAGAAAAAAAGAAAGGAAAAAAAGAAAAGACGGAAAGGAAGTTCGGAAACATGTCTTATGGTCGGCCCCCTCCATCAATATCTGGGATAGAAATGGCAGCTTCATCTCTCGTTGATGTTCGCCTCATCTTCTCTCAACGAAAATGCTTGCAAGACCGTCCGGAGACCAACGGACGCTCGTGAACTGCAAAAGTCCATTCTCTGAAGCCAAATGACTAACTCATCGGTCACAAATATATCCACAATAACAAGCATATTCTCACATTAAAAAGATACAAAAATAATCTAAGGAGGCGTGCTTAAAATTTGATTCAATTGATACATTTCATTCGAGTGTTAACCGTAATTTATAATTACAAAACTATCAAAAACACAACTCTGGTGGCCGCCTTTCTTAGTTGTTGATTGTCGGTAGTGGGCGCCCCAATCGCTAATGCCACTGATGTTGATCGCTGCCGGTTACAGTTGCGATCACTAATCATTTAGTGCTTTTCATTGTCAATGAGAAGTATTCTCCAATGAGTTCATGTGTTTGTCATTCATGTAATGAGAAAGGAAATTTTAAACTAAATCATGATATTGGATCACTCATTTTAAGATGGGGCAAGATATGGACAATGGATGGATCAAGCCCAACCCTAGGGCTGAGAAGTCAAAGGAAGGAATGCAGTGAGGAGGCCGTCGGGAAACGTCGTCGCTTAAAAGAATCATAAACGCCCAACGACATTCCACTTTCCGTCAATTTTTTGGCATTAAAAATCAACAGCTACAAGAACAAGAAGAAAAATGCCAAAGAGTTTCCCTCTCTACCTTAAAGCTTCTCTATAATTCAGGCAGTCCTTCTTCACTCCTCACCAAACCAGAATCGAAAAATGGCAAGAAAGGCCGCGTGTCTCTGCCACGTCTCGCGAGAATCCTCCGGCTTCTGGCGCTTGGCCGAGTTCTACAAAGAGGTGTGCCTCTCTTCTCTTTCCCCGCACCGATTGGGCTTGTCACTTTCTTTCGGGTCCTGAATTGCTCTTGCGCTGATTGCGGATTCTGGCATTGGAGGAGGTGGAGAGCCCCAAGTTCGAGTTCAAGGTGATATGGCCGGTACGGCGTGAGCTCACCTGCGGGTCGATCCCAAGTACCTTCCCTGAGCCCACCATGTCTGCTTCACCATCTCCAGTTCCGATCCTTTCGTACAAACTCTTTCGAGGTTAATTCTTTCTTTCGTCTGGTTGAGTTGAGACTTGAGAGGGATACAGCGAGTCCATGGACACGATCGTGGCTTCGTCAAGCGCATTTCGTGAGCTTCTTTGGACTTCGATCTTGGAGAGACTAGCTCTCGCTCGATCACCAGTCCAAAGCTTGAGGTCACCACCGCCGGAGTCGTCGATTAGCTCTATGTGGACAGGTACTCCTCGAAACAGAGTCCAGCTTAGTCATTTCAGCGAATACCTTCCTTGCAAACTCGGTTCCTCCTCCACAGCGTAATCAACCGCAATAGAACTCGGACAACAGCGAGGGCAAAGCAGGAATGAAATGAAATCATATCTAGAATTTAGTCGGATACAAAACGACCTGATTCAGCTGTGGGCGTCATCACTGAGTCAGCGAAGGCCACAAACGGCTTCAAGCCATCGCCCCCAGAAACTCGACGCTGGGTATGCGCAATCCCGAGGCCGAAGCCCAAAGCAATGCTGGAGAGGGGCAGATGACGGAAGAAGAGGAGGCTGGAGCATGGCGCTTGAAGGATCGCGGAGCGAGTGTAGTCGGATTGAGATCGAGACTGTCACAGGCGAGGCGGTGATAGTGATGGCTCCCGGAGAGGGGAAAACCCAAATAGAGGAGCCATCGACGGTAGCAGAGACATGCTGGCGGTGGGAGAGGAGCTGCGCCGGAGGTGGAGGCGGAGGCGGAGGCGGAGGCGCAGCCACGGCAAGTTGAGCTTTTGAGGACCAAAATATTATGCAATTAATGTTAGCCAGCACTTCGTAAAAATTTCGAACACATTATGGTAAAAAATTACAATCTTCCTATTCGTGTTAGACTATTGGTTTTTCAAGCAAATATTTTGGTATTTTCAAATGTTTTAACAGATAGGGTTATGATATAATCAGTACTAGCTAGAAAGAACTCAAATTTGACATTTTATAACTGGACCAAAAAAGGTCTCTCATGGAGGATTGAACAATACAAAAAGCACACTCAGGGAAAAAGCAATTGCCAATTGCCTCTTGACCGAGCAGAACATTGAGATTATCATGTGCTCTTGGAGCCACCACTTGACTATCTAAACCAATCGCGATCACCACGTGACCAATCAAATCATTGAGATTTTCCCACAATTCTTATGCTAGGCAAAGTCAGCAATGATCACCACATTAACTGGCTCTACAAAATTATATATTCAGGAGGTTTATGACAAAATTCGTACAATCAAGAAGCTTAAATCCATCGATGCATTCTTTGCCAGGAAATCCATTTGAATCACATGCAAATTATATACAACTTTACCATAATTAGGGATTACACATAATGTAGTCCAAACACCGGTGCTCGAACAGATCAATTGCATGCCTAGAATTAACTCAAAAGTCCAAAGAACTCATAAAAAGAAAAAATCAAGCAAATTACAGAACGTGTCGATGGCAAAAACATAGGGTGTGCCATAAATTATCTTAACGATCTAATAATTAAGTTAAAGCACGAAATGAACTTGTGATTGTAGCTGCAATCCTCAGTGAACACATACATGACCATCTGGGCAAAAACTAATCTGGACAAGAATCGGGCTTCTTCTCTCAGGCCCCTTGAGGAATTCTGTGGTTGGAAAAGTAGTAAATGGCACATGCATTGTCAGTCGGTGCATAAAATCATTTAAAGCTACTTTATGGAATGCTAGATGTTTAACTACATCCTCCTATCACAAAATAGAATTCTAATCATCGTCAGTAATATTCAAACAAGTGTCTATACTAAAATAGCCATTTGAACATACATTTGTGATAAAATAATTAATTGTTTCTGATATCACGCACAAACAGGAGAATATTTTATTATGCTAGAATCAGCACCAATGATATCACATCCAGATTTGTGCTTTACATGTAGAATACAAAGAGTCACAAAACTATAGTTCAAAGTAATTTCTTGATGAGTTCCCCTCAAGAATGGGAACTACCTTAAACTGCAAGTTTGACTTAGGTTATAGTCAAATAAAGAGATTAACTAACAGGAATAACAAAAATGAACAATATAATCAGAATAAAGCAAGAATCAGGAATGAAGAGCAAGGATGTTGTCTAACTTCATATTGAAGAACTTTATAGTGTACTCGTTGTGATTGACTACTATCATACAAGGAAATATATAGCCATAGGTATACTCCATTTTAGCATGAGCATCATATCCTACAGCCATAGCAAGAAACATTGCCATAGCGCCATAATTTGTGCCATTCCCTTTTAACAGGCTATCTATAGAAGGTCACACCATGCAGCCCACTTATTATATGCACAAGTAACTGACAATCATTCAACATGCAACAGAGTTGCATCACAGTACCATACATGATGTCCAAGATGTTCAGAAAAGTGACAATCATAATCCAAAGGTCTTACCTAGTTGTGCAAAGCCGTGAGAGGGTTCAACGGGAAGAACCAATGCACACACATCTAGTAAAAAGCCTGGGTAACCCGTGACCTGTGAGGCTATGGAGCTGAATTCCATATATAAGCATTAAGTATTTATCTACAATATTTGAAGATATCATAGACTGCACAATGTCATAAACAGCAAATGAATGGAAAAGGATGGGAAAATGGTGAAAGAAATGACATTCAAGTTACAGTGTTCTATAAAACAGAGAAGGAAAACAAATTCATTTTATAATTGCCTAGACAAAATATTTCAAGGCCATATTTTCTGTCTGTAATGAGTTGCCAAAGCATACTAATTATCTTAAAAGCCTGAAAAGGTTAAGGTCAGATCAATCTCTTGAAATATATGCAACTGAAGAGCTCATATTGGAGAATTGCTTAACCAAGAACCATATATGTTAGTAATCCACTATAAGGATCAAGAAGATCCTTCTCTCGATGAGTCTAACAGATGGATTAGCTATTAAGGTACTGCACTTCATCTTTTTCCTTAACCAAGGACATGATGTCCCATTTCTCAAATGACAATCTGGCTAAGAATACCCAGTCTAGAGGAAAAAGCTACATTTGATAAACAAGGCATCTGAAAATTGGCCAAAAGAAAAGACTGGGCATCTATTACTCTTGCCTTTTGTTACTGAGCAAATTCTACACCCATTCTTTGCAACCATTATATGGCTGAACACTGTTCCACTGAATCAACTATACTTGGGTGCATTTGATCTAGAATTCCCATTACCGCAAGAGAGACAAGAAAAAAGTTGGAAACATTCATAAATCACGTAGACACTTGAAAAGGGGAAAAACATTAAACTTCTGTGGAAGCAACCAACTATTTCTGATGATTCTGCATTTTGACCTAGCTCATCAGCTTGAAACCAGATTCTATTTGGAAAAACATGTCCAAATACCATGCAAGAGATAATTTAGCACACTAATCGACAAAGCACTTTGCAAAAGAAGGTATCATCCAAGCAAAAACAAGTTCATGGATAAAGGAATATGCTTAAGTTAGGAAGTTTACATTTAGGTCCTAAGCATATCAACTTTACGACATGTCTGAACTGCAGAAAACAGATATTCAGGCAAGCAATTTAACTCTGAAGTGTACCATTCAAATCAATTGACAGTAACTAGGCTATACACCTTGGCAAACTTCTTGCATCAGATTAAAAGAGGTGTTTGGGTTAGCTATGGCCTAAACCTAATGTCCTTGGAGATCAAACAACACGCTGGAAACAGGGCATAGTTTGGGGCTTTTAATACAGATGGGCAAGTTCTTGCAAGAGTTATTGGCACTGGTGATCTGAGTGAGAGAAGATTTATAGATGACTTGTATACTAATACTGGCTAGGATGGGTTTCAATCAGCTACATCTTCCAAACATCACATATGAACCATGCTCACTGTTAACAACAGTCTCATTCTCTCTATCATGAAAATATGCAATAATTAGGGCTAGTTTTTGAGCTTCACAAGGTGGAAATTGAGCAAGGTGGTCCTTTATCTACAAGGAGCATCCTCTTGCTTGATGTCAGATTCAGAAAGGCAATGCGCTACTTCATGTTTCCCATAATACTTTTGACTTACAAGCAGATTATTAAGAGCAGCATACTTGAGCTTCTTCATTTAAAACTAATAATTCAACAGAAAGACATTGTATGTAATCTAGATTAGCTACCCTATGCACTGCTCCAATCACAATGAATTAGATCCTATTTCACTAAGTTTTAACTTTTATGTCAAAAAAAGTCTGAGTAAACAATTGATGAGTTCTGAACAAGCTTAGGAAACATGAAATGTCAGATCATGGCAGCATCAGACAGATGAAAAATCATACTGGAAACACAGGCCATACCCACAATTTAGGAAGCACATGCCCTCATGTATGCAAGAAGAGACCCCTCTTAATCGACTACATTGCCCATGGCATATCAGAAATTCCTCATAGTTAAAATATCACATTTCTTTAAAGAAGCTATGCTTGCTAAATACTAGAAATGCATGCCATACACCACAATTTAGCAAGCACATGCCCTCGAGACGATTGCAACTAATAAACAAGAAAAGAGATTTCTTTATTGAGTACATTGCCCATGGCATATCAGAAAGCATAAATCCCTCATAGTTAAAAAATCATAATTCTTTGAAGATGCTATATTTACCATTTTAAAAACATTGAAGACATCAAACAATCTCATTGGAGTGAAAAAAAAAAGCAAGGAAGAAGAGATGAAGGAACAGGGGGAAATGGGAAAAGGAAAGAAAAAACTAAGGTTACCTTAACATGTAATACTTCCCAAAATGTAAATTTTTTGGGGCAAATAAAAAAAGGGAAATGTCTAGCAAGTCACATTGATTTTAAAAATAAAAGGAAACAAAGCAGGGAAAGGAAGAAATAATATTAACTTGACTTCTTGAAACTTCTCAAAACTCGAGTTTCTTAGATTCAGATGTGGAAAAGAACAGAAATGGTGGAAAATTAGTTCCATAAACCTCCATTTAATTTCATGGTTTTGCATTGCAATATTCAAAGTGTGACAACAAACAGAATTGCTATGAAACCACATCCATCATTAAGCAACATAAAGAGTTGTAAACCTCCAGTAAGCCTTAATTGCCAATTGACATATGTCACAATTTCAGAGTGGGGCTAAGTAGACATGAAATCAGCAACAAAAGCAAGTTCTGAAACTGACCTAATGCATGCCTCAGAACTACTTGAATGCAACAAAAGTATTGAGCCACATCATCCGAATTTATCATTTGCACAGCCATAATATACATCCCTTACAACTAAAGATGGTGAAGAGTCATCTAATCATATTTGAATAAACAAATTTTATGATAGTTTAATTTTATTTCAGTATGACAAATGGATTTACCAATGATCGATAATGCTGCTGCACACATTATGCATGGTTCACATGTCACATCAAGGGAGAATGCCAAAAACTTCTCCGCAACTTTCTGCAGATAAAAATCCAGTCCACCGCCACTGTTCAAGAAGAACGTCAAGAGCTTCCATCTCCGCATGTCTTGTTGCCTAGGAAAGCGCAAGGAGAAAAATAAAGAAAACTTTTGAGCTTTGTCAGAGAGAAAGTTGCTGTTAGTGTAGTTTCAACATAAATTTAGGAAATGCATTTCATGAAACATGTATTCTCCTTCATGTTTATTTTATTTTCTTTACAATTGCTTAATGTTTGAGTCCAACAGTTTATCTTTAAACCGTGCATCTCTAACTGTCGTTGCCTTCTTCCTCTTTGTGTCGAGAGCATTAGTAATGCAAATAAAAAATAGTTCACCAAAGCAAATAATAGCAACACATCTATTTCCTATTTAAATCACCTCTTTCGTATCTGCTCCATGTTGACTATACTTTCAAGGCTTGAATCGTGTTCATCCTTTGCTTGGTATGTAGACTAAGTGAGCAAGATTGTTGTAACCTAGGGACAGGATTTTCGTCAATGCCAACTGCAGTAGATCATGAATCCTATTGGAAAAACCACTGTCTCCTAGACAAAATCATTGATACACCTTATCTGAAAAATTCAGTTCTTTCTTCAAATACCCACAAGACCAAGAGTCTAAGAGAGGATATTATGTGTGAATCATGGACAACTCTCTTTGCTCCTCAATGTCAAGATCTGGACATTGTTTGAAGAGCATTCTCCTTACTATTAGGTATCCGATCTAATTTATAGTACTCAAGCGTTATAACTCTGGAATTTTATGCAAAATTGCAGATATCCTCCCTATACTTGAGATTTTGCAAAATCTCTTAACTCACTTCCCATAACTTTAGAATTTTGCATCTCTCACTATGCCTTTTTAATGAAGAGAGGCGAAGCCACCATGACAACTAGCTCTCATGTAATGTAAAGCAATAAATACATAACTAGAATAATCTATAAATTCATGATCTGTTGAGGCGATCAAGTACATATTCAAGCATGCAATACAGCAAAATTTATGAGCACTCAACATTCTGGTCCAGCAGCTTGCAACGGCTTTATTTCTATTCAAAAAAATAAATATCATTCCCCTATTCTCTATCTCCTCATTAAAGCTTTTTCTTTGACTGTTCTCAGTTCAAAATTCAGACAGACCACAATGGCAAATGAGAAATATGAAACATTATACATAGTAAGGCAAGATTCTTGCCATTGTCAGCCATAGTCATATTTTATGAAAGAATAATGGGAACAAAACCATTTACAACCTAATAATGCATAGGAAATTCCACTTTTTAACAGATTTGTTCAGATATACTATTTTATAATATATTATAGAAATATTTAAGGCAGAAACACAAAAAAGATTGACAATAAGTACGGGTGGATAATGTGAGGGTATCAATTCAGAACAACAACAAAGTGCTGCTGGCCAAAATTTATAGAAAGTGGTGGAGAAGCAATGATAGACATACATTCTGTGTCTTGTAAATCCTGTTTCTTCCTTCTGCAATAATATAGATAAAATACAATGTGAAATCATTTACCAATTGAGACTGACAATCCTAATTATCAAAATAAAGTAACATATCTGAAATGCACCTGGTTACTGAAAATCAGTTTCTTAACCAACTTGAACTTCAAGGCTGTACAAAACAAGCTTTGCTTTATATGAAAAAGCAAATAAGTCTTGTTACTTGTTAGGAGAAAAAAATGAGTATAAGAGTCAAAATTTCTTTCATACTTGCATACAGGCACTTCAAGGGGAAATCAGCATCAAGTCGCCACCAATATAAAAATTTCAGTATTAATATGCAGATACTGGAATGAATCCATATCTCGTAGCTATAAGATCAAGATTTTACAGGTCCTGTAGAATATACTGGTCCCAAACTTCCACGTAATGATTATCAATACATACTCATCCCGTAATTCAGATGCAAATCCCACTTAACATTCAAACTGATATGGCTCTAACAACACTAAAGCAAAAACAAACTAATTCGAGAAACTACATTAATCAGGTTTCATTCAAACATTCAAGAAGCATCCAGGAGTTTTAGCTTCTCGGTCATTTTCCTTCATAAAAGCTACAGCAACATAAGGATAAAAAGAGAATCCTGAACTGGTGCGAAGGCCTTGGAATTCAGAATCGACAATCAGCTACTTGTGCTTTTGTCTCTATCCCATTGAATAACTTATGTAAAGTCTATGTTTCTCGTGATTATTTCTTTTACATATTCACAGTCCACAAGGTGAAAGAAAATAACTACCAAACCATTTATCGATGGGCACAACCGATATTCATATTACTCTCACACTCCAAGTAAATTTGGTTTTCAAGAAGTGGTTAAATGACTCGACTGTCAAGCAACCTTTCCCTGTGGCTTGCCATTTCACTGCATCTTCTTCATGCCTCTATGGTTTTGCCTCTTCAAGCGCCTCATAAAACATGGAGCCCTCTATACCAGTGATCAAAGTTTCTTAGAATTCAATTCTCCTGGCAAACCTATCACCTGCTGCACATTTGTATGATAAGTACATAATGCACATCCACATTTCCTAAACACTGCAAAAGCACCCAAATCCCTCCCTCTCTCCCTCCCTCCCAACCTACAGCACCCAGATTTGCTCAATTTTTTTTCTGAAAAGGGGACTGAACCGACCCATGGACGCCCTACTTCCCAATATTTCACTTTTTCCTCGCTTGCTTTCCCTTTGAACCTAGACTTCACCTACTTCTTTCAATAAATTGCCACCTATGAAAACAAAGAAAGGAAAGCTACACCTTCCAGAGATCGTCGATGAATTGTGAATTCACTATCAAGTATCCACAGACAAAACTTACAAAGAAAAACTGATTCAGCGCCTCTCGAACAAATTCAACGGCATGTTCTTCAAGTTCCCGCGCAATCAGCACCAACTGAATCGAATTCAAAACCCAGCTCAAGTATTACACCACCTTAACACAATTCGGATGCGCCAGGCGTTACCTGATCAGTATAGCAATCTGCATGAAGCCCAGAACCTCAGGAGAGAATCGTTCACCCGAAGCTACGTCACCAGTTTTCATGGCTTCGATTGGCGGTGGTAGTCCTTTACCTCCGCTGGCCGGTCTCCGCCGCCGTCCTTTCGCTAGGGACTCTGTTTCCCGAAGACAAACTCCATCCGTCCGTTCGTAGGTTCCGTTGGCTGGTGGCGATCTTCCATTTCGTCAGAGCTCACCGATGGTGTCGTATGGAGTTCGAAGTGAAAAAGGAAGGAGCTCACAGCTACGGGAAAATCAAAGAAAATGAATAAAGAGAAGAAAGAACTACAGAATTCTATTTGGGAGTTAAAGTTAACTAACTAGGGTTAAAGGGGATTAAAGTAATTGTTTATTTTAAGCAAGCGACCATAAAAAATATATTATATTTCTATAATAATTAAAAGGGCACTTCGACAAAGACGAAAACCGGTTTTGATAGGCTCTTTTGTTCCACGAAAAACTTAGACATTGATAGTCTTCAAAAAGTTGTTTCCTGATGTAACGGGGCAGCTCCGGTTCTAGTGACAGTTAAGTGAAGGGAGAATGATCGAGATCATTCTGTGGTTTCATGCTCGAGAATAAAATGTAGGGGTGAGGCTTGGATTGAGGGGTGAATTTAGGCTAAATTAAGTGCAAATAGAAATAGATGCATTGGAATCAAGATCACATTGAAAGAAAATAAAATTTTAAGATGAAAATACAAGAAAATGAAAGTGGCAAGAGCAGAAGGTGCACGTACAGAAAAAACTAAAAAAAATGAAATACAAAAATAGATAAGACTCATGGAGAGTGTTCTTGCGTGCGCTCATCTCTCCCTCCTCTGATGCCTTGGTCCTTCATACTCCATGGAATGGAAGTTGCTCGTGCCTTCTCTTAACAATTTTACCTCCACCAGCATCAACCACATCCCTCGTTGATAAACTGCATGATCGCTTCCCACCTCTTCATATGTGCTAGAATCACTCCATCCCGGCCACTTTCCATGTCAGCATGCTTTGCCACATGTAAGAGCTTGTGATCTTGTTCTTGTTTGACTTTTCTTTGCATAAAATGTGCTCTACACATGAAATGATTTGCCCGGGCCTCCTCATGTAAATCTCCAGCCACAACCTTGGCATGCTTTCTTGGTCGAACTAATTTTTCTCGATATTAAGTCGAGAAGTAGGGCGACCTTCTCTCTCCATGTGGAGTTCTCTATGGTGCTGATTATTTCCATTGTTGTAGCTAACAAAGATAACGCCAATTAAAATGGACAAATCAAGTACCTCAATGTTAATGGGTGAAAGTGGGTGCTAACAACGGGTTATAAGTTTTTTTGAGAAAAGAAAATGAGAAGAACAAAAAGAAAGAATATATTGTAATCAAGATCAAGGAGTTCATTTACCTACGAATTGCTTCCTTAGCAAGTTTTTTTTGGATCATTCTAACAATAAAAGCTGCAAGCCAACGCTACCATCCTCATCTCTGCCGGTTGAATTGGAAGTCAGCATAGTCTTGGTTCGCATGCCATGAGGGAGAATAAGCTTAGGATTTCCCTTTGATACTATTTGATAATGTTCCTCACTTCTCCTTTGACAATCCTGTAAGTCTTTCTGTAGATCTGTTTTGATCAAACTATCTTTGTGCATAAGTGGACTCTTCACTTCTAAATTTGTTGGTTCAAGAACAACTTCATGGAGGAAAGCTAGATCGATTAGCCGATTGTCTTGAATCTGAACCTTTAAATTGTCATCAAGTGGCTTGCATATTATTCGAAATCCCCACTTTTTCAACTTTGTAGCTGATATTGTAAGGCTAAAGTGTACATAACTCCCATCAATTTGACCAAAATTGACTTCTTCCCATAGATCATATGGTGTGAAATACCAAAGCAAGACTTGATCCGAATCCATTGTCAAGAAGTTCATTCCTCCTTTGCAATCCCTCATTTCACCATTCACATGTGGTAAAATCTCAATTGTCGAAATCTTTGCCCGTTCATCATTATTGAGAACAGCACAGAGAGTGAACCCAAGAAACTTGTCATACAAGTCCTTTGAAGCCATAAATGATACAGAATTGTCTTCAATAGAGAGGACCCACTCTGGCATTTCTCCTCCAGGGAGCCAAATTGTGTAATTAGGAGGTGTCTGTTAGAAAGATAGGCCATTAGAAAGTACTGTAAGTTGTTATTAGTAGTACTCAAATAAAAAAATTCATTTTGAGTTTAGTGATTAATCCTAGCGAATTCCACTTCAAACTAGAGCTCTCTAAATGAGTAGAGATTCATTGACCCTTGCTTGCATTAACATACAACTCTCATGTGATAGAAATCATTCCTATAAAAGTATGGTAGCCAACCTTTATTACATGCAAAAACGTGCATAATCACTTTATATTTGTTTGCTTTTCTTGAGCCTTTGCATTTACTACTATTGCAACATACAAGAACACAATACACACAGACATCCAAGAGAGAGAGAGAGAGAGAGAGAGAGAGAGAGAGAGAGAGAGAGTCTAACTTGGTCTAGAGATGGAATGTTAGCCATGGTCAACACTTTACGGACCAAAACAGAATATGAAAATGGATCTCCGTCTTTCTGTAGAGATTTGCAACTATTAGCCCAAAGATGCTTCAAAAATGGTGGAAGCTCGGGTATCTCTTGTGATTGATGGCAAAGTGATATTGCATATACAGACAAATGATCACGCTTATGAATAGATGTGGAAAGGCTAGTAACATTGCTCTCTTCCAGAATTAATACATGCAAGGAGGGAAAACAGGAAGGATTATCGAGAAATTCTACTCCGGACAAATTACATCCCCCAAGAGATAAAAAGAGCAACTTTGAAAGTCCGGTCTTCATGCATGGATCAACTGAATCCTCATATTTTGGAAATCCTATTAAATTTGTGCAATACCCAATTTGCAAGAGTTCAATGTTTTGCAACTTGTAAATGCTAGATGGAAGACTTACTAAGTTCGTACAATAACTTAGATCCATTATTTTCAAAGAGACAAGATTTTCTATTGATGTAGGAAGTTCTTTAATAGCAGTCCCTTGTAAACAAAGCTTTTTCAAGCCTTCAAGTTTATGTGGAATATCAGGGAACCTTTCAAATTTGCTGCACCCCATTAAATTCAACAACTGTAACTTGTCGTGATATGCAATGGAGTCATGGGCTTCCACCAAGTTTTTGCAATCATAGAGAACCAATTCCTCAAGATTTGGAGTACAAGAAAGGTCAGGCATACAAACTAGTGAATCACAATTATTGAAATTAATGTACTTCAATTGTTGGAAGTCCTGCAAAAACAACGAAACCAACATTTCATTAAAAGTTACTATAAATTGATGAGAATTACATATTGTATTGGGAAATTAGTAAACAATTAGAAAAATTACTAGTAATTACAAAACTATACATATATACCATAAGAGATTGAAATTTAGAGATGATAAATCAAAAAGCTAATGGACATTGGTAAAATGCTATGCCATGTGGTAAAACTATGCCACATGTCATGTCATGTGGCAATCAAAAAAGTAAAGTGCAGTGCCATGCAACAACCATGCAAATGTGGGTTGCGTGACAAAATTAAGCCACATGTCATTCCATGTGCCAATTAGAGAAGCAAAGTTAATGTCATGTGGCAAGCACTAGAGTGAACATTTTTTTTTTTAATTCTAATTTAGACTATATATAATAGCTTAATGTCAAGAGCTTAATGTCAAGACCATATTCTATCACGATGAAAGTTTTCCAAAAATAAATAAAATCTTAAATTTCTTTAAAATCATGCAAAGAAAGTGAAACCAACTTAGAAAAAAAAAATATGAAGAAGAAGAATTCACATATAAAATTCAATATCTAGCTCTGACTTTTGATTATGAAACTAGTGGTATGCCGCCACTAGATCCCATTATTTGTAAACGCATTACAATGTTATTGGCGAAGCTTCTAATAAATATTTCATTATGTTTGCTGAGAAATGCCACTCCTTAAGAACTTACTAAAGTAATTAACATTGCCTTGTTTGCAGCACAAAGCATTCAAACCTTTGGCAGAGCCAATCTTATCAGTGTAGGGCAAATCCTATTGTTCAGGTACATACATGGGGTAAGGCTCCATCATTTCATAACTAACTAGCCGCTTAAGTTTGCTTTAAGTAGAAGATGTTGTGACTAGAATATCTACTTTACCACATCCAAATCAAGCGCTTGGCCACTAGGCTCTCTATTGCTTGGGTATTTTCACTTTTATACACAACATCAATGAATTCGTTCTTTATATTTTTGTTTCCTTTATATTCACTCATTATACAAATTTTCTGTAAAACAAAAAAGTTTATTGTACACAACCGACACAATTAGAATGGGGTTACATAGCTTACACTAGCACATTTGCATTCTTCACTAGGTAGATTTGATTTGATTTTGATATAACACTGTCGATTGTTAGAGACATTGGATTTAAAAAGTATTTGAACTTAATTTCTTTACCAAAAAAAAAGTATTTGAACTTAATCTGTATTATTATATAAAGTAAAGAAAGAACATCCTACTTTTAAGGGATTTCAATTTTTATTTTTATTTTATATTCTTTCCTTCAATTATACTCAATTACTTATTTTACAAATATTGTACTCATGGACGGATACATGAAATTGGTTACTCTATTTTATCTCACATACTTTACAATTATGTCTGGAGTTTGAGTTAGTATATTGAACCCGAATTGATTGGAGGATGTGGACCTTCGTATTGGATGAGGCGTAAAAGAAAAGTCTGAGTTGGACTTTGACATGGTGTTGCATTCTTCGGATAATAATCTTGGATTATAATTTGTTTTTCTTTGTTGGGATATATCAATCCAATGTTTGGTCAAATGATAAGGGTTTCTTCATATCTATCCAAGGTAGGAGACCAAGAGTTCAACTCCTCTGGTTGTTGCCTGGTTGACTTTCCTTCAAAAGGCTGCACAAGAAGAAACAAAAAGGAATACTCTAAAGAAAGTCCTAGGTGGGTATTGGAGATAGAAAATAAAGTGTGGGCTTTATTTTTTGTCTCCCTTTAGCTGCAATCGCACAAAAGAGAAACAAGGGGGAAGCTCTTCTTTAACCGAGGAACACACAATGATATATATATATATATGTAGCATAGTTTTAATCAAACATGGTTATATATATGCAAATTCTCCAATTAGTGTCCTTTCCATGGATTAGGTACATCCAAACCACATTCAAGGTAGAGATCAACATTGGAGTCTAGGAGAAAAGGTAAAAATAGATGGAAGTCTCACCATGGAAAGTCTAAGGGTTGCGTGATGTGCTTTGAATATCTCGAGAAGGGGCACATGAGGAGAGATTACCCTAAACTAAGAAACAGAGTTAGTAGGCGAAATTCCACAAGTAATGTAATGTGGCGAACATTGCCAAAGAAAGCACCGATGATGCAAAGGCTGTCTTGATTGTGACTCGTCAAGAGATGCATAGTGCTAGAATTTGATGCATTCTTATCACATGATTTTTCATAGGAATTGGTTTACTACTTACTAGATTACACATGGTGATAGAGTTCATTAGGGAATAATGCAGCCTCAAAAGATTGTCTAAATAGCGACAATCCGGATTTGGATGCATGATGGAGTATTGCATATACTAAAAGACTTTAGTCATGTAACAAAGCTCAAGAATAATTGCTTCTCTTGGAACACTCGATAACATTAGGTGTAAGTACATCGCTGAAGGAGGAATGCTAAAAATCTCTTTAAGTGCCGTGACATGATAAAAGGGAAAAAGGTGAATTCTCTGTATCATTTACTAGGAGAGACCATGATTAAAGCTCCTACAGTTTCACTAGGTGAGTCAAACTCAAACTTGACTAAGTTCGGGCATGTGCCGTTAAGGCATAAGAATGAGACAAGTATAAAGTACTAAGTGAGAGTGGGTTGCTCAAGGATAAGAAGATAGGGAAGCTAGACTTGTGTGAGCAATGCATCTTTAGGAAACAAAGCCAAGTTAAATTCACTACAACTATGCATTCAACCAAGCAACCGATTGGTTACATTCATTTAGAAGTCTACAACACATCTCTAGTTTCTTTGAAAGGGGGTGCTTGATATATACAGATATTCATTGACAAATTTTTGAAAAAAGTATGGATATGCTTACTAAAGCACAAATCTAAGGTGTTCAATCAAGTCAAGAAGTGTAAGGCACTTTGAGAAGCATTCAATGACCAAATTAAGTGCCTTAGGATCAATAACGACATGGAATTCCGTAGTAAAGATTTTACCAATTTTTGCAAAGGAAAAGGGGCTGTGGGACACAACATAGTGCCCTTGACACCACAGCAGAATGGTGTCACAAAATGAAAGAATAAGACTTTGATTGAGTGAGCTCAGTGCATTCTTTTGCATGCAAGACTAAGCAAGGAATTTTAGGCTAAAGTTGTGAACATATGCGATTACTTGATTCATCAATCTCCATCATCTGTTATTAAGTGGAAGGCTCATGAAGAAGTATGATTGTGGGAATCCTATTGACTACTCTAGACTATAGGTATACAGATGTCATGCAACTCAAGCAAATGATGGTAAGCTTGAATCGAGGTCGAAGAAGTGCATAATTCTGGGTTATGCTCATAGGCCGAAAGGTTACCAATTATGGTGCAATGGTGCTGACTCACCTAGTTTTCTAGTCGGTAGAGACGTGACATCAAACATGATTAGTATACTTCAACAATGAAGTCCTAAGACACAACTGGTTGAAAAACGAATCACGGTGTCAATTGTGATATGGATCTTTAGGTGTAGACTCCAAATAAATCACAGGTAATAGAGGTTGAGATTACAATTCCTAAAGTTGATAATATTGGAAAACTAGTAAATTTGCAACAAAGTATAGCCACGAGCAGATAGAGAAGGTGAATTAAATTATTGGTATATGTGGTCGTACAAGTATTGCTCATGCATTGACTAATGGTGATGAGATGGAGATAGATGCACATTCATTTTTATTTTGAGGTGATGACTAGTGCTAAGTTGTCATGGTGGCTAGCGGGTATGAATAATGAATCTAGCTAAAGCCAGTGTTGTGTTCAACTCCATGGGATGGCTGGTTGGAAGGATTGCTTTAGGCTATCTGTCTTTCCTTCTCTTCTCTTAGCAAAGTAGGAAAAAGTTCATTTATGAGTCGGGACCGTAAGGCCTTTTTTTTTTTTTTCTCAAGAGGTGATTTCGAGAATCAACCAACTGACAAATCCATAGCTGGGGCGGACACTGATTGTTATCTAAAGGCGAAGACTTTGAAGCAAGCGAACACTTGGCCCAATGGGCAAACATGCCGGGCTCTAGCTCCGTGCACCTGTTGATACCTTTCAAAGCACTTTCTATTGTGTGCTAACATTTGAGAATGTGTCATTTGGCCTCACGAGTCTACAAGCCTTTCTCATTTCAGTGCTTGCCTTTTGAATCTTCAGTACGGGCTTTTAGTCTTTTGATTAGAGTATGAGTTGCGACATAGGATTTGGTTAAAGTACCTAAAAGCTAGAAGATAGTAAGATGCAAATGGGTTTAAAAACAAAAGGGGGGCATTCCCATTTTTAGGTAGCGAGGTATAAGGCGAGACTTGTTGTGAAGTAATATAATCAATGGAATGACAATTATCATAGTAAGGCATTCTCATCTAGTAAGACATACTTATTTTTAAGTATTACTTGTCTTAGTTGCTACACAAGATCTTGAGCTAGTGCAGCTAAACATGATAGCAATGTTTCTTCATGGTGCATGGAAGGAATGGATTTACATAAGGCAATCGAAGGGATATGCTATTTCAATGAGGAAGATCATGTTTGCTTATTAGAGAAATTTTTGCATGGGTTGAGACAGTCTCCTAGGTAACTTTATAAACATTTTGATGCTTCTGTGACTAGTTGGACTATTCAAAAATTCAATCGGATAGTTGTGCTAACTCTAAGAAATTGGAATATGTGTATTTGATTGATTTGTTATCATATATTGATTGATTTGTTATCATATATTGATAACATGTTGATCACAGCTAATAATATGTCTGATATTCATGTGGTGAAGTGCCAGTTGAGTATTGAGTTTGAGATGAAAAACTTTAGGTAATGCAAAGAAGATACTAGGTATGAAGATATTACATGATAAGGTTGTAGCAGTTTCGAGTTTATATAAAAAGATATATATATATATATATACATATATATATATATATATATATATATATATATATATATATATATTGAGAAAATTATGGCATGCAATCAACAAAATCTATAAGTATACATTTAGCCAAGTACTTTAAACTCATTGCAGACTAAGGAGGAGAAACATATGTTTCTTGTTTTTTATTCTAGTGTAGTGGGGTAGTATTATGTATGCATGAGGCTTGACATTTCATAAGTTGTGAGCATTGTTAGTCGTTACATAAAGCATCCTAGTCAGAAACAATCATAAGCTATGAAATAAATCATCATATACTTAAATGGGTCAATAAATATTGGTACAGTGTATTGAAGGATGGCAATAGTAAAGAGACCACAAGTTATGTAAATTCAAATCATGCTAGTGACTTAAATGAGTGTAGATCTTGCTTAGACTAACAAGTTGTACAATAAGTTGGAAGGCGTTCTTGCAAGACCACACTGTCTTGTCTTTGATTGAGGCAAAGTACATGACATCAAATTTTATAGTGAATGAGACTACATAACTAAAGAGTATGCTCTCAAACTTAGGGTTGGAGTAGCAAGACATTGCAATACACTATGACAACCAAAGTACAAAATATTTGGTCTATAATTTAATTTATCACGAGGAAGCATATTGAAATCAAGTACTATTTAATATGAGATGTTGTGGCAAAGGGCAAGGTTGTTATGACGAAGATCGCAACAACGAAGAACCCTTTTGACATGATGGTGAAGCTTGATCTCAAATAGACTTTGTAGTGTATAAGCGCTCATTAGAGCATTGGGAAAGCTACTATGGTGGATAATGGCAACAAACATCAAGCCAAGGTGCAGAGTAATTAAATTATGTCTCATGTTTGAACCTATATACTAAAGCCGACCCCATATGAGGATGTAGATCAACTCAGATTGGATGAGGTGTAAAAAGAAAGTCCTAGTTGGCCTTTGATTTGGTGTTTCCTTCTTCAGATGATAATCTTGGGTTATAGTTTTTTTGGATATATGAATCCAAGATTTACTCAATTGACAATGATTTATGTTGCAAAAACATCCTTATGGTATTTTGAAGATTCCAAAACTATCCTTGGTCTACTATCCTTATGATAAGTGCAGATATTCGTCTTAATGATGTAGCGATGATTTCAAAAAAAATTGTGATAACAGTGTTGGTCTTTGTGAGTTCAGTGAAGATTGAGTGCAAGGATGAGGATCATGATAGCAAAACAAGTCAAATATGACGATGTGTTCATGAGGACTTTGAGATATGATGGTTGATGTGTCATCAATGTAAAGTCTTTGGAAGATGAAATACTGAGAAGGATCATTGGATAATTGATTGCAAGTCATTTCACACTGTTTGACCATGGGCAACATCGCAAACTAGTGATAAGTGCTCATGGTTTGATAAGGTGATATAAAGCAATGTATTGTGTTGTCAAGTCTTAAAAGGCGTTGCTCAACAAGTGCATTTTTTGATAATAGTTATATGAGTAGAATATAGCCGTTAATAGTTTGAGAACTCCCAGCCGGAGAACAGGAAATGAGTCAGAGCACCATTGATTGTTTTGATCAAATAGTTAGAGGTCCAATTAATGTAACAACACCTACAGACTCCATTTTTGGAAGCCTTGGTATCATTTAGAGGAAAGGATTGTATGGGCAATCTATACCTCAATGACAGCTGCAACCAAGTCCCAACAGCTCTTACGTCTTCAAAAGCATCTCCAAGGGATGGATTGAAGATGTCTAATAAATAGGATCAAAGTAGCTAAAAAGGGTTGGATGTAAAATTGAGAAAGACTGTGCTAATATATATCTATAAAATACTTTGCTTGCTACTTTGTATTCAGTGACAAGAGAACGTGTACAAGAATGAGGGTATTATTTTCATTCTAATAATGTGATACATTTGATAATAAAGCAATTCGTGTTGGTTGTACTCTTAAAGATTACTAGTGAATTGTAGCCAATGTTGAGGTTGTTCCCCGGAAAAGCGAATGTAGGCTTTGGGATAAAGTCAAATCACTGTTTATTGTTATGTGCTGTTTTCTATGTATACATTATTGCCTATAATTGGTTAACAGCAACACTAGAGTTATTTTACCT
Organism: Eucalyptus shirleyi; assembly: GCA_017140165.1. Taxonomy (NCBI): domain Eukaryota; kingdom Viridiplantae; phylum Streptophyta; class Magnoliopsida; order Myrtales; family Myrtaceae; genus Eucalyptus; species Eucalyptus shirleyi. Next base: position 31,504,928 of record CM029450.1, read on the forward strand.
ATTTTAGGCAACAATTAATGCATTATCTATGAGAAAATATTTGGATTTCCTTCTGATTATTTAAATTTTCCTTGTTTATGCAGAATAATGAAATATGGAGAAGATAAGGAAAAGAATGGCAATTATCAGGAATTCAAATAAAAGCAGCAGTGGAAGATGGATATCAAATCAGGAAATTCTTGATTTTGTTCCCTGATGTTATCTACAAGCATTGAGAGATAGATATTTTAGATTTCCTATAAATAGGAAGAGAGAGCAGCTAGGGTTTTTTTTTAGTGAGATCGTTTTTCATTCTTCTGAGAGTTTTTTCAAGTATTTTGAAGAGAAGACAAAAGTGGTGACAGAATTCTTGTCCTTTCATTCATGTGAGTTATATATTATTGCGTTTACTGCTTTTGAGTGATTGGCCACCACTTGAATGATCTGATGTGCATGTTTGAGACTGAGAGGTGATAATATGCAATTGGTCATTATAATATATAACCATGAATTAAACGTGGATAGAGATATACTGCGTTATTTGTGTAGTTTTCGGTGATAAAGTGATCCAAAAGACTCATTGTAAACCGGGAATATTCATAGTTTTTAATGCACTCATGTTTATTTTAATTCACATATAGATATAGTGGATTAATAAGCTGAGTAGGTTTGCTATACCTAGATAGGATAGTAAATAGATTAGGAAATTCCGCTATCACATGTTTGATATCGTTCTTATATTCACAACAATCTGAAATTCATATCTAGTGGTTATGATGAAATCGGATGCTCTAACATATTTATCTAATTGATTTTACTGCATTTAGTCTTCAAGTTTTGTTTTTAATTTAATCTAAATTATATTTTGATTTGTTAGATAAATTTTAGAATTAATCTATTTTAGTATTTAATTAGTTTATTAATCATCGATCTCCGTGGGACGATACTTTTTCTCATCATTATATTACTTGTTCGATACGTGCACTTGCGTTTAGAATTTAATCTAAATTATACTTTTTCTCATCATATAGTTAAGACTAGTAAGTATGGAGTCACACATAAGGTTGCAACCCCTTCTCATCGTTAGACTAGTGGTCAAGTAGAGATTTCAAATAGGGAAATCAAGATAATTTTAGAAAAAACAGTGAATGCCTCTAGGAAAGATTGGTCAATAAAACTTGATGATGCACTTTGGGCCTATAGGACAGCGTTTAAAACTCCAATTGGGATGTCTCATTTTAGGCTAGTGTTTGGAAAGGCTTGTCACTTACCAGTGGAATTAGAGTATAAAGCATATTGGGCATTGAAATTTCTGAATTTTGATATGTAGTCTGCAGGTGAAGAAAGATTATTACAACTGAATGAATTGGAGGAATTTCGCAATGAGGCCTATGAAAATTCTAAGTTGTACAAGGAGCGTACAAAAAGATGGCATGTCAAGCACATATTCAGAAGAGAGTTTAAAATTGGTCAAAAAGTCTTACTTTATAACTCTCATCTTAAACTTTTTCCAGGAAAGTTGCGATCTAGATGGTTTGGTCCTTTTACAGTTACACAGGTATTCCCATATGGAACAGTTGAAGTTGCGCATGACACTGATGGCACATTCAAAGTGAACAGTCAACGTTTGAAGCCCTACTTTGAAGATGGTTACAACAAGCAGAAGACCACCATTGAACTTCATCCTCCAGAATAGCGACATCTGAGATAGTTTGGCCGAAAACTATAAAACAAGCGCTTCTTGGGAGGCAACCCAAGCATTTTAATTATGTTTTTATTTATTTTTAAGTTTACGTTTTGCAAAAAAAAAAAAAGATTAAGTTTTCTCTATTTTATCCAGGTTAATTTTTAGGGAGCACATTTCAAGAGTTTAATCATCAAGGTCATCTATGGACTTATCCTACAACTAGGGGAGTTTTCTTCTTCCTATTTCTATTTTTCGCATTGAGGACATTGCTTCATTCAAGTTTGGGGGGGAGACAAATTTTTGGATAATTTTTTAATCATGATTGCTTTCCTGGTTGTAAATTTTTATGATTGTTAGGAAAATTCAAAATTTTATTTAAACTTGCAATTGATGTGTGAGTTAATCTTAATTCTGATTATGTTGATCCACTTATTGAGCACTAAAAGTCCTTACTTTTTGAATTATGTGTAAATTTAGAGAACATTCATGTGAAATATGTGATTTTCTTAAATTTCACCCAAATCTTAGAATTTGTTTGATTTTCTCTTGAGGCGAAATCCTAAGCTAAATCTAATTGAGAAAATGATATAGGCAGTTTTTGGATCGATTGAGCTTTTCAAGCCAACCTTATTTATTTATCCCTAGTCACCCCATTGAGCCTTAATTATTACCCAATTTTTTCAGTGGCACCCATATATGTTTAGCCTAGCCGTAATCAAATTATATCCTTATCACATGCCCTATGAACACGTTGATTTTCTTTTGGGATAAAAAAAAAATTATTTGAGCTTGATAGAAATTTGGGAGGAATGATGGAGTAAAAAGAAGAAAAAAAAAGTGATTACAATGGTTGTTGGTTGTTTGGGGGTGTATTGTCAAAAAAAAAATTGCTTTTATGGTTCCCTATCCAACTTTCAATTGAGTGAGCCTTTTGGATACTCAATGGGTTAGAAATTTTTATGTTATATTTGGAGGGACTTTGGGAGAAACTCCACCATAAAGCAATTCAAAAAAAAAAAAAAAGAGAGAGAAAAGAGAGAGAGAAAAGGGAAAAAAAAAGAATGATGATATATGGCGGCAGAAAAATTATTTTGAAGGAGTGAAATTGGAAAGTGACATTGGCTCTAATTAGATCCTCGAAATCAACATGTTGATGGGTGATTTGAGCTTAAAATTCCCATTATCTCACCTTTAGCCCAGCCTTACATTACAACCCGAGAAAAGTCCTATTGATTTTTGATTGGATAATTAGCTTACATTAGTGGAGAGAGGAATGAAAAGCAAACCTATGAGATTTGGTCATAATTATTGAGAATTTTTGAGAGGTTACATGTTAATGTGAATTTATTTGGATTGCATATAATTCGAAAAAAATGAGGACTTTCACACACACACTTGGATCATATAGTTATAATTGGTCTTAATTTATAAATCGATTTCAATGTTTGGATGAAATTTGTGTTTTTCTTTGAATTGTGAATTTGAGCAATTATGGAAAGATGTCATGGAGAAGGTTGTTAGGTTGAGTATGTGTTATGTCTTGATTTTGCTCGAGGACTAGCAAAATGTTAAGTTTGGGGGTTTGATAACTCTATAAAAATAGAGTTATTTTACCTATTTTAGGCAACAATTAATGCATTATCTATGAAAAAATATTTGGATTTCTTTCTGATTATTTAAATTTTCTTTGTTTATGCAGAATAATGAGATATGGAGAAGATAAGGAAAAGAATGGCAATTATCAGGAAAATTCAAATAAAAGCAGCAGTGGAAGATGGATATCAAATCAGGAAATTCTTGATTTTGTTCCCTGATGTTATCTGCAAGCATTGAGAGATAGATATTTTAGATTTCCTATAAATAGGAAGAGAGAGCAGCTAGGGTTTTTTTAAGTGAGATCGTTTTTTCATTCTTCTGAGAGTTTTTTCAAGTATTTTGAAGAGAAGACAAAAGTGGTGACATAATTCTTGTCCTTTGATTCAAGATGCTGGGTTTGATCTATATTTTTATTTTTATGTCTTATTTTACTATGTTCTAATTTTCTTTTGTTAGGGCTACGATGTAGCCTAACCATGATGATATGAATTTCATGATTTTTATGTTTTACAATTGATTTCATTCATGTGAGTTATATATTATTGCATTTACTGCTTTTGAGTGATTGGCCACCACTTGAATGATCTGATGTGCATGTTTGAGACTGAGAGGTGATAATATGCAATTGGTCATTATAATATATAACCATGAATTAAACGTGGATAGAGATATACTGCGTTATTTGTGTAGTTTTCGGTGATAAAGTGATCCAAAAGACTCATTGTAAACCGGGAATATTCATAGTTTTTAATGCACTCATGTTTATTTTAATTCACATAGAGATATAGTGGATTAATAAGCTGAGTAGGTTTGCTATACCTAGATAGGATAGTAAATAGATTAGGAAATTCCGCTATCACATGTTTGATATCGTTCTTATATTCACAACAATCTGAAATTCATATCTAGTGGTTATGATGAAATCGGATGCTCTAACATATTTATCTAATTGATTTTAATGCATTTAGTCTTCAAGTTTTGTTTTTAATTTAATCTAAATTATATTTTGATTTGTTAGATAAATTTTAGAATTAATCTATTTTAGTATTTAATTAGTTTATTAATCATCGATCTCCGTGGGACGATACTTTTTCTCATCATTATATTACTTGTTCGATACATGCACTTGCGTTAAGAATTTTACGAACAAGTTTTTGAATGTTCTCTAGATTTACACATAATTCAAAAAGTAAGGACTTTTAGTGCTCAATAAGTGGATCAACATAATCAGAATTAAGATTAACTCACACATCAATTGCAAGTTTAAATAAAATTTAAATTTTCCTAACAATCATAAAAATTTACAACCAGGAAAGCAATCATGATTAAAAAATTATCCAAAAATTTGTCTACCCCCCCAAACTTGAATGAAGCAATGTCCTCAATGTGAAAAATAGAAATAGGAAGAAGAAAACTTCCCTGGTTGTAGGATAAGTCCATAGATGACCTTGATGATTAAACTCTTGAAAGGTGCTCCCTAAAAATTAACCTGGATAAAATAGAGAAAAGTTAATCTGTTTTTTTTTTTGCAAAACGTAAACTTAAAAATAAATAAAAACATAATTAAAATGCTTGGGTTGCCTCCCAAGAAGTGCTTGTTTTATAGTTTTCAGCCAAACTATCTCAGATGTCACTATTCCCGTTCAAGCCCTTCAAGGACAGCCTTTTAGCAGAAAACTACTCAACCCTTTAGTTCAGAGCCTAGAGACACCCAAAAAATGCCAGGATGGAAACATTTCTAACCTACCCAAGCTGCATTTCTCGAAGGATCATCAGGCTAGAGAAGAAGAGGGATTTAGAAAGCCATGGAGAGGTATTTTCACAAAGCACACACTTTACTCAAGGGACTCTGCCCAACACCATACATCCTCATGGCCTTATATAGGCAAAATGAGGTCAAAAAACAACAAACAAGGACCATGCTCATGGGTCCGGGTACAAACAGGGGCACCAGAAATTTCCGAGAGGGAATTATTCGCACACTATGAACAGAAACTGTACTGTGAACAGTACTTTCCCTAGCCTAGTGCTACAGTAAAAGTGAACAGTGACTCTGCTATAGTGAAATTGTACGGACTCAACGGTCTCTTCCATCGCGGGCATTGTAGCTACAGACTGAGTCTGAGTCATCTGAGCTGTCTTCTAGGAGATGAGCTTCGTACTTTTGCTGAATGGCTTCAAGATCTTCTGGTGAGAGAATCTGATTTAGCCTACTTGATGAGGCTGCTTGTACATGAGCCTAGTGGGATGCTTCTTCTTTTGCCCAGTTTGTTTCTTCACTTGTAGGACGAGCAGGAATGCTTGGCTGGGGCCAATTTGATGTCTGTGCATAGTACGATGTGTCCATGTTCTGGAATGAGGACGAAGGTCCCTGTTCGTAGGGATCCTGGGACAGAGGACCTCCAAAACGTGCATAGGGGTCTTGGGTAGACTGGACAATGTCTTCTTCACTTGTCATCTCATGCTCTTGGGACGATGCAGCTTGTCTGTACTGATTAAGTGCTTCCTTAGCTTCTGGTGCTAGGTCATAATGATCCCACGTAGCGGGTGCATTATTCCAAATGTCTTCAGGAATGGTTTTGTTTTCTTGGCATAGGATTCTCTGGAGTTCTCGATACTCGTTTTCGCAGAATCTAACAGATCTTGGATAAGATCTGTAGATCTGGGCTTCTCGGCTGTTCAAGTGGGGTTTATAGGATGTGGTTCCTATTTCAAGTGGCCTATCCAAAATACTACCATTATTTCTGCAAAAATTCCATGGACGTCGGAAAAACAGGATAGTGTGAACCTCAGGATTTGGTGTCACGGTTCGCAGTTCTCTTTCCAAGTCTTGTTTCCAACATGTAGGATGATAGAACCAATTTAGAAAATCTAAAAGATTTCTATCACATTCCTTCTCGATGTTTCTTCCGAGCAAAAATATTCTGGTGAGATTAGCAATGAATCTTCTGGTGGGAATCTCGATGGCTATCAAGTACTTATTGGTTAAGTACCATAATAGCGTCTTGAGCTGGTCAGGGAAATCATCTTCTTTCCAGATGAGGGGATGAATGAAAGGATAGTTCAAATTTAACCCAAAAGGATAAAGAATCGAACCTCCATTGAATCTAAATAGGTCTGTGTGGGATTGCCACATGAGGTTCTCCAGGTTTTCAGTAAGACTGTCGTTATGAATTTGCTGAATAATTTCTTCAGGAAATTTCCAACTCGGCAAATCCTTGATCTTCTCAATCTTGTATTTGACACCATGGTTGAGCATATGAAAAGCGGGTCTTTTGATGTACATGTTGATTTCGGCTGGTGCCTTGGGTCTTGACAAAAAATCAGCAAGCACATTCTTTTTTCCAGGAATATGCTTGGTTTCAAAAGAGTATTTTGAAAACCATTCAGCCCATCGAAGCAGTTGAGGGTTTGGAATCTGCTTCTATTTAAACTTGGTCATCTGAGGAAAAGATGCCATGTCTAACTCTACTAGGAAGTGATGACCAATGAGATGAAATTCAAACTTTTTGATTCCATTTTTTACTGCTAGGATTTCTTTGAAAGTGGAATGGTAATGCATTTCAGCTTGAGAAAACTTTCCACTTTTATGAGCATAAAGGAGTCTCTTACCATCAATTTCTTCAAAAAGGACAGCTGCCCAGTATTCATCACTGGCGTCAGTTTGAAGAATTCTTTTGCCTGTTGATGGTATTTGTAATGGTGGGAGATTTTGCATAATCTCTTTAAGCTCAGCAACTGCTTTAGTCTGAGTTTTTCCCCAGGGTGGGGAGTTCTTTTTCAGCATGGATTACAAAGGAATCAAAAGCTTTGCAATATTGGGGACAAAATCCCTGAGATAATTGATTATCCCAAGAAATTGCTGAACTTGTTTTGTTGTGAAGTTATCTTCAGGAAACTTCAGTAGTTCTTGAGCGATATGTGGCCCTGGATAGTATGTCCCTTTGTTGAGGTGCATACCTAGAAATTCAATCTCTGTCTGGGCAATATTCATTTTCCTTTGAGAAAGCATGATGCCATGCTTCTTCACAATTTCTGCAAATTGCTCCAGGAGTTGACAGTGCGTCTGTTCATCAGGACTGTAAAGCAGAATATCGTCGATATATACAGTTGCACTTGACAAAATTGGTTGGAAAATACGACACATGGCCTTTTGGAAAAGAGATGGTGCTACTTTTAATCCAAAAAGAAGAACTTTCCACTAGAAGTGCTGGTTCGGAATACAGAATCCTGTTTTGGATCTGTCTTCAGGATGAATACCCAATTGCCAAAATCCGGCTTTGAGGTCGAATTTGGAATAAATGTGGGCTTTGGTTAAACCAGCAAAGAGAGAATCTCTGGATGGTAAAGGGAATTTGTCATCTTGGAGAAAGAGGTTAAGAGGCTGGTAATTGATTACCAATCTCATTTTTCCTCTGTTTTGCTCAGCACGTTTATTGACATAAAAAGCTTCACAAGCCCATTGAGAATCTGAAATTTCAATAAGGCCTTGCTGCAATAATTCTGAGCATTCCCTTTGAGCTAGAGCTAAGTGTTCTGGGTTCATTCTCGTATGACTCGCCTTGGTGGGATTTATATCTTCATTTTTCTTGAAGGGAAGGCGAACAAAAAACTCAGGATTTTCCCATAAGGGATGTGAACATTTCTGAGCAAATTCTGAATGGGATTCTAAACAAGATTCTAGCAACTTTTCCATAATTGGATCTAATAAACTCATTTGAATGGAAAGAAGTCTCTGAATATTGACAAACTCAGAGAATTGGTCTCTAAATCTAAGACCTTTCCCACGGATGATGCGAAGTTGGGAAATTTGAGTCATGATATCCCATCCAATTATCAAATCTTTATTGGGAAGGCTTGATCCAAAAAATTTTGTGGTTATAGAACACTGAGGAAAAAACTGGACAGTGACTGGAGTGGTTCTGACATTTGTGGAGAAAGTATCTCCTGAAGCAGAATTGAAATATCGGATGTAAGGATTCCAAAATTCCTCAGGTAGGACTTTAGTATCTAGAATGGAACAACTGGCCCCTGTGTCAATAAGAGCAATGACATTTATAGGCTTGGCAAACTTCGAGGTGAGGATCTTAACAGGAAAATGAGGACAATGAGTTTGACTTGAGAATATGTCAGGATTGAGTTCTGAAGATGTGGGAGATATGTGAAAAATATCTTCAGATTCTGAGTCAGACTCGGTTTCACTGGAAGTTTGGTAAAATGGAATGACACAAAGTGTTTGTTCAGTTGGTTCATCATCAGCAAAAAATAGAGATTCAATATCATCATTTTCAAGTGAAAAACCCGTCTCATTCTCTATGAGATGATTCTGACCTTTTTTCGCCTGAGGATAATTTTTGGCAAAATGTCCTTTCTTGTTGCAAATGTAGCAACGGCTTGATTTCTTATGGCCTGTACGATCCTTCCTTTTACGTAGGTATCGCCATTTCTTCTTTTTCCGAAAGTGCTTAGAGCCATGCCTGGATTTCTTAATCGAGTACTTCTTGTAGTGCTTTTTCTTCCGGGAATACTGGCCACAAGTACCATCACAATCTTGTTTGGAGCATTTGATTTTTAACTTCTGGTGAGAACAAGCCGCTTTAAGACGTTTGTCATCTGTGATGTAGGTGCGGACCATCTGGTGTTTTAAACATATTTCTTCAAGGCATAGGTGAATTTCTTGTTGTATTTCACCCAAAGGCACATCTTGCACTCTTCTTTGTTTTCCCATGAAAGATCTTTCAACTATCTGGGAGAGCTCTTTTAGGATGGATGTGAGAAAAACATGCTTCAGATTTGGATCTACGCCAATCTGGTAGAAGAGTTGAAGCATTAATCGATAATGCTTATCAAGGTGTTTTGCTTGGTAAGAGCAGCATCTTCTCTCAAAAAATTCTCTTCTTTTGATCTCTTTGAGATCTCCAGGAGTTCCCACAAAAACATGATATAAGTATGTAAGAGCATGGCTGAAATTGGGAGATAACAGAAATGTAAGCTGGTCCTGTTCTGTGAGTGATTGCCACCAGAATTTAAGGCTTCCTGTGAATCTTGTAACAAAATTGTAAAGGACATCATTTATATCATTGTTGGTAATGGATTGTGTACTCAACCAAGTATGAAATTCTTCAAGTCTTTCTGGCCATTTTTGATAAGGAATGTCGTCAATGGAGAAGAATTGTTTTGATGCCATAGAAACATGTCTGGTGGAATCGTTTCTGGTAGGATTACTTGTTTGTCCAAATTTTGGATCATTATAGTTTGATTCCATTTCCATTTCATAGTCATAGTCTGGAGGAGTGCCAGCCATGAATATTTGTGAAGTTGGTGGAACAATAGGGGGAGAGTCAACTGTGTGATCTGAGAAGGATGAGAAAGAGGAAAGGGATGCCGAGTCTGATGTAGTAGGGGTAGTTTATTTAGCAGGCAGAATCTGCTTTTCTGGAATAGTCGGATCAGGCTCAGGCTGTTGGGTACTAAGATCAATTTCTTGCTTACCCAAATCTTTCAAAAAGGATTCTAATGGGTTTGATAACATCATCTGCTCTGGCCTTTCTCTTATAACGATTGAACTTGATTTTGTAGGTGAGCTTTTTACCTTTCCCTTTTCCTTTTGCAGGGCTTTGAGACGATTTCGCATTTCTGCCATATCTGGTTCTCTTCTGGAGGTATCTTCTGGGATATTGGCAAAGACAGATGCTTGTGGTGCTGGAGGTACATACCCAGTTCGGACATGAGGTGCTAATGGATCGAAAGGTCTGAACCTTCCTTCTTCAAGAAGTTGGATCTGCTTCTTGAGCTTTTCTATTTCTGGCTTTGGACTTTCAAGGTAGTGGTACCCAAGATGTTGTCCTGATTCCAAGGCATGAAGCCTTTTCTGGAACTCAGAAAGTATCTTCTTGGTACTCTCGTCATACCTTTGGAGATCTTGTTGCACATTTCCGATCTTGGAATCAATGGCCTTGAAGGCATTGTTTTATGCCAACAGAGTCTCTGATTGCCAGTTTAGAATGGCTTCAGCAGCAGGGGTTTTTTTTTGTCTTCCATGTTCGTCCACATCAGTGGGAGTAGGAATTTTGGGGACATGGCGGTATCGGCCATGTGGATCAATAAACTCTTCCGTAGAAGGGAACGAGAGTTTAGAATTTTCTTTGACAAGAGGAGGAAATTCAGTATCTTGGAACATGGCAATAGAAGAAGTATGTGGTGCTTCTACTGGGATTTCAAGCAGGTAAGAATGTTTTTTGGCCCATTTGAGGATTGGCTTGTAAAATGGGGAAAGAGCTTGCTTTTTTTGGGGAGAAGAAGGTGGAGGTGATTTTGGTGGATCTGGTACGGTTTGGGACTTAGTACTGGACTCTGGTGGTGGAGGTGGTGCATAAGAGACCATGAACTAGTATTTGTCACGCTCACCAAGAGTATCAACGGAGGAGTCTCCGTTCAAGTATCTTTGGTAAATCTTATCCTTTGACTTTTTCTGCCTTGGTGGAGATCTCATATGAGGATCTACCTCGTCTGGAGAGTTTAGACAGTAGGAACATTGGCAAAAAGGATCCCAAAAACAATGACCATACTTGTCTTTATAGTAATGAACAGGATGTCCATCACCATTGAAGTGTCGAACATGTTTTTTTGGGTCTGGTTCAGAAATAGATTCTAGAACACATGGTTCAATCATGAAGAGGGTTTGGAAGATAGAAGGACTTTCTTCCTTTTCTTTGCCAAATTTGATGGAAACAGTTCCATCTTTTTTCCTTACAAACTCTGAGTCCGTGGACTGGAAAGGCTTATTATGCTGGTGTAGCTTTTCCTAATTGGTGATCCAAGTTTCTGGAAGGAGCTTGGCCAACGTATCCTTAGGGATCTATCTTGGAACATGGATGCAGGACGCCTGGTCATTCTGCATGGAGATGAACAGCGCATCTTCATTACCATTGTTGAAGTTGAGGTCGAGGGCATGATTCTGCACTCGGTAAACCATCTGGTAATGTAAAGTTGCAGCTACAGATTCAGCAGTCTAAGGGGCTCCAGTGAGTTGGACTTGAACTTTTAAAAAAGAAAGTAGCTGTGGATCTGATAGAGCGATGTTGAAGTTTGGATATAAAGTCACAAAGACTGTTCCAGTATTCAGAGTGGTTTGAACAGTACCGATGCAAGCATGCTGGTATTGTAAAAACCTGGTATCCAACAAAGCAATTCTTGCCACAACTGGTAAACCTTTTCGGCCATGGAAGGTGAGAGCAAGACGAACAGCTCCATAATAGACATGAGAATATCCCTGTTGAACCCATTGTCTGGGAAATTCTGGAGGGATCTGAAGAGTAACAAAGTATTCCTTTTCAGTAGCAGGAATAGGATGCTGATCGAATTTGGAGGACTGGACGTACTCCTTTACTTGCTTTGGAGTCTGATGAATAAGTTGGCGAATGGAGCGGATAGGTGAGAATGATGAAGTAGGCTTAGCAAAGGCGGAGTATGGGTTCATAAGAGGAAGCTGAGTTTCTGAGATCTTGGTTTCATCACTAAGAGAGACTTCATAAAGATAATCTATCTTAGAAGCATTGGAAACACAAAATTCTGACAAGGCTGAAGATGAAGAAAAGAAGGAGGAGAAGGAGCAAGAGAAATAGGTGCTTCGAGAATTTCTAGATCTGTCATGGTGTAAAAAGATCTTCTCGGCACTGAATTCACCTTTCAAGCGCATGGAATGGATAATGTCAAAAACGAAGCCATAGGCTCTGATACCATGAATGGACCTAGACTTAGAACCAGGGAAGGAGAGTAAATTTCCTGCAGGTATGCATCCCACATTGGGCGAACAACTCCCGTTCAAGCCCTTCAGGGACAGCCTTTTAGCAGAAAACTACTCAACCCTTTAGTTCAATCCTTTAGGATGAAGTTCAATGGTGATCTTCTGCTTATTGTAACCACCTTCAAAGTAGGGCTTCAAACGTTGACCATTCACTTTGAATGTGCCCTCAGTGTCATGCGCAACTTCAACTGTTCCATATGGGAATACCCGTGTAACTGTAAAAGGACCAGACCATCTAGATCGCAACTTTCCTGGAAAAAGTTTAAGATGAGAGTTATAACGTAAGACTTTTTGACCAATTTTAAACTCTCTTCTAAATATGTGCTTGTCATGCCATCTTTTTGTACGCTCCTTGTACAACTTAGAATTTTCATAGGCCTCATTGCGAAATTCCTCCAATTCATTTAGTTGCAATAATCTTTCTTCACCTGCAGACTGCATATCAAAATTCAGAAATTTCAATGCCCAATATGCTTTATGCTCTAATTCCACTGGTAAGTGACAAGCCTTTCCAAACACTAGCCTAAAAGGAGACATCCCAATTGGAGTTTTAAACGCTGTCCTATAGGCCCAAAGTGCATCATCAAGTTTTATTGACCAATCTTTCCTAGAGGCATTAACTGTTTTTTCTAAAGTTCTCTTGATTTCCCTATTTGAAATCTCTACTTGACCACTAGTCTGAGGATGATAAGGGGTTGCAACCTTATGTGTGACTCCATACTTACTCAAAAGTGCTTCAAATTGCTTGTTGTAAAAGTGTGTCCCCCTATCACTTATGATTGCCTTAGGAGTGCCGAATCGGGTAAAAATATTTTTCTTCAAAAATTTCACAACAACTTTAGCATTATTTGTTGGTAATGCTACAGCTTCTACCCACTTAGACACATACTCCACAGCCACTAAAATGTATAAATTTCCATAAGAAGGTGTAAAGGGTCCCATGAAATCAATACCCCAAACATCAAATAATTCACACACAATAATGTTGTTTAAAGGTATCTCATTTTTTCTTGAAATATTTCCAGTTCTTTGACACCTATCACATGAAGCTACATAGGAGTATGCATCTTTAAAAAGTGTAGGCCAATAAAATCCAGATTGTAAAATCTTAGCTGCAGTTTTGGTGGAACCAAAATAGCCACCTGTCTCTCCATCATGACAATGATGTAGAATGTTTGACTTCTCTTCATCTGGAACACATCTCCTTATAACCTGATCTGCACATACTTTAAACAAGAAAGGTTCTTCCCAAAAATAATTTTTAACATCAGAAAATAATTTTTTTCTTTTGTTGATATGATAATTCAAGAGGAAAAACATTACTTACCAAATAATTTAAAAAGTCAGCATACCAAGGAATTGACTTGATGGAAAAAATTTTCTCATCGGGAACTCTTCCAAAATTGGTCTTACCTCTTCCTTTGAATTTGGAATTCTTGATAAGTGATCTGCAATTAGATTTTCAGTCCCCTTCTTATCTTTGATTTCCAAATCAAATTCTTGCAGCAATAGAATCCACCCGATCAACCTGGGTTTTGATTCTTTCTTTTCAAGCGATACTTAAGAGCAGAATGGTCGAATAAACTATAACTTTTGAGCCAATTAAATAAGAATGAAATTTATCAAAAGCAAATACTACCGCCAAAAGTTCCTTTTCTATTGTTGAATAATTCAATTGTGCACCTGACAAGGTTCGACTGGCATAGTATGTGGTTCGAAAAATTTTATTCTTCCTTTGTCCCAAAACAGCTCCTACTGCAGAATCGCTAGCATCACACATCAGCTCAAAAGGTAAATCCCAATTTGGTGCTATCATAATTGGTGCTGATATTAACTTCTCCTTTAAAGTGTTAAAAGCCTGCATGCATTCAACGGAAAAATTAAAAGGAGCATCTTTTTCCAAAAGATTAGAAAGAGGTTTAGCAATTTTTGAAAAATCTTTTATAAATCGCCTGTAAAATCCTGCATGCCCCAAAAATCCTCTGACAAGTTTCACAGATGTTGGCGGAGGTAATTTTGCAATGACCTCCACTTTGGCTCAATCGACTTCTATTCCTTTTCGAGAAATTTTATGCCGAGCACTATTCCTTCATGCACCATAAAGTGACACTTCTCCCAATTCAAAACAAGGTTAGTCTCCTCACATCTTTGTAAGACTAAAGCCAAATTATTTAAACAAGAATCAAATGATAGGCCAAAAACGGAAAAATCATCCATGAAAATCTCAATATATTTTTCAACCATATCAGAGAAAATAGCCATAATGCATCTTTGAAAAGTAGCTGGTGCATTACAAAGACCAAAGGGTATTCTTCTAAAAGCAAAAGTACCATAGGGACAAGTGAAAGTAGTTTTCTCTTGATCTTCTGGTGCAATAGGAATCTGATTATACCCCGAATATTCATCCAAAAAGCAATAAAATTCATGCCCTGCAAGTCTTTCTAACATCTGATCAATAAATGGTAAAGGAAAGTGATCTTTTCTAGTGGCATCATTTAATTTTCTGTAATCCATACACACACGCCACCCAGTAACTGTTCTAGTTGGAATCAATTCATTATTGTCATTTTTCTGAACAGTCATACCACCTTTCTTTGGCACAACTTGTACAGGACTTACCCAAGAACTATCAGAAATAGGATAGATGATACCTGCATCAAGTAGCTTAATTACCTCAGCTTTCACTACTTCTTGCATCTTCGGGTTCAAATGCCTCTGAGGTTGGATAGTGGGTTTATATTGCTCTTCCATCAAAATTTTGTGCATGCAAATTGAAGGACTAATTCCCTTGATATCAGCTATTTTCCATCCAATTGCACATTTATGCTCTCTTAATACTCTGAGCAATTTCTCCTCCATCAAATCTGTCAAAGAAGAAGATATAATTACCGGTAAAGAAGAAACTCCATCTAAATAAGCATATTTCAAATGAGAAGGTAATGGTTTGAGTTCAAGAATTGGAGGCTCTTCAATTGATGGTTTAGGCTTTGTAATGTGTTGTCCCAACTCTTCAAATTTAATTGCCTTTTGCCTTGAATATGGTGGAATTGCCTCCATGAAATTTGTGTACTCCTTTATCTCCTCATTCTGAATACCTGTGTCCCTTAGTTGAATCAGACATGCTTCAAGTGGATCTTCAAAAATATTTTCCTAAAAAACCTTATTCACCAACTTGTCAACTGTCTCAACTCTAAAACAAGAATTATCATCAGATGGATATTTCATTGCTTTAAAAACATTAAATGAAACAAGATCATCTTGAACTCTAAGGATCAACTTCCCCTGTTGTACATCAATAAGAGCTCTTCCTGTTGCTAGAAAAGGTCGACCTAAGACAAGTGGTACCTCAAAATCTTCATCCATGTCAAGAACAATGAAATCTGCAGGAAAGATAAATTTGTCAACTTTTACCAAAACATCTTCCACAATACCTCTCGGATATTTAATTGATCGATCAGCCAGTTGAAGTGACACTGTGGCTGCTTTTACCTCGCCCAATCCTAATTTCTTGAAAACAGAATAAGGCATCAGATTAATACTTGCACCTAAATCACATAATGCTTTTTCAAAGTAAGAATCCCCAATAGTGCAAGGAATAGTAAAACTCCCTAGATCTTTTAATTTCGGAGGCAATTTGTTTTGTAGGATGGCTGAACACTCCTCATTTAACTTCACAATTTCATAATCCTCAAGTTTCCTTTTGTTTGCCAAAATCTCCTTCAAAAATTTTGCATAACTAGGCATTTGCGCTAAAGCATCTGCAAAAGGAATGTTAATGTGCAATTTTTTAAATACATCGAGAAATTTAGAAAATTGCTTATTTATTTTGTGCTGCTGGAGTCGCTGAGGGAATGGAATTGGGGGGACATATGGCTTCGGATTATCTGGAAAAAGTTTACTCTAACTTGTCTCCTTTGATTGTTTATTGACCACCTCTTCCTTGTCTCTGACAATCTCTTCTTCTCTCATTTGTTTACCACTTCTCAGGGTAATAGCCTTTATGTTTTCAATTGGATTTTTCTCTGTGTTGCTCAGCAAAGAACCCTGTTGCCTTCCTGACATCATGCTTGCTAATTGACCCACTTGCATCTCCAGATTTCTGATTGAAGCCTCTTGGTTTTGAAATCTCACATCCGTGCTTTTGATGAAGTCATGTGTTGTGTTAGCAAGTTTGGTGACTATGTCTTCCAAATTTGACTTTGTCTCTTCTGATTGTTTGAATCCCGGTGGTCTCGTCACATTCTGATTGTTCCATGAAAAATTTGGATGATTGCGCCATCTTGGATTGTATGTGTTGGAGTAGGGATTATTCTGCGACCTGTTAAAATTCCCAACAAAGTTAGAATTTTCACTAGGTTGTTTCACTAGGTTGTTTGAAAATATTACCTACCTGACACTCTGTGCTAACATGTCCTCCACCACAAAAATCAGATGTCAAATTGTGAATTTTCATGGCTGAAACACTCATATTATCTAGCTTTTTGTTGAGTGTTTCAAATTGTGCAGCAATTGCAGCAAAAGCATCAACTTCATGAACTCCGCTAACTTTTCGCATTGGTAATCTCTCAGTAGGCCACTAATAACTATTGGACGCCATCTCTTCTAATAAATTGTAGGCTTCTTCTGGTGTTTTATTATTTAAAGTCCCCCTGCAGCTTCATCAATCATAGAATGAAGATTTGCACTAGAGCCATTGTAAAAAGTTTGTACCTGCATCCATATGGGTAGTCCGTGATGTGGGCATCTCCTAAGAAATTCTTTGAATCTTTCCCATGCTTCATATAATGATTCATTATCCATCTACATAAAATCAGTAATATCGTTACGCATCTTCGCAGACTTTGCAGGTGGAAAGAACTTACCAAGAAATTTCTGAGCCATATCATTCCATGTAGTAATTGATCTTACAGGAAGAGAAGAAAGCCAACTTTTAGCTTTGTCTCTAAGAAAGAATGGAAATAATCTCAATCTAATAGCATCATCTGTAACTCCATTATATTTAATGGTGTCACAGATTTCAAGAAAAGCATCGATGTGAGCATTTGGATCATCGCTTGGTAGCCCACTGAATTGCACCGATTGTTGAAGCATCTGAATAAGTGACGGCTTAATCTCAAAGTTGTTTGCTTGAATTGCAGGTTTTCTGATACTTGATGTGGTGCCTTGAACTGTTGGCGCAGCATAATCTCTTAAGAGTCTACATGGATTTTCATTCTCACCGTCTGCCATCTTAGCGTGATTTTTCTGTTCTCTTAGTCGCCTTTTGAATGTGTCACGCCCCGATCCTCAGGCACGCGCACATCCCTTAACTTTTGGTCGATTTTATAATGCGATATCCCAGGACAATGTATCGCCGACCCTTTCATTTTTTTAAGCACATGCGGAAGCAGTTAAAATCCCCAGACAATAAAACGATGGGATATACAAGTAGGAATAGAAACCTGAACCTGAAAACCACATCCTTATGATCATATACAAGCCATACTAAAACGATTGGTTTCTACTCAAATTGATTCTATAGCAAACGTCATCAGGATCCTACTCTGGATCATTCTCGGGGTTCTCCTTCCGATACTCCTCTTCGAGTTCCTCATCAGGGTTTTCCTCATCAAGTTCCTCCTCCTTAAGCTCCTCATCCGGGTCCTGAAATGGTTATTCAATAACCACTGAGATAACATCTTAACAAGTTCTACCCCCTAAGACCCGATTAGTAAACTACTATACCTTAGGGCTGCCTATGCACAACATGAGTCAGAGGACTTACCTTGGCCTCAGATTCCACCTGCATGTTAGCACATATCAAATAGGCATCCAAGCAATCACATCACAGATCGAAGCGTCGATCTAATCGACTTAGTCGATTTCACATCAGGAAGACCACTCACGATCATCTCCCTTCAATCATTCAATTCACAACCTCAAACCAAGGCAATGAATCACATCAAGACACACTCAGATCGAATCATCGATCAATCGACCTAGTCGATTTCAAGCTAGACAAATCATTTCTAGGTCATTCATCCCACACCAAGTAATTCCTTAGATTTAGTGGCTTTACGGTCCCACCCAACCCTCTCAAGATCTAGTGGCTTTACGGTCCCACTCAACCCTCTCGAGAACTAGTGGCTTTACGGTCCCACCCGACCCTCTCAAGATCTAGTGGCTTTACGGTCCCACCCGACCCTCTCGAGAACTAGTGGCTTTACGGTCCCACCCGACCCTCTCGAGAACTAGTGGCTTTACGGTCCCACCCTACCCTCTCGAGAACTAGTGCGTTTACGGTCCCACCCGACCCTCTCGAGAACTAGTGCCTTTACGGTCCCACTCGACCCTCTCGAGATGCCATACTATGTCACCAAGCCACGTGCATTCTCCAGGAAGACATACCGAGTCTCCGAGCCATGTGCATTCTCTAAGGCTACCTTTTCGCCAAGATGACATATCAAATCACCGAGCCACGTGTCTTTCCCAAGTGATATTCCAATTCACTGGGCCACGTGCATCCTCAAGGTGATTTACCAACTCACTTTCGATACTAACAACCGATATCCGACCAATTCTCAATCACAAGGCCAAAATTGCATTATTTAATAACATACTTAATAATGCACCATTAAATCAATTCGACACGAATTAAAGCTCAAATAAATAAACGGGTTGCTCCATGACAATCAGCACGAAATTTCAGTCATCGGCCATCCCGGTTGAATTTTCGGAAAATAAATAATTAAATAATTAATTTCGAAAATTAATATTTAATTCCTAAAAATACCACTTAGGCCCGAATCGCTTAATTAACACCCGATAAGGGACGGGAAAAATCCCAAGAAGCATCCAATAAATACTACAGGCAATTCTCTATCTAATTACACTAATCACACAACTAATATGCAAAACAATTAACTAATAATCACTAATCAATTCTAATCTATCAGCCTAATTACACTTAATTAACACTAATCAACCTTTAAGTGTAATTAGCAAACTAAGAAGGCATTAGTGAGTAAAACTCACTCAAAGCGACGGGCTCGACGCGAGGATCGACTTTCCTCAAAGCAGGCCGGGCATCCGGGCTCGGGAAGGCGGCCAAAACGGCCAAACGTCACTGCGATACCCATTTTCTGACTTCTCTATGCGCGGCTGGTTGAGGCGGATTCGGGGTCGATTGAGGCGGCCAAGGGCGGCTGAGGGCGAGGCGGAGCTTCGGCGAGGTCGACGGTGGCCGGAGGTGGTCGGGCGGCGGCCTGCGGTGGCTGAACGGAACCGAACAGAGGCGGAGCAGGGGCTAGGTCGCACAGCGGGGACGGCAGGTGCGATCGTGAGGCGGCGGAGCGCGCGACATCGCGCGGGCGGCGGTGCGGTAGCTCCGGTGCGGCGACTTCTAAGTAGCTGGTCGCGGCTCCTTCCGACGACGCTGGACACTGCTTCTACTTCTGTTATTCGGTTCTGCTCGAACCAGAGGAGGGAGAGGGGCGGAGGTGCGCGGACGGCAGCTCGGCGGTGATGCGGTAAGGTGCGGCTGGTCGCGGAGCAGCAGTGGCGATTCCGGCTTCGGTGGGCGACGACGGCAGCAAGAGGCGGCGACAGCAGCTCGATCTCCGCTGGTCTTCGGCTCCCATGGAGGTTTGAAGAAAAGGAAGAAGATGAGGATCCGTTCGGTCGACGGAGGGGAGAGGGGAGAAAGAGAAACTCAATTTTTCCTCTTTCTCTCACACACTCTCTCTCTTTCTCTCACACACTCTCATTTTTCCACCATGACATCATGTGATGTCACCTTCCACCCATAATTTCTTGACAAATTTGCCCCTTCTAGAAGCTTTAGGTAGGCCAAAGTGTGGGGGTAGAGGTGGCATACGAATTTTGAAACAATTGGCTTTTATTAATCACTTGATTTACTTTAAATCCATCTCAATTGGCCTCAATGCTTCCATTAAATATTCTCCTCATCCAATAGCTCATCTCGCATCTCAATTTTGTATTCCATTTTAATCCCTGGTTCCAATTGCATAGAAATGACCTAATTAATTCAATTGAAATTAATACCGAAAATTCTGGATGTCACAACTCTTCCCCTCTTATAAAAATTTCGTCCGCGAAATTTAAACCTTTACCAATCCATAAACGAAAGGTGGGGGTGTTGCTGTCTCATCGAGTCTCACTTTTCCACGCTGATCATTCGGTCTTGTGGTGTTGTCTGATCAATTTAACTAAAGAGATCATCTTGGTACACAAACTCTGCTCTTTTTGGACCAACAACTGAACTGCACTTCTCACATAAGACAATTGGTCATCCACATCTGATCTCTTTTTCTCGGCTCACTAATAAACTTTCGAACCTCAACAATTCAAAATTTCTGATAGTTCTGAGCAGTCTTTACTCTGACACTGATCTGACAACTGTAAATACTGATTACTGAACTGACTCTGGCCTGTAATCTTTCTTCACTTTCTTTTCACCACTGAAATTATGTACCCTCTGCTATACACTGCTTAATAAAGAACCCTCTGAAAACTCTGCCAAACTTATAATTTCTAATTTAGATTCGAAATATAATTCATTCTCGGCACTCCATGCCAGCGAATTATCTGATGCACACACACTTCAGTATACCCACTCTGATAAGATAGAATCTTCAATTTCTGAAATCGAACTTAGATTGACGGTTAATTTCATTCCGACACGCTTTTAGTGTGACCTAGGCTACTGGGTAGTGTTCAGAGCTTTTTAGGACAAATGACCCGTGGTCGATTTTCTTCGAGCCACAATAAACCCACTCGACCCATTGGTGACTCTCGATTGTCGTGAAAATCTCAATGATTCAAATACGGACACAGGGCGCCAAAACGATAGAAACATCAAATTAATGCCGGTCGATGAGAATTTTCCAATTTAGTGGAGCCACCCACGATCGGTCATTCATCTCAGTCGAACCGATCTATCTCTGATTTCAAATCAGTTTTATACTGTGCCGCAATGATCTCTAAAGACGAGCACGGTCGAGAAGTCGATCCATGGTTGAATTCTCAAGTCTATTTGCCTTAAGGTCCTTAATAACTCACCCAACTAGTCTAGTTATCTCATGAGTGGCAAATTCAGATAAAAACACTATAATTGCGTCGATGAAATACCCAATTTATCTAATCGAAATCAGAGCCCGAAATCTGGATGTTACACACTCAAAACAAGATCTATTCGTATTGTACCAGTAATCCCCTGAATCCTTAGTAAGCTCATCACAATACTTCCATTGTGATATATTTCCATTCCCACTTGGGACTCTCAAGTGATGGTAAAAATTCTCCCGATTCGCATTACCGAGCTTCTACTTACTGACACTTCTGATACTTGCAACTTGTTCAGATGTATCCGTCTTCTTATCAGCTTACTAATCTAGATGATGCCGATTCTGATTTACTTGCACCATCTGGTCAAAACTGCAATACTATAGTGAACTTCTGTCAAGATCTTTTTCCTAAGTGCTACACTGTCAAGTGTATTCAACCACTCATGGAACCCAAACGTTCCATCTTCAAAAGTCTTAAAATCAGGTTCTTTCTTGCTAGTATCATCTTATAAGATCTCTGAACATCTCTGTCTGTCAACTAGGCGATGATTCCAACTTGAACATTTGGCTCAATTTTGAGGGCGGCTATAAAATTCAAAAGGTAGCCTACCTCAAATTTGAAAACCAAATTTCAAACCCTTTTCAAGTAAAGTCTATACTTTAGCCAGTCTATGCACAATTTAAGACTCTCGGCTCAACACATTAATTACTTCTTTCATTCTCCTAAGGTGATACCAGATAACACCATTATAGTTCTGCCAAAATTCTGATTCACGATACTGTTTCATGTTCAACTTGTTGGGTCTCAACTGGCGGAACAGTGATGCAATAATCTTCTCATGTTGTATCAATACGTACCCAGTCCTTTACAAGACACATCACTAAATACTTCATGCTTTTCAAAACCAAATGAAGAGTTTAGCACAAGTACGATAGTCAGTTCTTACTTAAGCTTTGGAAACTATCCTCGTACTTGTCTATGCTGATGAATTTCTCTTCTTTCTTAAGATGTCAATCCTGCGATGATACTGATACTGAAAATTCTTTCACAAACCTTTCGTAGTAATCTGTCCAATCCCCACAGCTTCTGATCTCTGACACTGATGTCGGTCCCGGTCTATTAACAACTGATTCGATCTTGGTTAGGTCTATGAAGATTCCTTTACCTGTAACCACACGATCATTCTTAGGGGCTTTCCTAATTGTCAGCACTGAATGAATACCCTAGAATGTCGCTACACCACACGATCACCATCGATCTAGGTATTCTTTGAACACTCGGTTTGTCAAATTTACGACAGTGACTGAAGCGTTCGTCAAATCAAATGGCGTTACATTATTTTCACAAGGCTAAATCAAGTGCGAAGTGTTGTCTTCAGTATAACCTCCTTCCTGGTTCTCAACTGAAGATAACCTATCCTCAAGTCGATCCTTGAAGACATCAACACTCTTTATAACAAGTCACCCAATTAAGTTGACAATGGTTGATGCATGATTACAATGAACCCTTTTCGTATCTCTTTCCATAAAACTGATGTTCCTTAAAGCGATACACTAATATGTATGAATTCCTCATTCATCAATCCTCACATTTGCGCAATTGGTCCTATCAATTCAAGCAACAACAACCGATAAGAAACTTTAGAGAATGGTTCTGTTTCAAATGCTAGCTTGTACGTAATTCTATCTCTTTCTTTGGCAACGGTCTGACCACTTTTCTAGCAATACTTCCAAGATTTCTTGGACTACTAAGGAGTCCTCAATTTTCAATTCTTCAATCTGTCTTATTTTTGACAATCGTCAAGTAACCTAGGCAACCTCCGTCTAACAAACGAATTGCCTCAAGTGACGAGATTAAAGAAGTCGAGAACCCCTCTTGACTCTCAATAAAACTTGGCACTTCTACCTGCTCCTGGAATAAACTGGATTACTCCACTATAACAATTCATCACCACAAAATGCTCTAGACCAATCCTTTCCACACTTGACGATAGAGTTGTACACCAACAGCTAATCGAGTGCAACTCCATTCAATGGTTCTTCTCCTGCCACCTTAACACACATATTAAAATTCCATAACTTAATCCCTGAAACTCTGAGGCACTACTCTGATAAAATTACTTCAAGACATTATTTCTCTATTCGGTGAATGGTCGATTTCATTTATGTCTCTTTCACCATCCTAGTTGCATTTTATCAGTAGTAGCAATGTTGGTGTTCTTCCTGAACTCCAACTAATAATCCCTCACCTGGTGGCCGTGCTCACTACCATCAAAGCACGTTCTAGTCATTCTCGAACACAAGATTAATCCATGCATTCCTTCCATACTTTTGGCACTCACCTAGTGAGTCCTTTATCTCATGTCAGGTGATAGCATACCCTCTTGCTTGTACTGGAGGCCTGTTCCAAAAACCCCACTGTGCGTTCTATGGCGCACTTCTTCTGACCTGTACTATCATCGGTGGCAGTAGTAACCATTGTCGAGATTCCATCTATTCATGTAGATACCCATAAATCATTGTCCGTACTGACGGCACTTACCACAATTTCTTGTCCTCAAAATACACGAGACTGATTCATACCATCTTCCATAGAACAACATGTTCCATTAATCTGAATGCTGACCTAACTATTCTGCCCTTCCTATTGGGTGGACTAGAATATCATTCTCTCAATATCAGTCTTTTCCCCTGACCGAATTCCAAGTCTGCCTGTGCTAAATCTTGACTCAGATATCGAAATATATTCCCTAATCATCCTTCCAGGTTGGACCTCAACAAAGGTAGCAACAACAACAACTTGATCCTGATCTTACTAGCTCATTCAGATCCCAAGAAACACTTGCATCAAATCAATCTTATCAAGCTTAAGATCAATCAATGCTGCTACACTAGTACTAACCCGCGGTGGCACTCTTACGCTCAAACTGGCCAGAGTCAACACTCTGCCTTCCGAATCCACAATAATTAAAAGCAAGCGATTCACACATGACAAACAATTCTACCAATCAGCTATCAAAGACATGCACTAGTCATGAATTTAAAGGTCTTTCCTACTACTATCCCATAGGTCATCGCACCTTATCACTCCAATGCCAAGCCATTGCTCTGATACCACAAAAAGGGGATGTCACGCCCCGATCCTCAGGCACGCGCAAATCCCTTAACTTTTGGTCAATTTTATAATGCAATATCCCAGGACAATGTATCGCCGACCCTTTCATTTTTTTAAGCACATGCGGAAGCAGTTAAAATCCCCAGACAATAAAACGATGGGATATACAAGTAGGAATAGAAACCTGAACCTGAAAACCACATCCTTATGATCATATACAAGCCATACTAAAACGATTGGTTTCTACTCAAATTGATTCTATAGCAAACGTCATCAGGATTCTACTCTGGATCATTCTCGGGGTTCTCCTTCCGATACTCCTCTTCGGGTTCCTCATCAGGGTTTTCCTCATCAAGTTCCTCCTCCTTAAGCTCCTCATCCGGGTCCTAAAATGGTTATTCAATAACCACTGAGACAACGTCTCAGCAAGTTCTACCCCCTAAGACCCGATTAGTAAACTACTATACCTTAGGGCTGCCTATGCACAACATGAGTCAGAGGACTTACCTTGGCCTCAGATTCCACCTGCATGTTAGCACATATCAAATAGGCATCCAAGCAATCACATCACAGATCGAAGCGTCGATCTAATCGACTTAGTCGATTTCACATCAGGAAGACCACTCACGATCATCTCCCTTCAATCATTCAATTCACAACCTCAAACCAAGGCAATGAATCACATCAAGACACACTCAGATCGAATCATCGATCAATCGACCTAGTCGATTTCAAGCTAGACAAATCATTTCTAGGTCATTCATCCCACACCAAGTAATTCCTTAGATTTAGTGGCTTTACGGTCCCACCCGACCCTCTCAAGATCTAGTGGCTTTACGGTCCCACCCGACCCTCTCGAGAACTAGTGGCTTTACGGTCCCACCCGACCCTCTCGAGAACTAGTGCCTTTACGGTCCCACCCGACCCTCTCGAGATGCCATACTATGTCACCGAGCCACGTGCATTCTCCAGGAAGACATACCGAGTCTCCGAGCCACGTGCATTCTCTAAGGCTACCTTTTCGCCAAGATAACATATCAAATCACTGAGCCACGTGTCTTTCCCAAGTGATATTCCAATTCACTGGGCCACGTGCATCCTCAAGGTGATTTACCAACTCACTTTCGATACTAACAACCGATATCCGACCAATTCTCAATCACAAGGCCAAAATTGCATTATTTAATAACATACTTAATAATGCACCATTAAATCAATTCGACACGAATTAAAGCTCAAATAAATAAACGGGCTGCTCCATGACAATCAGCACGAAATTCCGGTCACCAGCCATCCCGGTTGAATTTTCGGAAAATAAATAATTAAATAATTAATTTCGAAAATTAATATTTAATTCCTAAAAATACCACTTAGGCCCGAATCGCTTAATTAACACCCGATAAGGGACGGGAAAAATCCCAAGAAGCATCCAATAAATACTACAGGCAATTCTCTATCTAATTACACTAATCACACAACTAATATGCAAAGCAATTAACTAATAATCACTAATCAATTCTAATCTAACAGCCTAATTACACTTAATTAACACTAATCAACCTTTAAGTGTAATTAGCAAACTAAGAAGGCATTAGTGAGTAAAACTCACTCAAAGCGACGGGCTTGACGCGAGGATCGACTTTCCTCAAAGCAGGCCGAGCATCCGGGCTCGGGAAGGCGGCCAAAACGGGCCAAACGTCACTGCGATACCCATTTTCTGACTTCTCTATGCGCGGCTGGTTGAGGCGGATTCGGGGTCGATTGAGGCGGCCAAGGGCGGCTGAGGGCAAGGCGGAGCTTCGGCGAGGTCGACGGTGGCCGGAGGTGGTCGAGCGGCGGCCTGAGGTGGCTGAATGGAACCGAACAGAGGCGGAGCAGGGGCTAGGTCGCACAGCGGGGACGGCAGGTGCGATCGTGAGGCGGCGGAGCGCGCGGCGTCGCGCGGGCGGCGGTGCGGTAGCTCCGGTGCGGCGGCTTCTAAGCAGCTGGTCGCGGCTCCTTCCGACAACGCTGGACACTGCTTCTGCTTCTGTTATTCGGTTCTACTCGAACCAGAGGAGGGAGAGGGGCGGAGGCGCGCGGACGGCAGCTTGGCGGCGATGCGGTAAGGTGCGGCCGGTCGCGGAGCAGCAGTGGCGGTTCCGGCTTCGGTGGGCGACGACGGCGGTAAGAGGCGGCAACATCAGCTCGATCTCTGCTGGTCTTCGGCTCCCATGGAGGTTTGAAGAAAAGGAAGAAGATGAGGATCCGTTCGGTCGACGGAGGGGAGAGGGGAGAAAGAGAAACTCAATTTTTCCTCTTCCTCTCACACACTCTCTCTCTTAGGTCATCATACATGGGCCACCATGACATCATGTGATGTCACCTTCCACCCACAATTTCTTGACAAATTTGCCCCTTCTAGAAGCATTTAGGTAGGCCAAAGTGTGGGGGTAGAGGTGGCATACGAATTTTGAAACAATTGGCTTTTATTAATCACTTGATTTACTTTAAATCCATCTCAATTGGCCTCAATGCTTCCATTAAATATTCTCCTCATCCAATAGCTCATCTCGCATCTCAATTTTGTATTCCATTTTAATCCCCGGTTCCAATTGCATAGAAATGACCTAATTAATTCAATTGAAATTAATACCGAAAATTCTGGATGTCACAGAATGTACGCTCGATTTCTGGATCAAGCTTAACAAGTTCCCCTTGTTGGCTACGTGTCATAAACTGATGTACACCCTGAAAAATAAAACAAAACGAAAGCTAGATTAAATTTAGAATTATCTGGTATCAATATTAATTAGTATTAAACAAACAATCCCCGGCAACGGCGCCAAAACTTGTTCGTAAAATTCTAAACGCAAGTGCACGTATCGAGCAAGTAATATAATGATGAGAAAAAGTATCATCCCACGGAGATCGATGATTAATAAACTAATGAAATACTAAAATAGATTAATTCTAAAATTTATCTAACAAATCAAAATATAATTTAGATTAAATTAAAAACAAAACTTGAAGACTAAATGCAGTAAAATTAATCAGATAAATATGTTAGAGCATCTGATTTCACCATAACCACTAGATATGAATTTCAGATTGTTGTAAATACAATAACGATATCAAACATGTGATAGCGGAATTTCCTAATCTATTTACTATCCTATCTCTAGGTATAGCAAACCTACTCAGCTTATTAATCCACTATATCTCTATGTGAATTAAAATAAACATGAGTGCATTAAAAACTATGAATATTCCCGGTTTACAATGAGTCTTTTGGATCACTTTATCACTGAAAACTACACAAATAACGCAGTATATTTCGATCCACGTTTAATTCATGGTTATATATTATAATGAGCAATTGTATATTATCACCTCTCAGTCTCAAACATGCACATCAGATCATTCAAGTGGTGGCCAGTCACTCAAAAGCAGTAAACGCAATAATATATAACTCACATGAATGAAATCAATTGTAAAACATAAAAATCATTAAATTCATATCATCATGGTTAAGCTACATCATAGCCCTAACAAAAGAAAATTAGAACATAGTAGAATAAGAAATAAAAATAAAAATATAGATCAAACCCAGCATCTTGAATCAAAGGACAAGAATTCTATCACCACTTTTGTCTTCTCTTCAAAATACTTGAAAAAAACTCTCAGAAGAATGAAAAACGATCTCCCTAAAAAAAACCCTAGCTGCTCTCTCTTCCTATTTATAGGAAATCTAAAATATCTACTTGTAGATAACATTAGGAAACAAAATCAAGAATTTCCTGATTTGATATCCATCTTCCATCAAAAGCTTTTATTTGAATTTCTGATAATTGCCATTCTTTTCCTTATCTTCTCCATATCTCATTATTCTGCATAAACAAGGAAAATTTAAATAATCATAAGGAAATCCAAATATTTTCTCATAGATAATGCATTAATTGTTACCTAAAATAGGTAAAAAACTCTATTTTTATAGAGTCATCAATTAGCTTGATTGATACTTCCAATCTATTTTTGCTACTATCAAAGTACATCATGTTATCTTCCGCAAGATAAATTGTTTTAAGTTTTCAATTAATCTAGTTAGCCCTCTGTAAATTGTTTCGTTAGACCTAATGATTTCTTCATATTTATCCAACGTTTGACCAAGGCCAATGGTTGAACTCCTTTGAATGCTGTCAAGGTGTAACTTTCGTTTATTTTGTCTCCTTTCATCCGCAATCAAAAAAAAAAAAAAAAACAAGCGGAAAACTTGTCTTTAGCCATGCACAGGAGTGGGTTGTGTGTATTAGCGACTGTAACTATGTAATTCTCTGATTGATTATTAGATTGTTTGGTATTAGATATCCCAGTGGAGTGGGTATTGATACTAGACTAAACCAAGTAAAATCTCTTATGATCTTTATTGTTCCTTGCTTATTTCATTGATGATTTCACATTTATTTAGTTCCAAGCTGATAGCTTCTGCATTATTTTACAATGTATTTCAATGCTAAAATTTCAATTTTCTTATGATGCAAGGACCTTAAAAAAAAAAACCCAAATCTCTAAATATCTTTTCCTTTCCACGTATCATTCTCTTATGACAAATTGACCTTCATAAAAAAAAAGTCAAATATTGAAATATCTTTCTTTCCCACAAACATTTATAAAATTTCGCAATGTTGTGTATTTATTCTGTTAATGCTTAATTTTTCAAATGCCAAATCTGTTGCATAAAAGAATATTTCTAAAGCAAGTAGTTGGGGTCATTTTGAAAGAAAAGAGAGAAGTGTTTTCTATAATGCAAGAACACCACTTTCTTCTGTGTACTAGAACATATAATAAAATGTACATGTACTAATGAAGTATATAATACAAAGGTCTATGTAGGTAATTGCTCACCTTAAATTGTTTTGGCACTCCTGTAATATTGCATTTACTCATATAAATTCCCACTAATTTCTTTAGACCGGAGGAAAATTGAGGAAACCAAGAAGCACAGCCAGCCCATTCAAACCATCTTAGCTCATTAGGAAGATATATAGGACCTTGGAAAGAATTATGCAGATTGTGCATGATGAGCAATCTCAACCTACTCGCTTTTGTAAAAGCATTAGGCTTGACATATATCTCTTTCTGCTCTGGTGGCTCCAACACTATGGCTTTTACTACGCAATCTCCCTGTATATACGAGACTATTTAAGTAATGCATATTTAGTAATTAGAGTCAAAGACAAGGTGTGACATCCAGAATTTTCGGTATTAATTTCAATCGAATTAATCAGGTCATTTCTATGCAATTGGAGCCGGGGATTAAAATGGAATACAAAATTGAGATGCGAGACGAGCTATTAGGTGAGGAGAATATTCAATTGAAGCATTGAATAAATTAATGGGGGTCAATTTGATTTAATTCAAGAGGAATTAAGGCCCAATTGGAAAGAAAACCTAGCAAATTCGTATGCCCATAGACTCAATATTTTAAATTACCCAAAGTCTTCTAGAAGGGGCATTTTTGGCAAGGAAAATGGAGTGGAAGACAGCTGGTTTGGTGGGGCCAAAGAGAGAGAGAGAGAGAGAGAGAGAGAGAGAAGAGGAGAAAACCGGTTTCCCTCTCTCCTCCGTCGGGCATCTCCATCTTCTTCCTCTTTTCTTTGGCTTTCTTCTTCAGCAGGAACGGAAGAACAGCGAAGCAAAAGCAGCTACCTTCGACGCCCACCAGAGCTGGAGCCACCGCCGCTGCTCCGCGGTCGACCGCACCTCGCCGCGCGCCCTCCGCCCCTTACCCTGCTGTTCGGCCGTCTCTTTTCTTCTTCGGTGTGCCTTGAAGACTTCGAATCCCAGCAGATCTGGGACGGACACCGGAGCAGCAGCCGACGTCGCCGGGAGCCGCCGCACATCGCCTCGCCGCCGTCCGTCTCCCTCTAGCCCGCTCGATCGCCGTTCGGCTCACCCAACCGAGCTACCGCCTCTGTCCAGCCCCTGTTTTGCCTCTGCTCGGCCCCGTTCGGCCACCCACGGCCGCTGCCCGACCTCCTCCGGCCACCGTGAAGACTCGCCTTGGTCTTGTTCAGCTTCGGATCCGTCCTCCATCGCCCCCAAACAGTAGCGAACAGAGAAGAAGAAAAATGGGTATCGCAGAGGGTTTTGGCCCATTTTGGCCGTTTTCCCGAGCCCGGATGCTCGGCCCACTTTGGGGAAAGTCGATCCTCGCGTCGAGCCCGTCATTTTGAGTGAGTTTTACTCACTAATGCCTCCTTAGTGTGCTAATTACACTTAAAGGTTGATTAGTGTTAATTAAGTGTAATTAGGTTGTTAGATTAGAATTGATTAGTGATTATTAGTTAATTGCTTGGCATATTAGTTGTGTGATTAGTGTAATTAGATAGAGAATTGCCTGTAGTATTTATTGGATGCTTCTTGGGATTTTTCCCGTCCCTTATCGGGTGTTGATTAAGCGATTTGGGCCTAATTGGAATTTTTAGGAATTAAATATGAATTTTCGAAATTAATTATTTAATTATTTATTTCCTGGAAATTTGACTGGGATGGCCAAAATGACCGGGATTTTGTGCTGATGATCGTGGCGCAGACCGTTTATTTAATTGAGCTTTGTATTGTGCTAAATTGAATTTATTGTATTTATTTATTTATTTTTCGAAATTAATTATTTAATTATTTATTTTCCGGAAATTCAACTGGGATGGCCAGTGACCGGAATTTCATGCTGATTGTCGTGGTGTAGTCCGTTTATTTAATTGAACCATATTTCATGCGGAATTGAATTATTTGTGCAAGAAGAAATTATTCTTTAATTGAATAATATTTGGTTATTAATTGAAAAAGAAGTGGGCTTCGGTTGATAATGCCAAAAGGATCTGAGTGGGCTACAGAAAATGATGGAATTTATAAAAAGGAAATTATTATGTTTTGGCTAAGGCCAATCAAGTACCCACTCATGGCATTTTATCGGAAATGAGAGAAACTAGTTATTTGATTATTTGCTTGGAATGATATGATCTACCGGCTCGATGACTCTACGGAGCATCTAGAGACAGGACGGTATGATGAATTGTGTGTATACCGGCTCGATGACTCTACGGAGCATCTGGAGACAGGACGGTATGATAAATTGCGTGTATATCGGCTCGATGACTCCACGGAGCATCTTGAGACAGGACGGTATGATCTACCGGCTCGGTGACTCTACATATTATCTTGAGATAGTACGGTATGATATACCGGCTCGATAATCCTATAGATCATCTTGAGACAGTACGGTATGATAAAGGGTCGGGTGGGACCATAAAGCCACTGGATCTTGAAAGGGTCAGGTGGGACCATAAAGCCACTAAATCTTGGAAAGGTCGGGTGGGACCGTAAAGCCACTAGATATTGATAAGGTCGGGTGGGACCGTAAAGCCACTAAATCTAAGGAATTGCTTGGTGTTGGATGAATGACCTAGAAATGGTTCGACTGACTTATAATCGACTAGATCGATTGATCGATGATTCGATCTGAGAGTGACTTGATGTAATTCATTGCCTTGATTTGATGTTGTGAATTGAATGATTGAATAGCGATGGCCGTGAGTGGTCTTCTTGGTGTGTAATCGACCAGGTCGATTAGATCGATGCTTCGATCTATAATATGATTACTTAGGTGCCTGTATGATCTATGCTAATATGCAGGTGGAATCTGAGGCCAAGGTAATTCCTCTGACTCATGTTATGCATAGGCAGCCCTAAGGTGTATTAGTTTACTAATCGGGTCTTAGAGGGTAGAACTTGCTGAGACGTTATCTCAGTGGTTATTGAATAACCATTTCAGGACCTGGATGAGGAGCCTAAGGAGGAGAAATCTGATGAGGAGATCCCTGTTGAGGAACCTGAGGAGGAGTACGTGAAGGAGAACCCCGAGGATGATCCAGAGTAGGATCCCGATGACGATTGTTATAGAATCAATTTGAGTATAAACCAATCGTTTTAGTATGGCTTATATATGATTGCAATGGTGTGGTTTTCAGGTTCAGGTTTCTAGTCCTAGTTGTATATCCCATTGCTTTATTGTCTGGGATTTTTATAACTGCTTCCGCATGTGCTACTAAAAAGGACAGGGTCGGCGATATGTAGTCCTGGGGATATCGCATAATAAAATCGACCAAAAGCTAAGGGATGTGCGCGTGCCTGAGGATCGGGGCGTGACATCCTCATTTTGTGGTATCAGAGCAATGGTTAGGTAATGGAGTGATAAGGTGCGATGACCTATGGGATAGTAGTAGGAAAGGCCTTTAAATTCATGACTGGTGCATGTCTTTGATAGCTGATTAGTAGAATTGTTTGTCATGTGTGAATCGCTTGCTTTTAATCGTTGTGGATTCGGAGGCAGAGTGTTGACTCTGGCCAGCTTGAGGGTAAGAGTGCCACCGCAGGTTGGTACTAGTGTAGCAGAATTGATTGATCTTAAGCCCGATAAGATTGATTTGATGCAAGTGTTCCTTAGGATCTGGATGAGCCAGTAAGATTAGAATCAAGTTGTTATTGTTGCTACCTTTGTTGAAGTCCAACCTGGAAGGATAGTCAGGGAACCAATTTCGATATTGAGTTAAGATTCAGTGCAAGCAGATTGGGAATTCGGTCAGGGTAAAGACTGATGTTGAGAGAATAGTACTCTATTCCACCCAATATGAAAAGTGGCATAGTCAGGTCAGTAATCAGATTTATGGAACATGTTGTTCCATGGAAGACGATATGGATCAGTCTCGTGTATTCTGAGGGCAAGAAATTGTGGTAAGCGTCGCCAGCACAAACAGTGATTTATGGGTTGTCTACATGAATAGATGGAATCTCGACAATAGTTACTACTGTCATCGTTGATGGGATAGGTCAGGAGAAGTGTGCCATAGAAAGCACTGTGGAATTGCTGGGATAGGTCTCTGGTACAAGAAATAGTGCATCCTAGCACTTGACAAGAGGTAAAAGACTCACTGGGTAAGTGCCAAAAGTATGGAAGAAAGGCATGTATTAATCATGTGTTTGGGAATGGCTAAAACGTGCTACGATGGTAGCCAGCACGGCTATCAAGTGAAAAACTATCAGTGTGAGTCCAAGGGAGCATTGATACCGATACCGTAGATAAGACGCCATGAGGATGGCGATATGAACAGAAATGGAACCGACCTAGCATTAGACAGAGGAAGAATGTTTTGGGGGAAAATTCTATCAGAGTATCGTAGCAGAGTTTGGATGAATTTTGGGGAACTTTAGTTTATTGAAATAAGTGGAAGAAAGGGGAATCACTAGTTATTGTTGTTTGAATTGATAGAACCGAAGGTACGGATATGAAGATTGATGAATGAGGAATTCATACGTATTAGTGCATCGTTTTAAGGAACATCAGTTTCGTGGAAAGAGAAATGAAGATGGTTTATTGCAATCATGCATCAACCATAGTCAACTTAATTGGGTGACTTGTTATAAAGAGTGTTGATGTCTTCAAGGAGTGACTTGAGGACAGATTATCGTCAGTTGAGAATTAGAAATGAGGTTATACTCAAGACAACACTTCGCACTTGATTTAGCCCTTGTGAGAATAATATGAAGCTATTTGATTTGACGAATGCTCCAGTCATTGTCATAGATTTGACAAACTGAGTATTTAAAGAATATCTAGATCAATGGTGATCGTGTGGTGTAGCGACGTTCTAGGGTGTTCATTAAGTGATGAGGATCACGAGAGCCCCTAAGAATGGTCGTGTGGTTACAGGTAAGAGAATCTTCATGGACCAAGCCAAGATCAAATCAGTTGTTAGCGGATTGAGATTGACATCAGTGTCAGAGATCAGAAGCTGTGGGGATTGGACAGATTACTACAGAAGGTTTGTGAAAGAATTTTCAGTATCAGTATCATCGCAGGATTGACCTCTTGAGAAAAAAAAAGAAAAAAAAAAGAGAGAAATTCATTGGCATTGACAAATATGAGGATAATTTCCAGAGCTTAAAGGATGGGGTATGCATTGCTACAACATGAGAAGATTGTTGCATCATTGTTCCACCAGTTAAGACCCAATAAGTGGAATACGAAGCAGTGTCGTGAATTAGAATTTTGGCAGAACTATAATAGTGATATCGGGTATCACCTTGGAGGATCGAGATGAGTCATTGATGTGTGGAGCCGAGAGTCTTCAATTGTGCATATATATATATTGTGCTGATAAATTTTAATAAATATTGGTAAGTGTCAAAAAGTGTCAAGAAAAAAAGATCAGTGATTTTTCCTTTCACATAACTTGTTAGTAACTTACAACAGTTTTATTAAACCGCCAACTTTTTATTATAATGCTACTTACCAATTTTGTATTAACTTACCAAATTAGATTTGCATAACTTACGGCATCAAATTTACTAACTTTCATATGGAATCACCAACATAAATTAGAGTAACTTACCAACATTTGTCGTGTTAAATAATCATCTACTAAGTTTGGGTTACCAACTCTCACTTGAGTGACTTGTTCTTCTAATTTACTAACTTTTATTATTGAGTTACCAACTCTGACTTGAGTTACTTGCCAACTACTTTAAAAAAAAAGGGATAAGTGTATTAGAAGTCCTAAAACTTATCATGAAAATGCAATTGAGTCCTAAAACTTTCAAAAAGTGCAATTAAGTCATAAAACTTATCACGAAAGTTCAATCAAGTTCTAAAACTTTCAAAATGTTCAATAAAGTCCTAAAACTTGTCTTGAAAGTGCAACCGAGTCCTAAAACTTTCAAAAAGTGCAATCAATGGAAGGATTTAGATTGAATCATTTTAATAAGTTTTAGGACTTGATTGCATTTTTTGAAAGTTTTAGGACTTATTTGCACTTTTTGAAAGTTTTCGGATTTAATTGCATTTTCATAACAAATTTTAGAACTTCCAATGCACTTATCCCTTAAAAAAACTACTAATCTTTATTAGAGTGATCAATTTTTCTCTGATCAAGTAACTGACTAATTTTGGGTTATCTATTCCCATTTGAGTTACTTGCCAAGCTTAAGTTTCTTGCAATTATCAACTTCTCTTCGCTTTTTCCATTTTTTTTCTCTATTTTAACCAAATCTTAGATTTACCAACTCTTATATGAAATTACTAACTATAACTTAAGCCACTTAAAAATTTTCAGATATCACAAGATGAAGCATCTATAGGTATATATATAATCATGTGAGTAGATCATTTATAAACAATATCACTAATTAATTGTAAAATTTAGCTTCTTACACAAAATATGGATTCCACTCTACTTACCCATCTTTCAAATGCCAACCGGACAAGTTACTGGCATCGGAAAGAGCTTTCTCCCATCTCTTCAATGCCTTTGAATCCTTCCCTAACTTGGACTCATGCTCAACCATAGCTTTTTTGTACCTCTCTCTAGGTGTTCTTACTTCTCCAGGATCCACTTTATAGAACAAGGGAAAGACTATGAGATCTCTTTCTTCCTTGCAGTCCATGATTTTTGCCACCTCTTCCAAACACCACCGTGAGGAAGCGTAATTCTTGGAGAAGATGATGATTGCAATATGCGATTCCTTGATTGCCTTCATAAGTGTCAATGCTATTTGCTCTCCTTTCCTGAGCTCCTTGCTATCAACATAAGTGTAGAATCCATTGTGGTCAAGAGTTGTGTAGAGATGATTGAGAAAGCTATTTCGGACATCCTCACCTCTGAAACTCAAGAACACATGGTAAATTCTTTCAGGTTTCAATGAAGAAGCCATTAGATGGTGGAGTTCAACAATTGGCTATGAGTATTAGCTCAAGATTTGGCAAAGTATTTTCAGGTTGTTTGTTCACCGTTTAATCTTCTTGTTAATTTATACTCATACTAAACGACAGACATGCGCGAATTTTTTGGGTAGAACCAACAAAGAGTAATATTAGAACTTTGGAAAACAATGGTGCTTAAGGATGGACTAAGTTATATAATAGCTGTGACCACATGGAATTATTTCAGTGAATGTCGCATATGATGGCATTATTCGGATCGGCTTATTGACAAAAAGTTCATTCTATTTGATGTTGGAGCTATTGTAAAATTATTGATAAACTTTAATAGTCAACAAGCCATATGGCCGGCAAAAGTAGTGAGTATAATAGAAAGCTATGGTCCTAGTGGACTCAATTATAGCACGAAGTGGTAAACAATACTTTTACTTTTTAAAATTTTATGGCCAACGAGGGTTGCTGATGACCCTCACGGAACCTAAAGAAAGAAAGCAATATACAAAATAAAAATAAATATTCAAAATATTCAAAATATTTAAAAATTGATCACGTTAGTGTCTGCGAAGCCATGTCAAACGATTAGTGTCCACATCTAATTTCCAATGAAGTAAATCAGAATTAGCATTCAAGTAATCAATTTTACTCTGATGTGGCACTTAAGTAAGTGAAAAAAATTTGGCACTCAAATAAGTGTTATACGAAAGTTTAGACACTCCTATTGTTATACCAAAGTTTAGGCACTCCTATGTTTCTTACCCCTTGAAATGGCATTTCCAATGTCTGAGTAGTTGTTTTTTTTTTTTTTTTTGCTTCCTGGTTAAATAATATTTGAACACGTGATGAATCTAAGATATATAATTACACGTGCAATTAAGTATATCAGAAAAGAATAATATTTTATTAATAATAGTAGAACTTCGGAAAATCTTAGTGCGATAGGTGTAAATACATGCACTTATTTTCACTTAAGACCACGTACCCTGGCGTTATTTGGATTGCCTTATTGAAACAAGTTTCTTTGTCTAATGTTGAATTTTTTGTTAGATTGTTCATGCACCTGAGCGGTCAACATAAGATAAACTTTTAATTAATTAGCAGCTTCGAGGGAATGACTTTCATATGTTTAGTCTTCTTTTTTTCTTTTTTTGGTCGAAGACTTCATTTTTCTTTTCCTTAAATGGAAAATGAAGTTTTACCTTTCATTAGGTTAGCTTCAGTCATAGGCTAACTAGTAAGGCAAATTTTGACAATTTCCTAGAAAAGGCGTTCCCGGCCTTTGAGTAATTATTTCCTCTTTGCTAGTTAATAATTTAATGCATGGTCACAACTCACAAGACATATAATTATATATGCAAAATATAAGTACATCATAGCTAAGTGATATGATATGCCTTCAATAAGATGTGAAGGTCTATCATCTTATTTAGTTTTATGTGCGCAGACTCTTATATGGCGAATTTGTGGGTGAAGGTCAATGTACCTCGATAATCGTGGACCAGACACCAATCAATCACTTGGACTAATTATTTGTCCTTATGAAACGAAAGGTGCTATGAATCTGTTGTGGTACCATGTGCACGGACATCGTCGGTTTAATGGTTAAGGAATTTGGGTGTCCAACCCAATAATCTTTCTTTAATCAAAAGTCAATTTCTAATTAGCCTATTGAAGTGCGGCTATTTTATCAAAGTGCCCACCATTTTCTCAAAAGTGTGTCATGAACTTGGCTGACTTACTTGGCATCTTACTTGGCTGACTTCTGGTACGTCTATATGTCTCACGGTAGTCTATGCCGAGCACAGTTTTGTTTTGAGACGGCCTCTATGGACCAATCTCATCCAGCTCAGCTCTACTTTGACAAACACTCCCTGGATTCTAGCAGGTGATTTTAATGCTATTCGTGATCCGTCTGATAGAGTGGGAAGTTCTAATAGGTGGATCCTGGCTTTTGATGAGTTTCGTGATTGTCTCAACCAAGCCGGTCTTGATGATCTAAGGTATATTGGCCATAGATTCACTTGGGCCACTTCTAGGGGTCCTATTCGCAAACAAAGGAAAATAGACAGAGTGTTGGTAAACACTTGTTGGAATGCTCAATACTCCTTCTCTAAAGCGACTTTCATGGCTCCTGGCATCTCGGATCATTGCCCAATGGTTATGAAAATCATGTCTCCTCCTAGGACAAGCAAGCCTTTTAAGTTCTTCAATTACTGGACTACTCATCCAGACTTTTTCAACTTAGTGGCTCAAGTTTGGGATTCGCCTCTCAATGGCAATCCAATGTTCATCTTATGTTCCAAGCTTCGTCTTCTTAAATGCAGGTTGAAGCAACTCAATAAAGAATCATTCTCAGATATCTCCTCTCGAACGGTTGAGGCGAGGATTGATCTAAGGAATATCCAGGATGCTCTTCATAATGATCCACTCAATCTTCAGCTTGCCGAAGCCGAAAAGTTAAAGCTCCAGACCTTCTCGAAGCTGCGCCTTCAAGAGGAATCCTTTTATAGACAAAAGTCTCGGGTTCGTTGGCTAAAAGAAGGGGACCTTAATACAAAATTTTTTCACCATTCGGTGAATAGAAGACACCTTCGGAATAGGGTGCTATCTCTTATTGAAGGGGATAATATCATTTCGAATCCCATTGAAGTTCAAAGTCGCTTTGTCTCGCATTTTAGTGAATTACTGGCTGCCTCTCCTCTTCTTGGTCGGCCTGCATTAGATGAAGTCCATGCAGTCCTAAACCACACCTTAAATGAAGACCAGGTATGCTTTATTTCCAATCCTGTCTCCGAATTGGAAATCCGAGATACTCTTTTTTCACTTGCTATGGGCAAGTCCCCTGGTCCTGATGGATTTAATGTTGAGTTCTTCAAACATTCATGGGAGATTGTTGGCCCTTCGGTAATCTTGGCGGTTAAAGACTTTTTTGTTACTAGCAAACTGCTTCGCGAGATAAATGCAACCATCTTGGCCCTGGTTCCTAAAGTCCCTAACGCCTCTAATGTCAATGACTTTCGTCCCATTGCTTGTTGCAATACTGTGTACAAGTGTATTACCAAGATAATAGCCAATCAGATGTCCCATGTTCTGCCTTCTATTGTCAGTTTACCTCAAGGTGCTTTTGTCAAAGGTAGACATATTAGCGACAATATTTTGATTACTCAGGAACTTTTTCGGGACTTTCATCTTGTTCCATATCGGCCAAAGTGTGTTATAAAAGTTGATTTTCGCAAGGCTTATGATACGGTCAATTGGGACTTCATTGAATTGATCTTACAAGCTTTTGGTTTCCCGTTAGACTTTATTGCTCGCATAATGATCTGTATAAGTTCCCCCAAGTTTTCTGTTTCTATAAATGGGGACATCCATGGATTTTTCTCAAGTGGCAGGGGTATTTGTCAAGGGGACCCAATGTCACCTTACATCTTCACCCTTGTAATGGAAGTGTTTACGGGCTTATTGGAGATTCAAACAAGACATCCAGCCTTCGGTTTCTATTGGCGTTGTAAGTCTACTAGACTCTCACATCTCTTCTTTGCTGATGATGTTCTCCTATTTGCTGAAGCTAGCTTAGCCTCGATTGATCTTTTGAAATAAGGAATTGATAGATTCTCTGATATGAGTGGGCTAAAACCGAATCTAACTAAGAGTGAAGTATTTCTGTCTGGGGGCTCGCATACTCTCCATGATGAGATTTTAAGTCGGCTAGGTTATCAGAAAGGATCTCTACCATTTCACTACCTTGGTGTTCCGGTTATCTCTTCTAGATTGGAAAAGGCAGACTGTGTCTCTCTAGTCAATGCAATTACTGCTCGAGTTCAATCTTGGACACACATATTCCTCTCGCTTGCGGGTCGCGTGCAACTTATCAGGTCTGTTCTTCATTCCATCCAAGTTTTTTGGTCTAATGTTTTCGTCCTTCCCTGCTCGATTCTTAATCGTATTGAGCAAATTCTGCGTCAATTCCTTTGGAAAGGCCCGAGAATGGGGCCGGGTGGAGCTAAGGTATCTTGGAGTGATGTGTGTTTACCAAAGAAGGAAGGTGGCTTGGGTATTCGTACCCTTCGAGGAAGTAATACTGCCTCTATGCTCAAGTACATTTGGATTCTCTTTTCTGATAAGGAATCTCTTTGGTGCAAGTGGATACACTCCAACTTTTTAAAGCATAAGAATTTTTGGGTTGTCCAATGTCCTACTCAATGTTCATGGGCTTGGAGAAAGTTATTGGACCTCCGTGGTCACTTCCAACAATATTTTAAATGGATCATTGGTAATGGACAGTCGGTATCATTTTGGTTTGATCTTTGGCATCAAAAGGGACCGTTGTACAAGATCTTTTCGAACCAGCAAATTTATCGGACCGGTATCTCTCGCCTAGCCTCGGTGGCGGATGGCTTCACCACCCCTATGGGTTGGTTCGTTATAAATACCATGGCCAATTGGGATGATCCCCTCCCAGTGATAAATCAAGAAGATGATCGGATTCAATGGCTTGGCCGCCCGACAGGACGTTTCTCTACAGCCTCGGCTTGGGAGTTGATTCGCCCAAAGGGTAACTCGGTCCCTTGGTACTCCTTTATTTGGAGTCCTTCTCTTCCTCCGCGGTATCAGACACTTCTGTGGCTCATTACTCGCAACTGGCTGCCTACTCAGGTCTTACTTATTTCCTACGCTAGAATTGCAAATGCTAATTGCCCCTTCTGTTTATGTAGACCAGATTCTGTGAACCACTTATGTTTTGCCTGTCGAGTTTCTAGTAATCTCGTTTCCTTTTGGGTGGCCAAATTCAACTTATATTGGAGAAACAAGCCTTGGATGGATAATCTTGCATGGGCAACCAGGATGTTTGCAGATGATAGCTTCTTCGAATCTATGGCTCGCTTCAGCTTTGGCGCTCTTTGTTATATTATTTGGAAAGAGCGCAATAATATGTTATTTCGCAATCAGGCCCTCTTTATCCCGGCGATGAAGATGCACCTTCAAAAGGCTATTAAAGATAAGGCGTTGACCTTTAAACGTGCTCCGGACAACCACAAGAATAGAAGGCTACTACGGTGCTGGGATCTACATCCATCTATCTTTGATTAATGGAGGTTCTTTCTAGTGTTTGTTTGTTAGTCTTTTCTTTCTTGTCTTGTTCTTTTGGTAGTTCTTTCTTTCCTTGGGATCCCTTGGCACCCTTACACTCTCTTTGACGACTGTCTTCCTGAGTGTTTGTCCTGTCTGGTGCCGGTTATCCTTCCTTGTATTCTTTTGGCAAAATCAATATAATTCGTACCTTTACCAAAAAAAAAAAAAAAACTTGAGATTTTCTTAGACAACCCATGTGCATGGTAAGAGTGTGCACCAAATAGCCTTGGCCTCAACCGTCCATGAAAAAAACTGATTGGCCACGGAAGGAGAATTTTTGAATAAAGCCTGGTCAAATTAAATTGAAATTGAAAAAATATGAGTCCATTTAAGTAATATTAGTGTGGCTGCCGTTTAAGTAATATTATTGGGTGCCTAACCCAATAATCTTTCTTTAATCAAAATTCAATTTCAAATTAGCCTATGGAAGTGCGGCTATTTTATCAAAGTGCCCACCATTTTCTTAGTAGTGTGTCATGAACTTGAGTTTGTCTAAGACAACCCATGTGCATAGTAAGTGTGCACCAAGTAGCCCTGGCCCTGAACATCCGTGAAAAAAAAAAAAAGAAAAGAAAAAGAACCAATTGGCCATCAAAGATGAATTTTTTGAATAAAGCTTGGTCAAATTAAATTGAAATTGGAAAAATATGAGGCCATTTAAGTAATATTAGGGCGGCTGCCATTTAAGTAATATTATTGGGTGCACAACCCAATAATTTCTTTAATCAAAATTCAATTTCTGATTAGCCAATTGAAGTGCGGCTATTTTATCAAAGTGCCCGCTATTTTCTCAAAAGTGTGTCATGAACTTGAGATTGTCTTAGACGACCCACGTGCATGGTAAGAGTGTGCACCAAATAGCCCTGGCTTCGACCGTCCATGAAAAAAACTAATTGGCCACCGAAGGAGAATTTTTTGAATAAAATTGAAATTGAAAATATATTAGGCCATTTAAGTAATATTAGTGTGGCTGCCGTTTAAGTAATATTATCGAGTAAATAATATTATCGGGTGTCTAACCCAATCTTTCTTTAGTCAAAATTCAATTTCTAATTAGCCTATTGAAGTGCGGCTATTTTATCAAAGTGCCCGCCATTTTCTTAATAATGTGTCATGAACTTGAGTTTGTCTCAAACGACCAATGTGCATAGTAAGTGTGCACCAAGTAGCCCTGGCCCTAAACATCCGTGAAAAAAAAACAATCGGCTGTCGAAGATGAATTTTTTGAATAAATCCTGGTCATATTAAATTGAAATTGGAAAAATATGAGGCCATTTAAGTAATATTAGTCCGGCTGCCGTTTAAGTAATATTATTGTGTGTCCAACCCAATAATCTTTCTTTAATCAAAATTCAATTTCTAATTAGCCTATTAAAGTCCAGCTATCTTATCAAAGTGCTCGCCATTTTCTCAAAAGTGTGTCATGGACTTGAGTTTGTCTCAGACGACCCATGTGCATGGTCAATGTGTACCAAATAGCCCTGGCCTTGACTGTCCAAGAAAAAAATTGGTCTGCTATTGAAGGTGTATTTTTTGAATAAAGCCTGGTCAAATTAAATTGAAATTGAAAAAATATGAGGCCGTTTAAGTAATATTATTGGGTGTCCAATCCAATAATATTTCTTTAATCAAAAGTCAATTTCTTATTAGCTTATTGAAGAGTGGCTATTTTATCAAAGTGACCGCTATTTTCTCAAAAGTGTGTCATGAACTTGACTTTGTCTCAAAAGACCCTTGTGCATGGTAAGTGTGCACCAAATAGCCATGGTCCCAGTAGTCTATTGAATAAACTGGTCGGCCACCGAAGGTGCATTTTTTTTAGTAAAGCCCGGTCGAATTGGATAAAAATTGAAAAAATATGAGGCCATATAAGTAATATCAGTGATGATCTACCATATATAATCAATTTAGTCTCAGACTTATGATTCGCCAGAAATGACATTATGACAACGGGGAGCAACACAACATAATATCCTTAACCTCAAACTTCCCAGCAGTATCACAATTCAAAATAATCAATTCAAGCACTTTTTATAATTTTATTAAATCAATGTTTCGTGTCACCCGAACATAAGATTTCAAGCGGGCATCATGTACGTGTTGATGTAGTTCCCTTTAATTACCTTACAATTTTAGTTCTTGACGTGGATTTACTAATCAAATTAAACCTTTTGACGTGCTTAATTAAGTCATAATAATAGTTTGTCAACTCAAAAACTTCTCTTCAAACAGTCGGGACACGTTAATTAGAAAGGATTTTGGAAGAAAAAAATAAGAAACACGTTAATTACGTTAATGCGATCTTCTGGAATAGGAAATTGATTTAGTAGAGATCGACTGTAAGAGCCAGACTAATACTGTGATGATTTTGGTCTTTAACTGGCTACTGGGAGTAAGGGCGATACCTTGATTTAAAAATAAAGGAGGCTTCTTTCTCTCTTTGGAATTTGACTAATTCGACCTGCACTCTTTTCCTTCGTGTTTCTTTTTTATTTAAAAGGTAACGTTGATAGAAATATAGGACGTGACGCTAGGAGCACAAAGCAAAAAACTACATGGAAAATG
The DNA here is from genome assembly GCA_017140165.1 of Eucalyptus shirleyi. NCBI lineage: Eukaryota > Viridiplantae > Streptophyta > Magnoliopsida > Myrtales > Myrtaceae > Eucalyptus > Eucalyptus shirleyi. The sequence goes on from CM029450.1 coordinate 31,548,626, forward strand.
AAGCTTAGAAGATTATTCAGGCGCCAAAACCGCTTCATCCGTGCGTGGGCTTGCCTTGCACAGTCGTAGGGTCTTTTTCGATTTCTGGTGGGGTTGCTTGACCAGGTTAGGACCCTTTCCAGACCGGGCATTAAAAACTCAGCAAATTAATCCTTTGAAAGTGCAACTGAAAGCTCTATTTCGATTTTATTATACATTAATAAATGAAAATCCATATTAAATGCTTAATTGGAGATGAAGGCTCTGATTTATGAGCGAGATAGATCAATAACAAAAAACCTCGTGAAAAAGTCCATAGCCGGTCAAATGCATTCTTGAATAAATGCATAATAACTTTGAAATTACACTCACTTATGCCGGATACCCGGAGTGCCAAACTTGGCATAGTGCCAAAGGTTAGAATAGTGACGCTTAAATGCCAAAATCAAAGAAAAAATGGATTACTTAAGTGGCCAAAATGCTAACGTAGCAATTTTCTAGCGAGACAAGTGCAAAACGATAACATTTTGCATACTGACGTAACTAGACAAGTGCAAAAACGACGCCATTTTACTAGTGATATGGATAAATAATTAATATAAAAATTAATTAAATTTAATTTAATACTAAATTTATTTTTATTGAAAAAAAGAAAAGAGAGATGGAGATTGCAGGTGACGAGGGCTGAGCCCTCATTGCTGCCTCCCCGTCTTTGCCAGGAAGGGCCAGCAACGGTGGGAGAAGGGCTAGCTAGGGTACCAAGCCCTACGTAGGGTACAGTGACCCTAGTTGGCGGTGACTCTTGGCTTGGCTAGGAGAGGGCTAGCAAACCTCGCCGAATCTAGGGCTCGACAGCAGCCCTTGGCCCGGCTGAGCGAGGGCTAACAAACCTCGCCAGATTTAGAGAAGGGCCGCAACTCTCGCCTCAGATCTAGACAAGGACTCGCAGGCCCTCGTTGCCGGTTAGCCAAGATCGCCGATCCTTCCCTTGCCATTGTTGGCCCTTCTTGACTATAGTGGGGAGGTGGCGGAGAGGGAGCCCTCGCCTTCTGCTTTCTCTTTTTTTTTTTAATAAAAATTATTAAATATATATTAAATTATTATTTAAATAAAATATTTTAATTTAATATATTAAAATTCAAAAAAAAAAGACAAAACGACGTCATTTTGATTTATCATCGCTGACTTGGCTTTTTGGCTGCCACATAGGAGAGTTATATTATTAAAAAATTACCATGTAGGATTTCCAGCCATTTTTGTTGGACTTGGCACTCAAGTATACTATTTTTGGAAAAAAAAAAAAAAAGTGGCACTTAAGTATCACTTAGTAACTTTTGATATTTAAGTGTCTCATTTGCCAAGTTTTAGCACTCCAAGTGTACTTATGCCTTGGAAATACCATCACAAAGCTTACTCATACATCTAATAGCCAAACAATGGTCCAATTATTAGGACTGGTCCAATTATTAGGACTTCGTACCATTAACACTTGATCCTGTCTAACCCTACAAACCCGAAACACCCAAAACTCGATTCAGGTGCCCTAGATGGATTTCATTTTAAATTAAAGCTGTCAAATGACTGAAATTGCTGTTGGGTAGCATGGTAATGAAGCCGATTTGGACATATAATTAGAAGTCAACATCCAATTTGAAGCTTGTTTACTCAGTCATAAGGTAATTATTCCGAAAATTTATAAAACTTCTAGATCGAGATTCTCACGACCTAGTTTATATCATGACTTGAAATTCACAGAGTAGAACTAATATACATTGTAGAATATAACCCCTGAACTAATTTTGAGCATTAATAAGTGAAATTGTCGAATTGCACCACATGATTTTCGGTTGTCTTATTTATACCAAAATCTTCAAGTTAGAAATTCTTGATGCATAGATTGTATTAGGGCATGGAATTCATTGAGTATAAGAATCATTGCATGGGTAAAAAAGCCATGAAATGTGTGTGGATAAATGTTTGTTGCAATGAGGAAAATGAAATGCTTTTTTTTTTTCCTATTTAAGTGGGAACTTGCTAGAATTGTGGAATTGAAGCCAAGTGGATTGTTTTATGATTGAAAATGAGGTTGGGATAGAAGTAGCTCACCACCAAGAGTTAAAGGAACAATCCACCAACCAAGGATAAGAACTTAAGGCTCACCACCACACAAATGGATAAATAACCGAATTTTGCAAGAAATTACTCACTTCAAGAGGAAATATCATGTATTGCAAATTAGGTCTACCTTACATACAAAATTACATCTCTATTTATAGCCATACATAATCGACGAATCCATAATTAATGCTAGGACATAGTATCCTCAAATGGCGTCAAGTATAAAACCACTTTTGTAAATATTTTTTTTTATTACCGACTATATATGCCGTAATTTATTAAAAGAAAAATACTAAAAATGCATACCAACACATTGTCCCTCATTTCAAGCTTACCTTCAATTCCTCCGACTTCATCTTATCACAACCTGTAGGGTCACAACTTGTAGCATTACCCATTGCTTCACACTTTCATCCAAAAACCTCTACACCTCCTCCATGACGCCAGTCGTTCTGCAGCATCATGCAATTCATGAAAAGCATTATTACTTGATTTTGCTAGAGATATGAATCAAACCATTCACCGATCAACCATGAGATCAGAGATTCCCCTTCCATCTCGTCTTCATTTATTATGAATCTTCATCAATCCATCGTGACAACAATCGAGTTGATTTTTGCCCCATTTAATAGAGGTTTAGAGAAATATTGAACTCTTCAAATGCGTCCGGTGACCATTCTCCGTTTTCGAGAACGGTTTCTATTTTGTTCCCTAAATAAGTTTATGAGCATTTGAACACATTTGGTAACTACACAAAATTTTTATTTTCAAAATTTAAAAAAAAAAATGAACGCGTGTGGAAAAATCCTCAAACTTTTTATGACTTAGAATTTGAGAGTTTTTTTTTTCTTTCTATCTTCTCTTCTTCTTCGTCCTCTAGCTGGTCATTGAGCCTCGGGAGACCTCGTCGGCCCTTGGGAGGTCAACCTTGCCAGTCATGACAAGGGCTTGGCAAGGCTCCAACAAGGTCGCCAGCCATCGCCATACTCGAGGACCGATTAAAGGAGGAAAAAAGAAGAAAATAAAATAAAATACAATATCTTGATTTAAAAATTATTCCCAAGAACAAAGAAGTAACTTTTTTCGACTTATTACTTTTGTTCCAAATCTATTCCATAATCACTAATCTATTCCCATCGAATAAAAAATTAACTAACATTACCAAATGATTTTTTTTTCTTTTTATTCAAGCAGACAAAAGAATATAAATAGTCAAGAATTAACCGATTACTAAACAAGGCCTCCATTTTCTTCCAACTTCAACTCACCCTCTAATGTGAAATGTAGGAGCATAGGAAGCATGGAATTTGTCCTCCGATCCCTCAGCACTTCTTGGCATCACAATCTTCGCTGAATAAGATCTAACCCTTTCCTCCGCATCACTTGTTTCCCTTTTCAACGCTTCAACACTCTATTCAAGAGTCCCAGCTTTGGGTCCTGCTTTTGTGGACTTCGATACTCTAGGGAATTCCTGATGCGATCAATTCAAATGACATGACAACTTAGTTTCATGAATTGATTGAAGATTTCTTGCTCCATTCCCTTCAACACCTTAAATGAGTCCAAAGTAAGAGAGAAGGGTGGAAACATTACGGATCTGTTGCAGAGAGATGGTTAGTATTGCGGGTTTGAAAAGTGGATAGCTATTTCAGTTATGTATTAGTTACATGTATTCATTTACTTTGCAAGAATGACTAAAAAAAACAGCTAAAAAAGGTATGAAAATATTATTTACATGAAAATTGAAATTATTCCCAATGAGTCGTGGGGAAAAATGTCTTATTCAGTAGCAATAAAAAGGCTCTGCACAAACTGTATGGGCACCCCATTCACCTGTTACTACCAGAAACTTTGCCGGGAGTGCAGGAGATAACTAAATATATTAGCCTCATTCTTGACTAAGAGGGTATCTCTTCATACAGCTATTTGCAAGGGGAGTCAAGTAGTCATGTATTGTAACTAATGTAACAAACTAGCATTTAAAATTGTTAATGGTCATTAATACGGATGTTAAGTTGCATTATAGATGCCTAGAAAATGTCAATAAATCGTTTAAGATTTTATACTTATAGATGTAATATTAACTCTATTCTTCCCAACACACGTAGCTCAGACAACGCCCTCATTAACGGAAGGATCATCATATTCAAGTTTTAGGTCCCACTCCATTAACGTACTATTGAGACTCCTATTCCTTTAAAAATTGAAGTAATTAACTTTTAAGTTCTTTTGACAAAAAAAAAAAAAAAAAGTCCTAAGAAAACTAGTTACAAGAATCGTCTCCTAATGACAATCTTCTACATGTACTTCAAAAAGCTGCTTACATGCTTCTCTTTCTATTTCTTGCAGAGCAAAGGCCACGAATCAAAATAGCCAAATCACTCTCTAGTGAAACCTCTTTTATCATTTCCACACCGCAAAAAACACAGGATATGTCTATATGACTATCTTGTGAAGCCTTCATTGAAAAAGTAACCTTTGTAATCTATGAACCATGTGAGAGGGAATAAAGACATTGCACAGCCATATATGTATGCTATGTTATAAAAATCTAATGCAAGCTAGCAAGTGATGAATCTGAAGAAAGCTTTATTGCAAATCAGATCACAAAGTGACATGACTCTAAAGAATAACGAGTTTAGATCTCTTGGATATCTATCATATTCACATGTAAACAAATGATAGAGCTCCGTCTTACCCAACATATGAGAACATACTTTCCAGTAGTCAGAAAATCGCAACATTCCTGACCAGATGTCAACAGAGTCAGTTCTTCAACATTTATACCTCTAACCTCGAAAGAGAACTAGTTCTTCAAATAAGGCCAGAATGAAGTCATGCTTTCTAAACATAACGGCAAGATAAAAAGTAACTTAAGGGCGAGGAGAGTCAGCATTTTGTTGACCAAGTAAAGCAGGAGGAGAAAAAATCTAACACAGTTTATGTAGACATTTTGGGAGACAACTCTCCAGTCTCGACATAATGTGCAAGTTTAAGGAGACCAAAGAACATAGAATAGTCCAACAAAAATCCATAATCTTTTCTCTTAAAGCACACATATCTTCAAATGAAATGCCAAGTGTAACTTACATTTGTGAAAAGTGTTAAACTTGGTAAGCACAACCCAAAACCTACAACAAGCAAACTAACTTCAAGTAAGCATTGTCATGAATATAAATTAAAATGCACTCTAAGATCCAGCTTTCATCATTAGAAAAAAGGAATCCTAAAAGGAAGTGCCACAATATTACTGTCAGAGATACTGTGAAATTCATCTTCAACATAAATCCATTGTGGTCAGTAAGACTCAGGCAATTGGGCGCCCGAGCCAAATATTAGGAAGACGTGAGAAAATAGATGGCACAAGAGTTATGGACTTCAACCCCACACAACACAAAAAAAATCCACCAGAAAAGCAAAAGAACTCTTAGGGAGACAGACCTCTTCGGATACTGAAAACTGCAAAATGAAGAGTTGACTAAGAATCACTATTAAAAGAAATATTTTCCACTTCTTGTGCAATACATAAGCATAAATCAATAACTGATCAATGGTGGTAGAACACTGAGATATTATTGTGTTCTTATGACAACCAATTTCTATTACTAACATCTGTTCAACTTGGACAACACAAACAACATGAGAATACTAATTTTGGCACCACAAATAAAGTAATCTCACTCAGCACTGTCGATTTGTTGAAGAGATCCAGCAAAATTGTAAGAGAACATTAGGTGAAGTCGAACTTCATCCAGAGATGAAGAAGCTTTTGTTGCATCTCATGGACCTGATGAAGAGACAGAAAGGCTTTTAAGAATGTAATAGACGACAAGAATTGATGGGACTTTTCAAAAAAGGACCAACTTTCAATTCCAAATCACAAAAAAGGAGGTAGGGAAGGTACCTTTCTTTTGTTTGGGGGGGCTTCTTTTCTTTTACCAAGCGGTACTTACTTCTGTAAGGCAGGTTTCTTTTATTTTACCAAGCAGTACTTCCTTCTCTCTAAATGCCACAATTTCTACTTCTCTGCGAGAGATATGGAAAGTAGCTATTTCCAAGGCTCTGGGTTCTCACTTAATTTAATTCTGCAGAAGGGATATCTTACTTGTGAATAGCTTCCTTTTTTTATGGTGGGATCAAAGCCATAAGGAAAGTGATAATACTCAATTCTCAACAGAAATCCCTGCATGGAGCCAGTGGATGGCAATGTCATCCAATGCAAGATTTCCTCCCAAGTCTCCAACTTTTTCACATGCCCAACTCATACAGCTGAGAAATACTTGAACTCCCTTGGCCTCCTAGACAAAACCAAAGCTGATAAAAAAAAAGCCATGGATTCCACATGAATTCATTGTCTATCACATCATAAAAGCAAGCCCATATTAAATAGTGCTTGTGTTAGCTAATCCACTCTCATCAATGCTTAACATAATGAGCAAATTCAGGATCTTTACAGGTTCATGACAGGAGAAACAAACTTATGCCCTCACTACCAATAATCCCCACAAGAGCATATGCCACTCCTGAAGTGATGAAAGCGGCTGGAATCTCTCACAACAATCTCACGATCAACAATCTTTGCACTCAGTTTAATTGCAGAATGACAATCCCCACAAATGCGAAGATTCTTCATTACAGTTATCGTACTACCCTCGACAGTAGTAATCAATGCAAATGCAATAGCAAGCCTTTCACTATGGTAAAATAATAACTCTTCCTTCTATTCATCTTCCACGTCATGGAGAGAGAACCTCTTATCTGGAAGATAACCCAATTCCTTCAACTTCATATTCAACCAATCTAGCTTCCAATATATGTTCTCACTCAAAGAGTGGGATTTATCCCCGGAAAGAAATAAATGCTTTTGCCCCTTTATAGTAACCCAACTTCTACCTGGTTGCTTCACAATCCCTTTATCCCTCATAGTCACTCTTAATCGCGAGACATCACCCCATCTATTAGCAGAAGCATAGAAGTTGGACAGTAAAACATAAGCAGCACTACAATGTGGTTCTAGGCCAAGAATATAGTTTGCAGCTTTTTCTGCCAAAGCTAGGTTAGAATGCATCCTGCAAGAACTAAGCAAAGCAAGCCACACTATGGAGTTAGTTTTAAGGGGCATGTTTCTTACAAAATCCTCTGCTTCCTCTAGCTTCCCACATCGTCCTAGCACATCCACCATACATGCATAATGCTCATGTTTCAATTCGATAGAAGTGTTCTCACTAAAATATCTGAACAAGCATCTCCCCTTTTGTAACATCCCAGAATGACGACACGAAGAAAGCAGTCCCGTGAGTGTGATCTCATCTGGTTGTACCAGTCTGCGTATCATTTGGCTAAACAACTCCATAGCCCACATCCCTCGGCCATGTTGTGCACACCCGCAAATAATGGCATTCCAAGTGACGATGTTCTTCTCCTTGAGTCTTTTGAACACTACAACAGCATCATCAACAGCCCCACACTTACTATACATGACTACAAGAGAATTGCCAACAAATACATCACTTCCCAATTGCAGCTTTACAGCAGAAGCATGGACCTCCTTACCTTGATCTAGAGACTCTAAACTACAGCAAGAATTTAGAGCGCTTACAAATGAAGATTGATTAGGAAGAACACTTGTTCTCATCATGTCATTGAACACCTTCAGGCCATCTTCATGCCTACCATTCAAGCCATAACCAGTTAGAAGAGCCGTGCATATGACCACATTCCTATGCACTGCTTCATAGAAGACTTGGGTTGCTTTCTCAATTCGCTTGCAGTTAGCATAGAACGTGATAATAGAAGCACATACAAATACACTAAGGCAGAATCCTGACTTGAGAACGTGACCATGAATCTGCATGCCAAGAGGAAAAGACAACACATTTGCACAGGCACTCAATGCACACGTCAAAGTACTCGAATTGGGCACAACATCAGACTTGAACATTCTCTCAAATACATTTAAAGCTTCTTCACTCTTACCGTTTTGGTCAAGCCCGCCAATCATCGAAGTCCATGAGATCACATTTCGGGAAGGCATTTGCTCAAACAATTTCACAGCATTGTCCACTCTGGCATTCTCACAATACCCATGAATCATTGCATTCCATGCAGCAAGATCTCTTATGGGCATCTGCTTGAAAAATACCTCTGCCCGCTCAACCTGTCCAAATCGAAAGAACCCATTTATCATCGTTGTCCACGAAACAACACTTGGTTCAGGCATTTCATCAAAAAGCTCTTCCGCTGTCGTCAAGTCCACACAGTCCAGGCAGCCTTTGATCATCGTGTTCCAGCAAACTGCATCTCTCACGGGCATTTCGTAGAACAGTTTCAGGGCGTCATCAAGGCGGCCATTTCGCAAGCGACCCACGATCATCTTTGTAAATGAACGAACATCTGGGCATTGAAATTTGTCCAGAACCTCCCGAGTTTCAACTGGGTCATCACAGGTCACATGACTCGCACATCTGAAGAAGCGCTTGGACAGATGGGTGCAGGTTTCGGATGAACTGAACCATGAAGAAGGGAATGAACGTGTGCAAGAGCATCTGAGATTTGGGAAAACAGCGTGAAATCTCATCATGACGACAGGCTCCTCTGCTCCTGTTGTCCCCGTGGGCAGGACACGCAGGACGTTATCTGCTTTCTTCCTGCCGCAATAACGTTCCCATCCTCAACAATCACACAGCTGTTCAATCAAAGAGTCCAATCTGAGATCATTCACTAATTAAGACTGAAATACTAATCATCTTAATTAAAAAATAAAGTAACATATATGCAATGCACCTGGTTACTGAAAACCAGTGTCTTACCCAACTGGAACTTCAAGGCTGTCCAACGCAAGCTTCGCCTTATATAAGAAAGGAAATAGATCTTGTTACTTGTTGGGAGAAAAAATATGAGAATAAGAGTCAAAATTCTCTCACGCATGCATGCATAAAGGCAAATTCAAGAGGAAATCAGCATCACGTTGCCAGCAGTAAAAATGTTTCAGTATCATTGTGCAGCTACAGATGGAACAAATGCATGTCTCACCACATACTCATCCTGCAATACAGATGCAAATCCCACCTAACAGTCAAACCGATACGGCTCTAACAACAGCACAGCAAAAATGAGAAATAATTTGAGAAACTACATGTTGCTCAGTTCAGTGTATCTTATCATGGGTACCTCAGAGGCTTTTCTTTCGTTAATGAGGTTTCACTCAAACATTCAATAAGCTTCCTGGCGTTTTAGCTTATGGGTCATTTTCCTTTACAAATGCTATGGCATATAAGGATGAAGAGAGATCCCTGTTGTGAAGCCCTCGCAGATCAGAATTGACAATCAGCATCTTGGGATTTTGTCTCTATTCCACTGAATAACTTATGTAAACTCTGTGTTTCTCGTGATTTTTTTCTTTTTCCATATCCACACCACAGTGCCAAAGAAAATAACCACACAACCAATTATCCATGGGTACAATCGATGTTGACATCATTCTCATGCACCAAGTAAATTTGGTTTTAAATTTTCCCTAGGTGCTAAAGTCAAAAGGTGGTAAAAGGATTGCACCGTCAAGCAAACACCTTTCCTGGTGGCTTGCCATCTCATTGCATCTTCTTCATTCCTCTCTGGTTTTGCCTCTTCAAAAGCCTTATGAAACTTAACACAGAGTTCCATCCCAGTGATCAAAGCTTTTGACAATTTAATTGTCCTGGCAAACCTATCACCCGCTGCCCATCTTTATAATAGGCACATACTACACATCCACATTTCCTAGACAACTCAAAAGCACCCAAATCCATCCCTCCCTCCCTCTCAACCTACAGCACCCGGATTGACTCCGTTTTTTGCCTGAAAAGGGGACTAAACCACCCCATGTACACCCAACTCCCCTTTGTTGCACTCAGCCTTGCTTGTTTTTCCTTTAAACCTAGACTTCACCTACTTATTTCAATAAATTACCACCTAGGAAAAGAGAGAAAGAAAACCTATACCTTCTAGGGATTGTTGCTGATTTTGCTGCATGTAATGTCAATTACCAATAGATGCACTACCAAACATCCACAGACAACACTTACAAAGAAACACTCATTCAACATCTCTTGTCCAAATTCAACTTCAAGTTCCCACGCAATTATAGCACCAAAGGAATCAGGCTCAAACTTCAGCTCAAGTATTTCATCAACTTAATACAATCAGCCGTGCCAGGCGTTACCTGATCTATAGCAAGCTGCATAAAACCCAGAACCTCAGAAGAGAATCGTTCACCCGAAGCTATGTTATCAGTTTCCATGGCTTCGGTCAGTGGTGGTAGTCTGCTGCCTCCACTCGCCAGTCTCCGCCACCTTCAGTTTGCTAGGCTGTTTTACGAAGAACTTCCTCTGTTTGTCGGCTCCATTGGCAAGTGGCAATCATCCACTCGTCAAGATTCGCTGGTGTCAGATGAAAGATGAGCAAATGAGATATTGAAAATGGCGTCAATGGAGTTCAAAGTTTGTCTACGGTGAAGATAAGGAAGGAGCTTAGGAGCTATCTAAGAAAGAAGGTGGAGAGAAAGAATTAAAACAAAGAAAAAGAATGATAGAAGAAAGAATAACAGAAATTTATTTTAGGATACATGTAGTTAACCTGGTTTAAGAGGAATTAATGAAAAGAAAAAAAGAAAAAAGGTTAAAGGGGATGCACGCGTGCATAATTAGGTGGTTATGCATCGATGCAGATTAGTATTTATTTATAAAGTATGTGGTCCTTAAAGACCAATTATATTTCTACTATGATCAAAGGTAGTTTGTAAAGATGAAACTCATTTTTGACTTAGGCTCTATTTATTTGAAGGAAAATATTTTGCCAGAAAACTTCTATTTCCATTTTTTAGTGTTTGGTGTGGGAAAATAAGCTGGTCAAAGAAAAATGACTTTGGTCGACCAGAAAATACCAAGTTTAAAGATAAGGAAAATGACTTCCTAATTTTAAATGTGGAAGTACTTTTCCCAAAAACTATGGAGCACTATCCATACCCAAGTGTTTTGACAGATGACCAAGTAAAAAAAGGATTTTATTTGGAGCATGCATGTTCACCAGGAGACCACAGAATTCTCCAGACAAAACTAGCATAAACTGCCCATATGGGAAAATCGTGTTTCAATTGAGTCTAATTGATGCACCAACCAAGCAGTACCTCACCACAGACCAGTACAAAATTCCATCATGGACTCAGAGGTCCGCAGCCTGACAAGCCCTCTCCCCAATTGAGTTCAGACCAAGAGTAAAGCAGGACAAGTGCAGGTACAGAATCTGTACTTCTGTGCTCGTTTAAGGTCCTCTCTACATCATCTCTAATATACCGTTGTCATCTCTAGTATACATTCGCAAAAGATGCTTATCCGGTGAGATGTTCAACACAATTTTCCCTGGGCAATTTTAACGAAGACCTGGTGGGCTAATCCTGGCAATGATAAACATAAATTTCATGTCTCACTACACCGGTTTCTTCCTGCAGGAATGATGTTCGCATCCTCAACAATCACACAGCTGTTCAATCAAACTATAACATAAACAAATTTGAGATCATTCACTAATGAAGACTGAAATACTAATCATCTTAATAGAAAATAAACAACATATCTGAAATGCAACCAGTTCCCAAAACCAGTTTCTTACATGACAGGAACTTCAACGCTGTGCTTTATACAAAACAGGCAAATAGGTCTCGTTTCTCGTTAGGAGAAAAAATTATGAGGACAATAGGTAACTCAGGAAGAAATCAGCATCAAGTTGCCAACAGTAGAAATATTTCAGTATCGATATGCAGCTACTAAAGGAATGAATCCATAGCTTGCAGCTATAAGATCAAGATCTTGCAGGTCCAGTAACACAAACATATTTCTACTGTTTGAGTGCCGATCCCTCTCGTCAGTGGCCATCGTCATCGAACGCAGCAAAGAAACATGCCAATACAAAGGAGAGACGGACAGAACGGTACACGTTCAGAATCAATGCACTAAGAAAAGGATGGGTCAACGAAATCGCGATCTATTCAATGTCTGCGACTTAGAGGCATATTATCAAACGTCTGGTGGTCAACAAAATAGTGAAGTAAAATTACGCTGTCTCGGGCTCGAATTCGCGGCCTGATTCGAAGTAAGATCGACTAGCAACATGCGGAAAGTAGCTTGATCGTCTTCAGCCCCCTCAGCCGATTCTCATTTATCTTGTTGAACCGAAATCCGTTAATCTCTCAGTGAAGTGACGTGCTTCCTCCCATGCCGTTACAGAGAGTCTCTCGTCTCCAGCTAGGCACCATCTTCTAGAACCTTCTTTGAGGTTTTGCTTCCGTCACCTGACCCTTCTATTCATCCGTATTATCTCTCTTTTTAATTAATAAAATTCCTCATCTCATCCTCCATTATCGTATAAAAAATACATTTGATCTAATATGACTTCTGAGTTTCATAGATAATTGTTGTGTACGTATGCCTGGCTTTTAAGTCAAACCAGAGGCCCTCTTGATTTCCCCTAAAAACATTAAAGAAAAATTATTTGCGTTTCACTATAAAAAGAAAAAAGGGAAATTCGCCTTCACCTAAAGCCAAAACACTGGCGTCGGCCATTGTCAATTAGGAGGGTGCACTAACGGATAAAATAAAAATCACGTGGACTATTTCCCTACTGAATCATGATTGTTATGGCAAAATCAATTATTTGGTTCTTGATATCTTAGGTCCCTCGGATAGTAAATGCTTTGCTATTAAATAAATGATGTAGTGGTATGATCGAGGGACAACGCAATGACTTCCTAACTAGTTTTGAAAGCAAGGTCTTGAGCTAATTATGCATGCTTCTCCCGTGCCGTCTAAACCTTCGGGATGGCAGATATGCCTTCTATAGATGAGAACACTTTTCGAAATAAATTCCAACAAAAAATATTCAACTGATGGAAAGAATTTTTGATAGTAAATGAATAGAAAACCTATGTTCCAAACACTAATTATAGATTTCTTGGTCCTAAGTTATAAACGAAATTGATGAGACTATACCATTTGAAAGTAATGTTTTAATATCAGGTTGCCAATGAGTAAGATCCGCATTGGAGAAAACATGGATGCACCCCTGAAATAATAATATTAAAAAATCAATTACAAATTTTTTGACACGCATTCTTAAATATAAAGATAGATACATGTCCTAATGATACCTTTTCTTATGAGTAGCTTTCATTGGACCTCGAAGATGGTTGGGTATTGTTTACATAAAAAATAATCAAGTCATGGATACAAACAAGCACACGCTTGACGCATGAGCACAAACAGCCATGTGGAAAACAAGTTAATATTATTACGTACGAAACATCTTGTTGGTGACTGCCAGAGTTAATATTTGGTGGTCGACACTGACTCACATTGATGGCACATCTTCAGTTGTCAATATACGATAACGAAAAACCAAGTTACGAATATCGGCAATGAATACTGATGAATAAAGAGCAACGCACCATTAGAATTCTTCATAGGTTTGAAAAGCATAGGAATATGGTAACTAAGTCGAGTTGAGAGATTAGATCGACTGATAGGTCTTCGACTGAGAAGCGTTAAAGCGCAATTGCAGGATTCACAATCGACAAAGCAGTTAAATATTGAAGTGAGCATGTTGTTTTGGAGGGAACGGCGGCTACTTTCGAAACAAGATCATAAAGTGAGGAGTAGGCATCTTAAAAGGGGATAATTATCTAAAAGTCAGGAGATCATGGAGGCGTGAATGCAAGACTCTTGGAAATAAAGCAAGGTGAAGGTAACCAGTGGAAATCGTTCGAGGGAAATGGAACTGTTGGAGAACCTATTAAGGGCAGTTATCCCATAGCCATTGTAAATATCATCGGACATCAATTACTATCTTTTCAACATCTTTACTTTCCTATACTGTACTATACTTTCTTAGTTATAATTTTCACATTCATATATATCATTGATTAAATTCAGCACATATTTTCTTAGTTCTAATTTTCACATTCATATCATTGATTAAATTCAGCACATATTTCTATTTTAGGTATTGTGTGATCAATTAAATTCCAGCATAATTTGTTAACATCTAGTTACCACAACGAGTTTGTATTTTTTGAATCATGTCGTCAATTGAATTCTGGTACGGGTCATGTTTGTGCAAACCTATTCAATATAAAGTGGTGAGTTGTTGGTTCTTAATTGCCTGTGATTTTCCTATTGGGATTTGATGCAAGACCCTGCTTTCCTTTCAATTAAAAGTCGAAGTTCAATTTTCAGTGAAAGATTTTTTGTCGCAGGAGAAATTCTGGCAAAACGGGTATAAGGATTCTAAGAACACTCAAGATGGATGCATGTTACCACGGCTCTAGCATATGCTTCTATGTTCCTTAAATTATCTTCAAGATCACAGTGCATAAATTAACTTTATGATGAAACAAATATATGTAATTAATTTTAAAGTACAATACGTTCAGCGATTAACAACCTCAAATAAAATACATGCGAAATACATGATTGGAAAAGAAGGCCATTCTCTCTCTCTTTTTTCCCCTTCCTTTTTTCATTTTTTTCCTTTTCTCTTGCTACATTTTTTTTTTTTCCTTTTCAATTTAAAAGAAGGAACTCTTTTGATACTTGGCTATTGGTTTCGTAATGGTTTTTCTTTTCTATTTTAAGTTTTTTTTTTGAAAAAAAGAAAGATCTGACTTCCAAAGATTGCAAAGATTCTAATTCAAGTTTGGAAATTGTAGGAAATTTAAGAATCATAGTTTGAAGGGTTAGAGATTCGTAATACTTTTGAATTATTATTTTATTTTTAACTATAACCCTAAATGGTTTAAATGGGTAAATAAGCAAATATATTAGACTCATATCTAACTTGACCTAATCTATCGATTTGCCACCTACTCTTCATCATATCAAGTGCATATTATAGAACCGGTCGGTCAAGTATTATCGAGTGATGGATGATATAAGCTAATAGTCATATCAAAAGTTCATACAATCCCAAAGGGACAAAACCAAGTCTGTGCAGAACAATAGATGTATTAAAGCCTACGCAATGATGAAACGGAAAAACCAAGTTCGATGTCACAAAATTCCCCTGACAAATTTATAGTTAAAGAGTCATTTTAATATCAACACACTTCTATACAAACACCGATCGTATGGGCATCACATTTCTGTATAGAAGTAAAAGTTGGAAAATACTAATTAGCCTATTGAAGTGCGGCCGTTTTATCAAAGGTGCCCGCCATTTTCTTAGTGTGTTGTGAACTTGAGTTCATCTCAAATGATCCATGAGCATGGTAAGTGTGCACCAAATAGTCCTAGCCCCGACCATCCATGAAAAAACTAGTTGGCCATCGAACACGCTTGTTTTGAATAGAGCTTGGTCAAATAAAATTAAAATTGAAAAGATATGAGGCCATTTAGGTGATATTAGTGAAGATTTACTATATATAATCAATTCAAGCTCAAACTTATAATTCCCAAAAAAAAAAAAAATGATATTATGAACTCGCGGACAATGGGGGAGGAGTACAACATAACATCCTTAACTTCATACTTCCCGATAGTATCACAATTCAATAAAATCAATTCAAGCTCTTTTTATAATTTTATTAAATTAATGTTTCGCATCACTTGAATATAGAATTTCAAGCAGGCACCATATACGTGGTGATGTAGTTCCGTTTAATTACCTTCCAATTTAAGTTCTTGATTTGGATTCACTAATCGAATTAAACCTTTTGACATGCTTAATTAAGTCATAACAATAGTTTGTCGACTAAAAAAATTCCCTTCGAACAGACACATTGATTAGAATGGATTTTAGGAGAGAAAAATAAGAAATATGTTAATTACCTTAATGCAATATTTTAGTATAGGAGATTGATATATAAAATAAGAAACATGTTATTTACCATGAATTGGGTAACTAAAATCCCGTATCAATATATAAAATATGGAACCAAAAGAATCGAATTCCCCAACTCGCTCATAAATCGTGAATTACATGCACTATCCATGTAATTACATCGAGAAATTCATGTGAATTCTGAACCCATATATAGCTGCTCTTATCCCACACGTAAGAAATTCAATGATACAAAACTTGAGTATAGAATTTTCAATAGCTAGCCTTAGAATAAAAAACACATACTTGATTAGCCAATTATCGTTTTTGCATTGAGCGGTATAGATAAAGCCATACAAATTCAGGACTAGGCTTTACTCTTTTTTCCTATGACGGTCTTGATGGATATATCATAGACGCATGGAATTAGGTGGGGAACGAAAACCATAACCTATTTATGTAGCATATTTTAATAGACCCATCAATTATAGATCATTGTTAAAATACTGGTCTTCACTGATCGGCCGACCACATTATTATTATAATCGAGATATGCTAAGCCTTATATATCACATAGGGCAATATAACATTCTCGTATATTTTATAAAAGTTTTTATAAAAGTTATAATGTATTTTTGACAGACCAAAATATTCTGCAATCAATATTAGCTCGCATTTTATAAAAAAATTTCCATCACATTCTAAAATTACCATCTTCCTATTCGTTTGAGAAAATCTTTCAAACAAATGTTTTGGTATATTTCAAATGTTTTAATAGATTATGAAAGAATCGGTCCTAACTCAATTTGACATTATATGACAAGAAGAAAAACGGTCTCTCATGCAAAAAAGAAGAATATAGAAAGCACACCTAGGGAAGAAGCAATTGTCAATTGCCTCTTGACCGAGCAAAACATTGGGATTTTCATGTACTCTTGGAGGCACACGTGACTATCTAAGCTAATCATGGTTACCAGGTGATCAATCAAACCACTGATATTTGCTCCCAGTTATATGCTAGGCAAAGTCAACAATGATCACAATCTTAGTTGACTTTACAATATTATAAATTCAAGTGTTTAAGATGAAATTGGTACAATCAAGCTTAAATCCAGTCAATGCATTCTTTGGTAGGAAATCCATGCGAATCACATGCAAAGTATTTGCCGCTTCTCTCATCATTAGGTATCACACATGATACAGTCCGAACTCCAATGCTCATCAACAACATGCCTAGAATTAACTCAAAGTTTGAAAAACACAAAAAGAAAGAATCAAGTAGATTACAAAATATGCCGATGACAAAAATTAGCATCAGAAAAGTGATGTCTACATAGGGTTATGCCATAAGTTATCTTAATGATCTAATAATCGAGTTAAAGCATGAAATGAACTTGTGATTGTAGGTGCAATCCTCAATGAACACATGACCATCTGGGCAAAAATTGATCTGGACAAGAATCAAGCTTCTTCTCTCAGGCACCTTGAGGAAATTCTGTGATTCGAAAGTGGTAAATGGCACACACATTGTCAGCCAGAGTGCACAGAATCTTTAAAGCCACTTTATGGAATGCTAGATATTTAACTACATCCTCTTACCACAAAATAGAATGCTAGCCATAATAAGACTCAATCTTAACATGAGCATTAGTGATACTGCCAAAGCAAGAAACAATACCACAGCACGCTAATTAATGTCGTTCCATTGTTAACAGGCTATAATATTGAAAGGTCACACAATGCAGCCCAAATGTTATATGTACAACTGAGAATCATTCAACACACAGCAAAGGTGCATCATAAACCTATACATGATGTTTAGAAAAACGAGGAATCATAAGCTGAAAGGTCTTACCTACTTGTGCAAAGGCACGGAAGGATTCAACTGGAAGAATTAATGCACAGAAATCAAATGAGAAGCCTGAGCAACCCATGGCCTGTGTGGCTTTGGAGCTAAAATCAAAATATTAGGAATCAGCATATATTTTTAGCACTCAAACAAAAAATAGATTCCAAAATGTTATAAACAGCAAATGAATTGGAAAGGAGGGGAAAAATGGCGAAGCAAAATGACATTCATGTTACAGGGTTCTTAGAACAGAGGAAAACCAAATTCATTTTATCATTGCATAGACAAATTATTTCAACACCATATTTTCTGTATGTAATGAGTTTCCAAAGCTTTCTAATGATCTCAGAAGCATTAAAAGGTTATGGTCTGACCAGTCTCTTGAAATATTTGCTATTGAAGAGCTCAAATTGGAGAATTGCTCGACCAAGAACCATATATGTTTAGTAATTCATGATAGGGATCAAGGAAGAAGATATTTTTCTCCACGAGTCTAACCAATGGATTATTAACTATTAACATACTGCATTTCATCTTATTCCTTAACCAAGGACATGACGTCTCATTTCTCAAATGGCAACCTAATAATACCTAGTCTAGAGGAAAGCTATTTTAGATAAACAGGGCATCTGAAAATTGGCCAAAACAATTACTAGCCATTTGAAACTCTTTTGTGTTTACTACAAAAATTCTACACCTATTCATGGCAACCATTACATGGCTGAAAATCGCTCCAATCAAGCAACTACACTGAGTCTCAGTATGGAAAAATGTACTCGCCATAAAAAAAACTTATGAACGGGTTCTTATCCAACCAATGACACTCTAGTTCCATACTTGCAATTTCATTAACCCTTTCTCTTCATAAAACATTCCACCGGGCTGGCATTATTTACCTGGGATGTGCAGATAATTCTCCAAACCAAGGAGACAACATAATATCTTTACTGTGGAAAATGAGGTGCATAGGGAGAAGTAAGTGAGTGTGTGTGGGCGTGTGTGTGCGTGAGAGAGCGAGAGAGAGAGAGAGAGAGTTGTTTAGCAAGATCTGCAATCACACAAAGCCCAGCTACAGTACTTTATCTAGCTTGTTGAAAGAAATGATTGAAAAGTAGAAAAAGAAGAGGCTTCCTAAATTCCTCTCAATTGATATGGAAGGGGATGAGGGCTACGAGAATGTAGTATTAGAATTTAAAAGTATGAAGGTTGCTTCAACTTCAATGATTGATAAAGTAAACTTTGGTTTAAAAAGTAGAATAACTCTATTATGCTCATAAAAACCTCTTAAAAAATGTATTTAACTATGGCTCCATTGAAAAGGAATTATCATTTCCCTTAGGATATTAGATGTAAGTCGGTGCTAACTCCGGTTTTACAACTTTCTTTCAAACAAACAATTCAGCTGGTTAAAATGGTTGATCGTCGTTCATACCATTACGGTTTCCTCGTTCATAAAATCTCACCAGAGATAAATAGCTTCATGCCGTTATCCCTCCATAAAATTTGAAACCCTTTATTTCCATTAAAGAAAGAGAAACAAGAAAAAAGTTGGAAATATTCATCAATTAGGCACACTTGAATGGGGGGGAACATAGATGAAATTTCTATTGAAATCAGCAAATATTCCCGATGTTCTGCATTTTTACCTAGTTCCTCAGCTTGAAACCTAAAATAGATTCCAATTGCAAAACATGTCCAAATATAACGTGAGAGACAATTTAGTAGACTAATTGACAAAGCACTTTGCAAAAGGAGCTACTATCTAAGCAAAAACAGTTTGTTGATAAGAGAATATGTTTTGTTTAAGAAGTTCACATTTCATTCCTATGATTATCAATTTTAAAAAATGTCTGTACTCCAGGAAATAGATTCATGCAAGAAAATTATCTCTAAAGATTAATGTTGCAATATTTAAATAGTGACAACAAACAGAATCGCTACAAAATCACATCCATTAGTGATCAACATAAGGAAGACCTCTAGTAAGCTTTAGTTGTTAATCATCCGATGTCACGCCCCGATCCTCAGGCACGCACACATTCGTATAACTTGGTCGATTTTATAATGCAATATCCCAGGACTATATATCGCCGACCCTTTCATTCTTTAAGCACATGCGGAAGCAATTATAAATCCCCAGACAATAAAACAATGTGATAGAAAAGCAGGCTATATTTTTCATATTGAAATTTACAACCAAACCTTTATACATGGCATTAGACAGAGCACTTCGCAAACTATTCGCATTTTCAGAGTCTCTCTCTATTTACACATATACAAAAGGGTTCACAAAGAGATGGGATTTCAATCCTCATCTAAGTCATACTCGAGATCATCCTGATCCTCCTCTGATTCCTCTTCACTCAAATCATTCTCTTCCTCAATTTCACCTGCGAGTTCTCAGTTACAAATTCCTCCTGCTCAGCTCTTCGTCGGGATCCTGAAATGTTTTCCCCAAACTGGGATGAGATTACGTCTCAGCGAGTTCTACCTCACTAAGCCCGATTAGTAAACTATTATACTAAAGACTGCCTAAACACGCATAGGTCAGAAGACGTACCTTAGCATCAGATCCCACCTGCAAGTCAGTGCAATTTACAATAGGCACTCAAGCAATCATATCACCGATCGAAGCATCGATCAAATCAACCTACTCGATTACAAGCCAACAAGACCAGTCACGGTCATTCCCACTCAGTCAATCAATTCACAACATCAAATCAAAACAATGATCAATCGATATCGTCGATTACATGTCAATTGGACCATTTCTAGGTCATCTCACTCCACACCATATAATCCCCAATAGTACACTCAGTCACAGAGCTACAGTAATGCTCTCGGGCGTCTATTTGCCAAGGTGATGTACAATAAACACTTTATGTGCATACTCTTAGGCATTCCACTTTCCTTCAGCCACATGGGCACGACACTCGATACACAGAATTATGGCCACGCGGGCACGATCTACGCCACATAGGCACGATTAATTATCGCCACACAGGCATGATCAACTACCGCCACACAGGCATGATCAATTATCGACACACAGACATGATCAACTATCGCCACACAGGCATGATCAACTACCGCCACACAGGCATGATCAATTATCGCCACACAGGCATGATCAACTATCGCCACACAGGCATGATCAACTACCGCCACACAGGCATGATCACTGTTCAACAATTTATGGGCATTCTCTAAGGCATCCTACATGCCAAAGCGATGTAATAATCGCCGAGCCACATCACACAGCATTCCTTCACATAGCATTTCTTTTCATCTTTTATCATCATTAATAACATATCGTGCATTAGTACACGATTGGCCTTAGCCAAAATATGATGATTTTGATTCCACAATTCCAACCATTATTAGCGTTCACCAAAACACTTTTAGTGCTGTCAACCGACACCCGGTTATTTTCCAATTAATTTTCCAAATTAATTAACCCAGGAAAATAATATTGTAATCACAATTAATTCACTTCAGTACAAAATAAAGCTCAATTAAATAAATGAACTGCGCCACGATGATCAGCACGAAATTTCGGTCGTTGGCCATCAAATTCTTAATTTCCGAAAAATAAATAAATAATTAAATAATAAATTTCGAGAATTAAACAATTAACATTAAAATTCAATTTAGCTCAAATTAAAGCCCGATTAAATAAACGGACTTCACCACGGTAATCAGCATAATTTTTTGGTTCCAGACCATCTCCCTTGAATTTTCGGAAAATAAATAATTATTTAATTTAATTCCGAAAATTAATATTAAAATGCCAAAAATCCCACTTAGGCCCGAATCGCCAAATTGAAGCCCACTAAGGGGTCGGAAAATTCCCAAGACACTTCCAATAATTAGTAGACCACGTCTATGTGCTAATTGCGCAATCAATTTATCTAAATCACATCACAATTAACTAATAATTGCTAATTTATTCTAATCTAACAACCTAAACATAATTAATTAAAACTAAACCAACCTTAAGCATAATTAGCCAACTAATCATGGATTAGTGAGATTACTCACCAAATCGCGCGCAAATCGGATCAATCCGACGGCGGCGACGCGAGGAACGATTGTTCCCAAAGCACGGCTCGGGTTCGGGGCCGGGAAACGGCCCAAAACGAGCCCGAAAGAGCTGGATACCCACTTCGTGGGTATGTTGGTCGCGGCTGAACGGAGCAGCTCCGGCGGATAGGGCGGCGGGGGAAGGCCGGCGGAGGGCGAGGGGGTCGCGGGGGTGGTCCGGCGAGGCTAGGCGGTGGCCGGAGGTGGCCGGGGATGGCCGGACGGGGTTGGAACAGAGGTGAACAGCGGCTAATTCGCACGGCCGGACGGCGGGACGGCGGGACGACGGCGAGCGGCGGGCGCGGACGCGGGTGCGGGCGGTGGTGCGGCGGCGGGACGAGTGGCGAGCGGGCGGCGGTCGCGGCGAGCTGCTGTCCTTCCTCCGTTTCTGGTTTGCACGAACAAGAGAGAAGAGAGGGAGAAGGAGTTGGTCACGTGGGGGAAAAAGTGGGAGAGAAGAGAGAGGAGAGAGGGAAGAGATAAGGGAGAGAAAAGTGAGCGGTGGGGGTTTCGCACGAGGGGGAGGGGAGAGGAGAGAGAAAGAAAAGAGAGAAAAAGGAAAGGAAAAAGAGAGAGAAAGAAAAAAAGGGTGAGAGAGAGAAAAGGGAAAATAAAATGCATAATGCCTTTATGCACTTTTCCTTTTCTCTTTTCCTTTTCCTTTCTATTTTCTTTTGGCCTTCGAATTTATTCCGATAATTTCTTTATTGAAATTTCGGACTCGTCAATAAATTGACGAGCGATGAGACAGGATCTTAAAATTGAATTGTGACACGCCCAAATATTTGATTCCCAAAACCGAATTAAATTTCATGATTAAAATCGACCGGACACGATTTTAGTCCAATCCAACCAATTAGGTAGCTTTTAGGGATTTTACCGCGGTTATATCCCTTAACGGCTTCACCCAATAGGTTAGCTAACTCGTGAGTGATCAGCTCAGAGAAAAAGGACCATAGGCGTGCCGACGACATGCACATTTCACTTTATCGAAACGGGGTCAAATTTCAGGATGTCACATCCTATGTCACAATTGCAAAGTGGAGCTAAATAGATACAAAATTAGCAACAAAAGCAAGTTCAGAAATGTATGCCTTGGAGCTACTTGAATGCAACGCCTGTATTGAGCCACGGCCTCCAAATTTATCATTAGCATAGCCATAATACACTTCCTTTATACCTAAAATGGGTAAGAGAAATCTAATTATTTATGAATAAAGCAATTTAGAAAAGTTTAATTTTATTTCAGTATGACCAATAGATGTACCAATGATTGATAATGCTGCTGCACACAATGCATGGTTCACATGTCACATAAAGGGAGCATGTTGAGAACTTCTCTACAACTTCTGTGGCTGAAAATCCAGTCCTCTGCCACTGTTCCTGAAGGACATAAAGAGCTTCCATCTCTGCATGTCTTGTTGTCTATGAAAGCGCAAGGAGAAAACAAAGCAAGCATATCAAATTTAGAAGCTTTGTCAACAAGATGGTTTCTCACAATGTAGGTTAACATAAATATAGGAAATCCATTTCATGAGAAATGTTTTCTCCTTTAGATTAACCGATTGAGAGTATCTATAAGATTGATTAAAGAAGATAGTACATGACTCAACAGGTTTTGCTCGCTTGAAGCGACTTAGAATCTCACGTGGAAAAAGAGGCTTCTTACTGGATTAGCCACCTCCACCTTTTCTAATAGTATTTTTTTTATACCTTGTAGCAAAGTTCCTTCATTCTTCTAGTAGGCTCCACAAGATACTAAAAGCGCCAAATATTTTTCGTATCAGCTATTCATTAGTGTCTACCAAATCTTTTATAATAGTGTATTGTCATCATAAATCTATAAATAAATCCAACAATAGACTGTTAGATAGGAGATGATCTCTACCAGAAACAAGGCTTAAACTATTTGTGTACATGTGACCATTGTATGAAGAAATGTGCTTAAAGAATTGGTTCTTACATCTTAAAAGGCAATACGATGCTCACAATGCATTTTTATACCAAGAAAAAAAAATACCAAAGTTAGCTAAATACATCCTAAGAAAACAATGTCATGAACTTCACAAAAGCAGATAAATACCATAATATGGCTCCAGACATAGCACAATGGTTAATGAAAAATGCAACACATTGTGCATAATAAAGCAAGAACATTGCTATTGTTGGCCTTAGTCATATCTTATGAAAGAATAATGCGGAAAAAAAAAACCCTTTACAGCCTAAGTATGCATGGAAAATTCCACTATTAACAAATTTGTTCAGATATTCTACTGTAAGACCTATTGAAGAAATAATTAAGGGAGAAACATAAAATGATTTACAATAATCTACGAGTGTAAAGTTTTTTTATTTTTTGAATAGATACGAGTGTATAGTTCAAGGGTATCAATTCAAAACACTAATAATGTACTGTTGACCAAAATTTATAGGAGGGGGTGGAGAAGCAATGACAAACACATACATTTCGTGGCTTAAAAGTCCAGTTTCTTCCTGTCGCAATAACACTCCCATCCTCAAAAATCGAACAGTTGATCAATCAAAATATATTTCAAGTAGACTGCAAAACCATTCACTAATTTAGACTAAAATACTAATCATCTTAATTTAAAAATAAGGTAACATATCTGAAATCAACTAGTTACTGAAAATCAGTTTCTTACCCAACCGGAACTTCAAGGCTGTCCAAAGCAAGATTTGCCTTTCATAAGAAAAGCAAACATGTCCTGTTACTGGTTAGAAGAAGAAAACATGAGGATAAGAGTCAGAAATTCTCTCATGCATGCACGCACACATGCATATGGGCAATTCAAGAGGACATCATCATTAAGTTGCTACCAGTAGAAATATTCAGCATGTCTCATAGCTACGGATGGAGTGAATGCATGCCGCATAGCTATATGATCAAGATCTTGCAAGTCCAAGTAATGGTTATTACCACATTCTCATCCTGTAAATCAGATGCGAATCCCACCTAACTGTTGAACTGATATGGCTCTAAAGCATAAACAACAACTAATTTGAAAAACTACATGTTGTTCATTCCAGTGTGTCCTATCTTTGGTACCTCAAAAGCTTATCATTCATTAATTAGGTTTCACTAACATTCAAGAAGCTTCCAGGAGCTTTAGCTTCTAGGTCAATTTCCTCCATAAACGCTATGGCATATAAGCATAAAAAGAGAACATTAAACGGTTGCAAAAGCCTTAGAAGTCAGAATTGACAATCAGCTTCCTGTGCTTTTGTCTCTATTCTACTGAATAACTTACGTAAACCCTGTGTTTCTTGTGATTTTTTTTTTCCTTTTTCATACCCTAAGTCCATAGGAAGAAAGAAAATAACCACCTAACTAGTTATCCATGGGCACAACTGATGTCCATATTACTCTAATGCTCCAAGTAAATTTGGTTTACAATTCTCCGCAAATGCCAAAGTCAACAAGTGGTAAAAGCACTCGACCGTCTAGCAACCTTTCCTGGTGGCTTGCCATCTCACTGCATCTTCTTCATTCCATAAGGGTTTTGCCTCTTCAAGCACCACATAAAACATAGAGACAGAGCCCTATCCCAGCAATCGAAGTTTCTCATGATTCAATATTCCTAGAAAACCTTTCGCCTGCTGCACATCTGTAGGAATTGTTCATGTTACACATCCACATTTCCTAGACACCTCAAAAGCACCCCCTAACCCTGACCCCAACCCCTACCCCGCTTTGGCTGGTTGTCCGCAGCAATGCCTGGTTTTGCATAAGGGAGTCCCAACCTATAGCACCAGGATTGGCTCAGTTCTCGCTTGAAAAGCAGACCAAACCAAACCACGTACAAGCTACTTCCCGTTGTTTCACTCTGCCTCACTTGTTTTTCCATTGAACCTAGACTTCACATACTTCTTTGAATAAATTGCCACTTATCAAAAGAAAGAAAGAAAAGCTATACCTCCTACTGGGGATTGTTGCTGATTTTGCAGCGTGTAACATCGATTGCCAGTGAATTCACTACCAAGCATCCACATACCAAACTTACGAAGAAACACCTTATTCAACGTCTCTAGAACAAATCCACGGACGCATTCTTCGAGTTCCCGCGCAATTGCAACACCGCACAAATCGAATTCAAAATCGAGCTGATCTATAGCAATCTGCATAAAGCCCAGAACCTCAGGAGAGAATCGTTCACCCCAAGCTGCTTCATCAGTTTCCATGGCTTCGGTCGGCGGTGGTAGTCCGTCGCCTCCGCTCGCCGGTCTCCACCGCCATCGCCGTCGATTCACTAGGGACTCTGTTTCAGGAAGACGTACTTCTTTTGTTCGTCCGCTTCTGTTGACAGGTGGCCATCTTGAATTCGCCAGAGCTTGGCGGCATCGGACGGAAGATGATGATCAGTCGCGATGCTGAAAGTGGCGTCGGTGGAGAAAATGAGGATTTAGCAAAACAAAGAAAAGAGACAAAGAGAAGAGAAGAGAACGAGAAGAGCCAAAAAAAATAATAATGAAATGAGGGGAGCTTGCTTACCAACGAATTGCTTCCTAAGCAAGTTTTCGATCATTCTCTGCTCCACCGGTCAAACTGGTAGTCAACAGTCTTCATTCGCTGGCTCTGAGTAGAATGGATCATGGTTTCCCTCATTGCTGCCAGAAAAAGTTTATGAAGATATTTCTCAGTTCTCCTTCGATGATCTTGCCAGTGTTTCTGCCAGTATGGAACCATCTTCATACATAAATAAACTCTTGACTTCTGAATATATTGATTCATGATCAATCTTATAGAGTAAAGCTGGATCAATTAGTGGATTATCTTGAAGCATAACTTTTAGAGTATCCTCTAATTGCTCGCATAATATTCGAAATCCCCACTTTTTCATGTATTTACCGGATACTGTGAGGTCACATTTTACATGACTTCCGTCAAGTTGATCAAAATCGACTACTCCCCACAATCGTAACGGTGTGAAACAATAAAGTTCGATATGATCCAACTCCAATGAACAAGGACTCAAGGCAGAACTTTTCCGTTTTTGGCCATTAACATGGGTAACAAATTCATACAATTTCCTCCTCAGAATAATGCTTGTTGAGAGCGACACATAAAACAAATCCAAAAAACTTGTCATACAAGTCTTTTGAAGCCATGAAAGATATGGATTCCTTTTCAATAGGGTGAACCCACTCTGGCATCTCTTCTCGAGGAAGAAAAATAGAGTAGTCCATAGATGAAAATATGTCTTCCAAAGGCTGAAATAAAGATAAATCATTAGAAGGTACCCAAGTTTGTTATTAGTACCCAAATAGAAAAATTCAATTTGAATTTAGTAAGTAATCCTACAGAGTTCCACTTGGAATCGGAACTCTATAAACGAGTAGAGATCCATTGATCCTTACTTGCATTAGTATACAAGCCTTGTGTGATCGAAATCATTCCCATAAAAGTTTAGCCAACTCCATTACATGCGTACATGCAGAACCACTTTATATTTGTTTGATTTTCTTGAACCTTCGACCTTGCATTTTCTATTATTGCAATATCCAACCATGCACTGAATCCAGCGTATAGTCCACATCGATATGCATGTGTGCGTGTGCACATGTATGTGTGAGAGAGAATCTAACCTCGTCATGTGAAGAAATATCAACCATGATCAACCCTCTGCGAACAAAATCATGAATTGAAGTTAAATCTCCATAATTTTGCAAAGATTCTCAATTTTTCGCCCAAACACCATCCAAAAATGGTGGAAGCTCGGGAATCTCCTGTAATTGATGGCAATTGTAAAGAAACAAAGTGAACAAACGATGGCGTTTGTTGATGGATGTAGGAAGGCCAGTAAGATTGTTCCCCGACAAATCTAATGATGTCAAGAATGGAGAACATGAAAGATTTTGAAGAAAGTCTACTTCGGACAAATTACACCCAAAGGTTCAACCGATGTAAGTTTGAAAGTTGGGTCGTCATGCAAGGATTAGTTGAATCCTCATACTTTGGAAACCCAATTAAATTTGTGCAAAAATCAAGAGCCAAGTCTTCAAGGTTTTGTAATGTGTAAATGCTAGACGGAAGGCTCATCAAGTTCTTGCAATGACTTAAATACATACACTCCAAAGAGACAAGATTTTCTATTGATGCGGGAAGTCCTTTAATAGCGGTTCTTTCTAAAAAAAGATCTTTTAGGGCTTCGAGTTTAGTGGAATATCAGGGAACCTTTCAAACTTTGTGCAATTATAAAGACTGAGAACTCGAAGATTTTTTGACTGGAGCTCATTTGGAAAAACACTAAGTTCAGAGCACCCCTCTAAATTCAACACTTGTAACTTGTTGTGATATGCAATGGACTTGTGAGCTTCCACCAAGTCTTTGCAATTATGGAGATCCAATTCCTCAAGATTTGGAGTACACGAGAGATCGGGCATGCGAACCAACGACTTGCAGTTACTGAAATTAATGTACTTCAAATTTTGGCAGTCCTGCAAAAACAACGGAAACAAGTTTGGACAAACATTTTGAAAGGAACACAAAAGGGGTGCTCGTATGATGACATCACTTCCTTACATATAAACCGTGGGATTCCCATTTGAGAATAGGTTGCCATTGAAGCATATCTGTTAATGATTCAAAAAATTATTATATTTAGGTTATCAATTGTACATATTGAGCGATTATAATTCACGTCACCTTATAATTAGTGACAATTCCTGGTGGTATGCCCCTACGGTATCGCTTATGTCAAATTAGTTGGATATGCATTAATCGCAAAGTATCTAATAAATATTTAATTACATCTACTTAGAAATGTCGCTCCTTCACAACTGATTTGAGCAATTAACACTGCCTTTTTACAGCACGGTGTAGTCAAACCTTCAACTTACCTAATTCTATCCCGGCCGGCCACCCTCTCCTGTTGCCAGGAGAGGCATCTTTCATTTCCCTGAACCACGTCCAGGATTGGTTACCCGGGGAAGGCTTCACGGGGATCTAGGTGTGAGCCCCACCCCGTAAGGGGTTTTGGCCGGGGGAACCCAATGGGGATATTATCCCTTACTACTCGCCCCTCACTTGCCTTTAAATGGCTTGTGAGAAGGAGTCCTCCCGGGATATCCAATTCAGGAGGGAACCTTTTAAGGACATGTTCAGGTCCAGTCAATTGTACATATTGAGCGATTATAATTCACGTCACCTTATAATTAGTGACAATTCCTGGTGGTATGCCCCTACGGTATCGCTTATGTCAAATTAGTTGGATATGCATTAATCGCAAAGTATCTAATAAATATTTAATTACATCTACTTAGAAATGTCGCTCCTTCACAACTGATTTGAGCAATTAACACTGCCTTTTTACAGCACGGTGTAGTCAAACCTTCAACTTACCTAATTCTATTGATGCAGGAGAAATCCCACCATTTGCGAACTACATAAGGTAAGCCTCCATAACTTCGTGACTACATGGCATTTAAGATTTTTTTAAGTGGGAGACGTTGCGATTAGGATATTTTATATGCCACATCCAAATTCAATGCTTGATCGCATAGCTAGCAACTCCTCCGGTGTTTTTACTTTTATATGTATGTCAACAGGTTGGTCCGTCATTTTTTTGTTTTCTGTCTATTCGGTCATTTTACAATTTTTTTGTAAATAAAAAAAATTAAATATAAATAACTGACATGGTTGGAATTAGGTCACATAGCTTGTGCCAGCAGATTTGCATTTTGAGTTTCTTCGCTAGGTAGATCTTATTTGATTTGGAAATATAACTATGTTGATACTTTGAGACGTTAGGTTTGGAAAGTATTTATACTTCATCTATATTATTATATAAAGTAAAGAAGACCTACTTTGGACAGATATGTGAAATTGGTTATTCTATTTCTTCTGTTGCATATCTCAATATTAAATTTGAATTTTCTTATGATGCAATGACCTTCATTAACAATTTCAAACCTTGAAATATCTTTCTCTTCCTACACATATTTATAAAGTTTCTATGTGTTCTGTACTTTATCAGGAAAGTGTTTCCATTAAGTATTTCTAATAAAGTGGTTCGCTTAGCTTTTCAAATGCCAATTTTTCTACACCTAAAAATATTTCTAAGGTAGGTAGTTAGCATCATTTTGAAAGAAAATAGAGAAATAATTTCTAAAAAACAGAGGAACCGTACTTTGTTTCGTCTACTAGTACATATAATACGCATATACATACACAAATGAGGTAGATAATAAAAAGGTCCATGTAGGTAAGTTCTCACCTTAAGTTGATTTGGCATTGTTGTGATACTGCAATTGCTCAATTTAAGTCCCACTATTTTCTTTGGACCATGGGAAAATTTTAGATTGTAGGAAGCACATCCATCCCATCGTAACCATCTTAGCTCTTTAGGAAGAAATATAGGACCCTGGAAAGAATTATGCAGATTGTCCAAAATGAGCAATCTCAACTTTCTCATTTTTGTAAAAGCATCACGGCCGATATATATCTCTATCGGCTCAGGTGGTTGCAACACTATGGCTTCTACAGCACAATCTCCCTGTACATACAAGACTTTTACATTATGCATTTTTAGTAATTAGAGTGAAAAATAAGGAGTAGTATTTTGAGCATATTTGCAAGTCTTACCATATCATGTGAAAGAACGTCGACAACATCATCATACAACCATAGTCTTCTGCGTCTCCCGAGATCGCTGCGACATTCTTGTCTCACAATATCCATACCCATTGATTGAATCAAGTCATGCACTTCTAGACCTCCATGGAAACTAATGCTTATCAAAGACCTCTCAATCAGAATTTCTAATCCTATTGTTGCCTCATAACCACAACTATCGATAACTTTCTTTACGTACTCTATATCCCTCCACTTAAAGAAGCAGGCAATGTCGAGAAAAATCTCTTTCGCATTTGCGTCAAGTCCATCATAACTTATTTTGAGCACATTATTAATGGTTTCATCAGGAATCCTAGAAAGTTTATTTAGTGTACTTTCCCACGCACATTCACTTCTTCCAAGTAAGAAGGAACCCAACACCTTAATTGCTAAAGGAAGGCCTCTAGCATGATTCAGAACCTTATTTACCAAATCTGTCCTGATCTCTATTTTTGGGTGTGTCGAAAAAGCATGATTGCTAAATAGCTCACGAGCTTCATTATCATCCAGTGCTTTAACTTTATACACATGATCTTGATCAATCTCATGACAAGTTAGCAAATGTTTATCTCTTGTAGTAACAATGATCCTACTTCCATTACCAAACCAATTGCGTTCTCCTGCTAAAGCTTCTAACTGGCGCAAGTCATCCACATCATCAAGGACAAGAAGAACTTTTTTTAGGCAAAGTCTCTGTTTTATTAGACTAATACCTCTGTCGACACTAGACACTTCTAATTTTTGTTGCAATGATAAAATCTCAAATAGTAATTTTTCTTGCAAAGGAACTAAATCCTTGGAATTTTTGGAAGCTTCTCGAACATTTGCTAGGAAACATGAACCATCAAATTGCCTAAAAATAGCATTGTAAAGAGCTTTTGATAAAGTTGTCTTCCCGATACCACCTTGTCCCCATAATCCCACCATGACAACATCCTCATGAGACTTAAGGTTTAACATCGATTTCAGCTCAGCCACTCGGGAATCTATCCCAACAGGATGCTTAGCAACATGCAAAGATGTTTGGGCTAGGTAAGTTGAGATCTCCTTCACAATTTCTTGTATAAGCTTTGACTCGTCTCTGACAAAAACAGAAAAAGAGTTGCAGAATCGTTTTAGCGATTTGAATTAGCAATTAATGAGCAATCACCAACCAACAATGACAAAGCATTGTGTCTCATTTTCAGATGATGATAGCCAAAAGAAATTATATTTTCACTGAGTCGAATTAGGACTCCAAGTGCTCTTTACATCAATTAAAACAAGTTCAGGATTCAACTTTTAGTCACCCAAGCATTTCATGTTCTTTTGATTTATACATGACGATTTGGTTATTTTTGCTTTTGATTGTTCTATGTGATTTATCTACACGCTTTAATAAAAAAGAGCTATTGATGACTTTGAATAATGGTTTCGATTCGAAAACTATTAAATACATGAAGCACGATGTTATTGCCTCGCTTGGCCGGTACACGCTAATTATCAAAAATGTGGCGTTGCAGACTTTCCTACTTATTCCAAAGAAATGGGGTAAATGCAACAACGCCACTTAAACATTCTGTTCATTTGTTTATTGGTAGATCAAGTTTTAACATTTTGTACTTACAATCATGTGTGTGTTGATTTCTTTGTTCTTTTTTTTTTTCTTTCTTTTTTACAAGCAGTCTTTATACTTGCATGTAAAAGTTCAGTTTCTTACACAAAATATGAACCCAACTCAACTTACCCCTCATTCAAAAAATGCCACCCGGACAAGCCACCGGCATCAAAAAGAGCTTTCTTCCATCTCTTCACTTTCTCTGAACCTTTCCCAAACTTGAATTCATGCTTTTTCATAGCTTTATTGTAACTCTCTCTTGGTGTTCTTACTTCCTTGGGTTCCACTTTGTAAAACACCGAAAAGACTATGAGGTCTCCTTGCTCCTTGCACTCCATGATTTTTGCTGCCTCTTCCAAACACCACGACGAGGAAGCGTAATCCTTGGAGAAAACGATGATCGCGATGCGTGACTCCTTGATCGCCTTCATAAGCGCCACCGAAATTTGGTCTCCCTTCCTCAGTTCCTCACTATCAATGAAAGTGTGTACTCCATTTTGGTTTAAAGCTGTGTAGAGATGACCAATGAAATTCTTGCGTAGATCTGTGCCTCTGAAACTCAGGAAGACGTCATAAATCCTCTCGGGTTTCGATGAAGAAGCCATTGGATGATGGAGTTCAACAATCAATGACTATTAGCTTTGATACGGTGTTTTTAGGTAGCTTGTTCACCATTTCATCTTCTCGTTGATCTATTCTTATACGAAGAGGACAAAGATGCACGACTTGCTTGTGTGCTTTGGTAAATGATGGGGCTTGAGGAGGGACCAAGACATCTAAAGGTGTGAACACATGGACTTTTTCATTGAAGACCGCGTACCACCCCGTCATTCACGCTGTCTGATTGACAAAAGCTTCTTTGTGGCTGACAAAAGTAGTGAACAATATAGAAGAGCACTGGACCTAGTGGACTCAATTATTCCACAAATTGACAAACAACTTTAGGTTGGTGGATTCTCGTGATCTAGGTCATGGACTCACTGATAAAAACAACTTGGCTAGCTTCCTCGAAATTTCATCCCCAACCACCGACAAGTAGTTTTTTCCTTGCTATATAATAATTTACCACATGACCGCTTAAGAGATATATAATTACACACGCAATCAAGTGTACCGGCAAAAAATAATGTTAGATCTATTAACAATAGTAGAATTTTGGAAAACATGGTGCTTAAGTATGGACCAACATATATTAATAGGTGTGAACACATGGACTTATCTTCACCACCAAGGTATTCCGATTCTCTGAGTGACACAATCTTCTTTGAGGCCGACAAAAGTAGTGGAGAAACAATTTGGGGTGGTGGACTCTTGAGATCTGGTAATAGGCTCACTAATCAGAAAAATTTTGTTCGCTTTCTTGAAATGGTATCCCCAACCTTCGAGTGGTTTCATCTTTACAAAGTAATAATTTAACACGTGACTACTCAACTGACATGTAATACATACGACAACAATACTTTCTAATAGTCAGATAATCACAACATTCATCACCAAATGTCAAAGAGTTGGTTTTTCAAAATTTGTACCTCTAACCTTGTGTCGACACGTAAATATTTGCTTGAAAACTTTTCATTCATTTCATGAGAAAATTACGAATCAAGTTTGTTGATACCGGTGCGATTGGATCCTTAAACAAAAACATTTGCTGATATTAGACCTACTATCGCATCTTTTATTGCATTTTGCATTCAAACAATAGACACATTTATGTTTAGGCAAAATGCATCCAAATTAAACCAAGCTTGTTTCTGTCGAGCAAAACAGGGCTCCACTACGAAGTTCTTCATTTTAATCGGCCCAATGGACAGCTCGACATGCAAGATGAACTAGAATTCACAACTCCAAAATTGTGGCAGCTAGTTTCAATTTCATGATAGCGTGATTGGATACAACTCCAAGATTGCAGGAGATGGTCTTAATTCTAAGATATTACATAAGTCCCACCTCATCTAATGACTAATGAGAGGGATGGTCATAATGTTGCAAGCGAATCAGATTTTTGGCCATGTTCCTCATCCCTCGATCGCAGTAGATTACCTTGTGGGCTAAGAATGAGTTGGTCGTTGGCTGTCATTGTGGCCGGCAACCAGCCAAAAAGAAGTGGTGGAAAACAAAGAAAAGAAAAAGAAAGATAAAAAAAATTTTAAAAATCAATTTTTTAAAACTAAAAATAATTAAATATATATTTTTTAAAAACATAAAAAATTATGAAAATTTTATTTAAAAATAAAACAAAATGAAATGAAAAAGTGTATATGGAGGAAAAGATTTTTCTTATTGAATAGCAGAAAATATTTTCCATTTCATTTATAGGTTTCACTAGAATACCAAAAAATAATTACATTTTCTTGAAAAATGACTTTTTGGAAAATATTTTCTAGAAACATCATATTTTTTACAAAATGAACGGAGCTTACATATAGAGAATAAGATACTAGATGGAGAGGGCAAGACTTGGAAGAACCTTTGGATCTTTTTGAACAACCAAGGGAAATAGGATCATTGAGGTGCTTGGACGGACCCAAACGAAGTAGAACAACTTAAATAATATGAGCGCCATCAATATGCTTTGGAATGATGTGAGTATAGAAGGTGAATAGATTAAATCAGAAGGAATTAGAAGGGTTACAAAATGTTCTTTACATTATTGCGAGGTAGACAGTATTCCAGTACCGGGAAACTACTGTAAAATTTACACAAAAACTAATCAAGACTTTACAATTAAATCAATGCGAAATCATCAAAAAAATAAATGAAAAACGATGAAGGATACCAAATAATTTTGTGGCTTAATCTGAGTGTTGATATCTATGTTTATAGGAAATGTTAACATCAAATAACCTATTTCCCACATTTAAGATTCCATGCATCTCCAAAATGTTTATAAATAATTCAATTTGGTGTAAAACTCATAGCATAACCGTGTTTAGAACTCCTCCGCGCGATCAAAGAGGGCGTCACCGAGCGTGCCCTTTTGATATTCGCTGCTCGTCCTTTACGGGAGTCACGGGGCGGCTCTTTTCTCCGTACGGCTACTTCAGGCAAGAAAAAATAAAAAGCCCAAGACCCTTGCTTTTTGTTTCCTTCTCTGAATTTTACTTGGCCCCACACGTTTTTCTTTTGTACGGCGAAAAAGAAAGCCTTTGACTTTTGCCAGAAGCCACTCTCTTGGTCAAGCTTGGATAAATATCTCCAACAATAAAAAACAAATATTCTCTGACTGAAGAAACTGGAGATCTCAAATACATGTCCCCCCTTCGCTAGATAATTGGAGTACGTCCTATTCCATATCGGAAGTGGACTTCTTGAAATTCTTCGCCTGAATTAAATCTTGAAACATAATTTAATAGAAACGAAGACTTAGTTCTAAATCAATTTGATTCAAATTCCAATTTGTACTTCTAAGCCAAGTATTTAAAGCCTCAAAATTCCACGAGAAACGTTGTGGAAAAGTTATATGGGGTTTGATATTTTTTATTAAATAGAGTAAGCGTCATGCAAGTTCTTGGGACGATTTTGATCTGTTTTGGGCAAGATTTATCTAATTGGCTGTATGTAAACGTTTTTAGTTAAGAAGAACCCTTGTAAACGACTAGAACGCCTAATTGAGGCCATTTGTGCCTTGTGCAGGGTAGGCACAACCTAGGCTTTTGTTAGCAAAGAGCAAGTGCAGTGAAGTGACGACCGGCCTCTAGCAGAGGGGCCACTAGTCCTTATGACTGTGCATAGAGTTTTCATCTGTCATCCAATTGACCTGATATCTACATTCACGTAAAGGTTGTGACTTAAATTGGATTTCCAAGAATCATAGAAGGTTATAGTGGAGTGTTAAGATATTTTCTTCATTAAAAATCCAATTGATGTGATTCTTGAGGATTTAGAAAACTTATGATTCGATATTTAAAAATGAAATTAATCAATTGAGTCAAATGACAAAATTCTTGACGCATCACAATCGGTCTGCTGTCCGCTCATCACGGTAAACCGTGCTGATTCCTTCCCTTTCTTGTTCATGTTTTCGTTTGATCAGAAGTAAATTCCATGTTTGCCACTCTTGCGATTTATTTACAGAGTCCCAAAGCCATGCATGTGTGAATACTAAGGTGTTCATGTGAAGTAGCACGAGTTTGAAATTTTCATGATCATTTCTAAATTCCATGATTCATTTCCCACTCTATTTTGATTCGAAATTCACTGTGTTAAACCTTTTAATAATAGACATTTCATTGCACCATTTACAATTATCTAGATATATATTGAAAAATCAAAACATAGAAATTACATATTGAACTTAAAATCACACAAAATTCTTGTTATGGTATAGAATATTTACCATCATATTGAATTTTTTAAAAATCATTTCAACATCTTCCTTATGTGTTATAGTATCTGGACTCTTTGTTGTAGGATTTGTCTTTAAAATATTAGTGTTTGTGAGGGATTTGCAGTATTAAAAAAGGAAGCAATATGTATTCACATATTGCACGTGATCAAGCAAACAAGTTGTGTTCAAGCCTTGTGAAAATTTTAGGCTTCAGGCATATTAAAAATATATGATATAATAAAAAATCTCTGTAAATCTCATTAAAGTTGTATCTGTATGTGATGTATAAGTAGTTTATATTTGCTTTATCACATAACTCAAATCTTTTGGAGATTAAAATTCCAAATAATTGAAGTACCGTGGAGTCACATAGAAATTGGTACAGCTAAATTGTTAAGCATCCATAATGTCTTATGCTAAATTATGTGAATCAAAATTGTTGACAATGTGTATTTTTTACTACCATTTATATTTAAATTCTCCATTCTCAATCATATAAATTAATGGGCAAGGGGATAAATCAGACTTGCACAGGGTGACACGTATCGATATTTCCTAAATGGATGTACTGTTTCAACCAATTTATAAAATTAAAGAGCCAACAATAGTTCATCCACAATTGCTTGTTTTTTCGTGATAAAATGTAAGATGCTTTCGAAGCATCAACCACCTGCTGCAATTATTCTGTCTATTTCCGCATGCATTTCCCCACTGTAATTATTCCGTCTTCAATCTTCTTCGCTTCGAGTCCTAGGTGCTTTTCACGACCAAAAATCCAATCTTGGAGGCTGTTACTTGCGTCTAATAGGTAAGAAATTATTAAATGAAAAATATACATGATAAACTAAATCTAAATCAGAAAAGTTGAAGAGATTCTTATGAAGTCCACTGTCTTTAATAGTTCAAATTCAATTTAGTTTATGCACTAAGTTCACTCAATATTTTTTCTAAATAGATAACTGTGCCATTACTTCTTAACTGTCCTTTTGACAATTCAACATAAATATATCTAATCTCAATCTGCTAAATCTCCTCTATTGGAAGGATGGATATTGCACAAGACCACCTTATCTAATGTATATAGTCCAATCATCCTTTTTACACTGGATTCGTTAAATGAATTTATGAAATGAGAGCGATCATCATAATGTTGCAAGTGGATAAGACTTTTAGCCATGTTCCTAATCCCTCAATCACAGTAGATGATCTTGTGGGCAAAGAATGAGTTCTAACTCTCATGATCTATTTGTAGGTGTCAGAGGACTTTACTCAGCACAGTACCACAAAAATTAAACTTAACCTGTGGAATAAATTCTCATTATAAATTTTCAACCTCAACTTTCTAGTTGTCAAATCCAAGTCAAGTTCGAATATTTTGAGTGCACTATCAGTCCCACTATGCACTAGACAAAGGTTTCTTCACCATAAGCCAAGGCATCTTCCTTTTCTCTTAGCACCCTTTTCTCTTAGCATCGAAAGAAAACAAGAGTGACAACTTTTAAGTCAAGTCTATGAAATTTTTACCATGAGACAAGACAACTTCTTTTTCTCTTAGCACTAGAAGAAAACAAGAGTGACAACTTTTAAGTCAAGTCTATGAAATCTTTACCATGAGACAAGACAACTTCTTTTTCTCTTAGCACTAGAAGAAAACAAGAGTGACTACTTTTAAGTCAAGTCTATGAAATTTTTTTCCTAAGTGGACCATGAGACAAGGCATCTTCTTTTTCTCTTAGCATTAAAAGAAAACAAAAGTGACAACTTTTAAGTCAAGTCTATGAAATTTTTTCCAAAGTGGACCATGAGACCAGGTATCTTCTTTTTCTCTTAGCACCAAAAGGAAAAAAGGAGCAACGGCTTTTAAGTCAAGTTCTCTTAGCACCAAAAGAGAACAAGAGTGATGACTTTTAAGTCAAGTCATGAAATTTTTTCCTTAGTGGATCATGAGACAAGGCATATTCTTTTTCTCTTAGTATCAAAAGAAAACAAGAGTGACGACTTTTAAGCCAAGTCTATGAAATTTTTTCCAAAGTGGACCATGAGACCCGGCATCTTCTTTTTCTCTTAGCACCAAAAGATAAAAAGATTGACAGGCTTTTAAGTCATGTTCTCTTAGCACCAAAAGAAAACAAGAGTGACGACTTTTAAGTCAAGCCTATGAAATTTTGACCATGAGACAAGACATCTTCTTTTTCTCTTAGCACCAAAAGAAAACAAGAGTGATGACTTTAAAGTCAAGTCTATGAAATTTTTTCCTTAGTGGAGCATGAGACAAGGCATCTTCTTTTTCTCTTAGCATCAAAAGAAAACAAGAGTGATGACTTTTTAGTCCAGTCTATGAATTTTTTTTTCCAAAGTGGACCACAAGACAAGGCATCTTCTTTTTCTCTTAGCACCAAAAGAAAAAAAGAGCGATGACTTTTAAGTCAAGTTCTTTTAGCACCAAAAGAAAATAAGAGTGACGACTTTTAAGTCAAGCCTATGAGACAAGGCATCTTCTTCTTCTCTTAGCACCAAAAGAAAACAAGAATGACGACTTTTAAGTCAAGCCTATGAAATTTTTCCAAAGCGAAGGGAAAAATTTCCATCTTTACTAGTTAAAGCTACAACAACGCTTCAAGATAGTCATGAAGATTGTGAATGCCTAGAAGACAATCAGGATGTCACCTCATGACATGGGCTATTTCTAACTTGTTCCTTCCTTATACGTGGTGAAACACCATCCACTGATTTTAATATGCCATCATGTTTAACATGAAATTTCTCATTATTCACTATAAAATGCCCTAAACCAATTATTTGATAGTTAATTTCACAAAGGAAGAACTATAGCTTTATTCTCTCCTATAGCAATTTATCAAACTCTTTTCCATCACCTTGCATTGAAGTCGCTTAACATTGCTAGAATCTCCTTTCACACGTTCTCTACTTCATTCATCTAGATAATGGAATTACTCAGGTGCAATACTTACCCTCTCTAGCTAAAAGACGTGTGAACCTCAAAATAAGGTAGCCTATAATCACCGGTTCCGGTTGATTGGTATTGTGAGTAAAACTTATCCTCACTTGTGAAAAGAATCACATGAGAACTTTGGGATAAGTTCCTCTACAATCATCGTTCTTTCCCTCCTCCCAAAACAATAGATGGAGGCCATCGTATAAATTCTCCTGGCAAAAGAATTGTGTGCGAGCCTTGGAACAAGTCCTCTAAAATCACATATTTCCCCCTGCCAAAACCATATTTGGTAATCATTGTATGAATCAAGTCATCTTGAATTTTAATTATCATGAAGAAATGAGAACAAAGAAAATGAGACCACAAGTTTATAAAATATTTTACAAAATCAACCTATCGACAATTGATGTTAGGATCATGATACCTCTTTCTTAAGTAAGTGATTATAAGGCCACTTGTGTAAATATTTTTTGACACCGACGATGTATGTTATAATTATCAAAAGAAAATTGTAAAAATGCATATTGTCATTGAATCCAAGTCAAGTTCGAATGTTTTGTGTGTACTATCAGTCCCGCTACCCACTTAACAAGGCTTCCTTCACCATGAGACACGGCATCTCTTTTTCTTTTAGCACCAAGGAAAAGAAAAAAGAAGAGTAAAGA
The DNA here is from genome assembly GCA_017140165.1 of Eucalyptus shirleyi. NCBI lineage: Eukaryota > Viridiplantae > Streptophyta > Magnoliopsida > Myrtales > Myrtaceae > Eucalyptus > Eucalyptus shirleyi. Next base: position 31,588,677 of record CM029450.1, read on the forward strand.
CCTTTAAGTCACCTATGAAATTTTTTCCAAAGTGGAGGGAAAAAGTTCCCAACTTTTCTAGTTAGTGGAATGATACTTTGAAATAGTCATAAAGATTATGAACGACCAAAAGACGACTGGGAGACGGTGCTTCCAGCTTTTTTGCAGTGAAAAGGTTAGGCTAACAATGGTAAGGAAAAGCATTAACACCAAGCTAGATCTATAAAGTTGTACATTCAAAAGTTCATTGTCATGGACTCATAGTGGCCTTCAGTTACTTTTGCATTCTTTAATATTTGCCTTGCACGAGGGTGTAGAATTTTCTCAACGGATGCAAGTACTTCTCTCTTTGCAATTATTATTGAAGGCACTTCATTTTTTTACCAATGTTTGACAACGCAAACTATTCTCGGATAACACTTGCTCCATCGGAAAATTTCAACGACGATTGGTGTGACTAGGTTGTGCTTAAAAAGAACAACGACACCCAATTTGGCCACATTGGATGGCCGGATCATAGATATCACAACTTTTAACCATGGCTGTCCAATCGTGAGGGTGTTGAGAAAACTGTGATTTTCCAGATTAATTGATGAATTCAGGTATATTTAGTCACAACTAATGCTTCGAAAATTAGGTCAATCGGAATTTAACGAGAAAGATGTTGTCACTTTTTACCCTGACCATTCCAATCAAGTTTGCAGAAATCCATAATCCCAATACTCTTACAAATATCGAACTGAAGGGAAATGAGGGGTCAAAAGTTCGGACAAAAGTTAAAATAAGTAACTTTCCTGAGTGGTCAAAGTTCGGAAATATAAAAAATTAAAATAAGTGATTTTCCAAAAAAAAAAAAAAAGAAGGGAAAATTTGATCCAGGTGGTGGCAATCCTAACAAGTAAATGCCGCATGGCGATTGCAGCGCCAGGCCCATGCCCCACGCCCCCACGCTTGTTTCTTTTCTGCCGAGGGCCCTTTACAATATCCCTATGACGGTGTGCACCGTGGCCCAATGGCTCAAGTAAGGGCTGAGGTCCCTTGCACAACATTTCCCTTGCTGGCTTCCAATTTTTCCATTAAAGTAGGGGGTCAAATGCTCATTTTAACCGACCAAAAAAAAAAAATACTCATTTTAACAAGGTAAACTATATTAATCAGACTCCTTATGTACACACATATACACATATATGTGTGTGTGCGCACAAACGAATTATCCTCTACATGTAGAAGTTTATATGTAGATAATGTTAATACCCACGATGTTTATGCTATTGAAGAATATTATTATTTGGCATATAGAGAACAAGATACAGAGTGGAAATTTTTAGACTTGGAAGAACCTTTGGATTTTGGTGAACAAGCGAGGAACGTTAAACCATTGAGGTGTTTGGACAGACCAAATAAATGGAGAGTAACTTCAATAATATGAGTACATCAATATATTTGGAAGGATCTAAATGTAGAAGGAGAATAGATTGAGATTATGCAAAATCACCAAGTTTGAATGTATTGCAATTGTAAAGGAAGATTGTATTATTGATGGAGTAGACAATACTCCAAGTACTTGGAAACAGCTCTAAAATGGTTTAATTCACATTCTAATTATTTCTGGTCTTAGAATCCATAAAGAGATATAGAGGAAAAATCTGATGGAGTTTGATATTTTTGACTAAGTAGAGGGAGTGTCATTTAAACTTTGTAGAGATAATTTGATTTGGGTTGAGCAAGTTTTATTAATTAGCTCCATGTAAAATTTAAGAACCCTCCTAAAAGGCTAGAAAGCTAGACTAATGCCTTTGTGCCCTATGCAGGGGTAGGCAAACCTTAGGCCTTGGTTAGCAATAAGTGGGTGCTGTGAAGCGCCGACTTGTCTCTAGCAAAGGAGCCACTGGCCTCTACAAATAAGGGTGAGCAGTTGCAAATTTCATACAGGGTTCACCTGGAATTTAGAACCTACCCATTAGAACAAATTCATCATTTTTTGGAATCTACAACCTACTTTGCATACCCTAGAATTTGTAACCTATCATATCATAGGTTTCAAAGTCGATTCTAGAGTCTATCCAAGTTCCATTTTTATTATTAATTAAATGATTGCAGTGAATTAAAACCTTTAATGATCACCACTTGCTACTATAATTCACTGACCATAAAGACACATAAAAGATCTGAACATTAATAAAGTAAAAGTCTTAGTTATAAAATGGAAGTTCAAATTAGTGCTTATAGATTATATACTCATTATCAAATGGTATAAAAAATCACAAGATCACTCAAAGTTATGAATTAAGAAAAACATTCAAACTTATTTCAAGTTTGAGATTACAAGTTCTAAGTTCTTCTAATAAGAACTTGGAATCTATCCGTTAAATCAAGTTCCTTATTTTTTGGAATCTAGAACCTATCTTGCATACATGGAAACCTGGAACCTACAAGTTACATACTAGTTCGGTTCTCAAGTTCCAAGTTCTACCTTGGAACCATGATCAACCCTACCTATGATTGTGTATAAATTTTTCATAAGCTTGTGACTTAAAATGAATTTTCGAAAATCAGGGCAATTGATGGTTGTAATGGAAAGTGAAAAAAAAATTTCATTGTTAAAAATCTGCTTGATGTGATTCTCGGGGCTTCAAAAAATTTGCAACTTGATATACAAGATGAAATTAATCAATCAGGTCAAATCACAAAATTCTTGACACCTCACGATTGGACAACTATAGTTAAAAGTTGCAATATCTTGAAAACCATCTGTTCAACTTCAACAAATTGGATATTGTTGGAAAACTATTAACAAGTATAATCTAATTATATCCTTGGATTGAATTTTTAAGGAAGTAATATTCTCAGTCATTTTTTGTCAAGCCTTTTGCTAAAAAATTAGGTGTCTACAGGCATTTTGATTATAATGGAAAAATATTTGAAAACTAGGTTTTAAAAAAACTGACTCCATATCTCGATCATTTGCAGCATCGATTGGATTGTATTTGCTTATGGGGACTCATCCATGTTATGTCGTGAAACTTATGCCACGAATCGGACATGTGAATATTGATTTCCGTTAGTTCGTATCATCTATGCTCCATGGAGGACCAACACATGTCATTTTGCATTTATTTAAGCCATGAATAATTCGTACCCGCTCGCACCAATCACGAAATTAGCCAGTTGCACGTCATAGTTCATACATCAAAAATAGTATTTCACCTGGAAAAGTGAAAATTATCACGACAACCTATTGCGTAGACACCCAATCAGAATTAAGGAAAAAGAAGAACGGTGCAGGCAGCAAAAGTTATATCGAAAGCCAAATTAAAAAAAAGAGAAAATCTTCTCGCCCAATCCAGTGCTCCTCTACTTAAGAGACGCAATCCTCCATTTTGTACATTACAAAAAGTCGCAGGGGTTGGAAGAAGGTCAATATAAGAGGAAACGCAAACACGATTTGGTTCGGTAGTTTGATTAGATTCACTGTTTTTATTAAAACGGTATGCATTGGACTCATGCACACTGTTACGATTGAATGCTATGTTGTTATTTGAATCGTATGCAACAGATTCATGCACGCTACTGTCGGACTGAACTCATCTTTATAATTTGAGTTGTGTATGTTGGATTCACAATCGACATTCGAGCATTGAGCATTTTCTTTGAAACTGCTTTCTTTCATTTAACATGGCATCACATTTTTTTTTTGGTCAGTCCTACTCTATTCCTACTCTACACTCACTTGCAGACTTGTGCCCTGTCTCTTGCAGGGCGTGGGAGTCGCAACCCACTCTCAAACTTACGCGTCCCTACCCCCCATCCCCCCTGAGAAGGTGGGGATTTGAACCCCTCACCTCCCCCTTCCATGTTGGAAGGGTGGCCACTGGGGCGAACCCCCAGTGGTTTGGCATCACATTGAAGTGGCTATTTTTTCGCTGCTTTGATATTGGACTAATATGGGGCGTTTTTCTTTTTCTTTTTTTGAAAGAACATGGATCACACACCACAATTAGTCAAGCCCTTATTCGACTCCATGATGCAGGAATTTCACCAGACAGTGAGTAATAGAGTTGTTAATGTTTGAAACATAAAAAGAAAATTATATATGTATTTATTTTAGGAAATTTCATGATATGAGGATTTAATAAAGAAATTTAATTAAGGAATATGGTATCTGAAGGTGGCGTGGAATATGCCAAGTTTTAAACTTTTGATTGTCCCTTTATATTCTAGCTAGCATTTTTGTAAGCAATCAACCTGAAAAATTGATTGGTGTCAACTCCTAAAACAGTTTAAGAATTTGGATCAAAGTGGCTTACCCTGATCTAGAGTTTGGGTGGAAATTTCAGACTTTACTCTCAAAATTATTATTCTTTTGAAGAAACCGCGAGGGACATGCCCTATTGATTATGTAATATTTTTATCAATATTTTGGTTTCATGTAAATGGAATTAGAGGACACGTGACTTATTGAAGGATTTCAGATACTTTATGCTAAAGATTGATGACCCACCATGAGCGTGATATAATCTTCGATCAGTCTAGAGGTGATTCACAAATTCAATCTTCAAAACCCCACGAAGAAAAAGCTGGCGAAGGAGAAATCTGATTCTACCATCAACAACGACAAAATCCCACGAAGAAGCTGAATAATACCCTAAAGCAGCTTCAGATGTTGAGTATTTCGTTGGCATATTTTATATGATAAATTGTGCGGGCATGTGAACCCCTCTTCTTTAACAGTGTTCATGTTCAGTGGCAAAGCGATTTGACCCGAGGTAGCAATTGATATGGAATTATGAAAGTATATGTTACTTTTTGAGTCCAACTTAGAAAATATTTGTTGTCATGCTATTCTGGTTTCTATTTTTAAGTTGTTTGACACCTTTTAAAATGCTGAGTTATATTGTACATTTTGAATTACGGTTCGATGCATACAAAGGAGGATGGTATCATGTCAAACTGCAAATCCAAAAACTCATGGTATGGACAAATTTCTCTCTAAATTATGACATGGAATTTTGTAAATTCCATGTCAATGCTCATATTCCAGCTATATATTGAGAACTTAATTAGACCACATTATTTTTTTATTAATCTATCAAATCCAAAAACGTTTCTAACAAGGGGCTGTAGTAATTCTGAAAATGCGGAGGTTTTCGAATAACCTTAATGAAATTGAGGGGGTGTCCTAGTAATTTACCCTATAATCAATATCGCTAGAGGAAAATAGATCTTAATTCAGATTTTTTTTTTTTACGTGAAGTTCCTAATAGTTCCTTAAACATTGGAATTTAAAGAAATAGTATTAAATGAGGGGGGGAATCGGTTGGGGGGCCGAGCTTTATGGATTTATATGTAAACATATTTTTCCCTAATTGGGACTTAATTGCAATTTCAAGAAGTTAAGGGGCTAGGAGTAAACTGGCCCATGTTGGGGATAGGGTTCCTGTTTTTTTTCCCCCTTTATTTTTGAATTAGTGAATAAAGTTTTTGTTTTGACTTTATGTTCTTGTTATTACACAGCAATGCGATTCTCATATTTCCAGGGAAAAAGAAACTCTGCATCCTAATTTTCCACCTCTAAAGGAACAACAGAATCAAGGATGGAGCCATGCCCCTGCTTATAAAAACGCTAGACAGTTTCTACAACATGGGACTAGCCCTTGAATTTATATTTGATATTGTATGTCTAGTCTTTCTGTGCAATAAAGCAAACCTAATGATTTCTACATTGTATTATATCTCTAATCTCTCTACACAATAAAGTTGTTATTTAAGGGACATTAGTGATTTAAAACGCTTGAGAATTCAAGGTGACATTATTTTAAGAATAGATTACACAACTTAACTCGTTGGAGACATGTGCACTTAAAATGTGGAGCACAAGGTCGCTTGAGGAAATAAATTGCCCTAAATTGATAAATAGGGGTTAATTTGGTTTCTAAACAAAACTCGAGCCCCTAAAATTCAGCTGCAACCCAACTTGCAGGTCACGAGGAAACGTCCTCAAGGAAGGACAGCTTATGGGTGAGGTCGTTGTGGGATGGAACGCGGAGGACGAATCGGTCAACGGAACGTCGAGGCTTTTGGTTTTTTTGTTTTTTTTGGCAGCTGATTCCACATCAGCCGCCAATATTTTCCGTTCATGATACTAATGGAGGCGAGGCGGTGACCTGCATTTGGAAAGTTGAAGTTTGGTCCATGACGAAAATAATAATCGCCACTACCATATTTAGAACTTTGGCACATGGTTATTCCTTTTTCTGTTCTAATTACCGTACTTACGATGTTGTTACTTTCTGTATTACTAGTAACTAAGTGCCAACCCATGGAACAAAATTAAAGAATGAAATTCTCAACAAATCTAAATAAAATTAGTAATTATATCATGACACAAATAGTCCTGTTCAATTCAATTTCGCTTCCTTAAAAAGTAAAAAATCAATTGAGTCAACAATCATATCTATTTAGTTCTGGTGAAGAGATTACTTAATCAATAAATTCTAGGCATTTCCTCATTAACATAATCAATATATAACGGTCATGCTCATCAAACTTTTACGTTACTCAGGATAAGAGTTTGCGAGGCCAAACATTCACATACGTAGAGAAAGAGAGAGTATAGATAAGTGTTTGTGAGTTTGTAGAATATGGAGATGGACAACCGCCATATACAGCAATAGATCCCTTGAAGATCGTTAATTTTTTTTTGTCCATTTAAATTTTTTTCAAAAATTCCATTTGAATTGTGCTTATTTCCTTTTTCTTATTAGATTAATTAGATTGATGCCTACTCAACATCATATGTGTTGCCTCCTTCAACCTACGTTTCTAAACTAACAGTGGCCAATCTAGGGATCGGGCTAGGCGGGGCCAATTTGGAGAAGGTGCCCTATCCAAGCACGTGGTATGACCGTGTCATGCTTGGTGCGGCCGCAAAATGGTGAAATCTTATATTGCATGTAGGATTAGATCCATAAAAATGGGTTATAAACTCATTTCTTAACCCATAACCCATATGGGTATTAAGTGGGTTATAAATAGCTCTTTATAATAAGTAAATGAGTCATAGATGAGTTTTAACTCAATATAAGTGTTAAATGGGTCATAAATAGATTTAATCTTTCTTAGACCTAATCTATTTTTATGACTCTTTTTTTAAGTCTCTCTTGCCTTCACTCGATATTGTGCTCACTCACTCACTCTTACCTTAGTTTGGTTATGAATTTTCATAGATTTGGATAAATATGGAAGTGTTTCCATGATATGAGACAGATCAAGTATGAGTATGGATTACTGAATTTGCATTGCATGGATATAGGTCAAAACCAGTTAAATGTGCATATTTGAGTCAAACCATTTATAACCTGACCCACCCATATAACTGCTTTATTGAACCTCTCCGGGATAGTAATGCGGCTAGAGAGTTTGCCGGGCCTGATAAATTAGTCCCCGATTCCTCTCACTCTATGTTGGGGGTATTAATCTACTTGAACATCTGATCCCATTGGATAATGTATATGCACAAGGAAGCTTTAAAGTCTCTGTTTTGTGTTATCAACAAGAAACCTGCAGCCGTGTCATCAAGTCTCTTCTATTGCATTGTAGGTTTTACAAACATTTCCAACTAATGAAAATTTTAGAAATCAAGTTACAAGAGAAGAAGAGAAAATGATCATGTTGATGCAGATGATGAGAGCATTAATTTATTTGACCTGCATATCTTTTAATCTGTCGAAAGAGGTAGAGAAATCACTTCTTTTTCTTTCTTTTTTTCTTTTTTTTTTTGTTTGGGAAAGTTGCTTCTTTTTTATCCCCTTGCTCATCATTTTGATTTAGTGAGTTATCCAATGTTAGTGTTAATCTATAGCGTCGGTTTCAAAGGAACTTTCGATAAAGAAGTTTTCCCTTTGTGTGGCAAATTATCTCAAGCATGTCGGAATCTCTCCCTTCAATTCTCGTTCTCTTAGCTCAAAGCTTTTGGTTGCCTTGGTTAAGTTCCTTCCAGAGGATGCAGTCATACTGGAGAAGACCATTGTCAATACTGGATTGTGGAAATGTCATCCAAAAGTATCAGTGAAGTCAGTGAAGCCAGTTGATTATTGGAATATGCTGGTGTCAAGGTTTCATGAATCATGTATAGGTCAAATTAACATAAACATAGCGGAAACAAAGATGAAATATTTCTATACATGTATCTCCAGAGACGTTGTTTGTGCGTTTTAATAAACAAAAAAATTAAATATAAAAAGGGAGTTAAATGAACTACCTCTCGAAGCACGCTTTAAACGAATTGGTTTGGATGTTCTTCAGTTTGAACCCCACAAACGTCAAACCTTTAGTTCAGACACACCACCAATGGACATCGAATGGAAGAGAAAACTTGCGGATAATCACCACTATGATTGTGCTAGCAATCTCGTAGAGACAGTGTTCCGTATCCTTGATGTTTTAGCCATAGCTCGAATGAGAGAGAATCCCTTTTCTCTCTCGCGTACACCAACACACAAAAACACATGCACTTTTTTAGCAACCCTTGTTTATGCCCTCCTTTTATGTGGCATCTAAAAATGCCCTACAATCAGCAACAGTTATTGATTGTGACAATTAGTAACCATTGCTACGTGTGGAAACCATCCCACAATCGGCAATGATTGCTGATCATTCATGCACAATGGTTCATGCATGATTGTCAGCAACGGTTGCTGACCATTGTGCCATGCACTTAAAAAAAATTAAAAAACATGCACATGTGATGTGCGTTGCACACGGTCAGCAACAATTGCTAATCGTGTGCACATTTTAATTAATTAAATAAATGAATAAATAATTAATTAATCAATCTTTTTTTTAAATTCTATAAATAAAAAATAAAAATGACATAATCTTTATGTGTGCATTCAGGGTACATTAACATATATCCACTTTGGGCATGCGTGTGCATCATATGCACATAGGCTCATGATTATAATACAAATTAAATTAAATCCTATTTACTTTAATTTCAGGTCGGCTCAATTCAATTGTAATAATTGCAAACACATTTACAACGTTATTTCTCTCTTGTTCCACGTTATCTTAATTGTTTATGGTGTGTGACATCTCTAGGTTCATTACTAAGTTGGTAGTAAGACTTGTGCTAACATATTAATATTCCAAAAAGAATTAATTGTCCCGATTAATCTTTGAGTTCCTACAAACCATAATTGACATCTAGCAATATGTTATAGCAACTCAGATAGTGTGAACATTTTAAGAACATAATGAACTTGTCAGCTTTGGCTACAGTGTAATTCAATCTCTCTATCTTACTATGTTCTGATTGAACAAAAGCCATAGAGTATTTGTCAAGTCACAAGTTCGATCATATGCACAAATCTAATTGACATACATTTCTTTCTAGACATAAATAATTTATTCTCGGTTACAATCTCAGCTTAGGATTTCAATGTATTGTCATAATTAGATTGTATCGGACATCATTATTATACATTGCATGTGACAATGAGAGAGAATTTCATATTATGTACACATGTAACTTCATATATGAACAAACTATGACCATCAGGTATAAAGACGGATCAATGACCCGGCATTATGTGCACCGGTGACCATAGTTGTTCGACACACAAGTTAACACTATGTCTCAAGTTTAAGGATTATTTACACAAGACCAGAGTATGACAATTAGACATTGACCATGCTAAAAGCTTCTATGTTGCTAATTGTTTCATATGCATCACATTCAGTGAACTTGTCTGATACAAACACTTATGTTCCAATTCAAGCATCATAATACCTAATGACTTGCGACTCATCATTCCTTTAAGTATCAAATACTTAATGGTGAAGTTAAGAACACACCAGTCTCAACAGGATTATTAATATCCACTCAATAATTCATCGACTAAGAAAGATTTAAAGATTCAGTTTAACTATAAACCCATCACATATATTCTTAACATCTCAAGAATATGTCTACTTGCAACTAATCTTATCAAATCATTCATAAATATAAAATAATTGGACAAATAAGTGAATACGTCACTGCCATTAATTAAATAATAATAATGACAATACAACTTAAATCCCTAACATGTAACTATTACATGGTAGCTCTAGGGCATACATCCAACAACTGTAAGTGATTGAACTATTATCAAGCCACAAGAGCTTCGAAAAATGCTAAATTTAGGAAAAATAACACAATAAGTGTTATAAGTTTCGTATATAGTTCATTTGAATGTTCTAATTCTTCTTTGATCACTTGACCATCATATGACTTTAAAATTGATCACTTTTTTTTTATGCTATAATTTTTTTAAAAACGTTCACCATAAATATTATGCTATGTTAGATTTCCGATAATTGAGTGAACGTCTTTAATAAATTTTAACACTCAAATAATTGATTAAAAGTTATTAAATTCAAATGATCGTTTTTTAGAAATCATGACACTCAAGTAGCAAAAAAAAGCTATAGCATTTAAATAAGCATCATACGAAAATTATGACATTCGTGGTGTTTTTATTCCGCTAAACTTATAGTCAATTATCCTTTCAAGGGATGCTTTTTTGAAAGCAAACACAAATGAGTTCCGTAAGATCTCATAAGATAGACATGTTGTCTTGACAATAAAATGGGTTTCTTTGTATTGGAATTAACTTGACTAGAAATAGGTTTTTCGTAATCCCCATACTACCTATTTAACCCACCCAGCATTTGTTTCATTAATTCAACCACATTTCGTTGGGGAGCTTTCCAGCATACGAGCATTGCAAGTTAATACATATTGATAAGTGAACTCCAATTAGAGCAGTTTGTCTTTACAAAAGCTTGTAACTTCTAACATGACCATTATATTCGGAAATGAACGCTGTTAAAACTGTCATAAAACATGGGGTGTTCCCGAGGACAGAGGAAACATCGGGACACCTGTGAAGTCCCTCTGCAATGCATTATTGTTCCACCGGCATGTTTGCTGTTCAGTCGGCGACAGCAACGCACAAAGACGCGACAGAATTCGGTGCTGGGACGTGCGTTATCCACAAAGTGAACGGGCCCGCGGTCCACAAAACTCTGGTTTGCCCTCAACTCTCCTCCATTAGCATCTGCTGCATGTTGCGTGGTGGCAGTAGCAATGGAAATGGGCCAAGGCCAGGAAGTGAAGACCCGAAATGATCCCCAAGTCGAATATTCAGGTTCTATACTCGCTTTGTCTCTTTTTTACTGTGAATCAACACGACATGTGAGAAGAAGATTTGCCAGCATATTTCCCACAGAATGGGGTAACTAAAACCCCGTATAGATACCGAAAATAAGTAATCCAAACAATCAAATTCTCAAACTCACCCACGAACTTTGAAATCCATGCACTACATACAATTGCATCCAGATTATGCATCAATTAGATTTTGAACTCGTATGTATGTGCTTTGACAATGACAAATGTAAAAAATTTAGTGATATTAATTTTATATAAAGAATTTCGAATACTTAGCATGGAAATCACATACCTATTGATCAATACAAGATGAAGCTGTACGAATCTCAGACTAAGTCTTGCTCTCCTTCTCTGTACTTAGATGGTGATAAATAACCCATTTATCACAAGTCACTGTTGAAATACTAACTTATACTAATTATCCAACCACATCATTACTATAACAAAATATGCTACACCCGATATAAGGCCCAATTCCCTTAAAAAGGACAAATTTTCACTTTATATCCAAATCTGGTCAGAACATTTTTTTTTTTATCTCATAAAGAGTCACCAAATCTCACTCCATGCCCAAATCCAGCCCCCATTATATATCTGTCCAATATCGCCGTTAAAGTCTTATGTATCACATCCATGCATATATTTCTCTTTCTCCATTGATGACGTGGAATTTCGGCTCAACTAAATAATTTATTCTTAAAAATCGTTTTTTTTTTTTTTCTTTCTATCTTCTTATTTTGAAGGGAGGTGGGACTTGAGCAAGTCCTTAAAAGGCTCTAACAGCTTGGAAAGACAAGCTAGTCCCCGGGATCCGTGGGACGAAAAATATTCCGGCCCCATTGGCCTGCCCGGCCACAACCCTTCAAGGGTACGGGAGGCCACTCCTGATCCTCGCGATGCCTTCCCCAGGGTTGCCTGGGCGCGGTACAAGGAAATGATGGAGCCGACTGGCTCCATCATTTCCTTGTACCGCGCCCAGTTCGAAACAAGCAACCGACGCCCATACCTATTCAAAGAGTTTCTGCAAACAATGCCACATCAATGGAAGTAGCCTAGGTTGCACGGACACATTATATGGGCTTACGTGTCGTGTCCGAGACGTGTCGGAGCGTGTCGGACACGTCGACACGCTCGGACACGGTCGGACACGCGGTCAACGCGTGTCGGATTTTCGGACACGCGGTCAACTTTTCTCGACACGCGTGTCGACGCGTGTCCGGAAGACTTATGGAGGGTGGAGGCGAGGGAGGGCGAGGGAGCAGAGGCCGCGAGCGCCGGCGAGATGAAGCCACGAACAGACCACCGCGACGGCGAGAGACGGCTAGAAAAGGAGCCGAACAGAGAGAAAGAAGAGAGAAGGTAAACTCTCGCCGGCGAGACGAAGCCACGAACGGACCACCACGATGGCGAGAGACGGCCAAAGAGGGCGAGGGCCGCCATTGTTGCGATGGATCGGCGACGAGAGCAAGAGGAGAGGAGGGAAGGGGGTCGTGCGGCGAGCAGCAAGGAGGATAGGAAAAAAGGGGCTCGGCGGCTCACTAGGGTTTCATAAAGAAATCCAAAAGAAATAAGAAAGGAATTCTACCGTCTAATGCCATGGGGGAGGGGGTTGAAGTGACAGCTCACCTGTCACTGTCAAGTGGTGGGGAGGGAAAAGACGAACGAAAGAAGGGGTGGGTTTGGAGGATTATTTTTTTAACTGAAAAATTAAATAAATGGGATTAAAAAAATAATTTCGAAGAAGAAAGTATTGAATTTTGAATAACGATAAATTTTAGTTATTGTAGAAAGATATGGATTTATTTAAATAAATTGATTCTAATTTTTTTATTAATTATTAGTTGCATCAATAAATTTTGTTAAAATTAAAAAAATATTTTGCATTAATTATGAATATATCTTTCGAATTTCAAATGAATTAATTTGTTAATATTATTAGTGTAAATTTATTATAAGCTTTTTTTAATTAATTATTTATTTATAAATTTGAATCAAATTAATTAAAAATAAAAATATTTATTTAATGTACAACGTGTCGCAACGTGTCGGAATTCTCTATTTTTTAGAAATTACGTGTCGACGTATCGTGTCGTGTCGGACACTCGTGTCGTGTCGCGTGTCGGTGCTACCTAGGAAGTAGCTTTCCGACCCAAAAAAAGAAAAAGAAGTAGCTTGACCAGCAAAACGCCTTTGATGCAGGCCAGTTACCAAACGAGAGGTCCCAGCTCTTCCTCCTCGTCACCGTTCATCATCTTCTTCGCAAGGACTCTCTCGGGCACAGCTTTACCACCTCTCTCACCCATCGCCATCTACACATCCGACTCCGCGCCCCGACCTCTGACAACCCCTCCACGACGGTTGGCTGTCGTCGAAATCATCTCTGGCGAGCTAGGCCAAAACGCCTGTGTTTCTGTTTCGGTTTTTCAAGCTTCGAGAAGCTGTTTTCATCAGCCACCATCTTTGCTCAGCCATCCTCGAAGCTTTGTAGATCTACTCCGTGGCCGGATGATGACGAAAAGAGCCCAAGCTTTCCCTAAAACCACCGTGGCAAGAGGGCGCAGATCGTTTCCTTCACTCTGAGCCCTACGGTTGACCTACGTTGATGGAGTTCGCCACTCGCGATTGAGGTGCGCAACCTGACGTTTGAGGTCATGCGACTCAGTTTTTTTCTGAGGTTGCGCCACTCAGATTTTAGCTCAAGCACCTTCATCCATGGAGGTTGCAAGGAAAAACGAAGGAGAAAATAAAATAAGACATTTTTTATAAATATTTACTTCTGCTGAAATTCCACATCATCTATGGAGAAAGAGGGAAATGTATGCATGGAATTTACACATCAGACTTTAAAAGCAATATAAATAACGGCCGGATTTGGATATGGAGTGAAAGTTGGTGAGTTTTTATGAGGCAAAAAAATGTTTGGGCCAAAATTGGATGCAGAATGAAAAATTGTGTTTTTTTTAGGAGAATTAGGCCCTCAATATAATATGATCATATAATCGTATCGTACACAAACGTGAGATAATCTTATTATGCTAGAATCAGCACGATGATGCTACATCCAGATTGGCGCTTCACATGTAGAATACATAGAGTTAAGAAACTATGGGTCAAATAAAGAGATTAACCAACAGGATTGCAACAATGAACAATATAATCAGAATAAACCAAGAATCAGGAATGGGCAAGAATGTTGTCTAACTTCATCTTGAAGACCTTTATAGCATCCTCGTTGTGGTTGACTACTATCAAACAAGGAAATATATAGCTATAGGTGTACTCATTCTTAGCATGAGCATCATATTCTACTGCCACAGCAAGAAACATTGCCACAGCGCCATAATCCATGACATTACCTTTTAAAAGGCTATACTATGCAACTCACTTGTTTTATGCACAAGCAACTAACGATCATTCAATATGCAGCAGAATTGCATCATAATACCATACATGATGTCCATGTTGTAAAGAGAAGCAAGAATCATAATCTAAAGGTCTTACCTAGTCATGCAAAGCTTGAGTAACCCATGACTTGTGAGACTTTGAAGCTGAAATCCAAATATTAGCATTCAGCATATATCTGTAATACTTAAACAAATCATAAACTCTGCAATGTCATAAACAGCAAATGAATGCAAAAGGAGGGGGAAATGGCGAAGAGAAATGATATTCATGTTATAGGGTTCAATGAAACAGAGAAGAAAATGAAATTCATTTAATCATTGCATAGACAAATTATTTCAAGGCCATCTTTTCTGCATGTAATGAGTTTCCAAAGCATACTAATTATCTCAGAAGAATGAAAAGGTTATGGTTTGATCAGTCTATTGCAACTGAAGAGCTCAAATTGGAGAATTGCTTGACCAAGAACCATACATGTTTAGTAATTCACGATAGGGATCAAGGAAGAAGATACTTCTCCCAAAGAGTCTAATCGACAGATTATCAACTATTAACTTCATCTTTTTCCTTAACCAAGAACATGATGTCCCATTTCTCAAATGGCAATATGGCTAAGCATAACTAGTCTAGAGGAAAGCTACATTTGATAGACAGGACATCTGAAAATTGGCCAAAAGCAAAGACTGGGTATCTGAAACTCTCAATGGCTGAACAACTCTCCACTGATGCAACTATACTTAGTGTCAATCTGGATAATTGTACCCACCATCTCAAGATGTGTACCTTATCCTTGATGAAGCAAACTTCTGAATGGCTTCTTATGCAACCAATGACCCACTAGTTCTATGCTTCCAATTTCATTAAACTTTATAATTACAAAAAATTCCACTGGGCCAGCTTTATTTACCCAGGATATGGGTAGATAATTCTCCGGACCAAGGATACAACAACATAATTTACGGAAAAAAAAACCATGTAGATATGGAAAAGCACACGGGCACAGAGAGAGAGAGAGAGAGAGAGTTGTCCAGCAAGATCTGCAATTACCAAAAGCCCCAACTACAATTCTTTCTAGCTGGTTGAGAGACTTGATTGAAAAGTAGAAATAGAATGAGGATTCCTGAATTCTTCTTAATCAATATGAATGGGGATAAGTGCTAGGAAGAACATAGCATTAGATTTTAAAAGAGCTTTTTTGGGAGGGTCCTTTAGGAAGATGTTGCTAGCAAGCACAATGCTCAAGTTCATGGATTATCAAAGCTAACTTTGGTTCAAAAGTTAGAATTGCTCTATTATGCTCATAAAAGCCTCTTAAAGAGTGCATTAACTATGTGTCCATTGAAAAAGAAGGATTATTTCCCTTATGTTGTCTAATGTAAATAGGTGCTAACTGTAGTATTATAATATTCTTTCAAACAAACAATTCAGCTGGTTAAAATGGTCGATCGCCATTCACAGCATTAGGGTTTCCCTGTTCACAAAAATCTCGCAGAATAGAAATTGCTTCTAATGCCATTATACCTCCACAACATTGGAAACCCTTTGATCCATAATTTCCATTACTGCAAGAGAAACAAGAAAAAAGTTGGAAACACTCACAAATCAAGCAAACACTTAAAGGGGAAACGTAGACGAAATTTATGTGAAAGCCACCCAATATTTCTGATAATTCCGCATATTTACCTAGAAAGAGATAATTTAGCAAATCATGTCCAAATATCAAGCAAGAGATAATTTAGCAGACTAATTAACAAAGCACTTCACAAAAGAAGGTACCATCTAAGCAAAAACAAGTTTGCTGATAAAGAAATATGCTCAACCTAGGAAAATAACATTTATGTTCTAAGAATATCAATTTTAAGAAATGTTCGTACTCCAGAAAACAGGTTTTCAGGCAAGTAAATTGTCTTTGAAGTGTACCATTTACTTCAATTGACAGTAACTAGGCTCTATAGCTTGGCAAACTTCTTGCATCAGATTTAAAAGAGGTGCGTTTGGGGGAGCTATGGCTTATACCTAACATCCTTGGAGAACAAATGATAGCAGTAAACAGGGGATACTCTTAAGGCTTTTAACAGGGATGGGCAAGTTCTCTCTAGAGAGATACTGGCATGGGGAATCTAATTGAGAGAACATTTGCAAATCGCTTGTATACTAATAATGGCTAGCATGGGTTTCAATCAGCATCATCTTCCAAACATTGCATATGAACCATGCTCACCATTATAACAACAGTCTCATACTCTGTAACATAAAACTATGCAATAATTAGGGCTAGTTTTTGAGCTCCATATGGTGGAAATTGAGCAAGGTGATGCTTTATCTGCGAGATGCATCCTCTTGCTTGATGTTGTATTGCAAAGGCAATGAGCTAGTTTGCGTTTCCAACAATACTAATGACTTCTAATCAGAATTTTTAAGAGCAGCATAAGTATCAATTTCTATCTCTAAAAGTCAGTTTTCACAGCCTATTTTTTTTCCCTTAAAATTTTTCACTCAATACTCTTGCTTCTTCCTGATAATAAGATTATTAAGAGCAGCATAACTATGAATTTCTAGCTCTAAAATTCAGAGTTTCACGGCTTATTTTTCCCCACAGAAATTTTTTACTCATACTCTTGCTTCTCTACAAACCCAAACCCCCCCCCCCCCCCCCAAAAAAAAAAAAAAACCCGGGGAGGGGGGGGTCCTTGCCCGCACTTGAGGTTCTTCTTTCAAAACTAATAATTCAATAGAAAGACATTGTACGTAATCTATATTAGCTACTTTAAGTACTGCTCAAATCACAATGAAGCAGATCCTATTTCACTACGTTTAACTTTTAAGTGGACAAAGTCCGAGTAGAAAATTGGTGACTTCTAGAAAATCTCATGAAACATGAAATGATAGATCATGGTAGCGTCAGACAGACAGAAAATCATACTGGAAACATATGTCATACACCCAATTTAGCAAGCACATGCCCTCGTGTATGAAAGAAGAGACAATTGCAACTAATAAACAAGAAAATAGATTTCTTTATTGAGAACACTGCCCATTACATGTCAGAAAGCATAATTTCCTTATAGTTAAACCATAATTCTTTGAAGATGCTATATTTCCCACTTTAAACTTGATTACATTAAAGACATCAAAGAATCTCATTGCAATGGAAAAAGGCGAGGAAGAAGAGATGAAGAAGCAGCTGGGAAAAGGAAGATGAAAGAGCAAACTGATGTTCTGTTAACTTGTAGTAACTTCCCAGGACAAGAATTTTTTTATGGAATAAAAAAAGAAAAAAAAAGAAAGGAAATGTCCAACAAGTCACATAGAATTAAAAAAAAAAAAAAAAAAAAAAAAGGAAATAGAGAGGGGAAAGAAAGAAATAATATAAACTTGACTTCATGAACTTCCTAAAACTCGACTTTCTTCAATTCAGACTTGGAAAAGGACAGAAAAGGTGGAAAATCAGTTCCATAAACCTCCATTTATTTTCATGGTTATGTGTTGCAATATTCAAAGTGTGACAACAAACAGAAGTACTACAAAACCACATCAATTAGTAATTAAAACAAGATTCATAAACTTCCAGTAAGCTTTGGGTTGTCAATTGTATTATGTCAAAATTTCAAACTGGAGCTAAGCAGATATGAAATCAGCAACAAAAACAAGTCCAGAAACTGACCTAATTCATTCCTCGAAGCTACTTGATGCAACAACAGCACTGAGCCACAGCCTCCAAATTTATCATTTGCACAGTCATAACATACTTCCTTTATACCTTAAAACGGCTAAGTGTCATTAATCATTTATGAGTAAACAAATTTTACAAAAGTTTAGTTTTATTTTAGTATGATCAACAGATGTACCAATGATTGATAATGCTGCTGCACACATAATGCATAGTTCACATGTCACATGAAGGCAGCATGCTGAATACTTCTCTGCAACTTCTGCAGACAAAAATCCAGTCTTCTGCCACTGTTCAAGAAGAACATCAAGAGCTTCCATTTTTGCATGTTTTGTTGCCTAGGAAAGTGCAAGGAGAAAAATAAAGAAAGCATATCGAACTTAGGAGCTTGTCAGAGAGAAGGTTGCTCTTAGTGTAGTTTCAACATAAATTTAGGTAATGCATTTCATGAAAAATGTTTTCACCTTCACGTTTATCTATTTATTTCTTTTATTCTTGTTTAATGTTTGAGTCCAATAGTTTATCTTTAAATTGATGCATCTCTAAGTGTCGTTGCCTTCTTCCTCTTAGTGTCGAGAGCAATAGTAATGCAAATAAAAAATAATTAACCAAAGCAAGTAATAGCAACACATCTATAACATGTCTATTTCCTTTTCAAATTGCCTCTTTTGTATCTGCTCCATGTTGACTATATTTTCAAGGCTTGAATTGTGTTCAACCTTTGCTTGGTGTGTAGTCTAACTGAGGAAGATAGGATTTTGTCAAAGCCAACTGCATTAGATCATGAATCCTATTGGATAAACCACTGTCTCCAAGACAGAATTATTGACGCACCTTATGCAGAAATTTCAGTTCTTTCTTCAAATATTCACAACTAAGAGTCTAAGAGAGGATCTTATGCGTGAAGCATGGACAACTCTCTTTGCTCCTCAATGTCAAGGAATGGACACTGTTTGAAGAGCATTCTCCTTACTATTAAGCATTCGATCTAATTTCTAGTACTCAAGCATTATATTCTCTGAAATTTCATCTGGAACTACAGTTATCCTCCCTATACTTGAGATTTTGCAAAGTCTCTCAACTTGCTTCTCATAACTTTAGAATTTTACATCTCTCACTATGCCCTTGTAATCAAGAGAAGTGAAGCCACCATAACAACTCCCTCTCGTGTAATGTAAAGCAATAAATACATACTGAGAAATACTCTATAACTTTGTAATCTGTTGAGGCAATCAAGTACTAATAAACATATTCAAGCACATGCAATGCAGCACAATCTACAAGCACTTAACATTTTGGTCCAGCAGCTTGCAAAGGTTTGATTTCTATTCAAAAAATAAATATTACTCCTCTATTCTCTGTCTCCTCATTGAAGCTTTTTCTTTGACTGTAATCGGTCCAAAATTCAGACAGAGAACAATGGCAAATGAGAAAGGTGAAACATTCTACATAGTAAAGCAAGATTCTTGCTATTGTTAGCCGTAGTCGTATTTTATGAAAGAATAACAGGAACAAAACCATTACAGCCTAATAATGCATAGAAAATTCCACTTTTTAACAGATTTGTTCAGATGTACTATTTTATCACACATTAAAGAAATATTTAAGGCAGAGACACAAAAAAGATCAACATTAACTACAAGTGGATAATGTGAGGGTATCAAATCAAAACAACAATAAAGTGCCGTTGGTCAAAATTTACAGCAAGGAATAAAGAAGTAACGATAGACATACATTCCATTTCTCATTAGTCTTGTTTCTTCCTGCAGCAATAATGTGCCCTTTCTCAACAATCACACAGCTGTTCAATCAAAATATAAAATAAATAATTTACAATGTGAAATCACTTACCAATTAAGACCAAAAATAAAGTGACATATCTGAAATGCACCTGGTTATTGAAAATCAATTCCTTACCCAACTGGAATTTCAAGGCTGTCCAAAGCAAGCTTTGCCTTATATAAAAAAAGCAAATAGGTCTTCTTACTTGTTAGGAAAAAAAAAGTATGGGTATAAGAGTCAGAATTTCTCTCATACTTGCATACAGGCAATTCAAGGGAAAATGAACATCGAGTTGCTAGCGTAGAAATATTTCGGTGTCAATATGCAGCAACTAATGGAATGAATCCATATCTCATAGCTACAAGATCAAGATTTTGCAGTTCCTGTGTAATATACTGGTCCCAAACTTCCAAGTTATGGTAATTAATACATACTCATCCTGTAATTCAGATGCAAATCCCACTGAACACTCGAACTGATATGGCTCTAACAACACTAAAGCAAAAACAGCGACTAATTTGAGAAACTACATTAATCAGGTTTCACTCAAAACTTCAAGAAGCAGCCAGGAGTTTTAGGTTCTCGGTCATTTTCCTTCATAAAAGCTATGGCAACATAAGGATAAAAAGAGAATCCTAAACTGTTGTGAAGGCCTCAAAATTCAGAATCAACAATCAGCTACTTGTGCTTTTATCTCTATTCTACTGAATAAATTATGTGAACTTCGTGTTTCTCATGATTGTTTCTTTTCCACATCCACAGTCCACAAGGCGAAAGATAATAACTACCTAACCAGTTATCCCTGGGCACAACCAATGTTCATACTACTCTCAAACTCCAAGTAAATTTGGTTTTCGAGAAGTGGTTAAAGGACTCGACTGTTAAGCAACCTTTCCGGGTGGTTTACCATCTCACTGCATCTTCTTCACTCCTTCGTGGTTTTTGCCTCTTCAAGGGCCTCATAAAACATGGAAACAGAGCCCTCTATCACATTGATGGAACCTTCTCAGAATTCAATTCTCCTAGCAAACCACTCACCCACCGCACATCTTATGATAAGTACATACTCCACATCCACATTTCCTTCATATCTCAAAATCACCCAAATCCCTCCCTCTCAACCTACAACACTTGAACTGGCTCAGTTTTTCGCCTGAAAAGGGGACTGATAAAAACCATTATTTCACTCTTCCTCTCTTTTTCTTTCCCCCCTTTGAACCTCGACTTCACTTGCTTTTTTCAATAAATTGCCACCGATGAAAACAAAGAAAGAAAAGCTACACCTTCTAGACAAAACTTACGAAGAAACATTGATTCAACGACACATTCTTCAAGTTCCCGCTTAATTGCAGCGCCAAACAAATCGTAATTAGAATCCATCTCAAGTATTCCACCAACTTAATAAAATTCGGACGTGCCAGGCGTTACCTGATCTAAAGCAAGCTGCACGAAGCCCAGAACCTCATGAGAGAATCGTTCACCTCAAGCTACGTCACCAGTTTCCACGGCTGGCCTCCGTCACCGTCGTTTCAGGAAGACGAGCTTCTTCTTCTGTTCGTCGACTTCCGTTGGCAGGTGGCGATCTTCGACGCGTCAGAGCTCACTGGCATCGTATCGATGGAGTTGGAAGTTTTGGCCATGGCGGAGAAAAGAAAGGTGCTTCCTAACAACGGCAAAATCAGATTAAATGAACAAAGAGAAGGAAAGAATTGCAGTATTCTGTTTTGGGAATTAAAGTTTACTAACCAGGGTTAATTAAAAGTAATTGTTTGTTTTAAGCAGGCGACCATCATATATATATTATTTTCTATAATAATGGAAGGCTACTTCTATTGAGACAAAAAATTTGACATTCATGATTTTCAAAAAGTGGTTTCCAGAAAAATAACATGGGACGGTTTTATGGTTGAGGTTTCGGATAAATTTTTATGAGTTTGAGTTTGAATCCGATAGTTGAGTGAAGGGAGAACAATCAAGATCGCTCCATGATTTCAGGCCCAATTATAAAAATGCAAGAGAAGGGCTTGAATTGAGGGATCGATCTAAGTGCGAATAAAAATAAGCATACTAGAATTGAAATCACAATGAAAAGAAATAAGTAGTGAAACGAAAGTACACGGAAATGAAAGTGCAAGAACCAAAGGCGCGAGTAAAGAGAACGTTAAAAAAAAAAAAAATGAAAGGCAAAAGATGGATAAAACTTACGGATAGTATTCTTAGTCCTCGATGGTCCATACAGTGGAAGTTGTTTGTGCCTTCTCTTCCCAATCCTTCCTCCACCAAAATCAAATCCTCATCCTGCGATGATAAACCGCACGGTGATTTCCCACTTTCTTCGCATGTTCCGGCCAAATATTCACCCATCATCGCGCCCTTTCCATGTTTGCATGCTTTCCCATGTAAATGAGCATGCTGCGATCTTCTTCTTCTTCTTGCTTGCCCAAGCCTCATCACGCGACTTGCCATCCACGACTTCCGCATGCTTTTCTCGGTCGAACTCATCTTCTCGATATTAGGTTCGAGAAGGAGGTTGAGCTTCTCTCTATTTGTTGAGCTCTCGCCCAGGGCTGATCATTTTCCTCATTGTAGCTGGCAAAATTAACGCTAAAAGTACCTCAATGTCAATATATGGGTGAAAGCAAGTACCAGTTGGAAGTTTTTTCTAAGAAAAGAAAACTACAGGAACAAGGAAGAAAGAAAGGCATCATAATAAAGATCAGCTCAACTCGCTCACTATGAATTTCCTTCTTAGCAAGTTTCCATCTGTCCAACTACAAATGCAATTTTTTTAGTAGAGCTATCATCATTCCCATCTCATTCTCATCTCCATCGATCGAATTGGAAGTCATCATCATCTTCATTCACTTCCTTAGAGGGAGATTAAACTCTTTCTCTTTGATCCCATTTGATTGTGTTTCCCGATGCTCATTTGACAATCTTGCGAGTCCT
The DNA here is from genome assembly GCA_017140165.1 of Eucalyptus shirleyi. Classification (NCBI taxonomy): domain Eukaryota; kingdom Viridiplantae; phylum Streptophyta; class Magnoliopsida; order Myrtales; family Myrtaceae; genus Eucalyptus; species Eucalyptus shirleyi. The sequence continues at coordinate 31,611,674 of CM029450.1, forward strand.
CCTATAGATCAGTTTCGCTCAAATTATCTTCATGCACATGTGAACTATCGACTGCTAAATCTGTTGATCCATGACCAACCACATAGGGTAAAGCTGAATCTATCAACTAATTATCTTGAAGTTCAACCTTTAAATTGTCCCTTAATTGCTTGCATATTATTCAGAATACACACCTTTTTAGTCTTTTACTTGATAATGTAAGGACTAAATTGAATATAAAACCTATCAATTTGAGCAAAATTAAATTCCTCTCCACAGCTCACATGGTAAAAGATGATCGACAAAGATATGATCCAAATACAAAAATTCGCAAACTTGTCCATGGTAATCCTACATTTTTCCATTAACATGTGATTTAATAACAAAGTCATAGTACTCTTTTGGGTCATTAGTATTGAGAACGATACAAAATGCCAATTCAAGAATTTTATTATATAAGCCTTCTAAAATCATGAAAGATATGGAACCTCTTCAATAGGAACAACCCATTGTGGCATCTCTCCTTTAGGGAGAATCATTATAAATTTAGGCCACTCCTGTTACAAAGGTAAACCGATAGAAAGTATCGAAGTTAGTATTAGTACCCAAATAAGAAGATTCATTGATCCTTGCTTGCATTGATAAACGAGTCTCATGCGAGAGAAATCATTCCCATAAAAGTACAGGGGCCACTTATGCTACAAACGTGTAGAACTACTTCATATTTGTTTGTTTATCTTAAGCCTTCAATCTTGCGTTTTCAGCTGTTGCAATATTTCACACAATGACCCTAACATCAATATGGGTGTGTGTTGTGTGTGTGTGTGTGAGAGAGAGATAGAGAGATAATCTAACCTCGCCAGTATCAGCCAAACCTCTACGAAGAGAGAGAGAGAGAGAGAGAGAGAGAGATAATCTAACCTCGCTAGTATCAACCAAACCTCTATATAATCTTCAATTTTTATTTTTATTTTTATTTTGTAGAGATTCACAATTAACTCAAAAATGGGGGAAGCTGGGGAATCTCTTGTAATTGATGGTAGTTTACGACATTCAATCCAAACAGATAATAACACCTAACAATAGATGTAAGAAGGGTAGCAATTTTGTTCTCCGTCAGAATTGAACACTTAAAAAATAGTGTCGACACAAATTTTAACTATTTTTATTTTATTTATTTTATTTATTTTATTTTTATTAGGGTAACAATGATATTTAACTTATCTCTTAAAAAGGTTGTTAAAAAATATTTTGTGGAAGAATGAGATTTTGAAGGATCTTTGGATAACGAATTCATATCAAAAGTTAAGTGAATTATCTTTAAAAAAATCTTCATAAAGAATTTGGAGGTTATTTTCTTGTTGAGCACATCTCTCCATTTCGAAGGATCATCCTTAGCGATTACGTTAATTTACGCAAATCTTCGTACGTAGAACAAACTGGGGTTTTCTCTCTATAAATAGGGGCTTCTCTTCGTCGAAAAAAAAGGAGAGGAAGAAAAAAGTCGAAAGGTTAAAAGAGAGAGGAAAAGTGCTGACAGCAGCAGAGGGAGAGAGAACCGTGCGTGGAGAAGGGGAAAAGCAAAAAAGAAAAAGAGGAACAGTGTGGGGACAGGGACTTTTCACTGTCTCCTTCCCTTCGCTGCTCACGATCGTGCATTACCGGCCGGAGGTCCACACCGCCGGGCAACCCGGAGCCTCACGCCGCACTACTGTGCCCGCACCGCCGCATCACCGGACCCCCTCGACCTCCGTCCCCGCATTCGCTTGGAGCCCGATCTGCCCAACGACGCCCCAATCTCGCGTCGCCGCCACCCAGATCCGGAAGCCCGAGCGCCACCGTCACCCGCCAGTCCGACAAAGCCGCTGCCTTGCCGCACCACCGCCGCTGTTGGCCATCCCGAAGCTCCGCCAGCCACCTTCTGCAACCCGTGAGCCATCCCGTACCGGTCACCACTGCACACATCCATCTTCCGATCAATCGCACCTTTGCTGTCCGACGCCACTGCAGCCCTTGCGACGACCCACGACGCCGATAGCAGCCCTCCGCCGAGTCGGTCTCCGCCCCTGCACACCGTTCCGAGCTTGCTCCCCATCCGAGCGACGCCGCTGTAGCACCCGTGACCAGCTGCTCTAGCTGCGTCCACCAGCCACCGAGTCCCTTCGCCGGAGCTCCGACCACCGTGACCTCCGTTGACGGTGACCCACCATCACAGCCACTGCCCTTGCCGGATCCCCTTTGCCGGACTGATCAACCAGCTTCCCGATCCACTGCTTCGGTGACCAGCCTTGCACGAGCAAGCTTTGTGTGAAAATAAAAGAAAAAAGGAAAATTAGGTAGTTTATTTATTTATTTATCTCTTTATTGAGTCTTTATTATTTTTCCTTTATAGTTTTTTAGTAGACTTGTTCCTTAAATGTATGATTGATATTCCGACATGAAAAAGTTCCTCAAGCTAGGATTGACAGTCCGATTTTCGCGTCCGAAATCCGACTCGCAATTCCTTACAAAAATCGACAATCTAATCTCAAGCCCAAGATTCGATTCGCGATTTAATTTAAAATTGGCCAACCCGATTTCATGCGCGAGATATGGTTCGTTAACTTTTAGATATCAATCTATCTTGTTTGATTTGTTTGTTGTCAAGTTGGTTGAGTCGATCGATTTTTTTAAAAGAAAAATCCGAAAAAATATTTAAGTTAGGATTAGATTTGCTTTATAATATTTCCTGTTTAGGGTTAACATTGCAATCTTATTTCGAATTTTAAATAAGAAAATAAAAAAAAATCTGAATAAGGATTAGGTTTGTTTTTATCTTGCATATTTAGGATTGCAATTTTATTTCGAATTTTTAAATAAAAAATCCAAAAAGAAAGTGCATTCATTTAGGTTGTTAGTTTTTTATTTGAATTGTATGTTAATTATGTATTAGTTTTAATTTCGAAATTAATATAAAAACACAAAAAAAAATCATCATGCATACGTCATGTAATATTAGGGCATCCTTGGCACGTCATGACATATTAGGGTAAAATTGCATATTAAGTTTAGATTGATTTTTTGCATCTTAGGTTAGAGCTTGCTAGGTTAAGACAATATCTTAGTTTAAATTAGGATTTAGTCTGACCCAATCCCTAATATAAGCTAGATAGAATTGTAATCTAGATAGTTATGTTTTGCATTTCATAAAAAAATAAAATTTGTCTTAGGATAAATTAGTTGCAATTTCTAGGATAGATTGCATTTTTAGAATAAAAATCATGTGCACGTCAGACAGAATTAGGTCCATGAAATGCACGTCATTTAGTGATTATTGTTAGGTTCATTTCTAATTGGAAATTGTCCGTCTTTAGATTAGGTCATTTAATAAATGTCGCGTGACATATAGCTCGCATATTAAATTGTATGCCGCATGTCATTTCAATTGAAATAATTTTGTACGTCATTGCATTGCATTGCATATCATTAGAATTAAGTCATTTGGGTTAATTGAAATTGCATATTTAATTATTACATTTCTTTATAATAGACTGCATGCTTATTTATGTTATATAGTTTAGGACATATTGTCATGCCATATCATTTCATATTAGAATTAGAAGCATTGCATTGCATATGGACTATATTTTCAATGGAAAAGAGAAAACAAAAAATGTGTGTTAATTAGAAATCATATCTAGGACTGTTGATGTGAATTCTGAACTAACAACGCAGATGCTTTCATTACTACGAGGTAAGTCTTGCATTTTTCTATTATTTGCTTTCTTGGGTGTTAAATTGGTGGATTGCGCACCCGTATAATCGCCTAAAATCAAAGACAAACAGGAAAGAGTCTCAAGAAACTCTACTTTGGACAAATTACATCTCACTAGATTTAACTTGCCTAAATTTGAAAGTCCCACCTTCATTCATGAATTAACTAAATCCTCATACTTTGGAAATTTGATTAAATTTATGCGACTATCAACTTACAAGTATTCAAGATTTTGTAACTTACAAATGCTAGATGGAAGATGTTCCAGGTTCTTGCAACCATATATATGCATTTCCTTGAAAGTGACAAGATTTTCTATTGATGCATGAAGTTCTTTAATAATGGTCCCTTCTAACATAAGCTCTTTAAGGCCTTCAAGCTTATGTGGAATATTAGGGAACCTTTCAAATTTTGTGCAATGACAAAAATCAAGAGCTCGCAGCTTTTTCGACTTGAGCACATTAGGAAAAACACTAAGTTCAGAGCACTGCCTTAAATTCAACACCTGCAACTTGTCAAGATATGCAACGGATTCATGGGCTTCTACCAAGTTTTTGCAATTACGGAAATTCAATTCCTCGAGATTTGGATTACATGAGAGGTCAAGCACTCGCAGTGACTAAAATTATTGTACTTCAAATTTTGGAAGTCTTGCAAAAATAGAGAAACCAACTTTGATAAACACTCTGAAATTGTTGATATATGAAGCAATGTGTTCATTTAAAGAAGTGATCTGTTGTGGAGTCCACAAATAGGCCTATGTAAGTCGTTGTACATAGACAAGGCAGTCAAGCCCATGAAATGATGGTAATTTAAGATTGGATGTCATTCATGTTGTTTATATATATTATTTTTTATGGCCAAGGAATCGCCGGAAATCACCCTTCAGGGATCACACGACCTTCCGGTGCTCAGTAGCACTGTCAGGCCTCACCGCAAACCACTATTTAGATGTAAAATCTCGGGAGGGGGGGCTGGCCCAGTAATCTATCCCTTGAACCCTCACTTAAGTTATGGAATGCGATGAGAGGGTTCGAACTCTCGACCTCGGCGATGAGGGAAAGAACTCACACCAACTACGCTGCCCATGGGTGGGTCATGGTTTTATATATTAATCACTAATAATATCATAATTTATTTGTAGGGGCTTAGCTTGTTTGTGCGTTATAGAATTGGCTACAACACATGGGAAGATTGGGTTTCTCAAGGATAATTGCATATCTTGATTGTCATATAATCTAATATTGACCAGGTGTATATGTCATAATTACATATGCCCAGGCCACAACACTCTTCATGTGGAAGGAAGCAAGAAGCTTCAGTAGATTAGACAACTCAGAACCTAGTGTTTAGGTTTCCGAGTGAATTTCTTAACTTATTAATTAACTTTTCATTCAAAGTTACTATAAATAGATTTTGTGAAAATTAAATATTTTTTGGAGAAATTACTAAAAACTTGAAAACTTTACCAGTACTTACACACACATATAGATTAGCAAATTAGAGCTAACACTCATCATTTTACAATTTATATATTATTTGAAAAAACTGAATATATCTAGATAAACAATACAAAAAAGTACAAAAATAAAATTGTGTTGACAATTTTTTTTTTAAAAAAATTAGAATAATACCATTAAAAATCCCAAATCAGTATGCAAATTTACCCTTAAATAATTTTTGTTTCACAAAAACTCTTTATTAGCATGATGATGAAACATTTATCCCAAATTAATTTTTTCCTAACAAAAAATCCCAAACTAATACTCGTCACCCAAATTTACCCTTTATTAGCAGATGAAAATTAAAATTTGGGATAAAACCATGTCGCATCATGCATGTGGCAATCACAAAATTGAAGTGAAGTGTCAGGTGACAAGCATGCAATGTGTGGTCACTTACCAACTTTTATTTGATTATTTTAAGATACCAACTATTCCATTGATTTATTCACAGTTTGCTGGGAGCTCTCCGACGGATTAAAATTACATGCAAACAAATATTGATAAGAGGACTCAAATAAGAGCGGTCAAATCTTTTTTGTAAATGCCACTAATTTTAATATGCCGATGACCTTTCGAAAATAAATATTGGTAAATTGTTAAAACATGTGGGAATTGTAGAAGAATTAAACAAATGTTCGTCATTCAATCAAAGAAGATTTGATGAAACTAAAATTAGATGGTGACTTAACCAGTGAAGAGCTGATACAATCACTTAAAATTAATGTAGAAGCAGCTGGACATAACGCAGTCCAGGCTAGATAAATGTCGGTAACTTAACAACATATTATAGGCTATATAGATAAACGGTCAAATTTAGCTAACAAAGGGTTTTAAAACCTACGTGCGCTTACCAGGATTGTGCGTATTATTCTTTCTCGATGAATGATATTAACTGAAAATTATAGTTGCGGGCGTGGGTTTTCATGGACGAAGAAGGCATTGAGACTCGTGCGATGTCCCTCTGCAGTGCGTTCTTCACCGGGATGTTTGCGTTTCGGTCGCCGACAGCAACACACAGAAAGACGTGGCTGGCCTCTGAACTGTGGGGTATCCACAAAGTGGACGTGTCCACAATCCACTCTGGTTGCCGTCGATTCTCCGACTCCATTTGCATCAACTGCGTGCTGTGTTGTGGCAGTGGCGCTGGAAATGGGTCAAGGCCAGGAAGTGAAGACCCGAAATGATCCCCAAGTCGAAATTCAGGTTCTATACTCGTTTTTGCCTTGTTTTTACTGTCAATCAAATGGGGTTTGCTAGTTGGTGGCGTAGGGTAGAGGGGAGATCTTCTATAGGCCCAAGGTGGAGAGAAGCAGCTGACCGCGCTGACGACGCGCAGCGCCTTTACATAGTCCTCCGCCCCGAGTCCGGCAAGAGGCCCATCGAGGAGAAGCAAGATCCCCAGTCCGGCAAGGAAGACTCCGACCCCGATTCCAGTGACAAGGCCATTGCAGAAGGCGGCCATGGAAGCCAGGTAATGATGGTGACAAGATTTACGACCCCACAACCCGTCTATGATCACCTCGCGATTTCAAGCCTCTCTATAAATGCCAAACGCAGGAAGTGAACATCGAGAAGCAGGCGCTGCTGAGTTTGATAGTGAGGGGGAAGAAGAGTCTTCCGGACCCAAGCAAACGGAGCCGACCCCAGTGGGGATTTGTGGAGATGATCACTACCAAGATCGATGATATCAAGTCGGCTCTCTCTCTCTCTCTCTCTCTCTCTCTCTCTCTCTCTCTCTCTCTCTGTTCAAGTATGACTTGTTGCTTCTTGCAGAAGAGTACGACACTTCCACGAGGGGACACCGCCACACGGCTGCGGCCAGAGCGTTGGGGGAGGGCGTGTACCGCATACTCAGACACAAATCTGGGGGGAAGAAAGCGCACACGCATCTCATATACAAGCTTGAATTCCCTCCGGAAGATCAGAAGCAAGAGCCCCAGGAGTCGCTCAACATCGACAGAGAAGGGTCCTTCCTCATCCACATCAAGAACCTCAACCAGCACGGGGCCAGCCCTTCCCAGTTCAGGGGACTCCAGAGCAAGCGCAAGGCGGTGTTCCTCGCCCGCCTGCAGGGAAGTTCGGGCAGTTGAGGTATAGCCTGGCTGACCCGCCCGACTTCCCGAACTACGAAGGGCGTGAGTTGCTGCTGATATCGGCATCTGACGACATAGAGGAGGAGCTGGGGTCGGAGCTCAAACCGGAAGGAGAGGCAGATCCCTCCTGCTTCGATCTGCTCAAGACGTTCGGGGAAACTGCACCCGCGGATGCCCTCCTCAGGGGTTCCTGGGTCTGAATTTCAATGTTTTTGACACTTTTTGGTCTGTATTTAACTAGGAGACCAGATTCAAGTTTCGACTGCAGTTGGGCATGTGTGATATATTTGGTACCCCGATGCCTATCTTGCAATATAATCTAATTTTATGAGCCCATATGGCTCTAACCTACTTAGGAATGATAAATGATGATTGCATGGCCTAAGTAGTGGAAATGGCAATTCCAAAATGTTGGTGGAGTCACCATTCTATGATTCACATATGGATCCAAACATCAGAAAAGGGATTGGCCATTGCAATTGTGATCCCAGCCCTTCTCATTCATGCAAAAACCAAACATTTACATAGGCAGGTGGACTCGAACCTAAAGCATGTGGACGATGAAAGAGAGGGAGAGAGAATGAGAGTATAGCGGGTTTCAAACGAGAGGAGTTTGTGTGAGCTTGTCGGAATGTGGAGATGGGTGACCACCAGATACAGCATTAGACTCTCTGGGGATTTTTAAATACTCCGCGTCCTTCTATAAATTTTTCGGAATTCCATCTTAATATCATCATTTTCATTTACCATTGGATTGATGTGTTGTAGAACTGCATTTCTAGAATTTCGTAGAGTTATTTTTACAGGTGCTTGGCATCGTTAATTGTATTTCATGGAGTAATCTAACTATACCTAGTTGGATGCCAATTGGCTATTGTGGACAGCCCTCTCTTGGAAGAAGCCTCGTCGGCTGAGTCAATTGTCCCTTATTGGTTTTCTAATGCATTAAGATTGTTTGGCTGCACAACAATCATATTGGATCAATTCCAACGTCCTCTATGACACTAGTCAAAATGTTGATGTGCTTAAAAAAAGACTAGGGGATTGGAGATTATTGGTTGTATGTTTCAATTCGCTCATTCATACTTATTTTCATTGATTGTGTCATATCTATATACTCTCAAATTATATCCTCAATCATGCCATCTCGTAATGCTTCGTAAATGTTTTGATATGAAAACAGCTTATATTTCTATGATGATTCAAGGAAATTGTGTTAGTATGACCTGATCTAAGGGGAAAAAACTGTTTTTGGTAAATCATCGTATTTTGGGAGCTCTTTTGGCGAAGACATCACGTTTTGTACCAAAAGAAGCAACTGGGGGCTGATGAAGTCCAATTGACAGCTAACAAAGGCAAAATTCAAGATGAAGTCTAACTAATTGACATTCCCTATCACCCACAACGGCCCCAACTAATTAACTACTGTTTGTTTGAAAAGTTCCCGCGCTTCTTTGTGGATTTTCGATAACAAAAAAAGAAAGACACAGAGAAATATATGAGAGCCACTTGCACCAACCCGTTTGGGTTGGGACCTAGTACAATCCCTTCTCACTCGGGCCACTATCTCGGCTTTGGCCCAACCCAAGCCCAATTCTTTTTTATTATTTCAAACAATGACCAATGATCACTAGTAGCAATGGCTATTAGGCCGTGCCTAGGCTGGCATGACTCAGCCCAAATGATGCAAAGGAGGAACTGTCGACCTTTGAGGGAGCCCATGATCCAAGGGAAAGATTCAACCAGGCAAGCAAAGGACTTCAAGTTGAGAGTGCTAAGGGCATCACTGATTGAGGAGAATATCATGAACCAAAGATTTTCAAGTTGGCTAGGCCTGCCTTGAAGCTTCCAAGAGTCTAGGGTTTCTTATAATTAAATGAGGTTAGGTGGTAGATGACGATATTAGATTTTCATTGTTAGATGGAGGTCAAATATGCAGTTATAAGTTGATGACCTGTTGTATATAGAGAGGGTCTTCTTTTATGATCATGCAAATCAACACGGCGAAAATTACCAACTTAGTCATAAACATATTATACGGATGTCAATTTATCCATAAGCTTTTTAATTTTGTCAATTTAATCCTAAACGTTTGTGTGAAATTTCAATGTAGTTCCTTTGTTGAATTGCTGCTGAAGCTTGAAGATTGCTGACTTAGCATCAGTTATTGCCAGCTATTTTACGTGGCACAATGGGGGAAAATTGTCTAAAAAGTCCTAAACCTTTTGCACTTTTGCCAATTCAATCATAAACCTCTTAATTTTGTCAATTCAATCCTAAATATTTTTACTTTCTTGTCAATTGAGTCCATTTGGCTAATTTTGGCCAAAAAATGCTAACATGGATGTTGGTTGTGCCATGTAGGACCGCTGGCGTCGACGTGGACAATTTTTAATAATATTTGAATTTTTTTGAATTTTTTTGAATTTTTATTTTTTTTTCCCATTTTTTCTTTCTTTTCTTTCTTTTCTTTTTGGCTTTTCCAATGGCCAGCTGGCCACTAGGGATAACTAACCATAGGCCACAGTTAGCCAGTTGGCCTCACCCGCCACAAGCAAGGCCCGGCGAGGCGAGGGCTAGCCTCGGCAAAGGGAGCCCTTTGCCCAGGCGAGGCGAGGCTGACCTATGCCTAGGCAAGGGTGGCCTCACTGTGTGTCATTCGGGCCTAGGCGAGGGCTGGCCTAGCCAAATTTGGCAAGGGGAGCTCTCGCCGAGGCTCGCCCTTGCCCAGGCGAGTATTGGCCTCGCCCATGCTAGGGTGACCTCGTTGGGCGTCGATTGGGTGATAGTGACACCAAGCGAGGCTGCCCTGACCTAGGCGCAAGTCGGACTCACCCAAGTGACACTTCCCAGGCTGTGCTTGGGCGAGGGCGAGAGGGCTTGTCTCGTCGAGGCTCACCCTCGCCTGGCTGTGCCTTACCTATGGCAAGCGAGGCTAGCCGGCTAGCTGTGGCCGGTGGCTGACCATTGCTTGTGGTCGGTTGACCACTGGAAAAGGCAAAGAAGAAAGCCAAAAAGAAAAGAAAGAAAAGAAAAAAAAAAGGGAAAAAAGAGAGAAAATAATCAAAATTTAAAAAATAAAAATATTATTGAAAATTATCCACGTCAGCGCCAACAGTAGGCGATCCTATGTGATACCGCTGGCGTCCACGTTAGCATTTTCCTATCAAAATTGGTCGGATGGACTCAATTAATAAGAAGTGAAAATATTTATGATTAAATTGGTAAAGTTAAAATGTTTAAAACTGAATTGGCAAAAATGTAATAGGTTTAGGACTTTTTGAACAATTTTCCCCACAACGGGCAATCTGATCTATATAACAACGTTGTTTTGTTTATTTTTCTCATTTTTCTTACTTTTTTTTTTCTTGTCTTTTTGTTTTAATTTTTTTTTTTTTTTTAATTTTCTTAAATTACTGTTCATCTTTGCCATTGAAAAGGGTTTGCGTTGTCTTCAAGAGATGTTGCTGCCACTGGTCGATACCGCTGCAAGCCAACACCGCCATTCACAATAACTTCCTCTCTTTGTAGAGCAGAAGCACCATTCCAATGTTAGCCCTTTTTAATTTTCAGTCTTCAAACTTCGGGAGGGATCGGACCTCCAAGCCATTGACCTCCATTAACGGAGGCACTCGAGCAACCTCAAATTTGGGTTGCGTGACACCATAGGTAAAGGGACGCGACCTCAAGTTAGGGATCACGCCTTAATCACAGGAGGCGAGCTCCATTAATGGAGGTTGGCCATAGAGAGAAATGATAACGACTTCTGTATGATGGTGATTATCGTCATTTTCCTTAAAAGTACATAAAAAAAAGTTCGGCAGTTACTATATTAGAGCCATAGAATGATGTTATCATGATTTAAACTAGAAAAACTTACACATTGTAATGTAAAGAATGTTTGCATTCCAAGATTGTATGGAAAAATTGTATCTATCAAGTCAATTTGTTACTAATTTTTGTGCTATTCAATGAGAAATCACAAGAACATTATATTTATTTGTGTGAAATAATCATATTTTGGGCATAAATGACTTTTAACACCTCACGTCATTAGTTGACTTAGGAAAATATATTAAACAAATTCATTGTTGAAGTACTTTTACCTATATACAATGTGACATGTGGTCTATACTGATATAATTCGGTTCACTTCAAAAGTATTGAGTATTTTTTTGTAATTTCCGATGTGTTGGAGACAAAAAAAATTTTGTTGAAAATCCCACATGTATGTGTACTTCACGTAAAGTGAGTATTTTACTAAGAGTTCTTCCCCAGCTAATGACTATAGTATCATTGAATATTCACACCTGCCATTCTCATACTTTGCTGAGGTACTATAATTGTAAATTGTTGCTATGTATTATATTATGGACATCGAATTCTTCCATTAATTAAACAAAAAGAAAAAAAAAGGAGTTTAAAGTAGTAATTCTGCTATTTTTTCTATATTATTTGATTGCATTAGATAATGATGATAACCTATTAAGCGCATCAATTAATGAGTAAAGCCACAAAATCTAATTTACAAAAGCAATTCACACGAAAACATATCCAGACTGTCCATTTAACAATTAGCTAAGTGGTTATTAATTTGACTGTGGCCTCCCCTATAACAGGAAACTATATTGACGTGTCAATATTTATGTCATCTAACCATCTCTTCACATTTCTCCTAAAAGTAGACAGGTGTCCATCCAAGGTCTCGTTATCTTCCATACATTCACTTTTGATGGATAAATGCCGGTCAACTGGGGCTTGTCGACGATCGCACTCCTGCATGGTTGATCATCTATTTTTCTAACATTAGCCCAAATGTATAAGAATACATAACAGATTATGATTCAAAGTTACCATCTTCTTGTTCGTTTTAGACTATGGGTCTTTCATGCAAATACTTTGGTGTTTCTAATGTTTTACTAGAATTGATTATAATATAATCATTATCAGCTAAACTAGAAACTCAAATTTGGACTTCTTATTACCAGAAGAGAAGAGGCATCTTGTTATGATTGAAGAATAAGGAAAGCACAATCAGGTAAAAAGCGACTGCCAATTGCCTTTGGACCGATAAAATTATTAAGATTTTAATGTTCTTGTGGAGCAACACATGACTATCATGGTCTCCACATGACCTATCACATCCCTGAGATTTTCTCAGTCAACAACGATCAAGACATTAATTAACTCATCAATATCATAAATTCCAGTATTTAGGACATAATTGGTATAATGGGGAAGCTCAAATCCAATCAATGCAATTCTTTCCCAAGAAACCCATGCAAAACACACGCAAGTCCTTTACATCTTTCATCATTGTCAGGGATCACACATAGTCGATAACTATAAAGCTCAGAATCATCAATAGTGCACCTGGAATTACCTCAAAGTTCGAAAAACTCTTGTCAAACTGCATCACAAAATATGTAGATGACGAAAATTAACCTCAAAAAAGCTGATGTTCGTACAGGTTTATGCTGTAAAATTATCTAAACAATCTGATAAGTTAAAGCATGAAATCGCTGGTGATCACATCTGCAATCCTCTGTAGACACGTGAACATCCTGGCAAAAACTGATTTGGACATGCATCACGCTTCCTTTCTCAGATCCCTTGATGAAATTCTGTGATTAGAAGAGCAGTAAACGGCACATGCATCATCAGTTGGAGTGCATCAAATCATTTGAAGACACTTTGTGGGATGCTGTTTCTAAAATGTTTTAACATCTTGAGACAAAATAATTAACCCTAATTGTTTCTGCTATATCACAAACTAGAGAGAATCTTACTATGCTAGAGCCAGCAGCAATAATGTCACATTCGGATTTGTGCCTTATCAAAAAACTACAGTTCAAAGTAATCCTGCAAACAGTTCGTTTGCAGAGTGGGAGATACCTTGAAGTGAAAGTTTGACTTAGCTTATAGTCAAACGAACAAATTAACTAATAGGAATAAGAACATTGAACAACCAAGAATCGTTAATGAAGAGCAATCACTTATGTTCTTCCTCATTGTGATTGACTACAATCATACGAGTAAATCTATAGCTATAGGTATACTCGATCTTAACATGAGCATCATATCAAACTATCACAGCAAGAATCATTGTCACAGTGCCCTAATTTGGCACAACCTATAATATAAAAGGTCACACCATGTACACACTAGTTATATGCATGAGTAACTGATAATCATTCGATATGCATCAGAGGTGCGTCATATCACCATACATGATGTACATGATCTCCATCAAAGAAAGGAATCATAAGTTCAAAGGTCTTACCTAGCTGTGTGAAGGCATGAGAGTGTTCAACAGGACGAATAAATGCAGGCAGATCTAATGAGAAGCATGGTTTAGCCATGAGCCTTTGGAGCTGAAAATCAAATATTAGCATTTAGCATATCTATAAGATACTTAAACAAATCATAGATTCCACAATGTCATCAATGAAAAATGAACAGAAAAGAAGGGGAAGAAAGGAAAAGAGAAATATTCATGGAACAGGGTTCTATTGAAACAAATTGATTTTGTCATTATGAAGACAAATTATATCAAGGCCATGTTTTCTGTATGCAACAAGTTCCCAAAGCATACTAATTGTCTCTGATACATGTAAAGATTATGATCTGATTGCAACTAAAGAGCTCTTATTGAAGAATTGCTCGACCAAGAACCATATATGTATAGCAATCCACGGCAGGGATCAAAGAAGAAGATATTTCTCTCAAACAAGTCTAATCAAAGAATTATTAACTACTAAGATACTACACTTCGTCTTTTTCCTTGACCAAGGACATGACGTCCTGTTTCTCATATGGCAATTTGGCTAAGAATACCCAGTCTTTCTAAAGGAAAGCCACATGTGATAAACAGGGCATCTGAGGCAAAAAGAGAGACGGGGCATCTGAAACTCAACCTTTTGTTTCCTGCGCAAATTCTACACATTTGCATAGCAATCATTAAATGGCTGAGCACTCTTAGCGTCGGTCTTAGATCATGGCAGCATCAAATAGATGAAAAGTTATACTGGAAACACAAGCCATACATCACAATCTAGCAGACACAAGCTCTCATGTACGCAAGAAGAGCAACTGCAACTAGTAAACAACAAAAGAGATTTCTTTATCAAGTACATAGCCCTTGGCATATCAGAAAGCATAATTTCCTCACACTTGAAATATCGTATTTTGCTTGAAGATACTTTATTTCTCGATTTAAACATGATATCATTTAAGACATCAAAAAATCTCATTGCACTAAAAAGTAGCAATTCCCAGAACTGTTAATCTTAGGGCAAATAAAAAGAATACAGAAATGTCAAACAAGTCACAAAGAATCTAAGAAAAAGGAAATAAAGCAGAGAAAGAAAGAATTAATATAAACTTGACTTCTTGACACTTTCAGAAACTTTGCTTTCTTCCATTAGACTAGGAAAAGGTCAGAAAAGATGGAAAATCAGTTCCACAAACCTCCATTTTTTTTTTTTTTTATTATGCACGGGTCACATAAAGGGAGCATATTGAAAACTTCTCTGCAACTTCTGCAGCCAACAATCCAGTCCTCTACCACTGTTCAAGAAGAACATCAAGGGAGCATATATGAGATGGAAAATCAGTTCCACAAACCTCCATTTTTTTTTTTCATTATGCACGGGTCACATAAAGGGAGCATATTGAAAACTTCTCTGCAACTTCTGCAGCCAACAATCCAGTCCTCTACCACTGTTCAGAAAAGATGGAAAATCAGTTCCACAAACCTCCATTTTTTTTTTCATTATGCACGGGTCACATAAAGGGAGCATATTGAAAACTTCTCTGCAACTTCTGCAGCCAACAATCCAGTCCTCTACCACTGTTCAAGAAGAACATCAAGAGCTTGTCTTGTTGCCTATGAAAGCACAAGGAGAAAAACAACACAAGCATATCAAATTTAGAAGCTCTGTCAGAGAGACATTGTCCTTCAGTGTAGTTTCAACATAAATTCTGAAAATGCATTTCATGAGAAATGTCTTCTGCTTCAAGCTAACTGATTGAGAGTATATATGAGATTGATCAAGGCATATACTACGTAAATTCAACAAGTTTTGCTCACTTGAAGTTGCTGAGAATCTCACATGGAAAAAGAGGCTTCTATTGGATTGGCCACCTCCAACTTTTCTAACAGTATTTTCATATATACCCCTGTAAGCAAGGAACCTTTGTTTTTATTATGCTCCACAAGATAACAAAAGGGCCAATATTCTTCGCACCAACTATTTTTACTGTCCACGAAGTCATTTATAGTAGTGAACTGCACCACATAACTATCAATGATTACATCAATAGACTATTACAGAAGAGATGATCTCTACCAGAAACTAGGCTTAAATATGTGTAAATATGGTCATTGTATGAAGAAATCTCCCAAGGAGCAGGTTCTTACATCTTAAAAGGTAATCAATGTTCACAGTGCATTATTATACCAAATAAGTATACCAATAGTCTAGTTGACATATAGCCTAAGAAAACAGTGTTAGGAACCTCACAAAAGCATATAAAGACCGTATTATTGATCCAGACAGAGAACAATGGCAAATGAAAAACGTGAAACATTAGGCATAATAAGGCAAGATTATAGTTATTGTTAGCAGTATATTTTATGAAAGAATAATGGGAACATAACCCTTTACAGCCTAATAATGCATAAAACATCCACTCATTAACAGATTTTGTCCTGTATATTGTTTTACCATCTATTAAAGAAATACTTAAGAGAGAAACATAAAATGATCAACAATACTATGAGTGGATAATTTGAGGGTATCAATCCACAGCATTAACAAGGTGCTGCTGGGCCAAAATTTAAACAAGGGGATGGGGAGGCAATGATAAACATACATTTCGTGTCTCAATAGTCGGGTTTGTTCCAGCTGCGATAACAATCTCATCCTCAACAATCACACAGCTGTTCAATCAAAGTATATACAAATAAAGCACAATTTGAAATCATTCACCAATTAAGCCTAAAATACCATTTGTTTTGATTAGCAAATAACATAACATATTTGAAATGCACCTGTTTACCAAAAACCAGTTTCTTACCCAGCTCGAACTTCAAGGCTGTCCAAAGCAAGTTTCACCTTATATAAGAAAAGAAAATAGGTCTTGTTACTTGTTTGGAGAAAACAATATGAGGATAAGAATCAGAAATTATCTCATGAATGCATGCATGCATACAGGCAATTCAAGAGGAAATCAGCATCAAGTTGCCAGCAGTAGATATATTTTATTATCAATATGCAGCTACGTATGGATGAATGCATGTCTCATGGCTATATGATAAATAACTTGCAAGTCCTCTATGATATTTTGGTCACAAACTTCCAGAAATGATTGTAACCGCACACTCAACCTCTAATTCAGATGCAAATCCCACCTTCTGTTAGACTGATATAGCTCTTAACAACATCAAAGCGAAAACAGCAACTAATTTCAGAAACTACATGTTGCTCATTCCAGTGTTATCATTGGTACCTGAGAGCTTATGTTTCATTATTAGGTTTTAAAAAGTACAAGAAGCTTCCAGGAGTTTTAGCTTCAAGGTCATTTTCCTTCATAAAAGCTATCATTTTCCTTCATAAAAGCTATGGCAGATAAGGATAAAAAGGGAACCCTAAACTGTTGCAAAGGCATCAAAAATCAGAGTTCACAATCAGCTTCTTGGGTTTGTCTCTATTCTTCTGAATAACTTATGTAAACGCCATGTTTCTCGTGATTTTTTCTTTTTCATACCCACAGTTCACAAGGCAAAAGAAGATAATTATCTAACCGGTTATTTATGGGCACAACCAATGCTCATACAACTCTCATGCTCTAGGTAAATTCAGTTTTCAATTCTCCCTATTGCCAAAGTCAACAAGTGGTAAAGGACTCAACTATCAAGCAACCTTTCCTGGTGGCTTGCCATCTCACTGCATCTTTATTTTCAATGGTGTCGCCTCTTCAAAGGCCTCATAAAATGTAGAGACCAAGGCCTATCCCATTAATCAAAGTTTATCAAATTCATTAGTCCTGGAAAACTGATCACCTGCTGCACATCTATATGAATTGCACATGCTACTCATCCGCATTTCCTAGACACCTTAAAAGCACCCAAATCTCTCTCTCCCCCTTTCTCTTTAGTATGGCTAATTTTCCACTTCGATGCCTAGTTATGCATAAGAGAGTTCCCAATCTATAGCACCTAGATTGGCCCAGTTTTTCGACTGAAAAGCAGACTGAACCAAGCCACGTACACGCTACTTCCCAGTGTTCAACTCTTCCTCGATTGTTTTTCCTTTGAACACAAACTTCACCTACTCGTTTTAATAAGTTGCCACCTACGAAAAGAAAGACAGAAAAGCTATACCTTCTAGGGTTCGTTGCTGATTTTGCAGCATGTAAAGTCGATTGCTAGTGTATTCACTACCAAGCATCCACAGACAAAACTCATGAAGAAACACCTTATTCAACGTCTCTCGAAGAAACACCTTCTAGGGACTCTGTTTCCGGATGACGAACTCCTTATGTTCGTCGCCTCCGCCGGCAGGTGGCGATCTCCCATGTCGTCAGAGCTCACTGGTGGTGTCGTGTGGAAGATGAGGAGTCGTGATGCTGAAAGCGGCGTCGGTGGAGTTGGAGGTTGGCCTATGGCGGAGAAGAGAAGATTTAGCCCAAAAAAAATCAAAATATATATTTCGTGGGTATAAATTATAATACCCCAAGGAAGCAGGTGGAGAGAGAAAAACTAAAAACAAAGAAAAGAGACAAAAGAGAAGAAATAATTACATAATTTTATTTAGGATGCAAAGGTAACTTGGTTAAGAGCGTGTTGCAAGTTTACTTTTTGGAGAAAGGAAAACGAGAACAAACAAGGAGAGAGAAGGCATTATCATGAAGGTCAGCTGAGTTCACTTACCTCCGAATTGCTTCCTTAGCAAGTTTCTTGCCCATTCTAACAACAAAAGCAGCGACCAACACTGCCATACTCATCTTTGCCAGTCGAGTTAGAAGTCCACACGGTCTTGATTTGCATGCCTCATAATTTTTCTTTTCTTTGGTATTGGACAATCTTGCAAATCTTCCTCTAGATCTATTCCAATCGAACTGTCTTCGTACATAAGCGAACTCTCTGCTTCTAAATTTGATTCTCCACTTTCTTGCAGAGACTCTGAATTTGGTGGAAGCTGGAGAATCTCTTGTAATTGATGGTAATTTGAAAATTCCGAATAAGTCAAACTATCACGCTCATTGAGGGGAAGGCTAGTGATGCTGTTCTTGAGATGTGAATGTATCAAAGAGGGAAAACGGGAAAGACTCTCAAGAACATCTTTCATGCATAAATTACTTCCATAAAGGTGTATATATTGTAACTTGGCAAGTTTGGCCTCTATGCATGGATCAGCTGAATCCTCCAACTTTGGAAACTCGACTAAATTTTTGCAAACCGCGAGTCCCAATATTCTAAGGTTTTGTAACTTGTAAATGTTAGATGGAAGACCTACCAAGTTTGAGCATCCATTTAAAAACGCTATCTCCAAAGAGATAAGATTTCCCATCGATGCAGGAAGTTCCTTAATAGCGGTGCGCACTAAATTCAAAACTTCTAGGCCTTCAACTTTATGTGGAATATCAGGGAACATTTCAAAATTTTTGCAGCCCGCAAAACTGATAAATTTGAGATTTTTTGACTTGAGCTCCTTTGTTAAATTACGAAGTTTGAAGCAGTCCAATATAATCAAATCCCGTAACTTGTCATGATTTGCAATCGACTCATGTGCTCCTACCAAATTTATGCACCGCATAAGTTTCAATTCCTCAAGATTTGGAGCAAATGAGATGTCAGGCACATGGACTAACGAGTTGCAAAAACTAAAATTCATGTACTTCAATTGTCGGAATTCCTGCAAAAACAGCGAAGTCAACTTGTCATTGAGAATTACTATAAACTAATTTTGTGAGAATTAAAAATGTATCGTGAAATTAGTAAACACTTACAAACAGCGACATCGACTCGTGTGCTCCTACCAAATTTCTGCACTTACTAAAATCCAATTTCTCAAGATTTGGAGCACATGAAATGTCAGGCATATGGACTAGCGAGTTGCAGGAACTAAAATTAATGTACTTCAATTGTCGGAATTCCTGCAAAAACAGCGAAGTCAACTTGTCATTTAGAATTACTATAAACTAATTTTGTGAGAATTAAAAATGTATCGTGAAATTAGTAAGCACTTACAAACAACGAAATCGACTCATGTGCTCCTACCAAATTTATGCACCGCATAAGTTTCAATTCCTCAAGATTTGGAGCAAATGAGATGTCAGGCACATGGACTAACGAGTTGCAAAAACTAAAATTCATGTACTTCAATTGTCGGAATTCCTGCAAAAACAGCGAAATCGACTTGTCATTGAGAATTATTATAAACTAATTTTGTGAGAATTAAAAATGTATTGTGAAATTAGTAAACACTACAAACTTTCCCACTTAATAAATCCATACATATATTGGGTAAGAGATTGAAAATTAGAGATGAAAAATCAAAACGCCAATCAATACAGATCAAATGTAGGCTACGTGTCATGCTATTAGGCAATTAGAAAAGCCAAGAGAAGTGTCATGTGGGGACCATGTAAATGCCGGCCAAGTGACAAGATTAAGCCCTGTGGCATGCCATGTGCTAATTATAAAAGCACATCACACGGGAAGCATCAAAGTGAACATTTTATATATAATCAGTTAATTTCAATAATATATATTTTATCGCGATGAACTTTCCCAAAAATTAAGGAACTTTCAGTTTTTTTTTTTTTTTAAGTCATGCAAATACAAAGAAACCAACTTTAAAATACATTATGATGAAAAAAAATTAACATTCAATTCACGAGTCTTGCTCTCCCTTTAGATTAAGAACTGGCGGTGACTACTGAATCCCTTATATCGGATAGTTTCTAATGTATATTTTATTACATCTACTTAGAAATTCTGCATCTTAAGAACTAATTTAAGCTACTAACAATGTCTTGTTTTGCAGTGCGATGCATTCAAACTTTCGACTTAGCTAATACAATTGATGCAGGACAAGTCCGGCCGTTTACCTATGTGCATTGGGCAAGGCAAAGCTCCATCACTTAATGACTACTTCCCCTCTAAGGTTAATTTGAGTAGAAAATGCTATGATTAGGATATTCGATTTGCCACATTTAAATCAAACGCTTGACCATTTAACCAGATTCCTTTGGTGGTTTTACTTTTATATACGGTATTCATGGGTTCGCTCGTCATAATTTTTGTTTTCTTTATATGCTATCATTGTACAATTCTTTTTCAAAAAAAAAAAAAAAAAACTTATATGTAGACAGCCGACAAAGTCAGAGTGAAGTTACACAGCCTACATTTAGACATGCCAACTCGCTCTATATTACAATATATAGTAAGAGATCCTACTTTTAAGGAATTTGAATCTTCCTTCTATCAATTATAGTCAATTACATATTTTACAAACACTATTACTATGGATAGATGCATGGAATAGGTTATTCTATTTTATCTCTCACATATTTTAAAATAATCATTTGGATTTTCTTTTTATGCAGTGACCTTCATGATTAATTTCCAAATCTTGAAATGTCTCTCTTCTACATATATTTATAGGAGTTCTTTGTGTTGTGTATTTATTTCTAATAAAATTGTTTATGCTTAATTTTTCAAATGCTAATTTTGCTGCACATAAAATATTTCTATGGGAAGTCAGGGTCATTTTGAAAGAAAATAGAGAGGTAGTTTTCTAAAACATAGGAACACCACTCCTTTTGGGTAAGAGTATACATAATACGCATATATACATGAAAATGAAGTGGATAATAAAAAGGTCTATGTACATAAATGCTCACCTCCAATGGTTTTGGCACTATTGTCATCCTGCCTTTGCTCAAATCAAGTCCCACTAATGTCTGGGGACCAGAGGCAAATTCTGGAATCCAAGGAGCACCATGCCATTCGAACCATCTTATCCAATTGGGTAGACATATAGGACCTTGGAAAGAAATATTGTGTAAAATGAGCAACCTCAAGCTTCTCAGTTTTGTAAAAGCACCACCACCGACACTTATCTTTTTTGGCACAGGTGGGTTCAACACTATGGCTTTAACATCACAATCTCCCTGTATGTACAAGACTAGTTAGGTCATTTATATTCAGTAATTAGAGTTAAATATAAGAAGCAAAGTTTTGATCATATTTACAAATCTTACCATGTCACTTGATAGAACATCGACAACATCCTCATATAACCATAGTCTACTGCGTCTCCTAAGATCATCACATTTTTGCTTCACGATATCCATGCCCATTAACTGAATCAAGTCATGCATTTCTAGGGTTGGAAACTCAATTTCTATCAAAGACCTCTCAAAGAGAACTTTTAATCCTATTGTTGCCTCAAAATCACAATTGTCGAGAACTTTATAAATGTGACCAATTTTCCACCCATTAAAGAAGCAAGCAATGTGGAGAAAAATCTCTTTATGATCTTGCTCTAGTCCAATATAGCTTATTTTGAGCACATCATTAATGGTTTCATTAGGAAACTTAGACAGCCTTCTTAGTGTACTAGCCCATTCATCTTCTCCTCTATTGCGTAAGAAGGAACCCAGCACCTCAAGTGCGAAAGGAAGGCCTTTAGCATAATTATGAACACCATTCACTAGATCTCTCCTGATTTTTAATTTTTGGTATGGTGGAAAAGCACACTTACTAAGCAACTCATGAGCTTCGCTGTCATTCAATGTTGTAACTTCATATACATGATCTTGATCTATCTCGTGACTAGTAAGCAGATTGCTATCTCTTGTAGTAACAATGATCCTACTACCATCACCAAACCACTCGTCTTTTCCTGCTAAAGCACGTAACTGGTCCAATTTATCCACATCATCAAGGACGACAAGAACTTTTTTGCAGCCAAGTCTTTGTTGTATTAAATTTTTACCTCCATCGACACTGGACACTTCTAAATGTTTTTTTGGTAATAATATATCGTTCAGTAATCTTTCTTGCAAAGCAACTAAATCCTTGCGATTTTTTGAATTTTCTTGAACACATGCTAGAAAACTTGAACCTTCAAATAGTCTGAAAATATCATTATAAATGGCTTTAGCCAACGTTGTCTTTCCTATACCCCCTTTCCCCATAATCCCATCATAAGAACATCATCTGTAGACTCAAGGTTTAACATCCCTCTCAGCTTAACCACTTTGGAATCTATCCCAACTGGATAATCAGCAACATGAAGAGGTGTTCTGCATGGCTGAGTTGAGATGAACTTCACAATTCTTTGTATAAACTCTGACTCGTCTCTAAAAAAAACAAGGACAAAGAAATTGTAGCATTGTCATAGCAATAGGAATAAGCAAATAACATGCAATCACCAGCCAACAACAACGGCAAATCAGAGAGTCACACTTTTAGATAATTACATCCAATACAAAATGTATTCCCACCAAGTCAAATTTGAACTCTGACGGCTCCACACCAATCAGAACATGTATCTATCTACTTAAGTGATTCATGTTCTTTAGATAGAGAGATGACGATTCACTTATTTTTCTTTTTTGACTGTCATATGTGATTTATTTCTAAGTTTAGTCGGAAAGAGCCATTTAGGACTTTGAACGGTGGTTAAGATTTTGATTCCAAAACTATTAAATTCCCTGAAGCACGATGTCATTGCTTCACATGGCCTACACAAACTAATTATCCTGTATGAAAGATTGCGAAGTTTCTTGTTTCTTCCAAACGAATGGGTTAGTGCAATAATTAACATTTTGTCCATTTGTCAGTCATGTTCTAACATTTTATTTTGATCAGATGAGTCAGTAAATTTCTCATCCAGAACTAGTAGGTAATTATTTGATATGACCAAAGATGGTAAGACACTCAAATTTATATTAGTAATTTCAAATGAAATTTATTAAATTCAGGGCCATAAATTATGCAAATCAATTTGGTAAGTTAGTACGAAATGGGTAATGTGCAAATTATAAAAATAAGTTGCTGATTTTATAAAACTACTGGTAAGTTACTAGCAAATTATGTGAAATAAAAGTCACCCATCCTTTTTTCACCGATAGTTTTTGACACTTACTAATATTTATTAGAATCACCGGCATGAAGAAAAACCTATTTTGGGGCATCGAACGATAGAAATCTGCCTTTAGCTTTTGCTAAGCCCTGTTTCATTCAGGTAAGGTCTGGAGCTCTTTCTTTTGGATCCTTATTGCCCTCAAAGTGTAATAAAAAGTTCTTAATATTTTATCTGAGGGCTATTTGAGGTCTTCACGTCTCATTTTGGTCAATTGAGTTTTATAGATTTTTGATTTTGGTTAATTGAGTCCTAAACTTGTCACAAGTGGCATTTTGAGTTTGAAAAACAACATGTGGCTATCCATCAAACAAACACATGGCTTTTTCAAAAATAAAAAATTGACAAAATAAAATGACTTACCAATTTTTTTCAATTAAATTACCAACTAATTTTTATTTAACACTTCTTGTTTGAATTAATTGCCAGGTTTATTTTTCTTTTAATTATCAATGTTTTTTTCTTTTGCCAAATCTTATTTTTCTATCGTAATTAAACTTAGATTCACTAATTCTTTATGAAATTACTAACTTAATCTTAAGCGACTTAAGAATATTAAGGAATCATAACATGAAGCATCTATACATATACTTACTTGTAAAGATTACTTTTCTTACACAAAGTATGAACTCCACTCTACTTACCCATCATTCAAATGCCACCCAGACAAGTTACCAGCGGCAAAAAGAGCTTTCTTCCATGTCGTCACTTTCTCTGAATTCTTCCCGAGCTTGGATTCATGCTTATTTAGAGCTCTTCGATAACTATTTCTTCCCCGTCTCACTTCTTTTGGGTCCACCTTATAAAACACTGGGAGAACAATAAGGTTCTTTGACTCCCTACACTCCATAATCTTTGCCACCTCTTCCAAGCACCACCTTGAGGAAGCGTAGTCATCAGAGAATACGATGATTGCGATGCATGATTCTTCGATGGCTTTCATAAGCACCGGTGATATTTGGTCTCCCTCTTTCAGCTCCTCATTATCTCGGAAAGTGTGTATTCCTTTCTGGTTTAAAGCTTGGTAGAGATGGCCGACGAAGGTCTTACGCAAGTCTGCCCCTCTAAAGCTTAGGAAGACGTGGTAAGCCTGTTTGGTGTTTGAAGAAGAAGCCATTGGATGATGGAGTTTAAGAGTTGACAACGACTATTAGCTGTCGGATGCAAGAAATAGGGGAAGGACTGACCCGTGTAGCGGTGCAGTCGATGATGGCTCTAAATCACCTCCCGGCCCCAATCTCACCAAAAGACAAGCCGGCTGCAACCCTGAATCGGCACTAAGCCTCAATCTGACTAGGGAGGAGGACGGCAGCAACTTCGGCACTCGGCGCGATGCCCCCCTCATGTGGAGCTATTGCTTGCATATGTAGGGACTCCTTGGTAGGATTATGGATGGGTTTGCTATAGAGGTGAATTCAGCATAACAAGTAGAGGCAGCAGCTTTGGTTGAAACCCTAGATTTTATCTTCTCAAAGCATGCCTCGAACAGAATAGAAAAAGAGATTGCAGTAGGCTGGTGGAAAGTGTTCTCACTTCAACTACCCTAAGTTGGAAAGTGCAGCCTCTAGTGGACCGGGCCGAGAACAAAATGAAAGATATTTCGAGACTTACTTTAGCCCACTGTAGTTGAGCTACATATAAGGTGGCCGGTTGGATAGTCAAAGCCCAACGCATGGACCGTCTCCCTAGAAATTGGGTAACTAATCCCCCTTCTACTCTTTTGAATTTACTATGTGCTGATGCTCTTGATGTATTTGCTAAAAACTTAACCTAGTAATGAATATTCGCTTCTTAGTGCCAAAAAAAAAAAAAAGAATTAACTATTAGCTGAAGATTTGAAACTGTGTTTTCAAGTAGCTTGTTCTCCATTTGATCTTCTTGTTGATTTATACTAGAGGATAGAGATGTGTGACTTTTTTTGGGTAGGGCTAACAAAGAACAATACTGTATCTATATTTGGAAATCATGGCGCTTAAGGAGAAACTAAGATATTTAATAGGTGTGAACATATGGATTTATTTTCCCACAACACCGCATATGATGGCATTATTCGGATTGGCTGATTGACACAAACTTTATTTCGTTTGATGTTGGAGTTATTGTTAAACTATTCAGGAGCTTGACCGGTCAAAAAGCCGTTTGGCCGACAAGGGTTTTGAATTGAATAGATCGCCACTGGTCCCCGATCTAGGTTATAGGCTCCCTAATAAATAAAACTTTGCTAGCTTCCTTGAAAAGGCATCCCCAGCTTCCAAGTGATTGTTTTTACTTTGCAAAATTATAGTTGAATGAACGATGACCCAAAAGATACTTGGAGAAAACGATTATCGCCATATGTGATTCCTCAATCGCCTTCGTAAACGCCAAATCTATTTGCTCTCCTTTCCTGAGCTCCTTGCTATCAACATAAGCGTAGATTCCTTTCTGATCAATAGCTTTATAGAGATGATCGAGGAAGTTATTTGGGACGTCTTCGCCTTTGAAACTCAAGAACACATAGTATTTCCTTTCAGATTTCAGTGAAGAAGCCATTAGCTGATGGAGTTCAACAATCAACGTGTATTAGCATAAGATTTGATAAAACATTTTTAGGTAGTTCGCTCGCTATTCGGTCTTCGTGTTCATTTGTTCTTATACTAGAGGACAGAGGTGCCTGACTTTTTTAGGGCAGGGTCAACAAAAAAAAAAGTAGAAATTTGGAATATGATGGTGCTTATGATGGACCAGGATGTCCAATAGCTGTGAACTCGTGGACTATTTTTTCTGAAGACTTGCATATTGTGGGTTATTTAGATTGACTGAGTGACACGAGTTTGTTTGTTTGATATTGTATTTATTTTTTTTATTTTTGGTGACCCAGGGAATCTACGCACTGTACCAACACGGACAGCCTAAAAGGCCTGGGGTAACGGGGGGTAAACCCTGGGGGCAACACGTGCTAGCCACCATACACGTGCCACCGGATAAGTCACCCTATGACGCCCAAGAATCGAACTCCTTCCCTTGCGTTAGGGGGAGAAGCTCGCCACCAGCAGCGTCACCCAGGTGGGTGGTAAAATCAAAACGAATTTCATAATGATATTGTATTTATTGGTAAGGGTTAATATCCTAAAAAAAAATCCAAACTAATACATCTGTGACAAATTTACTTCAAACTATTTTTTTGACCACAAAATACCCTAAACTGGTACATAAATAACATATCTACCCTCTGTTAGCTTCCGTTCGATTTTGCCGTTAAGTGGTTGCTAACGTGGCAAGTCATGTGAAAATTCATAAGTTTAATACCATTAAAAACCCCAAACTGTATGTTTATGATAAATTTACTCTAAACTAGTATATTTATGACAAATTTACTCTGAATTAATTTTTTCGATCATAAAAAACCTAAATTGGTACATGTGCAGCACGTTTAACCTCTTTCAATTTTCCCAAATTCCAGATTACTCTAACATTGCCTCTATATCATTAATACTTGATTTTTTTTTTCTTTTTATTGGAATCATTATTAGAAAACTATTCAAAAACTACCAAATGTGCACTTCATTCTTATGCCGAGAGGATGTCCATTAACTAAAAGATGGACAGATCGCTTGCGCACATATACAAAAGAAGTGCACATATCACAGTTGCTTCGCTCATTTTTGATTTGTGACAAACTTGGCTTTATGTTTATTTGTCTCAGCCCCACATGATTTACTGCTTGTCAGCAATCTATTTGTATGCTTACATATTACTCTTGCTTTGCTGGTCATTCGTGTTAGTCCATGTCCTTATTAGCGTTACATAGTCTTTCCTACCTTGAATCGTAAGTGTCAAATTTTTAACATGGAACTTGCATGTGAATGGTAAGATTGACTCGTACATCACATGCTCATTGAAATGCTGGAACCAAAATCACTTATGCTTGTCACTGATTTCAGGTGTACTTTGAGTGTGATTCTTTTGTATATGTGCCCAAGCAATCTGTCCATCTTTTAGTTAATGAGCATCCTCTCGGCACAAGAATGAAGTGCACATTTGGTAGACTTTGAATAGCTTTCTAATAATGATTCCAATAAAAAGAAAAAAAATCAAGTATTAATGATATGGAGGCAATGTTAGAGTAATCCGGAAAATAAAATTGATTGGACATCATAACTCGGTCAAATTTGGGAAAATTGAAAGAGGGTAAATGTGCCACATGTGTATCAATTTAGATTTTTTATGATCGAAAAAATTAATTTAGAGTAAATTTGTCATAAATATACCAGTTTATGGTAAATTTATCATAAATATGCCAGTTTGGGATTTTTAATGGTATTAAGTTTATGAATTTTCACATGACTTGCCACGTCGGCAACCACGTCAGCAAGGTTAATGGTAAAATCGAACGGAAGCTAACAGAGGGTAGATTTGTCACATATGTATCAGTTTGAGATTTTTGGTAGTCAAAAAAATAATTTAAAATAAATTTATCATAAATATATCAGTTTAAAGTTTTTTAAGGTATTAATCCTATTGGTAAATTGTCAACAAATTCGACTGGCCGACAAGCCAAATGGCCGACAAAGGTGGAGAATAGTACAAAGCACTACTAGTCCCAGTAGACTCAATTATTGCACAAACTGACAAACAACTTTAAAGTTGGCGACTTTTTAGGATCACTGATGAAGAAACTTTGCTGGCTTCCTCGAAACACGTCCACATCCTCTTGAGTAGTTGCTACTTCTTTGCTAAGTAGTCATTAAACACATGACCCCTCAAAAGACAAATCATTATACAAATAATTAAATATATAAGCTAAGAATAATATTAGATCTATTAACAAAATTAGAACTTTGTAAATGGTGCTTAATTGTGGACCACTATGTCTATTAGGTGTGAACCCATCAACTATTTTTCATGGAGATCAGATACCACGGCATTATTTGAATTATCTTATTTGACATAAGTTTCTTTGTTTTTATATTAAATTTATTGTTAAATTGTTGATGCACTTGAACGATCAACGAAAGCATTTTTATTTTAATATATCTAATTCAAGCGAATGGCTTTTGTCTATTTAACTTACTTTTGGAAAATGAAGTATTTCATGTAATCGAAATGGCAATCCAAACCTCTAAATAGTCCATTTTTCTTTGCTTTCGTTTCTTCAAACTATCAATAATAATTTAAGACATGACTACTCAAAAGATATATAATTTATACATACAACTAAGTATATAATTGGTCTAGCCCTATTTCATTATTTTTATAATTTGGGGGCACGAGAACAAAAGCTTAGCTACCTCAGAAGCTTATAAAACACGGGCAAGTCTCATGAACAAACTAAAGTCTAGACCTTCAACTTGATATTCCTAATTTAGAGTAGTTTGCACACAACATCTCAATTTCTTTTACGACTATATACTTGAGAATAATTGTAATATATTGCTAATATGGATGTCAAATCTTGTCACCTGGCAAAATGTGACCATAGGCTTTTCTTACATGAGTAGTAGACATTGATATTTGCTGCCTACTATCTAGATTATGGTACAATGCATATTATGCAATGCGATTCTAGTGTTAATTGAAGAACCTGACCTTTCTTTTATTTCTTCATCTTTATCTATGTGGGTCACATGATTACATGACATCACTTGTATCCATTGTTCCCAGGGGAGAAGATCATATATAAAATTTGTCTATGGGTGTGTTTGGTTGGACTTTTGGGGAAAATCTTTATGAAAATATAAAAGACTTTAAGTTAAAGAGGTTTTCTAAAATATAAATTGTATTTGTCAAATTGTAATATGAATTTCCATTGTGAAGTACCTTTGAGTAAAATAATATTTGGAGAGATTTTATTTATAAAGGACTTTTGTGATTTAAAAAAAAAAATTGGCAAAAATAAAAATAAAAAAGTTGACGGGTAAGGGTAGGCGGCCACCGGCGATCGAAATTTGTTACCAATAGTTTACATCTGAGGTTGCAAGACCTTAGGTGGCCCCTAAAGATAACCAGTGAGGGCTGCCTAGGGTCAGGTGACCCTTGGAGACCATCGGCGAGGGTTGCCTAGGGTCGAGCGACCCCCGATGAGAGTTGCCTGGTTGTGCAACTTTAGGCAGCCTTCACGAAGGTTGCAATGACCTAGATTTAGGTCATCGCCCCCATGAAGGGCCGCCTAATCGCGCGACTTCCAACGACCTAGATCTAAGTTGCGGTTAGGTCGCACAACATCGTCATGACTCGAATTTGGGTAGTCGGAGGTCATGCGACCAGGCGGCCCTTCACAGGGGTCACGCAACCCAGATCTGGGTCATGGCAACGAGACTAATGGGGGGTCACCGCAACTCGACGAGGTCGCACGACTGGCCAGTGATGGTCACCAGGGTAGCTGCGACCTCGCCAACCTCTCTCCCACCCCGTCACTAATAGCCACGCGCAACCAGGCCATGCGACTCAATGGAGAAGAAGATGAACAGTGAATCATGAGAGCAAAAATGGAAAAATGAAAATTGAGTAGAGATAAATTTGGAACAAAATTTTTATACTAAACCCCGAGAGGCATTCCAAAAATGCTAAAAACCTAAGGCAGCTTAAGACCTACCTTGGGATTTCAGCCTTTCAAAGGCTAACATTCCCTCAATTTGGGTTTCAAAAATTTTACCAAACACCAAATATTTGGCCAAATGGGCTTTGGACACTCAAAGCTCCTTCCCAAAGCAAATCCCAAACGCACCATATGTACATTGAGTTTAATTTATACTAGCTATCAAGCCCATGCTAGGCACAGGAATCCAAGGATTAATATAGGTTATTTTTCATAATGTAATGTAAACTTTTAACGCTACCTTAATCTTTTGCAAATCATTTTAGTAATCATTTGGGTAAGTAAATATACGAAGGATAACTTTCGTAAATTTTTGTGTTAATTTTTTAATAATGAGCATGCTATTGCATCTTTTCAGAATTTTATAGACTATCTATTAAAAAAGAAAAATATTGAAATTGTATTTCAAAACTTAAAATTACAGTGAATTCTTGTTATTATAATATAGAAAAGTTGCCATTGTATCAAGTTTCTCAAAGATCATCTGAACATCTTATTTACGTATTATAGTTGTCATACTCTTTGGTCGCAAACAAAATTATGTTCGAGTCATGTGAAGTTTTAGGCTTTGTGGCATTAAAATTATACGATATTAGAATATTCTCTATTAGTTAAAAAAAAAAAAAAAAACAAGTAAAAGAAATTCTCATTATAATTCCCTCTATATGTGGCTTATAAATAGTTTACTTTTCTGTATCACATAGCTTAAATCTTTTGGAAACTGAAATTCCAAATAAGAAAAGTACTGTGAACTCATAAAAGAATGGTTTAATTAATTTTTTTTTATACATAATGTCCTATGTTGAATTATGTGGATCAACATTGTTGATAATGTATAGTTTTTACTCCCGTTTATATTTAAATTCTTCATTCTTAGTCATAAAGAACTAATGGGTAAGAGGATAAATTGGAGTTACATAAAGTGACATATGTTGTTCCTCCAAAAATGAATATCCTGTTTTAACCTATCTATTAATTTGTTATCGTGAGAAAGCATTAGATGCTTTCAAGATATCCCGTGATCAACCACACAACGTATTATTAGATATAAAGTGCTATGTACTTTTGTCTTTCCTCTAAAGTAATATATTATGAGGAAGCATACAGGTCAAATGGACCATCACAATATATTATGACTATCATTTAAAATAATACTTGTGACATGAAGTTAAAATTTTACGAAATGTTTGGTTTCCATTAAATGCTTTGTCCTTTATAGGATCATTCACTATAATTCCGATATTAATTTGGGATATAATACATATAGTTATTATGTTTCTGTGAAATAAAAATGAAAGAACTTCTAATATCTTCACCAACTAAATGGGCGCTTAGCCGTCCGCCCAACCACCAACCACCAACCACCCCCCCCCCTTCAAAAAAAAAAAAAAAAAATTCTTTATATTCCTTCGTCTTTATCTATGCAGGCTGCATGATTATGTGGCACTACGTATACCCACTTCATTTCCACGTAAGGAGGTCTTATCAAACGTGGTCTATATGCACCTACCTCATTTTACAGATATTACTATAAGTTTAAAAGCCCGTGTTATGTAGGGGAATTGAAGGATTTATTTCGGTTATTAATCAAATATAACGAAAACTATTAATACCTGTCTAATCTTTTGCAAATCATTTTAGTAAGTATTTGGATAAGAATATGTAGAGAGGGATAACTTTGGTAAGTTTAAGGGTTAATATTTTTATGATAAATATTTTACGGAATCATTTCAAAATTATCTGGATAATATATTGAAAAATAACAATACAGAAATTACATTTGAAAACTTAAAATTACTGTAAATTCTTCTTATTGTGATATAAATAATTTACCATCATATTAAATTTCTGAAAGATCATTTAAATATCTTCCTTACGTATAATAGTTGTTCATACTCTTTGCTGTAGAATTTTCCTTCTCATATATTAATGTCTGTGAGTGATTTAGAGTCTTAAATAAAGAACTGTTATCTATTCCCATTTTGTATATTGTCGAGCAAACAAATTGGTGCAAGTCTTGTGAAGTTTTAGGCTTTGTGCATATTTAAGATATATCATATATGATATGAGAAAATCTCTCTAATGGTTTAAAAAAAAAAATCTCATTAGAAATCTCTCTAATGGTAAAAAAAAAAAAAAATCTTGTTAGAGTCGTCTCCATAAACGATTTATAGATTCCATTTTCTTCATCGTGTAACCTCAAACCATTAAGGGATTGAAAGTCCAAATACGAAAAGTATTGGGGACTTGTAAACAAATAAGTAAAATTAAACTTATGTGGATCAACAATGTAGACCATCTATAGATTCTACTGTTTGTATTTAAATTTTTCATTCTCAATCATAGAAACACAATTGAGAAGATGAATCAAACTTATATAAAGTGACATATTCTGAAAATGGAACGATGTTTTAACCAATTTATTAAATAAATGAGTTAGCAACCTTTCATCCACAAATTTTTTTTTTT
Source organism: Eucalyptus shirleyi (assembly GCA_017140165.1). Taxonomy (NCBI): domain Eukaryota; kingdom Viridiplantae; phylum Streptophyta; class Magnoliopsida; order Myrtales; family Myrtaceae; genus Eucalyptus; species Eucalyptus shirleyi. Next base: position 31,644,214 of record CM029450.1, read on the forward strand.
TCGCATGTACATTAGATGCTTTCAAAGCATCGTTGGATCAAGGTACCCTTCTAATTATATGCACAATGTAACTATATCACAGCTAAATGATTTGATATATCTTGGTTAGCAATATGTCTGCAGACTCTTATACAGCAAATTTATGAGTGATGATCGATTTGCCTCGATATCCGTGGACCAGGCACAAATCAATTAATAAATTAATTGATATCCTGACATTACAAAATGAAAGAAGCTATGAAATCTGCGGTGGCACCATGTGCACCTATATTGTAGGTTTCATGGTCAAAGATTTTGGGTATCGAATCCAATAATCTTTCATCAATCAAAAGCCACTTGTGTGTTATGTTCGAGTCTTCCTTATGAAGCGCCATTTAAAATTGCATTAATTGCATGTATGTGATCCAGCTTGGATGTCCTCCACCTCGAGTGACGCGGTCAACGACATGCCATTGGAACAACAAACTTGCGAAAATTGGTGGATCTAGAAGTCACGCGTGCACTGGAAAATGCATCATTATGTGGTGTTTTGGAGCACCTAACAGTCACTCTGCTTGCGCATGCTGTAATCATTCTTCTGTATGACTAAGGAGTTCGGTTGATTATAAGCTCTCGTTAAAAGTGTCACTTGACATATGTATTAGAGACACATGCCACTAACAAAAAATGTTGGATCATCGACAAAGTAATTGGTAAAAGTTAGCCGTTGGTAAAAATGTCAAATAAAAGTCCGTAAAGAATGAAGAAGTGTCTTTAAATAAGAGATACAACTCGCAAGTAATTAATAAAACAAACGATAGTTAAAAACTAACTCAAATAAGACTTGGTAATACAAAACTAACTAGTAACTTAATGGGTAAAAGTTAATTACTCTAATTAAAATTTTCTAAAAGGAATAAATGCACTAAAAATTCTAAAATTTATCAAGAAAGCATAATAGAAGTCTCAAACTTTCAGATAATGTAATCAAAACCTAAATGAAGTGTTTTCTTTAATTAAGTTAGCTTTTGTCAACTATCAAGATAGTGCAATCATCATTTTCTGCTATCTTCGATGGAATGGCTCTCATATATTTAGTCTTCCTTTTTTCCTTTTCTTTTTATATGGAAAATGAAGTATTGCCCTCCGTTAGGTTAGCTTTTGTACGGGCTCACTAATAAGACAGACTTTGATGGCTTCCTCGAGATGGCATTCCTGACCTCTGAATAGTTGTTTTCTCTTTGCAAAATAATAATTTAACACATGACTCCTTGTATTTTTATATGCACAATTTAAGTATATCATAATTTCTTATCATCTTGATTAGCTTTATGTATGCCGACTCTTTTATGGCAAATTTGTGAGAGACGATCAATGTACCTCTATATTCGTGGACTGGACGTTAATTAATTGATTGATTGATTGATTGATTGATTGATTAATTGATTTCTAGTCATTATCAAAATGGTACCATGAAATCTGTGGTGGCACCACATGCAAAGATTTTGGGTTTTGAAACCAAGAATCTTTCTTTAATCAAGAGCTACTTGCGCGTGCTCTTCTAGCCTTTATTGTGAAGCATCTTTTAATATTTGTGAGTACGTGTGATTCGGCTTGAATTTACCCCCACCTCGAATAACGTGGTCGGCAACAAGCCATTGGACCGACAAACTTGTGAGAAATGGTGGATCTGGAAAATCATGTGTGTACAAACAAAGGCAATATTAACTTACTAGAAATTTAGGATATGTAAATGTTCACCAGAAATTAGAAGAATAGTATTTAAACCATGTTACAATAGCGTTTGAAATACTAAAAGATGTATTTCATACTAATGATCGTCACACAAATCTTTTTTCTACTTTGTTTTTTGTGAACTCAAATGGTTCTACAGCCAAAGAAAGTCCAAGATTTTTGTTCAAAGCTCTCTTAATAACTCATGGTAGCAATCATGAATTGATTAGTTTCATTGATACGTACAAGTTACAAGAGTAAATCTCATATATTTATTAGAGAGAGAGAGAGAGAGAGAGAGAGAGAGAGAGAGAGAGAGAGAGAGATTATACTATAGTGATTTGGTTTTTAATTTGTTTTATTCATTAAAATAGGTCTAACCTTCTCACTTCTTTATGATCATAGCTATGTAGGAACTACCCAGTAAGCCCCATGAACAATTAAATCTAAGCTTTTGACCTATGTGCTGGTAATCCTAACTTATAGTAGTTTGCAAACAATAGCTCATGGCTTTTACGACAATATGGTTGAGAGAAATTACAACTTGAGCAGTGATATACATATATACATATATTTAGAAACTCGTCATCAAGCAAAACGTGACCATAGGGTTTCTTGACATGAGTGGTTGACTTTAATATCTTCCAAAATATGGTTTATGTTATGATGCATATTTTGTGATGGACTGACTTATATAGAACACATGTAATATTTATGTTATTAGAGAATATATGTTGGTATGATTTTCAAGATGCATATTGTCGTATATCTTTCAGAGATTGCATTATTCATAACTCGATGTCACAGTAATAATGACACTTGTCACTTGTTGAGCCTTGATGTTGTTCTCCCCTTTTATGATCATTCTATGCCACAATGACGAAGAAGAGGGCTTAGCCATGACCATAATTTGGGGTATGATACATATACTAAATATAATAAATGAGGGCTTAGCTGCCGGCCTACCATAAAGGAAAAAAAAAACTAACGTCTTCATGCTTACTGGTAGAGCTTTTAGTTTTTAGTGTTAATTGAAGGACCCAACCTTTTGGTTTGTACCTCCATCCTTATCTTTGCGGGCCACATGCCTATGCGACGTTATCAATGCCCACTTCGCTCCTAGGAAAGAAGGTCCTACATAAACTTGGTCTACGTACACAAACAACATTTTATATTAGCTACAAAGCCCGTCCACAATTGTTTGTTTTCTTGCGAAAATGGTAGGTGCTTTGAAAGCATCATGTGATAAGCCACCAAACTAATTATTCAATGTCAAGGGGTGTGAATTTTTTACTTTTATCTAAAGAGATATATTTGTAAGAACCTTTTTGGTGCACCTAACAATCTCTCTGTTCCCTACTGCAATTATTCTATCGCTTCAATATGTCTTGGGAGTTTCGTTAATTTTGAACTCTCATCGATAGTGCCACTTGACCTGTATTATAGAGGTATATGCCGCCATCAAAGTACAAGGTTGAGGCAGTTATTTGGGTCTAATCACCAAGATATTGTTTAATGGAAAACATATGTAATAATCTAGACGTGAAGGGTAAAAACTTGAAACGATTCGTATGGATTCTATTAATTTTAACAGTTCAAATTCAATTTAGCCAATGTACTACAAATTCAATTTGGCCAGTGTACTAAGTTATATATTTTTCTAGAAAAATAACTGTACAAACTATTTCTTAATGCACTCGATTTGTTGTTTTCAGAGTTCAACGGTAATAGTCGCTTGTCTAGACTTGATCCACTAGATCCCATTTGTTGAAATGATGGATCTTGCGTGAGACCCGCTTTTTCTAATGTGTATGATCCAATTATCCGTGGTCAATCAAATTTATAAAATAAATTTCTGAAATGAGGGGATGATTGCAAGTGGGTAAGATTTTTAGTGGTGTTCCCAGTCCCTCTATCGCAATAGATTTAATTTAGTTTTTGGATTGTGCTGGGTTCTGATTCGAATCCATGATCTTATTTATAGGTGTAGGAGGAATTTGTTCCGCAAGTACCACGAAAACTGAACTTAAAGGTGGAAGATTATAAATTCTTAATCTTGAATTTCTGTAAACAAATCCAAGTCGACAATTTGAGTTAAGTTGAGCTGAGATTCACACGTCCGAATTTGACCTCGGCTAGGGCGAGAAGCAGGAAAGTCTAGAATTGCTTCTTTTTAAGTGCGAAAGCCCTTTCCCAAGGAATAATGATTGCCGGTCGAAATACAAAATATTGCGAATGTGATTTTGAGGACGGCCACAGTGGCGACGTAATAAAAGAGAAACTGGGAATTCAAAGTATAAACGGGAGGGAGGGTCACAACTCTGGATCTGGAGCAGATTTAATATTAAGGACGGTCCGATTTGATCAATCCCTAATATTTTTTTATTGGGCTCAATGTCAACTTATGCCCCTCGTCACGCGGGGCAATTACACATAACTTGTTTCTTTTTTACACGAGGCTATACCCAAACCGTCGATTTTAATACATACGGAACACCTCAATCATGTTCTCCGGCAATTTCCTATCTTTCACGACATATGTACCAAACCATTTGTGAGATAGTTAAATTCACAATGGGAAATTAATTGCTCCGATAGTGATGTATCAACCTCTCATCAGCGCCCTTGCATTCAAGTCCCTTATGATTGTCAAAGCTCCTCCAACACATTCGCTGCTTCATTCATCAGATAATTTGTATTACTTGTGTGCAATACTTACCCTCTCTTGCTAAAATCGCATGTAATCTAAAGTCGCATGTAATACTCGGTACAAGGTCCCCTAAAATCACTGGTCCAAAGGATTGGTATTACGCATGCGCAACACTTACCTCCTCTTGCCAGAAGAATCGCGTGTGAACCTTGGTCAAGTCCTCTACAATCACTGGTTTCTCCCCTCCCGGCCATCATATAAATCAAAGCCATCTCGAAACTCGATTTTCACAAAGAGAAATGAGAACAAAAAGGCAAGAGAGAGAGAGAGAGAGAGAGAGAGAGAGAGAGAGAGAGAGAGAGAGAGAGAAGAAGAAGAAGAAGAATATGGTGTACCTCATACTATAGGAAATTCTACATAATCGGCCAATCCGCAAGTAATGTTAGTATTATAATACCCTATTTCTTAGATTAATGGTGTAAGTTTGTAAATTATTTTTTACTCAATGTATGCTATACTTTTAAAAGAAAATCCTGAGAATGCATAGGAACACATTGTCCCTTACTATAAGCTAGCCTTCAATTCCTCCGACTTCATTTCCATCACAATCTGTAGCAACACCCATTACTTCGTACTATTCAAAGACCTCAACACCTCCTCCTTGACACCAGTGGATATGCAGCATCATACGATTCATGAAAAGAATTATTCCTTGAATTTACTAGAAAAATCAATCAAACAATTCACCGATCAACGGCAAAATGACTAACCGCAAGAAAAAAAAAAAAAACTGCAAGGTCAGCGTTCCCCTTCCATTTTGTCATCATTGGTCCTGCATATCCATCAATCCACCGTGATAACGCATGAATCGGCGTTCAGCCCGTCAAACAGACATTTCAGAGAATCTTGAAATCTTCATATTCTTCCGACTTTAACTCGTTCTCTAACATAAAATAGAAGAGCGTGGAGAGCATGGAATACAAATCGGCTTTGAATTTGGCCACTTTGTGCCTCAACACTTCTTGATATCGCAATCAAATAAGATCCGGTTCTTGCCTCCAATTCACTCTCCATCCTAAGACTTAACTATTTTCTTTTCCAACGTCGTCATATATTTGTTTCCCTCCTCTTGATGCTTTCAACCCTTCAACTACCTATTCGAGAGTGTCGGCTTTGGGACCTACTTTTTGGCCGACTTCGACGCTTCTAATTCGATTGATCCGGAAGCCTTGAATGTATCCAAAGTGGAAGAGGAGAGAAGGGCGGAAACATTATGAAGTTGCGAAAGGGAGAGAATTACTACCGGCGCTTATGATAAGTGATAGTTAATTCAGTTATGTATTAATTTATTCAGTTAGTTTACAATAATGATTTAAAATACAGCTACAATAGGAATTAAATTACTTTTTATATATGAATTGGGCTTATTCCTAATGAGTTGTGCGCCCAAAAGAAAATATAAAAAGAACTCCCATAGACCGTATTTTTGCAAGTGCGAAGATAGCTAGATATATTAGACTCATTCTTGACTTGGAAAATGGATTAATTTTTTCATAACATCTATTTGCAGGTAGAGTCAAGTAGTCATGGACTCATGGGTGGTAACTAATGTAATGGCCATTAAAAAATGTTAATGGTTGCTAATACACTTGTTAAGTTACATTTTAGATGCCTAGAAAATGTAAAAAAATGTATGTATGTTACCATACTTCTGCATATAATATCAACTATATTCTTCTCGTTATATGCAGTTTTGATAACATCTTCAATCATCATAGAAGAATTTAAATCCAACTCCATTAACATACCTGTTCATTTTCATTTAATTTTTAAAGTAATTTGTTATCAGAAAACTAGTCATATTACCCACTTAATCTCCCATCATTTACTTGATAATGTAGTCTATCCTACTAACACCCTCTCCTCCTAAGTCTAGCAAAAGAGCAGAGAAAAGACTTCTTTTAGAATGATGCTAGGTGCATCAAGAATGACATATATAAGTAATGAAATATATGCCAATTAGGTGGTGAAAAAAGTGGATCACATTTAATGTTCGCCTTATCATTTTGTGTGTCAACCTAGTAAAAGCAATACTTGCTAGCCCTTTATGCATACGAAACGAGTTAGTCAATCATGGGCGTCCCATAAAATACGCATTTTAGCCTGTGCAACCTGCAAATGGAGGGATAGAAGGCCTATGGCTAATAGACAGGGGCATGACCTCGTAAGAAACTAAGCTTTTATCAGTTTTTTGAATCGAGTCTTTAAACTTCTTTTTGTTCAATTAAGTACCTCAACTTATCAAATTGTATTCAATGTCATCCTTCTATTTAGTAGATGAGCGAAAATGTTGATGTACCACTGATATTGTTAAGAAACTATCAAATATGTCGATGCAACGTTTATGTGAAAAATAATTATCAAGCGGCAATTTTCTCTCTCTCTCTAACATCACGCCATCACCACCACGACGTCCCCTCTACCCACCACTACTGCCACCACCGTAAGCACAACCAAACCACACCCCACAATCAACCACCACTCCGCCACTAATTCCTCTGCCTTAAAAGCCACGAGCCAACGTGACCACCACCACCACCACCACCAACGATGAACATTACTGTATCTCGCAGATCGGGGACAGAGAGAGAGATGATTAAGATGAAAGGGAAATGGCCGACGACAACAACGGCACTATGATGGCCTTGTAGCATTTACGAGTAGCGACAATGGCGCTGTATCTGTGTGGACGGCAACTAAGTATACAAGAAGAAGATGAAGATGAAAGGGAAAAAATAAAAATAGAAAACATTTTTAAAATAATTTTTTGAATCCATTTTAGAATTTTCAGGTATGCTAATCTAGTTAAAATACACGCTCCTATAAACTTATCGAACCAAAAGCAGGTTGAAAACAATGAAGAGTTGAAGACTAAAGTTCTTGTGCTCCCAATGTAACTAAGATCCAATGTTCTCTGTGCTAAGGCAATTCCTCCCGGTGCTTCAAGCAACTACTGAAGGGTGACTACTGGATCCTCTCACGCCAATTGTAAGTCATCCCTTCACCTGCAGCTTTCCCAAACGGAAGTGGTTGTTTGCATCCGGTGAGAGAACTCTCATTGGAGATATTCAGCGAAACTATCAAGCATAGTAATGTCAATAGAGATATACCTTCATAAATTGGTAGACCAAGAAAGAAAATCAACAGTAAAAACATATAGGGGAGAACATCAACCACCGACGTAGCCAAGGTTGTTGCATCTCCTAATGAAAATCTTCCACACGTACTTCGAAAAGCTGCCAATTAACATGCTTCTCTTCCAATTTCTCGCAGAGGGAAGGCCCCAAGTTAAAATAGCCAAATCGCTCTGTAGTGAAACCTCTTTTATCATCTCCAAACTGTAAATGACAGCAGACAAATCCATATGACTATTCTGTGAAGACTTCATTGAAGGAGTAACCATTGTATTTTAAGGGTCATGTGGGGCAAAGAAAGATACTACAAAGCCATACCTGTATGCTAACTTGTAAAGATCTAATACAAGCTCGGAAGCCTTTATTGTGAACCAGACCAGAATGAAGTAATAGCCAAGGAATCAAAGATGAGAGAAACTCCGTTTTACCCTACATATGAAAAATCTACTTTCTATTAGTCAAAGAATCGCAACCTTCTTGACCAGGTGTCGAAACAGAGTTCTTCAAAGCCTATGCCTCTAACCTTGAAACAAACTAGTTCTTCAAAAAGACCGGAATTAAGTAACGCTTTGTACTCATAATAGCAAGCAGAAAAGTAAATCAAGGGCAAGAAGTGTTTCGAGTAGCATTTCAGGTACCTAATAAAACAGAAGAACAAAAGTTCTAACCAGTTCATGCAGACATTTTGGGAGACAAGTATCCAGTCTTTTGACATAATGTATAAGTTGGTGGCAAAAGAACATGAACAGTTTGACAAAAAAACCATAACCTTTTCTCTTAATGCACCACGGCTTTAAATGTAATGCAAAGTGTGACTTCCAATTAGGGAAAGCGTTAAACTTGGTGAGCACAACCCAAAACCTCCAACAGGCAAACTAAGTTCCAGTATGTGTCCCCATGACCATGAATTAAATGCACTCTTAGATCCAAACTTTTATCCATAGAGAAAAGAAGTCCCACAGAGTAGTGATGGTATATAACTGGTAGAGCTATTGCGAAATTCATTTCAATAAGAACAAAACTGGTTTTTCATTGTGGTCAGGAAGACTAAGGCAATTGGAAGCCTGAGCCACATATTAGCAAGACACAAGAAAACAGATAGCAGAAAAATGATGAATGTCAACCCCACACAACACAAATTTATCCACAGGAGAAAAACAAAGAATTCTTAGGGAGACGGACCATTTAGGATAGTGAAAATTGCAAAATGAAGAGTTGACTAATCCCATTAAAAGAAATGGTTTCCACTTCTCAGACAATAATAGATGAGCATCGATAGCTGAAACATATGTGCTAGTCCATTGAGATTTTATTGTGCTTTTAGGACTACCAGTTTCGATCACTAACATCCGCTCAACTCGAACAAGACAAAGAACATAAGATTACTAAGCCGCAGCCTCCACATATACCATTTGCACAGTCATAATATACTTCCTTTATACCTAAAAAGGGCTAAGAGTCATCTAATCGTTTATGAGTAAAAAAAATTTTAACATAAGTTTAGTTTCATTTCAGTATGATCAACAGATGTACCAATGATCGATAATTCTGCTGCACACATTATGCATAGTTCACATACACATAAAGGGAGTATGCTGAATACTTCTCTGCAACTTCTGTAGACAAAAATCCAGTCCTCTGCCACTGTTCAAGAAGAACATCAAGAGCTTCCATTTTTGCACATCTTGTTGCCTAGAAAAGTGCAAGGAGAAAAAATAAAGAAAGCATATTGAACTTAGGAGCTTGTCAGAGAGAAAGTTGCTCTTAGTGTAACTTCAACATAAATTTAGGAAATGCAATTCATTAAAAATGTTTTCACCTTCACGTTTATTTATTTATTTCTTTTACTCTTGCCTAACATTTGAGTCCAATGGTTTATCTTCAAAATGATGCATCTCTAAGTGCTGTTGCCTTCTTCCTCATTAGTAATGCAAATATAAAATAGTACACCAAAGCAAATAATAGCGACACATCTATAACTCGTCCATTTCCTTTTCAAATCACCTCTTTCATATTTGCTCCATGTTGATTATACTTTCAAGTCTTGAATTGTGTTCATCCGTTGCTTGGTATGTAGACTAAGTGAGGAAGATTGCTGTATCCCAGGGATAGGATTTTTGTCAAAGTCAACTGCGTTAGATGATGAATCCTATTGGATGAACCGCTGTCTCCAAGACAGAATTATCGATGCACCTTATGCAGAAATTTCTGTCCTTTCTTCAAATACGCACAACACTAAGAGTCTAAGAGAGGATCTTGTGCAGTAAACATAGACAACTCTCTTTGCTCCTCAATGTCTAGGTATGGGCATTGTTTGAAGAGCATTCTCCTTACTATTAGGCATTCGATCTAATTTCTAGGACTCAAGCATTATATTCTCTGAAATCTAATGTGAAATTGCAGTTATCCACCCTACTCATGAGATTTTGTAAAGTCTCTCAACTCACTTCTCATAACTTTAGAATTTGGCATCTCTCGCTATGCCCTTCTAATCAAGAGAAGTGAAGCCACCATAACAACTCACTTTCATGTAATGGAAAGCAATAAATACATACTCAGAATAATCTATAACTTTGTAATCTGTTGAGGCAATCAAGCACTGATTAACATATTCAAGCATGCAATACAGCACAATCTACAAGCACTGAACATTCTGGTCTAGCAGCTTGCAAAGGCTTTATTTCTATTCAAAAAGTAAATATCATTCCCCTATTCTCTCTCTCGTCATTGAAACTTTTTCTTTGACTGTTCTTGGTCCAAGATTCAGACAGAGAACAATGGCAAATGAGAAATGTGGAACATTGCTCATAGTAAAGCAAGATTCTTGCTATCATTAGCCTTAGTCATATTCTATGAAAGAATGACAGTAAAAAATTTATTTACAGCCTAACAATGCATAGAAAATTCCACTCTTTAACAGGTTTGTTCAGATGTTCTATTTTATCACATATTAAAGAATTATTTAAGGCAGGGACACAAAAAAGATCAACAATAACTATGAGTGGATACTGTGAAGGTATTGATTCAAAACAACAACAAAGTGCCGTCAGCCAAAATTTATAGAAAGGGGTGGAGAAGCAATGATAGACATACATTCTGTGCCTCATTAGTACTGTTTTTTCCTGTCACAGTAAGATGTCCTTCCTCAACAATCAAACAGCTGTTCAACCAAGGTATAATATAAATATAATGTACAATGTGAAACCATTCACCAATTGAGACTGTTGATACTACTCATCTAAATTAGAAAATAAAGTAACATATCTTAAATACACTTGGTTACTGAAATCAGTTTCTTACCCAACTGGAACTTCAAGGCTGTCCAAAGCAAGCTTCGCATTACATTAAAAAGAAAACAAAAAGAAAAGAAGCAAATAGGTCTAGTTACTTGTTAGGCGAAAATAAATATGGGTATAACAGTCAGAATTTCTCTCATATGTGCATACAGGCAATTCAAGTGGAAATCAGCATCAAGTTGCCGGCAGTAGAAATATTTCAGTATCAATATGGAGCTACTAATGGAATGAACCCATATCTTGTAGCTTAAGATTAAGATCTTGCAGGTCCCGCATAATATACTGGTCACATACTTCCCGGTAATGATTATCAGTACATACTCATTCTGTAGCTCATACGCAAATCCCACCTAACCCTTAAACTAATAGGGCTCTAACAACACTAAAGCAAAAACAGCTACTAATTTGACAAACTACATGTTGCTCATTCCAGTGTGTCTTATTATTGGTACCTCAGAAGTTTATGTTTCATTAATCAGGTCTCACTCAAACATTCAAGAAGCATCCATGAGTTTTAGCTTCTTAGTCATTTTCCTTCATATAAACTATGGCACATAAGAATGGAACGAGAATCCCAAACTGTTGGGAAGGCCTCAAAAATCAGAATCGACAATCAGCATCTTGTGCTTGCCTCTCTTCTACTGAAAAACTCATGTAAACTTCACGTTTCTCGTGATTATTTCCTTTTCACATCCACTGTCCACAGGGAAAAAGAAAATAACCGCATAACCAATTATCCATGGCCAAAATTGATGCTCATATTACTCTCACACTCCAAGTGAATTTGGCTTTCAATTCTCCCTTGTTGAATGTCAAGAAGTGGTAAAAGGACTGAACTGTCAAGCGAGCTTTCTTGGTGCCTTGCCATCTCACTGCATCTTCTTCATTCCTCTATGGTTTTGCCTCTTCAAGTGCCTCAAAAAACGTATTCATATGATAAGTACACACTACACATCCACATTTCCTAAACACCTCAAAATCACCCAAATCCATCCCTCCCTGCCTCCCTCCCAGCCTACAGCACCCAGATCTGCTCAATTTTTTTTGCCTGAAAAGGGGACTGAACCAGCCCATGTACACCCTACTTCCCATTGTTTCATTCTCCTTCACTTGTTTTTCCTTCAAGCCTAGACTTCACCTACTTCTTTTAATAAATTGCCACCTACGAAAACAAAAAAAGAAAAGCTATACCTTCCAAAGATTGTCTCTGATTTTGCAGCGTGTAATGTCGATGACGTATGAATTCACTATCAAGCATCCACAGACAAATTCAACGATTCAGCATCTCTCCAACAAATTCAACAACACAATCTTCAAGTTCCCGCGCAATTGCAGCACCGACCGAATCGAATTCAAAATCCAGCTCAAGTATTACATTAACTTAAAAGAAAAAATTCGGACGAACCTCAGGAGAGAATCGTTCGCCCGAAGCTACGTCGCCAGTTTCCATGGCTTCGGTCGGCGGTGGTAGCCCATCGCCTCCGCTGGCCGGTCTCCGTCGCCGTCGGGTTTGCCAGGGACTCTGTTTCCGTCCATTTCGCCGGAGCTCGTTCGTGTCGTATGGAAGGTGGGCAGTCGAGATGCTGAAAGCGGCGTCGTTGTAGTTTCAGTTTGGAAGTTTTGGCTACGGCGGAGAAGAAAATGAAGAAGCTCTACCGACAACAGGAAAATCAAAGAAAACATGTTGTAGATATGATTGGAATCCATGAGATGATATGCTTAACAAGTAGGCATTATTATTTAAATGCAATCAAACGATATAGAAAAAATCAATAGAACCACAAACTTACTTTCTTCTTTTTTTTTGCTTAATTTATGGAAGAATTTGCTGGTCATATTAGATTGCATAGAAACAGTTTATGAGTATAATGCCTTACCAAAATATAACAATGGCTGGTGTCCATGTTCGTTAGTATTAGTCGTTAGTCTAGGAAGAACTCTATTAATAAAGTACTCATTTTAAAGCGAAATACACATACATACATGCTTAGAGAAATTTCTGTCTCCCACACATTTGTTGAACACACGGAAAGATACTCATTATATTTTAGTGAATCGACTTATACATATATAAAACACATGCCATATTATATTTGGGTGAAAGTACTACAATGAATTTATTTAATATCTTTTCTTCAGTCAATTGACGATGTAATATGTCAAAATCTTTAATCTGAATTTATTATTATTCTATTTCATATTCACATAAATAAATATGATTCTCTTGTGATTTCTCATTGAATAGCACGATTTAGTAACAAAATTCAGTTATTAAATATGATTTTTCTATAAAGTCTTGTAACTCAAATAGTCCTTCATAATATTTAAACTCTCCTTGTTTATAAAAATTGATGTATAGTCATGATAATATCATCTTTCGATTCTATTGTAATATGCTAAACTTTTATATGTGGTTTTAAGGAAAATGATGATATATACACATTCATATTTCGAACCTGATAATTTTTGTCCCATATTTTACTAATGATGATTCCGGACCTGAGCAAGTCCTTAAAAGGGTTATGGGGGAAGAAATAGACGGGAGATCCGCCCTAGGGTGAGAGACCTTGCAATGCCACCCCCTATTCCCTCCTCTTCACGAAGAAAAAACTAAAGATTTGAATTTGAAAGCCTCACGGTGGTGAAGGTAGACACCGCATCAAGATTTCGATCTTGGCTACCGTCGGGTAATCAACGAATTCTTCCTTAAATTTAGCAAAAAAAAAAAGGTAAGTTTGTAGTTCTATCGATTTTTTCTATATTGTTTGATTGCATTTAAATAATAATGCCTACTTATTAAGCATATCATCTCATGAGTAAAGCCACAAAAGTTAAATTACATTCAAAAAAAGAAAAAAGAAAAAAGCGATTCTTGTTGCTAGTTCTCTTTCAGAAATTGACCAAGATTGGCACATTTGATAATCGAGATATATTAAAGTTTAATTTTGTGAGACAACTATTTTAGGGGTCGTAGTATGGTCTTAAGTTCATGTCAAAGGAACTCAACCCAGGCTGGTAACCCCATCGATCCTAAGAGACTCGAAGAAAACATGGGCAAAGGTTGGAGGTTTGTCCTACTCAGAAAAGCTCGACCACTAATGCTTGGGTGAGACGCGGTGCAAAGGTTCTATTAATTTTGTAATAGCAAGATAGCTTCGATGAAAAGTTTAGGCTAGCATTGTTAAGGAAAACAATTGAAAAATCTACTTAGGTTTTATTTGTTGGCCGTGGAATCAGATTACCTATTGAAATGGGGACTCAAAATTTTGGATATTCTACTTAGAAAAAAATTTAAACTTTGAATTGAATTACCAAGCAACACTTGTTATTGAAATTTCATTTACACTGTTAGCTATGTTTGATCATTCAAATTTCTAACTAGGATAAGATTGGATAAGATAAGATATGATATAAAATGATTTTATTATATTATATCTATTGTTTGGTGACCGCGATTGGATTTATTCATATCATATATATATTATTTGGTATAAATGGCATATTAGTATAAGTGAATAAATTTTTTTACAAATAGAGATGATAAAGTCTCTCATACACTTTTGCCTACTTCATTTTTATTTGCTTATTTTATTTTATTTTCGTCTCTTTTTTAATCAATTTATTTGTTATTTCTTTCTTCCCCTCCTATCACTCTCTAATAAAATTTTATTAAATAGTAAATTATATCGATATACCTAAAATTCTAAAATATATGTAATAAATACGTTGAATCTATATACTAAAATAGAATTAAATTAGAATATATAAATAAAATAAGATTAAGTTAAAATAACTACTTTTTTTATTTTTATTTTGAATTTCTTATATTAGAATTCAAGTATATATTGATATATTGATATCTATTTTTAATTTTGTTAATTTCTTTGGTCAAATAATCTTAATTTTGTTAATTTTATTAATTTAATAAATTTATTATTTGAGAAAAATAAATTTTCTAATATAAATGTTAGAAATCCTATCCATATTTATCTCACCTCTCCCCAAAATAATTTTTTAGTCTATATCCCTATTATATCTTACTTTATTCTATTTTAAGTAGACACCAAACGTAGGATATGATAATTTATCTTGAATTTTATCCTAACTACTAAATGCAGCTTTAGTGTATTTGTTTCTCTTTGCTGGTTGAGATTGTCTATAAGGTTTTGTGAGAAAGACATCAAGAGATATTATACTTTGAGACACTAGGGAACTTAGGGTTGGGCCCACAACCTCGACACCCTAGTCCAAGGACCCCATGCCAGCCTCATGGATGCTTAAACCCATATCCCCGATGGTTGACCGGGACCTCAACACTAGTAGCCAAGACTAATTGGTCAATCAAAGATTCTATTTAGGTACGGATGGATTCTTCTATCCCTAATGTTGACATTGTCTTGCTTCATTCCTCTAGCTGTATCGTTATATAATTACAAACTAATCTAATTTATTATCCTCAAATGGCAGCCATTTGGATTACTAAAAGTTCATGAAAGAGCTTTTACTATTGTGGAATGGCTTTCTAGAACTCTTCTTATTTTCTACAATTTTCCTAATTGCATAAAAGATTACTCTATATTTTAGGTAAGAAATTGTTTCATTCTCTCCCTTGCCCGTTTCTCTTCTCATTCGCCTATATTATTGATTAACACTTAATATTTCGTAATAAACATCCAAACAACCCCTACATAAACGCATCAAATATAGGAAGCTGCTCGCTTTTTCTTCCTCATCAAGTATGGTACTAGAGCTCTGACCCAAAAAAAAAAAAAAAAGTTTCAATGAGTCTTCTTGAAATCAAGAGCGATAACACTAAGCCAGATCTGGATATTCCAAAAGTTCATTGTCATGGACTCACGGTGGCCTTCAATTACTTTTGCATTTTTTAGTATTTGCTTTGCACAAGGGTTTAGATTTTCTGAACAAATACAAGTACTTCTCTCTTTGCAATTATTATTGTAGGCACCTCATTTTCTTTACATTAACCAATGTTTGACCACGCAATCTATTCTCAGATAGCCCCCCGCTCCAATAGAAAATTTCTTGACTTTGAATATATCAAAACCTTGAGTGTTGGTTAAAAAATAAATAAACTTGGTTAAAATTACTAGCAATTGATGTAATTGGGTGTGTTTTGCAAGAGCAACGACGCTCAGTTTGCTCATATCGGGATGGTCGGATTGCAAATATCATGACTTTTAACTCTGGCTTCTGATCTTAAGGCTGCTCAGAAAATTATAATTTCCCTGATTTAAGTGATGAATTTAGGAATATCTAGTCACAATATGCCTTGAGAATAGGGTCAATCAGAATTTGTACAAGGAAGATATTATGACTTTTCATCGTGACCAACCATTAGAAATCCACAATCCTGAAACTTTTCAATGAATTTTCAGCTCATGGATTTCTGTGAACGTGAATGTTGGGTCAATTGGACGGAAGAGAAATGAGGGGTCGCGCCGATAAATGTACAAATAAAATAAATGATATAAATACAAAAGGAAAAATTTGCGCTTAGTGGTATTGCGTTTGCAGCGCCCGGCTCACTCCTGCAGCTGCTTCTTTACTACCTAGAGGCCCGGGTCTGCTAAGCAATGGGCTGAGGGCCCTGTACAATGTGATAATAACCACAGTGGTCGACGTAGTTACCCGGCGAAATAAAAATAAAAAAAAATTGAACAAATCGTAATATCAGTACAGACAAAGTTCACGTTTTAAGGCCCTTTGATGGAGAATTTTGGCAATTTTCGGGAAATGCATCCTGAGAAAAGACAGCTTACGTCTATGCTCTATTTGCATGCATCTCCATCATTCGCACTAACAGACTTCCTAGAAAAGATTTCTCGCTTCACATCGGAATTCACAAGAGTCTCTTTGGGAGTGTTTGGTTGGGCATTTCCAAAGCCCCTTTGACCCCCAAAGCCCATTTGGAAAAAATTTCAGTGTTTGGCAAAATTTTTAGAAGCCCCTTTACCCAAGTATCAGCATTCGGAATGCTCAATGCCCAATGCTGGGGAGGGGCAGCATTGGGCATTCGGCATTTGGGAAATGCCAAGCTACTGTTCATCGTTTTTCTTCACCGGTCGTCTTCTTCTTCTTCCCGTCTTCTTCTTCTTCTTTTCGGCCACGGAGCTTCTCCGGCAGCCACTGCCACTGCCGCCTGAGGGTCGCGCGTCATCGGCGACCACCGTCTGGGGGTGCCGCGACGCGCGACCCAAGCCGCACGGACCTTAGGCAGCGTCGACTGGTTCCGAGCGAACCAGGCGACGTCGCCTGAGGTCCGCGCGACCTTAGGCGACGCCGCCTGAGGTCTGCGCAACCTTAGGCGACGCCGCCTGAGGTCCGCGTTGCCTGAGGTCGCGCGGACCGTCGCCTGGTTCCGCGCGACCTCAGGCCGCCAGATCTGGCGGTCCGGAGGCCAGATCTAGCTATCCGGTGGCCAGATCTGGCCTCTACGACCTCAGGCGCCTGAGGTCGCGCCTCCAGGCGGAGACGACGTCGCCTGAGGTCACGCCGCGTGCCGCCTGGGTCCGCGCGACCTCAGGCCGCCAGATCTGGCGGTCCGGAGGCCAGATCAGGCCGCCGGACGGCCAGATCTGGCCTCTGCGCCTCCACGCGCCTGAGGTCGCGGCGACGGCGTCGCCTGAGGTCGCAACCTCAGGCGGCCGGACGGCTAGATCTGGCCGTCCGGCATCGCCGGCCGCCGGATTTGATTTTCACATTTTTTAAAAAAGAAAATTAAAAGCAAAAGCCCATTTGGAATAAATTTTGCCAAACGGTATTTTCGCACAAGCAACTTTTCAATGCGTAATTTGCCAAATGACTGAGCATTCCCGAAAACCCCTTTATCCTAAAGATATTTGCATTTGGCCTAAGACATCCCCCAAAAGTTGAACCAAACGGGCCCTTTCTTCTTGGAACTCATCAGCTTGTGGAGTCAGAGTCGTACCGTAAGGGGCAGGGAAAACGGCCCACCACCAACCTCAATGCCTCTCTCCCTCTTGCCATGCCCCTGCAGTTGCAGAGCCTCCAACAACAGTCGAATTATAATTTTTGTCCCGTTCCAATTTTCGTCTCTTACAACTTATTAGACTGATATGTGACTACTGGAGTGTATGTATTTTACTATGAACGTTGTGATATGCACGTATACATTTTGAGAGGCGGTGTGAGCTCGCAAAATCTCTTCCCGTTGTTTCCCATGTATCATCAGCTCTCTAACATTTCAAAGCATGTCAAATGCTTGTCTCTGGTGCAAAGCCAGAGTCATCACGGCTCAGCATAAGAAGCATGAATCGTAAAATCCTCTTAAGAAGCCGCTTATAATCTGATGTGGTTTTAGAGCCTCATGGACAAAAAATAAGCTAATTCCTCTCTCTCTTTACGAATTGAAAAAATTAAAATGAGAGCATCGCAAAAAATTAAAGCCAAGTGGAAAATGACAAAGAAATATTTATCGAAACATGTAACAAATTAAACTATGCAAAAGCTAAATATTAACGAAAAAGAAAATGGCAAGGGGTAGAGTGAGCTAGATATTCTGAAAAATATAGGCTTCCCGTCGTATAGACTATAGAGAATTGAGAATAGGGAGAGGCCATTAAACTTTTCTTTATTCGACACAAATTAAAATCGAAAAGTATTACATAAGCCTGTCTGTCCACATTGGTCATCACTCCATTTGTTAATCATTATGTATTTATGGCGAGGCCCACTTTACTCCTTTACTCTATCCCCTCCGTCAATCTCTCTTCCCCTTTACTATCTCTCTTTGCACGTCTTCTTCTCTTCCGCAGCCTGTCTTCCCACCTAGAATCCATGAAGAAAAAAAGATCTAGAAAATCCTGGAGAGCTCATGTAACTGAAGATTAGGCCCCATGAATAGGACTCCAAAGGTCACACTATCGAAATATTCAACAGCTTCGAGCTTTTGTACAACCCACCACTCACTTGCTCGGAGGAGCCTACCTCCACGAGAAGTAAGAGCTGTTCCCTTTGTCTTTCTATCTAAGTTTTTTATATTTTATCGTGAGAAGATTATGTTTGCGAGAGTTTGGGTTTCAAGCTTAGCTTTTCCTGTTTTGATTTTTTTCTTCTCTTTTTAATCGGCGATGGATAGGATTATATACCCCAATTTCTATGTACTTGGATAGCATTCAACTAGAGCGATGCAGAAGATCCCGATTTGCATGTTCACAAAGTTGATAGTTGTGGTCACTGTTTTATTTCGTCCATTTGAGCCACGTAGAGGGTGCCTTTTTGTATATTAACTTTAGCATTTTAATTAAACAAAGTTGAAACATCATTGTCAAAGAATATATCTGCTAACGATTCCATTGTGAATTTGTGGGCTTCAAATTCTCTAGTAATCTAGAAAACCTTTACCATTTGTGATAACATCTCAAAGGATGAAGCAAAACAGTGAACAACATGTAGAAGGTGAAGATCACAACCCAATTAAAGAATCGCTTAGTGTACGTGTATATCGAATTTTTCTGCATTACTCCCAGCTGAATACTATCCAAATATAGAGAAATTGGTGTGTATTATAACCTTCTCCGTTGCTGATTAAAAAAGAAAAGAAAGTTCAGAGCACTAAATTGTAAGTTTCAAAATTCAAATTCGCTCCATCCAAGATCATTAAAAAAAGGGAAAAGCATTGATATGGAGAGAAGGGAACCGAACAGAGCTCACGCTTCTCGGTAAGCACCACGGCGTCGTCGAAATGGAGGAGGTCGTGCTGGGAAAGCCTCAGCGGCCTGGGCTTCAATGATACTCTGTTGAAGAAGTGAAGGCGTGCACGAATTTTGACGGTGAGATCGGGCCTTTCGAGACTACTTTCAAGCTTGAATAATCCAACAAGGAACGAATTTTCACCGCTTGGATTCACGCTTTTCTGCAAATCACGCTTCACACTCCAATTCGAATTCTAAAATAATCCAACAAGGAACATAATAGAGTTTCTATAGGCTGACAACTAGGATTTCTTTTAAGAGTAAGAGATATCCTTGTTTCTTAATAATTAGAATTTTAAAGGATGTACTTTATCTTATAAATAGGAAACTCTTCTCTTCTCTTTTTCTGATAGTATCAAATGAATCTGCTCAATTATCCTCTAAGATTTGAATTTTGATAATATCGAGATTAATTGTTCCCCAAGTTTGCTTTTCATAAATTAATTTTCCAATTTGACATTTTAATTATGCATCTCAACTCCCTAGCATATATGGTCTTGGCAAAAATTTCATACTCTTTTGGACTCAATCCAATTAATCTAATCGAGTTCAAAATCAATGATTTAAATTCATCTGTCGCTTATCCAATTTAAATGCAAATATATGCGGGCTTATTACTACTAAATTAAAATGCTTCCTTATATATATATATATATATATATATATATATATATATATATATATATATATATATATATATATATATGTATGTATGTATATATGTATGTATGTATAAATTTAACTAATTTTTATTTAAGGGCTGACGACGGTCTCTAATTTTTTATACCACAAATAACTAAATAGATTGTTAAAATTTAAATATCAACATTTTTGTCAAAGGTTCCCTAGAGTTTGCAAGAGATGGGTGCATGTTTACAAGGAAGCTCTCAAGGTCTGTTTCAATGATCCCTGAGCTTCATTACTACCTCCTTTTGTATGTTTTGGGCCAACCATTGTCTCCTCCATGAACCCCAGAACAAGTGCAGATGTCTCTCTCCTGAATAGATTGTCCGTGCAACAGCTGGATGCTTAGCGAACCGGATGTCTTTTTCTTTGGGGGTTCAGCTCTCTGAAGATTGAAACAATAGACAAAATGTAGGGTCCCCAAAAATTCTTCAAGGCTGTATTTTCCTTGATAATGGCCCGGCCAACCCGAAAGAAAATTTATAGGGACCCTGACAAACTTAGAAAAGGAAAGAAAAAAAGGGAACATCTGGTCAGCCATATTAAATAACAAAAAGTAAATGAAGAGATGGATCGAACCGGTGAAACTATTGGATCGCATTAAGGGGCTTTCCATTTAAGATGCCGCTTCAATAGGCTGAAATTTCGAAATTGTCCTACGCTTTTGACCTTTTTTTTTATTCCATTTTTTTGATACAGCTGACTCCAATATCAATAGCTTCTAAGTTGTTGACTCCCAAAAATACACCGACTCATGGTGGGTTGACAAAGTGTCGACATTAGGTTGTCATGGAGCAATCGGGCGATGCGATCAGGAATCAGTGAATACCCAATGCCAAATTAATGTCATGAGACCCATGTCATCAAATGAAGAGTAGTAGGTTGTGATGGTCGTGTGATAACAAACGGTCAGTAGTAAGCAAAGGCCGTGGAAAAGTCAAATCAGAAGATATGCCGGAGATTATAACTACTTGTGATAAGAATGAGTAATTAAGGATGATCGAGATGAAGCGGGGTTAGTTGTAATTTGTTAATTCAAAGATAACTTTACAATGACAGTCAAATTTTGTACAAGCACTTGTACAATTTTTATCCAATTCCAATTTCCAGTTTTATCGATTTGCTGTTCTTTATTCTTTAAATTCTTGAGACTCACCTTTGTTATCATCGGCAATCCTTATTATGCAAATTAGTTCCTATCAAATTGCCACATAGCCAGATTCATATTGAAAATTAATATTAAACTTTTGCCGAAAGGTATTTTGTCAACGATTTTATTTTGGGAAACACGAGACTACTAGTGAAGACTTATAAACCAGATCTCCTCGAAACAACTAAAACAGAAGAAAGAAAGCCAAAAAGATTGACAAAGGATAATCAATCTCCTTCGTCCAGTGAACAAGTGAGAACCACAATGACAGTCAATGGAGTTCCAAGAAGTGAACTTTGGCAAGTTGGAGGGAGACATGGGGGAAGTGGATCAACACGTGCAAACCCCAAGCCCATTGATCACAGGTTTAAGATAAATATATCAAATGTTGCGCCTTTTTTACCTGCTGCAACGCTGCAAAGCTATAGTGGTGTCAAATGGGTAGGTCGGATCGGGTTTGGGTTGGGTCATTAATAGTCCGACCCAAATTGACTCATTAATCTTTTTTTTTTTTGGTGAAAAAATTATTAATCTATTTATGACCCATTTTATGCCTAATGTAAATTTTTTGACCCACATCCGACCCGATTCATACCCAACCCATTTAACTAAACTTAAGAAAGCTTATTTCTTATATGTATAGTTTTAAAAAAAAGGTATTGCTAAAATATTTTTTATACAACACAAATTTAATGGACAATTTTTATAAATTTTAAAATAATTATTTAAAAAAATCGAATTTTAATTATTTTTATTTTTAAAAAATTTAATTATTTTTTTATTTTTTAAATATATATTTTTTTTTCTTTTTTCCTTTTCTTTCTTCTTTTTTTTGTTCTTCTTCTTCTTTGGCTGGTTGCTAGCCACGACAACGGCCGGCGGCCAGCCACAGGTGAGCCTCAAGCTCACTCGACTTGCCCCTCACCGGACGTTGGCGAGGCCTCCACCTCGCCAGGTCTGGCGAGCTCGCCCCTCACTGGATCTAGCGAGGCTCGAGCTCGCCTGACGCTGGCGAGCTTGAGGCTCACGGCCAGTCGCCAGCCATCGCTATGCCGACGGTTGGAGGAAGAAGAAAGAAAAAAAAATTATAATTTCGGTTTTTATTAAAAAAAATGTTTTTGTAAAGTTAAAGAGAGAAGAGAGAGATTGTGAGGTTTTGGGTAAAAATGGGTTCTAAATCCAACCCATTTAAGACCCACTTAAGACTCACCTATCTTAAGTCTTTAGTTGTTAAACCCATTTAACTAACTTCTTCAAAAAACAAGTGACCCATAAATGACCCATTTATGATTTAAATGGATCATATATGGGTCTATGACCCATTTTGCCACCTCTATAAAGCTAGTACTCCCCAAATTTGATCACAGGTATACGATAAGAAGGGGATAAAAAAAGGGCATTAATGAAGGCCGATCGATGGTGATTCAGGTTATTAGATAATTTAACCTAAAAATTAAAGCTATTAGATTAAGGCATAATTTATTATTTAAATATTTTAATACTCCTTCTCACATGTAGACTAGACTTTGGTTTTAACTGAGGCAAATAGAGGCTTGGAAAATTCAAACTCATGACCACTTAACTTTGAAAAAAAATTCAACCCAAAGGCTTTAAGTTTTAGAACATTGGTAGTGGTCCCATTAAAAGAAACAAACAAAAGATTTGATTCAAGTTAGTTTTAGTTTAAATTGATGCGCTATTTTCCCTATCAATTTCGTTTTGCCCTTGACAGCATAGCTTTAAAAACATCCAGTCCACTGAAGAGTTGGGCCGTGCAATCCTCATCCACCTAATCGCCATTGATTCTTAGATTTCACTCAAAGTTCATTAGCTTTCAAGCAAATTTGGCATCGAAGTGAACTCACATTGCGCAAACTTTTGGTAAATTAACCTAAAAGCAAAATTAAAACTCAAAAATCAAATACCAACCAGATAGACATCTAAGTTTGAAATCTTGATACTTCTCGTCGGATCAAGTGAGACATATTTCCCCAACCATGCTTGGCCCCATTCCTCGCAATTTTCCCCTCCTAGAGTTTCTTACAGGGAAGGATCTTTCATTTGAGGCAGGGCTCCGCTGGGCGGCGGGGGCCCAGACCAAGTCCAAATATCTTGGAGACTTTGAAATTTTTAATTTAAAAAAATCTTTCTGTTGCTTGTGAAAATGCATTAAGTGAGTTTGTAAATTATTTAGTGCGTCGCACGGGCTTAAACTCAATTTTGGGAAACCTACTGATGTTGGAAGAAACTATTGCATGGACAATCCTGATTTTTACAAAAGCCTCTAACAACTCTTAAACTGTTGTTTTCTCCTTATTAGAATCTCCAACATAAAGGATTAAAGAACTAACAAAAAGGGTTAGACCGAGAAATTGAAAATGCTGTCAATGTACTTCATCTTTCTCATTTATAATTAGAAAGTGTCTTTGTTCCCCATCAGATATTTGCTGCGTAAGGTTAAGGTGCTTTGTAATATAGACGAGGTCCAGTGTACAAGTGTGAATATAGTGGTTGTGTGACCTATCGGTTGATAGACACTTGTTGATCGTAACTTGTTTTGAAAATTATTAATGGACTCCCATCCATGTTGAGACTTTTTTATCTAGAGAGCAGACACAAGCTTGGATGTAAAATTGAATCACTATAAATTGCTATATATTTTATTTCTCCAGTTCACTATTGTCATTATTAGCACCACTATCACATGAAATTTGTCATCAATATTTTATGCATACAACCGTCATAATTTGCTTCTATTGTTGTTGACTTACATCTGGGAAAGTTTTTCATAATTCACACACTACTTTTTTAACCCTCTTCTAGGTTGTACTATTAACCCTAACAAAAAATAGCATTTGTTTCATCAATTCAACCATATTTCCCCGGGGTCTTTCCGGCATATGAAACTAAGAGCTAGTAGCTTTCAACATGCCCATAATATTCGGATATAAATGTTGTTAAAACTGTCAAAACGTGTGGTGTTTCCATGGACGAAGGAAATGTCGGCACACGTGTGAATTCCCTCTGCAGTGCATTGTCCGCCGGCATGTCTGCTACTCGGTCGGCGACAGCAACGCACACGAAGACGTGGCAGGCTTCGGTGCTGAAACGTGGCTTATCCACGAAGCGAACGTGTCCACAGTCCAGAACACTCTGGTTTGCCCTCAACTCTCCTCCATTTGTCTCTGCTGCATGTTTGTGTTGTGGCAGTGGCGCTGGGAATGGGTCAAGGCCAGGAAGTGAAGACCCGGACTGATCCCGAAGTCGAAATTCAGGTTTTAAACTCGCTTTTGTCTCTTTTTAACTGTTAATCGAATGGGGTTTGCTAGTTGGTGGCAGAGGGTAGTGAACGAGTGAGCTTGCTGTGGGGTTTTAATTGCAGGAAAGAGGGGAGATCTTCTTCTATAGGCCCAAGGTGGAGAGAGAAGTAGCCCACGGCGCTGACGATGTGCAGCGCCTTTACATAGTCCTCCGTCCTGAGTCCGGCGAGAAGCCTGTAGAGGAGAAGCAAGATCCCCACTCCGGCAAGGAAGGCTCCGACCCCAATTCCAGCGACGAGGCCACCGTGGAAGCTGGCCACGGTAGCCAGGTAATGATGGAGAAAATATTGGGTGGTCCCGGAGCACTGATGACCACGAGAACCACACGACCCGACAACTTGTCTATGATCACGTCGTATCACAGGCTCTTTGTAAATGCCGAACGCAGGAGGTGAACATCGAGAAGCAGGCGCTGTTGAGGTTGATAGTGATGGGGAAGAAGAGTCTTCCGGACCCGAGCAAACGGAGCCGACCCCAATGGGGATTTGTGGAGATGGTCACCACCAAGATCGATGATGTCAAGTCGGCTCTTAAAGCAGGTGCACTACTTCTTCTCCTCCTCTTTTCTCTCTCTCTCTCTGATTGAAGTTGGACTTGTTGCTTCTTGCAGAGGAATACGACACCTCCACAAGGGGACACCGCCACACGGCTGCGGCCAGAGCGTTGGGGGAGGGAGTGTACCGCATACTTAGACACAAATCCAAGGGGAAGAAAGCGCACACGCATCTCATATACAAGCTCGAATTCCCTTCAGAAGATGAGAAGCAGGAGCCCCAGGAGTCGCTCAACGTCGAAAGAGAAGGCTCCTTCCTCATCCAGATCAAGAACCCCGACCAGCACGGTACCGGCCCTTCCCAGTTCAGGGGACTCCAGAGCAAGCGCAAGGCAGTGTTCCCCGCCCACCTGCAGGGACAGTTCGGGCAGCTGAGGTACAGCCCGGCCGACCCGCCCGACTTCTTGAACTAAGAAGGGTGTGAGTTGCTGTTGATATCAGCATCGGACGACATAGAGGAGGAGCTGGGGTTAGAGCTCAAAGCGGGAGGAGAGGCCGATCCCTCCTGTTCCGATCTGCTCGAGACGTTTGGGGAAATGCACCCGTGGATGCCCTCCTCAGGGGCACCTGGGTCTGAATTTCAATATTTCTACACTTTTTGGTCTCTGTTCAACTAGGAGGACCCGTTTCATGTTTCTACTGCAGTTGGGCATGTGTAATACTGCAGTTGGTAGCCCTGATGTCAATCTTGCAATATAATCTGATTTCATGGAAATTATGTAGTATAAATATAGCGAAAAAAGAAACTGTATTTGGGAAAAAAGAAATTGTATATGGAAAATCACCCTATTTTATTTTAAAAAGTTCGTGCGTTGCTGCGCATTGCGCGGATTTTCAATCAAAAAAAAAAGAAAAAAAAAAAGAAAAGGAGAAATATATGGGAGTCACTTGTGCCGACTCCATTGGACCGGGGCCTAATACTGCGGTCTCTCACTCGGGCCACTACCTTCGCTATAGCCCAGGTGAGAGAAGAGAGGGGACTGTGATTATCATCATTTTCCTTAAAACACATAAAAAGAGTTCAACGTTACTATAATAGAATCGTATAACAATGTTATCACAAAGTAAGCTAGAAAAAATTGACATTGTGAAGCAATGCTTAAATTATAAGATTTTATAGAAAAATCATATCTAATAATAGGCTTTCATACTAACTGTTGTGCTATTCAGTGAAAAATCACAAGAATATTATATTTGTCTATGTAAATATAAAATAAAATAATTATATTTCAAGCAACATGTCACATTATTAATTCACTTAGGAAAATGTATTAACCAAATTCATTATTGAAGTACTTTCAACCGAATATAATATGACATGTTGTCTACATGTATAATTGGTTCGCTTTGCTCCAATAGTGGGAGCATTTTTCCGTAAGTTCGATGCATTGGAGACAATTATTAATGTGTCAATATTTACATGTCATCTAACCGTCTTTACGCATTTCTCCCAATAGTAGACCGGCGCTCATCCAAGGTCTC
Organism: Eucalyptus shirleyi; assembly: GCA_017140165.1. Lineage (NCBI taxonomy): Eukaryota > Viridiplantae > Streptophyta > Magnoliopsida > Myrtales > Myrtaceae > Eucalyptus > Eucalyptus shirleyi. The sequence continues at coordinate 31,670,991 of CM029450.1, forward strand.
GTTATCTTCTATGCATTTCCTTTTGATGGATAAATGGCTGTTGACTTCGGCTTCTTGTCGGTCGATCGCACTCATACATGATTGATTATCTATTTTTCTAGCATTAGCCCAAATTTATAAGAATATATAACAGACTATGATCCAAAATTACCATCTTCCTGTTCGTTTTAGATTGTGGGTCTTGCAGGCAAATGTTTTGGTATTTCTAGTGCTTTACTAGAATTGATTATGATATAATCATTACCACTTAAAAAAGAAAACTCAAATTTTGACTTCTTATTACCAGAAGAAAAGAGGCATCAACCTATCATGGTCACCATGCGACCTATCAAATCACTGATTTTCTCACAATAATATGAAAGTTAAAGTCGATAACAATCAAGACATTAATAGACTCATCAATAGTATAAATTCAAGTATTTAGGACATAATTGGTATAACTAGGAAACTTGAATCCAGTGAAATCCATGCGAAAACACATGCATATCCTTTGCCTCTTCTATCATGTTAGGGATCACATAGGACATAGTCTAGAACTATAAATCTCAGAATTATCAATAGCACGCCTAGAATTATCTCAAAGTTAGAAAAACTCAAATCAAACTCCATCACAGAATATATAGATGACAAAAAGTAACCTCAGAAGAAAACTGATGCCTACACAGGTTTATGCCGTAAAATTATCTAAACAATCTGACAATCAAGTTCAAGCATGAAATCGCTTGTGATCACATCTGCAACCCTCTGTAAACACATGAACATCTGGGCAAAAACTGATCTGGACATGCATCACACTTCCTTCCTCGGATTCCTTGATGAAATTCTGTGATTAGAAAAGCAGTAAATGGCACATGCATTGTCTATCAAAGTGCATGGAATCATAAGAAGACATTTTATTGGATGCTAATAATATTTACACGGGTCTCTACACTTAAAGGGCTGTTTCTAAAATGTTTTAAAATCTTGAGACAAAATAATTAACACTAGTTGTTTCTGCCATATCACAAACTAGAGAGAATCTTACTATGCTAAAACCAGCACCAATAATGTCTCATCCAGATTTGCGCTTTATCACAAAACTATAGTTCAAAAGTTATGTTGCTAAGTTCACCTCAAGAATGGGAACTACCTTGAAGTGAAAGTTTGACCTAGCTTATAGTCAAATGAACGGCTTAACTAACTGGAATAAGAACAATGAACAATATGATCAGAATAAACCAAGAAGCGGGAATGAAGAGCACTGACTTAGCTTCTTCCTCATTGTGATTGACTACAATCATATGAGGAAAGCTGTAGCTATAGGTATACTCGATCTTAACATGAGCATCATATCAAACTGTCACAGCAAGAAACAATGCCACAGCGCCCTAATCAGACACAACCTATGATATAAAGGTCACACCATGTAGACACTAGTTGAATGCATGAATAACTGATATAATCATTCGATATGCAGCAGAGATGCATCATATTAGTATACCCGATGTACATAATGTTCATAAAAGAAAGGAATCATAAGTTCAAAGGTCTTACCTAATTGTGCAAAGGCATGAGAGTGGTCAACAAGATGAATCAATGCAGGCATATCCAATGAGAAGCATGATTTACCCATCGTGACCTGAGGCTTTGGAGCTGAAAACCAAATATTAGCATTCAGCATATCTATAAGATACTTAAACAAATCATAGATTCCACAATGTCATTAGTAGAAAATGGATGGAAAAGAAGGGGAATAAAGGCGAAGAGAAATGATATTCTTGGAAAAGGGTTCTACAAAACAGAGAAGAAACATGAACCAAATTGATTTTATCATTACAAAGACAAATTATTTCAAGGCCATGTTTTCTGTATGCAATGAGTTTCCAAAGCATACTAATTATCTCAAATGCATGTAAAGATTATGATCTGATCAGTTTTTAAAATATTTGCAACTGAAGAGCTCTTATTGAAGAATTGCTCAACCAAGAACCATATATGTATAGCAATCCATGATAGGGATCAAGGAAGAAGATATTTCTCTCAAATGAGTCTAATCAAAGAGTTCTCAGCTATTAAGATACTAAACCTTGTCTTTTCCTTTAACCAAGGACATGATGTCCCATTTCTCAAATGACAATCTGGCTGAATACCCAGTCTACAAGAAAGCTACATGTGATAAATAGGGGATCTGAAAATTGGCAAAAAGAGAGACGGGGCATCTAAAACTCTACCTTTTGTTTCCTTGGCAAATTCTACACATATTCATAGCAATCATTAAATAGCCAAACACTCTTAGCGTCGGTCTGGATAAGTGTACTTACGATCTCAAAATAAACACCTTATCCTTGATGGATGCTTGCAATTTCATTAACCCTTTTGTCATTACATGACATTCCACTGGGCCAGCTTTATTTATCTGGGATGTAAGGACACAGAAATATATCTTTACTGCAGCAAACGATCTATAGAGAGAGAGAGAGAGAGAGAGAGAGAGAGAGAGAGAGAGAGAGAGAGAGTTGTTCAGCATAATATGCAATCACCGAGAGGCCCAGCAACAATTCTTTCCAGCTATTTGAGAGAATTGGTCAAACAGTACAAATAGAAAGAGGCTTCCCGAATTCTTTTTAATCACTATGGAAGAGGATGATGGCAAGGAAGACCACAGTATTTGAGTTTAAAAGAGAACTTATTCCGAGGAATTGTCTTTCAGGAAGATGTTGCTAGCAGACACACTGCTCAACTTTATTGATGGAAAAGGTAAACTTTGGTTCGAAAAATAGATTTGCTTTACTATGTTCATAGAAGCCTCTTAAAAAGTGTAATTAACCATGGGTCCATTGAAAAAGAACTATCATTTTCCTCAAGTTATCTCATGTAAGTAGGTGCTAACAGCAGTATCATAACATTCTTTCATACAGACAATTCAATTAATTAAAATGGTTGATTGCCGTTCATACCATTAGAGTTTCCTTGTTCATAAAAATCTCGCAGAAGAGGAATTGCTTCTAATGCCATTATACCTCCACAACGTTTGAAACCCTTTGATCCAGAATTTCCATTACTGCAAGAGAAACAAAAAAAGTTGGAAACATTCATAAATTAGGCAGACACTTGAAATGGGTAACATAGATGAAATTTATGTGGAAACCAGCCAATATTTCCGATGATTCTGCATTGTTAGATTGCTCATCAGCTTGAATCCAGAGACAGATTCCATTTGCAAAACATGTCCAAATATCATGCTGGAGATAATTTAGTAGACTAATTGATAAAGCACTTTGCAAAAGAAGGTACTATCTGACCAAAAACAAATTTGCTGATAAAGGAATGTGTCTAACTTAGGAAGTATACATTTTGGTCCTAAGAATATCAATTTTGCTAAATGCCTACTCCAGGAAACAGCTTTTCATGCAAGCAAATTATCTGTGAAGTGTGCCATTTGATTCAATTGACATTAACTAGACTCTACTAAGTGGCGTTGACCTTGGCAGAATTCTTGCATCATATTTAAAAGAGGTGTGTTTGGGGTAACTATGGCTTATATTGTTTTACTTCAACAATGCCTTCGGGTTGTTCTATAATTTCTCTTCAACATAAAACCTAATGTCCTTGAAGAACAAACAACACTTTGTAAACAGGGTGATACTTCGAGGCTCTTAATATGGATGGGCAACATATGTTCAGAGAGATCTTGGCACCAGTGATCTGATTAAGAGAAGATTTGTGGATAACTTGTTTACTAGTATTGGCTGGGATGGGTTTCAATCAGCTATAAATTCCAAACCTTGCATATGAACCATGCTCACCATTATAACAACAGTCTCATTCTCTCTATCATGAAACTATGCGATAATTAGGGCTAGTTTTTTTAGCTCCAAAGGGAGGATTTTGAGCTAGGCAGTCCTTTTATCCGCAAGATGAGTCCTCTTGCTTGATGTTGTATTCAGAAAGGCAATGAGCTAGTTCATGTTTCCCACAATACTTTTGACTCATAATCAGATTACTAAGAGCAGCATAACTATAAATTCAAGCCCCCAAAGTCAGAGTTTTCATGGTTTGTTTTTTCCCTAAATTTTTTATTAAACGCGTCCTTAGGAAAAATCTCTTGCTTCTTCCCCCTGTAACTAAGCCTGTTCTTTCAAATCTAATCCTTAAACAGAAAAACAATGTCCACGATCTACATTAGCTACTTTTTGTACTGCTCAATCACAATGGACCAGATCCTGTTTTGCTACGTTTTAACTTTTATGTCAACAAAGTCTTGAGGGAAAAATTGGTGACTTCTGAAGAAGCTTCAAACAAGAAATGTTAGATCATGGCAGCATTAGACAGATGAAAAATTATACTAGAAACACAAGCCATATGCCACAATCTAGCAGACACATGCTCTCATTTATGCAAGAAGGAAAAGAGATTTCTTTATCAAGTACATTGCCCATGGCATATCAGAAAGCATAATTTCCTCATAGTTAAAATATCATATTTCCTTGAAGATACTATATCTCAATATCAATAAAGACATCAAAGAATCTCACTGCACTCAAAAAGTAGGACTTCCCAGAACTGTATAGGGAAAATAAAAAGAATACAGAAATTTCAAACAAGTCATAAAGAATTTAAGAAAAAGGAAATAAAGTGGGGAAAAAAAGAATTAATATAAACTTGACTTCTGGATGCTTCTGGAAACTCCAATTTCTTCCATTTAGACAAGGCAAAGGTCAGAAAAGATGGAAAATCAGTTCCACAAACCTCCATTTATTTTCATTGTGCAAGGTTCGCATGTCCCATTAAGAGAGCATACTGAAAACTTCTCTGCAACTTCTGCAGCCAATAATCCAGTCCTTTGCCACTATTCAAAAACAATATCAAGAGCTTCCATCTCTGCATGTCTTGTTGCCTTTGAAAGCACAAGGAGAAAACAACGCAACCATATCAAACTTAGGAGCTTTGTCAGAGAGACAGTTGCCCTTAGCGTAGTTTCAACATAAATTCAGAAAATGCATTCCATAAGAAATGTGTTCTCCTTTAAGCTAACTGATTGAAAGTATACATGAGATTGATCAAGGCATACACTATGTGAATTCAACAAGTTGTGCTCGCTTGAAGTTGCTGCAAATCTTACATGGAAAAAGAGGCTTCTTATTGGATTAGCCACCTCCAACTTTTCTAACAGTATTTTCATATATACCCCCTGTAGCAAGGAACCTTTTTTTTTTTTTTATCATGCTCCACAAGATACTAAAAGGGCCAGATAATCTTTGCATCAACTATTCATTACTGTTCACAAAGCCATTTATAGCAGTGTACCATCACCACATAACTATCAAAGATTACAGCAATAGACTATTACATAAGAGATGATCTCTACCAGAAACCAGGCTTAAACTATGTGTAAATATGGTCATTGTATGAAGAAATGTCCCAAGGAGCAGGTTCTTACATCTCAAAAGGCAATACAATGCTCACGGCGCATTTTTATACCAAATGAGTATACCAATAGTCTAGCTGACATAAGGCCTACAAAAACAGTGGTAGGAACTTCACAAAAGCAAATAAAGACTGTAATATTGTTTCAGACAGAAAAATGGCAAATGAAAAACGTGAAACATTAGGCATAATAAAGCAAGATTTTAGTTATTGTTAGCAGTATATTTTATGAAAGAATAATGGGAACATCACCCTTTATAGCCTAATAATGCATAAAGAAATCCACTCATTAACAGATTTGGTCCAATATATTGTTTTATCATCTATTAAAGAAATACTTAAGAGAGAAACATGAAATGATCAATAATAAACTACGAGTGGATAATTTGAGGGTATCAATCCATAGCAATAACAAAGTGCTGCTGGGCCAAAATTTAAAGAAAGGGGTGGGGAAGTACTGATAATCATACATTTCGTGTCTCACTAGTCGGGTTTCTTCTTGCTGCAATAACATGCCCATCCTCAACAATCACACAGCTGTTCAATCAAAGTATTACACAAATAAAGCACAATCTGAAATCATTCGCCAATTAAGACTGAAATACCAATCATCGTAATTAGCAAATAACATAACATATCTGAAATGCACCTGTTTTCCAAAAACCAGTTTCTTACCCAACTGGAACTTCAAGGCCGTCGAAAGCAAGTTTCGCCTAATAAAAGAAAAGCAAAGAGGTCTTGTTACTTGTTTGGAGAAAACAATATGAGGATAAGAATAAGAAATTATCTCATTAAGGCATGCATGCATACAGGCAATTCAAGAGGAAAGCAGCATCAAGTTGCCAGCAGTAGATATATTTCATTATCAATATGCAGCTACTTATGGAATGAATGCATTTTTCATAGCTATATGATAAATATCTTACAGGTCCTCCATAATATTCTGATCACAAACTTCCAAAAATGACTGTCACCGCACACTCAACCTCTAATGGAGATGCAAATTCCACCTACCGTTAGACTGATATAGCTCTAACAACACTAAAGCGAAAACAGCAACTAATTTGAGAAACTACAAGTTGCTCATTCCAGTGTTATCATCGGTACCTGAGAGCTTATGTTTCATTATTAGGTTTTAAAAAGTTCAAGAAGCTTCCAGGAGTTTTAACTTCAAGGTCATATTCCTCCATAAAAGCTGTGGGAGATAAGGATAAAAAGGGAACCCCAAACTGTTGCAAATGCCTCACAAATCAGAACTCACAATCAGCTTCTTGTGCTTTTTGTCTCTATTTTACAGAATAACTAATGTAAACTTTGTGTTTCTCGTGATTTTTGCTTTTTCATACCTAGAGAACATAGGGCCAAAGAAAATAAGCACCTGACCAGTTATTGATGGGCACAACCAATGTTCATATTACCCTCACGCTCTAAATAAATTTGGCTTCAATTCTCCCTAGTTGCCAAAGTCAACAAATGGTAAGATGGCTGTGACTGTCAATCAACCTTTCCTGGTGGCTCGCTACTCACTTCTTATTCCTCTATGGCTATGCCCCTTCAAGCACCTCAAAAAAATTAGCAACAGATTCCTATCTCAGTGATCAGAGTTTCTCGCAATTCAGCACATTTTTATGATATGTACATACTATACATCTACATTTCCTAGACACCTCAAAAGCTCTCTCTCTCTCTCTCTCTCTCTCTCTCTCTCTCTAGAAAGAAAGAAAGAATCGTCATACCTTCTAGGGATTGTCCCTGATTTTGCAGCGTGCAACGTCGCTTACCATTGAATTCACTACCAAGCATCCACAGACTAAACTTCCGAAGAGAACACTCATTCAGCGTCTCTTGAACAAATTCAACGACACATTCTTCAAGTTCCCGCGCAACTCCAGCACCAAACGAATCAAATTCAAAATCCTGCTCAAGTATTGCATCGACTCGATACAATCTGGATGTGCCAGGTGTTACCCGATCTATATAGCAAGCTGCACGAAGCCAGGAACCTCAGGAGAGAATCGTTCCCCTGAAGAAGCTACGCTCACCGGTTCCCATGGCGTCGGTCGGCAGCGGCGGTAGTCCGTCGCCTCCGCTCACTGGCCTCCGTCGCCCGTCGGTTCGCTAGGGACTTCTTCTGTCGGTCGCCTCCGCTTGCCAAGCGGCGATCTTGCATTTGTCAGAGATCGCCAGTGTCCGACGGAAGATGGTGGAGCTAGAAGTTTGGGTAGGGCGGAGAAAAGAGGATTTAGCCAAAAGGAAGAACTACAAACAAAGAAAAGAGATAAAAGAGAAGGCAGAATTACAGAATTTTATTTATAAGTTTCTTTTTTTCGGGGAGAAAGGAAAACGAGAAGGAACGAGAAGAAAGAAGGCATTGTAATGAAGATCAGCGGGAGTTCACTCACCGTACGAATTACTCCCATAGCAGGTTTCCATAATCTTCCAACCAAAGCTTGTACTTTTTGTTCCCCAGGCTGCGCGGGTCTCCAGGAAGCAAGCATCCAGGATAAAAAATCTCACGATCTCTCATTGATATCACTCCATCAGGCTCGTAAGAACTCGGTGGACAATCTAGATCAAATTCGATCAGTCTGTTTTCGAGCATATGTGAACTCTCTTGCAAGTTTTTTAGTTGATCCATTTCGATTGGGTTGTCTCCATGCACATGTGAACTCTCGACTTCTAGATCTGTTGAGTCATGACCAACCTCGTAGAGGAAAGCTGGATCAATTAACTTATTGTCTCGGAGCGTAGCTTTTAAATCGTCCTCTAATTGCTTGCATATTATTCGAAATCCCCACTTTTTCACGCCCGGACCCACCAAGCTCCCTACTTTAAGGTTGAATTGTGCATAACTCCCATCAATTTGATCAAAACAGAATGGGTCCCATAAGCAACATGGTACAAAATAGTTTATGAGGATGCCACCTAGATCCGATCTGAAGACCCTTGTTCTGTAGCCACGTAGTCACCATTAAAATAGTGTTGAGAGTAAAGTATGCAATAATCGCCTTCATTGTTACATATGCCATAGACAATCAATCCAAGAAACTTGTCATATAAGTCCTTTGAAGCCATGAAAGATACAAAACCATCTTCAACTGGTTGAAGCCACTTTGGCATCTCTCCTTTAGGGAGAACAAAAGTAGTGCGAGGAAAATTCTGTTACAAAAATAGACCGTTAGAAAGCACCTTAGAAGAATTCAATTTGAGTTTAGTAAGTAATCCTAGTGAATAAAGAGTTCCGTAAATGAGGAGGGATCCATTGATCCCAGCTTGCGTTAAGATAGAAGTCTCATGTGATAAAAATCATTCCCATAAAAACTATGCTAGCCACCTTCACTACGTAAATATTAGTGTAGGATCACTTTATATTCATTTGGTTTTCTCAAACCTCTGATTTTGCATTTTCAGCTATTGCAATATAAAAGCACAGATTGTTTTGAACATATTCTCCACACCGATATGTGTGCGCACGAGAGAGAGAATCTGACCTTGGCAATTGAAGCAGTGTCAACCATGGTCAATCCTCGATGGACCCACTGATCAATTGAAGTTAAATGTCCATTTGTTTGTAGAGATTCGCACCCATTCGCGAACAGTAAATTTAAAAATGGCGGAAGCTTGGGAATCTCTTGTAATTGATGGCAATAACTAATTGACAATTCAGACAAACGATCACGCTTACTGATGGATATAGGGAGACTAGTAATATTGTTCCCCGACAGAATTAACTTTTCCAACAAGGGAAAACAAGAAAGATCCTCAAGAAACTCTACTTCGGACAGATTACAATTGAGAAGGTCTAAGACTTTTAAATTTGAAAGTCCAACCTTCATGCACGGATTAGCTGAATCCGTGAGGTTTGGAAACACGATTGGGCCAAAAGCAGATTTGAAGCATTGAAGTTTTTGTAACTTGTAAATATTAGATGGAATGCTTACTGAGTTTTTGCAAATATCTAAGAGCATTACCTCTAAAGAGACAAGATTTTCTAATGATGTAGGAAGTTCTTTAATAGCAGTATGTAGTATGGAAAGTTTTTTCAGGCATTCGAGTTCATGTGGGATATCAGGAAATCTTTCAAATTTTGAGCAAACAGAAAAGTTGAGATCTCGAAGATTTTTTGACTTAAGCACATTTGGAAAAACACGAAGTTCAGGGCACCATTCAAAATGCAAGACTTGGAGCTTGTCATGATTTGCAATCGACTCGTGGGCTTCTAACAAGTTTTTGCAATTCCAGAGTTTCAATTCTTTGAGATTTGGAGCACATGAGAGGTTGGGTGTAATAATGAGTGACTCGCAGTCACTCAATTTAACGTACGTCAATTGCTTGAAGTCCTGCAAAAACAACAAAACCAACTACCATAAACATTTTGAAAGGGAAAATAGGGTATCCTTATAACGCCATTGCCACTTCTAAGAATTTTCATCCTTAGGCCACAATTCTCTTCATGTGGATGGAACCAAGAATCATCGTTAGATTAGGCAACTTGGAACCTACTATTTAGGGTTCTAAGTAAATTTCTAAACCTACTAATAACTTTTCATTCAACATTACTATATATATATAGTATTGAGAAATTACTAAACCCTTAGAAACTTTACCGGTAAATACAAATTTTTATGTGTCTATAGTAAAGCTCACATTCACGAGCGAGTTTTACCTAACAATTTAGTTTTTATGATCACATTAGCGAATAAGAGATAACCCTTATCATTTCATTTTTAGATATTATTTTAAATAGTTATATAATATATACAAAATACACAATATTAAAAAGAAATCACAAATAAATTTTTAGACAATCATCAAAACAGTTAGGCATAACATGATAGACCAGTAAAAGATATATCATGATTATTAGAAAATCACTCGTTGGTTTTACAAACAATGGGATGCTATATATCAAACAAAAACTAATCCTAGCAAGTAATAACATCGTACCATTTAATGTTTGATGCAGTAAATATGACATGATTCTTTTCATATATATATTTCAGACAATTACATTTCGTATTTAAGAATTGCACGTTACCAAACATGGAAAAAAGACAATTCCTGTTACATTTCGTATTAAGGGCTAGTTAGTTTAAATTTCTAAATTACTCTGATATTGTCAAAGACAATTCCTGTTACTTTATAGTTGATGGAGATAATTTATATCACCTTATAATTGGTGAGAACAAATATTGAATTATTAAGGATTGCCAAAAGTTTTTGAATGAATTAGTTATAATTTATATCACCTTATAATTGTGAGGCATCCATAGATTCACGGTGGCAAAAGGCCATGGACAATTCCTCACCTTATAATCACACATGGGAAAATTCCTTTGGCATGCCCCTATCGGGATCACTTATATCGAATTAGTTGTACATGCATTACTAGCAAGATGTTTAATAAATATTTAATTACGGGTACTTAGAAATGCTACTCCTTTAGAACTGATTTGAGCAAATAATGATGTATTTTTTTACAGCACGGTGCAGGACAAATGCCGCCCTTTACAACATACATTGGAAAGCCTCCATGACTTGGAGACTATGTGGCCTCTAAGGTTATTTTGAAAGTGAGATATTATGATCAATATATCTGACCAACCACATTTAAATTAAATGCTTGACCATTTAACAAGCTATTCCTTTTAATAAATATTTAATTACGGGCGTTTTTACTTTTGTATATATGTCAATGGGTTAATTCGTCATGTTTTTGTTTCCCTTTATCTGACCATTATACAATTATTTTTTGTATATAAAAATGTTTATATGTAAACTAGTGACATAGTTAGAATTAGGCGAAATAGTTTATACTAGCATATTTGCATTTTGAATTTCTTCCCTAGGTAGATTTGATTTTGAAATAAAACTACATCAATAGTTTGAGATATTAGGTTTAGAAAGTATCTGTCCTTCTATATATAATAAAAACCTTCTACTTGTGAGGGATTTTAACCTCTTTTTCATTCCTTCCATCCATGATCTTCAGTTGCTCATTTTACAAATATAATACCCATGGGCAAATGCACGAAATCGGTTATTTTATTTTATCTCTCACATATTTCAATATATTAAAAATTGAATTTAATCATGATTCAATGGCCTTCATAAGAAAATTCAAATTTTTTCTTTCCGTATATAATAATAGAATTTGTTTGTATCGTGTATTTTACCCGCAAAATGTTTTCATTGCGGATTTCTTATAAAGATGTTTCACTTAATTTTTCAATGCCAATTATGCTGCACGTTATTTCCAACGCAAGTAGTTAATGACATTCTGCAAGAAAATAGAGTAGTGGTTTCTAAAACAGAGGAACACCATTTCCTTAGAAATACTAGTGCATACAGTACGCAAACACCCATACAATGAAGTAGATAATAAAAAAGTCTATGTAGATAAATGCTCACCTTACTAATTGACGATGTGGACAAACGATCATGTTTGATGGATGTAGAAAGGCTAGTAATATTGTTCCCCGACAGAATTAAGATTTTCAACAAGGGGAAACAAGAAAGATCCTCGAGAAACTCTACTTGGGATAGATTACAATCTAAAAGGTCTGACACATTTGAATTTGGAAGTTCGATCTTCATGCATGGATTAGCTGAATTCCAAAGGTTTGGAAACACGATTCGGCAAAGAAAAGATTTGAACCATTGAAGTTTTTGTAACTTGTAATTGTTAGATGGACGACTTATAGGGTTTTTGCCCATGTCTAAATGTATTTTCTCTAGAGAGACAAGATTTTTTATTGATGTAGGAAGTTCTTTTAAAGCGGTATGTCGTATGGAAAGTTCTTTCAGGCCTTTGAGTTCATCTGGAATATCAGGGAATCTTTCCAATTTTGGGCAATCGGAAAGTTTGAGATCTCGAAGATTTTTTGACTTGAGCACATTTGGAAAAACACAAAGTTCAGGGCACCATTTAAAATGCAAGACTTGGAGCTTGTCATGATATGCAATTGACTCATGGGCTTCTACCAAGTTTTTGCAATTCCAAAGTTTCAATTCTTTGAGATTTGGAGCACATGAGATGTTGGGTGTACTAACGAGCGACTCGCAATCACTCAATTTAATGTACCTCAATTGTTGGAAGTCCTGCAAAAACAACAAAACCAACTACCATAAACATTCTAAAAGGGAAAGAAGGGTATTTGTATAATGCCGTTGCCACTTTTAATGATCTTCATCCTTAGGCCACAATTCTCTTCATGATAAAGGAGGCAAGGAGCATCGTTAGATCAGGCAACTTGAAACCTACTATATAGGGTTCTAAGTATATTTCTTAACCTATTAATAACTTTTCATTCAAAGTTACCATATATATAGTATTGAGAAATTACTAAACCCTTTGAAACTTTACTAGTAAATACAAATTTTTATGTATATACAGTAAAGCTTACGAGAGATTAAGTCATATGGCATGCTCACAAGTGAGTTCTACCTGGCAATTTAGTTTTTATGATCACATTAGCGAATAAGAGACAACTCTTATCATTTTATTTTTAGATATTATTTTAAAGAGTTATATAATATATAATACACAATATTAAAAAGATTTCAAATAAATTATCCTAGACAATCATCAAAACAGTTAGATATAACATGATACTCCATACTTGACCAATAAAGATATATCGTGATTACTAGAAAATTAAACGTCGGTTTTACAAACAAAGAAATACTATATATCAAACAAAAAATAATTCTAGCAAGTAACAAAATCATACCATATGATGTTTCGATACATTAAATATGACAATTCTTTTTATATATATATTTCAGATAATTACATTCCATATTAAAGAATTGCACGTTAACAAACATGGAAAAAAAATTAAGGGGTAGTTAATTTAAATTTCTAAATTACTCCGATATGATCAAAGACAACTCCTATTACTATATAGTTGATGGAGATAATTTATATCACTGTATAATTGGAAAGAACAAGTATTGAATTAAGGATTGCCAAAAGTTTTTGAATGAATTAGTTATAATTTATATCACCTTATAATTGGTGACAATTCCTGGTGGCATGCCCCTACGGGATCACTTATATCGAATTATTTGTACACGCATTACTAGCAAGATGTCTAGTAGATATTTAATTACATGCACTTAGAAATGCTGCTCCTTCATAACTGATTTGAGCAAATAATGATGCCTTTTTTACAGCCCGGTGCAGGACAAATCCCGCTCTTTACGAATTGAATAAGCCTCCATAAACTTGGAGACTACGTGGCCTCTAAGGTTATTTTCAATGCGACATATTGTGATTAAGGTATCCAACCAACCACATCTAAATCAAATGCTTCACCATTCAACTAGCTATTCCTTGGGTGTATTTTCTTTTGTATATATGACAATGGGTTGGTTCATCATGTTTTTGTTTCCTTTTATTTGATCATTAGACAATTCTTTTTTGTATATAAAATTGTTCATATGTAAACTAGTGACATAGTTAGAATTTGGTGAAATAGCTTATACTAGCATATTTGCTTTTTGAATTTCTTCCCTAGGTAGATTTGATTTGAAATAAAACTACATCAATAGTTAGAGATATTAGGTTTAGAAAGTATTTGAGATTCATCTACATACATACATACATACATACATACATACATACATATGCATATGCATGTATTTGTCCTTGTACATAACGTAATAAAAACCTTCTAATTGTGAGGGATTTCAACCTTTTTTTTATTCCTTCCATCCATGAGCCTCAATTGCTTATTTTACAAATATAATACCCATGGACAACTACATGAAATTGGTTATTTTATTTTATCTCTCACATATTTCAATATATTAACATTTGAATTTACTCATGATCCAACGACCTTCATAAAAAAATTTCAAATCTGCTCTTTCTGCATATTATAATAAAATTTCTTTTTATTGTGTATTTTATCAGCAATATGTTTCCATTGGATATTTCTAGTAAAGTTGTTTCCCTCAGTTTTTCAGATGCCAGTTTGCTGCACATTATTTCCAACGCAAGTAGTTAACGTCATTCTGAAAGAAAATAGAGAAGTGGCTTCTAAAACAGTGGAACATCAATTCCGTATGAATAATAGTACCTCTAACACGCATATGCCCATACAAATGAAGTAGGATAATAAAACAGTCTATGTAGCTAAATGCTCACCTTAAAGTGTTTTACAACTTCTGTGATACTGCCTTTCCTCATATCAATACTTACTAATTTCTTTTGACCAGAAGGAAATTTTGGAATCCAAGGACCACTTCCATCAAATTCCATCCATCTTAGCTCATTAGGAAGACATATAGGGCCTTGGAAAGAAATATGAACATTGCGTAGGATGATCAATCTCAACTTTCTCATTTTTGGAAAAGCATTAGGATGGATACTTAGCTCTTTCAGCTCAGGTGGCTCCAACACAATGGCTTTTACAGCACAATCTCCCTGTATATACAAGACTATAGTTAGAATATGGATTTTTAGTAAATAGAGTCAAAGAGAAGGAGCAGAATTTTGATGGGATTTGCAATCTTACCTCATCGCTTGACAAAGCATCAAAAACATCACCATACCGCCATAGTCTACTACGTCTCTTGGGATTATCTCGGCATTCTTGGGTCACAATTTCCATACCCATGGATTGAATCAAGTCATGCATTTCTATGATATACTCATTTTTTATCAAAGACCTCTCAATGAGAACTTCTAATCCTATTGCTGTCTGCAAGATCACAACTATCAAGAACTTTCTTTATGTAATTACTATTCCTCCCCTTAAAGAAGCAGGCAATGTCAAGAAAAATTTCTTTCTCATTTTCCTCTAGTCCATCATAACTTATTTTGAGCACATCATTGATTTTACTGTTAGGAACTTCAGAAAGTTTCTTTAGTGTACTTTCCCATTCATGTTCTCTTCTACCACACAAGAAGGAACCCAGCACCTCAAGTGCTAAAGGAAGGCCTTTAGCATGCTTCAGAATACTATCCACTAGATCTGTCCTGATCTTCAATTTTGAGTGTGTCAAAAAAGCATGCTTACTTAGTAGCTCAAGAGCTTCACTATTATCCAGTTCTTTAACTTCACACACATGATCTTGATTTATCCCATGGACAGTCAACAAATGTTTATCTCTTGTAGTAACAATGATCCGACTCCCATTACCAAACCACTTACATTCTCCTGCTAAAGCATTTAATTGGCACAAGTCATCCACATCGTCCAAAATGAGAAGAACTTTTTTGTGATGAAGTCTATGCTGTATTATATTAATACCTTCATCAACATTGGACACTTCTAATCTTTGTTGCAGTGGTAATATATCCTTTAGTAATTGTTTTTGCAAAGTAACTAGACCCATGTGACCTTTTGAAGTTTCTCGAACATTTGCTAAAAAACATGAACCCTCAAATTGTCTAATAGTATCATTGTAAAGGGCTTTTGCTAAGGTTGTCTTGCCTATGCCTCCTAGTCCCCATAATCCCATCATAATGACATCATCATTGGAGTCCGCATTTAACATCAATTTTAGCTTAACCACTCGAGACTCTATCCCAACTAGATGCTTGGCAAGATGCAAAGGTACTTGGTCTACAAAAGCGGAGATCTTCTCCACAATGCTTTGTATAAGCTCTGACTCATCTCTGACAAAAGTGGAAAAAAGAAGTTGTAACATCATTTTAGTGACTTGAATAAGCAAATAAAGAGCAATCGCTAGCTAATAAAGATAAAGTAGTGCGTCAAATTCTCACAACATCATAGAAAAACCAAAATGTATTCCGACGCAGTCAATCAGAACTCAAGGAGCTCCACACCATTCAAAACAAGTTCAAACTTCCACTTTTAGTCATCCAAGTGACTCATGTTTTTTAATTTATGCACAATAATTTTATTTTATTTTTTTACTGCAATGGGGTTTATTTAAACAGTTGATCAAGCTTTTTAGGAATCATGCTCAAAATTTTGGAACTATTAAAGACCCCAAAACACGATGTCATTACCTTATATGGCCTATGCACATAATTATCATGTATCAAGCATGCAAACTTTCTTTTGACCAAAAAAAAAAGCATGCAACTTTCTTACTCCTTCCAAATAAATGAGGTAAGTGCAATAATGCACTTAACATTTTGTCCATGGGTCGATCAAGTTTTTTAACATTTTCTTTATACTCATTTGTAAAGATTAGTTTTTTACACAAGATAGAAATTCCATTCAACTTACCCATCATTGAAATGCCACCCGGATAAGCTACCAGCGTTAAAAAGAGCTTTCTTCCATTTTCTCACTTCCTCTGAATCCTTCCCGAATTTGGACTCGTGCTCAGCCAGAGCTCTCCCATAACTCTTTCTCCCCCCTCTCACTTCATTTGGGTCCACTTTATAAAACAATGGTAGAACAATGAGGCCCCTTTGCTCCTTGCACTCCATAATCTTCACCACCTCTTCCAAGCACCATTTTGAGGAAGCATAATTCTCCGAAAAAACGATAATCGCGATGCGCGATTGCTTGATGGCCTTCATGAGTACCAGCGATATTTGGTCACCCTTCTCCAGTTTCTCTCTATCCTGGAAAGTCTCTATTCCATTCTGGAATAACGCTTTGTAGAGATGACTGAGGAAGTTGTTACGCACATCCGTGCCTCTAAAACTCAAGAAGACGTCGTGAATCCTTTTGCATTTTGTTGAAGAAGCCATTGTATGATGGAGTACAACAATAAGCAACAACTATTCGCTTAAGATTTGGTAGAATGTTTTCAGGTACTTCGTTCACCACTTGATCTTCTTGTTTATTTATTCTTATAGCAGACGACAAAGATGCACGACTTTTTTTAGTACTTTGGCAAATGATGTGCTTAAGGATGGACCAAGACATTTAAAGGTGTGAACACAAGGACTTTTTTTCATAGAGGACTGCACGCCACCGCATTATTTAGATTATCTTATTGACTCAAGCTTCTCTATGGCCGACAAAATCATTGCATAGATGGAGAAACAACTCTAGGGGATGGATTCTCGTAATCTAGGTCATAGGCCCACCCGTGAAAACAACTTTGGTGATCTTCATCAAAATTTCATCCCCAACTTCTGAGTAGTTGTTTTTTCCTTGCTATATGATAATTTAACACATGAGCACTCAAGAAATACATAATTACACGCACAACCAAGTGTACCGGCAAAAAATAATATCATATCTATTACTAATAGTAGAACTTTAGAAAAGCATGGTGCTTCAAAATGAACCAAGATATCTAATTAGTGTGAACACATGGATTCATGTGATTTGGTTGTAGGCTTACTAATTAAAGAACTTCGTTGACTTCTTCTTTACTAATCAATAAGTTAGCATGACTTCTCAAACGAAATATAATAAATATGATCACAATTCATTCCCATAATTCAATAATCACAACATTCCTCACTAAATGTCCAAAGAATCTGTTTTTCAAAGTATATACCTCCAACCTTGTGTTGATGCATAAATTTTTGCTTGGAGACTTGTCATTTATTTCGTGAGAAAATTAAGAATTGAGCTCGTTCATAGCAATCTTATTGGATCCTTAAAAAAATTCATTTGCTTAGCTTAATCCCACACTCGCATCTTTCATTGCATTTCTCTTCATTCAGACAATAGACACATCAATGTTTAGGCACAATTCATCTAAATTAAACAAGGCTTGTCTGCGTCCAATAAAACAGGGGTTCAGCTATGAAGTTCTTCATTTTAATCTGCTCAATGGACAGCTCAACATGCGAGATGAACTAGAATTCACAACTCCAAAATCGTGGTAGTCCCCTCACCTGCGAAATTGGATGAGTGCCGATTAACCCTTATCGGTAAGCTCTTCGCTAACTCACTTGTGAATTTCTCGGCTTTTCAGAGCTTTTTCCAACGCATTTGGAAAGCGGAACAGGTCGACATCTCTCAGCGAGAGGATGGTCTTTATGCCGCAAAATTCAAGTTACTGAAAGATAAACAGAGGATATTAGATGGGGGACCTTGGGTTTTCTCTAGTCGGCTGGTTGTCTTTAAGGATTGGATTCCGAATACCCCGCTTCATTGCTATGATTTCTCCTCTTGTGCTATTTGGGTACAAGTTTTCGATCTTCCTCTGGAATACTGCACAGAAGCACTCATTAGGAAAGCAGTTATGACTGTAGGAAAATTTTTAGAAGTAAGGGCTGATGGACATGATACTTTTACTATGAGGTCTGGTCGAGCAAGAGTTGAACTTGTTTTTCAGCATCCTCTACAAGCGGGACGTTTGATTCGTATTAATAACAAAACTCTTTGGCTGGATTTTCGATATGAGCGTCTTGCTCATTACTGTTATTTTTGTGGGAAGCTGGGGCATTATGCCACCTCTTGCTCAGCTTGTCCAACTAATATTGCTGAGTTACCTGGGGATGACAAACTACCATATGGACATTGGTTGCGTGCTGAAGTGAAGACTCATAGCCCCTATTGGAAACTCTACTATGGTTGGACCACAAAGGAGAATGTAGTCGATGATAGTGTACCTGAAACTCCTCCCCCACCTGCTCCTTATCTTGCCTTAATGCCGCCGATACCTCCCTCAGCGGTTCCTCCCCTGCAGCAGATCTTGGCTACCTCTAGTCCAGTTTCTTCGCATCCTCCAACCTCTCCAGTGATTGCCACTTCTCCTCAGCGAAGCTGTTCTCACACAGCTATGATACCTGCATCAGCAAAGCAAAAAGGAGTTCAGTCAGAACAGCCAAGAAAAATTAAAAGCCCGCGCCACACTACTAGATCAGGACCTGTTAAGAAGCTTAAGCGATACACTCCTTATGACATGCGGAATGTACTACCAGACAATATTGATGACTCTTTACTAACGGATGCTCCTATTGAGGAAGCAACGGGTGATCGGAATTGGGCATGGGTGGCTGGCCCTCAACAGCCCCCTCAGTACAAATAAAACTAATTAGCTGGAATTGTCAGGATTTGGGCTCTACCCTGACAATTCAAGCCCTTCGGGCCCTGGTGGTTAAGGAAAAACCAGATCTCCTTTTTTTGATGGAAACTAAAAATGGTGAAGCTGTGCTTTCTCTTGCAAGGCTGATTGCGTTTTTTGAATCTTCGTGTATATAATCCAGTTGGTTCGGCAGGGGGTTTAGCTATTTTTTGGAATGCTTCAGTCTCTCTGTCCTTTGTTTCTTCTTCAACCGATTATTTTGACATACTCTGTACAGATCTAGCTTCAACCAACATCTTCCGCCCTACTTGTATTCATGCCCCTGCTGTCCCTCGTCTGAGACGTGAGGTTTGGCAGGACCTCATCACCATCAGTCATGTTAATACTCTTCCTTGGGTCTGTATTGGTGATTTTAATGAAATTCTCTTTCATTGGGAAAAGCAAGGAGGCAGACCAGCGAATTTTAATAGGTTAGCGTCTTTCCGGTCTGTCTTAAATGAATGTTCTTTAATGCCTATTGAAGCAAAGGGGTGTGCATTTACGTGGCTTAATAACCGTCAAGGGGAGGATGTAATTAAGGAATGTCTGGATCGTGCTATTTGTTCCCTAGATTGGAGAATTTTGTTTCCTCAAGCTGAGGTTCAGGCTTTACCTGCTGTTGGTTCAGATCATAGTCCTTTAATATTGAATACTCTACCAGTCTGTGGATCGAGGCAGCATTACTTTATGTATGAATCTTATTGGGACCGGGATGTAGAATGCCAAGAAGTTATTAATTCTTCTTGGAATACTGTTCGGTCAAGGCCAGTCCTTTTACATACTAAGATTCAAGCTGTTTCCGCTTCTCTACAGTCATGGAGTCGCTTTAAATTTTCAAATAACCAACCTAGGGTTAATGCTCTGCAGCTACAACTGCAAAACCTTACTAATCAACAGCACGGATCTTATGACCTTGCCGAGGCAACTAACTTGAAGAAAGAATTGCACACAGTGTGGAGTCGTGAAGAACAATATTGGGCTATTCGTTCCAGGCTTAATTGGCTTAAATGGGATGATAAGAATACGCGGTTTTTTCATGCTACAACAATTCAGCGTCGTCAACGGAATCGAATTACTATGCTTAAGGACGATGATGATATTTGGGTGAGGGATCCTACAAGACTCAAGGAGATGGCAACAGGGTACTTTTCGCACCTCTACAGTTCTGTTGGTCGGCGTGACTATACGCCAATACTCGACCAGTGTACTCCTTTGGTTACTCATGAAATGAATACTGGTTTAACTGCACTTGTTACTTTTGAAGAGGTGCAGCAGGCTACATTTCAACTGGGAGCATCTAAGGCTCCGGGCCCTGATGGCCTTAATGGCTTATTCTATCAGACGCATTGGGATATTATTAAATCTGATCTATTTGCAGCAGTTAGTACCTTTTTTACTACTGGTGTTATGCCCACAGATCTAAACAAGACTCTGATTGCTTTGATTCCAAAGGTTCCTCATCTTGAAAGTCTGGAACAATATCGCCCAATTAGTTTGTGTAATTATGCTTATAAGGTAATTTTCAAAGTTATTGCCAATCGGTTAAAGCCTCTTCTACCAAGCCTTATCTCTGAGGAACAGTCTGCATTTGTGGGAGGCAGGCAGATTCAGGACAATATTCTACTTGTCCAGGAAGTTTTACACCAGTTGCGAGTGAAGAGAGGAAGGGGTACATATAAAGCAGTCTTGAAGGTAGACATGAGAAAAGCCTACGACAGGGTTGAATGGGACTTTCTTCAGGATTATCTTATTAAATTGGGCTTTCACTCTTTATGGGTTGGGTGGATTATGCAGTGTATCTCAACTCAATCATCCTGTGTTAAACTGAATGGCCAGCATCTTAGATATTTCCACCCTACCAGAGGTCTTCGACAGGGTGATCCTCTTTCCCCCTATCTTTTTATTCTATTGGCAAACCTTTTATCTACCATGATTAAGAAAGCTGTTGAAATGGATCATCTTAAAGGACTTAAACTAAACAGGTGGTGCCCTACTTTATCGCACCTCTTTTTTGCGGATGATGCCATTTTCTTTCTTGATGGTACTGTTAATGAATGTCAGAATCTCTCCAATATTTTACAACAGTATTGTCTAGCAACAGGGCAGGATATAAATCGAAATAAATCCGGTATCTACTTTGGAAAAGATTGCCCGGCTCTTTTCCAACAGAATTTGGCTTCTGAGCTGCGTGTTCCTATTCTGAATAAGTCTGGCAGATATTTAGGAATACCATCTGATTGGGGACGTTCAAAGAAGGACATGTTCTCGTGGTTAATGGGTAGGGTTCATTCAAAGTTGGAAAGTTGGAAATCTACTATGCTTTCAAAGGGTGGAAAGGAGATTCTTCTGAAAACTGTTATCCAGGCAATCCCGCAGTACGCAATGTCTATTTTCAAGATTCCTGTGTCTATTTGCCGATCTATAGAAAAAAGTATAGCCAGATTTTGGTGGCAGACTAACATTAATAAAGCTGGCATTCATTGGAGACAATGGGATGTTTTGAAGACAAGCAAAGCTAGTGGTGGTTTAGGTTTTAGAGACCTTCAGACTTTCAATAGAGCAATGTTGTCAAAGCAGGTTTGGCGTTTGTTTAGTCAACCTTTATCTCTTTACAGTAAGGTTTTTAAGGGTCTCTATTTCCATTCTGGCTCTATTTTTAATGCAGCTAGAGGCTCTCACCCCTCATGGGGCTGGCAGAGTCTTCTGCTAGGTCGAGACGCCATCCTACCCAACTTATGTTGGTCTATAGGTGATGGGAAATCTATTAGAATTCGTTGTGATAAATGGCTCCCATTTGGTATCCTAGGTGGCCCTTCAGCTCGTGAAGAACCTGTTTGGGTGGCTAATCTTATTGATTCGTCCACCAATTCCTGGAATGTCAATCTCCTACATAGGTTCTTTGACATTCCGGTCATTGAACAGATTACTGCTATCCCTTTGCGACTGAATTCCGCCAAAGATCAGCTTGTTTGGATTGTTACCAAAGATGGCACTTTTACAGTTAAATCTGCTTATAACACTTTCAGTGCAACTGCACAACATCGGATTATAGGTACGACTTCCTCTTCTTATCAACACCCAGATTGGTTATGGAAACTTATATGGAAGATGCACTCTCCCCCAAAGATTAAAATGTTTTTATGGTCGATTTGTCAGAATGCTTTAGCCACAAGATCTAATCTCTATCAGCGACATATCAGTGATAACCCCTGCTGCATTCTCTGTGATCGGAATCAACCAGAAACTCTGGAGCATTTATTCCTATTATGTACATGGACTACAAATGTCTAGTCGCATCCCAGCTTAAACATCAAGATATCACCTATGCAGATTTCTAGAGTAGAAGCGTGGATTGTACAGCAAGTTCAGGGTCGAAATTCCTTACCTGCCTTGGCGACTCTGGCCTCTGTTTTATGGCAAATCTGGCGCGCTCGAAATGGCTACATATTCCGATGTGAAAAGCTTCAACCATTTTGGGTGGTAGAGGATGCTCTAGCTGGCGATCATGTGGCTCATCTTACATTGTCCTCTCTGACCAGCAAAGGCCGCTCGCTCCAGCGTAGGGGAACTCTTTGGCAGCCTCCCGATCCGGGCAAATTGAAAATCAATGTCGATGGATCGCACAGATTAGAATCCACCGAAGGAACTATGGCATGTGTATGTAGGGATCATCACGGACGACTCACCGATGGTTTCTCCAAGCATTTCCCTGCAACGTCTGCACTCCAAGCCGAGATCCAAGCAGTCTCTTTCACTCTACAACATTTGCATCACTGTGGATTAACATCAGCCCCGATCATTCTTGAATCCGATTGCCGCCTAGTGGTCGACATTCTGCAACGCCGCTGCAAGCCGCCATGGGAGGATCGGTCCCTTTTCCTCGAAGCCGCCTCCTTGCTTTCACTCTTCCCTAATTTGTCGCTAGGGCACTGTTGCAGGGAAGCGAACACTGCTGCAGATTGGGCTACCAAGGCCCACGACGGCTCTTCCCCTGTTCAGAATTGGGCTGTGTTTCCCCCGTTTCATTTGGTTGATCTTATTTGTGCGGACGCTTTAGCTGTTGGTTGTACTGGATTTATTTCTCCTATATAGATTATCATTTCTGACCAAAAAAAAAAAAAACTATTTCCCACATTTAAGATTTCATACATCCTCAAAGTGTTTATAAATAATTCAATTTGGTGTAAAACTCATAACATAACCGTGTTTAGAACTCCTCCGCGCGATCAAAGAGGGCGTCACCGAGCGTGCCCTTCTGATATTCGCTGCTCGTCCTTTACGGGAGTCACGGGGCGGCTCTTTTCTCCGTACGGCTACTTCAGGCAAGAAAAAATTAAAAGCCCAAGACCCTTGCTTTTTGTTTCGTTCTCTGAATTTTACTTGGCCCCACACGTTTTTCTTTTGTACGGCAAAAAAGAAAGCCTTTCACTTTTGCCAGAAGCCACTCTCTTGGTCAAGCTTGGATAAATATCTCCAACAATAAAAAAAAAAAAATATTCACTGACTAAAGAAACTGGAGATCTCTAATACATGTGCCCCCTTCGCTAGATAATTGGAGTACGTTCTATTTCATATCGGAAGTGGACTTCTTGAAATTCTTCGCTTGAATTAAATCTTGAAACATAATTTAATAGAAACGAAGACTTAGTTCTAAATCAATTTGATTCAAATTCCAATTTGTACTTCTAAGCCAAGTATTTAAAACCTCAAAATTTCACGAGAAACGTTGTGGAAAAGTTATATGGGGTTTGATATTTTTTATTAAATAGAGTAAGCGTCATGCAAGTTCTTGGTGCGATTTTGATCTGTTTTGGGCAAGATTTATCTAATTGGCTGTATGTAAACGTTTTTGGTAGGGAAAACCTAGATTTTTGTTGGCAAAGAGCAAGTGTAGTGAAGTGACGAGTGACGACTGGCCTCTAGCAGAGGGGCCACTAGCCCTTATGATTGTGCATAGAGTTTTCGTTTGTCGACCAATTGACTTGTTTTCATATTCACAGAAAGCTCATGACTCAAATTGGATTTCCAAGAATCATAAACGGTTATAGTGGAGTGTTAAGATATTTTCTTCATTAAAAATCCAATTGATGTGATTCTTGAAGATTTAGAAAACTTGTGATTCGATATTTAAATATGAAATTAATCAACGAGTCAAATGACAAAATTCTTGACACATCATGATCAGGTAATTTTAGTTAAAAGTTGCAACTTCTTGAGAATCAGCCATTCAACTTCAGCAAATTGGATATTGTTGGAAAATGTTAACAAGTATGATCTAATTATATCCTTCGATCAAATTTGTAAGGAAGTAATATTCTCAGTCAATTTGAGTCAAATCTATGCTAAAGAGTTAGGTGTCCAGTGTCTACAAGCATTTTGCAAATAATGTAAAAATATAGGAAAAATAGGTTTTGATAAAACCGACTCCCTATCTCGACCATTTGCAACATACATTGAATAGTATTGTTTATGTGGACTCATCCATGTTATATCATGAAACTTATGCCATGAATCGGACACCTAAATATTGATTTGTGTTAATTCATATTATCTCTGCTACATTTCGGACCCATGCATGTCATTTTGCATTTATTTATTTTTTTTTGGTAAAAAGATAACTTGTAATATATTAGGTAACATTACAAACAAGAGCCGAAGCATCCATAGAGAGAATATTGAGGAAAATAGAAGGAGGGAAAAGAAGCCAGTTTGTAGGTGGGCCTTGATCCCTGTGGGCTTTAGCGGCCCAGTCCGCTGCACCGTTTGCCTGGCGTCGAACGTGTTGAAGCGAAAGGTTAGGGCATCGCTGAAGAAGATCGCTGAGGGTCGCAAATAGATGGCGTTCCATCCATGGCGGCAGCTGGTTCATCCGAATGATCTCCACCAATTTTGAGCAGTCAGATTCGATTACAACATGCTGAAGATGGAGATTCTGCTGGAGCAGTCGTTGAAGAGCAGATATAAGGGCGTAGATCTCAGCTTGGAACGCCGATTGGGCAGGCACAGATTTGGTAAGCATATCCGTTAAGATGCCTCTACTGTCTCTGAAAACACAAGCGATTGATCCTTTCTCCGATTCTTGCCGAAAAGCCCCATCAATATTACACTTTATATATCCCTTCGCTGGTGGTTGCCATCCCTGTTCAAAACTGACCATTGTCTTTTCCATCTTCTGTGGCGAGGGCTGTAAAAACGTGAAGACGGTGCTTTGGGTTAGGGCATCATTGACGGCTTGGAGGGGATCGAGTGGGATCTGACGAAAGATAGCATTATTTCGTTGTCTCCAGATCTCCCATAGAAGATGAGCGATCACAGCAAACTCAGGAGATGCTTGTGGGAGGGAAGCTCTTTCGACAAGCCAGGCATCAAATCGGCTAACTGAGGTAGGTAAGATATTGACTCCAATGTCTTCGTGATTCCAAATATCAGTTGTCCACGGGCAGAAGAAAAAGAGATGCTCTACTAATTCAGGAACAGAATTATTGCATAGAGAACAGTAGGGATGCGGGGTGATATGGTGTTGATAAAGATTGAGTTTTGTAGCAATGGCATTTTTGCAAGCTAACCAGAGAAAAACCTTAAGCTTAGGGGCTGTACACATATGCCAAATTTTCCTCCATAACATGGGTGGGTTAGTATAAGAGGATGAGGGTTGATGTATTGGTTGCTGAGATTGTTTAGATAGAGAATGATAACAACTCTTTACTATGTAGGTACCAGAAGGTGTTTCTGTCCAAACTAGTTGATCCTGAAGGAGAGACGAATTGATGGGGGTATTGAGAATTGCCTTACTGACCTGATAATCGAAGAATGCAGTAACAAGGGAGGACTTCCATTCAGAATGCTGTAAATCAATGAGATCAGCAACTAGATCAGGTTCCCCCTCCTCTGGTAAGCCTCCTATCGGACCTAATGGTAGCCAATTATCTTCTCTGATATGTATCTGCGATCCATCCCCGACTAACCAACGTAGTTTAGGAGTAATTGCTTGACGACCTTTTAATAAACTCTGCCATCCCCAAGAAGGACGATGTCCTGAGGGAGCAGATTGAAAAGAGGAATATCTAAAATATAAACCCTTAAAGAGCTGACTCCATATAGCTTGAGGTTGCTAAAAAAGACGCCACGCTTGCTTTCCAAGCATTGCATTGTTAAAGTTGATTAAATCTTTGAATCCCATCCCCCCTGAAACTTTGGAAAGCTTTAATTCTGACCATTGTTTCCAGTGAATTCCTGATTGACTATTTTGTTTACTCCACCAGAATGCTGAGATCTTCCTTTCAATCAATCTACAGAGAGACAGCGGAAGCTTGAAGATAGACATGGCATACTGCGGTAATGCCTGAATTACTGATTTCAGTAAGATTTCCTTGCCACCTTTCGATAAAAAATTTTCCTGCCAACCTACTAACTTAGCATTTACTCTTGCCAGGATCCAGGAAAACATCTCCTTTTTGGAACGGCCCCAATCCGAGGGAATGCCCAGGTATTTACCATACTTACTGATAATAGGGACTCTGAGTTCTTGTGCAAGATTATGTTGTAACGAAATAGGACAGTATTTGCTAAAGAACACACTAGATTTGTTTCTATTAATGAGCTGGCCTGTAACAACACAATATTGGTTTAGGAGATTGGCAAGGTTATGGCATTCAGAGATAGTGGCTTTAAGGAAAAATACTGAATCATCAGCAAAAAATAGGTGAGATAACTTAGGACAGTCTCGATTGAATTGAATCCCCTTTATATGGCCAATAGTGACAGCTTGAGTGAGAGTAGTGGAGAGGGCATTGGCAATTAAAATGAAGAGATATGGAGATAGGGGATCTCCTTGGCGAATCCCTCGAGTAGGTACAAGTTTGCACTTGTCGCGAAATTAGCTAGTTGAACGTCATGCATCGTAAATAGTATTTCGTGTCGATAACCGAAAATTATTACTACCTATTGCATAGAAACCCAATCAAAATTCGGGAAAAAGACGAATGGTGCAGCTAACAGAAGTTATATTGAAAGCGAATTTAAAAAAGAGAAAATCTTCTCGCCCAATCCACTGCTCCTCTACTTACGAGATGCAATCCTCTATTTTGCTTATTATTTAAAGGTCCCAAGGGTAGGAAGAAGGTTAGCATAACAAGAAGCGCAAAGACCATTGGACTCATGCACGCCAATATGATTGAATTCAATGTTGTTAATTGAATCGTACGAAATGGATCATGCATGTTGCTCTGATTGGCCTGAATTCGTCTTTGTTTTTTGAGTTGTGTATGTTGGATCGACATTCAAACACTGTCTTCGAATATGACCTTTTGTTTATTTGACATGGCATCCGATTCAAGCCCCTTTTTGCTTGCTGCTTTGATATGGATTCACCCATACTTGTTTGATGCATTGGACTCTTTTGCAGTATTTTTCTTCTCCTTATTTTTTATTTTATTTCTTTTAATGAAGCACGAATCACTCATCATGATTAGTCGAGCCTTTATTCGCCTCCATCATGCGGCAATTTCACCCGAGGGCGATTACCAAAGCTTTTTAGTCTTCGAAACATTAAAAGAGAACTATATATATTTACTTTAAGAGATCTCATGATATGAGGATTTAACCAAGGAATGTAGTACTGAAAGAGCGATGTGGAATATGCTAACTTTGTCTTGTGCTTAACCACATCCTCAAGCCTTAAACATTTTATTATCGCTTTATAGTCTGGCTGAGTATTTTGTTCGCAATCAACCTGACAAAACAATGGATGTCAACTCGTAAAACAATTTAAGAATGTGGGTCAAAGTGGCCACCGTCTCCTAGAGTTTGGGCGATATTTTCAGACTTTCACTCTCAAAATTATAGTTCTTTTGAAGAATCTGAGAGGGACACGCTACAGTGATTATATCATGGGCTTTAAGTTTTGGTTTTCATGTACATTGAATTAGACAAGACGTGGCTAATTGAAGGATTTTAAATTCCTTATGCTTAAGATTGATCACGGACACGATGAGGCTATGATCCAAAGTTTGATGCTTGTGCACTGCAAAACTTTAGCTTTAGGGTTTTTCTTTCATAATCAGACGAGTTCCACTCCAAAAACTGATTGACAAGCCGCATTATCAGTTTTGATTCAATCTTAAACACCTTCTTTCACGTTCAAGTCACGGTTGAGTGCAATTCAAACTTCGATCAGTCTAGAAGTGATTACAGAGTTCTATCTTCAAACCCCCCACAAAGAAGCTGATGAAGGAAAAATCTGATTCCACTGTCAATAACGACTAAAACCCATGAAGAAGCTGAAGAATATTAAAAGAATTACTAAAAAAGTTCTAAATCTATTGAATATGTGCCAATTCAATCTTAAATCTACTAATTGTACCAATTTAGTTCTAAACTTTAAAATTTTCAATTGTGCCAATTTGATCCTAAATCTTTTAATGATTTCCCAATTTAGTTCTAAATCTTCTGACAATTTGTTAATTTATTTCTTCTAGCTAATTTTGAAATTTAAAGAATTTAGGGGTGCCGAGCTCTATAGGTAAACCTTGTTATCCCTGACCTTAATTGCAATTTCAGGACGTTCGGGGGCTAGGAGTAAACTCACGCCCATGTAGGGAACATAGTTCCTCTTTTTTTCCCCCTTTATTTTCAAGTTAGTAAATAGAGTTCCTGTTCTGACTTTCGTTCAACTTGTTACTACACAGAGCAATGGATTTTCATATATCTAGGAAAAAAAATCTGCACCCTAATTTTCCGCATCTAGAGGAACAACGGAATCAAGGATGGCCCCATGCCCCTGCTTATGAAAAAACTAGACATTTTCTAGAGTGACAAAAGCTTCTTTGTGGCCGACAGAAGTAGTGAATGGTGTTGATTAGTACTAGTCCTGGTGGACTTGATCATTGAACAAACCGACAAACAGCTTTAGGACGGTGGATTCTCGTGATCCCGGCTATGAGCTTGCTAAAAAAAACAACTTTGTTGGCTTCCACGAAATGTCATCCCAACCTCCCAAAAGTAGTTTTTTCCTTGCTGTATAATAATTTAACATATGACCACCAAATAATATTTGATCTATTAATAATGGTAGAACTTCGGAAAATTTGGTGGTTGAGTATGGACCAAAATATGCAATATGCATGAACACGTGGGACTTAATTTCGATGAAGAACGCATACCAGCTTTGAGGAAACAGCATTGATCCGTCTAGCTTGCGTTTTTCTTTTTGTAATTGAAGTATTTCGTGTCAATAGTTTAGCTTTTGTCATGGGCTCACTTACAATTAATAAAAAGAAAAAAAAAATGCGAGCTTCCTCGAAAGGGCATTCCCAACCTCCAAGTAGTTGTCTTTTCACACAGCATGATTACTTAACACATGACTAATCAAAGGAGATTTATTATAAGCACAATTAAGTATATCAGCATAAAATGATATTAGATCTATTAATAATATTAGAACTTTGGTAAATCTGGGTTCTTGAAGGTAAATAAAGATAACTAATGGGTATGAACACCTGGAGTAATTTTCACTCAAGCTCATATACCACAGCGTTATTAATAATATTATAACTTTGAAAAATTATGATGCTTAAGTATGGACCCAGATTTCAAGTAGGTATAAACACGAGGAATTTTCTCTTAGGACCACATAACACGGCATTATTTGGATTGTCACAATGACACAAGTTCCTTTGTTTGATGCTGAATTTGTTATTAAATTGTTGATTAATCATGCAACGTTAGATAATTTGTTATTTAATGTACCGATGGACTTCAACAATTAGCAATGAATACTGGCTTAAGAATTAGTACAGTGTTTTGCTAGGCACTTCGTTCACCTTCTTGTTGATTCTGTTCTTATGCTAGATTATAAGGATGCATGACTGACTTTTGGTACTTTGGTAAATGGTGGCTCTCTAGGATGGACCAAGACATCTAAGGGTGCGAACACATGGACTTTTTTTTGCCGAAGACCGGTCCACCGATGGATTTCCGATTGATTCAAGCTTCTTTGTGGCTGAAAAAAAAGTAGTGACTAGTATAGATCACTGCTAGTCCGCAGAACTCAATTATTGCACAAACCGACAAACACCTTTGATGAAGAGACAGAGGCCAATTTCGAGTCAGAAAAGGGGAGGCTGATTTGAATGCCCCTATTTCCTCTCGAGCCTGCAGTGCTCGCCCAAAGAGAGGAGCGCGAGGACTGGAATCATTCTCTAGCCCATCCTCTCCGATTGGCACTAATCTTTTGCAAATCATTTTAGTAAGCATTTAGATGACCAAATACATGAAGGATAATTATGGTAAAATTATATGTTAACTTTTAATAATAAACTTCTCGTTGCATCATTCACAATTATCTAGATTATATATTTAAAAATCAAAACATAGAAATTACATATAAAAAATTAACATCACACTAAGTTTTCTTATTATGGTATAGAAAATTTATGATCATATTATAATTTTCAAAGATCATTTCAACATCTTCCTTATGTATTATAGTATTAATACTCTTTGTCACAATATTTGTCTTTCATATATTAATATCTATGAGGGATTTGCAGACTTAAAAAAGGAAGCAGTATGTATTCCCATATTACTGATGATCAAGCAATCAAGTTGATGTTCAAGCATTTTGAAATTAAAGGCTTCGAGCATATGAAAAATATACTACATGATAAAAAAATGTATTGGTTTAAATTAAAAATAGAGTTATCTCTACATGTGGTGTATTATTAGTTCACATTTGCTTTATCACATAACTAACATCTTTTGGAGATTGAAATTCCAAATAAGAAAAATACTGTAAACTTATATAGAAAATATTACTATTAAATAGCTAATCATACATACTGTCTTATGTTAATTATGCGGATCAACATTGTTGACAATCTATAGTTTTTTCTTCCGTATTTAAATTTTCCATTCTCAATTGTAGAAATGTAATGGGTAATAAGATATATCAAACTGACATAAATTGATCCGTATTGATACTTTATTAATGGATATAAAGTTTCAATCGGTCTATCACACAAATGAGCCAGCAACAGCTCATGCACAATTGTTTTGTTTGTTTTTTGTGAGAAAATATTAGATGTCATCAAAACTAATTATTTAATATCAAGTGCTATGAACTTTTGAATTTCCTCTAAATAAAATATTATGAAAGAATCATCATGTCATGTTTTGGGAACACTTATAGTCTCTCTGTTTGCGCATGTTGCAATTTTTCTATCGCTTTAATATGGCTAAGGATATTGATTAATTATAATTTATAACCTCTCAATAATAGTGCTACTTGACTTATATGTTGGTAATATATGCCACTAACAAAATGTCTTGGATCATCGGCACAATGGTTGCCAAACTTGAGCAGTTGCTGGAAAGTGATTTTAGCTCCGAAAGTTGGAGTCTACTATGTTCAATGGTTCAAGTTGAATTTAGCTTATTCACTAAGTTTAATTTATCTTCTTTTCTCCTTAGCATTTAAAGAAAAGAAGCGTGATGACTTTTAAGTCAAGCCTACGAAATTTTTCCAAAGTGAGAGGAAAAAGTTTCCAGCTTTATTAGTTAGAGAAACCATGCTTCAAAATAGCCATGAAGAATGTGAACAACCATGAGACGACCATGTTGATTGTCTTGATCCTTTTGAGCAACAACTTAGAATACACATGCATTCAATTCTTTTAAAATTCTATTAATTATTATGTGTGTAATTGTCACAGCATCAATTACTACAACAATTATTTTAAGTGTGATGACCAATTTCAAAGGTATTTTTATTATTATGTAAGTTTGATTTATTTCTGTCTACTTCCACATGCATTTCCCTATTGCAATTATTCAGGCTTCGATCTTCTTCACTCTGAGTCCGAGGTGCTTTCCATGACCAAAAGTCAAACTTGGAGGCAGTCGTTTGCGTCTAATAAGTAAGAGATTGGTACGGAGTTCATTATTTTTAATGGTTCAAATTCAATTTAGTTTATTCGCTAAGTTCACTCAATAGCTTTTCTAGATAGATAACTGTGTCACTACTTTTTAATGCATACGAACTATCCTTTTGACAAATCGGAGGAAATAATACCACTTATCTAATGTCAATCCACTTAATTTCATGTGTTGAAGGGATAGATTTCACATAAGACTCACCTTATTTAATGTGTTTGATCCAATCATTCTTGGTAAACCAGATTCATTAAATAAAATTCTTGGAATGAGGGGGATGATCATAATGGTGCAAGCAGATCACATGTTAACCCATGTCCCTAATCACTTGATTGTAATAAATAATGATCTTGTGGCTGAAAATGATAACTGGTTCCACGATCTCATTTATAAGGGCAATTTGCTCTAGGAGTACCACAAAAGTTGAACTTAATCCGTGGAAGACTATAAATTCTCCACCTTAAATTTCTTGTCAATAAAATCCAAGTCAAGTTGGAACGTTCTGGGTGTCTTAATTTTTCTTTTAGAGAGAGTGTGTCGGTGACAAAGGGCACCAATGTTAGAGCCTGGGAGAAAAAGACATGTATGTACTATCGGTCCCACCGCACACTGAATAAGATTTTTCTTCACCGTGAGACGAGGCATCTTCTTTTTTTCTTTAGCACCGAAAGAAGAAAAGCCCATGAGACGACATCTTTTATCTTTAGCACCGAAAGAAGAAGAGCGACAATTCTAAGTCAAGTCTATGAAATTTTTTCAAAGTGGAGGAAAAAGTTTCGAGCTTTTCTAGTAAGAGGAATGATGCTTTGAGATTAGTCATGAAGAATGTGAACGACTGGGAGATGACCATGAGACAACGCTTCCAGCTTTGTTATGAGGTGTCGGTGAAAGGTTTATGCTAGAAGGAATTTGTTTTTTCCCTAATTTTCCTTCGCTGGATTGTCATTATCCTTTTGAGCAATAACTTCGAATAAAACTTTATGCATTTAGTTTCTATTCATACTATTATCTGTTATGTGTGCAATTGTCACAACAACAGTTGCTAATATGATAGTTATACTACGTGCAATGATCAATAAAATACCATTTGAACGTAGATTAAAAACCTAAGGAAGAAAGTAGTGGATCTCAATGCCAAACGTAATTTTCTAGATAAGCAAAGTGGCAACAAAAATAAATAAATAAATAAATAAAGTTGCAGTCTAAAGTTTAACCAGAAGGCATCGTCTCAACTTTAGAATT
The DNA here is from genome assembly GCA_017140165.1 of Eucalyptus shirleyi. Taxonomy (NCBI): domain Eukaryota; kingdom Viridiplantae; phylum Streptophyta; class Magnoliopsida; order Myrtales; family Myrtaceae; genus Eucalyptus; species Eucalyptus shirleyi. Next base: position 31,704,531 of record CM029450.1, read on the forward strand.
GTGACTGGACCCAAAAAAAAAAAAAAAAAAAAAAAAACTATGGAATTGTGATAGAGGCAACATAATTTGAGGTGATTTAGAGAGTTTTAACTTAGCACACTTTGAGTGAGGCACATTAAGAACGGTCTGACCTCTTCAGCCCCTAACATTTTCTTATTGTGCGTAATGTCAACTTTTGCCCTTATGACACGGGCTACTTTCCTTTAACTTGCTTTTTTCCTTACATATGATGATACACCATCCGCTGATTTTAATACACCATCATGTTTAACAGGAAATTTCTCATCCTACCCTAAATTAATTATTTGATAATTCATTTTACAACAGAAGAGCTAGCTTTAATCTCTCCAATACTAATGTATCAAACTCTTACCGATTATCTTGCATTTGAATCTCTTAATATTGCCCCGAATCTTCTCTCACGCGGTCTTTACTTTATTCATCTAGACAACGGTATTACTCGTGCGCAACAATTACCTTCTCTAGCTAAAAGAATAGCATGTGAACCTCAAGACAAGGTCCTTTATAATCACCGGTTCCAAATAATTGGTATCACCGTGAGTAACACTTATCCTCTCTTGCGAAAAGAATTGCAGGAGAAGCTCAGGACAAGCTCCTCCTCTACAATAATCGGTTTATTGCCCCTTCCAAAACCTTACATGGGAGACATTCTCTCGCAAAATAATCGTGTGCGAGCCTCTGGACAAGTCCTCTATTATCACAGTCTCTTCCCCTCCCAAAACCACATTCGGAAATCATTGTATAAACCAAGTCATCTCTAATTATCACGAAGAAATGAGAACAAGGAAAAAGAGAAAATGAGTTTACAAATTTTTTTATATAATCGACCAATCCACAATGGATGTTAGGATTATAATACCTCTTTTTCTTAAGTTAGTAGTGTAACTATAGGGCTACCTGTGTAAAAAAAAATTATACCGACAATTTATGCTATGATTGTAAGAAGAAAATCCTAAAAATGCATACCATCAACAAAGTCAAGTCAAGTTCAAATGTTTTGAGTGTACTGTCAATCTTGTTGCCTACTGAACAAGGCTCTTTTCACCATGAGACAAGGCATCTTCTTTTTCTCTTTAGCACAGCAAGAAAAAAAAGAGTGATGACTTTTAAGTTAAGCCCATGAAATTTTCCCAAAGTGGAGGGAAAAATTTTTCCAGCTTTACTTATTAGTGGAACGACATTTCAAGATAGTCATGAAGAATGTGAACGACAAGGAGATGACCTGGAGATGAGTCTTCCAACTTGGTCACGAGGTGTCTGTGAAAGGTTTTATGCCGGAATGATTTTTTTTTTCCCTAATTTGCTTTAGATGGAGTGTCCCAATCCTTTCGAGCAAAAACATAGAATAATGCTCTATGCATTCAGCTTTTTATTTTTTTTTCAAATTATATTATTTGTTATGTGTGCAATTATCACAGCAGCAATTACTAAGTGCAATGACCAATATATAATCCCATTCGAATGCATATTAAAAATTTGATGTTCCATTTGTTTTGTGGAAAATGAATGATTTGAAGAACATTTTTCTAGAAACAATCACTTGTATTGATTAAAATTATTATAATAAATAATATTTTCATTATTGACAACAATTTAATCTAAACATTTTATATACAATATAAATATTTTTTGTTCATTTGTTTTTTGTAAATAACAATTAACTATTCATGTTGGCATCTGATATGGCCTCTTAAAACGATACCACATCAATAGAGACATAGTGAAGAAGTACACCAAAAGTGTCTTAAGTTGTGTATGACACCCACTTTAGTATCACAACTTTTCATTAGCTCACTTAAGTGCCACTTTTTAAAGAAAAGAAAATGATCACTTAAGTGCCAATGCTAATATGAGTAGTTGGAAATCACACGTGACAATAATTTACTAAGTTTTCAATCCTACGTGGCTTGCTGGCGTGTCTAGTCAGCATATAATCTCTAAACGATATTGTATAGTAAGTTAAAAAAGTGATCACTTTAGTGCCAATATTGTAAAAAAATGATTACTTCAATACCAATTGTTGTTGAAACTTAATCAAAAAGTGATTAATTTAGTGCTAAAAAAAACCCTAAACTACGTCGTATAGTAAGTTAAGAAGTGATCACTTTAATACTAGTCATTATAAAAAACATTTACATTTGTGTATTTCATGTAAAAATGAGTACTTTATTAATAGAGTTCTTCCTCGACTAATAACTAATAGCATGAACGAATATCAGCCATTGTTATATTTTGGTAAAATTTTATACTCAAACTATTTCTATGCAATCTAATATGAACATCGAATTCTTCCATAAATTAAGCCAAGAAAAAAATTAAGCTTGTAATTTTATTGTTTTTTTCTATATTATTGGATTGCATTTTAATAATAACGCCAACTTAATAAGAACATCATTTCATGAGTAAACCCACAGAAGTTAAATTACATCTATAAAAAAAAAAAACTGTTATTGTTGCTTGTTGTCTTACAGGAATTGACAAAATTTGACTCATTCACTATGTCGCTTTACATGAGATATGTTCAGTCTGCCCATTTAATAATGATATATTAAAGTTCAATTTTTTAAAACAGCTATTTTTGGGGTTGCATTCGAGTTAACCCATTTTAATAATACGGTCCTAAGTTGAGTCATGGGAACCCAACCCGGTTTGCTAACTCTATCGGTCCTGCGAGGGTCGAAGAACACGTGGGCTAGGATGGAGGATTTGTCTCACTTACAAAAGCCCGACCCACTAATGCAAGGGTGAGGCCCAGTGCAAAAGTTCTTTTAATTTTTTTTAATAGCAGGCTAGCTTCGATTAAAGAGTTAGGCCAACAATAGCAAGGAAAAGCATAGAAAAATAAATGCATAATAGATAAATTCTACTTAGGTCCTATTTGTTGGCTGTGGAATCAGATTACGAAATTATTGGGGATTCAAAATTCTATATTTTTTTCATGTGAAAAGATAATTAAATTTTGCAGAAATCCACAATCCTAACGCTTTTTCAAAAAATTGGACAGAACTTTCCAAAAATTCAGGTCATGAACTTTCAATAAATGTACATATCGGGTGAATTAAACTGAAGGGAAATGAGGGGTCAAAGTTCAGACAAATATATAAATAAAATAAGTGATTTTTCAAAAAAAAAAAAAGGAAATTTTGTGCGCTAGTTCATTACTACCTAGAGGCTCAAGTCTGCCAAGCAGCAGGCCGAGGGCCCTATACAACATTTCTATGACGCTGAGGGAGGCTCCGGTGTTGAAAATCACGGAGGGGAGAGAGCATCGCACGGGCTTATCGGGATCGACGGAGATGCCAGCTTCGCCGGAGGCTTTACTGGCTGCGGTGACAAGATGTTGGACTGTAGGAACGCTGGTGATTTCGTTGCTGGTCGTGGACAATGGCAAGGTAAACCTGCAAGAAAGCACCGAGAAACTCAAGAGAACTAGTTGGAAGGTTCACCAGCGTTGTGGGTATGCGCGGCAGACTAGTGGAGGGGTTGATTGGCGGTGGCTCGGCGCTCCTCGGGTTGATTTGAGCACGCAAAGATCGCAGGAACCGGCGTCAGTGGAAAGACCGGCTGGTTATTGCGTCGGCGCGGTTCGGATGGTGCAAGTGGTGCAGCATGGAGACGGAGGCGAGACGCAGTGCAGCGGCGACTGGAGCCACCACAGCATCGTTGGGATGGAGGAGGTCGTGCGGAGAAAGCCTCGGTGGCCTTGGCTTCAATGAGACTCCGTTGAAGAAGTGAAGGCGCGCCTGAATTTTGACGGTGAATAATCCAACAAGGAACGAATTTTCACCGCTTGGATTCACGCTCTTCTGCAAATCAGTCTTCACACTCCAACTCGAATTCTAAAATAATCCGACAAGGAACATAATAGATTTTATATAGGCTGACAATTAGGATTTCTTTCAAGAGTAAGAGATATCCTTGTTTCCAAATAATTCAAAGTTTAGAGGATATACTCTATCTTAAAAATAGGAAACTCTTCTCTTCTCTTCTCTTATTGTGATAATATCACATCAATTTGCTCAATTATCCTCTACGATTTGAATTTTGATAATATCGAGATTAAGTGTTCCCCAAGTTAGCTTTTCATAAATTAATTTTCCAATTTGACATTTTAATTATGCAATTTTTGACTCTCTAGCATCCATGGTGTTGGCCAAAATATCATGCTCTTAGGGACTCGGTCGAATTAATCTAATCAAGTTCAAAATCATTCATTTAAATTGATCTGCCGCCGGTCCTATTTAAATGCAAATATATGCAGGCTTATTACTACTAAATGAAAATGCTTCCTAATATATATAGGTTAATTTAACTAATGTTTTTATTTAAGGGTTGATGATGGTCAGGGTTGATGATGGTCTCTAATTTTTTATGGAACAAATAACTAAATAGATTGTCAAAATTTAGGTATTAACATTTTCGCCAAGGTTTCTTGGAGTTTGCTAGAGATGGGTGCATGTTTCAAAGGAAGCTCCCACGGTCCGTTTCGGTGACTCTTGGGCTTCATTACTGCCACTACTCCTCCATGAACCATAGAACAAGTGCAAATCTCTCTCTCTCTCACATGAATAAATTGTCCATGCCAAAGCTGGATGCTAGCGAACCAGATGTCTTTTTTTTTTTTTTTTTTGTGACTTGGCTCTTTGGAGATTGAAACAATAGAAAAAATGTAGGGTTGGCTGTATTTTACTTGATAATGGCCCGACCAACCTAAAAGAAAATCTATATGAACCCTGACAGACTTAGAAAGGGGAAGAAAAAAAGGAACATCTGGTGGGTGGCTAGCCTCATTGAATAAGGAAAGGAAAACGAAAGATATGGATCAAACTGGTGAAACTATCGGATCGTATTACTGTGCTTTCCATCTAGTAGGCTACTTCAATGGGCTGAAATTACGGAACTGGCCCACACTTTTGACCTCTTTGTTTGCTTTTTTTTTTTTCGTTGATATAGAACAACTGACTCCAATGTCAACAGCTTCTAAGGTGTTAACCCCCAAAAATATACTGAGTCATGGTGGGTTGACAAAGTGTCAACGTTAGTCGTCAATGGAGCAACCAAATGATGCGATCACGAATCGGTGAATAGCCAATGCCAAATTAATGTAACAAGACCCATGGTCATCAAATGAAGAGCAGGCTGTGATGGTCGTGTAATAGCAAATGGTTAGTAGTAAGCAACGACCGTAGAAAAGTCAAATTGGAAGATATGCCAGAGATTATAACTACTTGTGATAAGAATGAGTAATTAAGGATGATCAAGCTGAAGCCGGGTTAGTTGTAATTTGTTAATTCAAAGATAACTTTACAATGATAGTTAAATTTTGTACAAACACTTGTACAATTTTTATCCAATTCCAATTTCCAGTTTTATCGATTTGTTGTTCTTTATTCTTTAAATTCTTTAGATTTGCCTTTGTTATCATCGGTAATCCTTAATTATGCAAATTAGTTCCTATCAAACTGCCACAAAGCCCAATTCATATTGAAAATTAAAGATTAAATTTTTGTGGGAAGGTATTTTGTCGACGATTTTATTTCGGGGAAACATGAGACTACTAGTGAAAACTTATAAACTCAGATCTCCTCGAAACAACTAAAACAGAAGAAAGAAAGCCAGAAAGATTGACAAAGGAAAATCAGTCTGCTTCTCCAATGAGCAAGTGAGAACCACAGTGACAGTCAATGGAGTTCTAAGAAGTGAACTTTGGGCAAGTTAGAGGGAGACACGGGGGAAGTGGATCAACTTGTGCAGACACCAAGCCCATTGATCACAGGACAAAGATAAATACATCAAGTGTCGTGCTATTTTTATCAGTTGCAACGCTACAAAGCTAGTACTCTCCAAATTTGATCACAGGTATACGACAAGAAGGAAAAGGAAAAAGCGCATTAACAAAGGCCAACCAATGGTGATTCAGGTTATTAAAAAATCTAACCCAAAAACTTAGGTTATTAGATGAAAACATAGTTTATTATTTAAATATTGTAACACTATTCCTCATGTTTAAGTTGGACTTTAATCTTAACCAAGGCAAATAGAGGCCTGGAAAATTTGAACTCATGGCCTCCTAACTTTGAAACCATGTTAAAAAATTCAATCCAAAAACTTAAGCTTTTAGAATATTGACAGTGGTTTGAGCTCACACAATCGTATAGAGAGGCAAGGCACAAAAGAAAAAAACAAAAAGATTTGATTCAAGTTGGTTTTCATTTGAATTGATGCGCTATTTTCCCTATCAATTTCATTTTGCTCTTAACAAGCACTACTTAAAAAGCATCTAGTCCACAGAAAAGTTGGGCCGCACAATCCTCATCCACCTAATCGCCATAGATTTTTAGATTTCACTTCACGTTCATTAGCTTTCAAGCAAATTTGGCACCAAAGTGAACTCACAACACACGGACTTTTGGTAATCTAACCTAAAAGCAAAAGCAAAACTCAAAAATCAAATACCAGCCCGATAGACATTTAAGTCTGAAATCTTGATACTCCTCCCCAAATCAAGTAAGACATATTTCCCCAACCCTGCTTGGCCTCATTCCTAGCAATTTCCCCTCCTAGAGTTTCTCACGGGGAAGGATCGTTCGTTGGAGGTAGGGCTCCGTTGGGCGGCGAGGGCCCACACCAAGTCCAAATATCTTGGAGACTTTGAAGTTTTTAATAAAGTATGTATATATATAGTTCGTTTGCTTGTGAAAATGCGTTAAGTGAGTTTGTAAATTATTCAATGTATTGCACGAGCTTAAGAAGCTAATCATACTAGTAAAATTCCAATTCTTCAAGTTCAGGTCACGAGAATGAGGTGAACTTATGTACTCTCTAATAGGCTTGACAATTGCAAAATTACAAAAAAGAAAATGAATACGATTTGAGGAATACGGAGAGTTTTGAAGTTGATCGGAAAAGAAGCCCAAAAACTCCTTAAAAGATCGTAAACTAGGAATCAATTCTATCTATGTATTAGACATACAAGTCTCTACATCGAAAGGAGAGAAGGCAAGAAGAAAGAGTCAACAAATCCTCCAAATTCTAACACCGCTACAGGTCAATCACGCGTGGATTGATCAGCGACTACAGAGGTTTTCTGTGATCCCTTCGGGAACCGTTCCACTGACATAAAAAAAAGGTTGTACTTTGGTGCATTTCATAGTATTTTCTACGCAAAATTTCATATCATATGAACACTTCAAAGACTTTAAATCATTATTTTTGTGATTAAAGTATCGCCAATATCCATTTTTATCCTTTGGGTTTATAGACAAATATTTAAAAGGCGTCTCAAGGCGTCAGCAGTAGGGGCTCAAGTTCTTACTTTAAAGTTTTGACTTAACCAAAAAAGGGCAGACAAATTTTGTTGCAGAAAATACAAAGCAACTATCCGTTACCGAGGGCTCCCCGTTGGGGCCAAAAGCACCACGGCGAGTAGTTTCACCACATAAAAGAAAAAAAGAATAGTCCAACCTCCAGTAGTCAGAGCTAGTTTGACAACCAAATTTGCAGTTTTAGGACCCAAAAATTATTTTAAAAAAAAAAGGATTAGTATCACAAAAAACCCAAAATTGATAAACATATATAAAATTTACTTTAAACTAATTTTTTCTATCACTAAAAATTATAAACTGATACATATATAATAAATTTACTCTGAACTAATTTTTTATTAATAAAAACACTAAATTAGTACATTTGTAATAAGTTTAGCCTCTAGTTTCTGTTAAATTATATATATTTTTTGATGACCCAAGGAACTCCGTACAGCTGATAACCAACGGGCAAACCTTGAGGCCGCACGAGGGAACCACCACCTCGTGCAAGCGGTTAAGGCACCAAGCGTCTCCATTGGGTTTCGAAACCCTCATCTTGAGGGCAAGGATCAACGGGGCCTTATCCAGCGGAGCTACTACGGCGGCTGGTTCTGCTAAATTATTATTTTTTTAATTTTTTTTTGGTAACCCAGGGAACCTCCGAACGCCGCTTCGCGGGGAGAGTAAACCCTGGGGAGACACGTGGGAACCACCACCCACGTGCCCCGGGTAAGTCACGGCTTGCACTTAAAGCTCGACGACGCCGTGAGTCGAACTCGGGTCCTTTGCGTTAGAGGTCCCTTGCTCAACCAACGACGCCACCACCGCGGGTGGTTCTGCTAAATTATATTAATACTATGAAAAATTATAAATTGATACACATGTGACAAACAAAGGTTATCAACCGTTACATGTCAACTCAGTAATTTTAGAGTTCAACGAAAACTAATAGTGATAAATTTGTGACAAGTGTATAATTTTAAGATTTTTTGTGGTCGAAAAAATAGTTTTAAGTAAATTTTCACAAGTATATTAGTTTGAGATTTTTTGTAAGATTAAATCAAAAAAGAAAATAAAAACCATGAGAATTAATTACTATTCACAACAGGAGCAGCAGCACAAATCGAGCTTGGTGGTCCCGTAAACGAAGAGGAGACAATAATCCCATTGAAAAGCAAAGAAAATTTAGGAGGAGAGGCAAAAAAAGAAAAAGAAAAAAAAAGGAAAAGACGGAAAGGAAGTTCGGAAACATGTCTTATGGTCGGCCCCCTCCATCAATATCTGTGATGGAAATGGCAGCTTCATCTCTCGTTGACGTTCGCCCATCTTCTCTCAACGAAAATGTTTGCAGGACCGTCCGGAGACCAACGGACGCTCGTGAACCGCAAAACTCCATTCTCCGCATCCAAATGACTAGCTCATCGGTCACAAATTTATCTACAATAACAAGCATATTCTCACATTAAAAAGATACAAACATAATCTAAGTAGGCATGCTTAAAATTTGATTCAATTGATACATTTTCATTCGAGTGTTAACCGTGATTTATAATTACAAAACTATCAAAAACACAACTCTATTAAGTCTTGACCACCTTTCTTAGTTGTCGATCGTTGGTAGTGGGCGCCCTAGTTGCTAATGCCAATGCCGTCAATCACTGCCGATCACGATTGCGATCACTAGTCATTTAGTGATTTTCATTGTTGATGAGAAGTATTCTCCAATGAGTTCACGTGTTTGTCATCTATGCAATGAAAAAGGAAATTTTAAACTAAACCATGATATTGGATCACTTATTTTAAGATGGGGCAAGATATGGACAATGGATGGATCAAGCCCAATCCTATGGCTGAGAAGTCGAAGGAAGGAATGCAGTGAGGAGGCCGTCGGGAAACGTCGTCGCTTAAAAGAATAATAAAAATCAACAGCTACAAGAACAAGAAGAAAAAAAGCCAAAGAGTTTCCCTCTCTACCTCAAAGCTTCTCTCTAATTCGGGCAGTCCTTCGTCACTCCTCACCAAACCAGAATCGAAAATTGGCAAGAAAGGCGGCATGTCTCTGCCACGTCTCGCGAGAATCCTCCGACTTCTGGCGCTTCACCGAGTTCTACAAAGAGGTCTTTCTCTTTCTCTTTCTCTTTCCCCCGCCGCCGGTCAGGTTTGTCACTTTCTTTCGGGTCCTGAATTTCTATTTTGCTGATTGCAGATTCTGGGTTTGGAGGACATGGAGAGCCCCAAGATCGAGTTCAAGGTAATATGGCCGGTACGGCGAGAGCTCATCCAGCGGTCGATCCCCAGTACCCTTCCCTGAGGCCACCATGTCTGCTTCACCAACTCCAATTCGGATCCTTTCGTGCAAACTCTCAAGGTTAATCCTTTCTTTTGTCTGGTTTAGTTGAGACTTGCGAGAGAGACAAAGAGTCCATGGACACGATCGTGGCTTTGTCGGGCGCATTTCGTGAGCTTCTTTGGACTTCGATCTTCGAGAGACTTGCTCTCGCTCGATCACTAGTCCAAAGCTTGAGGTCACCACCGTCGGAGTCGTCGATTATCTCTATCGTGAACGGGTACTCCTCGAAACGGAGTCCAGCTTAGTCATTTCAACGAACAGCTTCCTTGCAAACTCGGTTCCTCCTTCACAGCGTAATCAACGGCAATGGAACGCGGAAAACAGCGAGGGCAAAGCAGGAATGAGCTGAAATCATATCTACAACGTAATCGGATACAAAACGAACTGATTCAGCTGTGGGCGTCATCAATGAGTCAGCAAAGGCCACGAACGGCTTCAAGCCATCGCCCTCAGAAACTCGACGCCGGTATGCAATCCCTAGACCAAAGCCCAAAGCAATGCTGGAGAGGGACAGATGACGGAAGAAGAGTAGGCTGGAGCATGGTGCTTGAAGGATCGCGAAGCGAACGTAGTCAGATCAAGATCGAGACCATCACAGGCAAGGCGGTGATAGCGATGGTCGCTGGAGAGGGGAAAACCCAAACGGAGGAGCCATCGACGGTAGCAGAGACATGCCGGCGGAGGGAGAGGAGCTACGCCGGAGATGGAGGCGGAGGCGGAGGCGGCGGCGGAGGCGCAGCGACGGCAAGTGTCCTACCGGCTCGATTCATGGGCTGATGGAATGGCCTGGGCTGTGCTTGTGGTTGGACCGGGCTGCATATGGCCGAACTTAAGGGATGGGCTGGAGCTTTATTATTTTCTTACCAATCTCTCTTCTTTTCCTTTTCTTTTTTTAGCTTTTCATTTTTGTATTTATTTAGTTTTCTATAATAACGCATTCTTGATCTGTCAAGCGCTATGCATCGTAGTGAGAAAATCTCTCCCGAATGGCGAGCTCTCTCTCCCGAATGGTGAGTTCTTCCCTACCGACTGGGTAGATTTCAGCTTTATTCAAGGTAAGCTCCTTTCCATTTTCGATTGGCAAACCCTACATTCCCCAGATTTCTCACGATCGAGTTTCTGAAACAACCCTCCCAAGAACAAAACCCTAAAACCCCCTTAAACCCATCCCACCCCAAATCCTCTCGCCTCCGAGATGATTCGCCCCCCCCCCCAACCCCCCAAGAACAAAATCCTACAACCTAGCCCTTCTAAACTCTATATGCCTTGTGAGAAGATCAGCCTTCTTCATTTTGGGAACTTCAGTCACAATCCGTCAGCCAAAGTCGCCCACCAAACCGAATAGCAATTACCACATCAGAGCTCCCTTCAATCGCACTAGGCAAGTTTTCCTGTCTTCTGCTGCTGCCAAAAGTGTCACAGACCTGGATATAAATAGATGGAAGGTGAGTATGATGAAGAAAGGCGAGTCGCAGCACTGTGTAAAAGTCTTGGTAATCTATGGTCTGAGGATGATGTTGTTGAGATTAAAGGTGGTATCTCCGCAGAAAAATTGTCTGAATGCAGGAAAACTCTGTTCGGGAAGCTATATTCCAAACCACATGTGAATTTTACAGCCTTCTTCACTACAATGAAAAAAGTATGGAAAGTTGAGAATGTTACATGCACTGTGTTAGCACCAGGATACTTTTCTTTCTCATTTCAGTCTGAAGCTGATAAACAAAGAGTCTTAGACTCGGGGTCATGGTCCTTCTCTGGAAGTTTACTCGTTTTACAGCAATACGAACCCGATACTCTTGATTTATGCTATGAATTTACACATTGTGATTTCTGGGTGCACTTCTACGGACTACCACTTGGGAGAGCTACTTATGAATCCATTAGTGATATTGCAGCAAAGCTGGGAGAAGTAGTCGAGGCAAAACTTGATACCAAAGGCAACAGTAATTCCAAGTTTGGAAAGGCAAAAGTTAAGATAAATCTGGAGATGCCCCTCAAGACAGGCGTTCTGCTTAATCTGGAGAACAAGAGGCTGTGGGTAGAGTTTAAATACGAACGACTTCCGAACTATTGCTATTCATGTGGAAAAATTGGGCATTATGCCTCAGATTGCAAAGATATACCCTACGAAACCTCGGGGCTAGCAGAAAACTTACCGGGCAGATTCGGTCATTGGCTACGAGCGGAAGCTCGTGATCTCAGCCTGTATGGGAAGATCTTCTATGGCAAATAGGAGATACCACCAGATGAAGATGAGATTGTGCCTGAGACACCCACAAATTCAGCACCTGAAACAGCCACGCATCAGCAACAACGAAATACAAATCAAATACTCACCATATGTGAACCGGGCCATGCAGAACAACTAACCCCACAGGAGATGAGCCAAGCTAATCAGCACATTCAATTGGCCATTACGGAGGAGAAAGGGCCACAAAAAAGAGGGAGTTGCTGTATTGATAAAGAATCAGTCATGGTGCTATATGAGGAACAATATAAGGAGGCAAAAATGGAAATGGAGCAGAACTTAACAGGGGAAAAGGGGCTGATAAGGAATAAACCATATGTACAAAGGGTTCAAATGCAAAGAAAGGCAAGAGATTTTGCTCGTATGGTGCTCAATCCTCAAGAACACCATAATTCGACAACACTCAGTTGGTGGAAACCCCCATAAAAGTGGTGGAGAAATCAAACCAGTGGGCATTGGTGGCTAGCCCTAATAAGCCACTGGATCATCCATGAAGCTATTGTGTTGGAATTGTCAAGGGTTGGGCACGCCCTTGACAATTTAGGCATTAAGGGTCCTAGCGATCCAGGAAAAGCCCAGTATTATGTTTATAATAGAGACTAAAAATCAAGAACTCAAGGTGCATCGCATAAGAAGAAGGCTGAAATTTCAAAATAGTTTTGTGGTAAATCCAGAAGGAATCGCAGGGGGATTAGCTCTTCTATAGGATGAGCAAGTAAGGTTATACGTTGATTCTTATTCAAAAAACTATATTCATGTTCAGTGCCTTCTCCAAAAAACTCAATAGCAGATGCATATTACCTTTGTTCATGCTCCTAATGAATTTCAAGATAGAGTAATGCTATGGGAGGCCCTATATCGAAAAAGTACCACACATCACTTACCCTAGCTTTGTATGGGGCATTTCAACGAAATATTTTATCATTGAGAAAAAGTGGGGAAAAAGAGGGCCGAAACTTACCGGATAGCAGCTTTCAGGGATTTCCTCTTTCGATGCTCTTTAATGGACTTGGAGAGCAAGGGTTGTGCCTTCACCTGGAAAAATAACAGAACAGGAGATCAACTGGTCAAGAAACGTTTAGACATAGCTCTATGCACTTCAGATTGGAGGATAGCACACCCTAACGCAGAATGCACGGCATTACCAGCCATAGGGTCTGATCAAAACCCCTTTATTCTATCATTCAACTCGCAAAAGAAAAGGAGGAAAAAGGTTTTTAGATACGAAGCATTCTGGTCAACAAATGAAGAATGTGGGCAAATTGTAAAGAATACATGGGCTGAATTTGAATCCCTGAATTTGGATATGGGGAAAAAATTGCAGATCGTGGCCCAAAAACTGGGTAATTGGAGCAAGAACAGGTTGGTAAATGCAGATATCAGAATTAAGGAGCTGAGAAATGAGTTGCAAAGATTGACAAATAGTGTTGGAGAGGACCAAGAAAGTGAGACAGCAAAGCAAATAACCCAGGAAAAAGAAAAGCTTTGGAGTCAAGAGGAGATGTATTGGGGAATGCGCTCGAGAATTACTTGGCTCAAGTGGGGGGATAGAAACACTAAATTTTTCCACGCATCAACTATTCAGAGGAGATCCAGAAACAGAATTACCTTGCTGAAAAACTCTGATGAGGAATGGGTGAACGAGGAACAGCCTTTGAAGGATATCACTTTCTTCAAAAACTTGTATAACTCAGTAGGGCCTCGCAACTTCCAGCCTGTCATTCAGCAAATCTAGACCTCAGTTGATGAAAGCATGAATCAACAGTTAGTTAAACCAGTCACAATGGGGGAAATTACAGAGGCAATGCAACAGTTAGGAGCTACTAAAGCTCCGGGACCAGATGGACTTAATGGGCTATTTTATCGGGATCATTGGCCATATATAAGCCAAGATATATTCAATGAAGTGCAGAAGTTCTTTGAGACTAGTTACCTAAATCCCGAGCTAAACAGAACCCAAATCACACTTATCCCCAAAACCCCAAACCCAGAAAAGCTTGACCAATTCCGGCCTATAAGCCTCTGCAATTTTGTCTATAAAATAATTTCCAAAGTGATGGCAAATTGACTCAATCCTGTGCTACCACAGATTATAGCATAAAAACAAAGTGCTTTTGTGGGAGGAAGACAAATACAAGACAATATCTTGATAGTCCAAGAAGTACTTCATAAGCTGAGAACTCGAGAAAGGAAAAGCAAATTTCAAGCAGTCCTAAAGCTTGACATGCAAAAGGCATACGACCGAATTGAATAGGATTTTCTTAGAGAATGCTTGCTCAAGAAGGGTTTCAGTGAGAAGTGGGTGCAATGGGTCACACAATGTGTTTCAACGGTCTCCTTTAGCGTCAATTTTAACGGTGAGCCCCCACCTTTCTTTCAACCTTCAAGAGGGATTCGTCAAGGGGACCCTCTATCCCCTTATCTTTTCATCCTAGTGGCCGATGTCCTTTCAAATTTAATGCAAATAGCAGTAGATGATGGTACAATTTGGAGAATTAAATTGAATAGTGGCTGTCCTACTCTTTCACACCTGTTATTTGCGGATGATTCCATCTTTTTCCTACATGGTACTATCATGGAATGTCAGAATTTGGCGGAAATACTACACCAATATTGCTTTGCTTTAGGACAGGCCATAAACCTGAATAAATCAAGTATCTACTTTAGTAAGAACTGCCCAGTGAACTTAAGGAGAAATATGGCAGCAGAGTTGAGGGTCCCAGAAATAGAAAAAACAAGGAAATACTTGGGAATTCCTTCGGATTGGGGAGGCTCAAAGAAAGATGTATTTGCCTGGATTTTAGCTCGAGTCAACAAGAAATTAGAAAGTTGGAAGGAACATTTGCTGACAAGAGCAAGTAAGGAGATCTTGATAAAATCAGTGGTGCAGACCATTCCACAATACGCAATGTTTATATTCAAGTTACCGATGTCAATATGCAAAGCCATAGAGAAAAAGATTGCAAAATTTTTTGTGGAGAAATGGGAAAAATACTACTGGGATTCATTGGAAAAAATGGGAGAAATTGAAACTCAGGAAAGATGAAGGAGGCCTTGGCTTCAAAGATTTAATAGCTTTCAACCAGGCCATGTTAGGAAAACAAGCATGGCGGATTTCACAGCAACCCCACTTCCTATTGAGCAAACTAATGAAGGGCCTCTACCATCCACATTGCGATCTTTGGCAAGCTGGAATTGGATCACGACCATCGTGGGGATGGTGAAGCGTTATAGTGGGAAGAAATTCCATAGCACCAGATGTCATCTGGTCTGTCGGCAATGGTCAGAAAATTTTGATAAGAGAGGATAAATGGCTGAAAAGCGGACTAATTGGAGGCCCGAATACAAGAGATGAACTAGAAAAAGTAAGTGCACTCATGCAACAGGGGAATGGCATGTGGAATGAAACTTTACTTCGAATGATGTTTGATGAAAACAGGGTACAAGAAATCCTTGCTATCCCTATTGGGCTTCCAACAATAGAGGACATATTAGTATGGATGCGCAACAACTCAGGGTCTTATACAGTAAAGAGTGGGTATTTTACTACAAGAGATCGAGCAGTCAAACTACCACTTACAACAGCAACATCATCTCATCAAACAAAGCCAGATCTATGGAAACATATTTGGCACTCAGATACACTACCCAAAGTAAAACAATTTCTCTGGAATGTCAACCAAAATGCATTGCCTACAATGGACAACCTTCACCGAAGAAAAATAGTACCTGACCCACTTTGCCCCATCTGCAGACAAGAAGCTGAGATGATCGAACACATGTTGCTGTTATGCCCTTGGACAGCTCAGATATGGACAGCAACTCCTCTGAAAATCAAAATCACCAGATTAGGGTTAACGAGAATTGATGATTGGCTATACATGAGGAAAAAAGATCAACAAAGCTCCTTAAAGTTCAATCAGATCACTACTACCATGTGGAGCATATGGCAAGACCACAACAAGTTTATCTTCGACCAAAAACCCCTCTTCCCGAAGCAGACCCTGTTCAGATCAAAGGCATTACAGAGAAATTTTGAAACTTGGAATAAAATTGTAGAAAAGAAGATAGCAAGTGAGACCCACATAAATCGGTGGCAACCCTCGAAACTAGGTTCGCTTAAACTGAACATAGATGCATCCTTTGCTAGGCGTGAGCGAGAGGAGAGAGGCGAACATGAGACCAGATCTGCTGTTGACAGGGACAAAGACGGAACCTCAGCTGATGTCGCTCGTGCCCATAGAGAATCCAGGGGTGAAGACGAGAATAGGGGCGAAGACCCGAATAGAGTTGCTGTCTCTTGCGTCTGCAGGGGACACAACCGCAGAAAAGAAGATCTTAAACCGAATATAGATGCACCCTTTGCTAGGAGTGAGCGAGAGGAGCGGGGCGAACACGAGACCAGATCTGTAGTCGATAGGGATGAAGACGATACCTCAGTTGATGTCGCTTGCATATGTAGAGAATCCCGGGACGAAGATGAGAACAAGGGTGAAGAGGACAAGGGAGAAGCCGAAAACAGAGCTGCTGTTGCCTATGTCTACAGGGACTCCCGGAGTAGACTCGTCGAGGGCTTCTCCATGACTGTAGTAGCAACTTCGGCAGAGCAAGCAGAGGCCAGTGCTCTCCTGGAAACCCTAAATTTTCTATCCGATAGAATTGAGGAACAGCTGGAAGTACACACAGATAGTCTTCTGCTCGTGCGGGCACTTCAGTTGGGAAGTGGTGCCACTCATGGACCGGATCAAGGAAAAGCTAAACAGGTTCACGAGCCTCACTTTGGCCCACTGCAGCAGAGAAGCAAATAGGCCCGCAGACTGGGTCGCAAAGGCTCATCGACAAAATTACCTTCCGAGAAATTGGGTGACTAATCCCCCGCCAGCTTTATTTGACTTATTATGCGCCGATGTTCTTGATGTATTTTCTCTGAACTTCACTAAGTAAATGAAGAGCTATCGTATTATCGACAAAAAAAAAAAAAAAAGCGCTATGCATCTCATGAAGGAGATATAATATACGTATCACTAAGTTGATGCACTTTGTAACAAGATTTACTTTATTTGATAAACTCAACATACGTGTAAGGCAATCTAAATGCCATAAAATTAAAAAGCAATCTCTTTATAAAACTTCCGTCTCCTATGATCAAAATTAATTAAGACCTTTATATTTAATTTAGCATTTCAAAAGAGAAAATCGAACAAAACTTTGAGAGTTTTGTTATTCTTTTTTTTTTTAGCATGCTCGTCTTTGGGTAGAGAATGCAACAACAGACAGCTAGGACTTCTCTCTATTATCAATACAATGGCACATCTTGTACTACAAAGAAATCCAATACACCAACTGTGGATGATTTTAATAAGAATTGATTGATACGCATACACGTACAGTGTTCTTCAACCTTTGGCTGGGTAGCTTGACCAACTCGCAGCCCGCTCTTGATTTGTTTTTTTTTTTGGTCGGTTCCAGGTCTGGCATTAGAATGCAACAAATTTGATCCTTTTAACATATTGAAGCTCTATCTCGATTTTATTATACATTAAAAACCTAAAATATTAATTGAAAGCTTTAATTCCAAATAAAGTCTCTGATTTATCAAGAGATAGACCAACAACCGAAAAGTAGTGAATAAATCCACAGCCGGTCAAATGCATTCTTAAGTAAATGCATAATAACTTTGAAATTACAATCAATTAAATAACCTTTAAGTTCAAGAAACGGTGTCACAAGCTTACTCATGCATCTAAAAAACTAACAATGATCCAATTATTAGGATTCGGGTGCCTTGAGTGGATTTCATTTAAAATTAAAGATGCAAAATGACCGAAATTGCTGTGGGTAGCATGATAATGAAGCCTATTTGGACTTATCATAAGAAACTAACATCTAATTTGAAGCTTATTTCCCTGGTTATAAGATAATTATTCAGAAAATTTATGAAACTTCTGGATCGAAATTTTCTTGACCAAGTTAAATATCATGACATGAAATTCACATAATAGAACTGATATATGTTGTAGAACAAAACTCGAGAACTGATTTTGAGCTTTAATAAGTAAAATTAGTGAATTGCACCAAATGATTTTCGTTTCTCTTATTCATATCGAAATCTTCAAGTCAGAAGTTCTGCACAAATTAAATTAGGGCACAAAATTTATAGTGTATAAGAATTGTTGCATGGTTAACGAAACCCATAATTTAATTGTCAAAATAACAACCAAAAATGTCAAATTGCAAAATATCATTTCCAGTTCACAGGTCTTTCAATATTTGAAATTTTCGCGGCATAGACTGAGAAGTGACTAATGAGGTTTTCTATGATCTCTCCAGGGATTGTTCCACCAGCCAAAAAAAAAAAAAAAAAAAAAGGTTGTGCTTTTCTGCATTTTATAGTATTTTCTACACAAAATTTCATACCATACAGACACTTCAAAGACTATAAAAAAAAAAAACGACCGAAATTCATTCTTTTGTGATTAAAGTATCACCAATATCCGTTTTAATCCTTTGGCTTTACAAACAAATATTTGAAAGGTGTCTCAAATCCTCGGCATTACGGGCTCAAGTTCTAACTTATAAGCTTTGCCTTTAAAAAAAAAAAAAAAGTGAGACAAATTTGTTGCAAAAAGTACAAAGCAATTATCCGTTACCAAGGGCTCCCTGTTGGTGCCAAAAGCACCACCGTGAGTAGTTCAATCACATAAAAGAAAAAAAGAATAGTCCAACCTCCAGTAGTAAGAGCTAATTTAACAACCAAATTTGCGGTTTTAGGACCAAAATATATATATATATATATATATATATATATATATATATATAGTCTTTGTGGTATATAACCCCTTTATGGTATCAGAGCCAGTGGGAAGGTATAGATAGTCTTTGTAAGAACATACTCTTAGATCGAGAGCCATTCGTTGGTATCCTTCTTGTCTCTACAGAGTGGTCCAGGCCGTAAGTCCCTGAGTGGCTGTTAGACCGTTGGTTTAGCTCTGTAACGGTTCTGAAGAAGGAATAGTTCCGATCTTAAGTATGAGCTTACATAGAAGATCTACATCTTCTTCTAGTTCTCTATCACAAATGAACTCAGATCCAAGTCCTATACATAGAGAAGAAGTAAGGATAGAAGATTTCAATAAATCTATAGAAAATTGGGAAATTCCTAAAATACAACTTAAGGAAATATACAAGCAATCTAAGTTGAAGTTTTTCAAAAATCAGACTATGTCATATCCAACGAAGAAAGAGATGTTCCTCTTTCTAATTCCTATGAAAAAATACACCTTTTGAATAAAGAGTCCATCCAAAAGCATAAACAAAAATACAATTACATTCATATAGGACTAGTCCAAGTAGGAGTCAAACCTCTTACAAAAGAAGGTCTTAATACTTCCATTCTTTTAGTGTTAAGAGATTCACGTCTTTTAAATTATGATGAATCCATTCTCGGTACTATAGAGACAAGTCTCTGCAAAGGACCTATACATTTTGACTGTTACCCTAATTTTTCTGTATCTCTCAAAGATAAAAATATCCTTAGAGTCCTCACACTCCAGATCAAAACCCATAATTACAAAGTGGCAGATGGATCTATTCCTTTAGCCCTTGTCTATAGAATTCATTATAAAGCCATGTCCTCCGCTTTTGGAGAAAATGCTTTCAAACATAGTCCCCGAGGAGAAACACTACTCCTCCAAACTGACATTTCTAGAGCTAATACAACAATTCCTAGGTCTATTAATTGGAATCAAGTTACTTTACCGGAACAATGGGAATTAGAAAACCAAATTCCCCAACAAGTTGTTCAAAATACAGATCCGACTAATGTCATTCAACATCCAGAAGGAAGAGTGACTATTAGGTTTCCTAGAAGATCATTTGACTCACGATCTAGTCCTTCTTTTCATAATTCTTATACGAGGTCCATAGATCTTAATCCTAATCTTCCTCCTATAATTACCATTCCTCCTAGTACACATAGAAACACTCCTCCTCCTAGTATGCATAGAGACACCCCCACACGTGATACAACACCTTTACCTCCTTCCACCAGTAGAAGTAATCATGAGGCACCACTTGAACCAGAAATTAGTGGTTTAGATAATAGATCAGGGATTTCCAGGCCAATTTATCAACAAAACCAGCCTGAACCAGTCCTAGAAAATACAGATTCCCCTCATCATTCTCCTACTTATTCGCAAATGATAGATGCCGAGCTTAATGTTTTACAAAAACATTTTGAGCCAAACAAAGCTTTTCTTAATAAAGAATTTAATTCTAAAAACAACAAACAAATTAGAGAATGGTTCTTCAAAACCTTTGCTGATAAAGCAAAAGACATCAAACAAAAATATTATGACTACATATATGAATATGAAGTCCATATATTTTTCTTTGATTGGTTAGAAGAACAATTCCTCGAACCAAAGGAAATATTTGTTTTAGATCATCATTACAAATGGAAACTTGATAACGGTGAAACCATAGAATCCAATCATCCACCCCTTAGGAGAATAAAAATTCAACATGGAGATAGCGAGGTTACAGCCACTCCCTTTAGGCTTCCAGACAAAGGAGACTCTCTATACACCCACAAAGTTATTGAACAAAACAATTTTACCAATCAACATTTAGTAACCCTAGGAAAACAGTTGAATAGGATAGAATCCACCATCCAAAATCCTACTCACCTTATTACACCTCAAGTTGACACACTCAAAAAACCCATTTTTAAAGCCTTTGAATTTCCAAAAAATCTTAGTCCAGAGTTTGCCAAAGCTATAGAACAAAAGAAAAAACTCTTAGGAAAATCCAAGGTAGAACCTGATCCTATTCTAGACACTCCTAAATTCCAGAATCTTATCATTAGAGACACTCCAGACCAACCCACTATTAGTACCCTGACCAAACACTCTGATAATTCCAATAATGAGTCATTCAATGAGATTAACAGACTTAATTGGAGACAACCTCAGAAGCTTTATTATAGTAGAGCTACCCCACCAGACATTGCCCAAGAAGAATCGTCGCAAAAAATACAGAATAAATACTCTCCTGACGCCATCTATGAATGGAACATTGATGGTGTTGCAGAAACCAATATTTTGAACATTCTTAACAACATGGTGATGCTTGCTAATGCCTACAAAACACAGCAAGATGTTTCTGACCATGCTGTTGCTAATCTTTTAGTAGCCGGATTTACTGGACAACTAAAAGGTTGGTGGGATAACTACTTGACAGATGAACAAAAAACACAAATTTTAACTGCTTATAAGGTAGATGATTTTGGTCAACGCATGGATGATGATCAAGGACATCTCATCCAAGATGCGGTCAATACCCTTATCTATTCCATTTCACAACACTTTGTAGGAGATCCTTCACATATTAGCGATAGAAACCAAGATCTCCTTTCCAATATGCGTTGCAAATCCTTAGGAAGATTTAGAGAATACAAAGAGCTTTTCTTTCAAAGGGTTCTTATTAGACCCGACTGTAATCAACCCTTTTGGAAAGAAAAATTCTTAGCCGGTTTACCTCAGATTATAGGTGACCAAGTTAGAGATAAAATTAGGGAAGATTACAACGGCCAAATTCCTTATGATCTCCTTTCTTATGGAGAAATAATCTCTTATGTTTATAGACAAGGAACACAAATGTGTAATACAATCAAATTACAAAGACAACTCAAGGAAGAACAATCCCTCACCAATAGGAGTCTAGGAGATTTTTGTGCTCAATACGACCCCTCTTATAATGAAAAAACAAAACCAAAATGTAAGGGAACTTGTCCTCCTGAGAAAGAAACAAAGAAACATCACAACAAACCTCCTTTTCGTAAAAATAAACAAAGACACCAGAATAACCAAAATAGACCTCATTCTGATAGAAAAAATTTTAAAGACATTAAATGCTATTCTTGTGGTAGAAAAGGTCATATTTCAAAATATTGTAGGATTAATAAAAAATTAAATGAACTTTCTTTAGATGACGATACTCTTAATCAGTTAAACAACATCTTCATACAAAATAATGATACTTCTTCTGATGAACTTCTTGAGGAAGAAGGTCTTCAAATTAATGAGATAGAATCCTCTTCAGATTCCGAATATGAAGACGCTTCTCCAGGAAAATCCATTCCTGAAGTAAACGTCTTAACAAAAGAAGAAGAATTCCTTCTCAGCACTGCTGACAAAATACTTGACCCTGAAGCCAAAAAAGAATACTTAGATAGACTACACTCTTCTATGAATATTACTTCCAAGCCTAATACTTCCTACAATCTCAAAGACATTCTTAATAGAAGCAAAAAACCACAGTCTAGACCTATAAATATTAATGACCTCCAAAACGAAATAAAACAACAAAAGTTAGAAATACAAGCCTTAAAAGAAACTCAATCAGAAATGAAACAAGAAATTTCTGTTATAAAGTCTCTTGTCATAAAAGAAAAAACAAAACTAGATGACCAAAATCAAATCACTAGTACCCTAGATGCCTCTGATCCAGCCTTTCTTATGTTGTTAACAGAAATCACATCTAGGAAATGGATAATAAATATTAAGATAAAAATCAATAATGAGTATATTATTGAAACAACGGCACTCTTTGATACAGGGGCTGACCTCAATTGTATTAAGGAAGGCCTTGTTCCAACAAGATACTTTGACAAAACATCTGAGTCCTTAAAATTAGCCTCATGAGACAAACTGAATATACAATACAAGTTACCCGAAGCCCTAATAATAAAAGACCAAATGTCTTACAAAACATCTTTTCTTTTAGTTAAAAACATGAGACAACAGGTTATCCTTGGAACACCTTTTATACAATTGATTCAACCCTTTACAGTTACTAATGAAGGTATAGAAACTCATGCTTTAAACAGAAAAATCACCTTCAATTTCATAACAAAACCACAGAAAAGAAGTCTTAATATTTTACAAGAACATTCCATTTCTGAAATAAATTGCCTCATAAAAGACAAAGAAAACCAGCTTGAATTTTTAAAAGAAGATTTATAATTCAAAAGAATAGAAGAAAATCTTATAAAACCAAACATCATAGAAAAAATAGCTTCTCTACAAAAACACATAGAAAATTCTTATTCATAAGGTAAATCAACGATATGCTTCTTTCTTTCCCAAAAGGCATTGGGTAGAGTTGAGCATATAGTTTTTTCTATGTGTTTTTGTCTAATACAAAACACCTGTGTTCTAACTCAGGCATCATAATACTCAATGACATGTGACTCATCATTCCCTTAAGTATCCAATACTTAATGGCGAAGTTAGAACACACCGGTCTCAACAGGATTATTAATATCCACTTAATAATCCATCGACCGGGAACAATTTAAAGATTCAGTCTAACTATGAACCCGTCACATATATTCTTGACGTCTCAAGAATAGGTCTAGTTGCAACTGATCTTATGGAATCATTCATCAATATAAATAATTGGACAAATGAATGAATACGTCGTTGCCATTAATTAAATAATAATAATGAAAGTACAACTGAAATCCCTAATATGTAACTATTACATAGTAGATTTAGGGCATACATCCAACAATTTCCCAGTTGCACTAAAGCCAACTTGTCCGGTACCTCAAACCCATTTTGTCAATATGTCTTTCAAAAGAAGACGAGGTAAGGCCTTAGTGAAGGGATCTCGCCACGTTTTCTCGAGGCAATTTTCTGCAAGGCGATATCACCTCTCCCAACAATTTCTCTGATGAGATGGAAGCGTCTCTCAATATGCTTGGACTTCTGGTGAGACCTTGGTTCCTTAGCTTGAGCTATCGCCCCATTGTTGTCACAAAACAATGTGATCGGTTGCTCAATTGAAGGAACGACTCCAAGTTCTGAAATGAACTTCTTCATCCAAGCGGCTTCCTTTGCTGCTTCAGAAGCAGCTACATACTCTGCCTCAGTGGTGGAATCGGCGCTATGCTTTGTTTGGAACTTTTCCAACTAACTCGCACCACCATTGAATGTGAAGACAAACCCAGACATAGACTTATAATCATTAGGATCCGATCGAAAATCAGAATCGATAAGCTACAACTTCAAATTCTCCTTCTCCATATATCAAGAATAAATCTTTAGTCCTTCGCAAGTACTTAAGAATATTCTTGACTGCTATCCAAGTGCTCTTCTCCTGGATCGATGATATCTGCTAGTAATACTTACAAAGCATGCGCAATATCGTCTAGTACATAGCATAGCATACATTATGCTTCCAATAGCGGATGCATATGGTACTTTGCCATCCGCTCTCTTTCTTCGTGGAGTGTTGGGACACATCTCCTTAGAAAGACGGATCCCTTGCCTAAAAGGCAATAATCCTCTCTTGGAACATTGCATGTTAAACCGTGTTAACACTTTGTCTATGTACGTAGATTGTGAGAGGCCAATCAATCGTCTTGATCTATCTCTATAGATCTTGATACCTAAAATGTAGGTTGCCTCTCCTAAATCTTTCATGGAGAATTTCTGTGACAAGAATAGTTTTATCGATGATATCATTGGTACATCATTTCCAATCAAAAGTATATCATCGACATACAAAACCAGAAATGCAATTGCACTCCCACTGATCTTCTTATATACACAAGGTTCATCTGGATTTTTTATGAAGCCAAACGATTTGCCTACCTCATCAAAACGGATGTTCCAACTTCTGGAGGCTTGTTTGAGTCCATAAATGGATCTCTTAAGCTTACACACCTTCTGTTTTTCACTATTGGATTCAAAACCCTGTGGCTGTTCCATATAGATGTCTTCATCGAGAAAACCATTTAGAAAAGCCGTTTTGACATCCATCTGAAATATCTCATAATCAAGGTGTGCAGCTATAGCCAACATAATCCGAATGGATTTTAGCATGGCCACAGGTGAAAAAGTTTCGTCATAATCAATTCCTTCTTTTTGACGATATCCTTTCGCCACCAGCCGTGCTTTGTAAATTCCAATTTGACCTTCAACATTCATCTTCCTCTTGAAGATCCATTTACAGCCAATTGGTACAATACCATCAGGCAGATCAGTCAAGGTCCATACCTCATTGGAATACATTGAATCCATTTCGGATTTCATGGCTTCTAGCCATTTACTAGAATCGATGTCCAACATCGCCTCCTCATAGGCTTTAGGATCACCGGGTTGATCACTATCATTCACAATGAATAATGGTTCAATATGATCAACTGAGTGTCTATAAGAGCAGTGGGCGAGACATTCTCGCACTTCTCCTAAGAGGTTGTGTATCGAAGCTCCCACCGAATCGAGAGATTGGTATCGAACTCGGTTGTTTGATACTTCATTATTTTCTTCTTGTAAGACTATTTTCCGCCCACACCACTTTCTTGGATGAACTGATTCTCCAAGAAAGAAGCGTGCTTGCATACCAAAATTCTTTGGTCTGAATGAAAATAGAAATAATATCCAAGAGTTTCCTTTGGATATCCAATGGAGCGACCTTGTTCAGATCTTGCCTCCAATTTTTCCACTTTCAGCTTTTTCACAAAAGCTGGACAACCCCAAATCTTAATATGATTAAGACTAGGTTTCCTACTATGCCATATCTCATAGGGCGTAGTTGGAACACATTTGGACGGCACTCTATTCAGTATATATGCAGCAGTCTCAAGGGCATATCCCCAAAGGGATATTGGCAAATCGGTGTAATTCATCATAGATCGTACCATATCTAATAAAGTACGATTTCTTCATTCAGATACACCATTATGTTCTGGAGTTCCAGGAGGTGTCCATTGCGATAAAATGCCATTCTCTTTAAGAAAGTCCAGGAATTCAGTACTAAGGTATTCACCTCCTCGATCTGATCGAAGAGCCTTAATACATTTTCCTGTTTGTTTCTCAACTTCAGCCTTGAATTCCTTGAACTTTTCAAAGGATTCAGATTTATACTTCATGAGGTATAAATAACCATACCGTGACTGATCATCAGTGAAGGTAATGAAGTAATTATAACCACCTCTAGCAGATTCATTAATTAGTCCACATACATCTGTATGTATTAATTCTAATATGTCAGCAGCTCGCGCACTTTGTCCCACAAAAGGCGCTTTGGTCATTTTTCCTAGAAGACATGCCTCACAAGTTGAGTATGACTCAAAATTTGAAAGATCAATGTATCCATCATTACTCAACTTGTTAATTCTGTCTTCTCCAATATGACCTAATCGGAGATGCCAAACATACTTTTTATTTGGACCATCTCTAGGGCGTTTATTAGTTATGGCATTTATATCAATTCTATTTTGCTTATTGACATTGGTAATCGCATTACCGGGCATTGTAATGGTATAAAGATTGTTGGTTAATAAGCTAGAACCAACACATATTCTATTATGATAAATAGAACATACATCATCAACAAAAGAAAATTCATAATTCTCTTTACCCAAACGAGTTATAGAAATGATGTTCCTAACAGCATTCTTATAATGCAAATAGTTCTTTAAAACCAATACATGTCAAGGCAAAACATAAACGAAAAGTCCCTATAGCTAACGTAGCAACTCTTACTCCATTGTCAAATATCTAAACAATCTCATTTCGCCCTAGCATCCTGCTTGTTTCCAGATTATCCAAAGACATACAAATATGTGAAGTTGCAATAGAACCTACAACCCATGAGCTGGATTCAGCACTAACCATAAGATTAGTTTCAATAAGCATAGACACCATACCTTCATAAGGTCGGTTCTTGGGCTTGACCTTCAAGCTCGCGAGGTACCTCTTACAGTTCCTCCTCCAGTGCCCTTTGACACCATAGTAATGACATTTCCCTTTATCAATCATGGGCTTTGGTTGCATAACAGGTTTGGCAGGCCTCTTCCATTTCTTTTTCTTCAAAACGGTCTTACCCTTTGAAGAAGAAGCCTTAGCCATAGCCACTACATTTGGCCTCGTGTTATGCATTTCCTTCTCATAAACTACCAGCATGCTATGTAACTCAGCAAGAGTTTTCTCCATCTTATGCATGTGGAAGTTTTGGACAAAACCAGAGAAGGAATCGGGTAAAGATTGGAGGATCAAATCCACAGCTAACTCATTGTCCATAACGAGATTCAGCCTAGCCAATTCTTCAATGTGCCAGATCATTTTCAAAGCATGATCATTAACAGATGATCCTTCAGCCATCCTCATACGGTACAATGCCTTAGATATCTCATATCTAGAGGTTCGACCATTCTCATCAAAGTATTCCTTTAAGTGCAAAATGATCGACACGGCATCTTCCATAGATTCATACTTCTTCTGTAATTCATTATTCATAGAAGCAAGCATATATGACCTAACTTTTAAGTCATCATCACGCCACTTATCATAAGTGACACGCTCCTCTTGGGTCCCACCCTCAGGAAAGGAGGTTGGCATCTTTTCATCAAGCACATACCCAATTTTTTCTGAATTAAGAACAATTCTCAAATTCCTCACCCAAATCAGTGAAATTGGGTCCAAATCAAACAATTCTTGTCAAGTATAGAAGCGAGTGGGTTTGTGGTCACCATTTTTCAGAGTAATAATGTATCTGTTGCAGAAAATAAATTGTTAGCCGTTGTATCTTTCAAAGTAACTATTTCATTTTGGCCTTTAAATGAAATAGATCCTCCCACTAAATTTATATTCGAATCCCATACTCCTTAAGATGGGAAGCGGTAATCTTTGTTAGGTAAAGATTACTAGTGGGGATTGGAGTCCCACCAGTCCAAAGTCCACCTCACCTAACAGTTATTGGTGTCCTATGAACTTAGTGAGTGAACCAGCTTGTTCAACGCATCATATGCGAGTCCCAATCATAACTTCGGCCTCTAGACCATGAAAGCCTCACCTAACAGTTATTGGCATCATGATCATAGTTAAGTCTAGCCCATCGTCTCATGCAAGTATTGAAAACACAAATGATTCCCTCACCTGACAGTTATTAGAAATCATTTAGCTCCAACCCCACAGCATCATATGCATAATGGAGTGGTCCAATATTATAAATGGTAATTAACCCCTATGTATCCATAACCGGTTAGTTAACCACTATAATATTGGATCAAACCACGACGATGGAAGGCCACGAGTCCGAAACCCGTTTCGACTTAATATTATTAATAAGGAGATTTTGGGTCATTATTAACGGTCTCACTTTGCACATTAACCGGTTTAACATGCACGATATCATAAACACAATAAATAAATAGATATCACATTAACATCTATCCTATGTGGTGATCATGGAATTATGGTTCAATGGGTCTCGAGCCAAAGAGACCCATTTAGCCATTTTAATGTTTTAATTATATGGACCTGCTCTTCACTTTTTCTTCAATCTTTGAACTCTTCAAAGACCGGGCCTAAAGAGCTCACCGGTTTAATGGCTCCTCCAATGGCTCCTCCTCTCTTGTAGTATTTACATCAACAATTGAAATACTAAACTATACTAAAAATTACATATCAAGAAAAATTAAAGTAAAATAAAAGGAAGGACACAGCCTCCATTTAATAATTACATCCCCAAAAAGAATACCTGTAATCATCATACATTCATCCATACAACAATCACAACAATTAGGGATTTTTCCATGATCACCACCCTTCCTTACGAGCCATAAATTCAAAATTTAAAGCTCTGGAAGGCATGCATAAAATTCTGCATATCATTTGCAAAATATAAACGTCAAGTATAACAAGTTACGAATTTTTGATTCAAAATTAATTTAGTTCTAATTTTTGCTTAGTTGATTAAATTTATCACATAAATTAATCAACTTCCATAGGCCACATAAAAGGTAAGAGAACCGATTCTCTTAACAAAATAAATTGGCCATTAGAACGCAAAAATATATTTGAACTACAAATCAATTAAACGCACGATAACGCCTAAGGTTGGCTCTGATACCACTGTTGGTATTTCAAGAATCATGTATAAGAAAAATTAACGAAATAAACGCAGCGGAAACAAAAATATATTTTACACATGATTCTCCTTAGGCGTTATTCGTGCATTTTAATCAAAAATCTAAACATAAAAGGGAGTTAAACGAAATACCTCTTGAAGCGCGCTTTGAAACAAGTCGGTTCAGATGTTCTGCAATACGAGTCCCACAAGCGTCGGACCTCTAGTTCAGACACACCAACAACGAACGTCAAACGGAAGAGAGAACCTTCGGATATTCTCCACTTCGATCGTGCTAGCAATCACGTGGAAACAAACCGTCGTATCCTTGATGTATAATAGTCACGACCCGAACGCGATAACGTTCTTCTTTCTTGCGTCTCAAAGACACAAGAACACGCACACAATTTTCTCTCTGTTTTCAGCAAAACATTTTCTCTCTAAAACACAAAATGCACACCCACCTTTTCTCTGTTTTTCCAACCCCTTTAAGTGTTGCAAAAACAACTAAAGTGTTGCAAAAACAACTCTTTTAAACTAAAAAATATAAACCGATCAGCAACGGTTACTGATCGATGGACGATCAGCAACCGTTGCTGATCGTCCCCACTCATGCACGACTTCGTGCATGATGGTCAGCAACTGCTGACCGTTCATGCACGAATTCGTGGATGATGGTCAACGGTTGCTGACCATCCAAGATTTCATGCATGTGCTTCGTGCACATGCAGGAAGCTTTATATATATATAATTTATTAAAAATTATTAATTAATTAATTAAGTGAACACATAATTAATTAATTAATTCATTTAGTGCATATATCTAAAATCTCCTACAAAGTGTTGTGAAATGGAATAGATAAGGGTATTGACCGCATCTTGGATGAGATGTCCTTGATCATCATCCATGCGTTGACCAAAATCATCTACCTTATAAGCAGTTAAAATTTGTGTTTTTTGTTCATCTGTCAAGTAGTTATCCCACCAACCTTTTAGTTGTCCAGTAAATCCGGCTACTAAAAGATTAGCAATAGCATGGTCAGAAACATCTTGCTGTGTTTTGTAGGCATTAGCAAGCATCACCATGTTGTTAAGAATGTTCATAATATTGGTTTCTGCAACACCATCAATGTTCCATTCATAGATGGCGTCAAGAGAGTATTTATTCTGTATTTTTTGCGACGATTCTTCTTGGGCAATGTCTGGTGGGGTAGCTCTACTATAATAAAGCTTCTGAGGTTGTCTCCAATTAAGTCTGTTAATCTCATTGAATGACTCATTATCGGAATTATCAGAGTGTTTGGTTAGGGTACTAATAGTGGGTTGGTCTGGAGTGTCTCTAATGATAAGATTCTGGAATTTAGGAGTGTCTAGAATAGGATCAGGTTCTACCTTGGATTTTCCTAAGAGTTTTTTCTTTTGTTCTATAGCTTTGGCAAACTCTGGACTAAGATTTTTTGGAAATTCAAAGGCTTTAAAAATGGGTTTTTTGAGTGTGTCAACTTGAGGTGTAATAAGGTGAGTAGGATTTTGGATGGTGGATTCTATCCTATTCAACTGTTTTCCTAGGGTTACTAAATGTTGATTGGTAAAATTGTTTTGTTCAATAACTTTGTGGGTGTATAGAGAGTCTCCTTTGTCTGGAAGCCTAAAGGGAGTGGCTGTAACCTCGCTATCTCCATTTTGAATTTTTATTCTCCTAAGGGGTGGATGATTGGATTCTATGGTTTCACCGTTATCAAGTTTCCATTTGTAATGATGATCTAAAACAAATATTTCTTTTGGTTCGAGGAATTGTTCTTCTAACCAGTCAAAGAAAAATATATGGACTTCATATTCATATATGTAGTCATAATATTTTTGTTTGATGTCTTTTGCTTTATCAGCAAAGGTTTTGAAGAACCATTCTCTAATTTGTTTGTTGTTTTCAGAATTAAATTCTTTATTAAGAAAAGCTTTGTTTGGCTCAAAATGTTTTTGTAAAACATTAAGCTCGGCATCTATCATTTGCAAATAAGTAGGAGAATGATGAGGGGAATCTGTATTTTCTAGGACTGGTTCAGGCTGGTTTTGTTGATAAACTGGCCTGGAAATCCCTGATCTATTATCTAAACCACTAATTTCTGGTTCAAGTGGTGCCTCATGATTACTTCTACTGGTGGAAGGAGGTAAAGGTGTTGTATCACGTGTGGGGGTGTCTCTATGCATACTAGGAGGAGGAGTGTTTCTATGTGTACTAGGAGGAATGGTAATTATAGGAGGAAGATTAGGATTAAGATCTATGGACCTCGTATAAGAATTATGAAAAGAAGGACTAGATCGTGAGTCGAATGATCTTCTAGGAAACCTAATAGTCACTCTTCCTTCTGGATGTTGAATGACATTAGTCGGATCTGTATTTTGAACAACTTGTTGGGGAATTTGGTTTTCTAATTCCCATTGTTCCGGTAAAGTAACTTGATTCCAATTAATAGACCTAGGAATTGTTGTATTAGCTCTAGAAATGTCAGTTTGGAGGAGTAGTGTTTCTCCTCGGGGACTATGTTTGAAAGCATTTTCTCCAAAAGCGGAGGACATGGCTTTATAATGAATTCTATAGACAAGGGCTAAAGGAATAGATCCATCTGCCACTTTGTAATTATGGGTTTTGATCTGGAGTGTGAGGGCTCTAAGGATATTTTTATCTTTGAGAGATACAGAAAAATTAGGGTAACAGTCAAAATGTATAGGTCCTTTGCAGAGACTTGCCTCTACAGTACCGAGAATGGATTCATCATAATTTAAAAGACGTGAATCTCTTAACACTAAAAGAATGGAAGTATTAAGACCTTCTTTTGTAAGAGGTTTGACTCCTACTTGGACTAGTCCTATATGAATGTAATTGTATTTTTGTTTATGCTTTTGGATGGACTCTTTATTCAAAAGGTGTATTTTTTCATAGGAATTAGAAAGAGGAACATCTCTTTCTTCGGTGGATATGACATAGTCTGATTTTTTGAAAAACTTCAACTTAGATTGCTTGTATATTTCCTTAAGTTGTATTTTAGGAATTTCCCAATTTTCTATAGATTTATTGAAATCTTCTATCCTTACTTCTTCTCTATGTATAGGACTTGGATCTGAGTTCATTTGTGATAGAGAACTAAAAGAAGATGTAGATCTTCTATGTAAGCTCATACTTAAGATCGGAACTATTCCTTCTTCAGAACCGTTACAGAGCTAAACCAACGGTCTAACAGCCACTCAGGGACTTACGGCTTGGACCACTCTGTAGAAACAAGAAGGATACCAACGAATGGCTCTCGATCTAAGAGTATGTTCTTACAAAACGAAGGAAAATTAGAAAAAAGGGGAAGGAAGTTCGAAAACAAAGGCCTTAGGGTTAGCCTCTCCATCAATGTTTGGGATAGAGATGGCAGCTTCGTCTCTCCTTGATGTTCGTTCATCTTCTTTAACAAAAACGCTTGCATTACCGTCCAGAGACCAACGAACGTTCTCATCGGTCACAAATTTATTCACAACAATAGACATATTCTCATATTGAAAATATACAAGCATGTTCTAAGCGAGCGTGCTTAAAACTTAATTTAATTGATACATTCCATTTATGTGTTAACGGTAGCTTATAACTACAAAACTATCAAAAGCACAACTCGATCAGCCGCCTCCCTTTCTTGGCTGTCGGTTGCTGGTAGTGGGCACTGCTAGTCGCCAATGCCGCTACCGCCATCTATCGTTGCCGGTCATAGTTGCAGTCATTAGTCGTTTGCTGCTTTTCATTGTTGATGAGAAGTATTCTCCAATGAAATCACGACGTGTTTGTCTTTTATGCGATGAAAAATGAAATTTTAATCTAAAGCATGATATTGCATCACTCATTTTAAGATGGGGCAGCATATGGACAAATGACAATGAATCAAAGCCCAACCCTGAGGCTGAGAAATCGAAAGAAAGAATGAACTGAGAAGGCCGTCGGGACACGTCGTTTAAAAGAATCATAAACACCAAATGACGTTTAAATTTTTCGTCAATTTTTTGGCATTAAAAATCAACAGCCAAAATCAAAAGAAGAAAGAAGCCAAGAGTTTCCCTCTCGACCTCAAAGCTTCTCTCTAATTCAGCCAGTCCTTCACTCCTCGTCAAACCAGAATCGAAAAATGGCAAGAAAGGCGGCGTGTCTCTGCCACGTCTCGCGAGAATCCTCCGGCTTCCGGCGCTTGGCCGAGTTCTACAAAGAGGTGTCCCTCTCTTCTCTTTCCCCGCACTGATCGGGTTTGTCACTTTCTTTCGGGTCGTGAATTGCTCTTGCGCTGATTGCGGATTCTGGCGTTGGAGGAGGTGGAGACCCCCAAGTTCGAGTTCAAGGTGATATGGCCGGTACGGAGTGAGATCACCCGCCGGTCAATCCCAAGTACCTTCCCTGAGCCCACCATGTCTGCTTCACCATCTCCAATTCCGATCCTTTCGTACAAACTCTTTCGAGGTTAATTCTTTCTTTTGGTCTGGTTGAGTTGAGACTTGAGAGAGATAGAGAGAGTCCATGGACACGAACGTGGCTTCATCGAGCGCATTTCGTGAGCTTCTTTGGACTTCGATCTTGGAGAGACTAGCTCTTGTTCGATCACCAGTCCAAAGCTTGAGTTCACCACCGCCAGAGTCATCGATTATCTCTATCGTGGACAGGTACTCCTCGAAACAGAGTCCAGCTTACTCATTTCAACGAACACCTTCCTTGCAAACTCGGTTCCTCCTCCACAGCCTAATCAACCGCAATGGAACTCGGACGACAGCGAGGGCAAAGTAGGAATGAACTGAAATCATATCTAGAATTTAGTCAGATACAAAACGACCTAATTCAGCTGTGGGCGTCATCAATGAGTCAGCGAAGGCCACGAACGGTTTCAAGCCATCACCCTCGGAAACTCGACGCCGGGTACGCGCAATCCCGAGGCCAAAGCCCAAAGCAATGCTGGAGAGGGACAGATGGCGGAAGAGGAGGAGACGGCTGGAGCTCGGTGCTTGAAGGATCGCGAAACCAGCGTGAATTGAGGTCGCGACGGGTGAGGCGGTAATAGTGACGGTCGCTGGCGAGGGGAATACCCAAATAGAGGAGCCATCGACGGTAGCAAAGACATGCCGACGGTGGGAGAGGAGCTGCGCTGAAGGTGGAGGCGGAGGCACAATGATGGCGAGTTAAGCTAAGGGTGCACATAACAAGATTTATGTTTCTCTATTTCTTCATTTTTCTATTTCCCGAAACAAATTTGAAATAAAATCCGTTTGTAATGTAATTTTATTTTTATATTTTTAGAATTGATTTCTATTTCAAAAACAGATTTAGAATAAAAATCATAAGCTAAAATTTTTATTTTATCTATTTTTGGAATAAAAGTGAAAAATGAAAACTTCTATTATCATTCACTCTCGTATACTGCCCATTAGACACTCCTGTTTTCGTCGCCAACCGCTGCCCCCTTCCAAAATGGAAATTTTATTTTGTTATTAAATGAATTTTTATTCCAAAATAGAAATTTTGAATTGTTATTAAACTCAAAAAATCGTCTAGGGAATAAAAATTAAGAAATCAATTTATAAATTGATTTTTCTTCCAAAATTTTTATTATGTGCGCCCTAAGGATGCGTTTGGTAATGTTTCTGTTTCGCGAAATAATTTTTCAATAGAAATAGTTTTTTTTTTTTTGTTTATGTTCCTAAGAACAATTTCTGAGTATAAGAACATGCTTGGTGACTTCAAAAAATTTCTACTCCTTGGTAAACTTGTATAATTTTGTTGTTTCTTTTAGGACGTGTTTGGTAACCATTCTGTTCCCGGAAACAGATTCCGATCAGAAATGATCATTTTTTATTCTGTTCTTGAGAATAATTTCTGAGCAAAAGAACGTCTTTGGTAACTATACAAAATTTCTGATTGTGAAATAAAAATAAAAAAAGAATAGAAATGCGTTTGGTAACTACATAAAATTTCTATTCCAATTCTAAAATTTTATCAAATTATAAAAATTCTATTGATTAATTATATTTATACTAAGTAATAAACATATTAACTAATCAAATTTTTATTAAATAGTAAATAATAAGCTATAGTATAAACTATAAATATAAATACTAAATAATATATTAAGATACAAAATTAATAATGTATTCTATATATAGCAAAATTTCCATTCATACTTCAAATCATTTTTTTATTTTTTAAATAATTTTATTGATTTTTTCCTCTCTTTTTTTTTCCTTTCTTCCTCCCCTTCTTCTTCTTCTTCTTCTTCTTCTTCTTCTTCTTCAAGGTGGTCGGCAATCTCACCGGAGCGTCGCTGGCCCTCAGCAAGGCCGTGCCTCATCGGCCGAGTCTCGCCAGCAGTTGGGCAAGGCTCGGCTGAGCCTGGCTGGGAGAGCGGCCTCGCCCAAATCTGGCAAGGCCAAGCTCGCCCAACCACCGGTGAGGACCTCGCGGTGGCCCGGCGAGGTCAAGCCCCGCTAGCGGCTGGGCGAGCTTGGCCTTGCTAGCAGCTAGGCCAGCTAGGTGAGCTCGCTGGTGACCAGCGGCAGTGGGTGGCGAACGGTGGCGTTCGGCGGGGGCGGCAGTGGCAGATGGCGATGGCGGCGATGGCAACACTTAAAGAACAAGAGAGGGAAAAAAGAATAAAAAAAGAAAAAAAGGGAAAAGGAAAAAGTAGGTAGATTTGATTCTATAATTATTCCTGGGACAAAGAATCAACTTTTTTTTAATTCTTGATTTTACTCCAAATCCATTCCCGGGAACAAAAATTTTACTAAACGCGATTCTATTCTAAAACTACTTCCGAGAGCAAAAAATAAAAATCGGGTATTGTTTGGATGGTTACCAAACAGCCCATTAGTTTTTCAATATTTTTTATTATATTTTCCTTTTTTTCTTTTTTCTTTTTTCTTTTTCTTTTTTCTTTTTCTTTTCTTCTTTTTTTTTTTTTCCTTCTTTCTCTTTGTGGCCAGTCGCTAGCCACGGTGGCGGCCGACGACCGACTGGGCAAGCTTGCCGGAGACTTGCCGATGGCCTCGGTGGCCAAGCGAGCCTCGCGTTGGCCAACGAGACTGGGCCCAACGAGGCTCGCCGTGGCTCGGTGTCTCTAGGGGCCGACAACGCTCTAGCGAGGTCGTCAGCCCTCGTCTGGCCGGTTGTTGATGCCGACCATGGCCAAGGCTAGTGACCAGCAAAAGAAAGAAGAAGAAGAAAAGAAGAAAAAAAAAAGAGAAGAAAAAAAGAGGAAAAAGAAAAATTGTTTCTCGGAATTGTTCTTGAGAACAAGAAACAACTTTTTTCTACTTCTTATTTTTATTCTAAATCTGTTCCTAGGAATAAAAAATAGATTTTTTGTTCTTGGGAATAAAAGTTTTACCAAACGCGTTTTTGTTTTTTTTTTTTTTGTTCCTCAAAACAAAAGAATAGAAATTTTTGTTCCGGAAAATAGAAACAAAATTAAACAAACAGGGCCTAAGTGTCCTGTCAGCTCGAGTGATGAGCTAATACAATGGGCTGGGCTGTGCTCGTGGTCGATCGGGCTACATAGGGCCGAACTCAAGGGATGGGCTGGAGCTCTATTATTTTCTTTTCTCTCTCTTCTTTTGTTTTCTTTTTTTTTTAACTTTTCACTTTTGTACTTATTTATTTTTATATAAAAACACATTCTTGATTTGTCAAGCACCAAGCATGTCACAAAGAAGATATTACATACAAATACTTAGTTGATATTATAAACTTAACATATGTGTAAGGCAATATAAATGCCACAAAATTAAGAAGCAATCTCTTCATAAAACTCGTCTCCCATGATCGGAAATAGCCAAGACCTTCAAATATATTTAACATTTCAAAAGAGACGATTGAACAAAATTTGGAGAGTTTTGACGTGCTTTTCTTACAAACTCGTTTGTAGGCAGAGAATGCAACAATAGACAGCTAGGAATTATCTTCGTTACCAACACAAATGACTCATCTTGTACTACAAAGAAATCCAACACACCAAGCATGGGCTTGATAAGAATCGATTAATACACGTACACATACAATGTTCTGAAACAACCTTTGGCTGGGTAACGCGACCAGCTTGCAACCCAGTCTTGATTCGTTCCAAACCCGGCATTAGAGCACAGCAAATTCAAGCCCTTTAACATAATTGGAGCTCGTTCTCAATTTTATTATACATTAAAAACCTAAAATCTGGATTGAATGCTCTAATTTAAAATAAAATCTATGGTTTATCTCTGCTGGTGAATGACTCCATTGCCGGTCAAATGCAATCTCGAGTAAATGCATAATAACTTAGAAATTACACTCACTTAAACTACCTTTTAAAATAGGAAATAGCATCATGAAGCTAACTCATGCATCTAATAGCCTAACGAATGGTCCAATTATGAGGAATTTGTACTATTGACACTCGATCTCGTCTAACCCTACAAGCCCGAAACACCCAAAACTTGATTCAGCCCTAGATGGATTTCATTTGAAATTGAAGCTGCAAAATGACCGAAATCACTGTTGGGTAGCACAATAATGAAGCCAATTCGGACATCTAATAAGAAATTGACATCCAATTTGAAGCTTGTTTACTCGGTCATAAGGTAATCATTCCGAAAATTTATGAAACTTCTAGATCGAGATTCTCACGATGCAGTTCATATCAAGACATGAAATTCATAGAGTAGAATTGACATATTGTAGAACATAACTCCCGAATTGATTTTGAGCATTAATAAGTGAAATTGTCCAATTGCACCACATGATTTTCAGTTGTCTTATTCATACTCAAGTTGAAAATTCTTGATGCGCAAATTAAATAAGGGCACATAATTCACGGAGTATAAGAATCGTTGCATGGGTAACAAAAAGCCATAAATTGATTGTCTAAAATAACAATCTAAAAAGTCAAATTGCAAAATATCATTTCTGATTCACAAGCCCTTCAATATTTAAAATTCTCACAGCATAGACTAAGTCACAAAATTTGCCAACACAATTTGCCACAGAGCTGGTAACTAAAATCCCATATCGATATTGAAAATAAGCAATCAAAAGAATCAGATTCCTGAACTTACCCATAAATCATGAAATATAAGCACTGTACATGTAATTACATCGGGACTATGCATCAAGTGAATTCTGAACCTATATATCGTTGCTCTATGCCACGTCAGAAATTCAATGATCTAAAACTCATGTATAGAATTTATAATACTTAGCCTTGGAATAAAAAAACATATACGTAGTTTTTTTTTTTTTGACAGAAAACACACTTATATATTGATTAGAGATGAAAATTACATCCTGCAACTAAAGCATCCGAGTACAATATATCCAGTAGGTCTTGTGGAACAGAAAGAGTGAAGCATTGGGCTGGATGAGCTAATTGGGCTTTGGCGGCCCAGTCGGCTACTAGGTTAGCCGTGCGACGGCAGTGTCGCAGAGAGAGAAAAGAAAATTTGGATAGCCAAAATAGGGTTTCGTCCAGCACTGGCCTCTGCTCCCATGGCGGCAGACGGAGACCATTCACGATCTCAACTAGATGAAGGCAGTCGGTATGAAGATCGATGGGGGTTTCATGAAGTCGGCAATGATAGAGATGTTGGAGAGACAGAATCAGCGCCTGGAGCTCCGATTCAAAAGGTGAGGTCGCTGGAAAACATCTTGAATAAATTTCCGTAAGTTTACCGTGATCATCACGGCAAATACTAGCCATAGACCCTTCTAACTTGCTCTGTTGATAACTCCCATCAATATTACATTTGAGGACGCCCTTGGCCGGAGGTCGCCAAAGCTGATCGGGTGGTACAGAGTCAAGACCAGAGCTGAAATTCGATCGATGGGTACCTGTACCAGAAACCTGATATGCCGACAGTTGAGCGAAAGCGGATTCCACGACCATGGAGGGATTCGGATGCTGATTCCGAAAAATAAGATTGTTTCTTTTCTTCCAGATCTGCCAAAAGATGGTGGCAACGACCGCTAGCTCGGGAGAGGGATCAGGTAACAGTACCTTCGTTATTAGCCACTCAGTAATATTGGAAACGGAATCTGTAGAGGAAGATAAAGATAGCTGTGAGTGAGACCAAATAATATTCGTCCATGAACACTGAAGAAGCATATGTTCAATTGTTTTAGGAACAGAGTTGCAGCAAATTGGATAGCAAGGGTCTTGAATAATCCGGCGGTTGAAGAGATTTGCTCGGGTTGCGAGAGCATTGTGGCAAACGGACCAGAGGAAGCTTCGGATTTTTGGAGGGGTTTTCATTGACCATATGTTCCGCCAAAGTTGCTGATTAGTTCGATAAGAATTCGAAACCTGTACCTCTGAGAGTTTGCTATCTGATTTTATCATTGCATAATAGTTGCTCTTAACCATGTATGTACCGGTTGCTGTAGCTGACCAAATAAGTCTGTCTTCAGAAAATAGAGGTCTGATAGGTATTGAGATAATTTCTTTAACCACTTGTTCATCAAAAAAATTTCGAATTAGTGGCATCTTCCAGGATTGGGAATCCTGATCAATAATGTCTGCCACTCTAACTGGTTCTGATTGAGCTATAGGTCCGTAGATTGGTCCCACAGGTAACCAGCAATCACCACGAATACGAATAGAAGCCCCATTCCCAACAGACCAACGTAAACTTGGTAGGATAGAGTCCCTTCCTTGTAGAATGCTCTGCCACCCCCAGGACGACCTATTTCCTCGGACTGCCGACAAAAAATCAGAGGATCGAAAATACAAAGCTTTGAACAAAGTTCCCCACAGTGAGCCAGGATCAGTTAACATCTGCCAAGCCTGTTTTCCCAAAAGTGCCTTGTTCAAAGAAAGTAGATCACGAAATCCCATTCCCCCTTGAAGTTTTTGAGTTTTCAAAACATCCCATCGCTTCCAGTATACCGCTCCCTTCTACTGATTTGTGCGCCACCAGAACCTCGCGATACACTTCTCAATAGATGAACAAATAGAAGTAGGCAACTTAAAAATCATCATCGCATACTGAGGAATAGCCTGAATAACAAATTTGATTAGGATTTCCTTCCCCCCCTTAGAAATATACTTCTCCTTCCATCCCTCAAGCTTAGCGTTAACTCGGGCTATAATCCATGAAAACATTTCTTTCCTTGACCTGCCCCAATCCGATGGTAGGCCTAAGTATTTGCCAGTCCTTTGTAAGATAGGAACCCGAAGCTCTTCAGCCATATTTTGCTGTAAAGTAATAGGGCATTTCTTGGAAAAGATAAGGCCAGACTTGTTACGATTAATTAACTGACCAGTAGCCACACAATAAAGATTCAAAAGGTTTGCTAAATTGTGACATTCAGAAATTGTGCCAGCTAAAAAGAAGATGGCGTCGTCTGCAAAAAATAGGTGCGATAATGTAGGACACCAACGGTTCAATCGCAAGCCTTTAAGATGCCCAAAGCTGATTGCTTGATGAATTAATAGTGATAAAACATTAGCCACAAGAATAAATAGATAAGGTGAGATGGGATCACCTTGTCTCAGACCTCGAGTTGGAGAAAAATAGGGTAGGATTTCCCCATTGAGTTTCACACCGAGTGAGGAGGTAGTAACACATAACAGAATCCAATCTACCCAACTTGGATGGAAACCAAGCTTTAGGAGGTAATCCCGTAAGAAATCCCATTCTATTCTGTCATAGGCTTTTCTCATATCTGTTTTAAGAATAGCATTAAAAGATTTGGTAGAGTGGTGCGTGCGGAAATGATGAAGGACTTCTTGTACAATGAGAATATTGTCTTGGATCTGGCGGCCTTGGACGAAAGCTGATTGTTCTTTAGAAATTAGAATAGGCAATAAAGGTTTAAGGCGATTAGCAAGCACCTTGGGTATAACTTTATATGAAAAGTTGCATAGGCTTATGGGACGGTATTGATCCAGTGTTTCAGGTTGGGAAGTTTTGGGAATGAGGGTGAGGATAGTTTGGTTGAGACCTGGAGGCATTTCCTTAAAAAGCATGAACTTCTGGACTAATTCAAAGAGGCTATCTTTAACTGTTTCCCAATTCTCTTGATAAAACAGGCCCGTGAGGCCATCCGGACCCGGAGCTTTAGTAGCTGCCATTTGGAAGGTAGCCTGGCGAACTTCCTCAAAGGTAAGAGCAGCTGTCAACTGATGATTCATCTCCGGTGTTACAACTGTCCTGCACTGGTCGAGGAGCGGGAAGTAGTTACGATGTCCCTCTGACGTATATAGCCTGGAAAAATAGGAGAGAGTCATCATCTGAAGTCCTGGTAAGTCGCGTATCCACTGCTGATTTTCATCTTGTAAAATAGTGATACGGTTCCGTTGGCGGCGCTGAATAGTTGATGCATGAAAGAAACGAGTATTCTTGTCTCCCCACTTGAGCCATTTAATTCTAGAGCGTAAGGCCCAATATTGTTCCTCTCGTTGCCAGACTTGTCTTATTTCGTCTTTCAAAAGTAAGACCTATTTCTTTTCTACCGAAGAAGTCTGATTAATAAGATGTTTTAATTTGTCCTGCAGGGTTAGGAGTTGATTGTGACCATTGGAGAATTTCCGACGGCTCCATCTTTGAAGGGCTGCTTTCACATTCAGGATCTTCCAGAAAAAATCAGCATATTGTGAGTCAGCCGAGTTCCATACTTTTGAAATAAGTTGACTGCATTCAGGGTCATCGGTCCAGAAGGCCTCAAAGACAAAGGATCTACTCACTTTAGGACGGATTGGTGATGTATCAAGCACCAGGGGACAATGATCCGAGCCCACAGGTGGCTTAGCAATAACTTCTGCTGCAAGAAACATGAAACGCCAGTTTATCGAACATACCATTCGATCCAGTTTTGCTTTGACCAGCTCCTCTCCATCTCGATTATTCAACCAGGTAAACTTACAACCTTTGCCTTCTAATTCAGAGAAAGCACAATCATCTAACATAGCACGAAATGATTGCATTCGATGTAGCAAGGCAGGTCGTTTACCAATCTTCTCCCAAGGGTAGAGAACATCATTAAAGTCCCCCACACAGAGCCAAGGCAAGGTATTGTGAGAGTAAATGTGCCGAAGATCATCCCATACAACCTGGCGTTGGTGGAAATCAGTTGGAGCATGAAGAAAGGTAAGACGAATTGTTCGTCGATGCTGGCCTAAATCACACCTCATATCTAGCCAATATTGTGTAGCTGTGAGCACCGTTAAAGAGATAGGATCATTCCAAAATGCGGCTAAGCCTCCCGCCAGACCTACTGGATCAACAAAATAGGAATGAGAAAAGGTTAGGAGTTGTTGCACTTGCTTCAGCTTTGCTACAGAATTTTTAGTCTCCATAAGTAGTATCACATCAGGCTTTTCTACGGTTGTCATAACCCGTAGGGCTCGAATTGTCAGGGGATTGCCCAAACCCTGACAGTTCCAAGAGATTAGCTTCATTTGTGAACCGGTGGCTGTTTAGGGCCAGCCACCAGAGCCCGATCTGCAGTCTCAATTGCAAGGAAGACAGGTGCGTCAAGCAAATTAAGGTCAGAAGGTTCCT
This sequence comes from Eucalyptus shirleyi, assembly GCA_017140165.1. NCBI lineage: Eukaryota > Viridiplantae > Streptophyta > Magnoliopsida > Myrtales > Myrtaceae > Eucalyptus > Eucalyptus shirleyi. Next base: position 31,746,913 of record CM029450.1, read on the forward strand.
CAATGATAATACTCCTTGATTCATATGGATAGTATCTTCTCTGTTTTTTAGCTGTTCCAAGAGGGGGTTTCGAGCGAGTGTTAATAATTTTCCTGGATGTTTTGCTATCCATAGGTAAGGATTGAACACCCTTCAGCTTTTGGTCAGCAGCGACAAGGGCTGTACTGTGCATAACCAATGGTTCTGTAATTGATACTGAAGGGGCAGCAGACTTATTACGGTAATCTTCGAATTCCCTATGTGAGGTATCGTCTACTATCATAGATGGAGGAGGCATTAGTTGAGCTATTGTGACCCTTGTAGGGGGAGTTTCTGGAATAACTTCCTCTGACTCCTCAGTAGAGATTCGTGATTCATAAAAGAGTTTCCCGTAAGGACTATACAGTTTAACTTCAGCTCGGAGCCATGGTCCATAGGCCATCTTTTCTCTTCCCTCATGTTTATCTTCAGAGTAAGGAATATCTTTACAATACATTGCATAATGCCCAAGTCTGCCACAGGAAAAACAGAAATGAGACAGTCATTCGTACCGAAAATCCAGCCAGAAAGGTGTGCCTTGAATTCTGATAAGTTTTCCTGTGATGAGAGGTGCATTTACATTAAGTTTAACACAAACTCTGCCTATTTTGATTTGATAGCCGTCCTTTGAATCCATCTTCACCTCTTGAATCTCACCAAGGTGGTGGAGAGCTTTTCGAAGCATACATTCAGAAGACCATTCAAGAGGTAAGCCAATAACTTGAACCCAAAAATCACAGGTTGAGAAGTCATAACAGTGTAGAGGAGTCTTGGGAATCCATTGTTTAATATTAACCAAGTGGCCAGAGAAGAGCCAATGTCCACCATCAAGAACTCTCTGCATATCTTCATGGTTTTTAAACTTTATGATATAGAATCCTGTCTCACTTTGAGATATTTCTGCAGAATCAATACGCCAAGCTTTCCGAAGCGTAGTTTGAAGTGCTGGAAGATTAATAGATGGATCCGACAAAATTTTTGCAACTAAAGTTAAATGGCATGCCTCGACCGTATCAGTAGGAGGTGTATCATCCCAATCTTCAATAATTTTTTCAGTAGTGAGACGACTAAGACTACTACAGAGAGCCGCAAGACGTGAAGATGTGGCGAATTCATTTGAGTCCATCTTACTAATAATCTCATGGAATTAAAACGAGAGACGGCGACAGAGGCCACGACGAAACCATTTGATGAAGAAGAAACAACAATTCTATCCCATGCAAGACAATCGCCAAGGAGAGGAGGACATGCATGAACTAACCCGTGACAATCGGCATCCAAAATGGCCAAGACAGCATAATTGGGAGTCCAACGGAGACTAGAGATGAAGCCGATGCAGGAAAACAAGTAGAACACCGTTCAAGCCATTCCGTCCGGCACAATTAAGAAGACAGCAGGAAAACCAGATTTGGGGAGACTAAGTCGAGAGGAACTAGTGTAGTGTATGGGTTGAAAGTACTGTAAGGTACTGATGGGTTTGATGTAGAGGATTATGGATGAGTGTTTTGAAGAAAACTGCCATTAGAGGTAGAGAGAGCTCGACAAAACGAGAGAGAGAAAATTTTAGAAGAACTAAGTATATACGTAGTTTAGTCCATTACTGTCTTTGAATCAAGTAATACGGATAAGGCCATGCAAATTCAGGACTAGGCTTTCCTTCTCTTTTTCCTCCCTTGGATGGTCTGTATGGATAAATGGTAGGTGTATAAAATTAGGAGGGAACGACGACCATGACCTATTTATGTTGCATATTTTAATAGATCCACCCATTACAGGTCATTATTAAAATATTGGTCTTCATTGATCGGCCAACCATATTATTATTATCAAGATTTGCTAAGCCTCATACAATACGATCACATAACCATAAATGGGCAATATAACATCCTCATAAATTTTATAAAATTTATAATAGAGTATTTTTCACGGACCAAAATATTATGCAATCAATGTTAGCTTGCATTTTATAAAAATTTCTATCACATTATGATATAAAATTACCATCTTCTGGTTCGTTTTAGAATATGGATCTTTCAAACAAATGTTCTGGTATTTTGCAAATGTTTTAATAGTTTGGGTTATAAAAGAACCGGTCCTAGATAGAATGAATTCAAAATTCGACATTTTATGACCAGAAGAGAAAAAGTCTCTTGTGCAAGATTGAACAATATTGAAAGCACACCCAAGGAAGAAGCAATCGCCAATTGCCTCTTGACCAAGCAAAACATTGGGATTTTCATGTACTCCGCGTGACTATCTAAACCAATCATGGTCACCACAAGACCAATCAAGCCACTGAGATTTGCTCATAGCTAATCACAGTCTTAGCTGACTCTACAATATTATAAATCCCAAGTATCTAGGACAAAATTGGTACAATTAGGAAGCTTAAATCCAGTCAATGCATTCTTTGCTAGGAAATCCATGCAAATCACACGCAAATTATTTACCACTTTTATCATAATTATGTATCACACATGATATGCTCAAACACATCAATGGCATGTCTAGAATTAATTCAGAGTTCAAAAAACACAAAAAAGAAAAATATCAAGTAGATTACAAAATGTGTCGATGACAATAATTATCTTAAAAAAATGATGCCTACACAGGGTTATGCCATAATTATCTTAATGATCTAATAATCAAGTTAAAGCACGAAATGAACTTGTGATTGTAGGCACAATCCTCAGTGTACACATGACCATTCGGGCAAAAATTGATCTGGACAAGAATCAAGCTTCTTCTCTCAGGTACCTTGAGGAAATTCTGTGATTGGAAAGCAGTAAATGGCACATACATTGTCAGTCAGAGTGCACAGGATCTTTAAAGCCACTTCATGGAATTCCAGATATTTAACTACATCCTCTTACCACAAAATAGAATGCCAATCATCATCAGTAACATTCACAGAGACCTCCATACTAAATGGCTGTTTGAACGTACTATGATTATGAAATGCTTTAACAGCTAGTGACAAAATAAAAATTGTTTCTAACATCACACACAAATAGGAGAGTATCTTATCTTTACCAAAAAAAAAAAAATAAATAGGAGAGTATCTTATTGTGCTAGAATCAGTACCAAGGATGTCACATCCAGATTTGTACTTTACATGTAGAATATAAATGGTCTTAACATTATAGTTCAAGAGTTATTTTGCGATGAGTTCACCTCAAGAATGGGAACTATCTTGAACTGCAGTTTGAGTTAGGTTATAGTCAAATGAAGAGATTAACTGACAAGAACAAAAACAATGAACACCAAAATCAGAATAATCCAAGAACCAGGAATGAAGAGCAAGGATGTTATCTAACTTCATTTTGAAGACCTTCATATTTGTCCATGTCACAATTGACTCCCATCAAACAAGGCAATTTATACCCATAAGCATACTCAATCTTAGCACGAGCATCAGTCATACTGCCAAAGCAAGAAGTATTGCCACAGTGCACTAATTAATGTCATTCCATTGTTAATGGGCTATAATATTGAAGGTCACACAATGCAGCTCAATTGTTATATGCACAACTGAGAATCACTCAACACACAGAAAAGGTGCATCATAAAACTATACATGATGTACATGATGTTCAGAAAAGCAAGGAATCATAAGCTTACCAAGTTTTGCAAAGGCACCAAAGAATTCAACTGGAAGGATCAATGCACAGAAAAAAATTAGAAGCCTGAGTAACCTGTGGCCTGTGAGGCTTTGAAGCTGAAATCAAAATATTAGCATTCAGCATATATCTTTATTACTCAAAAAAAGAAAAAGAAAAAAGAGATTCCACGATGTTAAACAGCAAATGAATGGGAAAGGAGGGAAGGGGAAAACTTGGTGAACAGAAACGATATTCATGTTACAGGGTTCTTAGAACAGAGAAAAAAAACCAAATTCATTTTATCAATGCATAGACATTATTTCTACACAATCTTTTCTGTATTTAATGAGTTTCCAAAGATGTCTAATGATCTCAGAAGCATGAAAAGATTATGGTCTGATCAGTCTCTTGAAAAATTTGCAACTGAAGAGCTCAAATTGGAGAATTCCTCGACCAAGAACCATATATGTTTTGTAATTCATGATAGGGATCAAGGAAGAAGATAGTTCTCTCAACAAGTCTAACCAATGGATTATCAACTATTAAGATACTGCATTTCATCTTTTTCCTTAACCAAGGACATGACGTCCCATTTCTCAAATGGCAATCTAAGAATACCCAGTCTAGAGGAAAGCTATATTTGATAAACTGAAAATTGACCAAAACAATGGCTGGCCATTTGAAATTCTTAGCTTTCATTTACCAGGCAAATTCTACACCTATTCATGGCAACCATTACATGGCTGAAAATCGCTCTACTTAAGCAACTATACCTAGTGTCAATCCAGAAAAGCGTACCCACCATCTAGAAATGAGCACCTTATACTTGATAAAAGAAAACCTGTGAATGGGTTCTTATCCAACCAATGACACGCTAGTTCTATGCTTGCGATTTCATTAACCCTTTGTCATCACAAAACATTCCACTGGGCTGGCATTATTTACCTGGGATGTGCAGATAATCCCAGACCAAGGATACAACATGATATCTTTACTGTAGTAAATGATGTGCATAAGGACAAGTGTGTGTGTGCGCGTGCACGTTTGTGTGAGAGAGAGAGAGAGAGAGGGAGAGAGTTGTTTAGCAAGATCTGCAATCACCCAAAGCCCCAGCACAGTTCTTTATCTAGCTTGTTGAAAGAATTGATTGAAGAGTAGGAATAGAAAGAGGCTTCCTGAATTCCTCTCAATCAATATGGAAGGGAATGAGGCTAGGAAGACTCTCGTATTAGATTTCGAAAGTAGGAAGGTATCAACTTTTTGATTGATAAAGTAAACTTTGGTTCAAAAAGTAATTTAGCTCTATTATGCTCATAAAAGCCTCTTAAAAAATGTATTTAACTATAGGTCCATTGGAAAAAAAAAAAAACTATCATTTCCCTTAGGATAACTAATGTAAGTACGTGCTAACTCCAGTTTTATAACTTTCTTTTGAACAAACAATTCAGCTGGTTAAAATGGTCAATCGCCATTCATACCATTGTAGTTTCCTTGTCCATACAATCTCGCAGAAGAGAAAACCGCTTAATCCCTTTATCACTCCATAACATTTGAAACCCTTTATTCCCATAAAAAATAAAGAAACAAGAAAAAAGTTGGAAAAATTCATCAATTAGGCACACTTAAATGGGGGGAACATAAATGAAATTTCTATTGAATCAGCAAATGTTCCCAATGTTCTGCATTTCTACCTAGTTCATCACCTTGAAACCTATAACAGATTCCAATTGCAAAAAGTGTCAAAATATCATGTGAGAGATAATTTAGTAGACTAATTGACAAAGCATTTTGCGAAAGGAGGTACTATCTAAGCAAAAACAGTTTTGCCAATAGTAGAACATGTTTTGTTTAAGAAGTTTACATTTCATTCCTAAGATTATCAAATTTAAAAAATGTCTGTACTCCAGGAAATAGATTTTTCATGCAAGCAAATTATCTCTAAAGTGTACCATTTGATTCAGTTGATTGTAACTGGGCTCTATCTGCGGCATTGACCTTGGCAAAATTCTTGTATCAAATCTAAAATGGATGTGCGTTTTGGGTACCTATGGCTTGAAATTTTTTACTTTTAAAATGCCTTTGGGCCCTTATATATTTTTTACTTCTACATAATACCTAATGTCCATGGAGAGCAAATAACATGTTGTAAACACGTTGATATTTAGAGGCCTTTAATTCAGATGGGCAACTTCTCTTCAGAGAAATGTTGGCACCAGGGATCTGATTGAGAGAGGATTTGTGGATGATTTGTATACTAGTATTGGCTAGGATGGGTTTGAATCAGCTATGTCTTCCAAACATTGCATAGGAACCATGCTCACCATTATAACAACAGTCTCATACTCTCTGTCATGAAACCATGCAATAATTAGGGCCAGTTTTTGAGCTTCAGAAGCAGGAAATTGAGCAAGGCAGTCCTTTATCTGCAAGATGAGTCCTCTTGCTTGATGTCATATTCAGAAAGGCAACGAACTACTTCATGTTTCCCACACTACTTTTGACTAATAACCAGATTATTAAGAGCAGCATAACTATAAATTTCAATCTCATTTCATAAAGTCAAGAGTCTTCATGGTTTATTTCCTTTTCCCTAAATTTTTTTGTTAAGATGCATCCTTAGTACATCTCTTGCTTCTTCTCCCTGTACTTGAGTTGTTCTTCTTTATTAAAAAAAAAAAAATTGAATCAAAAAACAATGTCCTTAACTAGATTAGCTACTTCATGTACTGCATAAATCACAATGAAACAGATCCTGTTTCACTACGTTTTACTTTTTTTGTCAACAAAGTTTGAGTAAAATCTTGATGAGTTTTAAAAAAGCTTAGAAAACATGAAATTTTAGATCATAGCAGCATCTAACAGATGAAAAATCATTCTGGAAACAGAAGCCGTACAGCGCAACTTAGTAGGCACCTGCTCTCACATATGCAAGAAGAGACAATTACAACTAATAAACACAAAAAGAGGTTTCTTTATCAAGTATATTGCCCATAGCATGTCAGAAAGCAAAGCATAATTGACTCATAATTAAAATATCACATTTCCTTGCAGATTTCCATATTTAACCATGACAACACTAAAGGCATCAAAAATCTTGCTGCAGTGAGAAAACGTGAGAAACAAGGGGTAAAGGAAACAGGAAAGAAGAATCTAATGTTAGCTTAACTTATAGCACTTCCCATAACTGTACATCTTTTAGGGCATATGAAAAGAATATGGAAATGTCTAAGAAATCACAATGAATTCAAGGAAAAGGAAAGAAAGTGGAGAAATTTAGAATTAATATATACTTGACTTCTAGACACTCCCAGAAACTCCACTTAAGGACAGAAAAGATGGAAAATTAGTTCCACAAACCTCCATTTCTTTTCATGGTTATGTGTTGCAATATTTAAATAGTGACAACAAACAGAATCACTATGAAATCACATCCATCAGCAATCAACATAAGGAAGACCTCCAGTAAGTTTTAGTTGTCAATCATCATATGTCACAATTGCAAAGTGGAGCTAAGTAGATATGAAATCAGCAACAAAAGCAAGTTCAGAAATGCATGCCTTGGAGCTACTTGAATGCAACGCCAGTATTGAGCCACAGCCTCAAAATTTATCATTTGCACGGGCATAATATACTTCCTTTATACCTAAAAGGGGTACAAGAAATCTAATCATTCATGAATAAACCAATTCAGGAAAGTTTAATTTTATTTTAGTATAACCAACAAATGTACCAATGATCGATAATGGTGCTGCACACCTATGCATGGTTCACATGTCACATAAAGGGAGCATGCCGAAAACTTCTCTGCAACTTATGTAGCTAAAAATCCAGTCATCTGCCATTGTTCCTGAAGGACATCAAGAGCTTCCATCTCTTCATATCTTGTTGCCTATGAAAGAGCACGGAGAAAAAAAAAAAGCAAGCATATCAAATTTAGGAGCTGTCAGAAACATAGTTTCTTACAGTGTAGGTTAGCATAAATTTATGATATGCATTTCATGAGAAATGTTTTTCTCCTTCAGGTTAACTAATTGAGAGCATATATAAGATAGATTAGGGCATACACTACATGAACTCAACAAGTTTTGCTCGCTTGAAGTTGCTGAGAATCTCACATGGAAAAATGGCTTCTTCTTGGATTAGCCACCTCCACCTTTTCTAACAGATTTTCAAATATAGCCTGTAGCAAGGTGCCTTTCTTCTTTCAGTATGCTCCATGAGATATTTAAAGGGCCAAATATTTTTCGTATCGACTATTCATTACTGTCCACAAAATCATTTATAGTATTGTATTGTCACCATATAACTACAAAAAATTGCAGCTAGACTATTAGATAGGAGATGATCTGTACCGGAAACCTGGCTTACACTATTTGTGTACATGTGGCCATTGTATGAAGAAATATGCCCAAGGAGTTGGTTCCTAAATCTTAAAAGACAATGCAATGCTCTCAATGCATTTTTATACCAAGCAAGAATAAGAAAGTCAAGCTAGCATACAGCCCAAGAGAACAATGTTAGGAACTTCAGAAAAGCAGATAAAGACCATAATATGGCTCCGGACAGAGCACAATGGCAAATGAAAAACGCAACACATTGTGCATAATAAAGCATGAATATTGCTATTGTAGGCCATAGTCATATCTTATGAAAGAATAATGTGAACAAAACCCTTTACAACCTAATTATGCATGCAAAATTCCACTATTAATAGATTTGTTCAGATATATTATTATATGATCTATTAAAGAAATAATTAAGGGAGAAACATAAAATGATCAACAATAATCTACAAGTGGATAGTTCGAGGGTATCAATTCACAACACTAATAATGTACTGTCAACCAAATGTTATAGAAGGGGGGTGGAGAAGCAATGACGAGCATACATTTCATGGTTGATAAGTCCGGTTTCTTCCTGCCACAATAACGCTTCCATCCTCAACAATCACACAGCTGTTCAATCAAAGTATATTATAAATAAGTGAAGTATGCAGTAAAACCATTAACTAATTTAGACAAAAATACTAATTATCTTAATTAGACAATGAGTTCATATATTTGAAATGCACCTAATTACTGAAAATCAGTTTCTTATCCCACTAGAACTTCAAGGATGTCCAATGCAAGCTTTGTCTTATATAAGAAAAGCAAATAGGTCTTGTTACTGGTTAGGAGAAGAAAACATGAGGATAAGAGTTAGAAATTCTCTCATGCATGCACAAATGTATACAGACAATTCAAGAGGAAATCAGCATCAAGTTGCTACCAGTAGAAATATTCAGCATGTACTATAGCTACGGATGGAATGAATGCATGTCTCATACCTATGTGATCAAGATCTTGCTGGTCCAAAGCAATGGTTACTACCACATTCTCATCCTGTAATTCATATGCAAATCCCACCTAACTATTGAACTGACATGGCTCTAAAGCAAAAACAGCAACTAATTTGAGAAACTACGCGTTGCTCGTTCCAGTGTGTCCTATCATTGGTACCTCATAAGCTTATCTTCCATTTATTAGGTTTCACTCAAACATTCAAGAAGCTTCCAGAAGCTTTAGCTTCTAGGTCAATTTCCTCCATAAACGCTATGGCACATAAGCATAAAAAGAGAACGTTAAACTGTACCAAAGGCCTTAGGAATCAGAGTTGACAATCAACTTCTTGTGCTTTTATCTCTATTCTAGTGAATAACTTATGTAAACTCCGTGTTTCTTGTGATTTTTTTCTTTTTCATACCCACTGTCCACAGGGAGAAAGAAAATACCACCTACCGATTATATATGGGCACAACTGATGTTTATATTACTCTCATGCTCCAAGTAAATTTGGTTTTTAATTCTCCATAGATGCCAAAGTCAACAAGTGGTAAAAGGACTTGACTGTCCAGCAACCTCTCCTTTTGGCTTGCCATTTCACTGCATCTTCTTCATTCTTCAATGGTTTTGCCTCTTCAAGCGCCACATAAAACATAGAGACAGAGCCCTATCCTGGCCATCGAAGTTTCTCACAATTCAATAGTCCTGGAAAACCTTTCGCCTGCTGTACATCTTTATGAATTGTACATACTACATCCACATTTCCTAGACACCTCAAAAGCACCCCCAAACCCCAACCCCACTGTGGGTGGTTGTCTGCTGCAATGCCTGGTTTTGCATAAGGGAGTCCCAACCTATAGCACCAGGATTGGCTCAGTTTTCGCCTGAAAAGCAAACCAAACCAAACCACGTACAAGCTACTTCCCGTTGTTTCACTCTCCCTCGCTTGTTTTTCCATTGAACCTAGACTTCACATACTTCTTTGAATAAATCGCCACTTATCAAAAGAAAGAAAGAAAAGCTATACCTCCTATTGGGGATTGTCGCTGATTTTGCAGCGTGTCCCATCGATTGCTAGTGAATTCACTACCAAGCATCCACAGACCAAACTTACGAAGAAACACCTTATTCAACGTCTCTCGAACAAATCCACGGACGCATTCTTCAAGTTCCCGCGCAATTGCAGCATCGCACAAATCGAATTCAAAATCGAGCTGATCTAATAGCAATCTGCATGAAGCCCAGAACCTCAGGAGAGAATCATTCACCCCAAGCTGCTTCATCAGTTTCCATGGCTTCGGTCGGCGGTGGTAGTCCGTCGCCTCCGCTCGCCGGTCTCCGCCGCCATCGCCGTCGATTCGCTAGGGACTCTGTTTCAGGAAGACGTACTTCTTTTGTTCGTCACTTCCGTTGACAGGTGGCAATCTTGAATTCACCAGAGCTCGGCGGCGTCGGACGGAAGATGATGATCAGCCGCGATGCTGAAAGTGGCGTCGGTGGAGAAAACGAGGATTTAGCAAAACAAAGAAAAGAGACAAAGAGAAGAGAACGAGAAGAGCCCAAAAAATAAAATAAAAATGAGGGGAGCTTGCTTACCAACGAATTGCTTCCTAAGCAAGTTTCTCGATCATTCTCTGCTCCATCGGTCAAACTGGCAGTCAACAGTCTTGATTCGCTTGCTCTGAGTAGAATGGATCACGGCTTCTTTTCAGTACTGACGGATTATATTTCGCAATTCTCCTTTGATAATCTTGCAAGCGTTTCTGTCTATTTGTTTCGATGGAACCATCTTCGTACATAAATAAACTCTTGATCCCCGAATATGTTGATTTACGATCAATCTCGTAAAGTAAAGCTGGATCAATTAGCTGATTATCTTGAAGCATAACTTTTAGGTTGTCCTCTAGTTGCTCACATAATATTTGAAATCCCCACTTTTTCACGTATTTACCGGATACTGTGAGGCCAAATTTTACATGACTTCTGTCAATTTGACCGAAATCGACTACCCCCCACAACTTTGAGGGTGTGAGATAAAACAGGTGGATATGATCCAACTCCAACGGTTGAACATCAACGGAAAATTCTTCCCATATTTTACCATTAACATGGGCAGCAAATTTATATGAGTTTTCCCCCTTAGAATAATGCTTGTTGATAGCGACACATAAAACAAATCCAAAACACTTGTCATACAAGTCTTTTGAAGTCATGAAAGATATGGACTCCTTTTCAATAGGGTGAACCCACTCTGGCATCTCTTCTCGAAGAAGAAAAATAAAGGTGTCCTTAAACTGAAATAAAGATAAATCATTAGAAAGTACCCAAGTTTGTTATTAGTACCCACACCCAAATAGAAAAATTCAATTTGAATTTTGTAAGTAATCCTATAGAGTTCCACTTGGACTCAGAACTCTATAAATGAGTAGAGATCCATTGATCCTTGCTTGCATTAGTATACAACCCTCGTGTGATCGAAATCATTCCCCTAAAAGACGGTAGCCAACTCCATTACATGCATACACATGTGGAACCGCTTTATATTTGTTTGATTTTCTTAAGCCTCCAATCTTGCATTTTCTATTATTGCAATAGCCAACCACGCATTGAGTCCCGCGTATAGTCCACATTGATATGCATGTGTGCGTGTGCACGTGTATGCGTGAGAGAGAATCCAACCTTGTGATATGAATAAATATCAGCCATGGTCACCCCTTTGCGAACAAAATCATGAATTGAAGTTAAATCTCCATAATTTTGCAAAGGTTTGCAATTATCCGCCCGAAAAGCACACAAAAATGGTGGAAACTCAGGAATCTCCTGTAATTGATGGCAATTATGAACGAACAAACTGAACAAATGATGGCGTTTATTGATGGATGTAGGAAGGCTGGTAAGATTGTTCCCCAACAGAATTAATGTTGTCAAGAATGGAGAACATGAAACATTCTCAAGAAAGTCTACTTCAGACAAATTACATCCCCAAGGTTTAACCGATGTAAATTTGAAAGTTGGGTCATCATGCAAGGATTAGTTGAATCCTCGTACTTTGGAAACCCGATTAAATTTGTGCAAAAATCAAGAGCCAAGTCTTCAAGGTTTTGTAATGTGTAAATGCTAGACGGAAGGCTCATCAAGTTCTTGCAATGACTTAAGTACATACACTCCAAAGAGACAAGATTTTCTATTGATGCAGGAAGTCCTTTAATAGGGGTTCCTTCTAAAAAAAGCTTTTTTAGGGCTTCAAGTTTATGTGGAATATCGGGGAACCTTTCAAACTTTGTGCAATTTTTAAGATTGAGAACTTGAAGATTTTTTGACTGGACCTCATTTGGAAAAACACTAAGTTCAGAGCACCCCTCTAAATTCAGCACTTGTAACTTGTTGTGATATGCGATGGACTTGTGAGCTTCCACCAAGTCTTTGCAATTACGGAGATCCAATTCCTCGAGATTTGGAGTACACGAGAGGTCGGGCATGTGAACCAATGACTTGCAGTAACTGAAATTAATGTACTTCAAATTTTGGAAGTCCTGCAAAAACAATGGAAACAACTTTGGACAAACATTCTGAAAAGAACACAAAAGGGTTGCTTGTATGATGATGTCACTTCCTTACATATAAATCGTGGGATTCCCATTTGAGAATAGGTTGCCACTTAAGCATATCTGTTATTGATCTTTCAAAAAATTATTATATTTTAGGTTGTCAATTGTACATATTGAGCAATTTGTTCATTTAATATAGAGGTGATTTGCTGTAGAGTCCACAAATAGGCCTACGCTAGTTGTTGTGCATGGACTGGAGAGTAAAACTTGCGAAATGATGGTAATTCAATATTGAATGTCATACACATTGTCCCTAGTTTTATTATATTGATGATTAATGATATCATAATTTATTTGTAGGGGCTATAAAATTGGCTATACAACACATGGGGACGCATGGTTTCATAGGGAAAGGATGTGTCGTGATTACATATCCTTGACCGTTATATAATATACATTGGCCAGGTGGATATCTCATAATTACATATCCTAGGGCCACAAAACTCTTCATGTGGAAGGAAGCAAGGAGCGTCAGTAGATCAAACAACTTGAATCCTACTATTTAGGTTACTAAGTAATTTCTTTTTTTTGCACAGTCCGAATAAAATTTATTAATCTATAAATTAACGTTTCATTTTTTTCTTGTAAATTATATGTTGTATTGAGAATTGACTCATCACTTTCAAACTTGACCAGTAATTACAAATCTCTGATATATATAAATAAGCATGTATATATTTCAGCAAAGCTTGCATGAAGTGGTGTCGCATGGCACCCACATGACTAAGCTATACCCAGCAATTTGGTTTCCATCATCACTTTAGCAAATCAGAGATAACTTACCATTTTATATTTTAGACAAGAGTTGAATAATATATAGGTACACAACGTAATTTTTTTTTTTAAATTCTCCAATAATATAGAACTCTTGACTCTCTCTCTCTCTCTCTCTCTCTCTCTCTCTCTCTATCTCTCTCGCGCATTCTCCATTGGGTCTTCCCCTTTTCTTTTTAAATTACTCGTCACAGTTCCTCTAATTATATCACACATGTCTAGTCCTCCCCTTTTTTTAATAATCTAGAGTCACAGCGTAAAGACTCGATTACTTAAAAGCCGTATGAAGACCTTGCTAGCCCTTGAGCTGGTTAAGTCCATGCCATTTGACCTATGTAGGTTCATCACTTGTCGAGTTCTTTCATAAATTATTTCGGAACAATTCTTTCTTATGCCCAGACTATGAATGCAGTAAAGAGTTACACCAGTATAGATATAGAAAATAAAATATCCTTATATACCAAAGTGACCTGTTTAGAAACTGTTACATGAGAAATTGTTATCCCTTTTTTTCCCAAATCAAAAAAAAAATTGTAATATTCTATGGTTAATTCAATTTTGTCCTTTCACACCAAGCATTCATTTGGATGATATATTTATATCCATATTTTATATATCCAAAAACTTGTCAGGGAACATATGCAGCGAAAATGTCTATACGACTAAAGGCAACTTTGAGATTAAAACTACGTTTAGTATGATTTTTTCCCTTAAGAGAACATACTAGGAGGGGGCACCTCAAGTGTCTTTATCAACCCTAAAAAGAGTACATATATTTTACTTGACAATACTCATAATTAAATTTATCGCTCGTTTACACAATCTTAACAATTGTATTTGCGTGTATAGAAATAATTGTGCGCATATTGAACTTTGTTGGTTTAACTTCTACTCACTCTTTTAGCTTTTCTATATATATATACACTGTGACATCCAGTTTTTCGGGTTTTAATTGGACTGGATAAATAAGATCCCGTCTCATCGCTCGTCAATTTATTGACGAGTCCGAAATTTCAATAAAGAAATTATCGGAGGAAAAATCGAAGACCGGAAGGCATTAGAAAGGGAAATGGAAAGAGAAAAAGAAAATTTAGAATATTATTGTTCTTTTTCTTTTTATCTCTCTCCCCCTTTTCTCTCTTTCTTTTCTCTCTCTCCTCTCTCCTCCCCCCCCCTCGTGCGAAAACCCTCCCCAGCCGACCGCCCCTTGCTGTCTTCCACTTTGCTTTCTTTTATTTTATTCTTTTTCTTTTGACCGGTCAAAATCTCTCTCTCATCTCTCATCCCTCTCTCTCTCGCACTCTCTCTTCTTCCCCTTCTTTCTTCTCTCTTCTTCGTGGAACCCAGAAACGGAGGAAGGACAGCAGCTCACCGCACCGTCGCAGCTCGCCACCGCACCGCCGCCGTGCACGCCGCGCACGCCCCCGCGTCCGCCGCCGCCCCTTCGCACCTCGTCGTCTCCGCCGTGCGCCGTTCAGGCCGTTTGGCCTCTGCTCAGCCTTCGTTCCACCCCGTCCGGCCACCTCCGGCCGCCGTTTGAGCTCGCCGGACCTCCACCGGCCCTCCCCGGAGTTCCGCCCGCTCCCCCGAACCCTTCTCTGCCCCTAACCATCCCTATTTTCCTCTGTTTCGCAGCAAACCAGCAACCCACGAAATGGGTTTCCAGCTGGTTCGGGCTCGTTTTGGGCCGTTTCCCGGCCCCGGATCCGCGAGTCGCTTTGGGAAGAATCGTTCATCGCGGCGCCGCCGTCGGATTGATCCGATTTGTACGCGATTTGGTGAGTAATCTCACTAATCCAGATTAGTGGCTAATTATGCTTTAAGCTGGTTTAGATTTAATTAATTATAGTTAGGTTGTTAGATTAGATTTACTTAGCAATTATTAGCTAATTGTGATGCGAATTAGATAATTTGATTGTGTAATTAGCAAGTAGACGTGGTCTACTAATTATTGGAAGTGCCTCGGGATTTTTCCCGACCCTTAGTGGGCTCCAATTAGGCTTTTCAGGCCTAAGTGGATTTTTTTTGTATTTAAATATTAATTTTCGGAATTAAATTAAATAATGATTTATTTTCCGAAAATTCAAGGAGATGGTCTAGAACCGGAAAATTATGCTGATAATCGTGGCGAAGTCCATTTATTTAATCGGACTTTATGTTAAGCTAAATTGAATTTTTAATATTAATTAATTTTCGGAATTAAATTAAATAATTATTTATTTTCCGAAAAATCAACTGAGATGGCTTGGAACCGGAAAAATATGCTGATGAGCGTGGTGAAGCCCGTTTATTTAATTGGGCTTTATTTGAGCTAAATTGAATTTTTAATATTAATTAATTAATTTTCGAAATTAATAATTAATTATTTATTTTTCAGAAATTAAGATTTTGATGGCTGACGATCGAAATCTCGTGCTGATCGTCGTGGCGCGTTCGTTTATTTATTTGAGCTCTACGTTGTATGGAATTAATTAAATTGTGATATTTTAGGGATTTACCCTAAATTGATTGGAATTGATTGTGATTGAATTGTTGATTGGTAACGGCCAAGTATGTTATTCAGTATTTTAATGCTTTATTGAGTTGATTTAATTATTTGATTGAGAAATCGTTGGGCATTGGTCGTCGATATTGAAAGTGAATGGGTAACCACTGCAAAGAGGACACATGGCTCGGTGACTTGGAGTGTCACCTTGAGAATGCACGTGAGTTCAGTGGTTGAATATGTCACCTTGGCGAAAAGGTCGCTGAGAGAATGCACGCGTGGCTCGGAGACTCGGAATGTACTCCTGGAGAATGCACGTGGGCTCGGTGACGAGTTGGGCATCTAAAAGGGCACGTGGGCTCGGCGACTTGATGCATCGCTTTGGTGAAATGCACCGAGAGAATGCACGTGGGCCGGGCATCTAAAAGGGCACGTGGGCTCGGCGACTTGATGCATCGCTTTGGTGAAATGCACCGAGAGAATGCACGTGGGCCCGCATCTAAAAGGGCACGTGGGCTCGGCGACTTGATGCATCGCTTTGGTGAAATGCACACGAGAGAATGCACGTGGGCCGGGCATCTAAAAGGGCACGTGGGCTCGGTGACTTGATGCATCACTTTGGCGAAAAGGGTCGCGCGAGAGAATGCACGTGGGCCCAAGGTTCGAGGCACGTGGACTCGGAGACTTGGAAGGTCATCTGGAGAATACACGTGGCCTAGCTTTTAAATATCCCACAGTGGGGATTGATTTGTTTGGCATGTAATCGACTAGGTCGATGCTTGGATTTGATGTTGTGAATTGATTGCACGAATGGAAATGACCGTGAGTGGTCTTGTTGGAATATAATCGACGAGGTCGATTTGATCGATGCTTCGATCGGTGATATGATTGCTTGGGTGCCTATTATGAATTGTCTTGACTTGCGGGTGGGATGCGAGGCCAAGGTAAGTCCTCATCTGTGCGTGTTTAGGCAGCCTTTAGTATAGTAGTTTACTAATCGGGCTTAGTGGGGTAGAACTCGCCGAGACGTAGTCTCATCCCGGTTTGGGGAAAAACATTACGGGACCCGATAAGGAGCCGAGGAGGAGAAGTCGGGAAGGAGATCTTGGAGGTGAAACTTGAAGGGAAGGATTTTGAAAGAAGAAGATATTACCGAGATGGGCCTTGAGTATGGCATGGATGGATTGAGATCCTACCTTCTTTCGAGATCTCTTTTTGATGTGAATAGTTATGAAGTGGTTTGTGTTTTGTATAAAAGTTTGGTTATAAATTTCAATATGAAAAATATGGCCCCGCTTTTCTATCCTATTGTTTTATTGTGCAGGGATTTTAATTGCTTCCGCATGTGCTTAATAACCGAAAGGGTCGGCGATACTAGTCCTGGGATATCGCATTATAAAATCGACCAAGTGAGAAGGATGTGTGCGTGCCGAGGATCGGGCGTGACATCCGGTTTAAGTGGTATCGGAGCGAAGTTGAAGATTGGAGTGATAAGGAGCGTTGAGCATGGGATAGTTAGTAGGAAAGGCCTTTAAATTCATGCCGATGCATGTCTGTGTTAGTTGAGTGCTAAAATTGTTGGTTGTGTGTGGATCGCTCATCTTTTAATCCAGTGTGGATTTGGAAGGCGAGTTTCGGTGTAAAAACCGAACCATGAGCGAGCGGGAGGCCGAGAACTCCTAGTAAGAGGACAATGTCCTCTCGTGACTCGGGATAAAGCAGGACAAATGTCGGTACCCGAGATGGTTGTGGCGAGTGTTGGCTGCGCCGGCTCGAGTGTAAGAGTACCACCGGGTTGGTACTTGTGTAGCAACGTCGAATGATCCTAAGTTTGATAGGATCGTTTTGATGCAAGTGTTCCTTGGAATGGGATGAGCCGATAAGCTCGGGATCAAGCCGTTGTCGTTGTCGCTATCTCTACCGCCGTTAGTGTTGCAAGCGTCTTTGTTGCTACACTTGTTGAGATCCAGTGGGGATATGATGCGGGATCGAGCCATCACTTCCAAGTCAAGGTACGAGATCCGGTTCGAGCGAGAAATGGAAATCGGTCGGGAAAAGATCGAAGTCGAGAGCGGTTCCTAGCGGACCGATGGGACAACCGAGAAAGAGTGTGTCTTGTCACTTGGCGGGGGATAGAAGACTCACGATGAGTGCTTTGAAAGTATGGAAGGAATGCATGGATTAATCCGTGTTCGAGAATGATTAGAACATGCTTTGATGGTAGTGAGCACGGCCATCAAGTGAGGGACTATCGGTTGGGGTTTAAGAAGAACACCAACACATTACTACCGTTAGAACGTCGGCAAGATGGCAAAAGGAACGAGACGGAACCGACTATGCCTTATTCAATGAAAGAATATTTTGATGTGATTTTATCGAATAGTGCCGAGAGAATGTTGGGATTGCAAGTGTGGAATTTCGGTTGTTTGTTAAGGTCAGTAGGAAAAGAACCATTGACTAGAGTTATACTTGATTGGGCATTGGTGTATAACTTATTCGTCAAGTGTAGAAAGAATTGGTTCTTGAGCATTTAATGGTGATGAATTGTTATGGTAGAGTAACCCGACTTATTCCAAGCGCATGTAGAAGTATCGAGTTTTACTTGAGGGTTGAGAAGGGTCCTTGATTTCTTTGATCTCGTCACTTGAGGTAACCTGGTTGTCGAGACGAAAATTATCGAGATTAGTGGGCAATGATCTTAGATAAGGCAGTTAAAGAATTAAAAATTGAGAACTCCTCGGTAGTCCGGAATTTACGGAAGTGTTGCCAAAAGGACGGTCGACGTCGCGCCGAGAGAAAGAGATAAAATTTACGATCGAGCTAGCACTCGGAATATAACCATTCTCTAAAGTTTCTTACCGAGTTATTGTTGTCCGAATTGATAGAGCCAATGGTGCGATGTGAGGATTGATGAATGAGGAATTTGTGCATATCAATGCATCACTTTGGGAAACATCGTTGTGTTTGCGAGAAGAAGAAAGATAGTTTGTTGCGAGTGTGCATCGACTATCGTCAACTCAATTAGGTGAAGATCAAGGACAAGTGTTCTTTGCCAAAGATCGATGAATGGTGTGACTAGTTATAAAGAGTATCGATATTTTAAAGGTCGACTTGAGGTTAGGAAGTCATCGATTCGAACCATGGAGGAGGTTGTACGAAAGACAATTGTTCGTACTTGATATGATCTTTACGAGAGTATTGTAAGATCGATTGGCTGGCGAACGCTCCGGTTGTTGTCATAGATTTGACAAACGGAATGTTCAAAGAATATCTAGATCAATGGTGATCGTGTGGTGTAGCGACATTATAGGGTGTTCATTAAGTGTTGAGAATCATGAGATGCCCCTAAGAATGGTCGTGTGGTTTTGAGTAAAGGAATCTTCATGGATTCGACCAAGATAGAATCGGTTGTTAATGGGCCGAGACCGACATCAATGTCGGAGATCGAAGTTGTGGGGATTGGACAGTTACTTACGGAAGGTTTGTGAAAGAATTTTCAGCATCGGTATCATCATGGGCTTGACCTCTTGAGAAAGAAGAGAAATTCATTGGCATAGACAAGTACGAGGATAGTTTCCGAGCTTCGGTAAAATTAGGCTATCACACTTGTGCTAAACTTTTCATTTGGCTCTAGAAAAGCATGAAATCTCTAGTGATGTGTCTTGCCAACGACCTGGATATGTATTGATACAACATGAGAAGATTGTTGTATAACCGTCCCGCCGATTGAGACCCAACAAGTTGAACATGAAACGATGTCGTGAATCGAATTTTGGCGGAACTATAATGATGTTATCTCGGTATTATCTTGAGAGAATGAAAGAAGTAATTTATGTGTTGAGCCAAGAGTCTTCAAATGTGCATAGACTGGCTAAAGTATAGACTTTACTTAAAAAGGGTTCGAAATTTGGTTTTCAAATTTGAGGTAGGCTACCTTTTAAATTTTATAGCCGCCCCCAAAATTGAACCAAATGTTCAAGTTAGAATCGGCGCCTAGTTGACGATGACGAGAGATGTTCGGAAGATCTTATAAGAGAATACTAGCAAGAAAGAATCTAACTTTAAAACTTCGGAGGATGGAACGTTTGGGTTCCATGAGGAATTGAGTGCACACGACGGTGTAGCACTCGGGGAAAAGATTTTGTCAAAAGTTCGCTATAGTATTGCGGCTTTGTCCGGATGGTGCAAGTAAATCGGAATCGGCATGAGCTAGATTAGTAAGGCGATATGAAGATAAATACGGCTAAGCGAGGTTGAAAGCGTCGAAGTGTCGGTAAGTGGAATGCGAATCGGGAAAATTTTACCATCACTCGAAAGTCCCAAGTGGAAATGGAAATATATCACAATGGAACATTGTGATATGCTTGCTAAAGATTCGGGGATTACGATACCATTTGAGAATAGTGGTTGATCGATAGATGGAGTTGGTCTACTTTGGTACGGTATGAGTAGATCTTGTTTTGAGTGTGTGATCCAGTTTCGGCTTTGATTTCGATTAGATAAATTGGGCATTTCCTCGATGCGATTACGGTGTTTTTCTCTCGAGTTGGCCACTCATGAGATAACTAGACTAGGCTGGGTGAGTTACTAAGGACCTTAAGGCAAATAGACTTGAGAATTCGACCATGGATCGACTTCTCGACCGTGCTCATCTTTAGAGATCATTGCGGCACGATATAAAATCGATTTGAAATCGAGATATAGATCGGCTCGACGGCGAGATGAATGGCCGATCGTGGGTGACTCCACTAAATTGGAAAATTCTCATCGGCCGGTACTAATTTGATGTTTCTATCGTTTTGGTACCACTCGTGTCCGTATTTGAACCTTTGAGATTTTCACGATAATCGAGGGTCGCCAATGTGTTGAGTGGGTTCATTATGGTTCGAAGAAAATCGACCACGGGTCATTTGTCTTAAAAAGCTCGAACACTACCCGGTAGCCTAGGTCACACTAAAAGCGTGTCGGAGTGAAATTAACCGCAAATCTAAGTTCGATTTCGAAACCTGAAGCTCCTATCTTGTTACAAAGTGGGTATATCGAAGTGTGTGTGTCTCGGATAGTTCACCGACATGGAGTGTCGATGATGAATTATATCTCAAATTTAGATCGAGATTATAAGTTTGGCCGAGTTTTCAAATGGTTCTTTCTTAAGCGGTGTTATAGAAGAGGGTACGGAATTTCGGTGGTGAAAAGAAAATGAAGAAGATTTCGGGCCAAAATCGGTATAGTAGTCGGTGATTGCGGTTGCCAAGATCGGTGCGAGTTATATTAGATCTTGACCGAGAGGTTCCCGGTTTACGAGATCGGTCGGATAGTTTCTTTTTAATCGGTGCAAAGCGAGTGTACGGATTTCAATCGGTTGAGATGAAATCGAAATCGAAAAATCGCAAGTCCGAGTCGGCTCGGTGATAAGTATTTGCGGTTGTTAGATCGGTGTCGAGTAAAGGCTGCTCGAATTGTTAGAAATTTGGAATCATTGAGGTTCGAAGATTTATTAGGGAGTCGAGAAAAAGAGATCGGATGTGGATGACGAACGTCTTATGTGAGAAGCTCGGTTCGGTTGTTGGTTCGAAAGAGCAGATTTTGTGTACAAAGATGATCTCCTTGGTCAAAGTGGTTAGACAACACCACGAGACCAAATGATCGACGTGGAAAAGTGAGACTCGATGAGACGGCAATACCCCCACCTTTCGTTTATGGATTGATAAAGGTTTAAATTTCGAGGACGAAATTTTTATAAGAGGAAGAATTGTGACATCCAGTTTTTCGGGTTTTAATTGGACCGGATAAATAAGATCCCGTCTCATCGCTCGTCAATTTATTGACGAGTCCGAAATTTCAATAAAGAAATTATCGGAGGAAAAATCGAAAACCAAGGCATTAGAAAGGGAAATGGAAAGAGAAAAAGAAAATTTAGAATATTATTGTTCTTTTTCTTTTTATCTCTCTCCCCCTTTTCTCTCTTTCTTTTCTCTCTCTCCTCTCTCCTCCCCTCCCCCTCGTGCGAAAACCCTCCCCAGCCGACCGCCCCTTGCTGTCTTCCACTTTGCTTTCTTTTATTTTATTCTTTTTCTTTTGACCGGTCAAAATCTCTCTCTCATCTCTCATCCCTCTCTCTCTCGCACTCTCTCTTCTTCCCCTTCTTTCTTCTCTCTTCTTCGTGGAACCCGAAAACGGAGGAAGGACAGCGACTCACCGCCGTCGCGGCTCGCCACCGCACGCCGCCGTGCACGCCCCGCACGCCCCGCGTCCGCCGCCGCCCCTTCGCACCTCGTCGTCTCCCGCCGTGCGCCGTTCGGGCCGTTTGGCCTCTGCTCGGCCTTCGTTCCACCGTCCAGGCCACCTCCGGCCGCCGTTTGAGCTTCATGGGACCTCCACCGCCCTCCCGGAGTTCCGCCCGCTCCCCGAACCCTTCTCTGCGCCCCTAACCATCCCTATTTTCCTCTGTTTCGCAGCAAACCAGCAACCCACGAAATGGGTTTCCAGCTGGATTCGGGCTCGTTTTGGGCCGTTTCCGGCCCGGATCCGCGATCGCTTTGGGAAGAATCGTTCATCGCGGCGCCGCCGTCGGATTGATCCGATTTGTACGCGATTTGGTGAGTAATCTCACTAATCCAGATTAGTGGCTAATTATGCTTTAAGCTGGTTTAGATTTAATTAATTATGGTTAGGTTGTTAGATTAGATTTACTTAGCAATTATTAGCTAATTGTGATGCGAATTAGATAATTTGATTGTGTAATTAGCAAGTAGACGTGGTCTACTAATTATTGGAAGTGCCTCGGGATTTTTCCCGACCCTTAGTGGGCTCCAATTAGGCTTTTCAGGCCTAAGTGGATTTTTTTTGTATTTAAATATTAATTTTCGGAATTAAATTAAATAATGATTTATTTTCCGAAAATTCAAGGGAGATGGTCTAGAACCGGAAAATTATGCTGATAATCGTGGCGAAGTCCGTTTATTTAATCGGACTTTATGTTAAGCTAAATTGAATTTTTAATATTAATTAATTTTCGGAATTAAATTAAATAATTATTTATTTTCCGAAAAATCAACTGAGATGGCTTGGAACCGGAAAAATATGCTGATGAGCGTGGTGAAGCCCGTTTATTTAATTGGGCTTTATTTGAGCTAAATTGAATTTTTAATATTAATTAATTAATTTTCGAAATTAATAATTAATTATTTATTTTTCGGAAATTAAGATTTTGATGGCTGACGATCGAAATCTCGTGCTGATCGTCGTGGCGCAGTTCGTTTATTTATTTGAGCTCTACGTTGTATGGAATTAATTAAATTGTGATATTTTAGGGATTTACCCTAAATTGATTGGAATTGATTGTGATTGAATTGTTGATTGGTAACGGCCAAGTATGTTATTCAGTATTTTAATGCTTTATTGAGTTGATTTAATTATTTGATTGAGAAATCGTTGGGCATTGGTCGTCGATATTGAAAGTGAATGGGTAACCACTTTGCAAAGAGGACACATGGCTCGGTGACTTGGAGTGTCACCTTGAGAATGCACGTGAGTTCGGTGGTTGAATATGTCACCTTGGCGAAAAGGTCGCTGAGAGAATGCACGTGGCTCGGAGACTCGGAATGTACTCTGGAGAATGCACGTGGGCTCGGTGACGAGTTGGGCATCTAAAAGGGCACGTGGGCTCGGCGACTTGATGCATCGCTTTGGTGAAATGCACCGAGAGAATGCACGTGGGCCCGGGCATCTAAAAGGGCACGTGGGCTCGGCGACTTGATGCATCGCTTTGGTGAAATGCACGAGAGAATGCACGTGGGCCCGGGCATCTAAAAGGGCACGTGGGCTCGGCGACTTGATGCATCGCTTTGGTGAAATGCACACGAGAGAATGCACGTGGGCCGGGCATCTAAAAGGGCACGTGGGCTCGGTGACTTGATGCATCACTTTGGCGAAAAGGGTCGCTGAGAGAATGCACGTGGGCCCAAGGTTCGAGGCACGTGGACTCGGAGACTTGGAAGGTCATCCTGGAGAATACACGTGGCCTAGCTTTTAAATATCCCACGGTGGGGATTGATTTGTTTGGCATGTAATCGACTAGGTCGATGCTTGGATTTGATGTTGTGAATTGATTGCTGAATGGAAATGACCGTGAGTGGTCTTGTTGGAATATAATCGACTAGGTCGATTTGATCGATGCTTCAATCGGTGATATGATTGCTTGGGTGCCTATTATGAATTGTCTTGACTTGCGGGGTGGGATCGAGGCCAAGGTAAGTCCTCTGTCACCGTGCGTGTTTAGGCAGCCTTTAGTATAGTAGTTTACTAATCGGGCTTAGTGGGGTAGAACTCGGCGAGACGTAGTCTCATCCCGGTTTGGGGAAAAACATTACGGGACCCGATAAGGAGCGAGGAGGAGAAGTCTCGGGAAGGAGATCTTGGAGGTGAAACTTGAAGGGGAGGATTTTGAAAGAAGAAGATATTACCGAGATGGGCCTTGAGTATGGCATGGATGGATTGAGATCCTACCTTCTTTCGAGATCTCTTTTTGATGTGAATAGTTATGAAGTGGTTTGTGTTTTGTATAAAAGTTTGGTTATAAATTTCAATATGAAAAATATGGCCCTGCTTTTCTATCCTATTGTTTTATTGTCTGGGGATTTTAATTGCTTCCGCATGTGCTTAATAACTGAAAGGGTCGGCGATACTAGTCCTGGGATATCGCATTATAAAATCGACCAAGTGAGAAGGATGTGTGCGTGCCCGAGGATCGGGGCGTGACATACACACCACGTGAAAGAATTAGATAATATATAGGTACACAGCATAAAAAATTTCACACTTAAAATTGTGTAGACAATTATTAAAAAAATTAGAATTAATATAATTGAAAATCCCAAATCTATACATAGATTTTCTCTCAATTAATTTTCATTTCATAAAAATCCTCAACCGGTACCATTATGACACAGTTACCTCAAACTAATTTTCTTCTAACAAAAGAATCCTAAATTGGTACTCCTCACCCATAACTATCATCCATTACCAAACGAAAATTAGTTTGGGACAAACCTGTGCTGTATGTCATGCATGTAACAATCACAAAATTCAAGTGAAGTATCATGTCATGAGCATGCAAATGTGGGCCACATGACAAAATTATGACATGCATCATGCCTTGTGACAATCATAGAAGCACGGTGAAGTGCAACGTGGTGAGTGCAGATGCAAACCACATGACAAAACTATTCCACATGTCATGTGATGTGACAATCACAAAAGCAAAGTGAAGTGCCACCGTGACAAGCGTGAGAATGAAGACTACTAATTCTGGCTTCAATTGTATATCATAGATGAATGGGGTACGTAAACACTATCACAATGTAATTGTGTAAAAATTACAAGTTTTCTGTTAAATAAAAAAGTTTATATGTAAACAACCGACACCAATTTGCATTTTAAAGATCTTAACTAGGCACATTTGATCTGATTTTGAAATATATCTATGTCAATTGTAAGAGATATTATTTAAGGTAAAGATGATCTCCTACTTTAAAAGATTTCAATCTTTTGCTCTTTTATATTCCTTCCATCAATTATCCTCACTTACTTATTCTACAGATATTATAACATGGACGGGTATATGAAATTGATTATATTATTTTTTATCTCTCACATTTTTCAATATTAAAATTTGACTTTTAAATGATGCGATGACCTTTATAAATAAATTTCAAATCTTGAAATATCTTTCTATTTCCAAGTATTGTAGAAAGCTTCTTTGTATTGCATATTTTATTAACAGGTTTCCATTGAGATTTCTAATAAAGTTGTTTGCTTAATTTTTCAAATGCCAATTTTGCTGCACGTGAAATATTTGTAAAGCAAGAAGCTAGCGTCATTTTGAAAGAAATTAGAGAAGTGGTTTCTAAAACATAGGAACACCCCTTCCTTAAGTGTAGTAGTACATATAATAGATATACATATGCAAATGAAGTAGATAATAAAAAGGTCTATAGGTAAATCTCACCTTAAATCGTTTTACGACTCCTGTGATATTGCCTTCACTTATATTAAGTCCCACTAATTTCTTTGGACCGGAGGAAAATTCTGTAATTTGGTGAGCACATCCAGTCCACTCAACCCATCTAAGCTCATTAGGAAGACATATAGGACCTTGGAAAGAATCACGAACATTGTGCAAGATGAGCAATCTCAACCTTCTCATTTTCGTAAAAGCATAAGGACTAATACACATCTCTATTGGCTTAGATGGCTTGAACACTATGGCTTTGACAGCACAAGTTCCCTGTATATACAAGACTATTTAGGTTATTCATGATTAGTAACTAGAGCAAAAAAAAAAAAAAAAAAGATAAAAAGCAGAATTTTGATGGTGTTTGCTAGTCTTACCATGTTGCTTGATAGAACATCGACAACATCATCATACTGCCATAATCTACTGCGTCTCCCAGGATCATCACTTTCTTGGTTCACAATATCCATACCCATCATTTGAATCAAGTCATGCATTTGTATGTTCCTTGACTCAATTTTTATTAGAGACCTCTCCATGAGAATTTGTAATCCTATTATTGCCTTAAGATCGCAACTGTCAGGAACTTTCTTTACATACTCACTATTCCACCCCTTAAAGAGGCAGGCAATGTGGAGAAAGATCTCTTTCTCTTTTGGCTCTAGTCCATCGTAACTTATTTTGAGCACATCATTGATGCCTTTCTTAGGAGCTGTAGAAATATCATCTAGTGCACTTTCCCATTCATATTCTCTTCTACCACGTAAGAAGGAACCTAGCACCTCAAGTGCTAAAGGAAGGCCTTTAGCATGATTTAGAACTCTATCCACTAGACCTGTCTTGATCGTAAAGTTTTGGTGTGTCGGAAAAGCATGCTTACTAAATAGCTCTCGAGCATCATTGTCATTCAGCTCTCTAACTTTGTACACATGATCTTGATCTATTCCGAGATAAGTTAGCAAATGGTTATCTCTTGTAGTAACAATGATCCTACTCCCATTACGAAACCACTTACCTTCTCCAACTAAAGCATGTAGTTGGCACAAATCATTCACATCATCAAGGATGAGGAGAACTTTTTTGTGACAAAGTCTTTCTTGTATTAGAATAATACCTCTATCGACACTAGACACTACTAATCTTTCTTTTAGTGCTAATATCTCAAATAGTAATTTTTCTTGCAAAGTAACTAAATCCTTACAATCTTTTGAAACTTCTCGAACATTCGCCAAAAAACATGAATTCTCGAATTGATTGAAAATATCATTATAAACAGCTTTGGCCAAAGTCGTCTTTCCTATGCCTCCCTGTCCCCATAGTCCCACCATGAGAACATCATCATTGGACTCAAGGTTTAACATTGATTTCAATGTAACCACGTGGGAATCTATCCCAACTGGATGTATAGCAACATGCAAAAGTGTTTGGTTTAAGCGAATGGAGATTTCTGTCACAATTTTTTGTATAAGCTCTGCCTCATCTCTGCCAAAAAAAAAAAAAAAAAGAAGAAGAAGAAGAAAGAAAGAAGTTGTGGCATCGTTTTAGCAATTTGAATAAGCAAATAACAAGCAATTACTAGCCAACAATGACAAAAGCAGAGTGCATCACATTTTCACATAACCACAGCCAAAACAAAATGTGTTCCCACTAAGTCGAATTAAAACTCAAAAAAGAGCTCCCCACCAAGCAAAATAAGTTCAGGTTTCAACTTTAGTCATCCACTCGTGTTCTTTTGATATACACAACGATTTATTTATTTTTCTTGTCGAACTGTTAAATGTGATTTATTTATACGCTTAAACAAGGAAAGTTATTCTGGACTTTGAACGATGGTTGAGATTTTGATACAAAAACAATTAAAATACCCTAAAGCATGTTGTCATTTGCCTTACATTGCTTGTACATACTAACTATCCTATATCAAGTGTTGTGAATTTTATCATTCCTTCTAAATAAATGGGGTAAGTACAATAACATATAATATTTTGTCCATTGATTGATCAAGTTTTGGCATTTTGTATTACTCAAATAAGTCAGTAAAATTTTCAGGCGATGAAGTCCTATAGTCAATTTTTTTTACGGGAAAAAGCCATGTGTCTATTATGTGGTTAGCTACATGTGATGTTTCAAACTTAAAATGGCGTCAGTAATAAGTTTGTGACTCAATTGACCGAAACTGAAAATTTGTAGAACTCAAAACGAAACCTGAAGAACTCAAATAGCCCATAAACAAAACGTTTAGTACTTTTTATTATACTTCTAGGAGGGCGACAAGGATCCAAAAGAAAGAGCAATATATATATATATTTGTGATAGCGAATTTCAGTAAGTGTTCATTAGTATCGCAAGCTGTCGGTGGCGAAAAGATTAGTGGCTTTTCCTTTCCCATAACTTATTAGTACCTTACCAATGATTTTATAAAATCACCAATCTTTTTTATAATTAGTAAATAACTAATTTTTTATACTAGCTTGCCAAAATTCATTTGCATAACTCACATCTTCCAACTTACTAACTTTTATATGAAATTACCAACATAAATTAGAGTGACTTATCAATAATCGTTATATTAACTAATTATCTACGAGTTTTCGGTTATTAGCTCTCAATTGAGCACCTTTAAAAAAAAAATACTATCTTCTTTATTGAGCTACAAACTCTCATTCAAATTACTTTTACCAACTTCTCTACAATTAAGATACCAATTAACTTAGGGTTATCAATTCTTGTTTGAGTTATCAACTTTTCTTATCTTTCACCAAATTTTATTTTTCCTTCTTATCTAAGTCTTAGATTTACTAACTCTTACATGAAATTTGTAACTTTAACTTAAGCCACTTAAGAATTTCAGGAATGATTAGATGAAGCATCCATATATATACACACACACTTACACTCATATGTGTAGATTTTTTTTTTTTTTTATAAACAATATCTATACTTACATGCAATATAGCTTCTTATGCAAAATATGGACTCCACTCTACTTACCCATCTTTCAAAGGCCATCCGGACAAGTAACTAGCATCAGAAAGAGCTTTCTCCCATCTTTTCACTTCTTTTGAATCCTTCCCGTACTTGGACTCATGCTTAACCAAAGCATCTCTATAGCTCCCTCTTGGTGTTCTCAATTCTCCGGGTTCCACTTTGTAAAACAAAGGAAAGACCATGAGATCTCTTTCTTTCTTACAATCAATGATTTTCACCAACTCTTCCAAACACCACCATGAGGAAGCATAATCCTTGGAGAAAACGATTATCGCGATATGTGATTCATCGATTGCCTTCATAAGTGTCGGAACTATTTGCTCTCCTTTCCTGAGCTCCTCGCTATCAACATAAGTGTAGATTCCTTTCTGATCAAGAACTCTGTAGAGATGACCAAGGAAGTTATTCTGGACGTCCTCGCCTCTGAAACTCAAGAACACATGATATTTCATTTTGGATTTCAATGAAGAAGCCATTAGGTGATGGAGTTCAACAACCAACAACAAGCGTTAGCTTAAGATTTGGTAAAGTATTTTCAGGCAGTTCGGTTCCTATTCAATCTTCTTGTTCACTTATTCTTATACTAGAGGACGGAGGCACATGACTTTTTGAGGGCAAGTCAACGAAAAATAATATTCTCGTTAAAAAAACAAAAAATAATATTAGAAATTTGGAAAATGATGGTGCTTGAGATGGAGAAAGATATCTAATAGGTGTGAACGCATTGACTATTTTTCTCGAAGATTGCATATCACGGGTTATTCGGATTGGCTGAGTGACATGAGTTTGTTCGTTGGATATTGTATTTATTAATAAATCGTCAACAAATTTGGTAGGTCAACAAGCCAAATGGCCGACAAGGTACAGAATATTACAGATCGCTACCGCTCTAGTAGACTCAATTATTGCACAAATCGACAAACAACTTCAGAGTGGTAACTTTTGAGGATCACTCATAAAGAGACCTTGCTGGCTACCACGGAATCACATCCACGTCCTCCGAGTGGCTGTTTCTTCTTTGCTAGTAGCAATTAAACACGACCCCTCACAAGAGATATCATTGTACGAAAAATTAAATATCTCAGCAAAGATTAATATTAAATTTATTATTAAAATTAGAACCTTGGAAATGGTGCTTAAGTGTGGACCACTATATCTAATAGCTGTGAACCCATCAACTTATTTTCACCAGAGATCGGATACCACGGCATTATTCGGATCATCTTCTTTCACACGAGTTTGTTTGTTTTTATATTAAATTTATTATGAAATTGTTGATGCACTTGACCAATCAAAAAAAGTATTTTCAATTAAATGTATCAGATTCGAGCAAATGGCTTTCATCTATTTAGTCTTCGTTTTTTTTTGGAAAATGAAGTATTTCATGTCATTGGGTTAGCTTTTATCATATGCTCACTATTGAGAAAAAGATTATGGCTACCTTTAAATGGCAATCCCAACCTCCAAGTGGTCGTTTCTTCTTTGATTTCTTTTCTTCAAACTATCTATAATAATTTAACACATGAGTACTCAAAAGGCACATAATCTATACATACAACTACGTATATAATTGGTCTAGTCCTATTTCATTATTTTTATAACTTAGGGGCACAATAACAAAAGCCCAACTACCCCGGAAGCTTATAGAACACCTTGCAAGTCTCATGAGCAAATTAAAGTCTATATCACCGCGTATTGCTATACCTACCGTTACCCCGGTAGCTGCAACCCCCTTGTTTCCCCCGAAGATTTTCTTCCTTGGAGGAAGGGAATACCGGAACACGGGGTCTCTCACCCCTGGACGGTTCTCCCGCCTATTCCCTTGAGCGGTTTTAAGGCCTGCTTAGGTCTAATATGCCCCATATATGTGAGAATCGATGAATTGCAGAAAATATATAACTACATGGCAACATATATACAACATGACAAACTATACGTATTATCTAACATCCACCTCAAACACAAGATAGTTGTAGGGAAGTCAACTGAAGTTTGGATTATCCTATGAGAGAGGCCTAGATGAGGGATTTGCAGTCTTAAAAAAGGAAGCAAACAAGTTGTGTTCAAGCCTTGTGAAAATTTTAGGCTTTAGGCATATTAAAAATATATGATATAATAAAAAAAATTCTGTAAATCTCATTAATGTTGTATTTGTATGTGGTGTATAAATAGTTTATATTTGCTTTATCACATAACTCAAATCTTTTGGAGATTAAAATTCCAAATAATTGAAGTACCATGGACTCATATAGAAATTGGTACAGCTAAATTGTTAAGCATCCATAATGTCTTATGCTGAATTATGTGAATCAACACTGTTGACGATGCGTAGTTTTTACTACCATTTATATTTAAATTCTCCATTCTCAATCATATAAATGTAACGGGCAAGGGGATAAATCAGACTTGGATAGGGTGACACGTATCGATATTTCCTAAATGGATGTACTGTTTCAACCAATTTATAAAATTAATGAGCCAGCAATAGCTCATCCACAATTGCTTGTTTTTTCGTGAGAAAATGTAAGATGCTTTCGAAGCATCAACCACCTGCTGCGATTATTTGGTTTATTTCCGCATGCATTTCCCCGTTGTAATTATTCTGTCTTCAATCTTCTTCACTTCGAGTCCTAGGTGCTTTTCACGACCAAAAATCCAATCTTGGAGGCTGTTACTCGCGTCTAATAAGTAAGAAATTATGAAATAAAAAATATACATGATAAACTAAATGTAAATCAGAAAAGTTGAAGAGATTCTTATGAAGTCCACTGTTTTTAATAGTTCATATTCAATTTAGTTTATACACTAAGTTCACTCAATAATTTTTCTAGATAGATAACTGTGCCACTACTTCTTAACTATCCTTTTGACTATTCAACGGAAATATTACTACTTATCTAATCTCGATCTGCTAAATCTCCTCCATTGAAAGGATGGATATTGCATAAGACCACCTTATCTAATGTATACAATCCAATCATCCTTTGTACACTGGATTCATTAAATGAATTTGTGAAATGAGAGGTATCAACATAATGTTGCAAGTGGATAAGACTTTTAGCCATGTTCCTAATCCCTCAATTGTAGATGATCCTGTGGGCAAAGGATGAGTTCTAAATCTCGCGATTCATTTGTAGGTGTAAGAGGACTTTGCTTAGCAAAGTACCACAAAAGTTAAACTTTATGCGTGGAATAACTTCTCATTATAAATTCTCAACCTCAAATTTCATGTAGTCAAATCCAAGTCAAGTTAGAACATTTTGAGTTTACTATCTATCCCACTATGCACTAAACAAAGGTTTCTTCACCATGAGCCAAGGTGTCTTCCTTTTCTCTTAGCATCAAAAGAAAACAAGAGTGACGACTTTTAAGTCAAATCTATGAAATTTTTACCATGAGACAACGCATCTTCTTTTTCTCTTAGCACCAAAAGAAAACAAGAGTGATGACTTTTAAGTAAAGTCTATGAAATTTTTTCCTAAATGGACCATGAGACAAGGCATCTTCTTTTTCTCTTAGCATCAAAAGAAAACAAGAGTGACGACTTTTAAGTCAAGTCTATGAAATTTTTTCCAAAGTGGACCATGAGACAAGGCATCTTCTTTTTCTCTTAGCACCAAAAGAAAACAAGAGTGATGACTTTTAAGTCAAGCCTATGAAATTTCTTTTCCAAAGTGAATCATGAGACAAAGCATTTTGTTTTTCTCTTAGCACCAAAAGAAAACAAGGATGATGACTTTTAAGTAAAATCTATGAAATTTTTTCTGAAGTGGGCCATGAGACAAGGCATCTTTTTTTTTTCTCTTAGCATCAAAAGAAAACAAGAGTGACGGCCTTTAAGTCCAGTCTATGAATTTTTTTTCAAAGTAGACCATGAGACAAGGCATCTTCTTTTTCTCTTAACACCAAAAGGAAAAAAGAGTGCCGATTTTAAGTCAAGTTCTCTTAGCACCAAAAGAAAACAAGAGTGATGGCTTTTAAGTCAAGTCTATGAAATTTTTTCCAAAGTGGATCGTGAGACAAGGCATCTTCTTTTTCTCTTAATACCAAAACAAAACAAGAGTGACAGCTTTTAAGTCAAGTCTATAAAATTTTTCCAAAGTGGAGGAAAAAAGTTTCCAGCTTTATGACATGGGCTGCTTCTAACTTGTTTCTTCCTTATACATGGCGATACACCATCCACTGATTTTAATACACCATCATGTTCAACATGAAATTTCTCATTATTCACTATAAAATGCCCTAAACCAATTATTTGATAGTTAATTTCACAAAGGAAGAACTATAGCTTTAGTCTCTCCGATAGTAATGTATCAAACTCTCACCCGTCACCTTGCATTGAACTCCCTTAACATTGCCCGAATCTCCTTTCACAAGTTCCATACAATATTCATCCGGATAATTGAATTACTCGTGAGCAATACTTACCCTCTCTAGCTAAAAGAATTACTTGTGAACCTCAAGATAAAGTCATCTATAATGACCGGTTCCGGTTGATTGGTATTGTGAGTAAAACTTGTCCTCTCTTGCAAAAAGAATCACATGAGAACTTTGGGATAAGCTCCTCTAAAATCATCGTTCTCTCCCCCATCCCAAAACCATAAATGGAAGCCGTTGTATAAATTCTCTTGGCAAAAGAATTGCGTGCAAACCTCGGACCAAGTCCTCTACAATCACAGGTCTCTCCCCCTCCTAAAACCATATTTGGAAATCATTGTATGAATCAAGTCATCTTGAATTTTAATTATCATGAAGAAATGAGAACAAAAAAATGAGACTGCAAGTTTATAAAATATTTTACAAAATCAACCTATCGACAATTTATTTTTGGATCATAATACCTCTTTCTTAAGTTAGTGATGTAACTATGAGGCCACTTGTGTAAATCTTTTTTAACACTGACAATGTATGCTATAATTATCAAAAGAAAATTGTAAAAATGCATATTATTGTTGAATCCAAGTCAAGTTCGAACATTTTGAGCGTACAGTCGGTCCCATTGCCCACTTAACAAGGCTTCCTTCACATGAGACAGGGCATCTTCTTTTTCTTTTAGCACCAAGGAAAAAAAGAAGAAGAGTGAAAACCTTTAAGTCACCTATGAAATTTTTCCAAAGAAGAAGGAAAAAGTTCCAGCTTTACTAGTTAGTGGAACGATACTTTTAGATAGTCATAAAGATTGTGAACGACCAAAAGATGACTAGGCGACAATGCTTCCAGATTTGTTGCAGTGAAAAAATTAGGCTAACAATGGTAAGAAAAAGCATTAACGCCAAGCATGGAGGCCTTCGGTTACTTTTGCATTCTTTTGTAAGGGTGTAAAATTTTCTCAACGGGTACAAGTATTTCTCTCTTTGCAACTATTATTGAAGGCACCTCATTTTTTTACCAATGTTTGACCATGCAAACTATTCTCGGATAGCACTTGCTCCATTGGAAAATTTTTGGTTTCCAATGTGTCGAAGCCTTGAGTGTTGAAAAACAAAAATCGTTGAAATTACGATGATTGGTGTAACTAGGTTGTGCTCAGAAAGAACAATGACACCAATTTGCCCACATTGGATGGCCGGATCACACATATCACAACTTTTAACTACTGCCAACCAATCTTGAGGGTGTCGAGAAAATTGCGATTTTCCAAATTAACTCATGAATTCAAGTATATTTAGTCACAACTAATATTTTGAGAATTAGGTCAATCAGAATTTCAACAAGAAAGATGTTGTGACTTTCCACCATGACCATTCCGATCAATTTGCATAAATCCATAATCCCAGTACTTTTACAATTATCAAACTGAAGGGAAACGAGGGGTCAAAGTTCGGACAAAAGTTAAAATAAGTAATTTTTCTGAGTGGTCAAAGTTCGGACAGATATAAAAATAAAATAAGTGATTTTTCAAAAAAAAAAAAAAAGAGGCAAAATTTGATCCAGGTGGTGGCACTCCTAACGAGCAAATGCCGCATAGCGTTTGCAGCGCCAGGCCGAGGGCCCTGTACAATATCCCCATGATGGTGTGCAGTGGCCCAATCCCGAGGTCCCTTGCGCATCATTTTCCTCGCTTGCTTCCGATTTTTCCATTTAAATAGGGGGTCAAATGCTCATTTTAACCAACCAAAAAAAAAAAAAAGCCCATTTTAACAGGGTAAATTATATTAATAAAACTCCTTATGTATTTTGAAGATATATATACACACATGTGTGTGCACACAAACAAATTATTCTCTACATGAACAAGTTTATATACAGATAGTGTTAACACAATGATGTCTATGCTATTTAAGAATATTCTTAGTTTGCATATAGATAACAAGATATTGAGTGGAAAGTTGTTAGACTTGAAAGAACCTTTGGATTTTGGTGAACAAGCGAAGGACATTAAATCATCGAGATGCTTGGACGGACCAAATAAATGGATAACGACTTCAATAATATGAGTACATCAATATACTTGGAAGGACCTAAATATAGAAGATGAATAGATTGAGATTATGTGAAGTCACCAAGTTTGGACGTATTGCATTGTAAAGGAAGATTGCATTATCGATGGAGTAGACAGTACTCCAAGTACCTGGAAACAAAAAACCAGCTCTAAAGTGATTTAATTCAAATTCCAATTATTTTAGGCATCAAAATCCACAAAGAGATGTAGAGGAAAAATCTGATGGAGATTAATATTTTTGACTAAGTAGAGGGAGTGTCATTTAAAACTTTGTAGAGATAATTTGATTTGTTTTGAGCAAGATTTATTAATTAGCTCCATGTAAATTTTCTTAGTTAAGAAGAACCCTCCTAAAGGGCTAGAAAGCCAGATGAAGGCTATTGTGCCCTATGCTGGGGTAGGCACACACTAGGCCTTGGTTAGCAATAAGTGGGTATTGCAAAACCCCAACCTGTCTCCGGCTAAGGGGCCATTGGCCCCTATGAGTCTATGACCATGTATAAAGTTTTCATAAGCTTGTGACTCGAAATGGATTTTCAAAAATTGGGCCAAGAGATGGTTGTAGTGGAAAGTTATGAAATTTTCATTGTTAAAAATCTGCTTGACGTGATTCTTGGGGCTTCAAAAAATTTGACTTGATATATAAAATGAAATTAATCAATCAGGTCAAATTACTAAATTCTTGACACCTCATGATTGAATAACTGTCATTAAAAGTTGCAATATCTTGAAAACTGACTATTCAACTTCAACAAATTGGATATTTTTGGAAAACTGTTAACAAGTACAATCTAATTATATCCTTGGATTGAATTTTTAAGGAATTAATATTCTCAGTCAATTTTTGTCAAACCTTTTGCTAAAAAATTAGGTGTTTACAAGAATTTTGATTATAATGGAAAAATATTTGAAAACTAGGTTTTAAAAAAACAGATTCCATATCTCGATCATTTGCGACATAGATTGAATTGTATTTGCTTATGGGGACTCATCCATGTTATGTCGTGAAACTTATGCCATGAATCGGACATTTGAATATTGATTTATGTTAGTTCGTATCATCTATGCTACATGTAGGACCAACACATGTCATTTTGCATTTTTTAAGCCATGAATAATTCGGACACGTTCATACCATTCACGAAATTAGCTAGTTGCACGTCATACATCGAAAATGGTATTTCACCTGGAAAAGTGAATAGTATCGCAACAGCCTATTGCATAGACACCCAATCAGAATATAGGAAAAAGAAGAACGGTGACCACAGGCAACAGAATTTATATTGAAAGCGAATTTAAAAAAGAGAAAATCTTCTAGCCCAATCCACTGCTCCTCTAATTAAGAGATGCAATCCTCTATTTTGCACATTATCAAAAGGTCGCAAGGGTAGGAAGAAGGTTAATATAAAAGGAAGCACAAAGACCATTTAGTTCGGTAGTTTGATTAGATTCACTTTTGTTATTAAAACGGTATGCATTGGACTCATGCACACTATTACGATTGAATGCGATGCTGTTGTTTGAATCGTATGCAACATATTCATGCATGTTGCTCTGATTGGACTGAATTCATCTTTGTAATTGAGTTGTGTACGTTGGATTCATGATCGACATTCAAACATTTTCTTCGAATCTGCTTTTGTTCATTTAACACGGCATCACATTCAGGTCCCTATTTTCTCGCTGCTTTGATTCAGATTGATTCATGCTCTTTCCATACATTGGACTCATATGGAGCATTTTTCTTTTTCTGTTTCTGAAAGAACATGGATCACACACCATGATCAATCAAGCCCTTATTCGACTCCATGATGCGGCAATTTCACCTGAGATCGAGTAATAGAGTTTTTAATGTTTGAAGCCAAAAAAAAGAAAAAGAAAAGAAAACTATATATGTATTTACTTTAAGAAATCTCATGATATGAGGATTTAATGAAGGAATGTGCTATCGGAAGGTGATGTGGAATATGCTTACTCTTTCCTCCGTATAATTAAGTCGTCAAGTCTTAAACTTTTGGCTATCGCTTTATAGTCTAGTTAGCATTTTAGTTCGCAATCAACCTAAAAAAATGATTGGTGTCAACTCCTAAAATAGTTAAGAATTTGGATCAAAGTGGCTTACCTCGATCTAGTTTGGGTGGAATTTTCGGACTTTACTCTCAAAATTATAATTCTTTTGAAGAAACCACGAGGGACATGCTATAGTGATTAAGTCATATGTTTTATCAATATTTTGGTTTCATGTATATGGAATTGGAGGACATAAGACTAATTGAAGGATTTCAGATACTTTATGCTAAAGATCAATGACACGCCATGAGGCTACGATCCAAAGCTTGATGCTTACGTTAGTGCAAAACTATAGCTTTAGTATTTTATTCTTTCATAATTACACGGGTTCCACTAGAAAATATTGACTGGCAAATTGCTGTATCAATTTCGATTCAATCTTAAACACCTTCTTTCACGTTCAAGTCACGGTTGAGCGTGATTCAATCTTCGATCAGTTTAGAGGTGATTCCCAAGTTCAACCTTCAAAACCCCACGAAGAAGAAGCTGACCAAGGAGAAATCTGATTCCGCAATCAACGACAACAAAATCCCATGAAGAAGCTGACCAATACCCTAAACCAGCTTTAGATGTTGGGTATTTTGTCGGCATATTTTAGATGATAAATTGCGCGGGCATGTGAACCCCTCTTCTTTAACACTGTTCATGTTCAGTGGTAAAGCCATTTGACCCAAGGTGGCAATCAATATGAATTATGAAAGTATAGGTTACTTTTTGAGTCTAACTTAAAAAATATTTGTTGTCATGCTATTCTGATTTATAATTTTAAATTGTTTGACATCTTTTAAAATGCTGATTTATATTGTACCTTTTGAATTACGGTTGGATGCATAGCAAGGAGGATAGTATCATGTCCAACTGCAAATCCAAAAACTCATGATATGAATAAATTTCTCTCTAAAAGGTGACGTGGAATTTTGTAAATTCCATGTCAATGTTCAAGCTATATATTGAGAACTTAATTAGACCACATAATTTTTTTATTAATCTATCAAATCCAAAAACGTTTCTAATAAGGGGCCGTAGTACTTTTTGAAAATGCGGAGGTTTTCGAGTAACTTTAATAAAATTGTGGGGGTGTCCTAGTAATTTACCGTATAATCAATATCGCTAGAGGAAAAAATATCTTAATTCAGTTTTTTTTTTTTTTTATTTATGAGAACTTCGTAATAGCTCCTTAAACATTGGAATTTAAAGAAATAGTATTAAAATTTTTTTTTTTTTTTTGGGGGGGGGGGGGGAGCTTTATGGATTTATATGTAAACATATTTTTCCCTAATTGGGACATAATTGCAATTTCAAGAAGTTGGGGGGCTAGGAGTAAACTGGCCCATGCCGGGCATAAGGTTTCTGTCTTTTTCCCCCCTTTATTTTTGAATTAGTGAATAATGTTTTTGTTTTGACTTTATATATTCATCTTGTTATTACACAGCAATGCGATTCTCATATTTCTAGGGAAAAAGAAACTCTGTATCCTAGTTTTCCGCATCTAGAGGAACAACATAATCAAGGATGGGGCCATGCCCCTGCTTATAAGAACACTAGACATTTTCTATAACGTGGGACTAATCCATGAATTTACATCTTGATATTATATCTCTAGTTTTTCTGTGCAATAAAGCAAACCCAATGATTTCTACATGGTAATATATCTCTAATCTTTCTACACAATAAAGTCGTTATTTAAAGGACGTTGGTAATTTAGGTTGCTTGAAAATTCAAGGTGACATTATTTTAAGAATATGTTACATGACTTGACTCATTGGAGGCACACGTGCACTTAAAATATGTGCAGCACGCGGTCAATTGAGGCAATAAATTGCCCTAAATTGATAAATAGGGGTTAGTTTGGTTTCTAAACAAAATTGAAACCCCTAAAATTCTGCTGCAACTCAACTTGCAGGTCACGAGGCAAGGTCCTCAACGAAGGATAGCTTATGGGTGCGGTCGCTGTGGGATGGAAGGCGGAGGACGTATGGGTCAATGGAACGTCGAGGCTTTTTTGTTTTTTTTTGTTTTTTTTTTTTTTTGGCAATTGAGTCCTCATCAGCCGCCAATATTTTCCGTCCATGATTCTAATGGAGGCGCAGCAGCGACCTGCATTTGGAAAGTTGAAGTTTATTCCTCCTCTTCTAATTACCGTACTTACGATGTTGTTTCTTTCTATATTACCAGTAAGTTACTAGTAGTAACTAAGCGCCAACGCATGGAACAAAATTAAAGAATGAAATTATCAATAAATTCAAATAAAATTCGTAATTATATCATGATACAAATGTAAAATAAGTCCACACTCCAAAAGAAAAGGACACTTGCAAAACCAAATACATGTTTTATGCATATATATTACACTCACATACATACTTAGTCGTCGTCGAATTACCTTCCACATAAAGTTGTAGTAACGGTTACATCCTATTCAAATTAATTTCCCTTCTTTAAAAAAAAAAAAATCAATTGCGAGAGCAATGATATCAATTTAGTTTTGGTAAAGAGATTACTTAATTGACAAATTCTAGGTATTTCCTCTTTAACATAATCAACATAATGATGGTCATGCCCATCAAACTTTTACGTTACTGAGGATAAGAGTTTGCAAGGCCAAACATTCACAGAGGTATAGAGAGAGTATAAGGTTTGTGAACAAGATAAGTGTTTGCGAGTTTGTAGAATATGGAGATGGACGACTGCCATATATAGCAATTGATCCTTTGAAGATTCTTAATTTCTTTTGTTTGTCCGTTTAGCAAATTTTCAAAAATTCCATCTGAATTGTGTTTATTTTTACTTTCTTATTAGATTAATTAGATTGATGCGTTGCCTACTCAACATCATATGTGTTGCCTCCTTCTACCTACGTTTCCGAACTAGTAGTGGTTGGTCTAGTGATTGGGCTAGGTGGGGCCAATTTGGAGAAGGCGCCCTATCCAAGCACGTGGTTTGACTGTGTCGTGCTTGGCGCCGCAAAATGGTGGAATCTTATTTTGCATACATGATTAGATCCATAAAAATGGATTATAAACCCATTTCTTAACCCATAACCCATACGGGTGTTAAATGGATTATAGATAGGCTAATTATAATAAGTAAATGAGTCATAAATAGGTTTTAACTCAATATAAGTGTTAAATGGGTCATAAAAACTGAATATATTTTTATTACTCTTTTTTTGTCTCTTTCACCTTTCGATGTCGTGCTCACTCACTCACTCTCACCTTAGTTTGCTGGGCCTGGAAAATTAGTCATACTGAGGCCCGATTCCTCTCACTGTGTCGGGGGTATTAATCTACTTGAACATCTGGTCCTGTGGGATAATGAGGCCCGATTCCTCTCACGCAAGGAAGCTTTAAATTCTCTGTTTTATGTTATCAACAAGAAACCTGCAGCAGTGTCATCAAGTCTCTTCTATTGCATTGTAGGCTTTACAAACATTTCCAACTAATGAAAATTTTAGATAGTGAGTTACCAGAGAAGAAGAGAAAATTATCATGTTGATGCAGATGATGAGAGCATTAATATATATGACTTGCAAGTGCATTTTTCATTATGTCGAAAGAGGCAAAGAAATCACCTTGTTTTTTTTTTTTTCCAGTCGGGGTAAGTTGCTTCTTTTTTATCCCCTTACTCATCATTTTGATTTAGTGAGTTACCCAATGTTTGTGTAAATCTATAGCGTCGGTTTCAAAGGAACTTTCGATACTTAACTTCGATGACAATGAATTTTAAAAATTGCAGAGGAAGTTTTCCCCTTGTGGGGCAAATTATCTCAAGCATGTCGAAATCTTTCTCTTCAATTCTCGTTCTCTTAGCTCAAAACATTTGGTTGCCTTGGCTAAGTTCCTTCCGGAGGATGCAGTCATACTGGAGAAGACTGTTGGGAATAACTGATCCCCGAAAACCCGGATTCGACACTAAATCGAACCCCTAAAACAATGCGGAAGCGAAGCCCAAGAAAACGACACGTATCACCGATCGTAAAGCACACCACGGATTCGAGCGTACCTTGTTAGCCACAGATTAAACACCGACGCCAATGGAGGGAGAGAATTTGTCGATGTTCAATTCGATGAAGCCTTGAAAGGGAAGAAGCGTCACTGTTCTTCCTTTTTCCTTTTTGAGAGAGAGAATACGCGGGAGAGGGAAGACGTACGTGAGAATGAATTTCAATCAACATCTTCTCTCTCTCTCTCTCTCCCTTTTATACCTCTCCCTTCCCATGGGCCATATTCCCATGGGCCGGG
The DNA here is from genome assembly GCA_017140165.1 of Eucalyptus shirleyi. NCBI lineage: Eukaryota > Viridiplantae > Streptophyta > Magnoliopsida > Myrtales > Myrtaceae > Eucalyptus > Eucalyptus shirleyi. Next base: position 31,788,477 of record CM029450.1, read on the forward strand.
CCTTCTGGGCCCAGCTTGGGCGGACAGGGCCTTAAGCCCTTTAATTAATTAAATAAAGCTTTCATCTCCCACTCGCACAAGGTGGGCCGAACAGTATTCTCTTTACCTCTCTTCAACTTTCATACCGGTGAATAATCCGTGCGACCAGCATACTTTGAGAGCTCGTTGCTATACATCTGTTAGGAATATATAGCAGCTCATAATTGGGCGTCACACTCTGAGTAGATTTAGTATGCAGTACCCTAGATCGATCGATCACATTTATATCTCTCTTGATCTCTTTTAAACAATGATATATATATTGCATTCACAATTATAATTATCACAAAGACAGTTATAATTGGTCGACCAGTGAATACAAAACCACAATGTGATTCTCCAAAATCGATCTTCCTCTTTCCTTCAAACTCTCAATTTCAGTCCAGCTTGCTTTTCTAGAAATGCCCCATTAGATCGAATCATCTCATGACCATTGGCAACACCCTAAGATAGCAAACACTAAATAGAAACCTTGAGAATAAGTAAGAGTCCTGAGGGGACTAAAAAATTGAGGAACTCTTTTCCTCAAGAGTCTCACACGTCATAAAAGTTGAGATCAAACTTTTTGCCACTCTTATTGGTCGTTTCATGCATACGTAGTATGAAATACGTATTACGGTATTAACTCCTTTCCCATGGAGCGTATGTCTACACTTTTCAATACCGTACAGATGATAGTTCAGACATACCCAATGTCTAACTTGAGTTCACGTATCTACTCAATCACAAAATTCATCAGAACTCACATCTGGCATCTTAGACAGATAAAGTAAAATATGTGGGGTATTTTACTTTCGGACATCTTCAGTATTATGTCCTCATCTTAACACCCAGTTAAGGCGACATACGTGTTTTAAGCTTGAGCTCTCGATTATCACCTAGATAATAAGCTTAAAAACAATCTCATCTCTATTTATCACACAGTAAATAGAGGCGATTACCCGTGTGAGTGGGCTAATCTTATATCTGTCCGACATACTTCTCAACTTAAAAATAATACACTGAGCATTAAGATGCATAAAGATCATACAAAGATTCATAAGCATTAATGATGAAAACACAAATTCATCAAATTGTGAACACTTAGGGAAAATACAATATTTAGTACATCAGCCTCTACGCAATCCTAGAGATTTCATATGACCACAAAACACATCTCTAGGTATTGGCTTTGTCATAGGATCTGCTACCATTCCATGCGTAGTATGTACTCTAAGTTCACACCTTTTCGTGCAACTATATCCTTGACAGGATTATACTTGGTATCTATATGTTTGGTCTTGCCATGATATTTTGGATCTTTGGTGTACACTTTTGCTGCTTGGCTACCACAGTTAACCAATAATAAATCTGCAGCACTTCTACTAACACTTAAATGATCCAAAAAATCTCTTAAGCCAAACACTCTCTTACACTGCTGCTGATAATGCCACGAACTCAACTTATATCGTGGACAAGGCTATACACTTCTGTTTCTTACTGCTCCAACAAATGGTGCTATTATTCGGTAAGAAAACAAACCCAGAGGTAGATTTCCTTTCATTTAAATCTCCTCTCCAATCAGTATCACAATAGCCTTTGAGTTGCAGATCCTTTCCTTAATAACTCAACGTATAATCAGCAGTCCCCTTTAGATACCTCAGTATTCTCTTAACGGCTTTCCAATGTGCTTGACCTGGATCGGATTGGTAACTACTCACCATTCCAACTGCAAAGCATATGTCAGGTCTTGTATACATCATAGCGTACATCAAGCTCCCAACAGCACTAGCATAAGGAACATTTTTCATTTGTTCCTTCTCTTGTGGAGTCCCTGGACACAGTCTATGGCTCAATCCTTCACCTTTTGCAATAGGAGTGTCTATGGGTTTACAGTCTTGCATACGAAATCGTTCAAGAACCTTATTTATGTAGGTTTCTTGCGAAAGAGACAACGATCTCTTCGAACGATCCCTCGAAATCTTAACTCCAAGAATGTATGCAGCCTCACCCATATCCTTCATCTCAAAGTTAGAAGACAACCATCTCTTGACGGTACTAACCAACTCCATATTGCTTCCGGCAATCAGTATATCATCAACATATAATGATATGATCACAAATTGATCCTTGGATCTTTTGATATATACACAATGATCCTCATCAATCATTGTAAAATCATATGCCACTATGGCATTATGAAAACGTATATACCATTGTCTTGATGACTGCTTAAGACCATATATCGACCTTAAAAGTCGACATACCTTTTCTTCTTGGCCTTTCACTATGAAACCATCAGGTTGTTCCATATATATTTCTTCCTCTAATTCTCCATTGAGGAAAGCAGTCTTTACATCCATTTGATGTAACTCAAGATCCAGACTAGCTACTATTGCCAGAATAATGCGAATCGAGGTAAATCTCACCACAGGAGAAAACGTATCTTCATAATCAATTCCTTCCTGTTGATTATACCCCTTCGCCACAAGGCGAGCCTTATGCCTTTCTATCGAGCCATCAGCCTTTCGCTTTATTTTGAGAACCCATTTGTTCCCAATAGCTCTGCGTCCTTTTGGAAGATCAACCAGTTCACAGACTTGGTTTGACTTCATTGACTCTATCTCCTCTTTCATTGCATGAATCCATTTTTCCTTATTAGGGCAGTTCAGAGCCTCATTAATATTTCTTGGCTCATCCTCATCTTGTGGAGCAACCATAAAAGTTTCCCTTTCAATGTCAAAACATCGACGGGGAATACTTTGGCAACTTGTTCACCGTATGGGAGATTGTACACTTAGCACATCATTCCCCATCATGCTCCCACTTGGATTAGGTAATGATGATGTCGTCACATCAAGTGGTTGCAATTGAGAATGTGTTGAATTCAATTCATCACATCTTATATTACTCCCACTTGGATGAACTCCATTAATATCATAATCTTAATCCAAGGTTTCAAATAGGAAGTAATCTTCCCCTATTTCGCCCTTCTTAGGAAATTCATCCACTAAGAATGTGACATCCTGTGATTCAAATTCAGTTATTCTCCCACTTTCCTGCTCACTTACGAACACATACCCTTTTGAGTGTTCGGAGTATCTCATTAAAATACTCTACTTTTATATGGGACTCAATTTCCCAAACTTGTGAGAGGACATATGAGTATAGACAGCATAACCCCATGGCTTAAGTAAACTTAAGTTCGGTTTTCTACATATCCATAACTCATATGGAGTGAGACTAACTGATTTGGAAGGCACCCGGTTAAGTATTTAGGCAACAGTTAACAACACATCACTCCATAAAAGTGATATGTAAGTTAGCATACGCCATCATGGACCTAACCATTTCTAGTAGGGTTCTGTTTCTTCTCTCTGCAACACCATTTTGTTGAGGAGTATGTGGAATAGACAACTGTCTTTCTATTCCTTTTTCATCACATAATTTTCTGAACTCATCAGATAAATATTCTCGACCTCGATCGGATCTCAATGCTTTTATTTTCTTGTCTAATTGATTTTCAACCAAGTTCATAAACCTTTTGAAAACAACTTATGCTTCAGATTTATGAGAAATCAAATAGACACCTCCGAATCGAGTATAATCATCTATTAAGAGTGATGAAATAAACAGCCCATTGCCTTCCTTTCACATTCATTGAACCACAGACGTCCAAATGGATTAAATGCCGAGGAAATTCAACTCTTTTACCTTTTCCAAATGGTCTCCTAGTCATTTTCCCTTCTAGGCAATGCTTACATATGGGCAAATCGACTTTTTCAATGTTGCCCAACAAGCCCTCTTTGGCTAGTCTTTTCATATGTTGTTGGCCCATATGACCAAGTCTAGCATGCCACTATATTCACATCATTATCATATAAAATAGAAGACGTGAAACAAGGGAATAACGTATTGACATCATCACAGTCAACATTTAGTACAATAAAACCATTTAGAAAGTGACCACAACCATAGTAGTTTGTACCTAAATACAAATCTACACCTTTATTATGGAAGTTCATTCTAAAACCAAGCTTAACCAACATCAAAACAGACATTTAAATTTCGACGAATCTCCGGAGCATATAGAACATCGTGTAGGAATAAGGTGTGTCCACCACGCATATTCAATTAGCCGGTGCCAATTCCTTTAACTTCATCTCTGGAGTTATTTCCTACATAGATACACTTAATTCCAGTTGGTACTCGTCAAAATTCCACGAAGGATTTTATATCCTTCGCTGCATAGTCTGTCGCTCATGAATCTACATTCCACAAAGGATTGGATTCAGCCTATAATGCAGAACTTGACACATAAGCAAAGTTCTCAAATGTACAAGAGGTGTATAGCTTCTTTGGCTCACGACAGTCGCGAGCATAGTGACCTCTCTTGTCACAATTGTAACATCACACCCTTGACATTTTCTTCACTTGAGGACGCTTTCCTCTCTCTTGTTGGTTAATTCTTGATTTCTTACAATAAGGACTTGATCCTTTGCATTCCCACATATTGAACGAATCAATACATTTGCGCTTAGAGCACAAAGCCCTTTTTCTGAGCTAGAACCAGCATAGAAAATATCTATTTACAGCTCAAATGCCGTTAGGCGGTCCTCAACTAGCTCAAGGTGGCGCACAACATTTATAAAATCTTCCATAATATGGTCAAGAGCTTCTAGTGCTTCTTGCTTTTCCAGCACATATTGAATCTCCATATTTAATATTTCACAATAGTTGCCGTTCATATCAGCAATCACGTTCTTAGTTGCTGAAACCGTCAGTCTGAACACATCAGACATACATGCACGAATAATTAATGCCTATCATTTATGCATCCCTATTTACATAGACCCATCATATTAATGAATAATTTTAAGTAAGGCTTCAGAATCAAAAGGTCACTACGTTTCCAATCATCCTCCAAAAATCCTAACTTAAAACTATCATTAATATGATTGTCATATGCAAAATCAATTTTATGAAGTTACAAAAACTTCTATAACTACCCACAGCTAACTACCCACAGCAACCAGCAATTAACAGAAAGCAACAAATAATTGAATTCCAATAAAACAATAATGCTTTCAATCAATACAAATAGGTAGTAATCATTACATAATATGTTCACAAATCACACTTAACATATATCGATCAATACAACTAACACCAAGTCAACACACGAACGGGAAAGATCCTATTTTCTTCAATTTCTTGATCTTTTCTTTTGAAACAATACAGTAATATTCATTTGCAAAATCCATCACAATTTTCTTATAGGAAGCAGCTCCGTTGACATCCCATATGCGATTCAACACATCTTGCCATTCGGTGGAAGAGTGCATATGAAAAATCGCACCATCTCTCGATCGTGACATTGGACGACCATTCCATATGACCTGTTGAATTTTCGCGTTGACTTCAAGGACGTGATCAATTAAGTCACCGCTCTCCCATCGATGATCGATCGGCTCGGCTATCGGCTTAGACAGCCCTTTCCTTTTGTTCATCGAATCGCTACGAATAGGTGTGCGCACCCTCAGGGGAGGCATTGTTCCTGCAACAAATGCAGAACAAATAAGGGATTACATATAATCCACATAGACTTAATTGAAAAAGAAACACATTCCTTTTTTTTTTTTTTTTGGGTCAACGGTCAAAGTTAACTGTCAAAGTCAACGGTCAACGGTCGTCGGTCAACGGTCAACGGAGGTCAACGGTCAAGGTTGCCGGTCGCCGGACCGGTCGGACCGGACAGGCCGGTCGGACCGCTCGGGCCGGTCGGACCGGGTCGAACGGATCGACCGCACGTGCCGTGCGCGTGCGCAGGATGACGTCACGCAGACGTCATCCGGCACGTGCCGAGGGCGTGCCTGTCCGCGGTCGGGTCGGGTCGGATTCCGGGTCGGGTCGTCGGGTCGGTGAACCGACGTCATTGCTGACGTCATCGATGTCGTCACCCCAGCCGGTTATTTACCGTTGGGTGACGTCATGATGACGTCGCACGCTGCCGGTCCCGCGGACCGGCGCGTGCCGGTCGCCGGCCGGCGCGCGCGCGCGCGATTCGCCGACCGGCGCGTGTGCCGCACGCGCCGGCGATCGAGCGCCTCCGGGCGCGTCGCGCCCACGCGCAGCGCCTTCCGGCCGCGCGTGTGGGCGCGTGCGGCGGCTCCCGGCGGCGTTCGACACTTCGCCGGACTCGTCTTGACGTCGCGCTTCTTCCTGTGCAATCAGACTTTGATTTCGACTTACGAAAAGTAGGAAAAAAGGCCGAAGAAGTCTCGGGTGTCGGGATTGCTCGCCCGATCCGTACGGCCGAAGGTATTTTTTGCGAAAATCAATCAAAAACACATCAAATTGATCGGGAAAACGTGAACTAGGGCTCTGATACCAATGTTGGGAATAACTGATCCCCGAAAACCCGGATTCGACACTAAATCGAACCCCTAAAACAATGCGGAAGCGAAGCCCAAGAAAACGACACGTATCACCGATCGTAAAGCACACCACGGATTCGAGCGTACCTTGTTAGCCACAGATTAAACACCGACGCCAATGGAGGGAGAGAATTTGTCGATGTTCAATTCGATGAAGCCTTGAAAGGGAAGAAGCGTCACTGTTCTTCCTTTTTCCTTTTTGAGAGAGAGAATACGCGGGAGAGGGAAGACGTACGTGAGAATGAATTTCAATCAACATCTTCTCTCTCTCTCTCTCTCCCTTTTATACCTCTCCCTTCCCATGGGCCATATTCCCATGGGCCGGGCCTTCTGGGCCCAGCTTGGGCGGACAGGGCCTTAAGCCCTTTAATTAATTAAATAAAGCTTTCAAAGACCATTGTCAATACTGGACTGTGGAAATGTCATCCAAAAGTATAAGTGAAGCCGGTTGATCTATGGAATATGCTTGAAGTGACTGAACTATTACCAAGCCACAAGAGCTTCAAAAAATGCTAAATTTAGGAAAAAAAAACAATACAAGTGTCATAAGTTTCGTATGGCATTCATTTGAATGCTATAATTCTTTTTTTATTACTTGATTGTCATATGACTTTTCAATCGATCACTTGCTTTTTTTTATGCTATAATTTTTACAAAAACGTTTACCAAAAGTGTTATGCTATGGTAGCTTTCGGATAATTGACTAAACATCTTTAATAAATTTTAACACTCAAATAATTGATTAAAAGTTATGATATTCAAATGATCGTTTTTTAGAAATCATGACACTCATGTAGTAAAAAAAAAAAGTTATAGCATTTAAATAAGCGCCATATGAAAATTATGACATTCGTGGTATTTTTATTCCGCTAAACTTATAGTCAATTATCCTTTCAAGGAATGCTTTTTTGAAAGCAAACACAAATGAGTTCCGAAAGATCTCATAAGATAGACATGTTGTCTTGACAATAAAATGGGTTACTTTGGACTTGAATTAACTTGACTAGAAAAAGGTTTTTCGTAATCCCCATACTATCTATTTAACCGACCCAGCAGTTGTTTCATTAAGTTGACCACATTTAGTTGGGGAGCTCTCCAGCATACGAACATTGGACTTGAATTAACTTGACTAGAAAAAGGTTTTTCGTAATCCCCATACTATCTATTTAACCGACCCAGCAGTTGTTTCATTAAGTTGACCACATTTAGTTGGGGAGCTCTCCAGCATACGAACATTGCAAGTTAATACATATTGATAAGTGAACTCCAATTAGAGCAGTTTATATCTTTATAAAAGCTCGTAACTTCTAACATGACCATTATATTCGGAAATAAACGCTGTTAAAACAGTCATAAACCATGGGGTGTTTCCGAGGACAGAGGAAACATCGGGACACATGTGAAGTGCCTCTGCAATGCATTGTTCCGCCGGCATGTTTGCTGTTCAGTCGGCGACAGCAACGCACAAAGACGCGGGAGAATTCGGTGCTGGAACGTGCGTTATCCACAAAGTGAACGGACCCGCAGTCCACAACACTCTGGTTTGCCCTCGACTCTCCTCCATTAGCATCTGCTGCATGTTGCGTGGTGGCAGTAGCAATGGAAATGGGCCAAGGCCAGGAAGTGAAGACCCGAAATGATCCCCAAGCCGAAATTCAGGCTCTATACTCGCTTTGTCTCTTTTTTACTGCGAGCCAACACGACATATGAGAAGAAGATTTGTCAGCATATTTCCCACAGAATGGGGTAACTAAAACCCCGTCTGGATACCGAAAATAAGCAATCAAAAGAATCAAATTCTCAAACTCATCCAGAGACTCTGAAATCCATGCACTACACACGATTGCATCCAGATTATGCATCAATTAGATTTTGAACTCATATGTATATGCTTTGACGATGACATATGTAATAAATTTAGTGATCTTAATTTTATATAAAGAATTTCGAATACTTAGTCTTGAATGGAAATCACGTACCTGCCGATCAATGCAAGATGAAGCCGTATGAATCTCAGACTCAGTCTTGCTCTCCTTCTCTATACTTAGATGGTAATAAATAACCCGTTTATCACATGTCACTGTTCAAATACTAACTTATACTAATTATAAAATCACATCATTACTGTAACAAAATGTTCTACACCCGATATAAGGCCCAATTCCTTAAAAAGGACAAAATTTCACTCTATCTCCAAATTTGGTCCGAACATATATATATATATATATATATATATATATATATATATATATATATATATATATATATATATATATATCTCATAAAGAATCACCAAATCTCCGTCCATGTCCAAATCCGGCCCCCATTATTTATCCGTCCAATATCGCCGTTAAAGTCTTATGTGTTACATCCACGCATATATTTCTCTTTCTCCATTGATGACGTGGAATTTCAGCTCAACTAAATAATTTATTCTAAAAAATATATTTTTTTTTTTTCTTCTTATTTTGAAGGGAGGTGCTCGAGTTCGAAACAAGCAGTAGCTTGACCAGCAAAACAATGCCACATCAATGGAAGTGGCTTTCCGACCCCAAAAAGAAAGAAAAAAAAGAAGTAGCTTGACCAGCAAAACGTCTTTGATGCAGGCCAGTTACCAAACGAGAGGTCCCAGCGCCTCCTCCTCGTCACCGTTCATCGTCTTCTTCGCAAGGACTCACTCGGGCACAGCTTTACCACCTCTCTCACCCATCGCCATCTAAACATCCGACTCCGCGCCCCGACCTCTGACAACCCCTCCGCGACGGTTGGCCGTCGTCGAAATCATCTCAGGTGAGCTAGGCCAAAACGCCTGTTTTCTGTTCCGGTTTTTCAAGCTTCGAGAAGCCGTTTTTATCAGCCACCATCCTTGCTCAGCCATCCTCGAAGCTTTGTAGATCTACTCCGTGGCCGGACGATGACGAAAAGAGCCCACGCTTTCCCTAAAACCACCGTGGCCGAGAAGGGCGCACGTCGTTTCCTTCACTCTGAGCCCTACGGTTTACCTTCATTAATGGAGTTCGCCACTGGCGATTGAGGTGCGCAACCTGACATTTGAGGTCATGCGACTCAGTTCTGAGGTTAAGCGACTCAGATTTTAGCTCAAGCACCTTCATCCATGGAGGTTGCAAGGAAAAACGAAGGAGGAAAGAAAATAAGATATATTTTTTTATAAATATTTACTTCTGCTGAAATTCCACATCATCAATGGAGAAAGAGGGAAATGTATGCATGAAATTTACACATCAGACTTTAAGAGCAATATAAATAATGGGCCGGATTTGGATATAGAGTGAGAGTCGGTGATTTTTTATGAGGCAAAAAAACATTTGGGCCAAAATTAGATATAGAGTGAAATTTTGTGTTTTTTTAGAAGAATTAGGCTCCCAATATAATATGATAATGTAATCGTATTTGAGCAATGTAGCATTCTCACATATTTTATAAACTTTGAAATGACTTTTGGCAAACTAAAATGCAATAATGCTGGCCTACATTTTATAAAAACTTCTAATAAATTAAGGCTCAAAATTATAGTCTTCATGTTCGTTTTAGACTGCGGTGTTTTAAACAAATGGCTTGGTACTTTCTAATGTTTTAATAGAATTGGCTATAACATAATCATTACTAGCTTAAGAAAAAAACTCAAAATTTCGACTTTTTAATACCGGAAGAAAACTTCTGACCAAGAGAAAAAATACCAAAAGAAAAGAAGTCTCTCGAGTGAACAACGCTGAAAGCGCATAGGAAAGAAGCAATTGACAATTGCCTCTTGACCGAGCAAACACTGATTTTTTTTTTACATTCTTCCAGAGTCATAACATGACCATCTCAACGTGTCATGGTCACCACGTGGCCAATCATGTCAGTGAGATTTATAATAGTTTGCTAAGGAAAATCAACAATGATTATGATTATGGTGATCAGTTTCATAATGGGTTGGTTCTCTCCTGAGACTGAGAACTCAATTGGGCATGGTCGGTTTCCCATTTGTGGAATCAGAAATCGGCCTATCCTGTTTTGAAACTGCACTAACCGATCGGGCCGATTCTAGGGATAATCCCAAAACCAGTGACTTTTTGTTTGCATTTTTTGTTCCTTCTATCCCTTACAAGTCTAGGTATTGCTAAGTGCAGATGCGCAAACAAGTTATATTGTTGGAAGATATGAAGATATGATTTTGTAATTTCTTGTAATAAGAAATCAAATATACTCAAATATATTTTAGGATAGAAGAAGATAGGCAAATATAGAATTTCCTTTATTACTTTCCTTCATTGTAATTAAATACAATGTTACATGTACAGAATCATTCAATGAAAAGAAGATAATTGCTTCTTCGCCTTTCATCTGTGCTTCGAATACCTTCTTCTTCCTTTTCTGACATATATGACTCTTGAACAGAATGCTATTTCCTACTCCGAGTCATCTTTCTCTTTTGGCCTTTTTTTCTGTTTGTTGGTGGTAATGATGAGAGGAAGCAAAGATTCAAATCATAAGGGGTCGATGTTGGCTCTCTGCTTTATAGCGTAATAGAAACTGAGGACTGATGGCACATCATGTGGGTTTCACATCTCAGCTCGGGTGTTCAGCAAGGTTATATGCAGATGCATATAGCAACGAACCATTGGTGGGTGTAATTATAATGTTGGATGAGTGGCTACTTCCCCTTCCACATTACACCTGCCCACAAATTATTGTAACGAAGGTAGCAACAGCAACACATGCAAATAGAGAAAAAAGCTGAAGTCAATTCTTATTCCTCGACTCATATTAGAACCAGATCGGTCACCTTAATGCTTTTACCTCACCCTCTTCCTTTTTTCGCACCGCAAAAGTGAATCGCGCGGTGTACTTGCACCTGCAAAGTCAACTGTGTTAGCTTCAGATTGCCTAAACGCGGTGGATTTTATATTGGGCCGGGCTGAGCTCACATGGGCTGTTCAATCCATCGTTAAAGACTGCAAAGATCTATTGGGCCAGCTCAAGGGCATGATTCTCTGTTTTGAGCCGACCATATACAGGCCGATTGGGTCGCCAAAGCCCACCTAGCCGATTCCCTCAAGCCCACCTAGCCGATTCCCTCCCGAAGAACTGGATTACCTTGTTGATGTTGATTTTATGTTCAGACATCGAAACCTTATGTTGTTTTTCTACAACGCCAAGTTAGTAATGAAATATCATTAATTCTGACCAAAAAAAAAAGAAGGTGAGCCTCACGCTTATAATCACTTAACATCTCAAGCCTGGAGAAATAGTGTTGGTCTAGTCCTTTACATGGAATTAGGAATAGGATTGGTTCCAATGAAAACCTCTTAGAACTAGCCGGTTCGGTCCGGTTCAATTCAATCTGGTTCCTAGGTTGAACCGGACGAATACACACTCCTAATCATGACACTAGTTCACTCTACATTACCATAAATTAAAGTATTTAGGACATAATTAATATAACCACAAAGCCTAAATCTAGTTAACGCGATTCTTTACCTAGAACTCCATGCGAATCACACGTAAATCATTCACTTCATTTGTCATCATTAGGGAAAGCACATGCGGGCCCGTTTGGTTCAGCTTTGGGGAAATCCCCTTGGGAGAATGCAAATATCTTTGAGAGAAAGGGGTTTTCTGAAATGCTAGACTGTTTGGTAAACTAAAACTGAAAAGAGCTTTAGGGAAATGCAAAACTGTTTGGTAAACTTGCATTTGAAAGCCAACCATTTAAAATTAAGTGTTTTAGTTTTTGTTTTTCCAAAATTGCAAAAAAGAAACAATGGGTATATAACATTTTACATTTTCATGTTGAGAGTAATATAAAAAATACATATTAGTAAACTTATTAAAAATTATATTAAAAAATTTGATTATATATTAAATGCAAAGCTTAACTTTTAGCCTAAGGTTCTTTTAGGTTTGTTTTTAACTTTGAATATTTTTTTTAATTATTATAGTATTAATCATCTTCGTTAATTAATAATCATTCTAGTGTATTGATAAAAAGTTAGGCTATTGATTGTCAAAAGATTAAAATGATATTAAAAAAAAAAAAAGTTGAACTTATTCGGTGGATGGTGAAGCGATCGATTATAGATGCTAATTTTTTTGAGTAAGCACCACATATAAAAAGGGAGGTCCTAATTAAGAGAAATTAAATCAAGTTCCTCTCATACAAATTTGACTAGAAATAGTCATTTCATGATAGTGAACATGATCATATATATCTAGAAAAAAGAAATACGTTATACTTAGTATTACAAACTTCAACGACTTTGTAAACTTATGGCTCTTTCATCACGTAAAAGTGCCATGTCCGGAGATGCATACGAATTTGAAGCACCCACCTCTTCATTTGCATCATCATGGTCAACTGAATATCCATAATCGGGATCCAATTCTGCTTGTTCAAAATCCATATCAGTCACGTTATTTCTCCGGATATAATTGTGCAAAGTCATTACCGCTACCACAATTTGCACTTGCTTTTCATATGGATAACTTGGCATATGAGTTAAAATCCTCCACTTCTGTTTTAATACACCAAAGGCTCGCTCAATTGTCGAGCGTAGTGAGGAATGGGCACAGTTGAACACTTCTTGCTATCCCGTAGGTGAAGGACCTCTTTGAAACTCTGGCAAATGATATCTAACTTCTTTATATGGCCCCAAATAACCAGTAGGATTTGGATATCCAGCATCTACTAAATAATATTTACCTACATATATATATATATATATATATATATATATATATATATATATATTGTAAATTTAGTCAACATATGCCAATTAGATATATGAATGTATTTAAACCATTAACTAACATACCTGTAGGAGGATGGGGAAAATTTGCGTCACGTCTTCCAATAGCTTCATAAAAGATACGGGTATCATGAGCTTGTCCCTCCCAACCGGCTCAAACATAAACAAATTCTATATTAAAATTACATATGGCTAACACGTTTTGAGTTGTTGTTCCTTTTCGACCAATAAAACGAATTTGATCATACTTAGGTACAACCGCTGGAATATGTGTGCCGTCAATAGCTCCAATGCAATCCTTAAAATATGGATAAGATCGTCGATCCTTCTTGATCTTCTCTAGAACTTTTCTATATTGTGGATCAGTTGGTTGGATCAAATTTTTTCCCATATCACATACTTTATCTAAAACTAAGTTGAAGTGCCTACTTATGGTTTCCCCGGAGCGTTGAAAACGCTCTTGTGCTAATCTATTACCTATACCATGTCCTAGAATATGAAGAAACATACCAACCATTTCTCTAACATCAGTATTCCTAGATCCTTGAAGGCCATAACATGTTACTAAATCACGCGTTAAATTGTCAAATACAATCTTATTCATTCTAAACATATTGTAACACCTTATCGGATTAGCATCTTCGCCAATCAATTCTTTTAACTACATATAACCTGTATATGTTGAGGTCATGCAAGGTTGTTTGCAAAGGTTGGTTGCTTGATAAAGAATTACAGCTTCAGTGATCGAGATAAGATCACATAATTCAATTTCCTCTTGCTCATGATTTGTCCTTATATGTGAATCATCCATAACTGCTTCAAGTAACAAATTATAAAAAGAAACAATATATTAACCATCACATAAATCATCCATAATTGTTTGAAATAACAAAATATAAAGACAAACAATATATTAACCATCGCATATATGCAAACTATCACATTAAGAGAATACCAAATAAAAACAATTCTAATATCAAACATTAATTGAAATTAGGTTCACAAATGCTGCAAATAAAGATCCATAGATGGAAACAAAGTAAAATGACTAAGTTTCAAACATGAAAACAATAAGATACTACCATCCTCCTATCTACGAAGACTTAATTCTTTTCTCATCTCATATTTGAGATACTTTACTTTCTTTGCATTATCCTTTAAGGGCCTGTTTGGCAACTTGCTCAACAGTGCCAGATTCTGATTTTTTGTTCTCAGAATCAGTTTGGGACGAGAATCGCGTTTGGTAAATTTTTTGTTCCCGGGAACAAATTTGTCCCAGGAACAATTTTGGACAAGATTTGAGAATCCAAAAAAAATTGATTCTACGTCCGAGAATCAAAAAAAGGATCAACACGGTAAAACCTTGTTCTTCTCTTTCAACATTTCGGTTGCCATTCGCCATCGCCCGCCGCCGTCCGCCGCCGCCGCCGGTCCGCCGCCGATCGCCGGTCCGGCGAGGTCGCCGGAGGCTCGCCAGGCCAGGGCGAGGTCCGGCGAGGCCAACCTGGCCACCGGTGGGGCTTGGCAAGCCTCGCCGGTGGCCAGGCAAGCCTTGCCGGTGGTTGGGCGAGGCTCGGCCTCGCCAGATCGAGCCTCGCCTGGCCATCAGCGAGGCTTGCCCAACCCCGCCAGTGGCCAAGCTAGCCTCGCCGAGGCTGGGCGAGGCCAGCTTGGCCACTGGCGAGGCCAGCTTGGCCACTGGCGAGGCTCGGCCAACGAAGGCCGACCTCGCTGAGGGCCGGCGGCGCTTCTGTGAGCGTCGCCGACCCTCGTCTGGCTTGGCCGAAGATGAATAGGAAAAAAGGGGAAAAAAAAGAAAAAAAAAGGAAAAAGAAAAGAAAAAGTAAAAAAGTAAAGAAATTATTTAAAATTTATTTAAAAATCAAAATAAATTATTTAAAATTTATTTAAAAATCAAAAGAAATTAATTTGGAACAGAATCAATTAATACGGTACCAAACGCAATTCTATTCCAGAATCAAAAATTTTGAACAGTTACCAAACGCGCTTTTTTACTCAGAATCAGTTCCCGGGAACAGAATAAAAAAGAATCAGTTTTGATCAGAATCAGCTCCCGGAAACAGAATCGTTACCAAACGTGCCCTAAGCTCATGAAAACTTGCCTATTGTCTATCTTTTCCTTTAAATGAGAAATTGAAAAAAAGTACAAGTCTTCGTCTTCCACAATCTCAGGTATGGATCCAATATCTCTATGAGGTCCTCATAAGGGCCGACTAAACTGGGTGCATTGGATGCAGCACTGGTAGTACTCCTACTCTCAACAACTGTAAGCAGCTTGCATCTTTGAAGTCTGTGTGGCTCTCTTACGAGTTTGAGTTCCAGTTGGTTCATCCATGTGATCGTCAAAGTTTTCATCAGTAGACCCTACAACGTCATTGATACTAGGTTGTGTGGTCTCCACATCATTATCAACACATAAACCTTGTCCAGGGTTCCATGTGATTCCTCCAGTAGCAACTGTATCTCTGAACATCATATCTAACTTTACTTCAAGATCATGATGTATGCCTTTCATCCTAAAAGCCTTAAACTTTGGATTAGCCTGTTATAATGAAACATTTGCATAACTTGTATCATTAAAGGTGAGCTTAACATGAAAAAAAAAAAAAAGAATTGAGGAAAACCTGAATTTTACGCTCCCACCATTCATCACTCGCATCAATGGTTTTCTTCCTTGAATCCCATCCTAATCCAGTTTCCTTGAAAAGCAATGACCTCCATCTTTTCCATTCTTCCTTGAGGTTATCCCACTTACTCTTCATTTTTTGTTTATTATATTTTTTACCCGTTAGCTCCTCAAACTTACTAATTATGACTGTCCATCCATCTCTTTTGTTGTTTGTAGGACGATTGTCTTTTTCAATTTGTTCGATGCACAAATTACAAAAGATTTCTACATCTTCCGAGCTCCAAAATGCCTTTTCCTTTGATGAACTCATCCTACTAGTAAAGTGACATGCACAAATTTAAGAGACAAACAAACAGGATCAACCACTTAGGCCCTCTCTTATTAAAAAACTAGAAGATATTTACTTAAAGAAAAAAAAAAACTAACATTGAGAAAAAATAAGGACGCGCAAAAAGATTGTACTTGCATAAAAAAATCATTCATTATATTAGGTCATCCAAAACCTAAAACAACAGTGAATGTGCGAACTAAACATATCCATCATTGGGCATGCAGGACACTGGAGTGACCAAATCACAAGGAACAATAAGTACAATTAACGTGGCAAGCAAACATGCAGTGAAGAGAAACCGAAGCAGACATGTGGAGTATTGGTGTCATTGCCTATATGTTACTAAGTGGTGATCCACCCTTTTGGGGGCAGAATTTAATTGAAATATTCCGGGCGATTCGTGAGGAAGAGCCAAGTTTTGATGAAGACCCATGGCCTTCTCGATCCCCTAAGGCAATTGATTTTGTGAAGAGATTGTTGAACATGAATTACAGAATGAGACCAACGGCTGCCCAGGCTTTGTGTAAGTCTATAGAGCCATTTAAACAAAGAATAACATACATAAGAATAGCAATTAATTTGTAATTGGCAACCTGGCCTTATTAGTTTGCTAAGTTTTATCCTAAATCAAAACCTAGCAAGGGTTGCAGATTAATATTGATCTGATCTTCAAATTCCCATAATGTTCATTAGGTCTTCCTTGGCTGGTTTCTAACCATGATGTCAAGATACCACTAGATATGATGATGTGTAGGTTTGTAATAGCCTATATGAGGTCATCTCCTCCACAAAAAGCAGCTTTGCAGGTAAGTGGTGACTTTACCGAATTTGTCTATCTCCTGTTGTCTACTATCTCAAAGACTAAATTTTGCTTGTACGCCGCATCTTGAATTTCATGATTCGACTAATCAGGGGACAGACAGAGCTTGCATCAAAATAATCATACACTCTGACATAGTTCTTAACTTTTCAATGATTTTCTTTCTCCACCTTCAAATCGGATGGGAGTCTATGACTGTTTTTTCCTACTGTTCTAAGAACTGAACTTATGAATCTTTACCACTAGAGCAGGCTCTTGTAATGACATTGACAAAATCTCAGCTAGCTTAACTCAGGAAACAATCATCTCCAAGAAACACTCAGCCATTAACAAGATCTTCAGAGGAGCTACTATTTGCAGTAATTTGGTACAAATCAACCTATTTGAGACTCCCCTTCGTCTCAAATCCTCATACAAGAAAGCAAAAAAAAGAAAACAGAGAACAACAATCCTCATACAAGAAAGCAAAAAAAAAAAAACAGAGAACAGCAATCCTCATACAAGAAAGCAAAAAAAAGAAAACAGAGAACAACAATCCTCATACAAGAAAGCAAAAAAAAAAAAAAAAAAAAACAGAGAACAACAATCCTCATACAAGAAAGCAAAAAAAAGAAAACAGAGAACAACTGCGACCATTTTATTTTCTCAGCGATTACAAGGTGCCCTCATCTCACACACCTCAACCATCCACAGTCTTTCTTGAATACCCTGCAAATTACAGGGACGCCGAACCAAAACCCAACAAGATTTAGAACCCAAAAAGGGGGAAAAAAGGAGAGGACAAAGGATCGAACCCAAGCAGATAAATTCAAACCATAATAAAACACAGGACTCAAAACCCATCAACAGAACCCTGGAACCCCAAATCTTGCCTCGTTCGAGAACAAATTCTAGCATCAACGAAATCGAGCAATACCCTCAACAGAACAGAGAGAGAGAGAGAGAGAGAGAGAGAGAGAGAGAGAGAGAGAGAGAGCGCGAAGTGCCTAAAGAAGGGAAGTGGAAGGACAGGAGAGTACCTGGCCGGAGGGAGCAGCGAGCGAAGTGAAGTGAAGAGAAACCGAAGCAGGCCGAAGAAGAGGAAGAGAGCTCCGTCGAGGTAACGAGAGTTTACGAGGATCCAAAACCGAGAAGGACCGCTGTTGATGAGTTGCAGGGAGAGAGAGAGAGACGGAGAAGAAAGCCATCGAGTTGCAAGGAGAGAAGCGACGAAGAAGAAAGCTGTCAAGTTGCAGGGAGAGAGGGAGCCGTCGAGTTGCAGGGAGAGCGACGAGGAAGAGAGTGTTGCGTGAGAGAGCGTCGCGTGAGAGAAGGTTCGAATAAGTTAGGGTTTGTTTTGTATAGGATAAAATTGGACTTTTGATAAAGTTTTGAGGGTAAAATAAAATTTTGAGGGTAAAATGGGTAATAAACAAAAATTCATTAATCCTCCTATCAGCATTCCGAAAATGCTGTAATGCCCAAAGCAGGTCCCCACCTGCTTTGGGCATTCAGCATTCCAAATGCAAATATTTTGCCAAAGAGCATTTGAAAGCCGAACCAAACACCCTTTAATTTTTCCCAAGGGGCTTTTGGGGCTCAAAGCCCCTTAGGAAAGCTGAACCAAACACCCCCAATATAGTTCAAAACTATGAAGCTTAGACACATCAATAGCACGCTCGGAATTACCTCAAAATTTGAAAAATTCAAAAAAAATCAAGCTAGATTAGAGAACATGTATGATGATAAAAAAAACTTAGCATTAGAAAAATGACGCCTACACAAGATTATGCTGTAAATTATCTTAAACATCTGATAAACAAGATAAAGCACGAAATGGACTTTGATCACAGCTGCAGTCCTCAGTAAACACATGAACTGGGCAAAAACTGATCTGTTCATGCACTATGCTTCCTTTCTCGGGTCCCTTGATGAAATTCTGCAATTGGAAAAGCAATAAAAGGCACATGCATTATCAGTCAGAGTGGACTGAATCATTTAAAACACCATGGAATGCTAGAAACATCCTCTGACCATAAATTAGAATGCTTATCATCACAAATAACATTCACACAAATCTCTACCCTCAAAGGACTATCTACAAATGCTATGATTATAAAATGTTTTTACGTCATGAGACAAAACAATTAACATCAACCATTGCTGTCATCACACACAAACAAGAGAGAATCTTATGATGCAAGTATCTGCACCAATAATGTAACATTCATATTTGCACTTCACATGAATACAATGAGTCGCAAAACTATAGTTCAAAAGTCATTTTGCGATGAATTCACCTCAAGAATGGGAACTATCTGCATTGCAAATTTGATTTAGGTTGAAGAGATTAACTATTGGGAATAAGAACAATGAACAATATAATCAGAATACCTTACCTAAAAAAAAACAATATAATCAGAACAAACCGAGAATCAGGAATGAAGAGTAAGGATGTCATCTAACTTCATCTTGAAGACCTTTTCTAGTGTCCTTGTCGTAATTAATTTCCTATTATAAAAGGAAATCTATAGCGATAGGTATACTCAATCTTAGCATGAGTATCATATCACTACAAGAAAAATTGCCACAGCGCATCAATCTGTGCCATTTCAATGTTAACAGGCTATGACAGAGAAAGGTCAAACCATGCAGACCACCTGCTACAAGCACGAGTAACTGATGATCATTTAATATGTAGCAGAGGTGCATCATAATACTATACATGGTGTACATGATATTCATCAAAGGTAAGGATTCAATTGGTCAAAAGTCTTACCTAGTTGTGCAAAGGTATAAGAGGAGTCAACAGGAAGAATCGATGCATGCAGATTGAACGAGAAGCGTGATGATTAACCCATGAACTGTCAGGCTTTGGAGCTGAACATCAAATAGAAGTGTTCAGCATATCTATAAAATACTTAAACAAATCATAGATTCCACGACGTCATTAGGAGTAAATGAATGGAAAAGGAGGGGAAGAAAGGCTAAGAGAAATGATATTGATGTAACATGTTTCTACAAAACAAAGAAGAACCATGAAACCAAATTGATTTTATCATTGCGAAGACAAATTATTTCAAGGCAATTTTTTTCTGTATGTAATTTGTTTCCAAGGTGTACTAATTATTTAAGAGGCATGAAAAGGTTATGGTCCGTCAGTCCCTTAAAATATTTGCAACTGAAGAGCCCAAATTGGAGAATTGTTGGACTAATAACCGTATATGTTAATTAATTCAAGAAAGGGATCGAGGAAGAAGATATTTCTCTCAAATGAGTCTAATTAGGAGATTATCAATACTAAGATACTGCACTTCGTCTTTTTTCTTAACCAAGGACGTGCCATTATATTTCTCAAATGGCAATCTGGCTAAGAATACCCAGTCTAGAGGAAAGCTTCATAGAATTAACAGGGCATCTGAAAATTGGCAAAAGTAAAAAGACTGGGAATCCAAAATTCTTTTTTTTTTTTTTTTTTTTTTTTTTTTTTTTTTTGTTTACTAGGCAAATTCTACACCTATTTATAGCAACCATTTTATGGTCGAACTCCGCTCCACTCAAGCAACTATACTTAGTGTCAGTCTGGATAAGTGTACCCACCATCTTAAGATAAGCACCTCCCTTGATGGAGAAAACCTCTGAATGGGTTTTAATCCAACCAATGGCCCGCTAGTTCTAAGGTTGCAATTTCTGTTCAAAACATTCAATTGGGCCAGCTGTACATACCTGGGATGTGCAGATAATTCTCCAGAGTAAGGATACAACAATATTTTTATTGCAGCAAACGATTTAGATATGGACAAGTGCACATGCATGTGTAGAGAGAGAGAGAGAGAGAGAGAGAGAGAGAGAGAGAGTTAGTTGCTCAGCAAGATCTACAATCACTGAAAGCCCCAGCTACAATCCTTTCTCTAGCTAGTTGGGAGAATTGATCGAAAGGTAGAATTAGAAAGAGACTTCCTGAATTCTTCTTAAACAACATGGAAATGGATGAGTGCTAGGAAGACCATTGTATAAGATTTAATAACAGAACCTTTTCCGAGAGGGTCTTTCAGGGAGATATAACTAGCAGGCACAATGCTCTACTTCATTGATTGATAACGTAAACTTTGGTTCAAAAAATATAACTACTCTATTATGCTCGTTAAAGCCTCTTAATTTGTGTACTTAACTACAGTTTCATTGAAAAAGAACTATAATTTTCCCTAGGTTTATCTGATGTGAATAGGTGCTAACTGTTGAATATTATAAAATTCTTTCGAACAGACAGTTCAACTGGTGGTTGATCACTGTTCATACCATCAGGGTTTCCTCATTCATCAAAATTTTGCATAAGAGATATTGTTTCTTACACCATTATACCTCCAACATTTGAAACCCTTTGATCCAGAATTCCCATTATGGCAAGATAAAGAAGAAAAAAGTCGGAAACATTCATATATCAAGCAGACACTTGAAACCTAATGATTCTATGGAAACCAGCCAATATTTCGATGATTTTGCATTTTTTTTTTTTTTTTTTTGGCCTAGCTCATCAGCTTGAAACCCAAGACAAATTCCATTCACAAGACAGGTTCAAATATCATGCTAGAGATAATATAGCAGACTAATTTAGAAAGCAATTTGCAAAAGAAGTTATTATTTAAACAAAAACAAGTTCGCCAGTGGGAGAATGTGTTTAGCTAGGAATTTTACATATCAGTCTTGAGAATATCAATTCTAAGAAATGTATGTACTCCAGATAATAGGTTTTCACGCAAGCAAATCATCTATGAATTGTACCATTTGATTAACTTGACAGTAACTAGGCATTGACCTTGGCAAAATATTTGCATCAAATATAAAAGAGTGGGTGTTTGGGGTAACTATGGCTTAAAATTTTTAACTTTCATGATGCCTTTGGTTTGTTCTATATTTTCTCTTCAACATGGATCCTATTGTCCTTGGAGAACAAACAACATGCTGTAAACTGGGTGATACTTAGAGGCTTTTGATTTGGATGGGCAACTTCTCTTCAGAGTAATCTTGCAACACTGATCTGATTGAGAGAAGATTTGCGGATGGCTTGTGTACTAGTACTGGCTAGGGGGCATTTCAATCAGTTACGTCTTCCAAACATCACACAGGAACCATGCTCACTGTTATAACAATCTCGTTCTATCATGAAACTATGCAGTACATTGGGCTAGTTTTTGAGCTCCAAAGAGAGGAAATTGAGCAAGGTGGTCCTCTATCTGTGAGATGAGTCTCCTTGCTTGATGTTGTATTCAGAAAGGTAATGAGCCAGGTCATGTTTCCCATGATAGTTTTGACTCATAATCAGATTATTAACAGCAGCATATCTATGTATTTCATGCTCTAAAAGTCAAGAGTTTTCATGGTTTCTTTTTTCCCACTAAACTTTTTTGTTTAGATGCATCCCTTGGTACATCTCATGCTTCTTACCCATGTACTTGAGCTTTCTCTTTCAAAACTAATACTTCAACAGAGAGATCATCTCGTAACCTAGATTAGATACTTCATATCACATTCAAACAGATCCTATTTCACTACGTTTTAAGTTTATGTCAACAAAGTCTGAATAAAAAATTGATGAGTTTTGCACAAGCTTAGAAAACATGAAATGTTAGATAATAAATCTTCCTCAAAACAAAAGCCATACACCACAATTTTGTGAGCACTTGCCCTCATGTATGCAAGAAGTTCAAGTACATTGCCCATGGCATATCAGAAAGCATAATTTGCTCATAGTCACAAAATCATATTTATTTGAGAAACTATATTTCCTGATCTAATCTTGATAACATTAAGACATCAAAGAATCTCACTGCACTGAAAATAAGCGAGGAAGAAGAGATGAAGAAACAGGGGACAAAGGGACAAGGAAAGAACAAACTAATGTCAGTTGTAGCACTTCCCAGAACTGTAAACCTTTCAGTGGAAATTAACAAAAAGGAAAATGTTTAACCAATCATAAAGACTTTAAGAAAAAGGAAATAAAGCGAGGATAGAAAGAATTGATATAAACTTGACTTCTTGAGGCTTCAGAAACTCCGAGAGGTTATGTGTTGCAATATTCAAGGTGCAACAGCAAATAGAATCACTACGAAACCGCATCCATCAGTAATAAACATAAGGAATCATAAAACTCCAGTAAGCTTGAGTTGTCAATTATCATGTCTCACAATTTCAAAGTGGAGCTCAGTAGATACAAAATCAGCAACAGAAGCAAGTTCAGAAACTGACCTAATGCATGCCTCAGAGGTACTTGAATGCAACAACAGCATCGAGTCGCAGCCTCCAATTTTATCATTTGCATGGCCATAATATACTTCTTTATACCTAAAAGTGGCTAAGAGTCATCTAATCATTTATGAACAAACAAATTTTAGGAAAGTTTAGTTCTATTTTAGTATGATCAACAGACATACCAATGATTGATAATGCTGCTGCATACATTATGCACAGTTCCCATGTCACATAAAGGGAGCATGCTAAAAACATTTCTGCAACTTCTGCTGCCTAAAATCCTGTGCTCTGCCACTGTTTAAGAAGAACATGAAGAGTGTCCATCTCTGCAAGTCTTGTTGCCTAAGAAAGCGCAAGGAGAAATATAAAGAAAGCATATCAAACTTAGGACCTTTGCAGGAGAAAAAGTTGCTCTTCGTGTAGTTTCATCATAAATCTAGGAATGCATTTCATGAGAAATGTTTTCTTTGAAAAGTTACCTGATTGAGTATATAAAAGATTGATCAAGGCATATATTAAATTATATCAACAAGTTTTTGATCGATTGAAGTTGGTGGGAATTTCAAATGACAAAGAGGCTTCTTATTGGATTGGCCACCTTCACCTTTTCTAACAGTATTTTTTATATACCCCTAAAGCGAGGTGCCTTTGTTTTTTCATTATGCTCTAAAAATGTAAAGGTAATAAAAGGGCCAAATATTTTTCTCATCAACTATTTATTATTGTCCGCAAAGTCATTTATCTTAGTGTTTTGTCACCACATAACTATAAATGATCACAGGAATAGACTATTAGACAAGAAATTATCTCTACGAGAAATCGGGCTAAAACTATTTGTGTAGATGTGGCCGTTGTGTGAAAAAATTGTGCCCAAGAAGCAGGTTCTTACATCATAATGGGCAATAATTTCACAATTCATTTTTATACAAAATAAGTTGACTAGTCTAGTTAACATAACTTCACAAAAGGAGATGAAGACCATAATATGGTTCTAGACAGAGCACGATGGTAAATGAAATACATATAACATTGTGTATAATAAAGCCAGATTATTGGTAGTGTTAGCCATAGTCATGTTTTATGAAAGAATAATGGGAAAAAAACCATTTGACAGCTTTATAATGCATCGAAAATTCTACTTACTAACAGATTTGTTCAGATAATTCTTTTACTATCTATTAAAGAAATGATCATGGGAAAACATAGAAAGATAAAAAATAACTACGAGTGGATTATTTGAGGGTTTTAATTCAGAATAATAACAAAGTGCTGTTGGCCAAATTTAAACAAGGGGGTGGAGACGCAGTGATAAACTATATGATTTGCATCTCATTAGTCTGGTTTCTTCCTGCCACAATGACGTGCCTATCCTCAACAATCACATAGCTATTCAATCAAAGAGTACAATCTGAAATTATTCACTAATTAAGACTCAATTACTAATCATCTCAATTAGAAAATAAAGATATATATCTGAAATGCACGTGGCTACTAAATATCAGTTTTTTACCCAACTGAAACTTCAAGGCTGTCCAGAGCAAATTTTGCCTTATACAAGAAAGACACATAGGGCCTTGTTACTTGTTTCAAGAAAAAGATATGAGGATAAGAGTCAGTGGTTCTCTCATGCATGCATGCATGCATTTAGCAACTCGAGGAAATCAGCATTAAGTTGCCAGCAGTAGAAATATTTCAGTATCAATATGCAGCTACTAATGGAATGAATGCATATCTCAAAGCTATATGATCAAAATCTTGCAGATCTTGTATGATATACTGATCACAAACTTCCAAGAAATGATTATCAACCCATACTCACCCCGTAATTCATCTGCCAATCTCACCTAACTGCTAATTTGATATGGCTCTAACAACACTGAAGCAAAAACAGCAATGACTTTGAGAAACTAAATGTTACTTATTCCAGTGTGTCCGATCATTGGTACCCCAAAAGCTTATCTTTCATTAATCAGGTTCCACTCAAACATTCAAGAAGCTTCCAGGACTTCCAGGTCATTCTCATTCATAAACACTATGACACAAAAGGATGAAAACAGAATCCTAATTTATTGTAAAGGCCTCGCAAATCAGAATTGACAATCAGCTTCTTGTGTTTTTGTCTCCATTCTACTAAATAACTTATCTAAACTCTGTTTCTCGTATTTTTCACATAGTCCACAGGGTGAAAGAAATTAGCCTCCTGACCAGTTATCCATGGGCAAAAATCAATGCTCTAATAACACTGAAGCAAAAACAGCAATAACTTTGAGAAACTAAATGTTACTTATTGATCTATAATATGAGCATACAGCATTGATCTATCATATTTAAACGAATCATAGACTATGCAATATCATAAACAGCAAATGAATGGAAAAGGATGGGAAAATGGCGATGAGAAATGACATTCAAGTTATTGGGTTCTATAAAACAGAGAAGGAATTCAAATTCATTTCTCAATTGCCTAGACAAATTATTTCAAGGCCATCTTTTCTATATGTAATGAGTTGCCAAAGCGTACTAATTATCTTAAAAGCATGAAAAGGTTAAGGTCAGATCAATCTCTTGAAATATATGCATTGAAGAGCTCAAACTAGAGAATTGCTTGACCAAGAACCATATTTATTAGTAATTCACAATAAGGATCAAGAAGATACTTCTCTCAACGAGTCTACCGAATGGATTAGCAATTAAGATACTGCACTTCATCTTTTTTCCTTAAACATGGACATGCCATCCCATTTCTCAAAAGACAATCTGGCTAAGAATACCCAATCTAGGGGAAAAAGCCACATTTGACAAACAAGGCATCTGAAAAATGGCCAAAAGAAAAGACTGGGCATCTATTACTCTACCTTTTGTTACTGAGCAAATTTTACACCCATTCCTTGCAACCATCACATGGCTGAAGACCGTTCCATTGAATCAACTATACTTAGGGTGCATTTGATCTAGAATTTCCATTACTACAAGAGAAACAAGGAAAAAGTTGGAAATATCCATAAATCCATAGACACTTGAAAAGCGGAAAAAGAATGAATATCTGTGGAAGCAACCAACTATTTCTGATGATTCCGCATTTTCCCCAAGCTCATCAGCTTGAAACCCAAAACAGATTCTATTTGTAAAACATGTCCAAATACCATGCAAGAGGTAATCTAGCAGACTAATTGACAAAATGCTTTGCAAAAGGTACCATCCAAGCAAAAACAAGTTTGCAAAGAAAGTAATACGCTCAACTTAGGAAGTTTACATTTGGGTCCTAAGCATATCAACTTTAAGACATGTCTGTACTGCAGAAAACAGATATTGAGGCAAGCAAATTAACTTTGAAGTGTACCATTTAAATCAATTGACAGTAACTAGGCTATACACCTTGGCAAACTTCTTGCATCAGATTAAAAGAGATGTGCTTGGGTTGGCGATGGCTTAAACCTAGTGTCCTAGGAGATCAAACAACATGCCGTAAACAGGGCATACTTCAAGGCTTTTAATACGGATGGGCAAGTTCTCTCATAGAGTTATCGGCACTCTGGTGATCTGATTGAGAGAAGATTTATGGATGACATGTATACTAATACTGGTCTAGGATGGGTTTCAATCAGCTACAATTTCCAAACATCGCATAATGAATCATGCTTACTGTTAACAACAGTCTTATTCTCTCTATCAAGAAAATATGCAATAATTAGGGCTGGTTTTTGAGTTTCACAGGGTGGAAATTGAACAAGGTGGTCCTATATCTGCGAGGAGCATCCCCTTGCTGGATGTCGTATTCAGAAAGGCAATGAGCTACTTCATGTTTTCCACAACACTTTTGACTTATAATCAGATTATTAAGAGCAGCATACTTGAGACTCTTCTTCTAAAACTAATAATTCCACAGAAAGACATCATCTGTAATCTAGATTAGCTACTCTATGCACTGCTCCAATCACAATTAAACAGATCTATTTCACTAAGTTTTTAACTTTACGTCACCAAAGTCTGAGTAAAAGATTGATGAGTTCTGAACAAGCTTAGGAAACATGAAATGTCAGATCATGGCAGCATCAGACAGATGAAAAATCATACTGGAAACACATGCCGTACACCACAATTTAACAAGCACAAGTACTCATTTATGCAAGAAGAGACAATCGCAACTAATAAACAAGAAAAGAGATTTATTTACCGAGTACATTGCCCATGGCACATCAGAAATTCCTCATAGTTAAATTATCACATTTCTTTTAAGAAGCTATGCTTGTTAAATATTGGAAATGCATGCCATACACCTCCATCTAGCAAGCACGAGCCCTCATGTATCCAAGAAGAGACAATTGCAACTAATAAACAAGAAAAGAGATTTCTTATCGACTACATTGCCCATGGCATAGCAGAAAGCATAAATTCCTCATAGTTAAAGAATCATAATTCTTCAGATGCTAAATTTACCATTTTAAGAACATTAGAGACATCAAAGAATCTCGCTGGAATGAAAAAAAGCAAGGAAGAAGGGATGAAACAGGGGGGAATGAGAAAAGGAAAGAAAAAAACTAAGGTTACCTTGTAGTACTTCCCAAAAATGTAAATTTTTTAGGGAAAATTTAAAAGATAAGCAAATTTCTAACAAGTCGCATTGATTTTAAAAATAAAAGAAAACAAAGCAGGGAAAGGAAGAAATAATTTTAACTTAACTTCTTGACACTTCTGGAAACTTGAGTTTCCTAGATTTGGACTTGGAAAAGAACATAAAAAGTGAAAATTAGTTCCAAAATTAGTTCCATAAGCATCCATTTAATTTCATAGTTATGTGTTGCAATATTCAAAGTGTGACAACAAACAGAATTACTACGAAACCACATCCATCATTAATCAACAATAGGAGTCATATAAACCTCCAGTAAACTTTAGTTGTCAATTGACAGATGTCACAATTTGAAAGTGGGGCCAAATAGATATGAAATCATTAACAAAAGCAAGTTCCAAAGCTGATCTATTGCATACCTCAGAGCTACATGAATAAAATGACAGTATTGAGCCACAACCTCCAAATATATCATTTGTACAGCCATAATATACTTCATACCTAAAAATGGCTAACAGCCATCTAATCACATTTGAATTAACAAATTTGACGAAATTTTAGTTTTATTTCAATATGACCAACAGATGTACCAATTATTGATTTTGCTGCTACACACATTATGCAGGATTCACATGTCACATAAAGGGAGCATGCTGAAAACTTCTCTGCAACTTCTGCAGACGAAAATCCAGTCCTTACTTCAATAAAAACATCAAGAGCTTCTGTCTCTCCATGTCTTGTTGCCTAGGAAAGCGCAAGGAGAAATAAAGAAAGCATATCAAACATAGGAGCTTTGTTAGAGAGAAAGCTGCTCTTAGTAGGAAATGCATTTCATGAAAAATTTCAGACCTTTCTTCAAATGCCCACAACATTGAGAGTCTAACAGAGGATCTTATACATGAAGCATGGACAATTCTCTTTGCTACTTACCATTAGGTATTCTAATTTCTAGTACTGAAGTGCAATATTCTTTGAAAGTTTATGTGAAATTTGTACTTATCTTCCCTATACTGGAGATTTTGTGAAGTCTCTTAACTCACTTCCTATAACTTCAGAATTTTGCATCTCTCACGACACCTTTTTAACCAAGAGAGGTGAAGCCACCATAACAACTTGTTCTCGTGTAATGTAAAGCAATAAATAAACCCCAGAATAATCTATAAAATTATAATCTGTTTAGGCGATCAACTGCTCACTAACATATTCAAGCATGCAATACAGCACAATTTATAAGCACTCAACATTCTGATGCAGCAGCTTGCAACAGCTTTATTTCTATCCAAAAAAATAAATATCATTCCTCTATTCTCTCTATCCTCATTACAGCTTTTTCTTTGACTGTTCTCGGTCCAAAATTCAGACAGAGCACAATGGAAAACAAGAATCGTGAAACACTGTACATAATAAAGCAAGATTCTTGCTATTGTTAGTCGTAGTCATATTTTATGAAAGAACAATGGGAACAAAACCATTTACAGCCTCATGATGCATAGAAAACTCCGCATTTAAAAATATTTGTTCAGATATACCATTTTATCATATATTAAACATATATTAAGGTAGAAACACAAAAAAGATCAACAATAACTACAAGTGGATAATTTGAGAGTATCAATTCATAACAACAACAAAGTATTGTTGGCCAAAAATTTTAGAAAGGGGTGGAGAAGCAATGATAGACATACATTCCCTGTCTCATTAGTACTGTTTCTTCCTGTTGCAGTGAGGTGCACTTCCTCAACAATCAAACAGCTGTTCAATCAAGGTATAATATAAATATAATGTACAATGTGAAATCATTCACCAATTAAGACAGAAGATCTAATCATCTAAATTAGAAAATTAGGTAACATATCTTAAATGCACCTGGTTACTGAAATCGATTTCTTACCCAACTGGAACTTCAAGGCTGTCCAAAGCAAGCTTTGCCTTATTCATTAAATAAAAAAGAAAAAAGCAAATAGGTCTAGTTACTTGTTAGCAGAATAAAAATATGGGTATAATAGTCAGAATTCTCTCATACATGATACAGGTAATTCAAGTGGAAATCAACATCAACTTGCCAGCAATAGAAATATTTATATATCAATATGCAGCTACTTTCGAACCCATATCTTGTAGCTATAAGATCAAGATCTTGTAGGTCCTGTATAGTATGCTGGTCACATACTTCCAAGTAATGATTATTAATACAAACTCATTATGTAGTACAGATGCAAATCCCACCTAACATTGAAACTGATATGGCTCTACCAACACTAAAGCAAAAAACAATGACTAATTTGACAAACTACATGTTGCTTATTCCAGTGTCTTATTATTGGTACCTCAAAAGTTTATCTTTCATTAATCAAGTATCACTCAAACGTTCAAGAAGCATCCAGGAGTTTTAGCTTCTCAGTCATTTTCCTTTGTGAAAGCTATGGCACGTATGGATAAAAAGGCCTCATAATTCAGAATAGAAGGTCAGCTTCTTGTGCTTTTGTCTCTAATCTACTGAATAACTTATGTAACCTCTGTGTTTCTCATTTCTTTTTCATGTCCACAGTCCACAGGGCAAAGGAAAATAACCACCTAACTAGATATCCATGGGAACAACCAATGTTCACATTACTCCCACACTCCAAGTAAATTTGGTTTTCAATTCTCCCTAGTGATTAAAGGACTTGAGTGTCAAGTGACCTTTCCTAGTGGCTTGCCATCTCTCTGCATCTTCTTCACTTCTCTATGGTTTTGCCTATTCAAACGCCCCATAAAACATAGAGACAGAGCCCTATATCCCAGTGATCGAAGTTTCTCAGAATTCAATTCTACTGTCAAACCGATCACCCACTGCACATCTGTATGATGAGTACATACTGCACATCCGCATTTCCTAGACACCTCAAAATCACCCAAATCTATCCATCCCTTCCAATTTACAGTGCCCGGATTCGCTCAGTTTTTTTGCCTGAAACGGGGACTGAACCAACCCATGTACAACCTACTTCCCATTATTTTCCTCTCCCTCGCTTGTTTTTCCTTCGAACCTCAGCACAGAATCAGTTTTTTTACCTGTGAATTCACAACCAAGCATCCCCAGACAGAACTCACCAAGAAACACTGATTCAGCGTCTCTCAAACAAATTCAACGACACATCCTTCAAGTTCCCGCGCAATTGCAGCACCAAACGAATCAAACTCAAAATCCAGCTCAAGTATTAAATCATCTTAATAAAGTTCGGATGTGCCGGGCGTTACCTAATCTATAGCAAGCTGCATGAAGCCCAGAACGAACCTCAGCAGGGAATCGTTCACCCGAAGCAATGGAAATTCCATGGCTTCGTTTGGCGGTGGCAGTCCGTCGCCTCCGCTGGCCGTCGGGTTCGCTAGGGACTCCGTTTCAGTAAGAGGAACTTCTTCTTCTTCTCTACGTCGCCTCCGATGGCAGGCGGCGATCTTCCATTTCGTCACAGCTCACTGGTGTCGTATCGATGGGGTTGGAAGTTTGGCTATGGCGGAGGGAAAAGGAAGGAGCTTCCTGACAACAGCAAAATCAAAGAAAAAGAAGAAATAAAAAAGGAAGGAGCTTACTGACAACGGGAAAATAAAAAGAAGAAGAAGAAATTGAAGGTTAAGAGCGGACGAAAAGTACATAATTAGACGGTTTGATGTATAGATGGAAGGTTAATTGTCGGGAAAGATGAAAACGATCGATTTTGGTACATTCCTTTTACTTCACGGTAAATCTTTTATAATTTTTAAAAAGTCATTTTCCAAAACAAAAATGATATAATAGGAATAACTATACACTCGAGGCTGCAGATAAATATCAAACACATATTTGAATCTATTTATAATAATAATAGAGTGAAGGGAGAGCAATCGGGATCGCTCCATGGTTCTGTATCCGAGTACAAAAATGGTGAATAAGTGTGAATAAAAGCGGATACACTGAAAATTGAAATTACCTAGAAAGGGAATGAATTGAAACAAAAATTCATGGAAATGAAAGCGCAAGATTGAAAAGTGCATGGAGAGAGAGAGTAAAATTGGAAACAAAGACAGAGAATGCCCACAAAGTGTGGTGTATCTTTCTCTTCCGAAATGTTCCTCCACTCCACTAGCATCAAAATGCACTCCTGAAGCCTACTCATCTAACTCTCCAGCCACAACGTTCGAACTCATTTTCTCGATATTATAAGTCTAGAAGCAGGTCGAGCTTCTCTCTCCTTGTCGAGCTCTCTCCGAGGCTGGTCATTTCCATCATTGTAGCTGGCAAAATCAACACTAGTTTTAAGTGTGACGCATAAAATACCGCAACGGAAATATATGGGTAACTAACAGCTTGTTATTGAGAAAAAGAAAACGAGAAGGGAAAAGAAGGTGGCATTGTAATGAAGGTCAACTGAGTTCACTTTCCTACCTGCCAATTGCTTCGTTAGCAAGTTCCCTCATTCTAACAACAAAAGCTGCAAGCCAACACCACCATTTTCATCTCTGCCGGTCGAATTGGAAGTCGATATAATCTTAGTTCGCATGCTTTGTGTGAGAATAAATTCGTGATTTCTCTTTGATCCTATATGACTTTGTTCCTCGGTACTCATTTGACTATCTTGCAAGTCCTCCGGTCGATCTGCTATGCTCGAATTATCCTCGTGCATAAGTGAACTCTCCGCTAGTGAGTCTGTTAATTCATTACCGACCTCGTAGAGTAAAGCTGGATCTATAAGCTGATTATCTCGAAGCTCAACCTTCAAATCTTCCCCTAGTTGCTTGCATATTATTCAAACTCCCCACTTTTTCAAGCCTTCACCCGATAATGTAAGACCAAATTGTATATAACGCCTATCGATTTGAACAAAATCAACTAGGTGCCACAATTCAGATGGTAAGGTGTACTTGATCCCGAGATGAACCGAATCCAATGGACCATAACTTTTTGTACGCACAGGTCGCCTTTCGCCATTAACATGCGATTCAATATGAAATGAGGATAGCTCATCTGGTCCATCATTATTGAGAATAAAACAAAGTATTAATCCAAGAATCTTGTCGTACAAGTCCTTTGAAGCCATGAAAGATAGGAAACCCTCTTCAATGGGAAGGACCCATTGTGGCATCTCTTCTCCAGGGAGAAATTTAAATATAGGCCAATGCTGTTACAAAGATAGACCGATATAAAGTATCCAAGTTAATATTAGTACCCAAATGAGAAGATCCATTGATCCTTGCTTGCATTAATACACAAGCCTCATGAGATAGAAATCATTCCCATAAAAGTACAAGAGCCACCAATGTTACATGCATATACGTGCAGAACCACTTCATATTTGTTTATTTTTCTTAGGCCTTCAATCTTGCATTTTCTGCTTTTGTGATATACAAGCACACAATGGACCCAGCATATACTCCACATCGATGCGCATGCGTGAGAGAGAGAGAGAGAGAGAGAGAGAGAGAGAGAGAGAATCTAACCTTGTAATGTGAGTCAATATCTTCATGGAAAAAACTATGAATTGTGGTTAAGTCTTCATTTTTTTGTAGAGATTCGCAATTTCTCGCATCAAAATATCTCAAAAATGAGGGAAGCTTGAGAATCTCTTGTAATTCATGGCAAGCTTGAACTTCCAATATATACAAATGATCACGCTTATTGATGAATTAAGGAAGGGTAGTAATATTATTTCCCGCCAGAATTAAGTGTTCCAAGAGTGGAAAACAGGAAAGATTCTCAAGAAACTCTACTTGAGACAGATTACATCTTGCAAGGTTTAATCGGCGTAAATTTGAAAGTCCGGCCTTCATGCACGAATCAACTGAATTCTCGTATCGTGGAAACTCGATTAAATTTGGGCAATGCTGAACGCCCAAGTCTTCAAGGTTTTGTAACTTATAAATGTTAGATGGAAGATGTTCCAGGTTCTTGCAATGATGTATATACATTATCTTCAAAGCGACAAGATTTTCTATTGATATAGGAATTTCTCTAATAGCAATCCCTATTAAGAAAAGCTCTTCAAGGCCTTCAAGTTTAT
The DNA here is from genome assembly GCA_017140165.1 of Eucalyptus shirleyi. NCBI lineage: Eukaryota > Viridiplantae > Streptophyta > Magnoliopsida > Myrtales > Myrtaceae > Eucalyptus > Eucalyptus shirleyi. Next base: position 31,822,300 of record CM029450.1, read on the forward strand.
TTGGAATATCAGGGAATCTTTCAAATTTCGTGCAATGATTAAAATTGAGAACTTGCAGATTTTTTGACTTGAGCACATTGGGAAAAACACTAAGTTCACGACAATTGCTTAAATTCAACACCCGCAACTTGTCAAGATATGCGATGGACTCATGGGCTTCTACCAAGTTTTTGCAATTACTAAAATCTAATTCCTCGAGATTTGGAGTACATAAGAGGTCTGGCATGTGAACCATCAACTCACAGTGACTGAAATTAATGTACTTCAAATTTTGGAAGGCCTGCAAAAATAGAGAAACCAACTTAGATAAACACTCTAAAATTATTATATTTTAGGTTGTCGATATATTTGAGCAATTTGTTTATTTAAAGAAGTGATTTGCTACGGAGTCTACACATTGGCCTATGTAAGTTGTTGTACATAGACGGGGGAGTCAAACTTGTGAAATGATGGTAATGTAATTTCGAACATCATTCATGTTGTCCATGGTTTTATATATTGATCATTAACAATATAATAATTTAATTGGAGGGGCTTGGCTTGGTTGAGGGTTATAAAATTGGCTACACAAAACATGGAGAAGATTGGGTTTCTCATGGATAATTACATATCCTTGACTGTTATATAATCTATATGTTGACCTGGTGGAAGGAAGCAAGGGCCTTCGGTAGATCAGACAACTCGAAATCTACTATTCCGATTTCTGCGTAGAAATTACTGAAAACGTAAAAACTTTACCAGTACTTACACACACACACGCACGCATATACAGATTAGCAAATTAGAGCTAACTCTCATCATTTTACATTTTAGAGATTATTTGAAAAAATTGAAAATATATAAACACACAATACAAAAAAGTTCACAAATAAAATTGGGTTAACAATTATTTAAAAAAGTTAGAATAAATAACATTAAAAAGCTTTTCAGCGGTCTTCCCCTGGTGTGCAAGGAGGTTCGGTTTGGAGTTGTTGTGCCTACTGCTTTGTGGTTTTCTTTTCTTGTACGGTCTGGCTTGTATGCGGCCCCCTTCCACTCTTCCTATTTTTTATGCAGCCAGAGTGTAAGTTTTTGGCGCCGTTTGTACATTTGTCCTAAGCTCAGTAATATATTCTTACTGTTACCAAAAAAAAAAAACATTAAAAAGCCCAAATCATTATTCAAATTTACCCCTAATTAATTTTCATCTCACAAAAACCCTTAATTAGTACAATGATGAAACATTTATCCCAAACTGATTTTTGGTTAATAAAAAATCCCAAACTAGCATATGAAAATTAGTTTGGAATAAAACTATGTCATGTGTCATCCATGTGGCATCACAAAATTCAAGTGAAGTGTCATGTGGCGAGCATGCGAATGCAAGCCACATGACAGAACTATGCCACACGTCATGCTATGTGACAATTATAGAAGCATAGTAAAGTGCCACATGGCGAGTGTGGATGTGGACTATTTGACAAAACTATTCCACGTGTGATGTCATATGGCAATCACAAAAATAAAGTGAAGTACCATGTGGCGAGCATAGGAATGAAGACTTCACTAGATTTGGCTTTAACTATATATCGTAGACAAATGGGCGATATAAACACTTTCACAATGTACATGCGTAAAGATTAATAAATTTTTTTTTGAAGTCATGCAAGTACGATGAAGCCAACTTTGAAAAAAATTCGGAAGAAAATAAAAATTTCATGTACTCAATTCAAAATCTAGTTTTAACTTTCTATTAAGAAACTAGTGAATGCCCCTACTGGATCACTGACATTGATTTAGTTGTGCACACACATTACTGGCAAAGTTCCTAAAAAACACTATTATGTCCACTTGGAAGTGCTGCCCTTAAGAAATTATTTAAGCAATTAACAATGCCTTGCTTGCTTTCAAACCTTCGACTCAGCCAATTTTATTGGTGCTGAACGTGCATTGGGTACGTGGCCTACCACTTAACCAGCAACTCCTTGGGTGTTTTACCTCTATTCACATGTCAACGGGAAGATATGTCATAGTTTTATTTCCATTTTGTTCGATTAATATACAATTTTGTTCTTGTGAAATGAAAAAGTTTATACGTAAACAACTGACAACAAAATGCATTTTGAATTTCTTTGCTAGGTAGATTTGATTGATTTCGAAATACATCTAAGTCAATAGTTAGAGATATTAGGTTTAAAAAGTATGCAAACTTTATCGATACCATACATAAGGCAAAGATGATCTCTTACTTTAAAACTTTAAAAGATTTCAATCTTTTTTTTTTTTTTTTAAATATTCCTTCCATCAAGTATCCTTAATTACTTATTCTACAGATATTATACCATGGACATATACATGAAATTGATTTTTTTATTTTTTTTATCTCTCACATATTTCAATATGAAAAGTCGAATTTTTTAATGATGCAATGGCCTTCATAGAAAAATTTTAAATCTTGCAATATGTTTCTCTTTCCACATATATGTATAAAACTTCTTTCTATTTTGTATTTTATTAACAAAAATGTTTCCATTGAGTATTTCTAATGAAGTTTTTCACTTAATTTTTCAAATGTCAATTTTGCTGCACGTAAAAATTTATCTAACATAAGTAATTAGGGTCTTTTGAAAGAAAATAGCAAGTTGGTGCCTGAAATAGAGGAACAACACTTCCTTTCATATACTATACATATAATACACATCTACATATACAAATTAAGTAGATAATAAAAAGGTCTATGTTGGTAATGCATACCTTAAATTGTTTTAGAACTTCTGTGATATTGCCTTTACTCATATCAAGTCCCACTAATTTCTTAGGACTAGCTGAAAATTTTGGAATCTCATGAGCACATCCAGGCCATTCCAACCATCTAAGCTCACTAGGAAGACATATAGGACCTTGAACGGAACTATGCACGTTGTGCAAGATGAGCAATCTAAGCCTTCTCAATTTTGTAAAAGCATCGGGATTGATATGCATCTCTATTGGCTCAGGTAGTGCCAACACTATGGCTTTTACAGCATAATCTCCCTGTAAATATAGAACTAATTTAGACTATGCATGTTTGGTAAAAGAGTAAAAAATCTAGGAGAATTTTGATCTTATTCGCAAGTCTTACCATGTCACGCGACAGAACATCGATGACATCATCATACAACCATAGTTTGCTGCGTCTTGCAGGATCATCTCGACATTCTTGGTTCACAATATCCATACCCATTGCTTGAATTAAGTCATGCATTTTTAGGATTCCATTCTCAATGCTTATCAAGGACCTCTTAATGAGAACATCAAATCCTACAATTGCCTCAAGATCGCAACTATCAAGAACTTTCTTTGTATGCTCTGTTGCCCACCCCTTAAAGAAGCAGGCAATGTGGAGAAAGATCTCTTTCTCATTTTCATCTAATCCATCAAAACTCACCTTGAGCACATTATTAATGTTTTTGTCAAGATTCCTAGAAAGTTTCTTTATTGTACTTTCCCATACATCTTCTGCTGTACCACATAATAAGGAACCCAACACTTCAAGTGCTAAAGGAAGGCCTTTAGCATATTTCAAAGCACCATTCACTAGATCTGTTCTGATTTGGTGTGTTTGAAAAGCATGCTTGCTAAGCAGCTCATGAGCTTGAATGTAACTTAGTGGTTCAACTTTATATACATGATCTTGATCTATTCGGTGACAAGTTAGCAATTGTTTATCTCTTGTAGTAACGATGATCCTACTTCCATTACCAAACCACTCACCTTTTCCTGCTAAAGCATCCAAATGGCACAAGGCATCCACATCATCAAGGATGAGGAGAACTTTTTTGCGACCAAGTCTGCGTTGTATTAGATTAATACCTTCATCCACATTGGAGACTTTTAATCTTTGTTGCGGTAATAATATATCATTTAGCATTATTTCTTGCAAAGTAACCAAACCCATGTTATCTTTTGAAGTTTCTCTAACATTTGCTAGAAAACATGCACCCTCAAATTTTCTGAATAGAGCGTTGTAAAGGGCTTTTGCTAAACATGTCTTCCCTATACCTCCCTGTCCCCATAATCCCACCATAAGAACGCCATCATTAGACTCAAGTTTTAACATCGATTTCAACTCAGTGACTTGGGAATATATGCCAATCGGATGCTTAGCAACATGTAAAGGACGGTCTAGGTAAGTGGAGATCTTGTTCACAATTTCTTGTATAAGCTCTGACTTGTCCCTAACAAAAACAGAGAAACAAGTTGTAGAATCATTTTAGCGATTTGAATAAACAAATAACGAGAGCACACTGCTAACAATGACAAAGCAGTGCTCACATTTTCAGATAATGACAGCCAATGTATTCCCACCGAGGTGAACTAGAACTCCAAGAGCTCCACACCAATCAAAATAAGTTCGAGGTTTTAACCTTTAGTTATCCAAGTGATTCATGTTCTCTTGATTTATTCATGACAATTTATGTGACAAAAAAGTGATTTATTTATACGCTTAATCAAAAAGCGCTCCTTAGAACATTAAACGGTGATTATAATTTTGATTCCAAAATTATTAAATACCCTGAAGCACGATGTTATTGCCTTTAGGTGGCCCGTAAACAGTAATCATCCAGTATCAAGCGTTGTGAACTTTTTCCTTCCTAAGAAATGGGGATAGTGCAATAATACTACTTAACATTTTGTCCATTGGTCAATCAAGTTTTAATTTTTTATTCTGTTCAAATGAGCCAGTGAATAATTCAGCCGATAAAGTCCCAGTGTCGATTTTCTATTACTGAAAAAAGCCAAGTTTCTGTTCTACGAAAAGCCACATGTGATTTTTTGAACTAAAAATACCGGTTTTAACGACTTTAGACTTGGTCGACCAAAATCGAAAATCTACGGAACTCAATTTTACCAAAATGAAACGAGAAGACCTCAATAGCCCTTTGATAAAATTTCTAGAACTTTTATTACACTTTGAGGAGGGCAACAAGGATCCAAAAGAAAGAGCCACAACCTTACCCAAATGAAACAGGGCTTAGCAAAAGCTAAAGGCATAATTCTATCATTTGATGCCTGAAATTAGATTTTTTTTTTTCATGCTGGTGAATTTTAATAAATATTGGTAATTGTAAAAAAACTGCCATTAAAAGAAAAATCGGTGACTTTTTCTTTCACATAACTTGTTAGTGACTTGCCAATAGTTTCATAAAATCACCAACTACTTGCTATAAATTGCACATTACCCATTTCATACCTAACAAAATTTGATTTGCATAACTTACAGTCTCGAAATTACTAATTTTTATTTGAAATTACTCACATAATTAGAGTGACTTACCATCTTTGATAATGTTAGGTAATGACTTACAAGTTTTGGATTACCAAATCTCACTTCAGCTACTTATCAATGTTTACTTGTTCTTTTAATTTGCCAACTTTTCTATTGGGTTCCTAGCTCTCATTTGAGTTTCTTACTTACTCATTGTTGAGATTGTCAATCTTAATTTAAGTGACTTACCAAATTTTCTTCAATTAAGTTACCAACTAATCTTACGTTAACAATTCTCGTTTGAGTTACTTGTCAAGTTTATTCTTCTTTTAATTATCAAATTTTCTTATCTTTTGCCAAATTTTTTTATCTTTCTTAACTACACTTAGATTCACCAATTCTCTTATGGAATTACTAACTTAAACTTAACAGACATAAGAATTTTCAGGAATCATAAGATGAAGCATCTATACTTATAAGAACGTGTGTGTTATTATTTTTTTTTTAATATTCATACTTAATTGTAAAGATTACTTTTCTTATAGAAAAAATGGACTCCACTCTACTTACCCATCATTCAAGTGCCACCCGAACAAATTCCCAGCATCGGAAAGAGCTTTCTTCCATCTCTTCACTTTCTTAGAATCCTTCCCGAACTTAAAATCGCGCTTAGCCAGAGATCTCTGATAACTCTTTCTGCCCTCTCTCACTTCTCTTGGGTCCACTTTATAAAACACTGGTAGAACAATGAGGTTCTTTTGCTCCTTGGACTCTATAATCTTCACCAACTCTTCCAAGCACCACCTTGAGGAAGCATAGTCCTCAGAGAAAACGATGATTGCGATGCACGATTCTTCGATAGCCTTCATAAGTACTGGCGATATTTGATCACCCTTTTTCAATTCCTCACTATCCCGAAAAGTGTATACTCCATCTCGGTGTAAAGCTTGGTAAAGATGGCCAATGAAGTTGTTGCGCAAATCTGCACCTCTGAAACTCAAGAAGACGTCATAAATCTTTTTGGGTTCCAATGAAGAAGCCATCCAATCGGCAACGACTATTTGCTGAAAATTTGAGACTCTGTTTTCAGGTAGTTCACCCCTAGGTAGCACCGACACGTTGCCGGAGCTTCTGAGACACGTTGACACACGCTCGGACACGCTCGGATACGTTCGGACACGCTTCGACATGCATGTCCGAAAGGGTGGAGGCCGCGAGTGAAGGTGAGCCCGCGACGGCGAGAGATGGCCAGAGAAAGAGAAAAGAGTCAGACGAGGGCCGTGAGGAGGAACTTCACGAGGGAGGCACTCATGGGGAAGGGCGGCGTCGTCGAGTGGGGGCGGCGGTGGCGGCAAGGGGGAGGAGGAGGAGTTCGCGGCGGTGTGCAGCCTCTCCGTGCACAGGGACCGCGCGTTCCGCCTTCTTTTTCGATCCCTTCCACTGAAATTTTTTTCTGGGTTACTCCCTTCTCTGCTCCTTCGGTGAATGCTGGTGCTTTTCTTGCGAGTCTTCGATGCTTCCGGAGATAGGCGTCATGCGTCGAGGACTGAGAAGGAGGAGAAGAAGGTGCCGTGCTGCTAGGGTTTTGAGAACTGAGAAGGAAAATAAAAGATTAAAAATGGGGCTTGCGTGTTGGAGGGAGGAGGAAATGATAGGAGGGAGGGGAAGGGACGGCTGTCAGGTGGTGGCGAGGGAAAAAAAGTGAAAATTTGGGGGTGGGGTCTGTCGAGGGAAAATAGGGAGGGAGTTTGGGCCCGCCGGGTTTTTTTTTTTTTTTTTGGGGGGGGAGGGGGAGAGGGGGTTTGATTTTAAAGAAATAAAAGTAAATTTGGAATAATGAAATAAAAAAAAAAACTTAGAATCTTACCGAAAATATTAAATGATTAGTGTAAATTTATAATAAGTTTTAGATTCAAATTAATTAAAAATAAAAATATTTATTTAATATATAACGTGTCTCAGCATATTGAAATTTTTTATTTTTAAGAAATGACGTGTCAACGTGTCGTGTCGTATCGTGTCTTGTCCCACCATATCGGTATAACCTAAGTCATACCCAAGGCCATGCCTCGTCTTACTAACGACGGTTTTCAGCAGCTCAACCACCCTCTCCATCGCGATTGGTGCTCTCTCTCTTTCTCTCTCTCTCTCTCTCTCTCTCTCTATCTCTCTGCGTCTCGTTTCAGTTTTTGTGAAGCGAAATGAATGCGATGGGAGTCGCCGAGTGTGGTTCGGGGAGGGTTTTTGTAGCGGATGTTTTAAGAAGCAAAATGAGAAAAGGATTCGGTTGTTCTTTTTTTAAAAGATAGGAATACGAGAGATGAGGACTCTTTAACAAAGTAAAACCGATCGTGAGCTTCAAAGGGGATGGCTTTCGGTGGCTGGAGAATTCAAATAGGGAGATTTGAGTGAGAGTTGGTCGGTAAAGGAAAACCAGAATTAGACAAGATTAGAAAGCTGTGAGAGGAAGAAAAAGCTTGAGAATCAAAAGGGGTAGAATTCGTTTCTCACGCTATTTTGATATGGAATTCGCTGTGTTAATCCCCTTCACATGAACTTGTCTGGGGCTGAATCAGGTCACCTAGTTATTCCCTTGGCATGATGGTATTGGACAAAGTATGTTTCGTACATATTTGGTCCCTTGAAGTATCATGGAGTGACCTCGTTGTTTGTCTGCATAATTTTGCTTCATCCATTACGTTTCCGTTGCGTTAGATTTGCTTTTACGTTGCATCCAGTATGTGTGTAGTTTGTTATTTACGATTTTTGGAAGTATTCTGCTCGTCGTCTTTACATAGTGTTGGCCTTTTACCTGCGCCTTCATCCACCCAAAAAGTTCGGATCTTTTTGCCGTTTTGGTCATGCATATAGCTTTACTTAGCTCATAAGCATTCGATTAGCACTTGCTTAGATTAAATCATAATAGTACTGAGGATCATTTGGAAGTATTCTCTTCGTCGTTTTTACGTAGTGTTGGCCTTTTACCTGCGCCTTCATCCACCCAAAAAGTTCGGATCTTTTTGCCATTTTGGTCATGCATATAGCTTTACTTAGCTCATAAGCATTCGATTAGCACTTGCTTAGATTAAATCATAATAGTACTGAGGATTATTATGGTAATGTATCGGTTTCGTTAAATCCCAAAAAAAAGAAAAAGGAAAATACTAATCGGTTGCCATTGAATTATTTTTCTAACATAGGTTGTCCTTGATAACACAATGGGTAATTGATCTTTCTAAGGAATATGGCCCCACAAAAGCAAGAGCAATTAAAGGAGTTAAAGAATCACACCACTTTAATTTAAAGAATAATCCACTAAGGAATGAGAAGATAGGGTATAAATGCAAGATAAAATTCCATCTCTTTCTTGAGGAGTTTGTGTTGCTTCTTATTGGACGGAGCTAGAATAAGTGAAAACTAGCACACACTCGAAGCACTAGATGATAGATGCTCTTGTTCAACTTGCATTTTGAGTCTTTAATGAAAGTGGCATATATTACTCTATTGTCAGATCAAGATTGTAATGCTTAATTAATCGATAGTTTATTTATAGCGTTTTGTTTGACCTAAGCATGTGAAGCCATTGATGTGTGCCGTCACGATGCTCTCATGGCAGGTTTCTTTCAACTTGGAATGCTAAGTTGTCCGTCTAGTTTATCACAACCTTTCCAACACAAATGAGGACCTTTATTGATTCACTTCTCTGATTTACCCTTAAATTTATCATAAGTCTCGCAACATAAGTAAATTCCAAGCACAATGAAATGGGCCAGATCTCACCTAGATTAGGAAACTCAAATTTATTATTTACTTTAACGCATGTTACTTTTTATGCATAGCTCATGGGGATCCTATCTCGAAACTTAATAACAAGACATTGTATATGTATAATGTTGCATTTCTTTCGTCGTGTTTTACTTTCTTTTTTTTTTTTGGTAAAGATGTGTTTTACTTTCTTTGTTATTATTTAAATGGATTTTTAATTTTTTGAGTCTCCATACATGATTATTTAGATTTCTATTTCTTCTAAAAAATAATAAAAAATGAAAAGGGAAAATTGCATGCAAAGCCTATTATAAAAGGAAGTGGTACCCATGACAGGAATTGCATTTATCTAGCATCACAAAATTCATGGGCTAATGACTCTCTAGTTCACAGAAGAAGAGGTTTCCCACATCTTACTCAGATCCTAACCTTAGCGGTGACTCTAGTTAAAATCAATCAAATAATTAATGAGAAAGTAATTTCTGATTGGTAGGGCTTGGGATAATTTCTACAGAGCATAAGTGCCATCTTGCAAGAGGGTTATTTGTGTTGGCTCAGCAATCCATTAAACTCTCTTGGATTCACCTCGATAGGGTCACAACACATTGAAACGAAACCGGTTCTTCAAATAAGACCAGAATGAAGTATTGCTTGTACTCAGAACAGGAAGACTTTTCTAGAAAACAAACAATTGTTTCGAAAATTTCAAGTCATGATCTTTCTGCGAACATGAATATTGGGTCAATTGGTTGTGGCACGCCTAAGAAGTGCGTATCACATGGCATATGTAGCCAAAGCCTATTCCCCGTGCTGATTCTATTCTGCCGAGAGGCCCGACTCTACTAAGGAACGAGTCAAGGGCCAATGGCCCAATGGCCTTTAAGTAAGGCCCCAGATCCCTTGGCGCTGTCAATTTTTCCATGTAAATAAAGGGGTCAAGACACTTATTTCTTCAAGGTTACTTCTGTTGGCAAAATTCCACCTAATGGACGGATACAGAGATAGTATCTATTGAATCGATTTTCTTCTCTGAATCAACTCCTGGAATCATTAGGAAGTCAGCACGTGGGCAAAGCTCTTTGATTAAAGAGGGAGAAGACAAGATATCAATAGTCGAGGCAGTAGAGAATTTCTAATTACAAGTCTGTTTGAAAGGTAACTTCATGCCCAAGTGCTGATATAGTAATAATATGGAGTGCTAACCACACCGAGGGACAGGCCCTAAAGCGAAGGATGGGAACGAGCGTAATTAATGGGTTCCAATTTTTGGCCTTGCATTGACCATCCAATGGACCATGGACTAAATGGCCATAGGAAATTCGACAAACAAAGGAAAATCTATCAGTACGCTTCCAAAAAAAGAAACTTAGAGAGCTCCATTATATCTTTAATCTCTCTATGCAATAAACTCATTACTTTAAGGGATATTGGCGATTTATGTGAGAATTCATAGTGACATTAGTTTAAAAACAAGTTAAAACAACTTGACTCATCGGAGATATCAAAACTAAAAATATGTGCAGTCCACAGTCAGTTGAGGCAACAAATTGCCCTAAAATGATAAATTGGGTTTATATTGGCTTCTAAATGAAACCCTAGCCCCTAAGTTCAGTTGCAACCCAACTTGCTAGTCATACAGCAAGTTCCTTGAGGAAGGAGAGTTCATGCGTGAAGTCGTTGTGGGATGCAACATGGAGGATATTTTGGTAAGTGGAACATTGAGAGTTGTTACTAAGCTAGTAAAAGTTCAACTTATTATGGTGTCATTACAACTTTTGTTTATAAGAACCTTTTTGCTAGAAATTCTTATATACATATGTGCCGATTTTGTAAGTATGTGTAACTTTCTTAAATAACCATACGTTACTCAATCCTGCATTAGTTTCCCTATTCTTGTCCGCAATTTTCATGAGAAGTTTGGTCCTTGGTGATATGAATAATCACCGGGGAAAAGTACCAAAAAAGTGATCAATCTATAATATTGATATCAATTTACTCATTAATCTTTCAATTTGACCAATTTAGTCATAAACCTTCTCATATTGGTACAAATTCAACTTTCTTCAATAACCCTACATTACTCAATCCTATATTAGTTTCCATATTCTTGTCCGCAATTTTCATGAGAAGTTTGGACCTTGGTGATATGAATAATCATCAGGGAAAAATACCAAAAAAGTCATAAATCTATGGTATTAATATTAATTTAGTCTTAAACTTTTCAATTTAATCAATTTAGTCATAAACATTCTCATATTGGTATCAATTCAGTTCATCAGGCCAATTTTGACCGATCAGTGATGATGTGGATGCTAGCAAGCCAGCAAACACTAACATGACAACTGACATGACAGTTTTTAAATAATTTTAAAATTTGAATTTTTTTGAATTTTTTTGAATTTTTTTGAATTTTTTTATTTTTTTTTCTTTTTCCTCTTCTTCCTCCTTGAGGTTCTTCCTCAAGTGGCCAATGAGGCTCTCGCGAGACTTGGGGGTCATGAGCGAGGTGGCTTTGCCCAAATTTGGGCGAGGTCAACCTTGCCATGGCCTTGCCAGTTGCCACAGGCGAAGGCAACCTTGCCCAGATCTAGGCAAAGTCGCCTCGCCCATAGCCTTGGGGGAGGCAAGGGGCAAGGACTTTGACCCTTGCTGACCATTGATGAGGGCTTAACAACCCTCATGCAATGGCTATGAGCCGCTACGCGGAGAAGAAGGCCAAGAAGAAGAAGAGGAGAAAGAAAAAGAAAAAGATTCGAAAAAGATAAAACAAAAATTATTTAAAAATTGTTACGTCAGCATTCATCGGCCGACCTACACTAGTTGACATCCAAGTCAGCACCAATCAACCAAAATTTGACCGGATGGACTAAATTGATATCAATGTGAATATATCTATGACCAAATTGGTCCAATTAAAAGATTTAGTATTGAATTGGTACTAATATCATAGGTTTATAACTTTTTTGATACTTTTCCCATAATCGCTACTACGATTTTCTGAACAAGGCATATGTCTAATAATCTCTCCTAATTATCGCACCTACTCTATTTTCCTTTCTATATTACTGGCAACTAAGTGCCAATCCACCCGTTGAATGGACCAATATTAAAGGATGAAATTCTAAAAAATAGAAACAAGATTAGAAATTACATCATAATAAAGATGTATAACAAGTCCGCACTTGAAAAAAAAAAAAGGACACCCTCAACAACCAAATACATGTTTAATGCGTATATATTACACTCACACATGTTTAGTCGTCATCGAATTACATTCCACGTAAAATTATAACAAGAAGATAGATGTTTGACACTTCGAGAGGTTGAGGAGGTTGACGTTGCACGTCTCATTTTAATCATCTAAGAACTGGTGGAAAAAGAAAAATTAACCATCAAGATTTTAAGCTATGTTGCAGCACAATACCACTAATATTTCTTATTCAATCCAATTTCGCCTCTTTAAAAAGAAAATTCAGTCAAAAGAACAGTCAGATCAAATCTAAAAGAGCGGCAAATATATTAATGACGACACGAAAGAATAATAATTTACATTGCTAAAGGCGACTGAGTTTGTGATATCGACACGAATGAAATCAAAGAAGAATTTGCAAGTAACTACCGCCTTTGATACTTAACAACTGGGAAGAAAAATCTCATGCTATAACAGATTAGATGAGTTCAGGTTGTTAGAAGTTAGAATCTATTTCTTTTTTTTTTCTTTTTTTTTGCAAAATAGAGTTTGTATTCCAATTGACCTTCGGAGCTGAAACAGTAGCTTTTTCTATTTAAGTTACTAGCTCGTAATTCCCATACTTTAGAGAAGATGGCAATCAAGGCTAAGATGCACAAGAGTACGAAACGGGAATCTTCGAATTCAGTTGATCTCTGAACATTGCTCGAAGAGGCACGGAGGTTATACTCAATTGTCCTTTTGTCGTAAGTAATGGTAAAGTCTCATCAGTCTCACAGCACTGGTGTCTCTGTCATCACTTTTGGCCGTCGTGAACCGTCACTCTGGACGGTAGAAGCACCAGCATCCTTTTCTCTGTACCTATCAGTCTCACATGAAAGGGGGAACGTAGATGAAATTCTTGTGCAAACCAGCCAATAATTTCAATGATTCACCATTTTTCCTAGCTCAGCCTGAAACCCGAGACAGATTCCATTTTAAAAACACGTCCATAAATCATGCAAGAGATAATTTAGCAGACTAATTGACAAAGCACTTTGCGAAAGAAGGTAATATCTAAGGAAACACAAGTTCCTTGATAGGAGAGTTTAGGAAGTTTCCATTACAGTCCTAAGAATATCAATATTAAGTAATGTCTGTACTCCAGGAAATAGGTTTTCATGCAAGCATATTATCTCTGAAGTGTACCATTTGATTCAATTGACGGTAACTGGGCTACCTAAAGTGGCATTGACCTTGACGAAATTCCCGTGTCAATATTTAAAAGAGGTGTGTTTTGGGTAAATATGGCCGAAATTTTTTTATTTTAAAGATAATTCTAGGTCCTAATGTCCTTGAAGAACAAACAACACACTGTAAACCGAGTGATACTTAGATGTTTTTATCTTGGATGGGTAACTTCTCTTCAGAGAAATCTCGGCACCAGTGATCTGATAGAGAGATGATTTTTTGATGACTTGTATACTAGTACTAGGGTAGGATGAGTTCCCATCAGCTACATCTTCCTAACATTGCATAAGAGTCATGTTCACCATTATAACCATGGACTCATTCTCTCTATCATGAAACTATGCCATAATTAGGGCTAGTTTTGGAGCTCTAGAGGGTGGAAATTGAGCAAGGTGGTGCATTATCTGCAAGATGAGTCCTCTTGCTTGATATCATATTCAGAAAGGCAATGAGCTAGATAATGTTCCCTACAATGCTTTTGACTAATAATCAGATCATTGGGAGCAGCATAAACTATAAATTTCAAGCTCTAAAAGTCAGAGATTTCCCGGCTTTTTTTTTCCCCTAATTTTTTTGTTTGGATGCATTCTTAGCACATCTCTTGCTTCTTCGCCTTGTACTAGAACATGTTATTTCAAGACTAATTCTTAAACGGACAATGTCCACAATCTAGGTTAGCTACTCTGTGTACTGCTCAAATCTCAATGAAACAGATCCTGTTTCATTATGTTTTTGCTTTTATGTCAACAAAGTCTGATTAAAACATTTTATGAGTTCTGAACAAGCTTAGGAAACATAAAATATTAGATCATGGCAGCATCAGACAGATAAAAAAATCATACTGGAAAGCCAAATATACACCACAATTTAACAGGCACGTACTCTCATGTATGCAAGAATAGACACTTGCAACTTAAAAACCAGAAAAGAGATTGCTTTATCAAGTACTTTGCACATGGCATATTGGAAGATTTTAAATAAGATAACATTAAAGACATCAAACAATCTCACAGCAGTGAAAAAAAGTGAGGAAGAAGAGATCAAGAAACAGGGGGGAAAGTGAAAAGGAAAGAAAACACTAATGTTAGTTTTCTTTTTTTTGGTCGAAACTAATGTTAGTTTAGTGTGTAGCACTTCCTGAGACTGTAAATTTTTTAGGGTAAATAAAAAAATGCAGAAATGTCTAACAAGTCACAAAATATTTAAGAAAAAGGAAACAAAGTGGGGAAAGAAAGAATTAATATAAACTTCTTGATGCTTCCAGCAACTCCACTTTCTTCCTATTAGACTCAATAAAGGACATTAAAGATGGAAAATTAGTTTTGTAAACCTCCATTTTTTTTTCATGGTCATGTGTTGCAATATTCAAAGTGCAACAACATACCGAATCACTAAGAATCCACATCCAGCAGTAATCAACATAAGGAAGCACAGACGACCTCCAGTAAGCTTTAGTCATCAACTATCATATGTCACAATTTCAAAGTGGAGCTAAGTAAAGACGAAATCAGCAACATAAGCAAGTGCAGAAACTCACCTAATCATGCCTTGGAGCTACTTGAATGCAAAGAAAGTGTTGAGCAACCGCCTCGAAGTTTATCATTTGCACAGGCATGATATGCTTCATTTATGCCTAAAAAAGGGTTAAGAGTCATATAATCATAGGAATAAACAAATTCTAGGAAAGTTTAGTTTTGTTTCATTATGATCAACAGATATACCTATGATCAACAATGCTGTTACACAATTATGGTTCAAAGGTCACATGAAGCAGCATGTTGAAAGGTTCTCTATAACTTCCGTAGCCAAAAATCCAGTCCTCTGCCACTGTTCAAGAGGAACATCAAGAGCTGCCATCTCTGCATGTCTTGTTGCCCACAAAAGCACAAGGAGGAAACAAAGCAAGCATATCAATTTTAGGAGCTATGTCATAGAGACAGTTGCTCTTGTTGTAGTTTCAACATAAATTTAGGCAATGATTTTTAACGAGAAGTGTTTTCTTCTTTTAGTTAAATGTTTGAGATATAAGATTGATAAGGCATATACTACATAAAGTCAACAAGATGCTCACTTGAAGTTGCCAAGAGTCTCACTCCACCTTTTCTAACAATATTTTGTTATATATATCCCTGAAGCAAGGTACCTTTGGTTTCGAATTATTCTCCGCAAAGATACTAAAGGGCCAAATATTTTGGCATCAACTATCCATTTCTGTCCACAAAATCATTTATAGTTGTGTATTGTCACCACATAACCATGAATGACAGCAACAGACTATTAGATAAGAGATGTCTACTAGAAACCAGGCTCAAACTATTTGTGTAAATTTGGTCATCATATGAAGAAATGTGGCCAAGGAGCAGGTTCTTACAGCTTTAAAGGTAGTACAATATTGACAATGCATGTTCATGCCAAAAAAGTATATCATGAATCCAGCTATGACACAGCCTAAGAAAACAACGTTAGGAACTTCACCAAAGCATATAAAGACTGCGATATGGTTCCAAACAAAGCATAGTGGCAAATGAAAAATGTCAAGCATTGGAATAATAAAGCAAGATTACTGTTGTTGTCAGCCACAACCATATTTTATGAAAGAATAATGAGAACAGACCCTTTACAACATTATAATGCGTGGATATTCCAATTATTAACAGATTTGTGCATATATATATTATTTTATCATAAAGAAATAATTAAGGGAGGAACATAAAATATCAACAATAAACTATGAACAGACTCTCAAGGGTATCAATATAGAACAATAACAAAGTGCCATTGGCCAAAATTTATGGTAGGGGTTGGAGAAGCAATGATAAACGTACATTTCGTGTCTCATTACACCAGTTTCTTCCTGCCACAATAACGTTTGCATCCTCAACAATCGCACAGCTATTCAATCAAGCTATACCATAAATAAATTCGAGATCATTCACCAATGAAGACTGAAATACTGATTATCTCAATAGAAAAAAAGCAACATATCTGAAATGCACCTGGTTACTGAAAACCAGTTTCTTACATGACTGGAACAGGCTGTGCAGAGCAAGCTTTGCCTTATACAAGAAAGGCATAAAGGTCTTGTTACTTGTTAGGAGAAAGAAATATGAGGACAATGGACAACTAGAGGAAATCAGCACCAAGTTGTCAGCAGTAGAAATATTTCAGTATCAATATGCAGCTACTAATGGAATGAATTTATATCTCGTGGCTATAAGATCAAGATTGTGTGAGTCCAGTATAATATGGTGGTCACAAACTTCCAAGGAATGATTATTGATACATACTCATCTTGTAATGCAGATGCAAATCCCGCTTAACACTCAAACTGGTATGGCTCTAACAACACTAAAGCAAAAACAACAACTAATTTGAGAAACTACATGTTACTCTTTCCAATGTGTCTTATTATTGGTTCCTCAGAAGTTCACCTTTCATTAATCAGGTTTCACTCAAACATTCAAGAATCATCCAGGACTTTTAGCTTCTCGGTCATTTTCCTTCTCGAAAGCCAAGGCACCTGAGGATAAAAAAAGAATCCTAAACTATTGTGAAGGCCTCAGAAATCAGAATTGACAATCAGCTTCTTGTGCTTTTGCCTCTATTCTGCTAAATAACTTATGTAAACTCTGTGTTTCTCGTGATTATTTCTTTTTCATATCTATATTCCATAGGGCAAAAGAAAATAACCACCAAAGCAGTTATCCATGGGCACAACCGATGTTGATATTACTCTCACTCCAAGTGAATTTGGTTTTCAATTCTCCCTAGGTGCCAATGTCGAGAAGTGGTTAAAGGACTTGACTGTCAAATGACCTTTCCTCGTGGCTTGCCATCTCATTGCATCTTCTTTATTCCTCTATGGTTTTGCCTCTTCAAGCACCTCAAAAAACATATTCTTATGATAAGTACATACTACGAATCCACATTTCCTAGACGCCCCAAAAACACCCAAATCCCTCCCTCCCAACCTACAACACCCGGATTTGCTCAATTTTCTACCAATAAAGGGGACTAAAAACCGACCCATGTACACCCTCCTCCCCATTATATCACTCTCCCTCCCTTGTTTTTCCTTTGAACCTAGACTTCACCTACTTCTTTCAATAAATTGCCACCTATGAAAACAAGAGAAGGAAAAGCTATACCTTCCAGAGATTGTCGCTGTTTTTGCAGCCTGTTCTGTCGATAACCTATGAATTCACCATCAAGCATCCATAGACAACACTTGAGAAGAAACACTGATTCAGCCTCTCTCAAACAGATTCAACGACACATTCTTCAAGTTCCCGCGCAATTGCAGCACCAAACAAACCGAATTCAAAAATCCATCTCAAGCATTCCACCAACTTAATAAAATTCGGACGTGCCAGGCGTTACCTGGTCTATAGCAAGCTGCACGAAGCCCAAAACCTCAGGAGAGAATCTTTCACCTCAAGCTACGTCGCCAGTTTCCATGGTCGGTCTCCGTCAGCCGTCGGTTCGGTAGGCACTCCGTTCCCGGAAGACGAGCTTCTTCTTCTGTTCGTTGACTCCGTTGGCAGGTGGCGATCTTCAATGCGTGAGAGCTCACTGGCGTCGTATCGATGGAGTTGGAAGTTTGGCTATGGCGGAGAAAAAGAAGGAGCTTCCAAACAACGGGAAAATCAGAGAAAATGAACAAAGAGAAGGAAAGAATTACAGAATTCTGTTTGGAATTAAAGTTAAGTAACTAGGGTTAATTAAAAGTAATTGTTTATTTTAAGCAAGCGACCATCACATATATAATGGAAGGGTACTTCTATCGAGACGAAAAAGTTGACATTAAGTGTTTTTCAAGGCTTTGAATGAATTTTCATGAGTCGAATTCATCGAGATCAGTCCGTGATTTCATGTTGAAGTATAAAAATGCAAAAATGAACTTTGAATTGAGGGATCAATCTAAGTGAGAATAAAAGTAGGTGTACTGGAATTGAAAACATATAAAAAAGAAATAGATCGTGAAGTGAAAGTTGTTGGAAGGAGAATTTGATTTTATCCTTTGAGATTTCAATTGATATAGTAAATCATAGACATAGAATATTTTAGGAAAAACAATATTGTGCATATATTCTTATTTTGATTCTTTTCTTCTCTCTTGTATTACAAATACCGACACTTCTTGTACACTTGAAAATACAGAATATACAGAATAGCATTTTCTCCATTGTTCTGCATTTCCTTTCATGGTATCAGAGCAGCTTTTCTGATCCACCTTCCGCAACATTTTTTTTCGAATTGCCTCCAATTGTCTTCTGTTTTTTGTTGCTGCAAATCATTATCTGCAGAACAAAGACAGCACATTGAAAAGAGGAATTCAATATGAAGAACCCCAGCGATTCAGAAATCCAAAATCCAGATCAATCCAGAAACACAGATCAACTCAGAAACACATCACAGGAATTGTTCGACCAATCTGCACCCACTCCAGTCACCGGACAACTTCCTACTCCAACTTCATGGCCGTATGCACCGTGGGTTCCAGTTCAAGGACCATGGGCCACTGGGCCAAGTTCGGGCGAGAGACCCGAATTCAATCCGGGTGGGTCGGGAATGAATCCCTACCCGAGTTTCCCACCTGGGTTTGCGCCGCTGGTCCTTCCGCCCTTCGCCGGCCGTCCAGAACCTGGAGATGTATTGTACACGTCATCTGCTGACGGCCCGGAGCTGCGACTCATCTCCCTTCAACTCACCGGACCGGATCACTACTCAACATGGGCGCGGGATTTTCGGCGGGCTCTAGTTACCAAGGACAAGGACGGATTCCTTGACGGATCCGTCCCCTTTCCTACCGATGAACGCCTGCAGTGCCATTGGCGCAAATGCAACCAATTAGTGCATACATGGATCGGAAATTGTGTGTCGCCGGAGGTCGCAGCTGGGCTTCCTCCGACTGAAGATGCAAGATTAATGTGGAATAACATAAAGGAAATGTACGGGAAGCTCGACAAGGTGAAAGTTTTTTCGCTCACTCAAGCCCTCGCCGAGTTGAAACAGGGGAATCTCTCGGTTACCGCCTGTTTCAACCGGCTCTCAGCGCTCTGGAACGAGCTTGAGGCGGCCGAGGAGCAGCTTGAAGGACCCGAGTCGACCCTCAAGCAGTACAGAGAAATCAAAGACCGTGAGAAGGTGACCCGGTTCCTGTTAGCCCTAAATGAGAGCTACATACCTTTCCGATCGCAGATCCTCGCCATGGAGACCGTCCCACCGCTCGGCCGCATCTTCCAGCTCGCTGTCCGGAGGAGAATCGGCGAATGGCTGCTGCCGGAACGAAAGGGAGGAGAAAGCATGGCCCTCGCTGCACCGGCAAGGGTTTCCGGCCGTTTTCACGGCGGCCTCCGCGCGCCGCAGCGAGTCCCGACTTCAGGAGGAAATCCTCGCTCGTTTGGGGAAAATGAAGAAGACGAAGGAAACCCTAACTTTAGGGCTTACAGAACGGACGGCCAAGATCAGAAGCTTGGATCCGATGGCCCTTATTTTTTCGGTAGATCCGACGGTGGAGATAAACAGGGGCGCGGATCTGACGGCCCAAATTTCACCCGCGCGAACGGCGTAGATCAAAGGCGAGGCCGCGGATCTGACGGCTCTCATTTCATCTCACATGGGACCGAATCTGGTGGTCATTATAATGCCACGTCATCACAAAGGGGAGGAAGCCAAAATTATAAATTTAAAGGTAAATATTGTGAATATTGTCGGCGTCCTCATCATACCATTGAGACATGCTGGAAATTACATGGTAAACCCACTGACAAAGAAAAGAAAGGAAAAGAATTTTCTGCTTACCGGTGTCAAAGACAAGGATATGACAAAGCTCATCAACCTATTTCCCGATCAATATCGAACATCATGAAGGCACTAAATCAGCTACATGACGGTTGACAAAAGTGCAAATTTCTCAGGTACTTCATCAAACAAGACTAATAATATTCCAGTTGATGCATGGATTATTGATTCAGGCGCTAGTGATCACATAATTTGTCATGAATATTTGTTTTCTAGTACCTCTACAAAGCTTGATTCCATATATGTTCGACTTCCAAATGGAAATATTACTTGATGTCAGAAAGATTGGTACTGTTCACCTTAGCCCAAACATTATCCTTAAAAATGTTCTCTATATCCCAGAATTTGAATTCAATCTCATAGCTGTTTCCAAAGTCTGTGAGGACAATAATTGTCGAGCCAATTTCAACTATGAAAATTGTTCCTTTCAGGACCTTTCGACTGGGAAACTGATGGGCTTGGGTAGAATGGAACAAGGGCTGTACTTTTGGATCAATTTCCCCAAAGATTTTGATCTTTCCTCTTTGAATAAAGGCATTTCTTGTAATGCTATTGCTGCAAATAAAATTCCACTTTTTCATAAGCGTCTGGGTCATAGTGCTTCTTTTCCTTGTTCTGATTGTGAAGTATGCCCCTTGGCAAAACAAACAAGACATCCATTCCCAACTAGTGTATCTCGAGCCACTAGTATTTTCTCATTATTACATATGGACATTTGGGGTCCTTATCATACATCACATCGTGATGGATCCCGATTCTTTCTTACTATCGTGGATGATTATTCTCGAGCCACTTGGGTATTTCTCATACAGTTCAAAAGTCAAGCTTTGTCATGTCTCGTCGAAATTCTTATCTATGGTTAAAAATCAGTTTGATACGCATGTTAAGAGGATTCGTACGTACAATGGAAGTGAATTCTTTTCCACCGAGTATCAATCTTTTCTGTCATCACAAGGAATTCTCCATGAGAGTTCTTGTGCTTACACTCCGCAACAGAATGGAATTGTCGAACGTAAACATCGACATCTCCTGGAAGTTGCTCGTGCACTGAAATATCAAGCTTACATCCCTGAATCCTTTTGGGGAGATTGTGTGATCACGGCAGCCTATTTAATTAATCGCATGCCAACTAGAATATTAAAAGGTTGCACTCCTTTTGAAATGCTCTTTGGTAAGAAACCAGACATTAATCATCTTCGAGTGTTTGGTTGTCTTTGCTACATGACGAATGTTCGGTATCGACATAAATTGGATCCTCGTGCTCTTCGATGTGTCTTTATGGGATATGCCACCATGCAAAAGGGTTATCGGGTTATGGGGATATCTACAGGTCGTTTCTTTGTTAGTCGTGATGTTATATTTCACGAGGATATATTTCCTTTTCAAGAAATGGGACCTTCACATGAGGCATCCATGGCAGAATCCGGCCATCGACATTTTTTATCAATGGAGGATATTCCTGTGCAGCCACAATGTATCTTGATTAGACCTGATCAATCGTTTCCCAACCCATGTTCTGCAACGACATGTCCTGGATCTTCTGCTCTCGCTCCTGGGTCTTCTGATTCTCCAACAAGACAAATCAGTAATGAATCTCCAGCAACATGTCATGGGCCTCTTTTATCACAGGAACAGCATATTGAACCATCATCCCCAACAGTTGACAGGCCGAGGCGCTCAGGACGACCAGTTCGCCCTCCGAAATGGACAAAGGACTATATCTGTTCTACCTTGAGAACTTCAGGTACGCAATATCCGGTCTCCTCCTATGTTTCTTTCAGTCGATTATCGCGGGAACACATGTGTTGCATCAGTCAAATATCTGAAGAACAAGAACCGTCTTCTTATGAGGAAGCAGTGCGTGATATCCGTTGGCAAAGGGCCATGAAAGAAGAGATTGCTGCCCTCCAAGAAAATAACACTTGGGACATCGTCCCTCTGCCTCCCCACAGAAGGCCCATTGGCTGCAAATGGGTTTATAAAATAAAATATAAGGCAGATGGTTCAATTGAGCGATACAAAGCTCGACTTGTTGCCAAGGGATTCACGCAGCGTGAAGGATTTGACTATCATGAGACTTTTTCTCCAGTTGCTAAAGAAGTAACAGTTCGCTCTTTTCTGGCAATTGCTGCATTACGTAATTGGGACTTACACCAAATGGATGTCAACAATGCCTTTCTTCATGGAGACCTTGATGAAGAAATTTACATGGAGGTTCCACAGGGATTACGTAGACAGGGGGAGTCTCGAGTATGTCGTCTCCGCAAATCCCTGTACGGGCTTAAACAAGCCTCTCGACAGTGGTATGCAAAATTCACTGCATCACTTACATATGCAGGTTTTCGACACTCAAAGCATGATTATGCATTGTTCACATGGACCAAAGGTACTTCATCGATCTACCTATTGATTTATGTTGACGATATACTTATCATGGGAAACGATAATGTTGCAATCCAAAAGTTCAAAGAATTCTTGCATTCAGCTTTCCATATTAAAGATTTGGGTCCTCCAAAATATTTTCTTGGTATCGAAATAGCTCGATCCAGTGAAGGAATTTGTCTCAGTCAGCGAAAATTCGTCCTGGAAATCATATCAGATTCTAGATTGTCGGGGTGCAAACCAGCTGCTGTACCTATTGAGCAGAATATCAAGTTGACAACATATGAATATGATGTAAGTTCTTCTTCTCCAAATGAAGATCCACTGCTCAAGGATCCATCAGGATATCAACAACTTGTTGGCAAATTAATCTATCTCACCATGACCAGGCCTGATATATGTTATGCAGTACAAATACTTAGTCAATTTATGCATAACCCAAAGCAATCACATATGAATGCAGCGCTGAAGGTTGTAAAGTACTTGAAGGGATGTCCAGGACTTGGAATTCTACTATCTCGTAATTGCAACATGAAGATGACAGCATATTGTGACACGGATTATGCTACTTGTCCTATGACAAGAAGATCCATCACTGGCTTTTGCATCAAGCTAGGAAAATCTTTGATTTCATGGAAAACAAAGAAACAGTCAACAGTTTCATTGTCATCAGCAGAATCAGAATATCGAGCCATGGCAAAGACTGTTTGCGAGATAGTTTGGATACAAGGATTACTTTTAGATCTTGGAGTGCAAGTCAACGAAGCAAGTGAATTGTTTTGTGATAATGATGCTGCGCTGAAATTAGCGGCAAACCCAGTTTTCCATGAGAGAACGAAGCATATTGAGGTTGATTGTCATTTTACTCGGGAAAAAATTCAAGAAGGCGTCATTACGACTCGAGGAATTGGGACTGTAGAACAGCCAGCAGACATCTTCACTAAGCCATTATGCCAGAGACAGCATAGATATTTGTTGAGCAAGCTTGGCACCTTTGACATTTATAAGCCGCCAGCTTGAGGGGGAGTGTTGGAAGGAGAATTTGATTTTATCCTTTGAGATTTCAATTGATATAGTAAATCATAGACATAGAATATTTTAGGAAAAACAATATTGTGCATATATTCTTATTTTGATTCTTTTCTTCTCTCTTGTATTACAAATACCGACACTTCTTGTACACTTGAAAATACAGAATATACAGAATAGCATTTTCTCCATTGTTCTGCATTTCCTTTCAAAAGTACACGGAATGAAAGTGGCAAGAATCGAGGGCGCGAGTAAAGACAACGTGATAAAAAATGAAAGGCAAAAGATGGATAAAACTCACGGAGAGCATTCTTGGTCCTTCATACTCACATGGAATGGAAGTTGTTTGTGCCTTTCTCTTCCAATTTTTCACCTCCACGAGCGTCAACTCCTCATCTCGTACCCATCCGTGGATAGTGCAGTTGGTTGAGAGTTTCTCCCTCATCACTGAGGTCAAGAGTTCGAAATCCTGTGTTACTAACGATTTAAGTGAGGAGCCATGGCAGTGGGTTGACGTGCTAATCTTCCCCAAGGTATAGGGACCCGGTCCTCAGGAGCCATTCAGGCACGGAAGCATGTGGCGGAGTCCTCGGTCACCCAAAATAAAAATAAAAAATATCCTCATCCCGCATTGATAAACCGCACGGTGACTTCCCACTTCATCGCATGTTCTGACCAAATCCTCATCCATCATCCCGCCGTTTCCATGTTTGCATGCTTTGCCACATGTAGATGAGCATGCTGCGATCTTCTTCTTCGTCTTCTTGTTTGCCCATGCCCTATCACGCGACTCGCCAGCCACGACCTCCGCATGCTTTTCTCGGTCGAATTAATCCTCTCGATATTAAGTTCGAGAAGGCGGTCAAGCTTCTCTCTCCTTGTCGAGCTCTAGCCCAGGGCTGATCATTTTCCTCGTTGTAGCTGGCAAAGTAAATGCTAACTCAAGTGGACACATCAAAGTACGTCGATGTTAATGTATGGGTGAAAGTGGGTACTAGTCAAAAGTCTTTCTAAGAAAAGATAACGACAAGAACGAGGAAGAAAGAAGGCATTGTAATCAAGATCAGCTCAGTTCACTCACGTACAAATCGCTTCCGTACCAAGTCTCCCAATCATTCCAACTACAAATGCAGCCAGCCGACACCACCGTGCCCGTTTCCATCGGTCAAATATAGAAGTCAACATCGTCTTGATTCGCTTGCCTAGAGGGAAATTAAACTCACGTCTTCTTTTTTATCCTATTTGACTATGTTTCCCTGTGCTCATTTGACTATGTTGCGAGTCCTCCTCTAGATCTGCTTCGCTTGGATTATCTTTGTGCACATGTGAACTCTCGGCTATTGGATCTATTGATTCATGACCAACCTTGTAGAGTAAAACCAGATCTATCAGCTGATTATCTCGAAATTTAACCTTTTGATGGTCCCCTAGTTGCTCACATATTATTTGGCATCCCCACTTTTTCATGACTCTACCTGCTACTCCAACACCAAATTGTATATAATGCCCATCAATTTGAACAAAATTGACTTTTCTCCACAACTCACATGGTGATAAATATTCGACAAAGATATGATCTGAATCCAACAATCTGCAACATCGTTCCACGCCAAACAGCTCTTTGCCATCAACATGCCGTACAATAAAAAATGTGCCTATCTCATACTCTTTATCAATATTGAGAGCGGCTATCTCTTCCTGCTCATCATTATTGAGTATGAACAACAAACGTACCATTGATCAATGATGCTGCTGCGCACATTATGCATGGTTCACATGTCACATGAAGGGAGCATGCTGAAAACTTCTTTGCAACTTCTGCAGACGAAATCCAGTCCTCTGTTCAAGAAGAACATCAAGAGCTTCGATCTCTGCACGTCTTGTTGCCTAGGAAAGTGCAAGCAGAAAAATGAAGGAAGCTTATGAAACTTAAGAGCTTGGTCAGAGAGAAAGCTGCTCTTAGTGTAGTTTCAACATTAATTTAGGAAACTCATTTCATGAACCATTGAGTCCAGTAGTTTATCTATGAATTGGTGCATCTCTTAGTGCCGTTTCCTTCTTCCTCTTAGTGTTGGGAGCATTTGTAGCGCAAATAAAAATCAGTTAACAAAAGCAAATAATAACAACACAATATAACTTGCCTTCTTCCTCTTCAAATCACCTCTTTCATACCTACTCCGTGTTGACTATATTTTTAAGGCTTGATCATGTTCATCCTTTGCTCGGTATGCAGACTAAGTGTGGAAGATTACAGTGCATAAAGTGTATTCTAGGGAAAGGATTTTCGTCAAAGCCAACTACATTAGATCATGAATCTTATTGGAAGAATCGCTGTCTTTAAAACAGAATCATGATACACCTTATCCGGAAATTTCAGATCTTTCTTCAAATACCCACGACACTGAGCGTCTAAGAGAGAATCTTACGCGTGAAGTATGGACAATTCTCTCTTCTCCTCACTATTAGGTATTCTAGTTTCCAGAACTGAAGCACTATATTCTTCGAAAGTTTATCTGAAATTGCACTTATCCTCCCTATACTTAAGATTTTGCAAAGTTACTTAACTCGCTTCCCATAACTTTAGAATTTTGCATCTTTCACTAGACCTTTTTAACCAAGAAAGGTGAAGCCACCATAACAACTCACTCTCATGTAATGTAAAGCAATAAATACATATCCAGAATAATCTATAAATTGCCACCTATGGAAACGAGAGAACGAAAAGCTACACCTTGCAGAGATCGTCGCTGATTTTGCAGCGTGTAATGTCGAAAACCTATGAATTCACTATCAAGCATCCACGGACAAAACTTATGAAGAAACACTGATTCAGCCTCTCTCGAACAAAGTCAACCACACATTCTTCAAGTTTCCACGCAATTGTAGCACCATACGTATCGAAATCAAAATCCAGCTCAACTATTACTGCACCTTAATAAAATTTGGATGCCCCGGGCGTCACCTGATCTATAGCAAGTTGCATGAAGCCCAGAACCTCAGGAATGAATCATTCCCCCGAAGCTAAGTCACCAGTTTCCATGGCTTTGGTCAGCGGTGGCAGCCCGTCGGCTCCGCTGGCTGGTCTACATCACCAGTTTCCGGAAGACGAACTTCTTCTTTTTGTAACCTTCGTTGGCAGGTGGCGATCTTCCATTTCGTCAGAGCTCACTTGAGTCGTTTGGAAGATGAGAAGCCGTGATGCTGAAAGTAGCTTTGCCTATGGCGGAGAAACGGAAGTTGCTTCCAACGGGAAAATCAAAGAAAATGAACGAAGAGAAGAAAGAATGACCAAATTCTATGTGGGAATTAAGTTAACTAACTAGGGTCTAAGGGATTTGAACCAAAAAAGAAAAGGCAATTATTTATTATACGCAAGCGACCATCTAATATATATTATTTTTCTATAATGATGGAAGGGTAGTTCGACAAAAACCAAAATCATTTTTAAGATGACACTTTTGTTTTGCAAGAAATTTGATATTGATAATTTTCAAGAAGTCATTTTTGGAAAAAATGACATAACGGGACAGCCACATGGTCAAGGCTTTTGATAATTTTTATGAGTCATGTCATCAAATCCATTTCCAGAGTCATAGTTGAGTGAAGAGAGAATGACTTAAATGGCTTTGTGGTTTCATACTAAAGTGTAAAATGCACGTATGGCGTTTAGATGAAGGGACGAATCTACGTGAAATTCACTCGGTGTGAATAAAAGTAGATGCGCTAGAATTGAGATTACATTGAAAGGAAATAAATTTTGAGATGAGAATAAGGAAATGAAAGTGGCAAGAACCGAACGTGTAAGTAAAGGAAAAAAAATGGGAGTACAAAGATAGATAAAACTCACGGAGAGAGTATTCATGCGTGCGCTCGTCTCTCTCCTCTGATGCTTTGGTCCTTTATACTCCATGGAATGGAAGTTGTTCCTGCCTTCTCTTCCAATTTTACCTCCACCAGCATCAAATGCCCATCCCACGTTGATAAACCGCACGATCGCTTCCCACTTCTTTTACATGTGCTAGAATCCCTTCACGTTCTGACCAGATCATCCTCCATCCCGACCACTTTCCACGTTTGCATGCTTTGCCATAGGTAAGAGCTTGTGATCTTATTCTTGTTCGACTTTTCTTCGCAAGAAATGTGCTCTACACGCATGAAATTATTCGCCAGAGCCTCCTCCTCTTGCAGATCTCCAGCCACAACCTTTGCGTGCTTTCTTGGTCAAACTCATTTTCTCGATATTAAATCGAGAAAGTAGGGCGACCTCCTCTCCATGGGGCTGATTATTTCCATCGTTGCAGCTGGCAAAGTTAACGCCAATTAAAATGGACACACCAAGTACCTCAATGTTAATATATGGGTAAAAGTGGGTACTAACAGCGGGTTATAAGTTTTTCTTGAGAAAAGAAAACGAGAAGAACAAAAAAAGAAAAGGAAAAAAAAAAAAAGAATGCATTGTAATCAAGGTGAGGCAGTTCATTTACCTATGAATTGCTTCCTTAGCAAGTTTCAATCATTCTAACAATAAAAGTTGCAAGCCAACGCTAGCATGCTCATCTCTGCTGGTCGAATCGGAGCTCATCATATTTTTGGTTTGCATGCCATGAGGGAGAATAAGCTTAGGATTTCCTTTTGATACTATTTGCCTATGTTCCTCACTCCTCCTTTGACAATCTTGC
This sequence comes from Eucalyptus shirleyi, assembly GCA_017140165.1. Classification (NCBI taxonomy): domain Eukaryota; kingdom Viridiplantae; phylum Streptophyta; class Magnoliopsida; order Myrtales; family Myrtaceae; genus Eucalyptus; species Eucalyptus shirleyi. The sequence continues at coordinate 31,850,606 of CM029450.1, forward strand.
AAGTCTTTTTGTAGAATTGTTTCGTTCAAATTATCTTTGTGCATAAGTGGACTCTCAACTTCTAAATCTGTTAGTTCAAGAACAACCTCACGGAGTAAAGCTAAATCGATCAGCCGATTGTCTTGAATCCCAATCTTTAAATCGTCCTCAAGTGGCTTGCATATTATTCGGATTCCCCACTTTTTCACCTTTGCAGTTGATATTGTAAGGCTAAAATGTACATAATTCCTATCGATTTGACCAAAATTGACTTCTCCCCATAGATCATATGGTGTGAAAAACCAAAGTAAGATTTGATCCGAATCCTTTGTCAAGAAGCTTCTTCCTCCTTTGCAATTCCTCATTTCACCATTTACATGTGGTAAAATCTCAAATATCGGATGCTTTGTTTGATCATCATTACTAAAAACGGCACAGAGAGTGACTATAAGAAACTTATCATACAAGTCCTCTAAAGCCATGAATGATATGGAACTCTCTTCAATAGGGAGGACCCACTCTGGCATCTCTTCTCCGAGGGACCAAATTATGTAATCAGAAGACGTCTGCTATAAAGATAGACCATTACAAAGTACCGAAGTTTGTTATTAGTAGTACTCAAATAAAAGAATTCATTTTAAGTATAATGATTAATCCTAGTGAATTCCACTTCAAACTATAGCTCTCTAAATGAGTAGAGATTATTGACCCTTGCTTGCATTAACATACAACTCTCATGTGATAGAAATCATTCCCATAAAAGTATGTGGCCAACTTTATTACATGCAAACACTTTATATTTGTTTGCTTTTCTTGAGCCTTTGCATTTACTACTATAGCAATATACAAGAACATAACACATCCAGCATTCTCTAGCCTTTGCATTTACTACTATAGCAATATACAAGAACATAACACATCCAGCATATACTCCGTGAGAGAGAGAGAGAGAGAGAGAGAGAGAGAGAGAGAGAGAGAGAGAGAGAGAGAGAGAGAGAGAGTCTAACATGATCGAGAGAGGGAATGTCAGTCGCGGTCAACACTCTACGGGCAAAAGCAGATGATAATACATCTCCAGTTTTTTGTAGAGATTTGCAATTATTAGCTGAAAGAATCTTCAAAAATGGTGGAAGCTCGGGTATTTCTTGTAACTCTTGGCAATATGAAATTGCATATATGGTCAAATGATCACGTTTACGAATAGATGCGGGAAGTCTAGTAACATTGCTCTCCGCCATAACTATATTTTGCAAGAAGGGAAAACATGAAGGATTCTCGAGAAATTCTATTCCAAAATTACATCCCCCAAGAGATAAATAGAGTAAATTTGAAAGTCCGCTATTCATGCGCGGATTAGCTGAATCCTCATATTTTGGAAATCCTATTAAATTTGTACAATACGCAAGTTCCAAGAGTTCAATGTTTTGTAACTTGTAAATGCTAGACGGAAGACTTACCAAGTTCTTGCATTCACTTAAATCCATTATTTTCAAAAAGACAAGATTTTCGATTGATACATAAAGTTCTTTAATAGTGGTCCCTTGTAAACAAAGCTTTTTCAAGCCTCCAAGTTTACGTGGAATATCAGGGAAATTGTCAATTTTTATGCACCCCCTTAAATTCAATGACTGCAACTTGTCGTGATATGCAATAGACTCATGGACTTCTACCAAGTTTTTGCAATCACAAAGAACCAATTCCTCAAGATTTGGTGTACAAGAAAGGTCAGGCATATGAACCAATGATTCACAATTCCTGAAATTAATGTACTTCAATTGTTGGAAGTCCTGCAAAAACAATGAAACCAACATTTCATAAAAAGGTACTATAATTTGATTTTTGGAGAATTAAATATTGTATTGAGGAATTAGTAAACAATTAGAAACTTTAATAGTAATTACAAATCTATACGTATGTATTGTAAGAGATTGAAATTTAGAGATGATAAATCAAAAAGCTAATGGATATTGGTCAGATGCAGGCCATGTGGTAAAACTATGCCATATGTTACGCCATGTGGCAATCAAAAACATAAAGTGAAGTGCCATGCAGCAACCATGCGAATGTGGGTATTGTGACAAACTTAAGCCATGCATCATGCCATGTTCCAATTAGAGAAGCAATGTTAATGTCACGTGGCGAGCACCGGAGTGAACATTTTTTTTTTAATTCTGATTTAGAGTATATATAATAGCTTAATGTCAATACTATATTCTATCACAATGGATGTCACGCCCCGATCCTCGGGCACGTGCACATCCTTCACTCTTGGTCGATTTTATAATGCGATATCCCAGGACAATGTATCGCCGACCCTTTCATTTTTAAGCACATGCGGAAGCAGTTAAAATCCCCAGACAATAAAACGATGGGATAGAAAAGCAGGGCCATATTTTTCATATTGAAATTTATAACCAAACTTTTATACAAACCACAAACCCTTTCAAAACTATTCACATCAAAAGAAGATCTCAAAAGAAGACAGAAACTTAAACAAACTAGGCCGTACTCAAGGCCCCTCTCAAAATTGCCTTCTTCTTCCAAAAATCCTTTTCTTCAGATCTCACCTCCGAGTTCTCCTCCTCGGATTCCTCCTCCTCAGCTCTTCAGCGGGGTCCTGAAATGGTTTTCCCCAAACTGGGATGAGACTACGTCTCAGCGAGTTCTACCCCACTAAGCCCGATTAGTAAACTATTATACTAAAGGCTGCCTAAACACGCACAGGGCAGAGGACTTACCTTGGCCTCTGATCCCACCTGCAAGTCAGTACAATTCACAATAAACACCAATTCACTTCAACAAATCGAACCAGTCGATTACATGTCATACAAATCAATCCCCACTGTGGGATATTTAAAAGCTAGGCCACGTGCATTCTCCAAGATGACCTTCCAAGTCTCCGAGTTCACGTGCCTCGAACCTTGGGCCCACGTGCATTCTCTCAGGCGACCTTTTCGCCAAAGTGATGCATCAAGTCACCGAGCCCACGTGCCCTTTTTACGATGCCTGCACTTAGTCACAGAGCTCCATCAATGCTCTCGGGCGTCGATTCGCCAAGGTGACGTACAGTGAATGCTTTACTATGCTCTCGGGCGTCTTTTTCGCCAAGGTGATACACTGATCACAGAGCCAACGTAAACAATTCAATATGCTCTCGGGCGTCTTTTTCGCCAAGGTGATACACTGATCACAGAGCCAACGTAAACAATTCAATATGCTCTCGGGCGTCTTTTTCGCCAAGGTGATACACTGATCACAGAGCCAACATAAACAATTCAATATGCTCTCGGGCGTCTTTTTCGCCAAGGTGATACACTGATCACAGAGCCAACGTAAACAATTCAATATGATCAACCACTAAACTCACATGCTTCCTTTCCGGTGATAACCAATACCAAACGATTTCTCAATCAATTAATTAAATCAACTCAACAAAGCATTATAAATGCTAAATAACACACTTGGCCAATTCAATCTCAATCAATTCCAATCAATTAGGGTAAATCCCTAAAATATCACAATTTATTCAATTCCATACAACGTGAGCTCAAATAAATAAATGGACTGTGCCACGACGATCAGCATGAGATTTCGGTCGTCGGCCATCAAAATCTTAATTTCCGAAAAATAATTAATTAATTAATTATTAATTACTAAAAATTCAATTTAGCTCAAATTACAGCCCGATTAAATAAACGGACTTCACCACGGTCATCAGCATAATTTTCCGGTTCCAGGCCATCTCAGTTGAATTTTCGAAAAATAAATAATTATTTAATTTAATTCCGAAAATTAATATTTAAATGCTAAAAAATCCACTTAGGCCCGAAAAGCCTAATTGGAGCCCACTAAGGGTCGGGAAAAATCCCGAGGCACTTCCAATAATTAGTAGACCATGTCTACTTACTAATTACACAATCAATTTATCTAATTCGCATCACAATTGGCTAATAATTGCTAATTTAATCTAATCTGACAACCTAAACATAATTAATTAAATCTAAACCAACCTTAAGCATAAATTAGCCACTAATCCTGGATTAGTGAGATTACTCACCAAATCGCGCGCGAATCAGATCAATCCGACGGCGGCGACGCGAGGAACGATTGTTCCCAAAGCGACTCGCGGATCCGGGGCCGGGAAACGGCCCAAAAGCGGGCCCGAAGTGGCTGAAACCCACTTCGTGGGTCTTGCTGGTCGCGGCTGAACGAAGCAGCTCCGGCGGCTAGGGCGGCGAGGGGAAGCCGGCGGAGGGCGAGGGAGTCGCGAGGGAGGTCCGGCGGGGCTGGGCGGTGGCCGGAGGTGGCCGGACGGTGGCTGGTCGGTGCAGAACAGAGAAGAAACAGGGTTGGGCCGAGCTGGATCGCGTGGCCTGGGCGTGCGCGGACGGCGGCGAGCGCACGGGCGCGGCGCGGCGGTGCGGCGGCGGGACGAGTGGCGAGCGGCTGAGGGGCGAGCTGCAACTTCTGGTTCGCTCGGCGTGAAGAAAAGAAGGAGAAGAAGAAAGAAGAAAAGGGGGTTCGGTTGAGCGTGCAGAGGAAGAAAGAGGAGAGAGGAGAGAGAAGGGAGAGAGAGAGAAAAGATGAGCTGTGGGGATTCGCACGGATGGGGGGGAGAGGAGAGAGGAGAGAGAAAGAAAAGAGAGAAAAAGAAAGAAAAGAAAAGAGAGGGGGAGAGAGAGGAAAAAGAGAAAAAGAGAAAAATGAAATACCTAATTTTTTCTCTTTTCCTTTTCCTTTCAAATTTCTTTTCGGACTTCAAATTTTTCTTCCGATAATTTCTTTATTGAAATTTCGGACTCGTCAATAAATTGACGAACGATGAGACAGGATCCTAAAAATAAGAATTATGACGCGCTTAAAATTCGATTCCCGAAATCGAGTTCAATTTCGTGGTTAAAAATCGATCAGACGTGATTTTAGCTCAATCCAACCAATTAGGCAGCTTTTAGGGATTTTACGGCCGATACATCCCTTAACGACTTCACCCAATAGGTTAGTTAACTCGTGAGTGATCAGCTCAGAGAAAAAGGCCGTAGGCACGTCGACGAAATGCCCATTTCACTTTATCGAAACGGGGTCAAATTTCAGGATGTCACAATGAAAGTTTTCAAAATATAAATAAAATTTCAAATTTCTTTGAAGTTATGCAAAGAAAATGAGACCAACTTAGAAAAAAATTATGAGGTAAAAGAATTTACATATACAATTCATTATCTAGTTTGACTTTTGATTAAGAAACTAGTGGCATGCCACCACTAGATCCCACAATTTGTAAATGCATTACAACATTATTGGCAAAGCTTCTAATAAATATTTTATTATGTTTGCTTAGAAATGTTGCTCCTTAAGAACTAACTTAAGTAATTAATAATGCCTTTACGGCACAGTGCATTCAAACCTTTGACAAAGCTAATTCTATCGATGTAGGACATATCCTGCTGTTCAGATATGTTGCATTGGGTAAAGCTCCATCACTTGCGACAAACTAGCCTCTTAAGTTTACTTTCAGTAGGAGATGTTGTGACTAGGATATCTAATTTACCACATCCAAATCGAGCAGCTTGAACACTCAGCTCCCTACTGCTTGGGTGTTTTCACTTTTATATACAATATCAACGGATTCATTCTTTATATTTTTGTTTCCTTTATATTTGCTCATTATGCAAATTTTCTAGTAAAACAAAAAAGCTTATGTGTAAACAACTGGCACAATTAGAATGGGGTTAATAGCTTACACTAGCACATGTGCATTCTTCATTAGGTAGATTTGATTTGATTTTGAAATATAGTTATGTTGATTTTTAGAGACATTGGATTAAAACAGTGTTTGAACTTCATCTATATTATTATATATAGTACATAAAGCTGCTTTTAAGGGATTTCAATTTTTTTTTATTCTTTCCTTCAATTATACTCAATTACTTATTTTACAAATATTATACTCATGGATAGATACATCAAAGTGGTTATTCTATTTTATCTCACATACTCTATAATTATGTATCGAATTTAAGTTAGTATATTGAACTTGACCCGATTGGAGGATGTGGACCTTTGTATTGGATGAGGTGTAAAAGAAAAGTCCGAGTCGGTCTTTGACATGGTCTTGCATTCTTTGGATGATAATCTTGGATTATAATTTGTTTTTCTATGTTGGGATATATGAATCCGACATTCGAATAACCAACAAGGGTTTCTTCATATCTCTCCAAGGAATGAGACCTAGAGTTGAACTCCTTTGATTGCCGCCCAATTGACTTTCCTTCAAAAGGCCACATAAGAGGAAACAAAAAGGAATACTCTGAAGAAAGTCCTATTGGGTTTCAGAGATAGAAAATAAAGTGTGGGTTTTGTTTTCTATATTCCTTCAGCTGCAATCGCACAAAAAAGGAACAAGGGGGAAGCTCTTCTTTAGCTAGGCTCAGGAATGAGGAACACACGGTGATATATATGTAGTGTAGTTTTACATCCAAAGTGATTTGTTTCTTTATGAGCACCGTAGGTCTTGGAGTAGCTAGGATTGGAAAGTATTTGAGTGTGTGAGTAATTATAACTCTGAAATTTTCCAATTAGTGGTTTTTGTCCTAACTCTCTTCATGGATTAAGTACCATTACTGAGACTGAACCACATAAATATTTCTTCTTTTTTTTTTAGTTCTCTTTTATTTACTAATAATTTTGGATTGATTTAATTGCAAGATCCATTAGCTTATGCACTATTTTACCATGATTGGTATAAGAGCTACCGCTAGAATCTTTTGGATTTAATTTGAGATTTTTGCTTGTCTGATTGTTGTCTAGAAATTATGTTGCTGCAATTATGTTTAAAGTGAAAGTAGAAATTTTGAGAAGTTCAATGGGAGGAACAACTTTGGATTGGAGAGCTTTATGATGCATGCACTATTAACAAATCAAGATTTGATTGAGGCGTTGAATGGCAAGGCTAAGGTGGCAGAAACGATGAAATATGTTGATAAAGATGAGTTAATTGAGAGAGTGAGGAGTATAATCCTATTGAATTTATCAAATGAGGTATTAATAATGGTGGCCAAAGAGAAGGATGCTCCAATGTTGTGGGCAAAACTTCTACCAAAGTCATAGATATACTTTACTAATTCACTATTATAGGGCACACTGCAATTACCTCATAAGAGGTACAATTTGCCTTGTTCTCTAAGGAGTGGTAGTGAAAGTTGCAAGATGAGAATCTAGCACAAGAGGGGGTATGAGGACTTGTGATTTGAGGTAGAGATTAACATTGGAGTTTAGGAGAAGAGGTAAAAATAGATGGAAGTCTCACCATGGAAAGTCTAAGGGTTGCATGATATGCTTTGAATATCTCGAGAAGGGGCACATGAGGAGAGATTAACTAAGGCTGAGAAACATAATTAGTAGGCAAAATACTACAAGTAATGTAATGTGGCGAACATTGCCAAAGAAAGCACCTATGATGCAAAGGCTGTCTTGAGTGTGAATCGTCAAGAGATGCATGGTGTTAGAATTTGGAGTGTTCTTATCATATGATTTTTCATAGGAACCGGTTTACTACTTACTAGACTACACATGGTGATAGATTTCTGTGGGGAATAATGGATCCTCAGAAGATTGTCTAAATAGGGACAGTTCAAATCCAGATGCATGATGGAGTATTGCACATACTAAAAGACATGAGTCATGTAATAGAACTCAAGAATAATTGTATTTCTCTTGAAACACTTGACAACATTAGGTGTAAAAACACCGCTAAAGGAGGAATGCTAAAAATCTCTTGAAGTGCTGTGACATGATAAAAGGGAAGAAAGTGAATTCTTTATATCATTTATTAGGAGAGACCATGACTAAAGCTCCTGTAATTTTACTAGGTGAGTCAAACTCGAACTTGACTAAGTTACATGTGCCATTGGGACATAAGAATGAGACAAGTATGAAAATACTAAGTGAGAGTGGGTTGCTCAAGGATCAAAAGATAGGGAAGCTAGATTTGTGTGAGCAATGCATCTTTAGGAAACAAAGCCAATTTAAATTCACTACAGCTATGCATTCAACCAAGCAATTGATTGGCTACATTTATTAATAAGAAGTCTATAGCATATCTCTAGCTTCTTTGAAAAGAGGTCCTTGATATATACTAATATTCATCAATGAATTTTTGAAAAAGGTATGGATATGCTTCTTAAAGCACAAATTTGAGGTGTTCAATCAGGTCAAAAAGTTTAAGGCACCTATTGAGAAGCATTTAGTGACCAAATTAGGTGCCTTATGATCAATAACAACATGGGGTTCTGTAATAAAAATTTTACCAATTTCTACAAAGGAGAAGGGTTGTGGGACCCAACATAGTGCATTAGTTTCTTCAAAAGGAGGTGTTTGATATATATTGATATTCATCGACAAAATTTTTGAAAAATGAATGGATATGCTTCCTAAAGCACAAATATGAGGTATTCAATCAGGTCAAGAAGTGTAAGGCACTTTGAGAAGCATTTAGTGACCAAATTAAGTGCCTTAATATCAATAATGACATGGAGTTCTGTAATAAAGATTTTACCAATTTTTGCAAAGGAGAAGGGGTTGTGGGACACAACATAGTGCCCTCGACATCAAAGTAGAATGGTGTTGCAAAATGAAAGAATAAGACTATGATTGAGTGAGCTCAGTGCATTCTTTCATATGCAAGACTAAGCAAGGAATTTTAGGCTAAAGTTGTGAACATATGTTGTTACTTGATTGATCAATCTCCACCATCTGTTATTGAGTAAAAAGCTTATGAAGAAGTATGGTCGCTGGGATCCCGTTAACTACTCTAGACTACAAGTATACGGATGTCTTACATATACTCAAGCAAATGATGGTAAGCTTGAACCAAGGTCAAAGAAGTGAATGATTCTAGGTTATGCACATGAGCTGAAAGGTTACCAGCTATAGTGCAATGGTGCCTACTCACCAACTTTTCTAGTCAGCAAAGATGTGACATTAGACATGATTGCTATACTTCAACAGTGAAGTCCTGAGACACAACTGGTAGAAAAATGAATCATGGTGTCAATTGTGAAATGGATCTTTAGGTGGAGACTCTGAACAAATAACAAGTAATAGAGGTTGAGATTATAATTCCTAAAGTTGATGATACTAGAAAACTAGTAAATTCACAACAAAGTATAGCCACAGACAGACATAGAAGGCAAGTTAAACTACTAGTATGTTGTGGTTGTACAAATATTGCTCATGCATTGACTATTGGTGATAAGATGGAGACAAATGCACATTCATTTTTATTTTGAGGTGATGGCTACTGTTGAATCATCATAGTGGCTAGTGGTTATGAATAAAGAGATGGAGTCACTCCATTGGAAATACACATAGGATTTGGTCGAAGTATCTAAAAGCTAGAAGATAGTTAGATGCAAATGGGTTTAAAGACAAAAGGAGGGCATTCCTATTGTTAGGTAGTGAGGAATAAGATGAGACTTGTTGTGAAGGAATATTCGCAGTGGAATGACATTTATCATAGGAAGGCATTCTCATATGGTAAGGCAAACTTATTTTCAAGTATTTCTTGCATTAGTTGCTACATTAGATCTTGAGCTGGTGCAGCTAAACATGATAGCAGTGTTTTTTCATGGTGAGTGGGAGGAATGGATTTACGTGAGGCAATCGGAGGATTATACTATTTCAATAAGGAAGATCATGTTTGCTTATTAAAGAAATTTTTGCATGGGTTGAGATAGTCTTCTAGGTAATTATATAAACGTTTTGATGCTTCCATGACTAGTTGGACTATTCAAAAATTCAATTGGATAGTTGTGCTAACTCTAAGAAATTGGAAGATGTGTTTTTGATTGATTTGTTATCATATATTGATAATATGTTGATCGTAGCTAATAATATGTCCAATATTCATGTGGTGAAGTGCCAGTTGAGTACTGAGTTTGAGATGAAAAATTTTAGGTAATGTGAAAAAGATACTAGATATGAAGATATTGCACGATAGAGCTGTAGTAATTTTGCGTCTATATCAAAATAAAATATTGAGAAGATTATGGCATGCAGTCAATGAAATCTATGAGTATACCTATAGCCAAGCACTTTAAACTCATTGCAGACTAAGGAGGAGGAACATATGTTCCGTGTTTTTTATTCTAGTGTAGTGGGGTAGTATTATGTATGTGCAAGGCTTGATATTTCATAAGTTGTAAGCATTGTTAGTCATTACATAAAGCATCCTCGTAAGAAACAATAAGAAGCTATGGAATAAATCCTCATAGACTTGAAGGGGACAACAAAAATTGGTATAGTGTATTGAATGATAGCAATGGTAAAGAGACCACAAGTTATGTAAATTCAAATCACGCTAGTGACTTAAATGAGTGTAGGTCCTACTTAGACTAGAGAGTAGTGCAATAAGTTGGAAGAGCGGGTAGTGCAATAAGTTGGAAGGCATTCTTGCAGAACCCCACTACTTGTCTTTGATTGAGGCAAAGTACATGACACTCAATTTTATAGTGAATGAGACTACATGACTAAAGGGTAGGTCCTGCTCTCGAACTTAGGGTTGAAGTAGCAAAACATTGCAATACATCGTGATGACCAAATTGCAAAATATTTGGCCTATAATCCAATTTATCATGAGGAACAAAGCATATGGAAATCAAGTGCCATTTAATTTGAGATGTTGGTCAAGGGCAAGGTTGTTGTGAAGAAGATCGCAACAACGAAGAACCCTTTTGACATGATGGCGAAGCTTGAGCTCAATTAGCCTTTGTAGTGAATAAGCGCTCATTAGAGCATTGGGAGAGCTACTGTGGTGGATAATGGCTACAAACATTGAGCCAAGGTAGAGAGTTATTAAATTATGTCTCATGTTTGAGCTTATATACTAAAGCTGAACCTATTAAAGGATATAGATCGACTCAGATTGGATGAGGTGTAAAAAGAAAGTCCTAATTGGCCTTTGATTTGATGCTTCCTTCTTTGGATAATAATCTTGGAGTATAATTTTTTTTTTTTGGGATATATGAATCCAAGATTCAGTCAATTGATAGTGGTTTCTATTGCGAAAACATCCTTATGGTATTTTGAAGATTCCAAATCTATCCAGGGTCTACTATCATTATGATAAGTGCATATATTTGTCTTAATGATGCAACGATGATTTCAGAAAAACTGAGATAATAGTGCTAGTCTTTGTGAGTTCAAGGAAGATCGATTGCAAAAATGAGGATCATGATAGGAGAAAAGTCAAATATGACAATGTGTTCATGAGGATTTTGAGATACAATAGTCGATGTGTCATCAATGTAAAGTCTTTGGAAGATGACATACTGAGGAGGATCATTGGATAATTGATTGCAAGTCATTCCACATGGTTTGATCATGGGCAACATCAGTAAACTGGTGATAAGTGCTTGTGCTATGATAAGGTGATATAAAGCAATGTATTGTGTTGTCAAGTCTTGAAAGGTGCTGCTCCACAAGTGCATTTTTTGATGGTTGTTTTATGAGTAGAATATAGCCGTTAATAGTCTGAGAACTCCTAGCCAAAGAACAGGAAATGAGTCAGAGCACCACTGACTATTTTGGTCAAATAGTTAGAGGTCCAATTAATGTAACAGCACCTACAGACTCCATTTTGGGAAGCTTTGGTATCATTTAGAGGAAAGGATTGTATGGGCAATCCACACCTCTGTGACAACTCCAACCAAGTCCCAACAGCTCTTACGTCTTCAAAAGTATCTCTAAGGGATGGATTGAAGATGTCTAATAAATAGGATCAATGTAGCTGAAAAGGGTTAGATGTAAAATTGAGAAAGGTTGTTCTATTATATCATCTCTGTGTTCTGGTCAAACGGTGTTACTATCCCTCTATAATACTCTCTACTTGCTACTTTGTATTCAGTGACAAGAGGACGTGTACAAGAATAATGGCATTACTTTCGTTCTAATAATGTGATATATCTGATAGTAGAGCAATTCATGTTGATTGTAATTTCTCCTAAAATTACCAGTGAATTGCAACCCATGTTGAGGTTGTTACCCGTAAAAGTGAATATAGGCTATGGGATAAAGTTAAATCATTATTTATTGTTGTGTGCTATTTTCTATGTGTTCATTATTGCTTGTAATTGTTTAACAGCAGCACCGGCTTGGTTGATGCTTCCAAACCTGTTTTTGCTCCTATTAAAGTACATGATGTTATCTTCCGCAAGATAAATTGTTTTAAGTTTTCAATTAATCTAGTCAGCTCTCTCTAAATTGTTTTGTTAGCCCTAATAATAATTTCTTCATATTTATCCAAGGTTTGACCGAGGCCAATGGTTGAACTCCTTTGAATGCTGTCAAGATGTAACTTTCATTTATTTTTTCTCCCTTCATCCGCAACCACACAAAAAGAAACAAGTGGGAAGCTCTTGTTTAGCCATGCACAAGAGTGGGTTGATGTATTAACGATTGTAACTCTATAATTCTCCAATTGATTATTAGATTATTAGATTATTTGCTGTTAGATATCCTAGTGGAGTGGGTATTGATACTAGACCAAACCAAGTAAAATCTCTTATGATCTTTATTGTTCCTCATTGATTTCATTGATGATTTCATGTTGATTTAGTTTCAAGGTTAGATAGCTTCTGCATTATTTTACAACATATTTCAATACTAAAATTTCAATTTTCTTATGATGCAATGACCTTAAAAAAAATTAAATCTCGAAATATCTTTCCCTTTCCACGTATCATTCTCTTATGACTTAATGACCTTCATAAAAAAAATTCAAATATTGAAATATCTTTCTTTCCCACAAACATTTATAAAATTTCCTAGTTTTGTGTATTTATTTTGTTTATGCTTAATTTTTCAAATGTCAAATTTGTTGCATGAAAGGATATTTCTTAAGCAAGTAGTTAGGGTCATTTTGAAAGAAAAGAGAGGCGTGCTTTCCATAATGCAGGAACACCACTTTCTTTTGTGTACTAGGACACATAATAAACATGTACATATACTAATGAAGTATATAATAAAAAGATCTGTGTAGATAATTGCTCACCTTAAATTGTTTTGGCACTCTTGTAATCTTGCATTTACTCATATAAATTCCCACTAATTTCTTTGGACTAGAGGAAAATTGAGGAAACTAGGAAGCACAACCAACCCATTCAAACCATCTTAGCTCATTAGGAAGACATATAGGACCTTGGAAAGAATTGTGCAAATTGTGCATGATGAGCAATCTCAACCTCCTTGCTTTTGTAAAAGCATTAGGCTCGATATATATCTCTTTTTGCTTTGGTGGCTCCAACACTATGGCTTTTACTACACAATCTCCTTGTATATACGAGACTATTTAAGTAATGCATATTTATTAATTAGTCAAAGATAAGGAGCACAATTTTAACTATATTTGCAAATATTACCATGCCGTGGGCTAGAACATCGAGAACATCATCATACAGCCAAAGCCTGCTGCGTCTGCGGGGATCATCACGACATTCTTGGTTCACAATATCCATACCCATCAATTGAATCAAGTCATGCATTTCTACGATTCCGTGCTCAATACTTATCAAGGATCTCTCAATGAGAATTTATAATCCTATAGTTATCTCGAAATCGCAACTATCAATAACTTTCTTTATGTACTCACTATCTCACCCCTTAAAGAAGCAAGCAATGTGAAGAAAAATCTCTTTCTCATTATCCTCTAGTCCATCATAACTTATTTTGAGCACATTATTAATGGATTTGTGAGGAGTCCTAGAAAACTTCTTTAGTGTGCTTTTCCATTCATGTTCTCTTCTACCACATAAGAAGGAACCTAGTACCTCAATTGCTAAAGGAAGGCCTTCGGCATAATTCAAAACACTATCTACTAGATCTGTCTTGATTTTTAGTTTTTGATGAGTCTGAAAAGCATGCTTACTAAGCAGCTCGCGAGCTTCACTGTCCTCCAATGCTTTAACTTTGTACATATGATCTTGATCTATCCCGTGACAAGTTAGCAAATGTTTATCTCTTGTAGTAATGATGATCCTACTTCCATTACCAAACCACTTGCCTTCTCCTGCTAAAGCCTTTAATTGACGCAAGTTGTCCACATCATCAAGGATAAGGAGAACTCTTTTGCAACAAAGTCTATCCCGTACTAGATTAGTACCTGCATCGACATTGGACACTCCTAATCCTTTTTTCAATAATAATATCTCCAATAGTAATTTTTCTTGCAAAGCAACTAAATCCTTGCAACCTTTTGAAGTTTCTCTAACATTTGCCAAAAAAGCTGAACCTTCAAATTGTCTGAAAGTATCATTATAAATAGCTTTAGCTAAACTTGTCTTTCCTATGCCTCCCTTTCCCCATAATCCCATCATAAGAGCACCACCATCAGACTCAAGGTTTAACATGGATTTTAGCTTAACCATTTGGGAATTAATTCCAACCGGATGCTTAGCAACATGCAAAGGTGCTCGGTCTAGAAGAGTGGAGATCTCCTTCACAATTCTTTCTATAAGCTTTGACTCATCTCTGATAAAGACGAAAAAGAAAAAAAAGAAGTTGTAGGATCATTCAATTCAAATAAGCAAATAACGAGCAATTACAAGCCAACAATGATAAAGCAATGCATCACATTTTCTGAGGATCACAACAAAAACAAAATGTATTCCCACCAAGTTGAATTATAACTCCAAGAGCTCCACACCAATGGAAACAAGTTAAGGCTTCAAAATTTAGTCATCCAAATAATTCATTTTCTTCTTATTTATAGATGACGGTGTACTTATTTTTCTTTTTGATGTATATATGTGATTTATATGTACGCTTACTCAAAAAGAGCAATTTATAACTTTTTAACGGTGGTTGAGATTTCGATTCAAAAACTCTTAAATCCCTTGAAGCACGATGTCATTGCCCACCATGGCTTGTATACACATAATAATCCCGCCTCAGGTGTTGCCAACTTTCTTATTCCTTGCAAAGAAATGGGATAAGTGCATCAAAACTACTTAATATTTTGTCCATTGGTTTATCTAGTTTTAACATTTGATTTTATTCAAATGAGTCGGTGAGCGTTTCAGCTGATGACCTCCTAGTATCAATTTCTGATGATTGGAAAAAACAACTTGTCAATTTTATGATTACTATAGGGGTGTCAATGGTCCAATTCAATTTGGTTTTTGTGGAAAATCGAACCAAACCGAACCGTTAGGGTAAATGGCTGAACGAACCAAATGTGATCCAAACTGAACACGAACTGAATCAAAAATCCAGTTCAGATCAGTTCGGATTTTCAGTTTTTTTTTTTTTTTTTTGCTTTGTGTTTCGTACTGGCATTCCCATGGACTTAGAGAGGGAGAGAAATTGCATCACTTCACTCGTTCTCTCTTCTCCATGATCAATCACCCTTTACTGCTCTCCTTCTCTCTCAAGCAACTTTTTAACATTGACAGCAAACAATCAGAGATAGCCCAAATCATTGAATTCCAAATCCCACTCTTCCTTGTTTTTCTCTCTCTTGAACCAGTTCGCTCCCTCCTCACTTCCCTTCTTCACTCCCATATGAGCCATGGATCATTGTGACGGATCCAACTATCCAACTGCACCTGAGACCGCGACAAACGAGACAACTGCTTCTCCTCCACTCTCCACGTTAGCAATTTCCGACTTTAAATTAGTTAGATGAACTGAATTGGTATCAATATGAAAAAAGGATTAGCCCTAATTTGATCCAATTAAAAGGTTTATTAACTGAATTGATACTAATGCAATAGGTTTAGGACTGTTTTGGTACTTTTTCCAAAACTATCATAAGAATTGGTAAATTTAAACTGTTAGTAAAAAAAAAAAAAAACAAATAAATTTCAGTAAAAGATAAAAAAAAGGTGGGAATTTACGAACTATCAAAAAGCTAGTAATTTCACGAAAGTGTTGTTAAATTATCAATAGTTTATTCAAAATTTATATGACCGATAATTTGTTAACTATTAGATATTTGACGTATATCAACTCTTCAAAAAATCTATCAATACAAAACAAATATTCATTTTTTGGGAACGGATATAGAATCGTCCTAGCCAAGGATATGAAATGATTCAATGCGACTGATTCCGTGGAAATGATATCACTTGGTAATTGAGCAAGAACTTAAGAATTTTCGAGAATCATAAAAGGAAGCATCTACACGTGTACTAACAATCGTGTGTATAGATTTTTTTTCTTTTTTAAATGATCTTTATACTGACTTGTAAATATTAGCTTCTTGCACAAAAGATGGACTCCACTCTACTTACCCATCATTAAAATGCCACCCGGACAAGCTACCGGCATCAAAAAGAGCTTTCTTCCATAGCTTCACTTTTTCTGAATCCTTCCCGAACTTGGTCTCATGCTTAGCTAGAGCTTTCCCATAACTCTTGCCGCCCCGTCTCACTTCTCTTGGGTCCACTTTATAAAACATTGGTAGAACAGTGAGGTCCTTTTGCTCTTTGCACTCCATAATCTTCATCAACTCTTCTAGGCACCACCGTGAGGAAGCATAGTCCTTAGAGAAAACAATGATTGCAATGAGCGACTCTTCGATGGCCTTCATGAGCGTTGGCAATATTTGGTTTCCCTTCCTTAGTTCCTCGCTATCAATGAAAGTGTATATTCCATTATGATGTAAAGCTTTGTAGAGATGACCAAGGAAGGTGTTACGTAGCTCTGTGCCTCTGAAACTCAAGTGGACCTCATAATTACTTTTGGGTTTTGATGAAGAAGCCATTGGATGATCAAGATTAGCAATCAGAAATGGCTTTCATCTGTTTAGTCTTCACAATTCTTTCTCTTATATAGAAAATGAAGCATAGGCGAAATATGACCAAGAGGTTCCTTAATATGAGTGGTTGACGTTGACATTTGCTATAATATGGTTTATGTTATGATGCATCCATTTATAGAGTACATGGAATATTCATGTTATTTGATAATATACACTGGTATGATTTGCACAATGCATATTCTCGATACATATTTATAAGATTGCATTATTCTTTACTTGATGTCATAGAAATAATGATGATTGTCACTTGCTGAGCCATGAGAGACGCATCTTCTTTTCTCTTTAGCAATAAAAAAACGGCAACAACTTTTAGTCGAGCCTATGAAATTTTCTCAAAGTGGAGGGAAAAAAGCTTCCAGCTTTTTCAGTGGCGACGACTTTACGTCGAGCCTATGAAATTTTCTCAAAGTAGAGGCAGAAAAGCTTCCATCTTTTTCTTGTCAGTGGAAGGACATTTCGAGATAGTCATTAAGAATGTGAACAACCTTAAGACGATGTTTCCAGGTTTGTTACATAGCCTTTGTGAAAGGTTTTATGTGAGATTAATTTTTTTTTTCCTAATTTGCCTTCACTGGATTATTGTGATCCTTTTGAGTAATAATTTAGAGTATAAATGCATTCAGATTTTAAAAAATTATATTACGTACTAATTGTGCAATTCAATTTTTATTTAGGCCCACGCTATTGTCATGGCGACAATAGTTACTAATACGACATTTATTTTTAGTGTAATGACCAAGCATAATCCCATTTGAAAGCAGATAAAAATATCTTCAAGAAAGAACTGGGTCCCAATTTCAAAGGTAATTTTGAAGAAGAGCAAACTGGCAACAAAAAAATTAAATAAATAAAGTGACGGTTCAGACTTTAGGCAGAAGGCAGTGTCTCAACCCTAAATTTGGGGCAGAGGTGACATAATTTCTTTTAGATAATGTAAAGAATTTTGACTAAGTGCACACTTAGCGGGACACATTAAGGACAGCTTGAGCTAGTCAACTCCTAACATTTTCTTATTGTTGTGCTTGACCTCAACTTATGCCCTTATGATATGGGCCACTTACCTCTAACTTGTTTTCCCCTAACACGTGCCAATGCAACATCTATGGATTTTAATAAAGCATTTTGTTGAATATGAAATTTTTCATATATATCATTAAAAATATGAGAAAATTAAAAAAATATTAATATACCTATTGTATTAATGCCAATTCAATTATAAACATTTCAATTATGCGAATTCAGTTATAAACCTTTTGAGAATTTGTCAAATTAGACATTTTGACCAGAAAACACTGACATAGCAGTTCAATTAACAACTATCCTATGAGGTGCATTGGTGTTGTGTGAACAACTTTTAAAAATTGTCTGAATTTTTTCCTTGTCCTTTTTTTTCGTTCTATTTTTTTTTCTTTCCTTTTTCCTAGTAGCTAGTCTCAAGTGATGGCCAATCACCAGCGATGCCTAGAGAGGACTTGCCCTCAGCCAATCTAGCGAGGGCCACCCTCGTTGACCATAGGCAAGGGACAGCCTTGCCCGAGTGAGCCCGCCCTCAATGACCAAAAGAGAGGGCTACCCTCACTAGCCATAGTCGAGGCCGGCCCTCACCAAATTTGGGAGAGGGTCGCCTCGCCTATAGCCAACAAGGGTTTGGGTGAGGTGATCCTTGCCAAAGACTAGCGAGGGCTCATAGGTCCTCGCTTAGTGGCCGGCTCCAACAAAGAAAAGAAAAGAAAAAAGAAAAATAAATAAATAATTTTAAATTTAAAAAAATACTTAAAAAATTACAAAAATTATCTATGTTAGCGTTAGTGATACCATGTAAGATGGCTAGCTCTACGTTGGTGAGTTCCGACCAAAATTAACCAAGTGGACTACATTAAAAAATTGTCAAAAGGTTTAGGATTACATTGGCCTAATTAAAAAGTTTATGACTGAATTAATACAAAGGCAATAGGTTTATGACTTTTTTTAAATAAAAAATTCCCTATAAATACCCTAGACCATTTATTTGATAGTTAATTTCACAACCCAAGAACTATAGTTTTTTTTTTTTTTTGTCGAAGAAGAACTACATATTTAATCTATTTCATAGCCATGTATCAAACTCTCACCTGCCACCTTGCACTCAAGTCCCCCTTAAGGTGGCTCGAAACTGCTCTTGTGGCTTCTTTACTACATTCATCCAAATAATCGGTAGTGCTTTTGGGCAACTCTTACCCTTTCTAGCTTAAAGAATTACATGTGTACCACTAGACAAGGTGTCCTCTATATCACCGATCCCTGAATTGGTATTACCATGTGCAATCCTTATTATCCTCTCTTACTAAAAGAGTTATGTGAGAACCTTAGGACAAGTTCCTCAACGATCATTGGTCCCTCTCCCCTCAAACCATATGTGGAAGCCATTGTATAGATTCTCTTCAATTTTCTTGCTGAAAGAATCGTGTGTGAACCTTAGAACAAGGTCCTATGCAATCACATTTCTTCCCCCCCCCCTCCTCCAGAAACCATATATGGAAGGCATTGTATAAATCAAGTTATCTTGAATCTTGATTATCATGAAAAGAACTAAGAAAAAAAGAAAAAAAATTGTAGAAAATTTTCATAATCAACCTACCACAATTGATGTTAGGATCAAAATACCTCTTTCTTAAATCAATGGTGTAACTGTAAGGCCATTTGTGTAAATCCATTTTACGTAGACAATATATGCTATAACCATGGGGGAAAAATCCTAAAAATGCATACGAACACGATCTCCCTCGGTTTAGGCTAGCATTCAATTCCTCCAAATTTATTTTCATCTCAATCTATAGCATTGCCCATTGCTTTACATTATCATCCAACCACCTCAACATCACCTCCTTGACACCACCAGTGGATCTGCAACATCATATGATTCATGAAAAATATCATTCCTCGAATCATCTTAAGAAATCAATCAAATAGCTCACCCATCAAATATAAGATCGGCAACTCCTCTTCCATTTTGGATATTTGGTGTTGACACATGAACTTTCGCTAGTGGGTCCAATAGAATTAAAACTCAAGACTTGAGATTCTTAATGGCAACAGGTTTGTTTCTCGACAAAAAATAATCATTTATTAGAGTAAGAAATTAAGAGTATTCCACTCTATTTGTATTTAGGTACCATTTTTTCAATGAATCAAATGTTGACTTTTGGGTCAACTTTTTAGTCAAACCAAAGACTTTGACCCTCGATTAAAGGTTTCAAAATCATCAATTTAATTTTTTTAGAAATTTGATTTAGGGACTATGATAATTCAAGATTTCAAGCCCAATTTCGATGATTCTCCACATGGAGATGATGGTCAACATTCAAACATAAGTTTAGGGCTATAGTTGACTTTTCACAATAAAGTCAAGGAGTACATTATAAACTCCATTAGGGCCAGATTAATTCAATATCAATATCACTTTACTGTTTGATTTTTTGAGAAATAAAGTCCGAAAGACCTACATGCATGTTTAATTCTCACAAATGCATGTGATTTTTAGATGAATGATAGGATCGATGCATGATATTGAGGGGAATTCCTGGGATCATATAGACCGCTTCATTAGGGACTTATAAATGTTATTGGGCAAGGGAGAATATAATTAGTCGATAATGACTATAAGTCACAAAAATGGATTGGTAGATGTCTTAGAGGGATCTATACATGAAAGACAAAGGCCGACCTCAAGGCCAAAATCTGAGTTTTTGCATTGAGCTTTCTTTGAGCAGTTGATCTTGACATGATGTCGTGTTTTTGATTGTTTTGATGTCTACATTTGTCTCTTTCTATTGTATGTACCTAATTATAGATTTCCTAGGATAGATCTAAATTTGCATTCTAAAGATGGGGAGGACACGAAGACGGTGGAGGTCAATGTCCATTTCGACCATTATTATGTAATATTCATTTCCCGACATATGTCTTAGGTCCCTTTTGTTGTATAAAACCCGACATGTTGTGGGTTCTTTCTTTCTTTTATTCTTTTTAGTTGTGTTTCTATTTTACATTTCTAGGGTTGCATGGTAGATTTATGCTTTCCCTAGTTGTTTACTTATTTTCTCACTCTTCAATTCAATTTGATGCTTGCTTTTCATTTTCCTTAGAAATGGAATAACACGAAAATGACCAACCATGCATGATTGCTTAGTTTAGGACTAATGAGCCCGAAAAATGTAAGAAGATATGCATGGACACCTTAGCTAAACATGATATATTGTTAGGTACCAAAAGGGCGCTAATAGAGATATCGGCATAACCTAAGTCCCTGAACTTAGATATTTGGTTGCATAGAAATTAAGGAAATGCTCCCGACCCTTGATTAGGTTTTCTAGCCATCCCCCAAAACGAGGCTAGTGGTGATCCCATTTTATTTCTAGGTTGTTTTAAAATAACTAGACCGTATAAATGAACCCGTTGCGAGAGGTATGAGTTTTGATGAAACTCACCATGGTTTAGCATACCCGCTAGGGAAAGCTCCTAACAGATGAAGTGATGCCATCCTTAGGGAATAGAGTACTTGAGAGAGGGCTATCACGGTAAAGGTACCATTAATTCCAATATCCACACTCAACCTCCTCTCTCAAGGTGTCTCCCATATGGTTATGGATTGCAACACTGCGCTGTCGCAGGGTATGAGTTAGGGAGAGCTCACGATATTATGGAGGGAACTCACAAGAGACTTGATTCGAAAGGCAAGGTGATGACGTCTTTTGGAACATGAGCTGTGAGGGAATTCTCATGGTCAGGTACCCTTAAACCCAACCTTACCCCTTCCTCTCCTTGTGATGGGGGATTGGTAGTGAGATTGGGTCACAATAGGCTTGGCAACTCCACTGGGGAATGGTTAGTAGATTAAGAGGATTTGAAGCCGTTAAAAATGTTTGTCGTGTTAGCTAACATGTATTATGTAGGATCGTTTGTGTGTCGAAGTCATGTGGAAAATGAGGTAAGTCACTAACCTCGTGTTAAATGGTCTTGTAAGTGAGAGTTATAAGGGGAAGCGTGCTTGTAAACCCTTTGTCTTGCAAGTGCTGAAAGGATGTATGTATGTCTATTGGGTTATATTGAAGTGCTAGTTATTTAAACTCAAACGCATGTTTACAAGTTTTAGCATGACACCGGACACACAATCATGGTCTAAAACCCCGATCGCCCCATTTATAGCCTTAAGAGGATTTATAGGTGGAATCTGCGAGTGAACACTCAGATAATTCATTACTTACATAAACCCACTCGTCCAAATCTATAAAATAGTACTAGTCGACGATAGTAGCAGTAGGTAAATTATTTTTGTTCTTTGGGATGAAGACCTTGAGCCTTTAGCACTCTCGCCTTAGGCATCAAAACCTCACAATTCATGCAAGGTGTGATTTGCACTTGCCATGTGTTTAATGGGTAAGACACCATTCCTTTTTTATCATTATTATTCCCTCTTTCCGTACTTTAATTACTCACTTTATTTTCAACGACGATACGTTTTAATCATGGGTGCCCTTTAGGTTTTGGTTTAGATGGGTAAGCCCAAATTGGATGTTGTCTTGGTCCAAGGGAATCTCAAGACCATATGGGAGAATCTCTATCCGAGACATCAAAATTATGTGGAGAAGCGTATAGGTTTCCTCCCGACCTTGCTAAAGGTCGAACCTTGTATGGCAATGGTGAAGGGATTGGCCCATTTTTGGAATCCCATGATCTCCACCTTCGTGTTTAATTGATGTGAGTTGACCCTCACAATTGAGAAGTTTTGAAAAGCTGTTAGGTTAGGCAAAGCTTCCTAAGGGTTTGTTACCACTCCTATTGGACAAGATTCTTCTAAGTCAATTCCTTAACATTCCTACCAATAAGATTAGGGCTATTCTTAAAGGAAATTCGAATTCTATGCCATACATTCCTTGAGCAACATCTTCTTAGCCTAAGCCTAAATCTAGGGAATCAAATTCCCCGTGTCTTTCTTCTCATGTTCTTCAGCTTTATAGTGTTCACACGTATCTGAAAAACAATTGCTTCCCACTTTTTTGACCAATCCAACCTTTGCAAGAAATTTCTCTTTTTCTCCTTGGGTCTGCTATGCTAGCAACCAAAAAGAGACAAACACCATCTATAAAATAACTGAAAAAAAAAAAAAAAAACAATATGTATCCTTTGAAATTATTTAAATGGGAGAGGCAAACAATAAAGCACATACACTTTAACTGTAGGTGCTAATTTTTTTAATTTAAGGTCTTAATTTTCCCGATAGTTGCGTACTCAAAACATTGCTATAACAATTTATTCAAAATTATATGCTTCCATGACAGTACCTTGACGCTCTTCATAGCACTGGAACCACTCATAATGGTCACACCACCATAAAATATTTGACCTCTTTTGATCTCTTTGTAGACTTCCACCCCCACAAAATTTTGTAATTATAAACTTGACCTATTAGAATATGAAAGGACCAAATGACATCTAATAAATGCAAAAAATTAAAATTTTAATTTTAATTTTTCATAAAAGGAAAAGATAAGAAACATATTAAAAGTTTTAAATTTTTATGTTTGGAACGTGATAAGCCTTTTTTTTTTTTTTGTTCCCAATGAGTTATAAATTTTTCAAATGATGCACCAAAATCCTAGTTTTTTGTTTCTCTAAAAGACTGTCTAGTCAATTTGATCACCACTTCTCCATTGTCTTGTACATTCAAATCTCTGACACAATCACTTGAGCAGTATACAATAATAATACCCATTAAAGTGCATCACATTTTAAAAAGAGAAAAAAAAGCATAAATCGCCAATATCAAGGGATTTTATCTTCATTGACTTGAGTAGTATAACTACCCACTCTTAATTCAATGGTGGATTCAAGCTGCTTGTGTAATTTTTTTGGCATTGGATTGTATCAAATACTAAAGGTTTATAACTTCTTATCATACTAAACATTACTTCGTGTAAAAGGTAACTATTTTGATTTTTCACAAAAAATTCTTCTTTGATGATTGATTTGTAATTTGTCATGCTTTAGATTTTGTACTTAAATAAAATGTTCTCTCATAATAGTATTATATAATAAAAAATAAAAATCCATGGCCAAAATTCGTACTACCAGATCTTTTGCCCATCTGTTTATTGTCGATTGGGCCGATCCGTCAACGTTTTTGTCTTTTGATTGTGGTCCACAATTATTACCTGCTATTCTAGTTTTTTTTTGCCTCCGGATGATAGGCGGATGCTTTTCCTAGTGACCGATATTATCAATAAAATCATTCTTTATTAGCTTAGGAAGACAGCTCCAATTCTACTTTTGTACCGATTATTCAATTGGCAACACGATATTAAAGCAACCCCTTGATATCCTGCGCTACCATTTCAATATCATTGTTTATTTTTGGTGGGACGAGATATTGTTCTTTTATTTTATGCAATCCAACCCAATCTAGTGGGGAAAAGAATTTTGAATGCTACATATGGAATGCGTTCTGTTTCAAGAACACCATAGCCTTTATCACCAAAATTGCATGCATCTTTTATTTTGAGTCTTTAATTTATAGAACTCACTTTATATGTGATGTTTGTTCCTATAAGTAGATAAAACTTTTGCTGTTGAAATGGGTCCATTTTCCAAGAGATTATCATCGACCCAAAGAAATCTAGGCTCAATGCAAGGTCGCATATTCAAATTCCTAGTCGGTGTAATATCTTGTCGGAGTAATTTCTTATGTAAGATTAATGCGACTTCAACACGGCAATTTTTTAGAAGGATTAGGAAAATTGATTCACTCTCTTTTCATTGAAAATTGCTCTAGTATACCAGTTCATGGATTAAAAGAAAATTAAAATAGCTCCATACCTTTATATTGACAATTATCTTTATTTATGTGTAATAAAATATTAGGTTGGTCGAGATGATTCAAACCTCAAACACAAAATATACCTCATGATCATATACTTGAAGAATCAAGTGAAAACACTTCTCTTTGGTCACCCTACATGATGTTGGAGGTTATAGGTTTAAGAGAGAAGAAGCGGTTGCTTAAAGTATTACACCAAGAGACATCAAGTTTGGAACGCTCAACAGTGTTTTCTTCAGCGTAAGAGAACCCTAGAGTTTATATGTAAGCTATTGGGCTCCGACCCATATGAACCCAAATAACCGTGATTTCACCTATTAGGCTTGTATGTGAACATATTATTTTGTACTATATAACAACATATCCAACAATCTTCTCATATGTTCACCATACAGCACAATCTAATAAGATGGTTAGTGTAATGTTCAAACAAATAGGAATCATCTACATTCAGTACAAGACAATCAACTTGGATGGATCAAAGAGTTTTTCAGCAGTAAAGTATTAAACTCAATCATCATTTGCAATCCAAATAAGTGAATCATTCTTATCATAAATATGTTCTGAGATCAACAAATCAAAATAAGTATTAGGAGTTTTAGATTCAATCTAAACTCATCCAAATCCTAAAATAAATCTCAGACTCAGTTTACAACCAATATATGCATAATAGTCAAGTCTAAGTAAGCCAGTCAAAATAGTCAAGGCCTTACAAATATAAGAAACAAGCACAATAATATTCACAAAATAAAGATGGCAAAATGCAAGTCTCAAGTAAATGGACTCCTTCAAAATAGGCAATAGTAAGTAAACTGTCAAGTCCCCACACGCTCTAAATGATATATATATATTCATCAAGTGGGTCATCCTAATCAGGATCCCACTCATTAAGCTCTTCTCCATATCTGTCATCCCCTATAGAATGTCAAATATGAATTTCATATTATCACGAATTCAATCATTTGAATAAAAAATTAGCACAATTCCATCATGCAGAAAAGAACATATGTTGATGTCATAAAATATCATAATATCATGTTCATAAGCATCAAGTTGGTTTCATAAATTATGAACAAGACTTAAAAAATGTGAATTACAAAGAGCCATTAACTTAAGTTTATTTGTAAGAGAAACTATTGTCTAGTTTCAAAGAATAATATCAATAGTCAAGTCACTTACAATAACCTAGTAATGTAATATCAAGTTTCAATTAAGAACAAGACCAACAAGATTTTACATAAACAATTGTTTCTATATTTCAATTTGGAATGTCACAGTTACTGATTCCTTAAAGTCAAATAATCTAGCATCAAGTTTGGAATGAGATCATTTAACCAAAAGGATAGTCCAACCTAGTTGAATTGTATCATTAAATTTGGAATGACACAAGCTTCCTCGATAGAACATTTGAATTAGGTTAAAGTCATCTTCATCAAATTTAGAATGAGACAACTCACCCTTTTCAAATTATTTAGCAACTATGAACATCGATAAAACATATAAACTGTGCTTATCATTGTAGCCAATAAATGAAGATTTGATAATTCAAAACACACAATTACACAATTATAAGGTAAGTAAATGGTAGTTAAGACTTGCCTATATAGTCTTTAACCACATTTCCCCCACTGTTTTGAATAATTGATCTTTATGCATACCTTTGGTGAGAATATCGGATATGTTATCCTTCGACCTCACATTGACCAAGGTGATAACCCATTGTTCTCTCAGATAATTCAACAACGCATGTTTTAGTCTCACATGTCTTCGCTTTGAATTAAAGAGAGCATTATTGACAACTTGGACAATTGCTTGATTATCACAGAATTAGGCTTAAAGAATTAATCTTTAACCAAGTCAAAGAAATATCCATAATCATATTCTTTTCCACTTGGCCTCTTCGTTGACCGAGACTAAAACAAAAAGTTCTGATTCCATAGACGACAATACAATATAAGTCTGTCGTTTGGATTTTCAAGTAAAAGTAATTCCACCCAAAGTAAATACATATACACTAGTGGACTTACTATTTCCAATATCCGAGCACCATGAGGCATCGGAATATCCATCCATAGTTAGAGATAACCAGAATAATAGAGAGCATAATCTTTAATACCTTTAAGGTATCTCATTAGCCTAATGAAGGCATCCTAATGCTTTTTACTAGGATTACTAGTAAAACGACTCAACATGCCAACTATAAAGGCTATGTCGGGTCTAATGCAACTCATAGCATACATGAAACTACCAAATAGTTTTGAGTGCTTTAACTGATCAACAATGGTCCATTCATTAGGACTCGGTCTATTATTATAATCACATGTTGTCTTACTCGGTTTACACTTATCATATCTCCAAATAGAAAGTAGATGCTCAATATAATGAGTCTGGCTAAAGGAGATGACTTGCCATTTTAAGCTTACTTTCATACCAAGAATGGTATTGGCAATACCAAGATCTTTCATGTCAAATTCTTTAGCTGAAGTAGCTTTCACGTCACTCACTACAGAATGATCGGAACCAAAAATTAACATATCATCAACATACAAGCAAATGATGACTATCTTATTTAACATAGAACGATAGTAAAAACATTTATCTGAATAACTAGACTGAAAGCCATAACTCTTTACCACTTTGTCAAATTTAAGATACCACATCTTAGGTACTTGTTTAAGACTATACAAAGATTTGCTCAATTTACAAACTTTGTCCTCATGACCTTTCATAACATATCCTTCCAATTATTCTATGTAAATTTCCTCATTTAACTCCCCATTTAAGAAAGCTGTTTTTACATCCATTTGATGCACTACAAAGTGTTGAATAAATGCCAAAGCAATAAGAATTCATATAGTTGATAAATGACACACAGGTGAATAGATATCAAAATAGTCTATTACACTCTATTGTTTATAGTCTTTAGCTGCTAAACGTGGTTTGTATCTAGCTCAATCACTATTTAGTTTATTCTTCAACACCCATTTACAGCCTATATCCTCTGCTTCCTCTAGCTTCCCACATCGTCCTAGCACATCCACCATACATGCATAATGCTCGTGTTTCAATTCGATAGAAGTGTTCTCATTAAAATATATGAACAAGCATCTCCCCTTTTGTAACATCCCAGAATGACTACATGAAGAAAGCAGTCTCGTGAGTGTGATCTCATCTGGTTGTACCAGTCCGCGTATCATTTGGCTAAACAACTCCATAGCCCACATCCCTCGGCCATGTTGTGCA
Organism: Eucalyptus shirleyi; assembly: GCA_017140165.1. Taxonomy (NCBI): domain Eukaryota; kingdom Viridiplantae; phylum Streptophyta; class Magnoliopsida; order Myrtales; family Myrtaceae; genus Eucalyptus; species Eucalyptus shirleyi. The sequence continues at coordinate 31,878,493 of CM029450.1, forward strand.
CACCCGCAAATAATGGCATTCCAGGTGACGATATTCTTCACCCTGAGTCTTTTGAACACTACAACAGCATCATCAACAGCTCCACACTTACTATACATGACTACAAGAGAATTGACAACAAATACATCACTTCCCAAGTGCAGCTTTATAGCTGACGCATGGACCTCCTTACCTCGATCTAGAGACTCTAAACTACAGCAAGAATTTAAAGCCCTTACAAATGAAGATTGATTAGGAAGAACACTCGTTCTCATCATGTCACTGAACACCTTCAGGCCATCTTCATGCCTACCATTCAAGCCATAACCAGTTAGAAGAGCCGTACATATGACCACATTCCTATGCACTGCTTCATAGAAAACTTGGGTTGCTTTCTCAATTCGCTTGCAGTTAGCATAGAACGTGATAAGAGAAGCACATACAAATACGCTAAGGCCGAATCCTGACTTGAGAACGTGACCGTGAATCTGCATGCCAAGAGAAAAAGACAATGCATTTGCACAAGCACTCAATGCACACGTCAAAGTACTCGAATTGGGCACAGCACCAGACTTGAACATTCTCTCAAATACATTTAAAGCTTCTCCACTCTTACCGTTTTGGTCAAGCCCGCCAATCATCGAAGTCCATGAGATCACATTTCAGGAAGGCATTTGCTCAAACAATTTCACAGCATCGTCCACTTTGGCATTTTCACAATACCCATGAATCATCGCATTCCATGCAGCAAGATCTCTTATGGGCATCTGCTTGAAAAATACCTCTGCCCGCTCAACCTGTCCAAATCGAAAGAACCCATCTATCATCGTCGTCCACGAAACAACACTTGGTTCAGGCATTTCATGGAAAAGCTCTTCCGCCGTCGTCAAGCCCACACTGTCCAAGCAGCCTTTGATCATCGTGTTCCAGCAAATTGCATCTCTCACGGGCATTTTGTAGAACAGATTCAGGGCATCATCAAGGCGGCCAGTTCGCACGCGACCCATGATCATCTTCGTAAATGAACAAACATTTGGGCATTGAAATTTGTCCAGAACCTCCCGAGTTTCATCTGGGTTTTCGTCCCTAAGGTGTCCAGAGACAGTGGGACCGTCACGGGTCGCATGACTCACACGTCTGAATAAGCGCCTGGAGAGATGGGTGCAGGTTTTGGATGAACAGAGCCATGAAAAAGGGAATGAACGTGTGCAGGAGCATCTGAGATTTGAGAAAACGACACGAAATCTCATCATGATGACAAGCTCCTCTGCTCCTGTTGTCCCTGTGGGCAGAACACACGAGACATTATCTGGTTTCTTCCTGCTGCAATAATGTCCCATCCTCAACAATCACACAGCTGTTCAATCAAAGAGTCCAATCTGAAATCATTCACTAATTAAGACTGAAATACTAATCATCTTAATTAGAAAATAAAGTTACATATATGCAATGCACCTGGTTACCGAAAACCAGTGTCTTACCCAACTGGAACTTCAAGGCTGTCCAACGCAAGCTTTGCCTTATATAAGAAAAGAAATAGATCTTGTTACTTGTTAGGACAAAAAAAATGAGAATAAGAGTCAAAATTCTCTCATGCATGGATGCATAAGGGCAAATTCAAGAGGAAATCAGCGTCACGTTGCCGGCAATAAAAATATTTCAGTATCATTATGCAGCTACCAATGGAACAAATGCATGTCTCACCACATACTCATCCTGTAATACAGATGCAAATCCCACTTAACAGTTAAACTGATATGGCTCTAACAACAGCACAGCAAAAACGAGAACTAATTTGAGAAACTACATGTTGCTCAGTTCAGTGTGTCTTATCATGGGTACCTCAGAGGCTTTTCTTTCGTTAATGAGGTTTCACTCAAACATTCAAGAAGCTTCCTGGAGTTTTAGCTTCAATAATTTTCTTTACAAATGCTATGGCATATAAGGATAAAGAGAGATCCCCAAAACTGTTGTGAAGCCCTTGCAAATCAGAATTGACAATCAGCATCATGGGATTTTGTCTCTATTCTATTGAATAACTTATGTAAACTCTGTGTTTCTTGTGATTTTTTTTTCCTTTTTCCATATCCACACCACAATGCCAAAGAAAATAACCACCCAACCAATTATCCATGGGTACAACCAATGTTCACACTATTCTCACACTACAAGTAAATTTGGTTTTAAATTTCCCCTAGGTGCTAAAGTCAAAAGGTGGTAAAAGGATTGCACCATCAAGCAAACGCCTTTCCTGGTGGCTTGCCATCTCATTGCATCTTCTTCATTCCTCTCTCGTTTAGCCTTTCAAAAGCCTTATGAAACTTAACACAGAGTCCTATCCCAGTGATCAATGCTTCTGACAATTTAATTGTCCTGGCAAACCTATCACCCGCTGCACATCTTTATAATAGGCACATACTACACATCCACATTTCCTATACAACTCAAAAGCACCCAAATCCATTTCTCCCTCCCTCTCAACCTACAGCACCCGGATTGACTCCATTTTTTGCCTGAAATGGGGACTAAACCACCCCATGTACACCCAACTTCCCTTTGTTGCACTCTGCCTTGCTTGTTTTTCCTTTAAACCTAGACTTCACCTACTTAATTCAACAAATTATCACCTATGAAAAGAGAGAAAGAAAACCTATACCTTCTAGGGATTGTTGCTGATTCTGCTGCATGTAATGTCGATTAACAACAGATGCACTACCAAGCATCCATAGACAACACTTACAAAGAAACACTTATTCAACATCTCTCGTCCAAATTCAACTTCAAGTTCCCATGCAATTATAGCACCAAAGGAATCAGACTCAAACTTCAGCTCAAGCATTTCATCAACTTAATACAATCGGCCGTGCCAGGCGTTACCTGATCTATAGCAAGCCACATAAAACCCAGAACCTCAGAAGAGAATCGTTCACCCGAAGCTCTGTTATCAGTTTCCATGGCTTCGGTCGGCAGTGGTAGCCCATCGCCTCCCACTGGCCGGTCTCCATCGCCGTCGGGTCCACTAGGGACTCCGTTTCGGGAAGACGGACTCCTTCCGTCCGTTCGTCGCCCCCGTTGGCAAGTGGCGATCTTCTGTTTCGTCGGAGATGGCTGGTGTGGGGGATGGAAGATGAGGCGTCGGTGGAGTTTGGAAGTTTGGGCTATGGCGGTGGAGAAGAGAAAAGGAAGAAGCTTTACAACACCGGGAAAAATCAAAGAAAATGAAGAAATAAAAAAAAAGGTTTAAAAAACCACCGACAATGGGAGGATCCTTGGCCCTAATCCGGAAGGTTAAAATTGTCGAGAAAGATGTCTCTTTTTATTTCTCAACCTTGAAGTTCTCGTCCAAATTTGATTCCATCACTAGAATGTGAAAAGTCCAGTTGATGATGACTACCGACCCCGGAGAGACGAGAAGCTCGCTCATGTTCAGAATTTCTTTCTTTCAAAAAAAAAAAAAAAGTTTTAAGAGGGGACAATGGGAGTGCATAATCAGACAGAAGGTTAAAATTGTCGGAAGGTTAAAGTTCTCGTCCAAATTTGATTCCATTACTAGAATGTGAAAAGTCCAGTTGATGATGACTACCGACCCCGGAGAGAGCGAGAAGCGGGGATGTTCAGAATTTCTCTCTTTCAAAGACGAAAGGCCTTCACCAATGAATAATGATTCGCGGTCGAAATGCGAAATAATTTTGGAGACGAGCAAAGTGGCAACAATAAAATAAAATAAAAAAGACAAAGTACATTCCGGTTTGGTGGCAGAGTTAACACAATTTATTTTGGATAATTAGAGAACTTTTAACCTAGTATGCCCATTTGACCCAAAAAAAAATAAAATAGTACGCCCGGAGCGGGTTAAGTTAAAAAAGGCCTCACCTGATCAATGCTTAACATTTTCATACTGGGCTTAATGTCAACTTATGCCCTCATGACATGGGCCTTCTGGCTTGTTTCGTCACATACGGTATACACCATTTATTGATTAGCTCCTATTTGGCATTGGCAATATGCACCGTATTTGTTGAGTAAATGAGTCACATTAGCAAAGAAAAGAAAAAAGCATGATGTGGCACACTATTTAACGAAAGGACCACGTTAAGTTATATTTTAAAAGTTTAGGTACTCGGGTGCACAAAAGAAAAGTTGAGACACTTAATTATAAAATCGACAAAAATTTCAAGTATTTGTAGTGTTATTACCCCTAAAAAATTATGAAATAGTGAAATTTTTATTTTCTTCTGAATTGTTCTTACATTTACTTTCCAACTAAAAATTTATGAAATAGTGAAATTTTTATTTCCTTCCAAATTGTTTCTTACATTTACTTTCCAATGTCAACTGGCTCCTATTAATTTATCGACCATTGTACTACATATTCAAGGAAACCAAAAGCAAATTGAAAACAACGAAGAGTTGAAGACTACTGTGCTTGTGCTCACAAAGATCGTGTGTTCTCTCTGCAAAACCAGTTCCTTCCAGTGCTACAAGCAACTACGAAAACGTGAATCTCTACCGCCCTTAATAAATCATTCTTTCACCTGCAGCTTTCCCAACTGGAAGTGGTTGTTTCCGTCGAGTAAGAGAACTCTCATCAGAGATAATCGACGAAACGCTCAAGCAGCACTTGTACATGCCTCCCTTACTAAAGGGTAACTGCCACTGCAATTTGGACCTATAGAGAAAATTACATGAAGTATATACGCAAAAGTAAATTCAAGAGAGATATACCTTCATGAACTAGTAGAACAATAATAAAAGAAAATTAACAGTATAAAACATATAGCAGAGAACATCAACCACAGACACAGCCAAGGTTGTTGCATCTCCTAACGAAAATCGTCCACTTGTACTTCAAAAAGCTGCAAACTAACATGCTTCTCTTCCTACTTCTTGCAGAGGAAGCCGTGAATTAAAATAGCCAAATTGCTCTTCAGTGAAACCTCTTTTATCATCTCGACACTGCAAAGACAGATAAACAAACCTATATGAGTATTTTGTGAAGACTTCGTCGAAGGAGTCGTGTGGTGCTAAGAAAGATATCAAAAAGTCATACCTATATTCTGCCTTATAATCATCTAATACAAGTTAGGAAGGAATGAATATTAAGATATCTTAATTGCGTATCAGATCACGTGACACGACCTAAAGAATAACAAGTCTAGAAATCTTGGATATCAATCATATTCTCATGCATACAAATGAAAGAACTGTGTTTTAACCTACATATGACCACTAGTTTCCAATAGTAAAAAATCACAACATTTCAAACCAGATATCAAAATAGAGTTCTTCAAAGCTTATACCTCTAACCCTGAAACATACTAGTTCTTCAAATAAGACCAGAATGAGGTAATGCTTTGTATTCATGACAGCAAGATGAAAAGTTATTCAAGTACCAGGAGTGTATCCAGTAGCATTTAAGGTACCTAGTGAAACAAAATAAGAAAAGTTCTAACCAGTTTATGCAGACAGGAGACAGTTATTCAATCTCTTTTGAGATGACTTGCAAGTTTAAGGTGGCAAAAGAATATGAATACTCCCACAAAAAACCACAATTATTCCTCTTAATCCACTGCAGCTTCAAATTTAATGCCAAGTGCAACTTCCAATTGGGGAAAGTGTTAATTTTGGCGGCACAACCTGAAACCTCCAACAAGCAAATTTAGTTCAAGCATGTGTCATCAAGACTATTAATATAAATGCACTCTCAGATCCAACTTCCATACAGAGCAAAAAGGAATCCCACAAGGGAGTGCCAGTATTTTATTGGTTCTCCATTGTGGTTAGGGAGACTCAGACATTTGGGAGAGTGAGAAAATAGATAGCACAAAATTTATGGACTTAAACCCCATGAAGCACAAATTCTTCGACAGAAACAAAAAAAAAAAAACTTAGGGAGACAGACCTTTTAGGATAGTGAAAACTGCAAAATGAAGATTTGATTAATCCCTATAAAAAGAAATTGTTTCCACTTCTCTTGCAATACATAAGCAAGCAACAATAACTGAGCCAAATGTGCTGGTCCATTGAGATTTTATTGGGCCTTTACGACTACCAATTTCTATCACTGACATCTGCTCAACTTGAACAAGGCAAAGAACATTGGAGTACTAATTTTGGCACCACAAATAAACTAACCTCACTTGGTACTTTCAATTTGTTGAAGATATCTGGCAAAACTATGAGAGAATATCAGGTGAAGTAGAATTTCATCCAGAAACAAAGAAGGTTTTGTTAAATCTCATACACCTAATGAAGAGGCAGAGAGGCTTTGAGAATGTTAATAAAGGGGTTGAGGGGAAGGGTTGATGGAACTTTTCAGGAAAAATTCCAACTTTCAATTCACAATCAGAAAAGAGGAGGCATGCCAGGTATCGTTTCTTTTTGTTTGGGTTGGTTTCCTTTCTTTTACCAAGAGGCACTTCCTTCTTCCCAAATGCCCCAATTTCAATATCTCTCTGCTAGAGAAAATAAAAAGTAGCTATTTCCAAGCTTAGAGTTTTCTCACTCAAATTAATTCTGCAGAAGGAAGTGGGGACAAAGCCATAAGCAAAGTGACAAATTCACTTCTCAACAAAAATCCCTGCATGGAGCCCATGGTGGCATTGCCATCCATAGCTAGATTTCCTCCCAAGTCTCAAACTTTCCACATGCCCAACTCATACAGCTGAGAAATACCTGAACTCCCTTAGCCTCCTAGACTAAACCAAAGCTGGAATAAAAGCCATGGATTCCACATGAATTCATTGTCTATTACGTCAACAATAAAAGTAAGCCCATATTAAATAGTGCTCATGTAGCTGGTCCCATCTCATCAATGCTTAACACAATGAGCAAACTCAGGATGCTTAGAGGTTCATGACAGGAGAAATAACCTCATGCCCTTGCTACCAATAATCCCCACAAGAGCATATGCCACTCCTGAAGTGATGAAAGCAACTGGAATCTCTCACAACGATCTCACGATCAACAATCTTTGCAATAAGTTTAATTGTAGAATGACAATCCCCAGAAATGTGAAGATTCTTCATTACAGTTATCATACTACCCTCGACAGTAGTAATCAATGCAAATGCAACAGCAAGCTTTTCACTATGGTAAAACAATGACTATTCCTTCTGTTCGTCTTCCACATCATGGAGAGAGAACCTCTTATCTGGAACATAACCCAATTCCTTCAACTTCTTAATCAAACAATCTAGCTTCCACTATATGTTCTCACTTAGAGGGTGGGATTTATCCCCAGAAAGAAATAAATGCTTTTGCCCCTTTATAGTAACCCAACTTCTACCTGGTTGCTTCACAATCCCTTTATCCCTCATAGTCACTCTTAATTGTGAGACATCAACCCATCTATTAGCAGAAGCATAGAAGTTGGACAGTAAAACATAAGCAGCACTACAATGTGGTTCTAGGTCAAGAATATAGTTTGCAGCTCTTTTTGCCAAATCTAGGTTAGAATGCATCCTACAAGAACTAAGCAAGGCAAGCCACACTATGAAGTTAGTTTTAAGGGGCATGTTTCTTACAAAATCATCTGCTTCCTCTAGTTTCCCATATTGTCCTAGCACATCCACCATACATGCATAATGCTCGTGCTTCAATTCAATGGAAGTGTTCTCACCAAAATATCTGAACAAGCATCTCCCCTTTTGTAACATCCCAGAATAACTACAAGAAGAAAGCAGTCCCATGTGAGTGTGATCTCATCTGGTTGTACCAGTCCACGTATCATTTGGCTAAACAACTCCATAGCCCACATCCCTCGGCCATGTTGTGCACACCCACAGATAGTGGCATTCCAGGTGACAATGTTCTTCTCCCTGAGTCTTTTGAACACTTCAACAGCATCATCAACGGCTCCACACTTATTATACATGACTACAAGAGAATTGCCAACAAACACATCACTTCCCAATTGCAGCTTTACAGTTGATGCATGGACCTCCTTACCTCAATCTAGAGACTCTAAACTACTGCAAGAATTTAAAGCACTTACAAAAGACAATTGATTAGGAAGAACACTTGCTCTCATCATGTCACTGAACACCTTCAGGCCATCTTCATGCCTACCATTCAAGCCATAACCAGTTAGAAAAGCCATACATATGACCACATTCCTATACACCGCTTCATTGAAGACTTGGGTTGCTTTCTCAATTTGCTTGCAGTTAGTGTAGAAAGTAATAAGAGAAGCACATACAAATACGCTAAGGCAGAATCCTGACTTGAAAACATGACCATGAATATGCACACCAAGAGGAAGAGACGATGCATTTGCACAGGCACTCAATGCACACATCAAAGTAGTCTGATTGGGTACAACACCAGACTTGAACATTCTCTCAAATACAATTAAAACTTCTTCACTCTTACTGTTTTGGTCAAGCCCGCCAATCATTGAAGTCCATGAAATCACATTTCGAGAAGGCATTTGCTCAAACAATTTCACAGCATCGTCCACTCTGGCATTCTCACAATACCCATGAAGCATCGCATTCCACGCAGCAAGATCTCTTATAGGCATCTGCTTGAAAAATCTCTCTGCCCGCTCAACCTGTCCAAATCGAAAGAACCCATCTATCATCGTCGTCCACAAACAACACTTGGTTCAGGCATCTCATCGAAAAGCTCTTCCACCGTCGTCAAGTCCCCGCAATCTAGGCAGCCTTTGATCATCGTGTTCCAGCAAATTGCATCTCTCAAGGGCATTTTGTAGAACAGTTTCAGGGCGTCGTCAAGGCGGCCAGTTCACACGCGACCCACGATCATCTTCGTGAACGAACGAACGAACATCTGGGCATTGAAATTTGTCCAGAAACTCCCGAGTTTTATCTGGGTTTTCGTTCCTAAGGTGTCCAGAGACTGCGCGACCGTCACGGGTCGCATGACTCGCACGTTTGAAGAAGCGCTTGGAGAGATGGGTGCAGGTTTCGGATGAACCGAGCCATGAAGAAGGGAATGAACGTGTGCAGGACCATATGAGATTTGGGAAAATGGCGCGAAATCTCATCATGACGACACACGCGGGACATTATCTCATGAAATAGTAAAATTATTGGATGATCAAGGCTGACATGACGGAGGCATTTAATTCGGTAAAATTGGAATTTTCGGCTTGCTGTTTTGAGGAGCATAAATGTGCCTAAGTAATTTGCAGATGACTATGATTTTTTTCAAAGTCAATAAACAAAAACCCTAAACTGTTACACTAGTTATAAATTATCATAAACTAAGTTTTTGACCATAAAAAATCCCAAACAAATACACATAAAATATTAGCCTAAGTTAATTTTCATTAAATTTACCATCAAGTTGCTGAGTTGGATGATATATAATAGTTGATGAATGTACTAATTTAGAGTTTTATCCTCAATTTATCACAAACATACTAGTTTGTGATTTTTCTTAATATTAACCCAATTTAATGGAAATTAATGAAGGATAAATTTGATACAATTGACTCTGTTTAGAGTTTTTTATGATCAAAAAATTAGTTTAAGATATATCATAGTCGTATCAATTTGAAGTTTTTGATGGTCAAAAACTTGATTTATGATAAATTTATCATAGATATACCAAAATTTGAAGTTTTTCGTAATATTAACCCTATATTTTAAAGCATCTCTAGATTGAAACTGAATCTTGAAAGGTAGAGTTTTATTTATTTATTTATTTATTGGATACGAGGATGGAGACAATGCTGAGTTGCTTCAATCCAGTGGTTTTAAAAGGGTGAAATTGTCTATAAAGTTTCAAGGTCTTCCTCCATCCCTGGTTGACTAAGCAACAAAGAATGTAGGCCCTCGATCGGGAACATTACAACTAGAATAATTCCAACTGATCAAGTTTGTTATTATTTACAGCTTGATAAACTCTTATTGTCAAATTTTTACTATGCCAAAGAAGTTGATATTAAGGGGTGCATGACAAACTAAAATTTATGTTCCAAAAACAATTTTTCTATTTCAGACTTGTTTCTAGAATAGAAATCCGTTAAATAAAATTATTTCATTTTCCTATTTCTGAAATAGATTTTTGTTCCACAAATAAGTTTGAAATAAAAATAAGAAGTAAAATTTTTTACTTTTCTATTTTTGAAAAAGAAATAAGAAATAAAAATTATTTTCATCTTTCGTTCTTGCTATGAATCGATCATCCATCCATTGCTGTCGACCACCGTCGCCAATCACCACCGCCGCCGCCATCACCATAGGCCACCACTAGTTGCCGACCACCATCGCTTGCCGCCGTCATCGGCCGCCGCCGTGCCACCACCGTTTGTTGCCACCACTACCACCATCCACCACAGCTGTCAATTGCCACCGACAACCACCGATCACCACCATCCAAAATGGAGAAATTTTATGTCGTTATCAAATAATTTCTATTTTGAGAATAGAATTTTATATTGTTATCAAACAGATAATTTTGCTTAGAAACTCATCTAGAAATAAAAATAGAAAAATCTATTTTTCTTCCAGAAATTAATTTCTAGCCATAATGATTATCATTTGCACTCTAAATGCTCAGCATTTGTGTAGAGGATCAAAGCATACTCATAGGGCCAAGGTTGCTTGGAAGAGGTTTGTTTGCGTAGGATTGGAGTCTTGTCTCTTAGAATATAACATGTACATGCAAGAGGATATTATTGTGATGGGGCACAAGACAGATCGACATGCTTGGGCCAATGGCTAGGCACCAGGCCATTAGGTCACTGACCATTAGGGATCACACATGATATAGACTAGAATTAAGAAGTTTAGACACATAAATAAAACGCCTAGAATTACCTCAAAGCTCGAAAGCTCATAAAAAAATAATCAAGCTTCATTGCATGATAGGTTGATGACAAAAATTAGCATAAAAAAAGTTATGCCTACACAGGATTTTGCCATAAATTATCTTACAATATGATGATCAAGTTAAAGCATAAAATGGAAGATCACAGCTGCAACCCTCAATAAACACATGAACATCGGGGCAAAAACTGATCTGGACGTTCACGCTTTCTTTATCAGGTCCTTGATGAAATCCTGTAATTGGAAAAGCAGTAAATGGCGCATGCATTGTCAGTCAGAGTGCACTAAATCATTTTAAGACACTTTATAGAATTCTAGATGTTTAACTACATCCTTATACCATATATAGAATGCTAATTATCGTAAATACTATTCACAGGGATCTCTTCACTTAAAGAGCTGTCTGAACACACTATGATTATGCAACTTTTTAAGATCCTGAGACAAAATAATAACCATTAACTGTTTCTGAGATCACACACAAACAGCAGAGAATCTTACTATGCCAGAATCTGCAACAATGATCTCACATCCAGATTTGCACTTTAATGTAGAATACAAAGAGTCACAAAACTATAGTTTGAAAGTAATTTTGCGATGAGTTCACCTTAAGAATAGGAACTACCTTGAACTGCGAGTTTGACTTTAGGTTTTAGTCAAATGAAGAGATGAACTGACAGGATTAAGAACAATGAACAAAATAATCAAAATAAACCAACAATCAGGAACAAAGAACAAGGATGTTGTCTAACTTCATCTCTAAGACCTTAATAGTGCCTCGTTGTCATTGACAAACACCATACAAGGGAATTTATAGCTGTAGGTATACTCAAAAGTCGCATGAGCATCATATCATACTGCCACAGCAAGAAACATTGCCAAAGCGCCCTAATCCATGCCATTCTGTTGCTAAAAGGCTAAAATACAGCAAGGTCACACCATGCACTACACTTGTTATACGCACAAGTAACCAATAATCGTTCCATCTCTACATGATGTACATGATGTTCAGAAAAGCAAGGAATCATAAGTTCAAAGTTTTCACCTAGTAGTGCAAAGGCATGAGAAGATTCAACAGGAAGAATCAATGCACGTAGATCTAATTTTAAGCCTGAGTAACCCGTGACCTGTGAGGCTTTGGAGCTGAAAATCAAATATTAGCATTCAGCATACATATATATGAACAAATCATAGATTCCACAATGTCATAAATAGAAAATGAATGGAAAAGGAGGGGAAAAAGGAGGAGAGAAATGATACTTCATGCAACAAGGTTCAACAAAACAAAGAAAAACATGAACCAACTAGATTTTATCATTGCAAAGAAAAATTATTTAACCATCTTTTCTATATATAATCAGTTTCCAAAGCATACTAATTATCGCAGAGGCATGAAAAGGTTATGGTCCAATCAGTCTTTTGAAATATATGCAATTGAAGAGCACAAATTGGACAGTTGCTCGACCAAGAACTATTTATGCTTAGTAATTCACAATAGGAATAACGAGTCTAACCGATGGATTATCAACTATTAAGATACTGCACTTCGTCTTTTTCCTTAACCAAGGACATGACATCCCATTTTTCAAATGGCAATCTGGCTCGGTGTACCGAGTCTAGAGGAAGCTACATATGATAGCAGGGCATCTGAAAATTAGCCAAAAAAGAAAAAAAATGGTTATCTGAAACTCTTGCCTTTTGTTTACTAGGCCAATTCTACACCAATTCATAGCAATCATTATAATAAGGCTGAACCCCACTCCACTCAGACAACCATACTCAGTGAATGTCAGTCTGGATAAGTGTATGCACCATGTCAAGATGAGCACTCTTAAGCACCTTATCCTTGATGGAGAAAACTTCTGAATGGGTTCTTATTTATCCAATGGCCCACTAGTTCTATGCTTGCAATTTTACTAGCCCTTAGTCATTCCAAAACATTCCATTGGGCCAGCTTTATTTACCAGGGAGTGCAGATAATTCTCCAGACCAAGGATACAACAACGTATCTTCACTGCAGCAAACAATTTACATATGGACTAGTGTGTGTGTGTGTGTGTGTGTGTGTGTGTGTGTGTGAGAGAGAGAGAGAGAGAGTTGTTCAGTAAGATCTCCAATCACCGAAAGCCCCAGCTACAGTTCTTTCTATTGCTGGTTGAGAGAATGGATTGAGAAGAAGAAATATAAAGAGGCTTCCTGAATTCTTCTTAACCATTATGGAAGGGGATCAGTGCTAGGAAGACCACCATATTAGGCACCAAAAGATAAATTTTTCGGGAAGGTCTTCAAGTGGCCAGCAAGCACAATGCTCAACTTCATTCATTGATAAAGAAAACTTTGGTTCAAAAGTAGGATATCTCTATTATGCTCATAGAAGCCTCTTAAATTGTATTTTTTAACTATGGGTCTGCTCTGTTCCAAAAAAAAAACTATGGGTCTGCTGAAAATGACCTACCATTTCCCTTAGGTTATCTAGTGTAAATAGGTGCAAACTGCAGTATAATAACATTCTTTCAAACAGACATTTCAACTGGTTAAAATGCTTGATTGCCATTTATACCATTAGTGTTCCCTCGTTCATAAAAATCTCACAGAAGAGAAATGGCTTCTGATGCCATTATTCCTCCATAACATTTGAAACCCTTTGATCCAGAATTCCCAATGCTGCAAGAGAAACAAGAAAAAAAAGTTGGAAACATTTATAAATCAGGCAGATGCATCACACATTGCTTTTGACTCATAATCAGATTATTAATCGCAACATAACCATAAATTTCAAGATCTAAAGTATGAGATTTCATGGTTTTCCCCCCTTAACTTCTTGTTTAGATGCATCCTTGGTACATCTCTTGCTTCTTCCCCCATACTTGAGCTTATTCTTTCAAAATTAACACTTTGAAAGAAAAACAATGTCCATAATCTAGATTACACAACTTCATGTACTGCTCAAATCACAATGAAACAGATCCTGTTTTCACTACATTTTAACTTTTATGTCAACAAAGTCAGAGTAAAAAATTGATGAGCTCTGATCAAGCTCAGGAAACATGAAACATTAGCTCATTACAGCACAGACAGATAAAAAAATCAAGCTGGAAACACAAGCCATACCCCACCATTTAGCGGGCACATGCTCTCATGTATGCAAGAAGAGACAATTGCAACTATCAGACAAGAAATGAGATTTCTTTATCAAGTACGTTGCCTATGGCATATCAGAAAGCATAAATTTCCTCATAGTTAGAATATCATACTTCTTTGAAGATACTATATTTCTCGATTTAAACATGATAACATTAAAGACATCAAAGAATCTCGTTGTAGTGAAAAAAGTCAGGAAGAAGAAATGAAGAAATGAGGGGGAGAGGGAAAAGGAAAAAGAAACTAATGTTAGCTTAACTTGTAGCACTTCTCAGAACTGTAAACTTTTTAGGCAAATAAAGAATACCGAAATGTTTAACAAGTCACAAAGAATTTAAGAAAAAGGAAACAAAGCGGTAAAAGAAAGAATAATTATAAACTTGACTTCTTGATGCTTCCAGAAACACCACTTTCTTCCATTTAGATGAAGGAAAAGCACTGAAAATATGGAAAATTAGGTCCATAAACCTCCATTCATTTTAATGGTTATATGTTACAATATTTGACACGTGACAACATACACAATCGCTATGAACCCACATCCATCAGTTATCAACATAAGGAATCAGAAACCTCAAGTAAGCTTTATTTGTCAATTGTCATATGTCACGATTTCAAAGTAAAGCTATGTTGATACAACACCAGCAGCAAAAGCAAGTTCAGAAACTGACCTAAAACATGCCTCAGAGCTACTTGAATGCAAAGACAGTATTGAGCCACAGCCTCCAAATTTATCATTTGCACAACCATAATATACTTCCTTTATACCTAAAAAGGGCAAGAGTCATCCAATCATTTATAAATAAATTTTTTTTAGCAGAGTTCAGTTTTATTTCAGTATGATCAACAGATATACCAATGATCGATAATGCTGCTGCACACATTATGCATGGTTCACATGTCACATAAAGGGAGCATGCTGAAAACTTCTCTGCAACTTCTGCAGCTGTAAATCCAGTCCTCTGCCACTGTACAAGAAGAACATCAAGAGCTTCCATCTCTGCATGTCTTGTTGCCTATGAAAGCACAAGGAGAAAAACAAAGCAAGCATATCAAAACTTAGGAGCTTTGTCAAAGAGACAGTTGCTCATAGTGTAGTTTCAACATAAATTTTGGAAATGCAATTCTTGAGAAATGTGTTTTCTCCATTAAGTTAACTGATTAAGAGTACATGTATGATTGATCAAGGCATATACTACATTAAGTCAATAAGTTTTGCTCGCTTGAAGTTGCTGAGAATCTCACATGGAAAAAGAGGCTTCTCATTGAATCAGCCACCTCCACCTTTTCTAACAGTATTTTTAACTATACCCCTGTAGCAAGGTGCCTTTGTTTTTTTATTAAGCTCCACAAGATACTAACAGGGCCATAAATTTTTGGCATCAACTATCCATTACTATCCATAAATTCATCTATAGTAATGTCACCTCATGACTATAAATGAATACAGAAATATTCTATTAGATAAGAGATGATCTCAACCAGAACCAGGCTTAAACTAGTTGTGTAAATGGCCATTGTATGAAGAACTCTGCCCAAGGCGCAGATTCTGACATGTTAAAAGGCAATAAAATGGTAGCAATGCATTTTTACACCATATAACTATAACAAAAGTCTAGCTACATATGGCCTAACAATGTTAAAAACTTCACACAAGCATATAAAGACCGCAATATGGTTACAGACATAGCACAACAGCAAATGAAAAACATAAAACATAGTGCATAATAAAGCAAGATTATTGTTATTGTTAAATGTAGCCATATTTTATGAAGGGTAATGGGAACAGAAGCCCTTACAACCTAACAATGCATGGAATATTCAACTCATTAACAGATTTGCTCAGATATATTAATTTATTATCTAATAAATACATATTAAGGGAGAAACATAAAATGATCGACAATAAACTACAAGTGGATAATTTGAGGGTATCAATTTGGAACAATAACAAAGTGCTGTTGGCCAAAATCCATATAAAAGGGTGGAGAAGTAATGATAAACATACATTCCGTGTCTCGTTAGTCCGGTTTCTTCCTGCCACAATAACGTTCCCATCTTCAACAATCACACAGCTGTTCAATCAAAGAGTCCAATCTGAAATCATTCACTAATTCAGACTGAAATACTAGTCATCTTAATTAGAAAATAAAGTAACATATATGCAATGCACCTGGTTACTGAAAACCAGTACCTTACCCAACTGGAACTTCAAGGCTGTCCAATGCAAGCTTTGCCTTATATAAGAAAAGAAATAGATCTTGTTACTTGTTAGGAGAAAAAATATGAGAATGAGAATCAAAAATCTCTCATGCATGCATGTATAAAGG
Source organism: Eucalyptus shirleyi (assembly GCA_017140165.1). Taxonomy (NCBI): domain Eukaryota; kingdom Viridiplantae; phylum Streptophyta; class Magnoliopsida; order Myrtales; family Myrtaceae; genus Eucalyptus; species Eucalyptus shirleyi. The sequence continues at coordinate 31,894,742 of CM029450.1, forward strand.
CAAATTCAAGAGGAAATCGGCATCACGTTGCCGGCAGTAAAAATGTTTCGGTATCATTATGCAGCTACCAATGGAACAAATGCATGTCTCACCACCTACTCATCCTGTAATACAGATGCAAATCCCACCTAACAGTTAAACTGATATGGCTCTAACAACAGCACAGCAAAAACGAGAACTAATTTAAGAAACTACATGTTGCTCAGTTCAGTGTGTCCTATCATGGGTACCTCAGAGGCTTTTCTTTCGTTAATGAGGTTTCACTCAAACATTCAAGCAGCTTCCTGGAGTTTTAGCTTCTGGGTCATTTTCCTTTACAAATGCTATGGCATATAAGTATAAAGAGAGATCCCTAAAACTGTTGTGAAGCCCTCGCAAATCAGAATTGACAATCAGCATCTTGGGATTTTGTCTCTATTCCACTGAATAACTTATGTAAACTCTGTGTTTCTCATGATTTTTTTCTTTTTCCATATCCACACCACAGTGCCAAAGAAAATAACCACCCAACCAATTATCCATGGGTACAACCGATGTTCACATTATTCTCCTGCTCCAAGGAAATTTGGTTTTAAATTCTCCCTAGGTGCTAAAGTCAAAAGGTGGTAAAAGGATTCCACTGTCAAGCAAACACCTTTCCTGGTGGCTTGCCATCTCATTGCATCTTCTTCATTCCTCTCTGGTTTTGCCTCTTCAAAAGCCTTATGAAACTTAACACAGAGTCCTATCCCAGTGATCGGAGCTTCTGACAATTTAATTGTCCTGGCAAACCTATCACCTGCTGCACATCTTTATAATAGGCACATACTACACATCCACATTTCCTAGACAACTCAAAGCACCCAAATCCATCCCTCCCTCCCTCTCAACCTACAGCACCCAGATTGACTCCGTTTTTTGCCTGAAAAAGGGGACTAAGCCACCCCATGTACACCCAACTTCCCTTTGTTGCACTCTGCCTTGCTTGTTTTTCCTTTAAACCTAGACTTCACCTACTTATTTCAATAAATTACCACCTATGAAAAGAGAGAAAGAAAACCTATACCTTCTAGGGATTGTTGCTAATTTTGCTGCATGTAATGTCGATTACCAATGGATGCACTACCAAGCATCCACAGACAACACTTACAAAGAAACACTTATTCAACATCTCTTGTCCAAATTCAACTATACATTCTTCAAGTTCCCACACAATTATAGCACCAAAGGAATCAGACTCAAACTTCAGCTCAAGTATTTCATCAACTTAATACAATCAGCTGTGCCAGGCGTTACCTGATCTATAGCAAGCTGCATAAAACCCAGAACCTCAGGAGAGAATTGTTCACCCGAAGCTATGTTATCAGTTTCCATGGCCGCGGTCAGTGGTGGTAGTCTGTTGCCTCCACTCGGCAATCTCCGTCACCTTCAGTTCGCTAGGCTGTTTTATGAAGAACTTCCTCTGTTTGTCGGCTCCATTGGCAAGTGGCAATCTTCCACTCGTCAAGGCTCGCTGGTGTTGGATGAAAGATAAGCAATCGAGATATTGAAAATGGCATCAATGGAGTTCAAAGTTTGCCTATGGTGAAGATAAGGAAGGAGCTTAGGAGTTATCAAAGAAAGAAGGTGGAGAGAGAATTAAAACAAAGAAAAAGAATGATAGAAGAAAGAATTACAAAAATTTATTTTAGGATATATATAGTCAACCTGGTTTAAGGGGAATTAATGAAAAGAAAAAAAAAAGGTTAAAGGGGATGCACGAGTGCATAATTAGGTGGTTATGCATAGATGCAAATGAGTATCTATTTATAAAGTATGTGGTCCTTAAAGACCAATTATATTTCTACTATGATCAAAGGTAGTTTGGAAAGATGAAACTCAATTTTGACTTAGGCTCTATTTGTTTGAAGGAAAATATTTTGCCAGAAAATTTCTATTTCCATTTTTTAGTGTTTGGTGTGGGAAAATAAGCTGGTCAAAGAAAAATGACTTCAGTCAACCAGAAAATACCAAGTTTAAAAATAAGGAAAATGACTTCCTAATTTTAAAGGTGGAAGTCATTTTCCAAAAAAGTATGGAGCACTATCCATACCTAAGTGTTTTGACAGATGACCAGGTAAAAAAAGGATTTTTTTGGAGCATGCATGTTCATAGGAGACCACAAGAATTCTCCAGACAAAACTAGCATAAACTGGCCAGGCAGGTACAGAATCTGTACTTCTAATCATGGCAATGATAAACATACATTTCATGTCTCACTACACCGGTTTCTTCCTGCCGGAATGATGTTCGCATCCTCAACAATCACACAGCTGTTCAATCAAACTATAACATAAATAAATTTGAGATCATTCACTAATGAAGACTGAAATACTAATCATCTTAATAGAAAATAAACAACATATCTGAAATGCACCTAGTTACCGAAACCAGTTTCTTACATGACCGGAACTTCAATGCTGCACTTTATACAAAAGAGGCAAATAGGTCTCGTTACTTGTTAGGAGAACAAATTATGAGGACAATAGGTAACTCAGGAAGAAATCAGCATCAAGTTGCCAACAGTAGAAATATTTCAGTATCAATATGCAGCTACTAATGGAATGAATCCATATCTTGCAGCTATAAGATCAAGATCTTGTGGGTCCAGTATAACATACTGGTCACAAACTTCCAAGTAATGATTATTAATACATACTCATCCTGTAATTCAGATGCAAATCCCACCTAACACTCAAATTGATATGGCTCTAACAACACCAAAGCAAAAACAGCAACTAATATGAGAAACTACATGTTACTCATACCAGTGTGTCTTATTATTGGTACCTCAGAAGTTAACTTTTCATTAATCAGGTCTCACTCAAAAATTCAAGAAGCATCTAGGAGTTTTAGCTTCTCAGACATTTTCCTTCATAAAAACCACAGCACATAAGGATAAAAAAGAATCCTAAACTATTGCAAAAGCCTCAGAATTCAGAATCGACAATCAGCTTCTTGTGCTTTTGTCTCTGTTCTACTGAATAGATTATGTAAACTCCAAGTTTCTTGTGATTATTTCTTTTTCATATCCACAGTTCACAGGGCAAAAGAAAATAACCACCTAACCAGTTATCCATGGACACAACCGATGTTGATATTACTCTCACACTCCAAGTAAATTTGGTTTTCAATTCTCCCTAGTTGCCAATGTCAAGATGTAGTTAAAGGACTCCACTATTGAGCAACCTTTCCTAGTTCCTTGCCATCTCACCGCATCTTCTTCATTCCTCCATGGTTTTGCCTCTTCAAGCGCCTCATAAAAACATAGAGACAGAACCCTCTATCCCAGTGACCAAAGTTTCTCAGAATTGAATTCTCCTGACAAACCGATCAGCTGCTGCACATCTGTATGATGAGTACATACTAGACATCCGCATTCCTAGACACCTCAGAAGCAACCAAATCCCTCCCTCCCTCCCTCCCAACCTACAGCACCCGGATTTGCTCAATTTTTCACCTGAGAAGGGGACTGAACCAACCCATGTACACCGTCCTTCCCATTATTTCAGTCTTCCTCGCTTGTTTTTCATTCGAACCTAGACTTCACCTACTTCTTTCAGTAAATTGCCACCTATGAAAACAAAGAAAGAAAAGCTATACCTTTCCAGAGATTGTCGCTGATTTTGCAGCGCGTAACGTCAACAATCTATGAATTCACTATCCAGCATCCACAGAAAAACTCACGAAGAAACACCAATTCAGCGTCTCTCGAACAAATTCAACAACACGCCCTTCAAGTTCCCGCGCAATTGCAGCACCAACCGCATAGAAATTCAAAATCCATCTCAAGTATTACGTTTAACTTAAAAAAAAAAAAAAAAAAATCGGACGTGCCAGGCGTTACCTGATCTATAGCAATCTGCACGAAGCCCAGAACCTCAGGAGAGAATCGTCATCAGTTTCCATGGCTTCGGTCGGCGGTGGTAGCCCGTCGCCTCCACTGGCCGGTCTCCGTCGCCGTCGGGTTCGCTAGGGACTCCGTTTCGGGAAGACGAACATCTTCTTCTTCTTCTTCCATTTCGTCGGAGATGGCTGGTGTGGGGATGGAAGATGAGGCGTCAGTGGAGTTGGAAGTTCGGGCTACGGCGGAAGAGAAGAGAAAAGGAAGAAGCTTTACAACAGCGGGAAAAATCAAAGAAAAAGAAGAAATAAAAAAGGTTTAAGAGGGCACGATGGGAGTGCATAATCAGACGGAAGGTTAAATTGTCGAGAAAGATGTCTCTTTTTATTTCACAAAAAATTCAACATTTATAATTCTCAAAAAGTCAGTTATCAAGAAAAAAAATGACATAGTGAAAATAACTATGCCCTCAAGGTTGTTATGAAACACATGTTTAAATTTATTTACAATAATAATAAAGCAAAAAGATGGGTGGGATCTGTTCCCATTTGAGTATAAAAATGGCGAATGAGGACATGGATTGAGAGATAAATCTATGGGCTAACGAAGTGCGAAGAAAAGCGGATGCACTGGAAATCAAAATTGCAAATAAAGGAAATGATTTTTGAATCGAAAATACGTGGAAATGAAAGTGCAAAGAAAGAGTGAAAATGAGAACAAAGATAGATAGAGAACCCACGGAGAGTGTTGTTGGGTTTCTCTGATGCCTTCGTCCTCTATATACTCCAATGGATGTTTGTGTCTCTCTTCCAAATTGTCCCTCCACTCCACCAGCATCAAAATGCACATCCCAAGCCCCTTCATCTAGTTCTCTCCAAGTCTGATCATTTCCATCGTTGTAGCTAGCAAAGTTAATACTAGTTGAAGTGGACACATAAAAACCTCAATGAATTTATATATATGGGTAAAAGTGAGAACTAACATCGAGTTATTGAGAAAAGAAAACGAGAAGGGAAAAAAAGGCATTGTAATGGAGATCAGCTGAGTTCACTTACCTAAGAATTGCTTCCTTGGTAAGTTCCCATCATCCTAACAACAAAAGCAGCGAGCAAACACTGCCATACTCATCTCTACCAACCCAATTAGAAGTCCCCATGGTCTTCGTTCGCATGCCTCGAGGGAGAAAAGCTCATGATTTCTCGTTGGTACTATTTGACTTTGCTCCTCACCACTCACTTGACAATCTTGCAAGTCCTCCCGTAGATCTGCTTCGCTCGAATTATCTTCGTGCATGAGTGAACTCCTGGCTATTGAATTTGTTGATTCATGACTGACTTCATAGAGTAAAGCTAGGTCTATAAGTTGATTATCTCGAAGATCCGCCTTTAAATCGTTCCCTAATTGCTTGCATATTATTCGGAGTCCCCAATTTTTCAATTCTGTTGATTTTGTAAGGCTCAACTTTACATTATTCCCATCAATTTGACCAAAATCAATTGCTCCCCACAAGTTAGATGGTTTGACATAGCAAAGGTAGATATGTTCCGAATGCAATGGATAGGGGAACCCTTCTTCTATTGTACCCTGCTCTTTACCATCGACGTGTGCGTGCACTAAAATGTTAGGGTTGGGTTTAACATTGCCGAGAATGCCACAGATTGCCAATCCAAGAATCTTGTCATACAAGTCCTTTGAAACCGTGACAGACACGGAATCCTCTTCAATAGGAAGGACCCATGGTGGCATCTCTCCTTGAGGGAGAACTGTTTGAAAAAGTATGTTCCTATGACAAAGATAGACCAGTAGAAAGTATCCAAGTTAGTATTAGTAACCAAATGAGAAGATCCATTGATCCTTGCTTGCATTAATAAACAAGTCTCATGCGATAGAAATCATTCCCATAAAAGTACAGGAGCCACCATGTTACATGCATATACGTGCATAACCACTTCATACTAGTTTGTTTTCTTCTTAAGCCTTCAATCTTGCATTTTCTGCTATGGCAATATGCACAATGGACCCAGCATAATATACTCCACATCAATATGGTGTGTTTGTGTGTATGAGAGAGAGAGAGAGAGAGAGAGAGAGAGAGAGAGTATCTAACCTGGCGTGTGTCAAGCCCATCAACCAAACTTTTACGGGCAAATTGATGAATTGAGGATAAGTCTTCATTCTTTTGTAGAGATTCACAATTATCCGCATAAAAATTCAAAAACGGGGGAAGCTCAGGAATCTTTTGTAATTGATGGCAATTTTCAACAAACAAATAAGACAAATGATCACGCTTTTTGATGGATGGAGGAAGGGCAATAATATTGTTCTCTGACAGATGTAATTCCCGCAAGAGGGGAAAACAAGAAAGATCCTCAAGAAACTCTACTTCAAACAGATTACATCCTGTAAGGTCCAATTGTTTAAATTTGAAAGTCCAGTCTTCATGCACGAATCAGCTGAATCCTCGTACTTTGGAAACCCGACTAAACTAGTGCAACCCCGAACTTTCAAGGTTTCAAGGTTTTGTAACTTATAAATGCTAGATGGAAGACTAACCAGGTTCTTGCAATTATTCAAATACATATTCTCTAAAGAGACAAGATTTTCTATTGATGCGGGGAGTTCTCTAATAGCGGTTCCTTCTAATGAAAGCAAGTCTAGGGCTTTGAGTTTATGTAGAATATCAGGGAACCTTTCAAACTTTGTGCAATTTTTGAGATTAATAGTTTGAATATTTTTTGACTTGAGCTGATTTGAAAAAGCACTAAGTTCAGAGCACCCCGAGAAATTTAACACTCGTAACTTGTCAAGATATGCAAGGGACTCGTTGGCTTCTACCAAGTTTTTGCAATTATGAAAATCCAATTCCTCAAGATGTGGAGTATTTGAAAGGTCAGGAATACGAACCAACCACTCACAATAACTGAAAGTAACGTACTTCAAATTTTGGAAATCCTGCAAATACAACGAAAACAACTTGTGGTAAACATTCTGAAAGGAACAAAAAGGGGTGTTTGAATGATGATGTTGCTTCCTTACATTTAAACCGTGGGATTCCCATTTGGGAATAGGTCGCTACTGAAGCATATCTAGTAGTGATCTTTCAAGAAATTATTATATATTAGCCCATCAATCATAAATATTGGGCAATATGTTTGTTTAATATAGAGGTGATTTGCTATAGAGTCCACAAATAGGCGTATGCTAGTTGTTGTACATAGATAAGGAGTCAAACTCGTGAAATGATGATAAAACAATATCGGAAGTCATTCACGTTGTCCATAGTTTTATATATTGATCCTTAATAATATCATAATTTATTTTTAGGGGCTTAGCTTGATTCAGGTTTTCAAATTTGGCTATGCAGCATGTGGGGGAGATTGGGTTTCTCAAGGAAAGGTTATGTCACAATTACGTATCCTTCACTGTTATATGATCAATATTGATCTGGGTGAATATGAATGTTGAGGCCACAACACTGTTCATGCGGAAGGAAGCAAGGAGCTTTGGTAGACTAGGCAACACGAAACCTACTAGACAATTTCTGAGTAAATTTTTTAACCTAGTAACTGCCTTTTTATTTAAAGTTATTGTAAACTTATTTCTTATAAATTATATGTTGTTTTTATTTATTACTAAACACTTTCAAACTTTACTGGTAATTACTAGAATATATATATTTGGGGCAAAGCTTGCACGAAGTGGTGTCACGCGGCACGCGCACAACTAGGCTTTATCAATGATAACTCCTATGTTTTTACATTTTAGATATTATTTGAAAGAACTGAATAATAAATGGGTACATAATATAAAAAAATTCAAAAATAAAATTCTGTTAGACAATTATAAAAAAAAAAATACAACTAATACCATTAAAAATCCTAAATTAGATTGTAGACTTACTCTAAACTAATTTTCATTTTACAAAAATCCTAAATCGATACCACTATGACATGGTCAACTAGACTAATTTTCTTCAAACAAAAACTGGTACTCCCCACCAAATCTACCATCCATTAGTGGACGAAAATTAATTTGCGATAAGATTGTATTGTGTTTCATGTATGTAGCAATCACAAAATTCAAATGAAGTATCATATGGCAAGCATGTGAATATAGGCCACATGAGAAACCATGCCACACGGCACACTATGCCACACGTCATGCAACGTGACAACCATAGAAGCATAGTGAAGTGCCACATGGCGAGTGTGGGGTGGGCCATGTGACAAAACTATTCCACGTGTGATGTCATGTGGCAATGACAAAAACAAAGTGAAGTGTGATGTAGCTAGCATAGGAACGAAGACTGCTAGTTTTGTCTTTAATCATATATCGTAGATGAATAGGGGATATGAATACTTTCACAATGTACTTGCATAAAGATTAATTAACTTTAAATTTTTTTTTGAAGTCATGCAAGGACAATAAATGAACTTTGAAAAACATTCGGAAGAAAATAAAAATTTCATATACTCATTTCAAAATTTGGCTTCGACTTTCTATTAAGAAACTAGTTGAATGCCCTTATTGGATCACTCACATTGATTTAGTTGTGCACACATTACTGGCAAAGTTCCTAATAAAAATTTTATTATGTCCCCTTAGAAGTGCCGGTCCATAAGAAATGATTTAAGCAACTAACAATGCCTTACTTGGATTCAAACCATCGACTCAACTAATTTTATTGATGCTAGACAAATCCTAGCCGTTTAGGAACGTGCATTGGGTACGTGGCCTACCACTAAACCAGCCATTTCTCGGGTGTTTTTATTTCTACATACATGTCAACCGGTAGGTTTGTCATATTTTTATTTCCCTTTTGTTCGATCACTATACAATTTTTTTAAAAAATAAAGCTCATACATAAACAACCGACAGCAAATGCATTTTGAATTTTTCACTAGGTAGATTTAATCTAATTTTGAAATATATCTATGTTAGTGGTTAGAGATATTAGGTATAAAAAGTATGTAAACTTTATCTAAAATTATCTATACTATATATATAAGGTAAAGATGATCTCCTACTTTAAAAGATTTCAATCTTTTTCTTTTTTTATATTCCTTCCATCAAGTATCCTCAATTACTTATTCCACGATATTATATAATGGACATACACATGAAATTGATTATTTTATTTTTATCTCTCACATATTTCAATATTTTTTTTTGGTCGGTCACATATTTCAATATGAAAACTTGAATTTTCTAATGATGCAATGGGCTTCGTAAGAAAATTTCAAATCTTGCAATATATTTTTCTTTCCACATATATGTATAAAACTTCGATGGGTTCCCTGGGTCACCAAAAAAAAAAAAACTTCTTTTGATTTTGTATTTTATTAACAAAAATGTTTTCATTGAGTATTTCTAATGAATTTTTTCGCTTACTTTTTCAAATGTCAATTTTGCTGCACGTAAAAATTTCTCTAACATATATAACTAGGGTCATTTGAAAGAAAATAGCAAAGCGGTGCCTAAAACAGAGGAACCAACACTTCCTTCCGTATACTATACATATAATATGCATCTACATATACAAATTAAGTAGATAACAAAAAGGTTTATGTCGGGAATGCGTACCTTAAATTGTTTTAGAACTCCTGTGATATTGCCTTTGCTCATATTAAGTCCCACTAATTTCTTTGGACTAGCTGAAAATTTTGGATTCTCATGAGCACATCCAGGCCATTCAAACCATCTTAGCTCATTAGGAAGACTTATAGGACCTTGAAAAGAATTATGCACGTTGTGCAAGATGAGCATTCTAAGCCTTCTCAATTTTATAAAAGCATCGGGATTGATACACATATCTGTTGGCTCAAGTAGTTTCAACACTATGGCTTTTACAGCACAATCTCCCTGTAAATACACAAATAATTTAGACTACGCATTTTCAGTAAAAGAGTAAAAAATGTAGCAAAATTTTGATCTTATTCACAAGTCTTACCATGTCACGTGACAGAACATCAACGACATCATCATACAACCATAGTTTGCTGCGTCTTCCAGGATCATCTCTACATTCTCGGTTCACAATATCCATACCCATCACTTGAATCAAGTCATGCATTTGTAGGATTCCAGCCTCAATGCTTATCAAGGACCTCTTAATGAGAATATCAAATCCCACAATTGTCTCAAGATCGCAACTATCAAGAACTTTCTTTGTATGCTCTCTTGCCCACCCCTTAAAGAAGCATGCAATGTGGAGAAAGATCTCTTTCTCATTTTCATCTAATCCATCAAAACTCACTTTGAGCACATTATTAATGGCTTTGTCAGGATTCCTAGAAAGTTTCTTTATTGTACTTTCCCATACATCTTCTGTTGTACCACATAATAAGGAACCCAGCACTTCAAGTGCTAAAGGAAGGCCTTTAGCATATTTCAGAGCACCATCCACTAGATCTGTTCTGATTTGGTGTGTTTGAAAAGCATGCTTACTAAGCAGCTCATGAGCTTCACTGTTACTTAGTGCTTCAACTTTATATACATGATCTTGATCTATCCGGTGACAAGTTAGCAATTGTTTATCTCTTGTAGTAACAATGATCCTACTTCCATTACCAAACCACTCGCCTTTTCCTGCTAAAGCATCCAAATGGCACAAGGCATCCACATCATCAAGGATCAGGAGAACTTTTTTGCGACCAAGTCTACGTTGTATTAGATTAATACCTTCATCCACATTGGACACCTTTAATCTTTGTTGCGGTAATAATATATCATTTAGCATTATTTCTTGCAAACTAACCAAACCCCTACTATCTTTTGAAGTTTCTCTAACATTTGCTAGAAAACATGCACCCTCAAATTTTCTGAACAGAGCGTTGTAAAGAGCTTTTGCTAAACATGTCTTCCCTATACCTCCTTGTCCCCATAATCCTACCATGAGAACACCATCATTAGACTCAACTTTTAATATCGATTTCAACTTAATAACTCGGGAATATATGCCAACCGGATGCTTAGCAACACTTAAAGGACGGTCTAGGTAAGTGGAGATATTGTTCACAATTTCTTGTATAAGCTCTGACTCGTCCCTGACAAAAACAAAAAAAACAAGTTGTAGAATCATTTTAGCGATTTGAATAAACAAATAACGAGAGCACATTGCTAACAATGACAAAGCAGTGCTCACATTTTCAGATAATGACAGCCAATGTATTCCCACCGAGGCAAACTAGAACTCCAAGAGCTCCACACCAATCAAAATAAGTTCCAAGGTTTTAACCTTCAGTTATCCAAGTGACTCATGTTCTCTTGATTTATACATGACAATTTACATGACAAATATGTGATTTATTTATACGCTTAATCAAAAAGCGCTCCTTAGATCATTAAACGGTGATTATAGTTTTGATTCCAAAATTATTAAATACCCTGAAGCACGATGTTATTGCCTTTAGGTGGCCTGTAAACAGTAATCATCCTGTATCAAGCGTTGTGAACTTTTTGCTTCCAAAGAAATGGGGAAAGTGCAATAATACTACTAAACATTTTGTCCATTGGTCAATCAAGTTTTAATTTTTTATTCTGTTCAAATGAGCCCGTGAATTTTTCAGCCGATAAAGTCCCAGTGTCGATTTTCTATTATTGAAAAAAGCCAAGTTCCTGTTCTATGAAAAGCCACAAGTGATTTTTTGAACTAAAAATACCAGTTGTAACGTGTTTAGGACTTGGTCGACCAAAATCGAAAATCTACGGAACTCAATTTTACCAAATGAAACGAGAAGACCTCAATAGCCCATTGATAAAATTTCTAGAACTTTTATTACACTTTGAGGAGGGCAACAAGGATCCAAAAGAAAGAGCCACAAACCTTACCCGAATGAAACAGGGCTTAGCAAAAGCTAAAGGCATAATTCTATCATTTGATGCCCAAAATTAGATTTTTTTCTTTCATGCTGGTGAATTTTAATAAATATTGGTAATTGTAAAAAAACTGCCATTAAAAAAAAATCGGTGACTTTTTCTTTCACATAACTTGTTAGTGACTTACCAATAGTTTCATAAAATCACCAACTACTTGCTATAAACTGCACATTACCATTTTCATACAAACTAACAAAATTTGATTTGCATAACTTACAACCTCGAATTTACTAATTTTTATTTGATATTACTAACATAATTAGAGTGACTTACCATCTTTGATAATGTTAGATAATGACTTACTAGTTTTGGATTACCAAATCTCACTTCAGCTACTTATCAATGTTTACTTGTTCTTTTAATTTGCCAACTTTTCTATTGGGTTCCTAGCTCTCATTTGAGTTTCTGACTTACTCATTTTTTAGATTGTCAATCTTAATTTAAGTGACTTACCAATTTTTCTTCGATTAAATTACCAACTAATTTTAGGTTAACAATTCTTGTCTGAGTTACTTGTCAAGTTCATTTTTCTTTTAATTATCAATTTTTCTTATCTTTTGCTAAATTTTATTTATCTTTCTTAACTACACTTAGATTCACCAATTCTTTTATGAAATTAAATTCTTTTATGAAATTACTAACATAACAGACATAAGAATTTTCAGGAAACATAAGATGAAGCATCTATACTTATACTTATAAGCACGTGTGTGTTGATTTTTTTTTTTTTTTTTTTTTTTAAAGTAATATTCATACTTAATTGTAAAGATTACTTTTCTTATAGAAAAAATGGACTCCACTATACTTACCCATTATTCAAGTGCCACCCAGATAAATTCCCAGCATCGGAAAGAGCTTTCTTCCATCTCTTCACTTTCTCAGAATCCTTCCCGAACTTAAACTCGTGCTTAGCCAGAGATCTCTGATAACTCTTTCTGCCCTCTCTCACTTCTCTTGGGTCCACTTTATAAAACACCGGTAGAACAATGAGGTTCTTTTGCTCCTTGCACTCTATAATCTTCGCCAACTCTTCCAAGCACCACCTTGAGGAAGCATAGTCCTTGGAGAAAACGATGATGGCAATGCATGATTCTTCAATAGCCTTCATAAGTACCGGCGATATTTGATCTCCCTTTTTCAATTCCTCACTATCCCGGAAAGTGTATATTCCATCTCGGTGTAAAGCTTGGTAAAGATGGCCAATGAAGTTGTTGCGCAAATCTGCACCTCTGAAACTCAAGAAGACGTCATAAATCCTTTTGGGTTCTAATGAAGAAGCCATCAGATGATAGAGTTTACCAATCGGCAACGACTATTTGCTGAAAATTTGAGACTCTGTTTTCAGGTAATTCTTATACTAGAGGACGAAGATTCAGAGTAGACAAAGAATAATATTAAAACTTTGGAAAATGAAGACCGCGTGACACAAGATTCTTTGTGGCCGACAAAAGTAGGGACTAGTAATAGATCACAAACCGACGAACAATTCTAGAGCGGTGGATTCTTGTGATCAAAGTCTATGACCCACTCATAAAAATAACTATGGTGGTTTTCCTGGAAATTTCATCCCCAACTTTTGAGAAGTTGTTTTTTCCTTGCTATATTATAATTTACCACATGACCCCTCAAGAGATATATAGTTAAATGCACAAGCAAGTGTGTAACAGCAAAAAATAATATTAGATCTATTAACAATAGTAGAACATTGGAAAAATATGGTGCTTAAGTATGGACCGAGATATTTTATAGATATAAACACATGGACTTTTTTTCCGATTCTCTTATTGATCCAAGCTTCTTTGTGGCCGACAAAAGAAGTGGAGAAACCACTGGGGGGTGTTGGATTCTTTTGATCTGGTCATAGGTTTACTAAATAAAAAAAATAAAAAAAAATTGCTCTCTTCCTCAAAATGGCATCCCCAACGATTGGTTTCTTCTTTATTAAGTAATCATTTAATACATGATTACTCAAACAATATATAACTCATGTAACAACAACAATACTTTCTAATGCTTAGATAATCACAACATTCCTCACCAAATGTCAAAAGAATCCGTTTTTCGAAATTTATACATCTAAACTTGTGTTGACACATAATTTTTTGCTTGAGACTTTCATTCTTTCATGAGAAAACCAAAATGGATTTTGTCGATAGCGGTGCAATTGGATCCTTATTACAAAAAGCTTTTGCTCAGCTTAGTCCCACACTAGCATCTTTTATTGCATTTTTCTGCATTTAGACAATAGATGCATTTATGTTTTGGCACAATGCATTTAAATTAAACAACTCTTGTTTGCGTCGAATAAAACAGGGGCTCGACTATGAACTTCATTTTAATTGGCCCGATGGATGGCTCGACATGCGAGATTAACTAGAGTTAAAAACTCCAAAATCGTAGGAGTTAGCTTCAATTTCATGATAGCGTGATTGGACGCAACTCTAAGATAGTGAAATCAGTCCTAACTCCTTGCTGTGGAGTTAGATATGATTTGGACAAGGTGGATCAAACTCAGAGAATTGTGGAAGTTTGGATCAAAGGACTTCAAGATGAGGGTTAGATGAGTCGAGGCTGGCCAAGAGAGCGGACTGTTACAAAAAATCAACCTGTTTTTGCAGAGGATTTTTGAAGGAGCATAATACGGGCAAGAGATTTGGATTACACAAAAAAATAAAACATAAGCTGGCCAAGGATGAGATAAGAGAGGAAAACAGGAAGCGGGTCATTCGGTGATTGATTGAGGAAACTCTGACCGAGAGCTTTGGAGACAGAATGAGGAAAAGATTCGGTGGTTCCTTTTAAAAAGAGAAAAATACAAGAGATGGGGACTCTTTAATAAAGCAAAACCGATCGTGAGCTTCGAGGGCGGGTGGCTTTCGTGGCTGGGGAATCTAAACAGGGAGATTTTTTTACTAAGAAGTTGGAAAGCAATGGAAAATCAGAATCCGCCAAGATTAGATAGCAGGGAGCGGAAGGAAAAAGCTTGAGAGTCAAAAAGTGTATGATTCGTTTCTCACGCTATTTTGATATGAAATTCCCTATGCTTAATCCTTTGCACATGAACTTGTCCAAAGATGATGTTGTCTAACTGTTCCTTATGCATGATTGTAATAGACAGCGTATGTTTCGTCCATGTTCAGCCCCTTGAAGTATCTTGGACTGACCTTGTTGTTTGTTTGCGTGATTTTGCTTCATCCAGCACGCTTCTGTTGATTTGATTTGCTTTTAGATTAAATTGAGTGTTTGTGCAGTTTATAATTTGCAGTTCTCAAAAGTATTCTAATTGTCGTTTTAATGAGAAAACTGTCCAAAAAGATCCTAAAAATATAACACAAGGCCAATTCAGCCATAAATTTTTCAATTGTACTTAGTTCTAGCCTTTTTGACGACTTGCCAATTTATTCATATGTGTTACGATTAGCAGCGCTGACATTGACTTGCAATTCCTTTTTATAATTTTATGAACATTTTCTTTTTCCCTTCACTAGCCATCACCGGGCCTCATCAATGGCTAGCAGAGGTCGCTGGCCCCAAGGCGAGGGTTGCCTTCACCAGCCTTAGGCTAGAGACACCGGCAATTGAACAATTAATTTTGCTTATTTTTCAGAAAATAATGAACACCATAAAAACGGCACTAACCTTTTGCAAATCATCTTAGTAAGTTTTTAGATGATAAAGTATATGAAGGATAACTTCGGTAAAATTATGTGCTAAACCTTGTAATAATAAACATTTCCTTGGATCTTTCACAATTATCTAGATATATATTGAAAAATCAAAACATAGAAATGACATATCAAATCTTTAAATCACACTAAGTTCTTCTTATTATGGCATAGAAAATGTACCATCATATCGAATTTCTCAAAAATCATTTCAACATCTTCCCTATGTATTATAGTATCTGTACTCTTTGTTGCAGGATTTGTCTTTCTTGTATTAGTGTCTATGAGGGATTTGCAGTCTCCCATGTTGCACATGATCAAGCGATCAAGTTGGTGTTCAAGCCTTATGAAAATTTTAGGCTTCAAGCATATTAAAAATATATGATATAATAAAAATTTCTGCATTGGTTAACAAAATTTCATTAAAGTTGTCTCTATATGTGGTGTATAAATAGTTTATATTTGTTTTATCACATAAATCCAATCTTTTGGAGATTGAAATTCCAAATAATAAAACTATTGTGGACTCATGTGGAAATTGGTACATGTGATATCCCAATTTTCCAATTCTGGTTTCAATTAAATAAGTCGGGCATTTCATCTTCGCGTCTATAGCTTTCTTCTCTAAGTTGGCCACTCATGAGATAACTAGTCTATCAGGTGAAGCCGTTAAGGAATCTAAACGCAATAGACTTGAGAATTCGACCAGGAAACAACTGCTCGACCGTACTAATCTGCAAGGGTCATTACTGCACAGACCGATTAGAGACCGGAGATAGGTCGATTCAACAAAACCGTGTAATTCAGTGTGGGTGATTCCACCTAATTGCACAATTCTTGTTGATCGACACTAGACCGATTTCTCTATCGTTTTGGTACCCTGTGTCCGTATTTGAAACCTTGAGATTTCTACGATAATCGAGAGTCGCCAATGTGTCGAAGATGCACTTTGTGGCTTGAAAATAATCAACCACAGGTCAATTGCACAGAAAATTCCTAAAAGCTACCCGGTAGATTAGGACGCGCTAAAGTCGCGCCAGATTGAATTTAACCGTGAAATTGAACCCGATTACAGAAATTGGAAGTTCTGTCAAGTCACAATTCATTTTAGGAATGTCGATTCATCTCCATAAGATTTTTCTACAAACCGAGATTTTTGGTAGAAAAGCAAAGTAAGGCCATTTTTGTTCGGGATTGTCAGAGGGCCGTTTTTAATCGAATCTTCGGGATGCAAGTTGGATCATTTGACGGGGAAATGTCATGAGAAGGCCGAGGACACATGGGTTAATTTAATTGAGCTTCAATTGGATGGAATTGAGTGAGAATTGATTGAATTTGATGTACAAATGTCTAAAATTCGTATGTCATGGGGCTAGGGACATTTTGCACCTATTAACAAGCTTGTGGAGGAAGCTTGAGGAGAGAGAGTGGCTGATGGCATGTGATGTCATGGTGGGGGCAAGTGGAAGGAGAGATTGACAAGTGTTGCAAGCTAGAGAGCCATCAAGGGAGCCCCCCTCTTCAGCAGCTTCTTCTTCCCCATTTCTTGGCTTTCTCCATTGTTGTTGAAGGAGAGAAGCTCAGTAAAAACCAGAGAAACCGAGCAGCAACAGCCCTCCACCGTCGCATGCCCATCGGACTCCATTTCTTCCTCTGTTTTCCCCTCGTTCCAGTTTCTGCTCCAGCCGACCTTTCGCTAAAGATTTGAGTAAAAAGTTAACTTCCCGGTTGAATCAGCAAACGAGCCACCCATTGCCGTGAAGACGACATCCAGACCGTTCCAGAGCACCTCGCCGCTCGCCGGAATGATTCTCCGGCTGTCCCGAAATCCTGAGAGAAGCTGCCGCTCGCCGGACCGTCTGGTTCCGCCCTGCTCCGCCTGTTCCGCGTTTTCTTGCTGTTTCGCCCTTTTCCGACCCTTCCTTTGCCCATCCCAACCTCCTATAAGATCCCCAAGACCCCTGAGAGCTGCCGGTTGCCAACCACCCGCTTGCCAGAGCTCCGATCGGCCCGTTTTCGCCGTTGAAGTTGCTGGTTTCTTCTCTGCAGTTCAGCCCAGATCAGAAGCAGAAGACAGCAAGGTTTTGGAGACTTCGTGGCCCGTTTTCAGTGTCTTCCCGGCCTCCATTGGTGTCGCCGCTTTGGGGTTTATTGACCACCTTGGTGTCGTGGTCGCCGTGAACTCACCGGCGCGCAAAACCGGTGAGTTTATCCTCTAATTCTTGCTTAGTGAGTTAATGACGCTTAAGGGGTGTTTAGATTAGTCTAATTAGGTTTATGTGATTAAATTAGATTATTTTAATGTAAATTAGATTAGTTGTATGCTTAGTTTAATGGATGTTTAATTAGGGCTAATTGTATGATTAAATTAGTGTAATCTTATTTAAGCCCTAATTAATTATTTTTAATTAATTAATTATTTCGAATTTATAAATATTATTTTATTAAATTATATTATTATAATATAATATTTAATTATTTAATTTTCGGAATTAAATTTAATTATTTAATAATTTCGAAAATTATGCTTAGGGATGGCCGATCGTTAGAATTTCGCGCTAATCACAGCAGTGCGATCGGTTTGTGTTAATTGTAAGCTTAAATTGAGAAATTGAGTGATCAATGGTTATGGTTCATTATTCCAAAAGTGTGGAGTTGAGTGATATTGATGAAGTTTTGGTATTTAACTTAAAAATACCCGGTGTCGGCTTTTGGCACCGTAATTGGTTGGTAGGTCCAGTTTGTATCGATTGATTGAATGGATGTTTATGTGGGGATTTATCCCAAAGTTGATTAGTGTTGGTTTTTGATGGGAAAAGGGACCATGAGAGGTTGTGAGTTGAACCTAGAAAGCCATCAAATCTAGAATTGCCGAGTGGGGCCGTGATGCCACTACATATAACATTGCCGAGTGGGGCCGTGATGCCACTACATATAGACTTGCCTGTAAGGCCGTGATTGAGAGTCGAGAATGAATAGTCAGAATGACCGTGTGATGATTTCGATGACATATAATCGACTAAGTTGATTGATCGTTGAATCGATCCGAGTAATTGAATTGTTTGGATGATGTGGTTGTCAATATTTATTGATTAAACTGATGTGTAGGAAGGAACTGAGGCGAGGTAAGTCCTCTATCCTATTTGTGTGGCTAGAGCGCCCTGAGGCATATTTTCTTCCTAATTGAGTTTTAGAGGATAGGAATCACTGCGACGTAGTCTCATCCCGGTTGTGGGATAATATTTCAGGTCCCTAGATGATGGTCGTGGAGGACCGGAAGTCCTGGAGTTCGGAAGGTGGAGGCCGAAGAATCGGCGAACGTGTATGACAAGTTGGTCATAGGACAGTTCCCTAGTTGTTGAGCCTGTCTATTTTGTAGACAATCCAGTGTTGTATATAAACCTATGTGTTTATAAGAAAGCTTGTTTGGTTGTGATTGATTGCCTGCTTTTCTATCCCAAGTTAAATGTTGTCAGGGGATTTGTTTCGCTTCCGCATGCATAATAAAATTGAATAGGTCGGCGACGTGTCCTGGGAAGTCGCATTTCTATCGACCAGAGAATGGGATGTGCGCGCACTCGAGGTCCGGGGCGTGACAGTCCAACTAAATTGTTAATCATACATAATGTCTCATGCTGAATTATGTGGATCAATATCATTGACAATATGTAGTTTTTACTCCCGTTTATATTTAAATTCTTCATTCTTAATCATATAAATGTAATGGGCAAGATTTATAAAATTAATGAGCCAGCAATAGCTCATTCACAATTGTTTGTTTGTTTTTTTTTTTTTTGTGAGAAAATGTTAGACGCTTTCGAAGCATCATGTCATCAACCACCTACTCCAATAATTCGGTCTGTTTCCACACGCTTTTCCTCACTGCAATTGTTCAGTCTGTTCCGCATGCTTTTCCCCGCTCGGTCTGGTTCCACATGCTTTTCCACATGCTTTTCCACAGTGTAATTATTCGGTCTGTTTCCACATGCTTTTCCCCACTGCAATTATTTCGTCTTCGATCTTCTTCGCTCGATGTCCTAGGTGCTTTTCACGATCCAAGTCCAATTTTGGAGGCTGTTACTTGCGTCTAATAAGTAAGAAATTATTAAATGAAAAGTATATATATGGTAAACTAAATCTAAATCCGAAAAGTTGAAGAGATTCTTGTGGAGTCCACCGTTTTTAATGGTTCAAATTCAATTTGGTTTATAGACTAAGTTCACTCAATAATTTTTCAAGATAAATAACCATGCTATTACTTCTCAACTATCCTTTTGACAATTCGACCGAAATAATATCACTTGTCTAATCTCAATATGCTAAATCTCCTCTATCGAAAGGATGGACATCACGTAGGACCCACCTTATCTAATGTGTATGATTCAATCATCCTTTGTAAATCAAAATCATTAAATGAAGGCATCATCATCATGTTGCAAGTAGATAAGATTTTTAGCCATGCTCCTAATCCCTTGATCGCAATAGATGATCTTGTGGGCAAAGAATGAGTTCTAATGCTCATGATCTATTATAGGTGTAAGAGGATTTTGCTTAGCGAGTACCTCAAAAATTGAACTTAACCCATGGAAGATTATAAATTCTCATTATAAATCTCAACTTGAAATTTTTTGTTGTCAAATCCAAGTCAAGTTTGAACATTTTGAGTGTACTATTGGTCCAATTGTGCATTTTCTTTTATTTTTTTTGTCTGGTTGTGCATTGAACAGGGCTTTCTTCACCATGAGACAAGGCATCTTCTTTTTCTCTTAGCACCAAAAGAAAACAAGAGCGATGACTTTTAAGTCA
Source organism: Eucalyptus shirleyi (assembly GCA_017140165.1). NCBI lineage: Eukaryota > Viridiplantae > Streptophyta > Magnoliopsida > Myrtales > Myrtaceae > Eucalyptus > Eucalyptus shirleyi. The sequence goes on from CM029450.1 coordinate 31,914,953, forward strand.
AGCCTATGAAATTTTTCCATAGTGGAGGGAAAAAGTTTCCAACTTTAATAGTTAGAGGAATGGCCACACTTTGAGATAGTCATAAAGAATGTGAATGCCCATAAGACAATTGGGATGTAACCTTTTGACATGGGCTACTTCTAACTTGTTTCTTCCTTATACGTGGCGATACACCATGCACCGAATTTAATATACCATCATTTTTTATAGGAAAGTTCTTGTTCTTCACTATAAATACCATACAAATTATTTGATAGTTAATTTCACAACTGAAGAACTATAGCTTTGTTGTCTCCAATAGCAATGTATCAAATTCTCACCTACCACCTTACATTCAAGTCCCTTAACATTGCCCAAATCTCCTCTCACACGTTCTCTACTTCATTCATCCGAATAATGGTATTACTCATATACAACACTTACCCTCTCCAACCAAAAGAATTACGTTTGAACCTCAGGACAAGGTCCTTTATAATTACCGATTTTAGTTTATGGGTATTACCGTGAGTAACACTTATCCTCTCTTGTGAAAAGATTCGCTTGAGAACCTTTACAATCATCGGTCTCTCCCCCCTCCCAAAAACCATATATGGAAGCCATCATATAAATTCTCTTGGCAAAAGAATTGCGTGCAAGCCTCAGGACAAGTCCTCTACAATCACAGGTCTCTTCCCCTCCCAAAATCATATTTGGAATTTTTGTATAAATCAAGTTATCTTGAATCTTAATTATCATGAAGACGTGACAACAAAGAAAAAGAGACCACGAGTTTATAAAATATTTTCCAAAATCAACCTATCCACAATTGATGTTAGTTTATAATACCTTTTTCTTAAGACCACTTGTATAAATGTTTTTTGACACTAACGATGCATGCTATAGTTATCAAAAGAAAATTCTAAAAATGCATATTGCTGTTGAATCCAAGTCAAATATGAATGTCTTGAGCATATTGTCAATCCTGCTGCCCACTTAACAAGGTTTCCTTCACCATGAGGAACAACATCTTCTTTTTCTCTTAGCACCACCAAAAAAAAAAAAAAAAAAGTGATGACTTTTAAGTCAATCCAATGAAATTTTTCCAAGGTGGAGGGAAAAAGTTTCCAGCTTTTCTTTTTCTCTTAGCACCACAAAAAAGAAAAAAAAAAAGAGTGACGACTTTTAAGTCAATCCAATGAAATTTTTCCAAAGTGGAGGGAAAAAGTTTCCAGCTTTTCTTTTTCTCTTAGCACCACAAAAAAGAAAAAAAAAAAAAAAAGAGTGACGACTTTTAAGTCAATCCAATGAAATTTTTCCAGAGTGGAGGGAAAAAGTTTCCAGCTTTTCTTTTTCTCTTAGCACCACAAAAAAGAAAAAAAAAAAGAGTGATGACTTTTAAGTCAATCCAATGAAATTTTTCCAAAGTGGAGGGAAAAAGTTTCCAGCTTTACTAGTGGAATGATGCTTTGAGATAGTCATGAAGATTGTAAACAGCTAGGAGATAATTGGGAGACAAGGCTTCCAACTTTGTTATGATGACAAGGTTAGGCTAACAATGGTAAGGAAAAGCATTAACACCAAGCCAGATGTCACGCCTCGAACCCCGAGGTCGCGCACATCCCACTGCGGTCGATCAAATATGCGACATCCCAGGATACGTCGCCGACCCATTCATTTTATTACGCATGCGGAAGCGAAACAAATTCCCTGACAACATTTAACTTGGGATAGAAAAGCAGGCAATCAATCACAATACCAAACACTCATTTACAACACATAGGTTTAGATACGACTCTAGACTGTCTACAAAATAGACCAGCTTAACGAATGGGGAACTATCCTAAAGCCAACTAGCAGGACACGTTCACCGATACTTCAGTCTCCACCTTTCCAGACTTAGGGCTTCGGGTCCTCCACGACCGCCATCTAGGGACCTGAAATTTTAATCCCACAACCGGGATGAGACGATGTCTCAGCAAGTTCAACCCCCTAAACCCCTATTAGAAAGAAAATACACCCCGGGTGGCCTAGCCACATCACACAAAAGACTTACCTCGCCTCGCCTTCCTTCCTGCAGATTAGCACAATTTCAAATCACTCAATCACAGATAGTAATATGAACTTAACAACCAGAACGCATTCTCTTTCATATAACCAACAACCGCGGGGGTCCTGATTATAAGACTAAATCGTTATGACACGTCCCATTCCATACCACACAATTCCGTCCCATAATCCAACACATCAATAACACCCAACATGCATTCCAGTTATTATTCACTGCCATACAAGGGCATAGCCTACTCGCTGTTCGGCTATCTACTGACACTCATGCCAGGCATCGCCTCCCCCCATGGAGCGCGGCTTCATCAGTACGTCGACGGCATTCCCGAAGGAGCATGGGCCCAGAATCTACTGCGACCCGCAACCACCGCGTGGGCATCCCATATAGGGGCAAGTCCGGCTCAACAGCCCAGGACGGTTCATCTTAGTTATCACACAGCCAAAGCATACTCGGCCCCGGACACTTTATATTTAAATCGATCTTCCACTTAAAATAGTGATCCCTACGGCCATTTTTCTTCATATTAAAAATATTCCAGAAATTACTCACGTGTGTGGGGACACGCTAATTTCGAATCAAAAAGCCAATATCTCACTTTCTCAAACCCCACTATTTAATATAATCATTAAAATCCAATTTTTGCATCAAAACCCGACACTTGGGTTTTTATGAATGAAATCCATATTTATCACAATCAACACTCAATTTGCCATATCAATTCATCAAATTCAAATTCTAAATGCACAGCAGCGATCAACACGAAATTCTGAGAATTTAAGGTCCAAAAATAATTTTTCGGATTATTAAATAATTAAATTGATTCCGAAAATTAATTAAATAATAATATTCCTATTTTTCACAATCCACATTCAATTTATAATATCCGAATCAATTTCAAAATCCGAATACAGAAATGCGACCAAACGAAATTATGAGAATTTAGGGTCCCGGCAAAATTTTTGAAATTTAATAATTAATTAAATTTTTTCCGAAAATAATTAAATAATAATATTTTAATAATTTTGAATAATAATATATTATTAAATTATTAAATAATTTTGAGATATTTAAATAAATCAAAAGTAAATTCCTTTATGTCACATCAAGGTTTATATTAATGTAAACATTCACTTAACCTTAATTTAATCACACTTTAGGCTAATTAAACACATTAATATAATCAACACTTAAATAAATTAAACTAACCACCTAATCACACTTAACATAAACTAAGCACACCTAAAGCATAATTAACCCTCTAAGCAAGGTTTAGTGAGTTAAACTCACTCAAATGACGAGCCGAGCGGACCAAAACGACGAGGACGACGAGAGGATCGACTTTCCTCAAAGCGGGCCGAGCATCCGGGCTCGGGAAAGCGGCCAAAACGGGCCAAACACCCGCTGCATACCCATTTTCTGCAGCTGCTGGTCACGGGCGAAGGAGGGCCAAACGACTGCTGGTTCGGGTCGGAATGGGCGGAGGAACGGCGGAGGAGCTGAACCGGACTTAGGCGAGGCTTCACGGTGGCCGGAGGTGGCCAAATCGTGGCCTGTGATGGCCAAAATGGAGCTGAACAGAGGCGGAACAGGGGCTGGACAGCGGCTCGAGCGGACAAGGGCAGACGGCACACGGCGGGCGAGCGTGAGGCGAACGGCGGCGAGGCGGCGTGCGACGGCGGTGAACGGCGGAGGCGTGCGGCTTCTCCAACTTGCTGGTTGCTGGGTTTTCAAAGAAGAAAGAGATGAAGAAGATGAAGATGGAGGAGAGAGGCTCGACGGGAGAGAGGAAGAAGAGAGGGAGGAGAGAGAAGGAGGGGGGGCTCTTTTCTTTTCTTTTTTTCTTTTCTTTAATCCCCAAAAATGGCCCACCACCATGACATCATGGGTGACATCACACTCCACTCACCCAATCCTCCACAACCTCTTCCAATGGGTCCATTTTATTTTTCCGCCGGGGTCCAATTCTTGTACGTCCCATTTCTTCAATTCTTATCAATTCTCTTCCAATTGAATCAAATTGAAGTCCGTAAAATAAATTCAATGTTACCACACTTCAATTCACATCTTCACTTGTCTATAAAATCAACTTGAGTCCCAAAAGTATGACCAAAAGCGGGCTTACTGAAAAGCTCGACTTGCATGAAAAATTTTCCCAAAGATGATTCAATGATCTTGAAATGATTTGTGACACACCCAGACTTCCAATTTCTGAATTCGATCTCAATTCCACGGTTAATTTCACTTTGGCACGATACTAGCCGGCCCAACCTACCGAGTAGCCTTTAGAAATTTTCATGCATTTGACCTGTGGTTGATCATCTCAAGCCACAATGTACATCTTTGAAACATTGGCGACTTTTGGTTGTCGGGGTAATCTCAAGGTTTCAAATACGAACACAGGGTACCCAATCGATAGAAAAGTCGGTCCAGTGCCGATCGACAAGAATTGTTCAATCTGGTGGAATCACCCACACCTGATCACATGCCTCTGTTGAGTCGACCTATCTCTGATCTCTAATCGATTTTTAATTGTGTTGCAATGACCTTTGCAGATTAGCTCGGTCGAAAGATCACTTCCTGATCAAATTCTCAAGTCTTATGCATTAGAAACTCTTCGCGGCTTCACCCGACAGACTAGTTTTCACATGAGTGGCCGACTCCAGGAAAAGAACTATATGCGTGCCAACGAAATGTCCGTCTCAATTTATTGAAAATAGAATTGGAAAATCGGGATGTCACACCAGATCTATAAAGTTGTACATTTAATAGTTCATTGTCATGGACTCATGGTGGTCTTCAATTATTTTTGCATTCTTTAGTATTTGCCTTGCACGAGGGTTTAAAATTTTCTCAACGGATACAAGTACTTCTCTCTTTGCACTTATTATTGAAGGCACCTCATTTTTTACCAATGTTTGACCACACAAACTATTCTCGGATAGCACCTGCTCCAGTAGAAAATTTCTTCATTTCAAATGTGTCGGAGCCTGAGTGTTGGAAAAAAGAGTTCTTTGAAATTACGATCAATTGGTGTAATTGGATTGTGCTCTGCAAGAACAAAAATGCTTAATTTGCATGCATCGAATTGCCAGATAACAGATATCACAACTTTTAACCACAACCATCCAATCTTGACAGTGTCAAGAAAATTGTGATTTCCTAGAGTAAGTGATGAACTAAGGTATATCTAGTCACAACTAAAGCCTTGAGAATTAGATTAATCAAAATTTCAATGAGAAAGATATTGTGACTTTCCACCATGACCATTCTTTCAACCAAGTTTGTGGAAATCCATGATCCCGACACTTTTCCAAATATCGAACATAATTTTCGAAAAATTCAGGTCATGAGCTTTCTGTGAATTTGAATAACGGGTGAATTGGCCGGAAAAGAAATGATGGGTCAAAGTTCGGACAAATATAAAAATAGAATAAGTGATTTTTCAAAACAAAAAAAAAATGGAAAATTTGTTCCAGGTGGTGGCACTCCTAACAAGCAAATGTCGCATCGCGTTTGCAGGGCCAGGCCCACGGCCTGCACTGAGGGCCCTGTACAATATCCCTATGACGGTGTGCAGTGGCCCAATGGCCTTCAGTAAGGCCGGAGGTCCCTTATGCAGCATTATCCTCTACATATACAAGTTTATATGTAGATAATGTCAACACCATGATGTCCGTGCTATTGAAGAATTTTCTTATTTTACATATAGAGAACAAGATACTGAGTGGGAAAGTGTTAGACTTAAAAGAACCTTTAAATGTTGGTGAACAATCGAGGGACATGGGATCATAAGAAGAACAACTTTGGTAATATGAGTGCGTCAATATGCTTGGAAGGACCTAAGTATAGAAGATGAACAGATTGAGATTAGGTGAAATTGCCAAGTTTGGATGTATCGCGTTGTGAATAAAGTTTACATTATGACAGAATAGATAGTACTCCAAGTACCTGGAAACAAAGACCCAACTCTAAATCGATTCGATTCAAATTCTAATCGATGCTTTGAAGCCAATTGTTTCAGGCCTTGGAATTCACATAGAGACGTTGTGAAAAAGTTAGATGAGGTTTGATATTTTTACCTAAGTAGAGGGAGTGTCACGCAACTTCATAGAAGCCATTTGATCTGTTTTGCGAAAGATTTATTAATTTGCTCCATATATGTTGGAGAAAGGATTTGAATTGATCTCTTGATCTCATGATTGATACAGTAAATCGGAGATTTGGAATATTTTTAGGGATATGATATTGTATATATTTTCTTCTAATTTCATTTCTTGTATAATAAACACAGACGCATACTTGTATATTGAAAGTGATAAGAAATACAAAAAAGACTTTTTCTCCATTGTTCCACATTTCCTTTTACGGTATCAAAGCAGTGTTTCTCATCCACCTTCCGCAAAAAAAAATTCCTTCTTCCTGGATTGCCTTCGATCGGTTTTTTTTTTTTTTTGCAAATCACTACCTGCAAAACAAAATCAGCACTATTAGAAAGGAATTCAATCTTTCATCAATCTTTCGTTCAATATGTAGAACCCAAGCAGTAAATTCAAGACCCGATCCTACCTACAATGGAGGAATCATAGGATCAAATCTCGGAACAAGTCAAGCAGGTTGCTCAACATCCATCTACTCCAGTTACGAACCGATTCTCTACTTCAGTTCAATGCCCGTATGCACCGTGGATTCCTATGCAGGGCCCATGGGCCACTGGACCCAATCAATGGGCCTCTAGGTCCAGTCAACAATTGGCGAACTATGGCCCATAGCACACTAGCGGAGATCCAGACATGATTTTTCCGGGTCACAGACCCAAATTGAACTCAGGTGGGTTGGGAGCAAATCCCTACCCGAGTTTCCCACTTGGATTCACGGCGCTGGTTTTTCTGACCATTGTCGGTCGCCCAAAGCCTAGTGAGCCTCTTTATGTATCACCGGCTGACGGGCCGAAGTTGCGGCTAATTACCCTTCAGCTCATCGGACCAGAGCACTGCTCAACCTAGGCGAGAGACTTCCAACAAGCCCTTGTCCTGAAGGACAAGCAAAGATTCCTAACGAATCCATCCCATGCTTCGCCAACGACCACATGTAGCGCCATTGGTGCAAGGGCAACCAATTAGTCTGAACTTGGATCGGAAATTGCGTTGCACTAGAGGTCACGGCTGGGTTTTCCCTGACTGAGGATGAAAAGAAAATGTGGGATGACATCAAGGAAATGTATGGCAAACTCAATCGGGTTAAGGTTTTTTCACTCACCCAAGCTCTCTCAGAGTTGGAGCAAGGGAATCTCTCGATAACCAGTTGGATGAGCCGTACATATGACCACATTCCTATACACTGCTTCATAGAAGACTTGGGTTGCTTTCTCAATTTGCTTGCAGTTAGCATAGAACATGATAAGAGTAGCACATACAAATACGCTAAGGCAGATCCTGACTTGAAAACGTGACCATGAATCTGCACACCAAGAGGAAAAGACAATGCATTTGCACAGGCACTCATTGCACATGTTAAAGTACTCGGATTAGATAAAACACCAGACTTGAACATTCTCTCAAAAACAATCAAGGCCTCTTCACTCTTACCGTTTTGGTCAAGCCCACCAATCATTGAGGTCCATGAAATCACATTTCGAGATGACATTTGCTCAAACAATTTCACAGCATCGTCCACCCTTGCATTCTCACAATACCCATGAAGCATCGCATTCCACGCAGCGAGATCTCTTATGGGCATCTGTTGAAAAATCTGTCTGCCTGCCCAACCTGTCCAAATCGAAAGAATCCATCTATCAACGTCGTCCACAAAACGACACTTGGTTTGGGCATTTCATCGAAAAGCTCTTCCGCCATGGTCAAGTCCCCGCAATCTAAGCAGCCTTTGATCATCGTGTTCCAACAAATTGCATCTCTCACGGGCATTTCGTAGAACATTTTCAGGGCGTCGTCAAGGCGGCCAGTACGCACGCGACCCACGATCATCTTTATAAATGAACGAACATCTGGGTAAGGAAATTTGTCCAGAACCTCCCGAGTTTGACCTGAGTTTTTGTTCCTAAGGTGTCCAGAGACTGCGGGACAGTCGCGGGTCGTATGACTCGCACGTCTAAAGAAGCGCTTGGAGAGATGGGTGCAGGTTTCAGATGAACCAAGTCATGAACAATATGAACGTGTGCAGGAGCATTTGAGGTTTGGGAAAATGGCACGAAATCTCGTCATGACGACAGGCTCCTCTGCTCCTGTCGTCCCCATAGGCAGGACACGCGGGACGTTATCTCATGAAATTGTGAAAATTATTGGATGATCAAGGCTGATACAACAAAGGCATTTAATTCGGTAAATTGGGACTTTTCGGCTTGCTATTTTGAGAAGCATAAAAGTGCCTAAGCAATTTGCGGATTACTTTATGATTTTCTTCAAAGTCGACAATTAAAGACCCTAAACTGTTACACTTGTGATATATTATCCTAGACTAATTTTTTTACCACAAAATATTCCAAATTGATACACATATGAAAAATTTACATTCAATTAATTTTCGTTAAAATTTGACATCAAATTGTTAAGTTTGATAATACGTGATAATTAATGAGTATACAAGTTCGGAGTTTTATCCTCAAATTATCACAAATGTACCAGTTTATGAATTTTCGTGATATTAACCATATTTAGTGAATACTAATGAAAGGTAAATTTTACATGATTAACTCAGTTTGGGTTTTTTGTGGTAAAAAAATTAGTTTAAAGTAAAATTATCACAAGTATATTGATTTAGGATTTTTGGTGGTCAAAAACTTAATTTATGATAAATTTATCATGAGTACACCAAAGTTCAAAATTTTTTGTAATATTAATCATATAATTTAAAGCATCTGTAGGTTGAAACTGAATCTTGAAAAATAGAGTTTTTTTTATTGGATACGAGAATGGATACAGTGCTGAGTTGCTTAAATATAGCGATTTTAAAAGTGGAAAATTGTCTGTAAATTTCAAGCTCTTCCTCTATCCCTGGTCAACTAAGGGACAAAGAATTTACGTCCTTGATTGGGAAGATTACAACTAGAATAATTCCAACTGATGACGTTTGTTATTATCTACAGCTTGATAAACTCTTATTGTCAAATTTTTACCATGCCAAAGAAGTTGATACTAAATGCTCAGCATTCGTGTAGAGGGTCAGAGATTACTCGTAGGGACAAGTTTGCTTGGAAGAGGTTCGTTTGAGTAGGATTGGAGTCTTGTCTCTTGGAATGTAACATGCGAGGGCATATTTTATTGGTGGGGCACGAAGGACATGCTTGGGCCTGTGGCTAGGCACCAGGCCATTAGGTTGCTGACCATTAGGGATCACACATGATACAGACTAGAATTAAGAAGCTTAGACACCTAAATAGCACGCCTAGAATTACCTCAAAGCTCGAAAACTCATTAGAAGAAAAAAAAAATCAAGCCTGATTACAGAATAGGTTGATGACAAAAATTAGCATAAAAAAAGTTATGCCTACACAGGATTTTGCCATAAATTATCATACAATATGATAATCAAGTCAAAGCATAAAATGGAAGATCACAGCTGCAACCCTCAATAAACACACAAATATCAGGGCAAAACTGATCTGGACATTCACGCTTTCTTTATCAGGTCCTTGATAAAATCCTGTAATTGGAAGAGCAGTAAATGGCGCATGCATTGTTAGTCAGAGTGCACTAAATCATTTGAAGACATTTTATGGAATTCTAGATGTTTAACAACATCCTCATACCATATATAGAATGCTAATCATCGTAAATACTATTCATAGGGATCTCTCTACCTAAAAAGCTGTCTGAACACACTGATTATGCAACTTTTTAAGATCTTGAGACAAAATAATAACCATTAACTGTTTCTGAGATCACACACAAACAGCAGAGAGTCTTACTATGCCAGAATCTGCATACAATGACCTCACATCCAGATTTGCACTTTAATGTAAAATACAAAGAGTCACAAAACTATAGTTTAAAAGTAATTTTGTGATGAGTCCACCTTAAGAATGGGAACTACCTTGAACTGCGAGTTTGACTTTGGGTTTTAGTCAAACGAAGAGATGAACTGACAGGATTAAGAACAATGAACAAAATAATCAAAATAAACCAACAATCAGGAACGAAGAACGAGGATGTTGTCTAAATTCATCTCTAAGACCTTAATAGTGCCTCGTTGTCACTGGCAAACACCATACAAGGGAATTTATAGCTGTAGGTACACTCAAAAGTCGCATGAGCATCATATCATACTGCCACAGCAAGAAACATTGCCACAGCGCCCTGATCCATGCCATTTTGTTGCTAAAAGGCTAAAATACAGCAAGGTCACACCATGCACTACACTTGTTATATGCACAAGTAACCAATAATCGTTCCATCTCTATATGATGTACATGATGTTCAAAAAAGCAAGGAATCATAAGTTCAAAGTTTTCACCTAGTAGTGCAAAGGCATGAGAAGATTCAACAGCAAGAATCAATGCACGTAGATCTAATTTGAAGCCTGAGTAACCCGTGACCTGTGAAGCTTTGGAGCTGAAAATCAAATATTAGCATTCAGCATACATATATATGAACAAATCATAGATTCCACAATGTCATAAATAGAAAATGAATGGAAAAGGAGGGGAAAAAAGGAGGAGAGAAATGATACTTCATGCAACAAGGTTCAACAAAACAAAGAAAAACATGAACCAAATAGATTTTATCATTGCAAAGAAAAAATATTTAACCATCTTTTCTATATATAATCAGTTTCGAAAGCATACTAATTATTGCAGAGGGATGAAAAGGTTATGGTCCAATCAGTCTTTTGAAATATATGCAATTGAAGAGCACAAATTGGACAGTTGCTCGACCAAGAACTATTTATGCTTAGTAATTCACAATAGGAATAACGAGTCTAACCAATGGATTATCAACTATTAAGATACTGCACTTTGTCTTTTTCCTTAACCAAGGACATGACATCCCATTTTTCAAATGGCAATCTGGCTAGGTGTACCGAGTCTAGAGGAAGCTACATATGATAGCAGGGCATCTGAAAATTAGCCAAAAAAGAAAAAAAATGGGTATCTGAAACTCTTGCCTTTTGTTTACTAGGCCCATTCTACACCAATTCATAGCAATCATTATAATAAGGCTGAACACTGCTCCACTCAGACAACCATACTCAGTGAATGTCAGTCTAGATAAGTGTATGCACCATGTCAAGATGAGCACTCTTAAGCACCTTATCCTTGATGGAGAAAACTTCTTAATGGGTTCTTATTTATCCAATGGCCCACTAGTTCTATGCTTGCAAGTTTATTAGCCCTTAGTCATTCCAAAACATTCCATTGGGCCAGCTTTATTTACCAGGGAGTGCAGATAATTCTCCAGACCAAGGATACAACACCGTATCTTCACTGCAGCAAACAATTTACATATGGACTAGTGTGAGAGAGAGAGAGAGAGAGAGAGAGAGAGAGAGATGTTCAGTAAGATCTGCAATCACCGAAAGCCCCAGCTACAGTTCTTTCTATTGCTGGTTGAGAGAATGGATTGAGAAGAAGAAAGGGAAAATGTCACAAATAGTCCTTGTACTTTTGCTTAATGTGCAATTTCGTATCTGAACTTTCGATCGGCTCAATTTGGTCACTGAATTATTGATAAATGTTCAATTTAGTCCCTGAACTTTCGATCGGCTCAATTTAGTCCTTTAACTATTCATAAATGTCCGATCTAGTCCTTCGTCACTATTTTTTCTTTTTTTCTTTCATTTTTAAAAATTGTTTTAAATTTTTTAAATTTTTTCTCTCTTCCCTCCGCCGGAGCCAATAGAGGGAAGCCGGTGTCGGGCTAGGGGATCGCTCGCAGATCTGGCGAGGGAGCACCCCGGCCGATGCCGGGGTGCTCCCTCGCCAGATCTGCGAGGGAGCCCCTCGCTCGACGCCGGCGCGGGGCTCCCTCGCAGATCTGACAAGGGAGCCCCTCGCCGACGTCGGGCGAGCGAGCACCCGGTGTCGAGTGAGGGGCTCCCTTGCCAAATTTGCGAGGGAGCCCCTCGCTTGACGCCGGCGCAGGGCTCCCTCGCAGATCTGACAAGGGAGCCCCTCGCCGACGTCGGGCGAGGGAGCACCCCACCGTCAGGGGACCCTCGCCGGACGCCGGCTTCCCTCCACCGCTCCGACGGAGGGAAGAGAGAAAAAGCAAAAAAAGTCTAAAAAGTTTTTAAAAAATTTTAAAAAAAGGAAAAACAGTAACGAATGACAAAATCTGACATTTATGAATAGTTCAAGGATCAAATTGAGCCAATCAAAAGTTCAGGGACTAGATCGGACATTTATCAATAGTTCAGGAACTAAATTGAGCCAATCGAAAGTTCAGGGACGAAATTGCACATTAAGCAAAAATATAAGGACCATTTGTGACATTTTCCCAAAAGAAATATAAAGAGGCTTCCTGAATTCTCCTTAACCATTATGGAAGGGGATCAACTCTAGGAAGACCACTATATTAGGCACCAAAAGATAAATTTTTTTGGAAGGTCTTCAAGTGGCCAGCAAGCACAATGCTCAACTTCATTGATTGATAAAGAAAACTTTGGTTCAAAAGTAGGATATCTCTATTATGCTCATAGAAGCCTCTTAAAATGTATTTTTTAACTATGGGTCCAAACCAAAAAAAACTATGGGTCCACTGAAAATGACCTACCATTTCCCTTAGGTTATCTAGTGTAAATAGGTGCAAACTGCAGTATGATAACATTCTTTCCAACAAACATTTCAACTGGTTAAAATGCTTGATTGCCATTTATACCATTAGTGTTCCCTCGTTCATAAAAATCTCACAGAAGAGAGATGGCTTCTGATGCCATTATTCCTCCATAACATTTGAAACCCTTTGATCCAGAATTCCCAATGCTGCAAGAGAAACAAGAAAAAAAAGTTGGAAACATTTATAAATCAAGCAGATGCATCACACATTGCTTTTGACTCATAATCAGATTATTAATCGCAAAATAACCATAAATTTCAAGATCTGAAGTATGAGATTTCATGGTTTTTCCCCCCTTAACTTCTTGTTTAGATGCATCCTTGGTACATCTCTTGTTTCTTCCCCCATACTTGAGCTTATTCTTTCAAAATTAACACTTTGAAAGAAAAACAATGTCCATAATCTAGATTATACAACTTCATGTACTGCTCAAATCACAATGAAACAGATCCCGTTTTCACTACGTTTTAACTTTTATGTCAACAAAGTCAGAGTAAAAAATTGATGAGTTTTGATCAAGCTCAGGAAACATGAAACGTTAGCTCATTACAGCACAAACAGATAAAAAATCAAGCTGGAAACACAAGCCATACCCCACCATTTAGTGGGCACATGCTCTCATGTATGCAAGAAGAGACAATTGCAACTATCAGACAAGAAATGAGATTTCTTTATCAAGTACGTTGCCTATGGCATATTAGAAAGCATAAATTTCCTCATAGTTAGAATATCATACTTCTTTGAAGATACTATATTTCTCGATTTAAACATGATAACATTAAAGGCATCAAAAAATCTCGCTGTAGTGAAAAAAGTCAGGAAGAAGAAATGAAGAAATGAGGGGGAGAGGGAAAAGGAAAAGGAAACTAATGTTAGCTTAACTTGTAGCACTTCTCAGAACTGTAAACTTTTTGGGCAAATAAAGAATATCGAAATGTTTAACAAGTCACAAAGAATTTAAGAAAAAGGAATCAAAGCGGTAAAAGAAAGAATAATTATAAACTTGACTTCTTGATGCTTCCAGAAACACCACTTTCTTCCATTTAGACGAAGAAAAGCACTGAAAATATGGAAAATTAGTTCCATAAACCTCCATTTATTTTAATGGTTATATGTTACAATATTCGACACGTGACAACATACACAATTGCTATGAACCCACATCCATCAGTTATCAACATAAGGAATCAGAAACCTCCAGTAAGCTTTATTTGTCAATTGTCATATGTCACAATTTCAAAGGAAAGCTATGTCGATACAACACCAGCAGCAAAAGCAAGTTCAGAAACTGACCTAAAACATGCCTCAAAGCTACTTGAATGCAAAGACAGTATTAAGCCACGGCCTCCAAATTTATCATTTGCACAACCATAATATACTTCCTTTATACCTAAAAAGGGCAAGAGTCATCCAATCATTTATAAATAGAATTTTTTTAGCAGAGTTTAGTTTTATTTTAGTATATACCAATGATCTATAATGCTGCTGCACACATTATGCATGGTTCACATGTCACATAAAGAGAGCATGCTGAAAACTTCTCTGCAACTCAGTAACTGATTTGCTCAGATATATTAATTTATTATCTAATAAATACATATTAAGGGAGAAACATAAAATGATCAACAATAAACTACAAGTGGATAATTTGAGGGCATCAATTTGGAACAATAACAAAGTGCTGTTGGCCAAAATCCATATAAAAGGGTGGAGAAGTAATGATAAACATACATTCCATGTCTCGTTAGTCCAGTTTCTTCCTGCCGCAATAACGTTCCCGTCTTCAACAATCACACAACTGTTCAATCAAAGAGTCCAATCTGGAATCATTCACTAATTAAGATTGAAATACTAATCATCTTAATTAGAAAATAAAGAAACATATATGCAATGCACTTGGTTACTGAAAACCAGTATCTTACCCAATTGGAACTTCAAGGCTGTCCAACGCAAGCTTTTCCTTATATAAGAAAAGAAATAGATCTGGTTACTAGTTAGGAGAAAAAAATATGAGAATGAGAGTCAAAATTCTCTCATGCGTGTATCACGGTCCGTTAATCCTCCCGTACTCGTGACACTTGTGAGTAGCACTTGGGGTTATCTAGTGAAGAGTATGAGGTAGAAGGGTTGAACACAACTGGTCCGTGGGAGTGGCGTTAGGACGGTTGGTGCTAGGAGTTCTGAGACAGAAGGATTGTATCACTTGGGAGCTCTGAAGACGGGGTAGGCCTCCCGTGCACAAACTGGTCGGGAGCTGATGCCGCTCTCCTAACGAGTCCATGGCAGGCCGAAACTAGTTGTTGTGCCTAAAAAGAGAATTGCTGTCTTACTCGATGGACTAGACGCCCGAGCGAAGCTAGGCGTGGTAGGATCTCATACGAAGAATCGTTCGCCATATCGTTCGTGGAACAGCTAAAGAAAGGGCTAGCTTGGCAAATTCCGCTCGCTAGGCGCGTGCAGGTTGTTCCGAGGCCAAGGAAACTCTCGGCCCGTGAAAAATGGTATCAGAGCAGAAATCCCTCCAGTAAACGAGTGAGCAAGTCGGAGAATCGGACTCCTCGCTCAAGTGCAGGTCAAGCAGATAAATCCTAGTGGATGGGTGCTAGGACGAGTCGGCTTCTCGCCGAGTGAAATGCGAGTTAGAGAAGAACCGAACCCTTGCTAAATGGGGATAACGTTCCTGGATCGATCGGTGAATTCGAAGAAGAGGTCTACTATCACGTTTTCAACAAGAAAAGAACCTCCATTGATCTGCTGGGGTCAATATGCTGGTTAGGCTGAAATGGTGCTGCCAAAAGATGTGGTTGGCAAAAAATGCCACACTTGCCAAAAAGTGCAGGTGACTAAAGGGCCGAGCGGCTGAGATCAAAAGAGGCCACCAATCGAGCAAAACCTGTTTTGTTGGGCGAGTGTGACCGTTCAATGTGAATTCCCAAAAGTGGCATATCAATGGTTAATTTACGCAAGGAAGCGACAGAGCAGAGATCGCAACGAGGGCGTTGCGAATTGAGTGGGGGAGAATGTCACGGTCCGTGAATCCTCCCGTACTCGTGACACTTGTAAGTGGCGCTTGGGGTTATCAGGTGAATAGTATGAGGTAGAAGGGTAGAACACAACTGGTCCGTGAGAATATCGTTAGGACGGTTGGTGCTAGGAATTCTAAGATAGAAGGATTGTATCACTTGAGAGCTCTGAAGACGGGATAGGTCTTTCGTGCACAAACTAGTCGGGAGCTGATGCCGCTCTCCTGACGAGGCCATGACAGGCCGAAACCAGTTGTTGTGCCTAAAAAGAGAACTGCTGTCTTACTTGATGGACTAGACGCCCGAGCGAAGCTGGGCATGGTAGGATCTCATACGAAGAATCGTTCGCCGTATCGTTCGTGGAACAGCTAAAGAAATGGCTAGCTTGGCAAATTCCACTTGCTAGGCGCCTGCAAGTTATTCCAAGGCCAAGGAAACTCTCGGCTCGTGACAAGTGGTATCAGAGCAGGAATCCCTCCAGTAAGCGAGTGAGCAAGTCGGAGAATTGGACTCCTCGCTCAAGTGCGGGTCAAGTAGATAAGTCCTAGTGGATGGGTACTAGGACGAGTTGGCTTCTCGTCGAGTGGAATGCAAGTTAGAGAAGAACCGAACCCTTGCTGAATGGGGATAACGTTCCTGGATCGATCGGTGAATTCGAAGAAGAGATCTACTATCACATTTTCAACAAGAAAAGAACCTCCATTAGTCTGCTGGGGTCAAGATGCTGGTTAGACTGAAATGATGCTGCCAAAAGATGCGGTTGGTGAAAAATGCCACACTTGCCAAAAAGCACAGGTGACTGAAGGGCCGAGCAGCTGAGATCAAAAGAGGCCACCAATGGAGCAAAACCTGTTTTGTTGGGCGAGTTTGACCGTTCAATGTGAATTCCCAAAAGTGGCACATCAATGGTTAATTTACAGAAGGAAGCGACAGAGCAGAGATTGCAACGAGGGCGTTGCGAATTGAGTGGGGGAGAATGTTACGGTCCGTGAATCCTCCCGTGTACTCGTGACACTTGTGAGTGGCACTTGGGGTTATCTGGTGAAGAGTATGAGGCAGAAGGGTAGACCACAACTGGTCCGTGGGAGTGGCGTTAGGACAGTTGGTGCTAGGAGTTCAGAGATAGAAGGATTGTATCACTTGGGAGCTCTGAAGATGGGGTAGGCCTTCCGTGCACAAACTGGTCGGGAGTTGATACCACTCTCCTAACGAGGCTATGGCAGGCTGAAACCAGTTGTTGTGCCTAAAAAAAGAGCTGCTGTCTTACTCGATGGACTAGACGTCCGAGCGAAGCTGGGCGTGGTAGGATCTCGTACGAAAAATCGTTTGCCGTATCGTTCGTGGAACAGCTAAAGAAAGGACTAGTCTGGCGAATTCCGCTCGTTAGGCGCTCGCGGGTCATTCCGAGGCCACATGCATGTATAAAGGCAAATTCCAGAGGAAATTGGCATCACGTTGCTGGCAGTAAAACTGTTTCAGTATCATTATGCAGCTACCAATGGAACAAATGCATGTCTCACCACATACTCATCCTGTAATACAGATGCAAATCCTGCCTAACAGTTAAACTGATATGACTCTAACAACAGCACAGCAAAAATGAGAACTAATTTAAGAAACTACATGTTGCTCAGTTCAGTGTGTCTTATCATGGGTACCTCAGAGACTTTTCTTTCGTTAATACGGTTTCACTCAAACATTCAAGCAACTTCCTGGAGTTTTAGCTTCTGGGTCATTTTCCTTTACAAATGCTATGGCATATAAGTATAATGAGAGATCCCTAAAACTGTTGCAGAGCCCTCGCAAATCAAAATTCACAATCAGCATCTTGGGATTTTGTCTCTATTCCACTGAATAACTTATGTAAACTCTGTGTTTCTCATGATTTTTTTCCTTTTCCATATCCACACCACAGTGCCAAAGAAAATAACCACCCAACCAATTATCCATGGGTACAACCAATGTTCACATTATTCTCCTGCTCCAAGGAAATTTGATTTTAAATTCTCCCTAGATTCTAAAGTCAAAAGGTGGTAAAAGGATTCCACCGTCAAGCAAACACCTTTCCTGGTGGCTTGCCATCCCATTGCATCTTCTTCATTCATCGCTGGTTTTACCTCTTCAAAAGCCTTATGAAACTTAACACAGAGTCCTATCCCAGTGGTTGGAGCTTCTGACAATTTAATTGTCCTAGCAAACCTATCACCTGCTGCACATCTTTATAATAGGCACATACTACACGTCCACATTTCCTAGACAACTCAAAGCACCCAAATCCATCCCTCCCTCTCAACCTACAGCACCCGGATTGACTCCGGCTTTTGCCTGAAAAGGGGACTAAGCCACCCCATGTACACCCAACTTCCCTTTGTTGCACTCTGCCTTGCTTGTTTTTCCTTTAAACCTAGACTTCACCTACTTTTTCAATAAATTACCACCTATGAAAAGAGAGAAAGAAAACCTATACCTTATAGGGATTGTTGCTAATTTTGCTGCATGTAATGTCAATTACCAATGGATGCACTACCAAGCATCCACAGACAACACTTACAAAGAAACACTTATTCAACATCTCTTATCCAAATTCAATTATACATTCTTCAAGTTCCCACACAATTATAGCACCAAAGGAATCAGACTCAAACTTCAGCTCACGTATTTTATCAACTTAATACAATCAGCTGTGCCAGGCGGTACCTGATCTATAGCAAGCTGCATAAAACCCAGAACCTTAGGAGACAATCGTTCGCCTGAAGCTATGTTATCAGTTTCCATGGCTGCAGTTGGTGGTGGTAGTCTGTTGCCTCCACTCGGCAGTATCCGTCACCTTCAGTTTGCTAGGCTGTTTTACGAAGAACTTCCTCTGTTTGTTAGCTCCATTGGCAAGTGGCAATCTTCCACTCGTCAAGGCTCGCTAGTGTCGGATGAAAGATGAGCAATCAAGTTATTGAAAATGGGGTCAATGGAGTTCAAAGTTTGCCTATGGTGAAGATAAGGAAGGAGCTTAGGATTATCAAAGAAAGAAGGTGGAGAGAGAATTAAAACAAAGAAAAAGAATGATAGAAGAAAGAATTACAAAAATTTATTTTAGGATATATATAGTCAACCTGGTTTAAGGGGAATTAAAGAAAAGAAAAAAAAAAGGTTAAAGGGGATGCACGCGTGCATAATTAGGTGATTATGCATAGATGCAAATGAGTATCTATTTATAAAGTATGTGGTTCTTAAAGACCAATTATATTTCTACTATGATCAAAGGTAGTTTGGAAAGATGAAACTCAATTCTGACTTAGGCTCTATTTGTTTGAAGGAAAATATTTTGCCAAAAAATTTATATTTCCATTTTTTAGTGTTTGGTGTGGGAAAATAAGTTGGTCAAAGAAAAATGACTTCAATCAACCAGAAAATACCAAGTTTAAAAATAAGGAAAATGACTTCCTAATTTTAAAGGTGGAAGTCATTTTCCAAAAAAGTATGGAGCACTATTCATATCCAAGTGTTTTGACAAATGACCGGGTCAAAAAAAGGATTTCTTTGGAGCATGCATGTTCACTAGGAGACCACAGAATTCTCCAGACAAAACTAGCATAAATTGGCAGGCTAATCATGGCAATGATAAACATACATTTCATGTCTCACTACACTGGTTTCTTCCTGCCAGAATGATGTTCGCATCCTCAACAATCACACATGTCACGCCCCGAACCCCGAGGTCGCGCACATCCTACCGCGGTCGATCAAATATGCGACATCCCAGGATACGTTGCCGACCCATTCATTTTATTACGCATGCGGAAGCGAAACAAATCCCCTGACAACATTTAACTTGGGATAGAAAAGCAGGCAATCAATCACAATACCAAACACTCATTCACAAACACATAGGTTTAATTACAACTCTAGACTGGCTACAAAATAGACCAGCTCAACGAATGGGGAACTATCCTAAAGCCAACTAGCAAGACACGTTCACCGATACTTCAGTCTCCACCTTTCCAGACTTAAGGCTTCGGGTCCTCCACGACCGCCATCTAGGGACCTGAAATTTTAATCCCACAACCGGGATGAGACGATACCCCCTAAACCCCTATTAGAAAGAAAATACACCCCGGGTGGCCTAGCCACATCACACAGAAGACTTACCTCGCCTCAGTTCCTTCCTGCAGGTTAGCACAATTTCAAATCACTCAATCACAGATAGTAATAAGAACTTAAACAACCAGAACGCATTCACTTACATATAACCAACAACCGCGGGGGTCCTGATTATAAGACTAAATCGTTATGACACGTCCCATTCCATGCCACACAATTCCGTCCCATAATCCGACACATCAACAACGCTCAACATACATTCCAGTTATTATTCACTGCCACACAAGGGCATAGCCTACTCGCTGTTCGGCTATCTACTGACACTAATGCCAGGCATCGCCTCCCCCCATGGAGCGCGGCTTCGTCAGTACGTCGACGGCATTCCCGAAGGAGCATGGGCCCAGAACTACTGCGACCCGCAACCACCGCGTGGGCATCCCATATAGGGGCAAGTCCGGCTCAACAGCCCAGGACGGTTCATCTTAGTTATCACACAGCCAAAGCATACTCGGCCCCAGGACACTTTATATTTAAATCGATGTTTCCACTTAAAATAGTGATCCCGGCCATTTTTCTTCATATTAAAAATATTCCAGAAATTACTCACGTGTGTGGGGACACGCTAATTTCGAATCAAAAAGCCAATATCTCACTTTCTCAAACCCCACAATTTAATATAATCATTAAAATCCAATTTTTGCATCAAAACCCGACACTTGGGTTTTTATGAATGAAATCCATATTTATCACAATCAACACTCAATTTGCCACATCAATTCATCAAATTCAAATTCTAAATGAACAACAGCGATCAGCACGAAATTCTGAGAATTTAGGGTCCAAAAATAATTTTTCGGATTATTAAATAATTAAATTGATTCCGAAAATTAATTAAATAATAATATTCCTATTTTTCACAATCCACATTCAATTTATAATATCCGACCATCAATTTCAAAATCCGAACACACAGCAGCGACCGGCACGAAATTCTGAGCAACCGGTCAAAAATAATTTTTTTCATTTTTTTTAATAATAATATTTTAATAATTTCGGAATTAATATAATATTATAAATTTCCAGAATTTCGAAATCTTTAAATAATTCAAAAATAAAACCCTATTATGTCACATCAAGGCTTTATTTTAAAAATAAACATACTTAACTTTAAACTAAACACACTTTAACTTAATTAAACATCCTAATCTAATCATCAATCAAATAAACTAATCTAACCACCTAAACTTGCTTAACTTAGACTAAGCATACTTAGGGCATAATTAACCATCTAATCAAGATTTAGTGAGTTAAACTCACCCGATTAACGAACCGAGCGGACCAAAACGACGGGGACGACGTGAGGATCGACTTTCCTCAAAGCGGACCGAGCATCCGGGCTCGGGAAGGCGGCCAAAACGGGCCAAATAGGTGCTGCATACCCATTTTCTGCAACTTCCGGTGGCTGCTGGTTGGGGGCGGATCCGGCGGCGATTCGGCGAAGGAACGGCGGAGGAGAGACCGGCGGGGCTTGGACGGGTGAGGCGGCGGGCGGCGACGAGCAGCGGCGAGGAACTCCGGCGGCTTGCTGTTCTGTCCTCGTTGCTGCTGGTGTTCCCAGATCTGCTGGAGACGTCGAGCATGAGCAGGAGGCGGAGGAGAGAGGCGATGGCACGGCGGCGAGCGGCCTGGCGGAACGGCGACGGCGGGTGCGACGGCTCCGCGACGGGCGTCTGCGAGCGGCGGAGGGCGGCAGAGCTGCTGGTCCCGTCGGCTTCCTCCCTCTCTCTCTCTCTCTCTCCCTTCCCAAGGTTGAAGATGATGGGAGAGCCCCACTTTTGAGAGCCAATTACCACTTGCCACTTGTCAAGCTCTCATTCGCTTGGCTTCAATCAGCATGACATCACCTGCATGATGTCATCTTCCACTATCTCCTCTCCCACAATATTATTCAATGGGTCCATTTTATTTTTCCGCCAGGGCATGAAACTTTGTACACTTAATTCAATCATTTCTCAATCAATTCCATCCAATTGAAGCTCAATTAAATTAACCCAATGTCACCACGCTTCAATTCAAATATTTACTTGTCTATAGAACCAACTTAAGTCCCAAAAGCACGACCAAAAGCGGCCTACTAATTTCTCGAGCTAAAATAGCCATTCTCGGATTATTTTGCTGAAAAACTCGGCTTGCATGAAAAATCTTCCAAAGATGATTCAATGATCTTGAAATGATTTGTGACACACCCAGACTTCCAATTTCTGAATTCGATCTCAATTCCACGGTTAATTTTACTTTGGCACGATACTAGCCGGCCCAACCTACCGGGTAGCCTTTAGAAATTTTCATGCATTTGACCTGTGGTTGATCATCTCAAGCCACAATGTACATCTTTGAAACATTGGCGACTTACGGTTGTCGGGGTAATCTCAAGATTTCAAATACGAACACAAGGTACCCAATCGATAGAAAAGTCGGTCCAGTGTCGATCGACAAGAATTATGCAATCTGGTGGAATCACCCACGCCTGATCACATGCCTCTATCGAATCGACCTATCTCCAGTCTCTAATCGATTTTTGTTTGTGCCGTAATGACCCTTGCAGATTAGCTCAGTCAAAAAGTCGCTTCCTGGTCAAATTCTCGAGTCTTATGCATTAGAATTTCTTAACGACTTCACCCGATAGACTAGTTTTCACATGAGTGGCCGACTCAAGGAAAAGAACTATATGCGTGCCAACGAAATGCCCGTCTTAATTTATTGAAAATAGAACCGGAAAATCGGGATGTCACAACACAGCTGTTCAATCAAATTATAACATAAATAAATTTGAGATCATTCACTAATGAAGAATGAAAAACTAATCATCTTAATAGAAAATAAACAACATATCAGAAACGCACCTAGTTACCGAAACCAGTTTCTTACGTGACCAGAACTTCAATGCTGCGCTCTATACAAAAGAGGCAAATAGGTCTCGTTACTTGTTAGGAGAACAAATTATGAGGACAATAGGTAACTCAGGAAGAAATTGGCATCAAATTGCCAATAGTAGAAATATTTCAGTATCAATATGCAGCTACTAATGAAATGAATCCATATCTTGCAGCTATAAGATCAAGATCTTGAGGGTCCAGTATAACATACTGGTCACAAACTTCCAATTAATGATTATTAATACATAGTCATCCAGTAATTCAGATGCAAATCCTACCTAACACTCAAATTGATATGGCTCTAACAACACCAAAGCAAAAACAAAAACTAATATGAGAAACTACACGTTACTCATTCTAGTGTGTCTTATTATTGGTACCTCAGAAGTTAACTTTTCATTAGTCAGGTCTCACTCGAAAATTCAAGAAGCATCTAGGAGTTTTAGCTTCTCAGTCATTTTCCTTCAGAAAAACCACAGCACATAAGGATAAAAAAGGAATCCTAAACTATTGCAAAAGCCTCAGAATTCAGAATCGACAATCAGCTTCTTGTGTTTTTGTCTCTGTTCTACTGAATAGATTACGTAAACTCTGTGTTTCTTGTGATTATTTCTTTTTCATATCCACAGTTCACATGGCAAAAGAAAATAACCACCTAACCAGTTATCCATGAACACACCAATGTTTATATTACTCTCACACTCCAAGTAAATTTGGTTTTCAATTCTCCTAGTTGCCAATGTCAAGATGTAGTTATAGGACTCCAGTATTAAGCAACCTTTCTTAGTTCCTTGCCATCTCACTGCATCTTCTTCATTCCTCCATGGTTTTGCCTCTTCAAGCACCTCATAAAACATAGAGACAGAACCCTCTATCCCAATGATCGAAGTTCCTCAGAATTCAATTCTCCTGACAAACCAATCACCCGCTGCACATCTGTATGATGAGTACATACTACACATCCACATTTCCTAGACACCTCAGAAGCACCCAAATCCCTCCCTCCCTCCCTCCCTCCCAACCTACAGCACCCGGATTTGCTCAATTTATCACCTAAGAAGGGGACTGAACCAACCCATGTACACCCTCCTTCCCATTATTTCAGTCTTCCTCGCTTGTCTTTCATTCGAACCTAGACTTCACCTACTTCTTTCAGTAAGTTGCCACCTACGAAAACAAAGAAAGAAAAGCTATACCTTTATAGAGATTCTCGCTGATCTTGTAGCGTGTAACATCAACAACCTATGAATTCGCTATCCAGCATCCACGGACAAAAGTCACGAAGAAATACCGATTCAGCGTCTCTCGAACAAATTCAACAACACACCCTTCAAGTTCCCGCGCAATTGCAGCACCAACCGAATCGAATTAAAAATCCATCTCAAGTATCACGTTAACTTAATTATTAAAAAAAAAGGACGTGCCAGGCATTACCTGATCTATAGCAAGCTGCAAGAAGCCCAGAAGGAACCTCAGGAGAGAATCGTCATCAGTTTCCACGGCTTCGGTCGGCGGTGGTAGCCCGTCGCCTCCACTGGCCAGTCTCCATCGCCATCGGGTTCGCTAGGGACTCCGTTTCGGGAAGACGAACTCCCTCCGTCCGTAGCCTCCGTTGGCAGGTGGAGATAGCTGGTGTGGGGATGGAAGATGAGGCGTCGGTGGAGTTGGAAGTTTTGGCTATGGCGGTGGAGAAGAGAAAAGGAAGAAGCTTTACTACAACGGGAAAAATCAAAGGAAAAGAAGAAATAAAAAAGGTTTAAGAGGGGATGATGAGAGTGCATAATTAGACGGAAGGTTAAAATTGTCGAGAAAGATGAAAATCGAATTTCAATAGGCTCTTTTTATTTTGCAAAAAAGTCAGCATTTATATTTTTCAAAAAGTCAGTTTTCAAGAAAAAAGAATGACATAGCGAAAATAACTGTACCCTCAAGGTTATTATGAAACATGTGTTTAACTTTATTTACAGAAATAGTAAATTGAAGGGAAAGCGAATGTGATCGCTCAATGACTTCATATCTAAGCATAAAAATGGCAAATAAGAACTTGGATTGAGTGATAAATCTATGGGATAACGAAGTGCGAAGAAAAGCGGATGCATTGGAAATCAAAATTATAAATAAAGGAAGTGAATTCAATTGAAAATACGTGGAAATGAAAGTGCAAAGACAGAGAGAGTGAAAATGAGAACAAAGATAGATAGAGAACTCACAGAGAGTGTTGTTGGATGCGTGCGTCTCTCTCTTGTCTGATGCCTTCGTCCTCTATATGCTCCAATGGAAGTTTGTGTCTTTCTCATCCAAATTGTCCCTCCACTCCTACCGGCATTAATTGCGCATCTAAAGCCCCATCATCTAGTTCTCTCCAAGGTTGATCATTTCTATCGCTATAGCTGGCAAAGTCAACGCTAGTTGAAGTGGACACATGAAAAACCTCAATGGATATATATATTTATGGGTAAAAGTGTGTACTAACATGTGTTATTGAGAAAAGAAAACGAGAAGGGAAAAAAAAAGCATTGTAATGGAGATTAGCTGAGTTCTTTTCTTTTTTTCTTTTTTTTTTTTTTTTTTGGGCAGAAGATCAGTTGAGTTCACTTACCTAAGAGTTGCTTACTTGGTAAGTTCCCATCATCCTAACAACAAAAGCAGCGACCAAACATTGCCATGCACATCTCTGTCCATCGAATTAGAAGTCCCCATGGTCTTGGTTCGCATGCCTCAAGCTCATGATTTCTAGTTGGCACTATATGACTTTGCTCCTCACCACTCACTTGACAATCTTGCAAGTCCTCCTGTAGATCTACTTCACTCGAATTATCTTCATGCATAAGTGAACTCCCAGCTATTGAATTTGTTGATTCATGATCGACCTCGTAGAGTAAAGCTGGATCTATCAGCTGATTATCTCGAAGATCGACTTTCAAATCATTCCCTAGTTGCTTGCATATTATTCGGAATCCCCACCTTTTCACTTTTATTGATTTTGTAAAGCTAAACTTTAAATTGTTCCCATCAATTTGACCAAAATCGACTACTCCCCACAACTGAAGTGGTGTGATATAGTTGAGCCAAATATGTTCTGAATGCAATGGATAGAAGAACAATTCCTCTATATCATTTTGCCCATCACCATCAACAGCATGTGCTAAAACCTCAAATGAGGGTTCAACATTATCAAGAACGACACAAATTGTCAATCCAAGAATCTTGTCATATAAGTCCTCTGAAACCATGAAAGATATGGAATCCTCTTCAATGGGAAGGACCCACTGTGGCATCTCTCCTTGAGGGAGAATTATTTTGAAATTTGGCCCATACTGTTACAAAGATAGACCAGTAGAAAGTATCCAAGTCAGTATTAGTACTGAAATGAAAAAATCCATTGACCCTTGCTTGCATTAATAGACAACTCTCATGCAATAGAAATCATTCCCACAAAAGTACTGAAGCCACCAATGTTATATGCATATACGTGCAGAATCCATTCATATTTGTTTGCTTTTCTTAAGCTTTCAATCTTGCACTTTTTGCTATTGCAATATACAAGCACACTAAGGACCCAGCATGTACTCCACATCAATATGGGCATGTTTGTGGATGGGTGCATGTGTTGTGCCGGCCCCCGGGGAGGGGGGGGGAGAGAGAATCTAACCTTGCCATGTGAGTCGACCGTATCCTTGCCAAATGAGTCAACCGTATTAGCCAAACCTCTACGGACAAGATAATGAATGGAGGTTAAATCTTCACTTTTTTGCAGAGAGTCGCAGTTATCTGCCCAAAGCCAACCCAAAGATGTGGGAAGCTCTGGAATCTCTTGTAATTGATGGCAGTTTTCAACTCTCATTATAAACAAATGATCACGCTTATTGATGGATGGAGGAAGGGTAGTAATATTGTTCTTCATCAGAAATAATTTAGCTAAGAGGGGAAAACAAGAAAGATTCTCGAGAAACTCTATTTCAGACAGATCACATCCTTCAAGGTCTAACTCATGTAAATTTGAAAGTCCAGTCTTCATGCATGGATCAGCTGAATCCCCGTACTTTGGAAACCCGATTAAATTAGCGCAACACTTAACGCGCAATATTTCAAGGTTTTGTAACTTATAAATGCTAGATGGAAGACTAACCAGGTTCTTACATGTATTCAAATGCATTTCCTTTAAAGAGACAAGATTTTTTATTGATGCAGGAAGTTCTTTTATAGCAGTCCCTTGTAAGTGAAGCCATTTCAAGGCTTCGAGTTTATATGGAATATTAGGAAATCTTTCGAACTTTGTGCAATTTTTAAGTGTGAGAGTTCGAAGATTTTTTGATGTGAGCTCATTTGGAAAAGCACCAAGGTTAGAGCACTCCTGGATATCCAACACTCGTAGCTTGTCATGATGTGCAAGAGAATCATGGACTTCTACCAAGTTTTTGCAATTATTGAAATGCAATTCCTCAAGATTCGGAGTACACGAGAGGTCAGGCACGTGAACCAACGACTCGGAGTGACTAAATTTAATGTACTTCAAATTTTGGAAGCCCTGCAAAAACAACAAAACCAGCTTTGATAAACATTTTGAAAAGGGAAAAAAGCGGATGTTTGTATGATGATTTGCTTCCTTACATTTAAACCATGGAATTCCCATTTGAGAATAGGTTGCTATCAAAGCATATTCAGTATTGATCTTTCAAGAAATTATTACATTGTAAATTTTTCATTGTGAATATTGAGCGATTTGTTTATTAAATGTAAAGGTAATGTGTTGTGGAGTCAACAAATAGGCCTATGCTAGCTGTTGTAAATAGATGGGGGAGTCAAATTCGTGAAATGACGGTAAAACAATGTCAAATGTCATTCATGTCATCCATGGTTTTATATATTGATGATTAATAGTATCATAATGTATTTGTAGGGGCTTAGCTTGATTGAGGTTTATAAAATTGGCTACACAACACGTGAGGGAGATTGGGTTTCTCAGGGATAATTACATAACCTTGACTGTTATATAATCTATACATTGACTGGGTGAATTTGCTGTAATTACATATGCTTAGGCCCTAACACTCTTCATGTAGAAGGAAGCAAGGAGCTTCGGTAGATTAGGCAACTCATAACTTACTATTAAGTTTTTTGAGTAAATTTTTTAGCCTATTAATTAACTCCTCATTCTAAGCTACTGTAAACTGATTTTGTGTGAATTGAATAACGTATTGAGAAATTACCAATCACTTATAAACTTTACCAGTAATTATAAATACGTATATATAATTAAATATCGTATGGAGCAATTTGTTTATTTAAAGAACAAGTGATCTGCTGCGGAGTCTACAAATAGGCCTATGTCAGTTGTTATACATACAAGGGGGAGCCAAACTTGTGAAATGATGGTAAATTAATATCGGATGTCATTCACATTGCCCAAGGTTTTATAATATTGATCATTAATAATATCATAAATTATTTGTTGGGGGCTTATCTTGATTGAGGGTTATAAAATTGGCTACGCAACATGTGGGGGAGATTGGGCTTCTCAGGGAAAGGATGTGTCATAAATACATTTCCTTGTTTGTTATATAATCTAAATTGACCTGGTATGTATGTCATAATTATACGCTCAGGGCCACAACACTCTTCATGGGGATGGAGGCAAGGAGCTTCCATAGATCAGGCATCTCAGAACCTACTAGTCAGGCTTCTGAGTAAATTTCTTCACCTATTAATTGACTTTTCATATTGTAAATTTTATGTTGCATTGAGAAATGACTCAAACTTTAGCTTTAATTACAAATCTCTCTCCCTCTCTCTCTCTCGCGGAAAAGCTTGCCTGAAGTGGTATCACGTGGCACATACATGACCAAGCTTTACCCAGCAATTTAGTATTCATTGTCGCTTTAGCAAATCCTTATCATTTTACATTTTAGATATTATTTGAAAGAATTGAATATGTACATGATATATAAATTTCACAATGTAAATTGTGTTAGAGAATTATTAATAGAATTAGAATTAATATCATTGAAAATCCCGAATCAGCATGCAAATTTACCCCAACTTAATTTCGTTTCACAAAAATCCTAAATTGGACCACTATGACACGGTAACTCTAAAATAATTTTCTTCTATCAAGAAATCTCAAACCGTACTCATGACCCAAATCTATTCTTGATTAGTAGACGAAAATTAGTTTGGAATAAAATTATGCTATGTGTCATGCATATAGCAATCAAAAATCAAAGTGAAGTGTCACGTGGCGAACATACGAATGTAGCCCACATGACAACTATGCTCTGTACCATGCCATGCGACAATTATAGAAGCATGTTGAAGTACCACGTGTATAGTATAGATGTGGGTCATGTGACAAAACTATTTTATGTGTCATGCCATGTGGCAATCACTAAAACAAAGTGAAGTGCCATGGGATGAGCATATGAATGAAGACTCTATTAGTTCCAATTTTAACTATATATAATAGATAAATGCAGGCTATACACAATGTAATTACGTAAAAAATAAATAAACCTTAAAATTCTCTAAAGACATGCGAAGACAATGAAGCCAACTTTGAAAAACATTCGCAGGAAGATAAAAATTTCACATGCTCAATTCAAAACCCGGCTCTAGCTTTCTTTTAAGAAACTAGTGATATGCCCTTACTGGATCATTTATATTGATTTATTTGCGCACACATTGACATTACACCATCACTGGAAAAATTCCTAATAAATACTCTATTATGTCCACTTATATGTACTGCTCCATAAGAAATGATTTAAGCAATTAACAATGCCTTCTTTTACATAATGGTGCATTCAAACTTTCGACCGAGCTAATTTTATTGATGCTGGACAAATCCCCGCCATTTAGGTATGTGCATTGGGTAAGGTTCTATTACTTGTTGACTATGTGACCTACCCACTCAACTAGCTACTCATTGGGTGTTTTTACTTGTATATACACGTCAACGAGTAGGCTCGTCATACTTTTATTCCCCTTTTGTCCAATCACCATACAATTTTTTTGTAAAATAAAAAAGTTTATATGTAAGCAACCGACAACAAATTGCATTTTGAATTTCTTCACTAGGTAGATTTGATCTGAATTTGAAATACGTCTATATTGATAGTTGGAGATATTAGGTTTAGAAAGTATGTAAACTTTACTACTATACGTCTCCTACTTTAAATGATTTCAATCTTTTCTTCTTGTATTCCTTCCATCAATTGTCCTCAATTACTTATTTTACATATATTATACCATGGACAAATACGTGAAGCTGATCATTTTATCTTTTTATCTCACATATTTCATTATGAAAAATTGAATTTTCTTATGATGCAATGACCTTCATTAAAAAATTTCAGATTTTGAAATAGGTTTCGTTTCCACATATTTATGAAAATTCTTTTATCATGTATTACGTTAACAAAAATGTTTTCATTGAGTATTTTCTAAAGATGTTCGCTTAATTTTTCAAATGCCAATTTTGCCGCACTTAAAAATATCTAACGTAAGTAGTGAGCATCATCTTGAAAGAAATTAGAACAATGCTTTCTAAAACAGAGGAACAATAATGAAAAGGTCAATGTAGGCAAATGCTCACCTTAAATTGATTTGGCACTAATGGTACACTGCAATTGCTAATATCAAGTCCCACTAATTTCTTCTTACCAGAGGCAAATTCTAGACTCCGGGGAGCACATCCATCCCATTGAAACCATCTGAGCTCGTTAGGAAGACAAATAGGACCTTGGAAAGAATCATGCACATTGTGCAAAATGAGCAATCTCAACCTTCTCATTTTCGTCAATGCATCGGCACTAATCCATATGTTTGTAAGCTCAAGTGGCTGCAACACTATGGCTTTTACAGCACAATCCTATATATACAAGACTATTTAGGTTATGCATGTTTAGTAATTAGAATAAAAAAGATAAGGAGTAGAATTTTGATGGTATTTGCAAGTCTTACCATGTCGCTTGACAGAGCATCGGCAACATCATCATATAGCCATAGTCTACTGCGTCTCCTAGGATCATCACTTTCTTGGTTCACAATATCCATACCCATCAATTGAATCAAGTCATGCATTTGTATGATCCCGGACTCAATTTTTATCAAGGACCTCTCTATGAGAATTTGCAATCCTATTACAGCCTTAAGATCGCAACTATCGACAACTTTCTTGACATACTCACTATCCCACCCCTTAAAGAAACAGGCAATGTGGAGAAAGATCTCTTTCACTTTTGGCTCTAGTCCATCATAACTTATTTTGAGCACATCATTGATGCCTTTCTTAGGAGCCGCAGAGATTTCATCTAGTGCACTTTCCCATTCATATTCTCTTCTACCACGTAAGAAAGAACCTAGCACCTCAAGTGCTAAAGGAAGGCCTTTAGCATGATTTAGAACACTATCCACTAGATCTGTCCTGATTTTAAACTTTTGGTGCTCCGGAAAAGCATGCTTACTAAATAGCTCACGAGCATCATTGTCATCCAGCTTTCTAACTTCGTAGACATGATCTTGATCTATCCCGAGATAAGTTAGCAAATGGCTATCTCTTGTAGTAATAATGATCCTACTGCCCTTATGAAACCACTTACCTTCTCCTACTAACGCATGTAACTGGCTCAAGTCATTCACATCATCAAGGATGAGGAGAATTTTTTTGTGACAAAGTCTTTCTTGTATTAGATTAATGCCTCTATCAACATTGGAAACTACTAATCTTTCTTTCAGCGCTAATATCTCAAATAGTAATTTTTCTTGCAAAGTAACTAAATCCTTGCAATCTTTTGAAATTTCTCGAACGTTCGCCAAAAAACATGAATTCCTGAATTGATTGAAAATATCATTATAAATGGCTTTGGCTAAAGTCGTCTTTCCTATGCCGCCTTGTCCCCATAGTCCCACCATGAGAACATCATCATCAGACTCAAGATTTAACATCGATTTCAACTTAACCACTCGGGAATCTATCCCAACTGGATGCATAGCAACATGCAAAATTGTTCGGTCTAGGTGAGTGGAGATTTCCATCACAATTCTTTGTATAAGCTCTGACTCATCTCTGAAAAAAAAAAAACGAAAAATAGAAGTAGTAGCCTCATTTTAGCAATTTCAATAGGCAAATAACAAGCAATTACTAGCCAATAATGACAAAAGCCAAAACAAAATGTATCCACATTTTCATGTATCCACAACCAAAACAAAATGTATTCCCACCGAGTCGAGTTATAACTCAAAAGAGCTCCAAACTAATCAAAACAAGTTCAGGGTTTAACTTTTAGTCATCCAAGTCATTCATGTTCTTTTGATTTATACATGACGATTTACTTATTTTGCTTGTTGAATTGTTATATTTGATTTATCTGTACGCCTAATAAAAAAAAAAAAAGTTACTTAGGACCTTGACCGATGATTAAGATTTTGATTCAAAAACTATTAAAATACCCCGAAGCACGATCTCATTGCCTTACAAAAAAAATGAGGTAAGTGCAGTAACACATACCTAGCATCTTGTCCATTGATCGGTCAATTTTTAGCATTCTATATTGTTCAAATAACTCGGTAAAACTTTCAGGCGATGAAGTCCTATTGTCAAATTTTTTTACAAGAAAAAGCCACATGTCTATTCTATGGTTACCTACATGTGATTTTTCAAACTCAAAATGCCACCAGTAACGAGTTTATGACTCAGTCGACCAAAATTGAAAATGCATAGAACTCAATTTACCAAAATGAAACGTGAAGACCTGAATAGCCCATAGATAAAATGCGTAGAACTTTTATTACACTTTGAGGAGGTCAACAAGGATCCAAAAGCCAAAGGTAGAATTTTATTGTTCAATGCCCGAATTTTTCTTTTCCATGCCGGTGAATTTAAATAAATGTGGGTAAGTTTTAAAAAAATATATGTTGGGAAAAAATGAGCAGTGACTTTTCCTTTCACGTAACTTGTTAGCAACTTACAGTATTATGCAATCACCAACCTTTTATTATAAATTGCAATTTACCAATTTGTTACTAACTTACCAAATCAGATTTGCATTACTTGCGGCATCAGATTTACTAACTTTTATATGAAATCACCAACATAAATTAGAGTGACTTACTGACATTTGTCACATTAAAAAATTATCTAGTAGCTTGACAACCAACTCTCACTTGAGCGACTTTTATTCTTGAATTTACCAACTTTTTAATTGAATTACCAACTCTCATTTAAATTACTAACTAAATAATTTCAGAAGTTGCCAATCTTAGTTAGAGTGACAATTTTTTTTTTTGATTAAGTTACCAGCTAATTTTGGATTATCAATTTTCGTTTGAGTTACTTGCCAAGTTTAATTTTCTTTTAATTGTCAACCTTTCTTCAATTTTGCCAAATTTTATTTTTTCTTTTTTAACTAAGTCTTCGATTTACTAACTCTTATATGAAATTACTAACTTTAACTTAACCCACTTAAGAATTTTCAGGAATTATAAGATGAAGCATCTATAATTGTACTTACAATCATACATGTGCAGATTTTTAACAAACAATCTCTGTATTACTTGTAAAAATTAGCTTCTTACACAAAATATGGACTCCACTATACTTACTCATCTTTCAGATGCCACCCAGACAATTTACCGGCGTCGGAAAGAGCTTTCCCCCATCTCTTCACTGCATCCTTCCCAAACCTGGACTGATGCTTAACCATAGCTTTTCCATACCTCTCTTTTGGCGTTCTCACTTCTCTGGGATCCACTTTGTAAAACAATGGAAAGACCACAAAATCTCTTTCTTTCTTGCAATCCATGATTTTCGCCACCTCTTCCAAACACCACCATGAGGAAGCGTAATCCTCAGAGAAAACGATGATCGCGATATGCGATTTCTCGATCGCCTTCATAAGCGCCGGCGCTATTTGCTCCCCTTTCCTGAGCTCCTCACTATCAATATAAGTATAGATTCCTCTTTGGTCAAGAGCTCTATAGAGATGACCAAGGAAGTTGTTACGCACGTCTGTGCCTCTGAAACTCAAGAAGATGTCATAATTCCTTTCGGGTTTTGATGAAGAAGCCATTGGATGATGGAGTTTGATAATCAGCAAAGACTATCAGCTTAACATTTGATACAGTGCTTTTAGGTAGTTTGTTCACCATTTGATCTTCTTGTTGATTTATTCTTATACTAGAGGATAGAGATGCATGACTTTTATAGAGTGGGGTCAACAAAGAATAATATTAGAACTTTAAAGAATGATGATGCTTGTGGATGGACCAAGATATTAAATAGGTGTGAACACATGGACTTATGTTCACTAACTAAAGACACATCTGCATTATTCGGATTGGCTGATTGACACAAGTTTCTTTGTTTGATGTTGAATTTATTGTTAAAGTGTTGATAAACTTGACCCGTGAAAAGGACAAATGGCCAACAAAGTAGTGAATATCATAGGACACAGTGCACGAACACACAAACGACTTTAGAGTGGTTGATTCACGTGATCTAGTTTAGAGGCCCACTAATAAATAAATAACTTTGTTGGCTTCCTTGACATGGCATCCCCAACCTCTGAGTTTTTGTTTCTCCTTTGCTAAATAATAATTTAACCCATGACTACTTAAAAGACATAACTATACATGTAATTAAGTGTATCAGAAAAGAATAATATGAGATCTATTAATGATAGCAGAACTTTGGAAAAACTTGGTTCTTAAGTATGGACCAAAATACCTAATAGGTATGAACAAATGGACTTATTTTCACTTAAGACCATATATCACAGCACTATTCGGATCTTCATATTGAAACAACTGTCTTTATTTGATGTTGACTATATTCTTAAGTTGTTGATGAGTATGACATTCAACATGAGATAACGTT
Organism: Eucalyptus shirleyi; assembly: GCA_017140165.1. Classification (NCBI taxonomy): domain Eukaryota; kingdom Viridiplantae; phylum Streptophyta; class Magnoliopsida; order Myrtales; family Myrtaceae; genus Eucalyptus; species Eucalyptus shirleyi. The sequence continues at coordinate 31,949,710 of CM029450.1, forward strand.
TTAATTAATGTGCCGGCTTTAAGGGAATGACTTTCATCTATTTTATCTTCGTCTTTCCTTTCCGTATGTGGTAAATGAAGTAGTGCCTTTGATTAGGTTATTGTTGGCTTCCTCGAAACTGCGTTCCCAACCTCTGAGTAGCTATTTCCTCTTTGCTAAATAATAATTTAATGCATGAGTACTCTTGAGACATACAATGGTATATGCAAAATTTAAGTATATCATAGCTAAGTGATATGTTATACCTTCAATTAGAGGTGAAGGTATATTATCTTGCTTAGCTTTATGCATGCAGAGTTATGGCAAATTTGTGAGTGATGACTGATGTACCTTTATATTAGTGGACTGGACGCTAATCAATTAATTAATATCTTGTCATTATAAAATGAAAGGGACCATGAAATCTGTGGTGGCACCATGAGCACCAAGATCATAGGTTTGGAGGTAGAGTAACGTGGTCGACAACACGCCATTGGAACAGCAAATTTGTGAGAAATGGTGGATCTAGAAAATCATGTGCGTCTAGACAAACGCAATGTTAGCCTACTCGAAATTTAGGATATGTGAATGTTCACGAGAAATTAAATGTATAATATTTTAACCATGTTATAAAAGCGTTTGAACTGCTTGATTATAATAACAAAATATAAATATCATATTAAGGATCCTCACATAATTGTTTTTTTTACTTTCCTTTCCACGAGCTCAAATGGTTCCACGGCCTAATAATGTCCACGATTTTTATTCGAAGCTCTCTTAAGACTCATGGTAACAATCATGAATTGATTAGTTTTGTTGATATATTTGTTTGTGCGTGTGAGGGCACGCACGAGCCCTGATCCTAATAATGAAATGTTATTCATAATCAAAACAAAGCATAGCCCTTCGAAAAAACAATGATTACAATGCACAATTGCTTGATGGCCTTCGTAAGCACCAGCTATAGTTGGTCTCCCTTTTTCAATTCCTCACTATCAATAAAAGTGTATATTTCATTTTGGTCTAAAACTTTGTAGAGATGATCAAGAAAGTTGTCACACAAAACCATGCTCCCTAAACTCAAGAAGACGTAGTAAATTCTTTTGGGTTTATTCTTATATTAGAGGATAGAGATGAATGACTTATTTCTGAACTTTGAAAAATGATGGTGCATAAGGGTGGTCCAAGACATGTAAAGGTGTGAACACAAGGACTTATTTTCACTTAAAGTCTGCGTACCACTGCATTATTCGGGCTGTTAGAGTGACAAAAGCTTCTCCGTGGCCGACAAAAGTAGTGAATGGTGTTGATTAGTACTGGTCCTAGTGGACTCAATCATTGCACAAACCAACAAACAACTTTAGGACGGTGGTTTCCCATGATCTAGGTCATGGGCTCGCTGATAAAAACAACTTTGCTGGCTTCCTTCAAATTTCATCCCCAACCACTGAAAAATAGTTTTTTCCTCACTATATTTGGTCTCCCTTTTTCAATTCCTCGCTATCAATAAAAATTTGTACAGATGATAGAGAAAATTGTTACACAGAACCATGCTCTTGAAACTCAAGAAGACGTAGTAAATTCTTTTAGGTTTATTCTTATACTAGAGGACAGAGATGCATGACTTATTTATGAACTTTGAAAATGGATGGTGCATAAGGGTGGTCCAAGACATGTAAAGGTGTGAACACAAGGAATTATTTTCACTTAAAGTCCGCCTGCCACCATATTATTCGGGCTGATAAAGAGTCACAGAAGCTTCTCTGTGGCCGACAAAAGTAGTGAATGGTGTTGATTAGTACCGGTCCCAGTGGACTCAATCATTTCACAAACCGACAAAAAACTTTAGGATGGTGGACTTCCGTAATCTGGGTCATGGGCTCGCTGATAAAAACAACTTTGCTGGCTTCCTTGAAATGTCATCTCCAACTACTGTTTTTTTCCTTGCTATATTATACTTTACCACATGACCACTCAAGAAAATATAATTACACGCCCATTTAATTGTACTAGCAAAAGATAATATTTGATCTATTAATAATGGTAGAACTTCAGAAAAATATGGCGCTTGAGTAAGGACCAAAATATGTAATATGTATGAACTCATGGACTTAATTTCGATGAAGACCGCATCCAGCTTCAAGGAAATGGCTTTGATCCGTTTAGTCCGCTTTTTTCTCTTTGTAATTGAAGTATTTCATGTCCTTAGTTTAGCTTTTGTCATAGGCTCAGTTATAACTAACAAAAATAAATAAATTTGCGGGCTTCCTCGAAAGGGCATTCGCAATCCACGAATAGTTGTCTGTTTTTTTTTTTTTCACTACATAATTACTTAACACGTGACTACTCAAAAGAGATTAATAATAAGCACAAATAAGTATATCATCATAAAATAATATTGGATCTATTAACAATATTAAAATTTGGTAAATCATGGTTGGTGGATAAAGATATCTAATAGGTATGAACACCTAGAGTAATTTTTGTAAGATTTTGTGAAACTACTACTAACTGTTCTAAAAGCTTAAACTGTTAAATGAATAAGTGATTTAATATTTAATTATGCTAACACTTCCCTTCATGCTTAGTTTGGTCTTTTTGCTTATTACTAAGCATGTGCATATTTAATTGGAGAGACAAATAGGGTCTACAAAGATGTGAACTTAGGACATTTAGCTCTGATATCATGTTAAATTTTATGGGACCATAACTGCTGACATCTGATTTTTAATCAATGTGTTATTAATGATAAAAAAAAAATCGAGATTAAGGTTTCGATCGGGCAAGGAATTTGTTTCTTGACCAAAAAATGTTGTTTTTCATTTTATTTTATTTTTTTTGCTTTGTCTTTTTTAAGCAACTTCCCATTTATTTCCATTGAAAACCCAAAAAGTTAAACATTTGACTTTTGGGTTAACTTTTTGGTCAATTATTTCGATCAAAAGTCAACTCCAAGTCAAAAGTTGACTTTGTATACAAAAAGATGTTAAATAGTCTTAATTTCACTTTAGCAAAGTTAATTTTTGAAAATTTCAAAGATTTGACACAAAAATCAACATTTTAGAATAAGTCAACTGAATAATTGACTTTTGGTCAAACCTTTGACAAAAAAAAATATCAAATATCAAAAATCCATAAAATACTTCAATTTAGAGCCAATTTGAGTTTGGTGTCAAGAATTTTCCGAAAATCAATTAAGAACGTTGTTTTTTGAATTTTTCGGTCTTACGTTCGAAATTGACCAAAAATAAAATTACTTTTACCCTAATCATAATTAGGTTTAGTTCCTTTTATGACATTTGGTTTATGGACTATTTCTCATTCACTCCTTCACTTAGTTTCAAGAATGGTCATGTTGTAATGCGAATTGCCATTTTTAGCCCTAATTATGGGGTTCGAGTTAATTCTTCATGACTTGTGAATGGACACTTTCATATCACTCATTTTCTCGAGATAAGTCTTTCATGCCATGTGACAAAACTATTCCACATGTGATGTCATGTGGCAATCACAAAAACAAAGTGAAGTGCCATGTGGCTAGCATTAGGGGTGAGCGGTTCCAGGTTCCGGTTCGGTTCCGTTTGGAATCTGGAACCTACCCGCTCAGTACGGAGTTCCTCAAAATGAGGAACTTAGAACCTACCGTGGGAGAAGAGAACACGGAACCTACCCCACGGAGTTCCAGTCGGTTCCTGTTCCAGGTTCCTTTTTTTTTTTTTTTGTTATTTTCAGATTTGAACTATAACATATGTGCACGTTACCCAAAAAAACTATAACGTACGCGCACGTTACCAAAAAAAAAAAAACTATAACATATGCGCACGTTACCAAAAAAAATATAACGTATGCGCATGTTACCAAAAAAAAACTATAATGTACGTGTATACTACACGGTAACTTCCCATTGACATGTTATCTTGATACATTAACTTCGCACTACACAACAATAATAGAATATAATTAGAAATTTCAAAACAAATAGCAAACTAGAAAGTAGAAATAAAACACCACTAGAACAAGAATGTCTAGAGGTACAAGTTTTGAAAACAATTTCGATTAAACCCTTAAATGAACTCAGAAAATTATGAAATTTGGACATGTTGTATTTAAGACCTAGAGGTACAAGTTTCTTTAAGAAATCGTAGTCCAATTCGTTCTGGATTTAAAGATAAAATCGATTTACTTTTCCTATTCTCTACTTGCACAGTTTTTGAAATTTTTTTGGTTAAATAGGCAAATGAACTACAAAAATTACGAAATTTAAATATGTTGTAGGGAAGACATGAAGAGAGATATTTCATGCAGAACACATTTCCAAAAGAACCTATAAAAAATGATATAGTCCACACATTGCAACTTACAAGATCCGAACACATCAGATTGCACAGTTTTAGAAACATTTCCGATTAAATACCCAAATGACCTTCAAAAATTATGAAATTCGACTATGTGATAGCCAAGACCATAAGGTAGATACTTCATGAAAACATCGAAGTCAAATTCGTCCTAGATAATTAAATATGGACGGTTAAAATCCCTGTTCGTAGTACCGTAATTCCAGATCTAACCATCTCCAAAGGACCACGATTTCACCTACCTATTCTTGTTTTTTTTCTCTAAATTTTTTATATGTGGTACCTCAGGATGTCCTTTACAACTTTTGTTAAGAAACCGAAGTGAAATTTCGACAAAAAGGTTGCCTTACAGTCCATGCATTCATCAAGGGTCGGTCCCAAAATCTCCAGATCCAGTCTTTCCAAGGAATAACGATTTCACCCACTTATACTTGTTTTTTTTGTCCCAAATTTGAGTATGTTATACTCCAAGAAGTCCTTTACAACTTTCATTTAGAGGCCAAAGCCAAACTTCAACTAGAACATCACATACAAGTCACTAGAACATCCAAGGTCGAGCTTTTTCTGCCCTAAGTAACCGGTTCCGGTTCCGGTTCCAAAACAGGTTCCGGTTCCGAAACCGGTTCCGGTTCCGGTTCCAAGACCGGTTCCGGTTCCGGTTCTGGTTCCGCTTGGAACCGGAACCGGAACAGGACCTCCCGGTTCCTAGAAAAAAGGAACCGGAACCGGAACCGGTCCCCCTTGGAACCGGGAACCGAACCGGACCCTCCTCCGGTTCGGTTCCGGTTCCCGGGTAACCCGGGAACCGCGCTCAGCCCTAGCTAGCATAGGAACAAAGACTCTGCTAGGTTTGTCTCTAACCATATATCGTAGATGAATAAGGGATATGAAAACTTTCACAATGTACTTGCATAAAGATTAATTAACTTTAATTTTTTTTTTTTGAAGTCATGCAAGGACAATAAATGAACTTTGAAAAAATTCAAAAGAAAATAAAAATTTCATATACTCATTTCAAAATTTGGCTTTGACTTTCTATTAAGAAACTAGTGGAGTGCCCTTACTAGATCACTCACATTGATTTAATTGTGCACACATTACTGGCAAAGTTCCTAATAAAAATTTTATTACGTCCCCTTAGAAGTGCTGCTCCATAAGAAATGATTTAAGCAACTAACAATGCCTTAATTGTATTCAAACCATCGACTCAACTAAATTTATTGATGCTAGGCAAATCCTCGCCCTTTAGGAACATGCATTGGGTACGTGGCCTACCACTAAACCAGCCATTTCTTGGGTGTTTTTACTTCTACATACATGTCAACCGGTAGGTTTGTCATATTTTTATTTCCCTTTTGTTCGATCACTATACAATTTTTTAAAATAATAAAGTTCATACATAAACAACCGACAGCAAATTGCATTTTGAATTTTTCACTATGTAGATTTGATCTAATTTTGAAATATATCTATGTTAGTAGTTAGAGCTATTAGGTATAAAAAGTATGTAAACTTTATCTATACTATATATAAGGTAAAGATGATCTCCTACTTTAAAAGATTTCAATCATTTTTCTTTTTTATATTCCTTCCATCAAGTATGCTCAGTTACTTATTCTACAGAGATTATATAATGGACATATACATGAAATTGATTATTTTATTTTTTAGCTCTCACTATTTCAATATGAAAGGTCGAATTTTCTAATGATGCAATGGCCTTCATAAAAAAAATTTCAAATCTTGCAATATCTTTCTCTTTCCACATGTATGTATAAAACTTCTCTGTATTGCGTATTTTATTGACAAAAATGTTTCCATTGAGTTTTTCTAATGAAGTTTTTTGCTTACGTTATTAAATGTCAATTTTGCTTCACATAAAAATATCTCTAACGCAAGTAATTAGGGTCATGTTGAAAGAAAATAGCGAAGTGGTACTTGAAATAGAGGAACACCACTACCTTTTGCGTACTAGTACATATAATATGCATCTACATATAAAAATTATGTAGATAATAAAAAGGTATATGTTGATCATGCTCACCTTAAATTGTTTTAGAACTCCTGTGATATTGCCTTTACTCATATCAAGTCCCACCAATTTCTTTGGACCAGCAGAAAATTCTGGAATCTGATGAGTACATCCAGGCCATTCAAACCATCTAAGCTCATTAGGAAGACATTTAGGACCTTGAAAAGAATCATGCACGTTGTGCAAAATGAGCAATCTCAACCTTCTCATTTTTGTAAAAGTATCAGGACCAATACGCATCTCTGTCGGCTCAGGTAGTTCCAACACTATGGCTTTTATAGCACAATCTCCCTGTATATACAAAATTAGGTTATGCATTTTTAGTAATTAGAGTAAAAAATAACTAGCAAAATTTTGATCTTATTCACAAGTCTTACCATGTCACATGACAGAACATCAGCAACATCATCATACAACCATAGTCTACTACGTCTTCTAGGATTATCTCGACATTCTTGGTTCACAATATCTTTACCCATTGCTTGAATCAAGTCATGCACTTTTAGGATTCCGCACTCAAAGCGTATCAAGGACCTCTTAATGAGAGTATCAAATCCTACATTTGTTAGAAGATCGCAACTCTGCCAAATCTAGGTTAGAATGCATCCTACAAGAACTAAGCAAAGAAAGCCACACTATGGAGTTAGTTTTAAGGGGCATGTTTCTCACAAAATCCTCTACTTCCTCTAGCTTCCCACATCATCCTAGCACATCCACCATACATGCATGATGCTCATGCTTCAATTCGATGGAAGTGTTCTCACTAAAGTATCTGAACAAGCATCTCCCCTTTTGTAACATCCCAGAATGACTACAGGAAGAAAGCAATCCAATGAGTGTGATCTCATACAGTTGTACCAGTCGGCATATCATTTGGCTAAACAACTCCATAGCCCACATCCCTCGGCCATGTTGTGCACAACCACAAGTAGTGGCATTCTAGGTGACAACGTTCTTCTCCCTGAGTCTTCTGAACGCTACAACAGCATCATCAATGGCTCCACACTTATTATACATGACTACAAGAGAATTGCCAATAAATACATCACTTCCCAATTGCAACTTTACAGTTGACACATGGACCTCCTTACCTCGATCTAGAGACTCTAAACTACGGCAAGAATTTAAAGCGCTTACAAAAGAAGATTGATTAGGAAGAACACTTGTTCTCATCATGTCATTGAACACCTTCAGGCCATCTTCATGCCTACTATTCAAGCCATAACCAGTTAGAAGAGCCGTACATATGACCACATCCCTATGCACTGCTTCATTGAAGACTTGGGTTGCTTTCTCAATCCACTTGCAGTTAGCGTAGAACGTGATAAGAGAAGCACATGCAAATACGCTAAGGCAGAATCCTGACTTGAAAACGTGACCATGAATCTAGACACCAAGAGGCAATGACAATGCATTTGCACAGGCACTCAATGCACACATCAAAGTACTCAGATTGGGCACAACACCAGACTTGAACATTCTCTCAAATACAATTAAAGCTTCTTCACTCTTACCGTTTTGGTCAAGCCCACAAATCATTGAAATCCATGAAATCACATTTCGAGATGGCATTTGCTCAAACAATTTCACAGCATCGTCCACCCTCGCATTCTCACAATACCCATGAAGCATCGCCTTCGACGCAGTGAGATCTCTTATGGGCATCTATCTGAAAAATACCCCAGCCCGCTCAACCTGTCCAAATCGAGAGAACCCATCTATCATCGTCGTCAACGAAACAACACGTGGTTCGGGCATTTCATCAAAAAGCTCTTCTGCCGTTGTCAAGTCCCCACAGTCTAGGCAGCCTTCGATCATCATGTTCCAGCAAATTGCATCTCTCACGGGCATTTCGTAGAACAGTTACGGGGCGCCGTCAAGGCGGCTAGTTCGCACGCGACCCACGATCTTCTTCGTGAACGAACGAACATCTGGGCATTGAAATATGTCCAGAACCTCTCGAGTTTCACGTAGGTTTTCGTTCCTAAGGTGTCCAAAGAGACTGCGGGACCGTCACAGGTCGCATGACTTGCACGTCTAAAGAAGCGCTTGGAGAGATGGGTGCAGGTTTCGGATGAACCAAGCCATGAAGAAGGGAATGAATGTGGGCAAGACAAGCGGGACGTTATCTCGTAAAATTGTAAAAATTATTGGATGATCAAACGCTGATATAACAAAGGCATTTAATTTGGTAAATTGAGATTTTGGGCTGACGTTTTGAGGAGAGTTTTTATTTCTTTGTTTCTTATTTATATTTCAAAAATAAAAATGTAGAAAATGTAAAGGTTGGAACATAAAAACAAGATAGGAGGAAAAGTGGTGGTTCTAATTTTGGAAAACATGAGATTGAAGTGTTTTGGATATTTTTAAGTGGAAAGAGTTTTTCTTAACCCATTTGTAAATATAGGTTCATAAAAGGATGAGACTAAAAATTTATTTGAGATATAGAAAAATGAAATTACATTACTAAATAGATTTCTATTCCAAACTTATTTCCGGAGACAGAAAATAGATCTATTCAAAAATAGAATAATTATCATGCGTACCCCAAATGTACTTAATCAATTTGTGGCTGACTTTGTGATGTTCTTCACGGGTGTTAAGCAATCATTTGTTGGACATCTTCAATAATTCCATACATTTTAAAGCATCTCTAGACCGAAACTAAATCCTGAAAAAATAGAGTTGTTTTTGTTTTTTCATATGAGGATGGATACAATGCGTAGTTGCTTCAATTTAGCGGTTTTAAAAGTGGAAAACCGTCTATAAAGTTTCAAGGTCGACTCCGACTGACCAAGTTTGTTATTATTTATAGCTGGATAAACTCTTATTGTCAAATTTGTGCTATGTCAAATAAGTTGACATGAAATGATCAGCATTTGTGTAGAGGGTCAGAGAATACTTAGGGGGCCGATGTTGCTTGGAAAGAGTTTCGATTGCCAAGGATTGGAGTCTTGTCTCTTGGAACGTAACATGTACACTCAAGAAAATATGGTATTGGTGAGGCACGGCATAGCCCGACATGCTTAGGCCTGTGGCTGGACACTGGCCCATTAGGTCGCCGACCGTTCGAGATCACGCATGATACAGACTAGAATTAAGAAGTTTAGACACATCAATAGCATGCCTAGAATTACCTCAGAGTTCGAAAGTTTATAATATGTAAATAAATAAATAAATAAATAAATAAATAAATAATCAAACTTGATTACAGAATAGGTTGATGACAAAAATTAACATAAAAAAAGTAATGCCTACACAGGGATTTGCCACAAATTATCTTACAATATGAGATAATCACGTTAAAGCATAAAATGGACTTGTGATCACAGCTGCAACCGTCAGTAAACACATTAACATCAAGGCAAAGACTGATCCGTACATGCATCAAGCTTTCTTTATCTGGTCCCTTGATGAAATCCTGTAATTGGAAAAGCAGTAAATGGCACATGCATTGTCAGTCAGGGTGCACTAAATCATTTGAAGACACTGGAATTCTAGATGTTTAACTACATCCTCATACCATAAATGGAATGCTAATCCTCGTAAATACTACTCGCAGGGATCTCTCTACTTAAAGAGCTGTCTGAACACACTATGATTATGCAACTTTTTAAGATCTTGAGATAACATAATAACCATTAACTGTTGCTGAGATCACGCACAAAACAGCAGAGAATCTTATTATGCCAGAATCTGCACCAATGATCTCACATCCAGATTTGCACTATACATGTAGAATACAAATAATCACCAAACTATAGTTTAATAGTTATTTTCCGATGAGTTCACCTTAAGAATGGGACCTACCTTGAACTGCAAGTTTGACTTTAGGTTATAGTCGAGGATGAACTGACAGGATTTAAGAACAATGAACAAAATAACCAGAACAAACTTCAGGAAGAAGAGCAAGGATGTTGTCTAACTTCATCTTTAAAACCTTACTAGCGCCTCGTTTCATTGACAAACACCATACAAGGGAATTTACAGCTGAAGGAATACTCAAAAGTCGCATGAGCATCATATCATACCGCCACAGCAAGCAACATTGCCACAGTGCCCTAATCCGTGCCATTCCATTGCTAACAGGCTATAATACAGAAAGGCCACACCATGCAGTCCACTAGTTATATGCACAAGTAACCGATAATCATTCCATCTCTACATGATGTACTTGATGTTCAGAAAAGCAAGGAATCATAAGTTCAAAGGTCTTACCTAGTAGTGCAAAGGCATGAGAAGATTCAACGGGAAGAATCAATGCACGTAGATCTAATTTTAAGCCTGAGTAACCCGTGACCTGTGAGGCTTTGGAGCTGAAAATCAAATATTAACATTCAGCATACATATATATAAACAAATCATAGATACCACAATGTCATAAATTAAAAATGAATGGAAAAGGAGGGTAACAAATGAGGAGAAATAATACTTCATGTAACAAGGTTCAACAAAACAAAGAAAAAAAAATGAACCAGCTAGATTTTATCATTGCAAAGAAAAATTATTTAACCATATTTTCTGTATGTAATGAGTTTCCAAAGCACGCTAATTATTGCAGAGGCATAAAAAAGTTATGGTCCAATCGGTCTCTTGAAATACTTGCAATTGAAGAGCAGAAATTGGACAATTGCTCGACAAGAACCTTATATGCTTAGTAATTCACTATAGGGATCAAGGAAGAAGATATTTCTCTCTAACAAGTCCAACCGATGGATTATCAACTATTGAGATACTGCACTTCGTCTTTTTCCTTAACCAAGGACATGACATCCCATTTTTCAAATGGCAATCTGGCTAGGTCTACCAAGTCTAGAGGGAAGCTACATGTGATAGCAGGGAATCTGAAAATTAGCCCAAAAAAGAAAAACTGGGTATCTGAAACTCTAGCTTTTGTTTACTGGACCAATTCTACACCTTCATAGCAATCATTATAGGGCTGAACACCACCCCACTCAGACAACTGTACTCAGTGTCAGTCTGGATAAGTGTATGCACCATGTCAAAATGAGCACTCTTAAGCACCTTATCCTTGATGGAGAAAACTTTTGAATGGGTTCTCATCCAACCAATGACCCACTAGTTCTATGGTTGCAACTTCACTAGCCCTTAGTCATCACAAAACATTCCATTGGGCCAAGCTTGAGAGAGAGAGAGAGAGAGAGTTGTTCAGCAAGATCTGCAATCACCGAAAGCCCCAGCTACGGTACTTTCTATAGCTGGTTGAGAGAATTGATTGAAAGGTAGAAATAAAAAGAGGCTTCCTGAATTGTTCCTAAACATTATGGAAGGGGATCAGTGCTAGGAAGACCGCCATATTAGGCTCTAAAAGAAAAAAATTTCCGGAAGGGTCCTTCAAGGAGATATTGCCAGCAAGCACAATGCTCAACTTCATTGATTGATAAAGAAAACTTTGGTTAAAAGTAGAATTTCTCTATTATGCTCATAGAAACCTCTTAAAATGTATATTTAACTATGGGTCTACTAAAAATGAACTAACATTTCCCTAAAGTTATCTAATGTAAATAGGTGCAAACTGCAGTATAATAACATTTTTTCAAACAGAAATTTCAACTGGTTAAAATGGTAGATCACAAATTACCATTAGGGTTTCCTTGTTCATAAAAATCTCGCAGAAGAGAAATGGCTTCTGATGCCATTATTCCGCCACAACATTTGAAACCCTTTGATCCACAATTCCCAATGCTGCAAAAGAAAAATGTTGGAAAACATTTTATAAATCAGGTAGATGCATCACAGAATGCTTTTGACTCTATCAAACGAAACATAATCATAAATTTCAAGCTCCAAAATTATGATACTTTGTGTTTTTTTTTCCCTCCCTTAACTTCTTGTTTAGATGCATCCTTGGTACATCTCTTGCTTCTTCCCCTAGTACTTGAGCTTGCTCTTTCAAAACTAACACTTTGAAAGAAAAAAATGTCCATAATCTAGATTAGCTACTTCAGGTACTGCTCAAATCACAATGAAAAAGATCCTGTTTTCACTACGTTTTAACTTTTATGTCAACAAAGTCGGAGTAAAAAGTTGATGAGCTCAGAACAAGCTTAGGAAACATGAAATGTTAGCTCATTACAGCATCAGACAGACGAAAAATCATGCAGGAAACACAAACCATACCCCACAATTTAGCAGGCACATGCTCTCGTGTATGCAAGAAGAGACAATTGCAACTATTAGACAAGAAAAGAGATTTCTTAATCAAGTACGTTGCCCATGGCATATCAGAAAGCATAAATTTTCTCATAGTTAGAATATCATACTTCCTTCAAGATACTGTATTTCTCAATTTAAACATGATAGCATTAAAATACATCAAAGAATATCACTGTAGTGAATCAGGAAGAAGAAATGAAGAAACAAGGGGGGAGAGGGAAAAGGAAAAAATAAACTAATGTTAGCTTAACTTGCAGCACTCCCCAGAACTGTAAACTTTTTAAGGGCAAATAAAGAATATGAAAATGTCTAAGAAGTCACAAAGAATTTAAGAAAAAGGAACAAAGCGGAAAAAGGAAAGAATATATATAAACTTGACTCCTTGATGTTTCCAGAAACACCACCTTCTTCCATTTAGATGAAGGAAAGAATAGAAAATATGGAAAATTCGTTCCATAAACCTCCATTTATTTTAATGGTTATGTGTTACAATACTCGATGCGCAACAGCTTACAGAATCATTATGAACCCACATCCATCAGTTTTCAACATAAGGAATCAGACACCTCCAGTAAGCTTTAATTGTCAATTGTCATATGTCACAATTTCAAAGTAAAGCTATGTAGATACAACACCAACGACAAAAACAAGTTCAGAAACTGACCTAATGCCTGTCTCAGAGCTACTTGAATGCAACGACAGTATTGAGCCACAGCCTCCAAATTTATCATTTGCACAGCCATAGTATACTTCCTTTATACCTAAAAAGGGTAACAGTCATCCAATCATTTATAAATAAACAAATTTTAGCAGAGTTCAATTTTATTTCAATATGATCAACAGATATACCAATGATCGATAATGCCGCTGCACACATTATGCATGGTTCACATGTCACATAAAGGGAGCATGCTGAAAACTTCTCCGCAACTTCTGCAGCTGTAAATCCAGTCCTCTGCCACTGTATAATAAGAACATCAAGAGCTTCCATCTCTGCATGTCTTGTTGCCTATGAAAGCGCAAGGAGAAAAACAAAGCAAGCATATCAAACTTAGGAGCTTTGTCAGAGAGACAGTTGCTCATAGTGTAGTTTCAACATAAATTTTGGAAATGCATTTCATGAGAAATGCATTTTCTCCATCAAGTTAACTGATTAAGAATATATATAAGATTGATCAAGGCATACATTAAGTCAACAAGTTTTGCTCACTTGAAGTTACTGAGAATCTCCCAAAGAAAAAGGAGGTTTTTATTGGATCAGCCACCTCCACCACTTCTAACAGTATTTTTAAATATACCCCTCTAGCAAAATGCCTTTGTTTTTTTATTAAGCTCCACAAGATGTTAACAGGGCCATAAATTTTTCACATCAACTATCCACAAAATCATCTAAGTAATGTATTGTCACCTCATGACTATAAATGATTAAAGAAATATACTATTAGATAAGAGATGATCTCTACCAGAAACCAGGCTTAAACTAGTTATGTAAACAGCCATTGTATGAAGAACTCTGCCCACGAAGCAGAATTTTATATCTTAAAAGGCAATACAATGGTCACAATGCATTTTTAGACCACATAAGTATAACAAAAGTCTAGCTACATATGGCTTTAGAGAACAATGTTAGGAACTTCACAAAAGCAGATAAAGACCGTTATATGGTTACAGACACAGCACAATGGCAAACAAAAAACGTAAAACATTGTGCATAATAAAGCAAGATTATTGTTATTGTTAGTCGCAGCCATATTTTATGAAGAGTAATGGGAACAAAAGCCCTTACAGCCAAATTATGCATGGAAAATTCAAATTATTAACAGATTTGACCAGATATATCATTTCATTATCTAATGAATACCTATTAAGGGAGAAACATAAAATGATTGACAATAAACTACAAGTGGATAATTCAAGTGTATCAATTTGGAACAATAACAAAGTGCTGTTGGCCAAAATCTATATAAGGGGGTGGAGAAGCATTGATAAACATACATTCCGTGTCTCGTTAGTCCGGTTTCTTCCTGCCGCAATAACGTTCCCATCCTCAACAATCACACAGCTGTTTAGTCAAAGAGTCCAATCTGAAATCATTCACTAATTAAGACTGAAATACTAATCATCTTAATTAGAAAATAAAGTAACATATATGAAATGCACCTGGTTACTAAAAGCCAGTGTCTTACCCAACTGGAACTTCAAGGCTGTCCAACGCAAGCTTTGCCTTATATAAGAAAAGAAATAGATCTTGTTACTTGTTAGGAGAAAAAAATATGAGAATAAGAGTCAGAATTCTCTCATGCATGCATGCATACAAAAGGCAAATTCAAGAGGAAATCTGCATCACATTGCCAGCAGTAAAAATATTTCAGTATCATTATGCAGCTACCAATGTAACAAATGCATGTTTAATAGTTATATGATCCAGATCTTGCAGGTCCTGTGTAATATAATGGTCACTAACTTCCAAGAGATGATCATCACCACATGGTCATCCTGTAATACAGATGCAAATCCCACCTAACAGTTAAACAGACATGGCTCCAACAACAGCACAGCAAAAATAAGAACCAATTTGAGAAACTACATGTTGTTCATTCCAGTGTGTCCTATCATGGGTACCTCGGAGGCTTTTCTTTCATTAATGAGGTTTCACTCAAACATTCAAGAAGCTTCTGGAGTTTTAGCTTCTGGGTCATTTTCCATTACAAATGTTATGGCATATATGGATAAAGAGAGATCCCTAAAACTGTTGTGAAGCCCTCGTAAATCAGAATTGACAATCAGCTTCTTGTGATTTTGTCTCTATTCCACTGAATAACTTATGTAAACTCTGTGTTTCTCGTGATTTTTTCATTTTCCATATCCATACCATTGGGCCAAAGAAAATAACCTCCTAACCAGTTATCCATCGGTACAACTGATGTTCACATTATTCTCGCGCTCCAAGTAAAATTGGTTTTAAATTCTCCCAAGGTGCTAAAGTCAAGTGGTGGTAAAAGGACTAAATGTCAAGCAACACTTCCTGGTCAGCTCCTTCATTCCTCTCTGGTTTTGCCTCTTCAAGTGCCTCATGAAACCTAACACAGAGTCCTATCCCAATGGTCAAAGCCTCCAACAATTCAACTGTCCTGGCAAACCGATCACCCACTGCATATCTTTATGATAGGTACATACTACACATTCACAAGACGCCTCAAAAGCACCTAAACCCATCCATCCCTCCCTCCCAACCTACAGCACCTGGATCTGCCTTGCTTGTTTTTCCTTTAAACCTAGACTTTCACCTACTTCTTTCAATAAATTGCCACCTATGAAAAGAAAGAAAGAAAACCTATACTTCTAGGGATTGTCGCTGAATTTGCAGCATGTAATGTTGATACCAATGGATGCCCTACCAAGCATCCAGAAACACTTCTTCGACATCTCTTGTCCAAATTCAACTATACATTCTTCAAGTTCCCATGGAATTATAGCACCAAACGAATCGGACTCAAACTTCAGCTCAAGTATTACATCAACTCAATACAATTCAGCTGTGCCAGGCAGTTACCTGATCTATAGCAAGCTGCATAAAACCCAGGATCTCAGGAGAGAATCGTTCACTTGAAGCTATGTTATCAGTTTCCATGGCTTCAGTTGGTGGCAGTGGTCTGTTGCCTCCACTCACCGGTCTCCGTCACCTTCAGTTTGCTAGGCTGTTCTAGGAAGAAGAACTTCTTCTATTCGTCGACTCCTTTGGCAGGTGGCAATCTTCCACTCATCAAAGCTCACTAGAGTCGGATGAAAGGCAAGCAATCGTGATATTGAAAGTGGCGTCGATGGAGTTCAAAGTTTGCCTATGGTCAAGGAAAGGAAGGAGCTTAGAACTTATCAAAGAAAGAAGGTGGAGAGAAAGAATTAAAAACAAAGAAAATAAATATATAGAAGAAAGAATTTCAGAAATTTATTTTAGTTCTATTTATTTTCGGATATATAGTTAACCATGGTTAAGGAGAATTAGTGAAAAAAGAAAAAAAAGGTTCAAGGGGATGCATGGGCGCATAATTAGGTGGTTATGCATACATGCAAATGAGTAATTATTTATGAAATATGTGGTCCTTAATGAACAATTATATTTCTACTATGATGAAAGGGCACTTTGGAAAGACGAAACTCGATTTTGACTATGGCTCTATTTGTTTGAAGGAAAATATTTTACCAAAAAACTTCTTTTTCCATTTTTTAGTGTTTGGTGTCGGAAAATAAGCTGCTCAAAGAAAAATGACTGCAGTTGACCAGAAAATACCAAGTTTAAAAATAAGGAAAACGACTTCCTAAATTTAAAGGCGGAAGTCATTTTCCAAAAAAACATGGAGCACTATCCGTACCCAAGTGTTTTAACAGATGACCAGGTAAAAAATGGATTTTTTGGACTATACGCACTCGAGTGAGCATGCTCGTTCACTAGGAGGCCACAGAATTCTCCAGATAAAACTAGCATAAACTGCTCAAATGGGAAAATTGTGTTTCCATGTGATGCGCAGCCTGATATAGAGTTTCAGTTGATGCACCAACCTAGCAGTACGTCAACGCACGCCAATGCAAAATTTGATCATGGACTCAGAGGTCCACAGCCTGACAAGCCCTCTCACTAACTGAGTCCAGAGCAGGAATAAAGCAGGACAATTGCAGGTACAGAATCTATAATTCTGTGCTTGTTTAAGGTCCTCTCTACATCATCTCTAATTCACTGTTGTCATCTGTAGTATACATTCGCAAAAGATGCTTATCCAGTCAGATATTCGATGCACTTTTCTCTGGGCAATTTTAACGAGCACCTGGTGGGCTGATTGTAGCAACCACTATGATTACACATACCCCCCAAGATCTAGCCATCTCCCATTGAACCAATCCCACAACACAAATCGAAATGCCCTTAACATCCTAAAATCAAAATCCCAGAATCAGAGTAAATTTCTCTGTCAGTCTGTAGTTTGGGAAAAAAAAAAAAGAGCGGCAGCTAAGCACAGGGAATGATCATTATGTAAAAGGGCCCGAGAAGCTTAGACATTTATGGGATCCCCAAGATCAGAATGACAAACAACAAGAAGAACGACAAATTTACCCAAAAAAAAGCTCCTTTCTACATCATTATCTAATATACTGCTGTCACCACTAGCACATATTCGCAAAAGATGCTTATCCAGTGAGATGTTCAACACAATTTTCTCTGGGAAATTTTAACGAGCACTTGGCGTGCTAATCATAGCAACCTCTACAATTACATATACCCTTCCAATTTTAGCCATCTCCCATAGAACTAATCCCAAAAACAAATCAAAACGCCCCCAACATCCGAAAATCAAAATCCCAGAATCAGGGTAAATTTCTCTATTGATCCATTGTTTAGAAAAAAAGTGGCAGCTAAATCACAGGAAAGACTATCATATAAAAGGGCCTAAGAAGCTTAACATTTATGGGCTCACCAAGATCAGAATGACAAAGAACGACGAAGGAGATCCAACTCATCAAGGACCGCTAGCGACAAAAGAGAGAAGGAAGACGCTACTTGCAGCACTCGATTCTGTGAAGCAGAGTAATGGCACGGCACAGAGGAGAGTCAAGCTGTCAAAAAGAAAACTTTTACTTCAAAGGCAATGCAATTTTCTCGATATTCTGCATGGCCAACTTTTATGTGGCGATCAGACTAGGGCTGTCAATGGGTCAGGTGGGATCGGGTTTTGACATTATCCAACTCAACCCGAATCATAAGGCAATGTGTTCCAACCTGAATCGACCCGACCCGAAAAGCATAATATCCAAAGCAATAATTGGGGTCAGGTTGGTTCGGGTTTCAGGTTTACGCTTTTTTTCTATTTTCTTTTTCCCCTTCTTGCCTTTTCTTTATCGTCGAACAAATTTCCCATTGGGTTCCTCTGCTAGTTTTAAGAGATCAACTCAACCAAATTTTGAAGCATCACAATACTACATAGCATGCCTAGGAACTAGATTTATTTGTTAATTATCTATAAGCACATACTGTCAACAATTTATTAAAAAAACAAAAAATAGAAGAATCATTCCAAATTTCCTTTCTAACACTGTGAAATCATCCCTTATTCAGCTCCATCTGGAAAAGGTTAAGCTTATTTACTGACACACTTCCATAGTAAAATGAGACTGAGAGGTCAAACAAGATGAGATTCAAATTCAACTGTGAAAGTGATCACTGGGTAACTTTTGAGCTTGAAATTCAGCTGTGCTTCCATGATGTTTTCGAATATTCTTTCAAATTAGAAGTACACATACAGCAAAAAGATCCAAAGCTTTTCTTGCCATGAGCCCTTCGTTCCACAACTGACATTCGGCACTAGTCCCACAATTTTATCATTCTATTTCCATTATCTGCAAATGTTGCCTATTCAAAGTTGGGATAGAATAACCCTTTTGAAGCATCAGGATCACACTTTTTTAAAAGCGTACAACAACATTGACAGCAAATGCATGCACTTTCAACAAAGTTCAGACAGTATCATAAGTTCTCCTCTTTCCAAAAGACCCCATTGTGGAATGTACGACTTCTCTAACCAAATCAAGACCCCTGTTCTGATTGGTTTTTTCGCAGAGGAAAGCAAGATTAGTGAACAGAACGGAGAAAGAGAGAGGAAAGGAGAGATGGTCTAACAGCTATTCTCCCAGAAACCACATAAAAAGCAAACACAGAATGATCACCCGTGAAGAACACACGGAGTTCCAAGCAAAGCACCGTGAGATTCAATGTCGCTCTCTCGTCACAAACATTGGACAGAAAAACAGAGCAAGCTCCGAGCTTTCCAACGAAAGCCCGAAAATTAGGACGAAGGGCGACGAGAAAACGAAAACCCAGAAGAAGGGAAGAAAAAAAGGGAAGAGAGGGCGGTGCCTGTAATAACGATTGTAAGGCGAGACGATGTACCGCGAGAGCTTGATTCCCTGGCTGCAAATTGGGGACGAAGATGGCTCGAAAGAGGAGTGATGGGCGAAGATCTTACTGCGAAGCGAAACCCTAGAATGCGAGAGCCAAGAAGAGGGCGGCGGCGGAGTCGATGAGCGGAGAAGGCACAATCGCCGACGGCAGTGGAGTCAACGAGAGGAGACAGCGAGAAGGCAGCGTCGTCGGTGTATGATGTGTTCGGCTTTGGATGAGGAGTTTTTTGTGTTTGGTTGATATGAGAACATGTTTGTTTCATTGTTCAAAGTAAATAACGTATTCACGGCCAAACAATGTTTCAATCTTAACCCGACCGAAAATATGTTTATTTGCTTGTTTTATAATCGTTATCCAAACAATATTAAGACCCAAGATACATGCTCAACCTATTTTATGTTCAGTTGGTGTTTGGATTGTGTTCGGGTCGGGTTAGATTGGGTTTCTAGACACCCCTAATCATAACCGATTACTTTAAGTTGATAAGCTTAATACCTAAGAACCTTTAATTTTAGTTCTTATCCCAATTCCACATTTTCTCTCATAAAAAACTTCCAATTTTCAATCATGTCCAACTTTCTACCCTAACTATTTTTACCCTAACTATTTTTGTCTCATAAAATACTCTCAACTTTAGGTTCAATCCTATTCATACTCTAAACTTTTTTCTGTATCATAAAAAAAACCATCAACTTTAGGTCCAATTTAATTCCACCCTAATTTTTTTAGCTCATAAAAAATATCAAATTTAGATCTAGTTTCAATTTCACTTTAATTTTTTTCTCATAAAATATCGCCAACTTTTACTTGAATCTCCAATCTACTCTCCATTAACCCTCCATCCAAATCACCCTTGGTGATCTTGTAGTATCAAATGTTCCATCTCTCACGCTTGGGACATTGACAAAGCTTGTACTTTGAAGTTTTCATTTATCAATTGTCAATGAGAAATTTTGGATGGATGATTAATATAGGTAGATTTATGACTCAAATAAAAGTTTTGTGAATTTCTATAAGACCATAAATATTTTAGGGTAACATTTGGGACAAGACCTAAAGTTAGGGGTTTTTCATAAGACCAAAAAATATTTGTGGTAGAATTGGGATTAAACCTAAAATTGAAGTTATTTTATAAGATAAAAGGTAAAATGGGGATAAATGTTAAAGTTGAAGGTTTATAGGGCATTAGGCCCAAGTCAATGTTCTAGGTTCTAGGGACAAAACTGTGTACCCAATGAGAGTTGAACTGTGATTATCTTCATGAAAAATAATATTTTTATATAATAAAATGATGTGACGTCTATGTTTTTATCATCAAAATTTTATTTTTTTACATTAAGGCTCCATTCGTTTCGCGGAAAATAACTTTCAGGAAAATATTTTCCGAAATTTCTGGTTTTCGAATGGGCGGAAAATCACGGTCAAAGGAAAACATTTTCCGGTCAACGGAAAATTCCTTCTTGACATCTTGGAAAATGATTTCCTCTTTTGAAAAGAGGAAATCATTTTCCATGCCTCTCGCCTCTCGCACAAGCTCTCTTCCTTCACGTTCTCTCTCTCTCTCTCTCTTGCTCTCCCTGCTGCGAAGCCGGCTTCGACGACGTCCTTCTCCGGGATCAGCCTCCGCCCTCCCCGACCGCACCTACCCGCCTGCTCCGGCCGGGGCGCCGCCGCCGCCGCCGCGCTCCTCTTCCCCGGTGGCTTGAAGCCGCTCGGGAGGATCCGGCTCAAGAGGGAGCACCGCGGCGGCGCCGGGAGGCTCGCGGGGAGCCCGCCGTCCAGGCCGCTCGTCGTGCGGTAGCGAGCCGTGAACTCGTCGGATCTGGCGGCGGAGCTCGCGACTCGCCGGATCTAGCGGCAGAGCTCGGGCTCCCGATCCAAGCGAGCTTGAGCTCTGTCACCAGATCCAACGAGCTCGGGTGAGATCGGCCGAGCCTCGAGCTCCCTGGATCTAGCGGCGGAGCTCGCGGCTAGCCGGATCCAGGCGAGCTCGAGCTTTGTCGCCAGATCCGACGAGCTCGGTGAGATCGGCCGAGCCTCGAGCTCCCTGGATTTGGCCACCAGGTCTTGGTCGGCCGCTGGGCAGCTGGCCATCGTCAGGTAGAAAGGAGGTGGCGGCGGCGAAAGGAGGAGGAAGAAGGAGGAGGAAGGAGGCGACGGCGGAGGAAGGAGGAGGAAGAAGGAGGAGGAAAAGAAAATAAATAATAAATAATAAATAATATTTCGATTTTTAAAAATATAAATAATTAAAAAAATCATTTAAAAAATATAAATAAATAAAATAAATTTTTTGGTCAATTAAAAATATTAAAATTTAATTTTTGATAATTTTTTTCTAAACAATTAAATAAGCTAACGAACGGCGGAAAATATTTTCTACTCAAATTTTAGATTTTGGCCGAACACCGGAAAATAGAGTTATTTTCCAGGAAAATGACTTCCAGAAAATATTTTCCGGAAACACATGATATTTTTCACGAAACGAATGGAGCATAAATGAAAAAGTAGACAAACTAGCTCGATTTGCAATTTGAAAATGTTGAAATTAGAAGTTTGACCTAATATGCAATATCATCTTTGGATTTTTAATTTGTTTAATACAATCCATGAACTTTTAGTACATGCTCAATTTACTCCCTAAACTATATAAAAAAAAATTAATGTTGTCCTTTCATTAATTCAGGTAAATCGAATTTGCTGATTTTGCTTTGAATCTAATATGTCGAAACAAAAGAAAAAAATTGTTACATGTGGATTATATACATAAGATATTATACTCTTATTAAAATAGAATAGTCCTTTTAATTTGTTCAATTTCCAAAAATAATTATCAATGTCAATTGCTAACGTGGATTATTATATCCTGAATTAAGTTGAATATCTTACGTGGATAATCCATGTATCACCTTATTATTTTATACGCCATTCAATTGACCTCGATTAAAAGCCAAATAAACAAATTCTATTAACTTAAATTAATGGAATGATAATATTAAATATCTTATGCAGATAATCCACATATAACTTTTGTTATTTTTATCTGCCATTCAACCAACCCAATTAAAAGCCAAATCAGCAAATTTTGTTAACTTAAATTAATGAAAGAATAATATTTAATATTTTCACATAGCCTAAGAATTAGATTGAATATTTACTAAAAGTTCAAAAACGACATTGTCCATCGGACCAAATTTTAGAAATCATTTAAGTAATATCTTTTAGGAAATTATCTTATTCTTTGCATATTTTTCATTTGCTCGATGTTTAATTATGTAAGGATTTCAACCAAGTTGTGGTAGAATTTATGAGGTAAATACACTCCACCATTGGTTACTAGGATTAATATCATCCAAAACCACAAACTATGCCTATTGTAGAACCAAAACCGCAAATTCATAATCTATTTCTATAATGACTGATACAAGTTTGGAGTTTTAATGATAAGAAAGAACAGAAAAATTGGAGTATTGATATCACAATTGGCAAACTCCATAATATAAATTTGGGGGTTTTTGTGATATAAAGCAAGTTTGGGATATTGATGTCATTGTAAGTATAATTTAAAATTTTTATATTGTACTTTCTCCTTTTTCTGAATGTATTTAATTACTTTTCTTAAAATTGGTTATGAAAATTGAGGTGTTCCGCATGAAATGGAGGCTACAGACACGTTCTTGAATAATCTTTCACTAACAAGGTAGTTATTTTTATCCTTCACTTCCCCTATCAATTACTTCTTCCCTATAAAATATCTGAATTCTTCTATGTTTTCTCAGGCAATCAAGCTACGAAAAAATAGTTGAAATTGGGTGAAATTGTCGAAGTTGATGAAAGAAAAAATTCGTAAAATGGTCAAAAGTGAAATCGTTCAGCAAAAAATCACAGTGGCAATTCAAGCACTGGAACTTCGAGTATACAGCACACCAGTACTTCACATATACCGAGTCTCTTCTTCAGGGGAAAACATCACAACCTTTGAAACACCATATGAAACCAAATGGTACGAAAAGCACTTCGCTTGCACGAGGACTGAGCATCATAACATCCGAATCGCGCGAAAAGATCACACCATCCTCTAATTTTCTGGACCACCTGGATCCCTATTCCCCGGACACTTACCAGTGTAAGGGATCGAAACCAGCAAACTAACAAACCGTCGGTTCTTTGTTGAGCTCACCATCTTTCAACGGGAACCGATTCCAGTTCTCTCTGCATCCCAAATGACAAACGTAAGGAATCAAGCTTGAGAGCTCGTGTTCAGAGGAAGCTCCGACAGATCTGTTGATCAGAATCGACAGAAGGAAAGCCGTGTATGTTTTCATGAAGTCTGTCATTCCCTTTGGCCAACATATACACGGTTGTTACAAGGAATGGCGAAGAAGGTAATCAAACCAATCAAAACATGAATAGTTGAAAGTGCATTCTGCATGAACAAATAATCTAGAGTGACTGAGTATAGAACTGCTCCTGAGCCGTAGCAAACTGCTGCTGCTAACTTCTCGGTTCAAGTACTTTAACGTCGTTTGCTGTGACTTGCAGTCTTAAAGCAAGAAAAGGGAACTGAGAGGAACTCCTCAGTCCCGCATACAACAGACCTTGAGTAATTTCACAATGACCGAGCTAAGTACCCAGTTATTTAGATAGGAAAGATGTAAGTATCCGGAAGTAACAGCTAAATTTATAGAAAGAGGGAATGCAACATGAGTATGGTCAAGTTCTTCAGGACTAGCCTAGCCTCAAAGGATACAATTGAGGCCTCAAAGAGTTGAGACTCCTCGATAAGCATGTGAATACTGCTATACTACAATGCCTTGCTTCTACAGCTATAGAATGCAATGGATAGCTCTTCTTTGCCATGGAACCATCATACCAATTTTCCAGGATACGGGAAAATGAAAACCTGAAAATTATGTCCTGGATCCAGTTATGAGATCGAGCAATCCACAGAAATTCATCCATGAAGTCCTCCGCACCACCGTCGGAATCATCGGTACCTCAGGCTGCAGAGCAAAATGCAACAATTTATTAAGTGACTTCCATTTCCAATGCATAAAATTCAAAATGGGTCATGAAATTGGGGGCTACACTAGATCCAAAACAAGCAAAGTACCAGATTCTCTGCCGAATTTGCCATGGGCAAAGTCTCGCTCTCTCCATTGCACAATTCCTTTGCAACGTCAAGCCTCTCGATGGAGACGCTTGTGCCCTCCGACTCTTCCTCGGTTTCCTCTTTCTCAACAATTTCAACTGTAAGAACACCATTAGACTTTAACTCACTTCCTAGGCCGTCATTTTCTTTGCCGACAGCTTCCTCAACATCCCTCCGCTCGATCCGTAAATCATCTCCGGCTTCCATTTCGTCACCAATCTGAACAGCCGCATCCGGCTCTAGAGGCTTGTCCGTAGATGCATGCGGAAGAGTCGGCGATTCTTCATTCTTCAAACCCTCCTTGCCCTCATCGAACGAGTGAGGGTGGTCCTCAGATGTCGGGGAATT
Source organism: Eucalyptus shirleyi (assembly GCA_017140165.1). Taxonomy (NCBI): domain Eukaryota; kingdom Viridiplantae; phylum Streptophyta; class Magnoliopsida; order Myrtales; family Myrtaceae; genus Eucalyptus; species Eucalyptus shirleyi. The sequence goes on from CM029450.1 coordinate 31,974,699, forward strand.
ACTCTGGACGCCGCCATCACCATCCTTCTCGTTCTCACTCATCAGATCACCATTTTCTAATCCCAAAAAGTACCCCAAGATAAGGAAACGAATTAATGAAAGAAATCACCGAATATCCAACCCCACAACCAAAAAAAAAACCCAAAAAAACTCAGCATCACAGGTTTAAAGGGTCACAAGCCAAATCAAGATTTGAAAATTTACGAAAGATAAGCCACCAGATCAGCCACGCGCAAAGACAAATGCATAAACATCTAGCAAAACCAAACGACATTGGCGAGTACCCACCAAACGAAATTCATAGAAAAAAAGAGAAGGCGAGAGGTGAACGATGCAATCGATGATAGAGCGAGAGATCACCGTGAGAGTTGCTGGCGACGTGGCTCTCCAGCTCCTTCTTCTTCTTCCTGGCGGCTTTCCTCCTCTTAGCAGCAGAAGCCATGATGGACACTCCCTCAAATCTCGCAGCCTACTCTCTCTCTCTCTCTCTCTCTCTGAATGTCTGTATGTCTGTGTGCGAAGAAAACAGGGAAGTTTTCGTGAATACAATGAAGGAAGGTTTTATAAAGAGAGAGTAGGTGGAAAGGCAGGTGGGAGACGAGACCGTAGGAGTGGCACCTGCTGAAGCTTGTCGTGTGCGCGTGTGAATTTTCAAAACCCTTTCCCTCCGCTCCTCTCCAAAAGCATCCGATGTTTCCCACGTAACGATGGCGTCGGCTTGGTTTTCCCTCGAAAGTATTTTTGGTGTTTTATCACACGCGACTGATGCGATAAATTAACCAAATTACAGAATCGGCGTCATCTTCATCTGATCTTAACGCTTAGATGTTGTTTAGTAACCGATCAATTGTTGACTGATTTTATTCTTTTGTTTTTTAGAATAAAAAAATAAGAATAGAATTATGTTTAGTAGCGTCGATTAATTTTTTTTATTCCTAAAAATAAGTTTGGAGTAAAATTAAGAAATAAATTAAAGTTATTTATTTGTTCCTGAAAATAATTTAAGAATCAAGCAATTTTCTTTTCTTTTCATTATTTTCTTCTTCCTCCTAGGGTGGGGTGAGCTTGGCCTTACCTTGGCTGGAGGAGGCTCGACCTCACATAGATCTAGCAAAGTTGAGCCTCATTGGGGGAGAACGATGCTTGCTGAGGTTGGCGAGGTCACTAACTCTCGTTTGGTTGGTTGCTACCTATGGCTGAGGTCGGTGACCGGCTAGAGAAGGAAAAAGAAGAGAAGGGAAAAAAAAAAGAGAAAGAAACATAAGAGAAATCTCATAAAATTATTAAAAATTATTTTAAAAAATTAAAAAGAAATTATAATTCACAAAACTTTTAATGATCGTATCAAACGTATTTTTATTCCCAAAATAAAAATTTTGTATAATTACCAAATTCTCTCAAATGCTCAAAAACTTGTCCAGGAGCATAATTAGAAAAAACTATTTGTAAGTGAAATTATTTATGAGAACAAAATTGTTACCAAACAAATCTTTAAATTTTAGAATATTGACTCTTGATTAACTTGTTACCCTGCGTGACATTGTTGCTTTGTAGAACCATCACTTGAAAAATCTTCTCACTTTTGCTCTGGAGGGGCACGCATTTACCTCTGATGTTCAACAACTTTAAACTTTAAATTTGTTATAGTTTTTAATCATCTACCTTGAATTTTCAAATTTTTCATAATTAAAAACATAGGAAAAGTAAGATATTTCGGGCGGAGCCATTTCAGGCTCGGTACATTGACACTAAAAGGCCTGGCTCGAAATATAGAATGCGGTGTAAAGCCCAGAAGCCGAAAAAGGGCCACTAGGGCCAGGAAATTTCAGGATTTCACATTTTCATTCGCACTCATATTCACGTTAAAAAACTTTCATGTCATCATTTTCTTCTTGTTTTTAGTTTGTAAGTGATAAAAGGTATGACAATTGGGTAAGATTTGGCGTGATTTGGTGGATTAGGTATACCATATATGAGGACAATTTGAACATGAAGGTTAGTGAGGTTTCATTAATTGGGTCTCTCTAAGCAGTGTCATTGTTTTGTATGGTATGGAGCTGTGATATTTGGACGCAACAGTGAAGCAGGTTTTTATGTACATTTTTGTTGATCAGTGCGGTTATGACGTTTGCTTTACGAACTAAAGCTTATTATTCACAAGTAAAAGAATCTTGGGAAGTGAATCACTCATTGGAGTCCGGTTTTGTCGTAGGAACCGGTTGGAACATATGATGATATGACTTCAAAATGCTTTTGAGAAGAAGATGGGACTTTCACAAAATGGCCCCACTTCGAATAGGGTGGGAGAGTCTCAAGAAGAGAAGACAAGACAAGGTCCAAAGCTCTGAAGAAGGATTTGGGACTAGAGGAGGTTTAAGAAGACATGGTTCAAAGCTGGAAAGATCTTTCCACTCCAGCAAAACATAGTTTTAAGTCTCTTCTCTTCAGATTGTTTGATACACATCCTCACAATCACGCAGCCTCATCTGTTTAAATTCAAGCTGACGCTATGAACTGTCTGCATTGTAACGAAACTGTCCGCATGAAATTTGGTTAAAGCATCGCATGCGAATCAACAGAAGCTCCTGCAATTTACTTTTTATTAGATGTGATCAACGTTGTTGCGGCTTTCATGTGCAGACATATAGATTCGTTCTGTGCATAGAAGAGGACGATTTGGCCATTTTGAACAAAAGGCCTTCAATGCCCTGGCGAGTAGACGTGAACGATTAGGGATTGGATCCATTCGTTGAAAGGAGCAGGGATGGGGGTGGAAGAATGTAGGAGATGAGAAGAAAGAATCGGAACATCTAATAAAGAATCAAACGCAATGACGTGACAGGATTCATATGGCCGATCCCACTTAATGGGATAAAAGCTTGATTGTTGTTTATCATTGTTAATCGACAAAACGAAAACAAAAATAGTCACATTGACTGAACAACAGGCACGCAACTAGAGAAAAGAAACGGAAATTGGGAAAAAGATTAGACAAGTTGACCAAGGAAGTAGAACTGCGTGCAAAGAGCATGAACCACCGAGTAAAGCGTATCCAACAAGGCTGAAGGACAAATTGATGGACCAGACCTTAAGGCCCTCTTTGGTATGTGAGAAATTATGATTATGTTACGTGAGATACATTTCATCAAAACTCTCTGTTCAGTATATATATTTCAATTCATTCCAGGATAATCACATGTCATTCTGCAGTGATTAAAAATATAAGGCCAAACGACTTTTCAAGAAAACAGAAAATGAAGACATTAAAATATTTTTATTTCCATTTTCTGTGAAAATGAAAACTGAATGGGTACTGTTATTGTTAATGTAAAATACCCGTATGATAGTGCCATTTTCCTCAGTTTCATCAAAAGATTTCAAACAGCATTATTCATGAGGAAAAACAATAATCTCTCAGTTCTTCTTCAACAAACAATGTTTCAAAGAGAAAGGGAATGCTCTCGGATGAAGGATCCCATTGGGCACTCCTTGAGCCTACTATATAATATTTTAAAGCATCATAAACTGTAATGCTCCCTTAATTAATTACTTAACAAGTACCCTAACAGCACCATTCGACAGATTCAGATAAATAAAGAGAAAATGTCCTGTGAACTTTTCAGACAATTAAACTTCAAGTACCAACCAAAATTCACACAACTTATTAAAACTTTTGAGAAAAGTAAAAATCAAAACGAACCTCTTCAGAAATTGTAACACTATAGAATGACCATACCTCTAGCCTCAGCGTTATTTTATCATGTCATGAGCATCTTTTAAAGACTGAGCTCCAAGATCTTGGAAACCTTGCTTAACAGCTTGCATGGTATAAGGGACAAACTTCAAGACAGATCCTTTATCTGCAACTGCCCCAACCACACCCTGGGCAATCTTTAGTTTGGATGTGTCACCCAAGGATCTTGCATCACTCCCTTTAGTCATCGCCTCAAGTGAACCCATGCCTCGGTACTTTTTCAATCGACGGCCATCCTGAATAAGCCAAAAGACACTTCACTAATAGAGGACAGAAGAAATCATCCATAGGAACCAAAAGAGTTCATACAAAGATCATAAATGCAAACTTATCTATTCAATTGCCAAATAAGGGCCACTCGGGCCAGGGAATTTCAGGATTTCGCATTTTCATTCGCACCCATATTCACGTTAAAAAACTTTTGCGTCATCATTTTCTTCTTGTTTTTAGTTTGTAAGTGATAAAAAGTATGACAATTGGGTAAGATTTGGCGTGATTTGGTGGATTAGGTATACAATATACAATATATAAGGACAATTTGAACATGAAGGTTAGTGAGGTTTCATTAATTAAGTCTCTCTAAGCAGTGTCATTGTTTCGTATGGTATAGAGCTGTGATATTTGGACGCAACAGTGAAGCAGGTTTTTATGTACATTTTTGGTGATCAGTGCGGTTATGACGTTTGGTTTACGAACTAAAGCTTGTTATTCACAAGGAAAAGAATCTTGGGAAGTGAATCAATCATTGGAGTCCGGTTTTGTCGTTGGAACCGATTGGAACATACGATGAAGTGGGAATTGGTTAATTTCCCCCAAAAATTTATCATTACCCCAATTTTACGTTTGAAATTGACTTCGATAAATGAAACAATTCAAAAACATGTTTAGGTCCAACTAGTTGCTATCATTTCCTTGTACCACACGAGGCAGACCCTGGGGAAGGCATCGCTAGGATCAAGCCTAGGGGATTTCCCAAATTGGTTAATTTTCCCCAGAGGTTTATCATTACCCCATTTTATGTTTGAGGTTGACTCCAATAAACAAAACAGTTTAGGAACATGTTTAAGTCCTAATATGACTTCAAAATGCTTTTGAGAAGAAGATGGGACTTTCACAAAATGGCCCCAATTCGAATAGGGTGGGAGAGTCTCAAGAAGACAAGACAAGACAAGGTCCAAAGCTCTGAAGAAGGATTTGGGACTAGAGAAGGTTTAAGAGACATGGTTCAAAGCTGCAAAGATCTTTCCACTTCAGCAAAACATCGTTTTAAGTTTCTTCTCTTCAGATTGTTTGATACGTATCCTCACAGTCACGCAGCCTCATCTGTTTAAATTCAAGCTGACGCTATGAACTGTCCGCATGAAATTTGGTTAAAGCATCGCATGCGAATCACTCCTGCAATTTTGCTTTTTATTAGATGTGATCAACGTTGTTGCGGCTTTCATGTGCGGATATATAGATTCGTTCAGTGCATATAAGAGGACGATTTGGCCATTTTGAACGAAAGGACTTCGACGCCCTGGCGAGTAGACGTGAACGAGTAAAGGATTGGATCCATTCGTGGAAAGGAGCAGGGAAAGGGCTGGAAGAATGTGGGAGATGAGAAGAAAGAATCGGAACATCTAATAAAGAATCAAGCGCAACGACGTGACAGGATTCACATGGCCGATACCGCTAAATGGGATAAAAGCTTGATTGTTGTTTATTATTGTTAATCGACCAAACGAAGACAAAAATAGACCCATTGACAAAACAACAAGCATGCAACTAGAGAAAAGAAACGGAAATTAGGAAAAAGTTTGGGATAAGTGCATTAGAAGTCCTAAAACTTATCATGAAAATGCAATTGAGTCCTAAAATTTTCAAAAAGTGCAATTAAGTCCTAAAACTTGTCACGAAAATTCAATCAAGTCCTAAAACTTTCAAAAGGTTCAATGAAATCCTAAAACTTATCTTGAAAGTGCAATTGAATTCTAAAACTTTCAAAAACTACAATCAATATAAGAATTTATATTGAATCACTTTAATAAGTTTTAGGACTTTATTGCACTTTTTGAAAATTTTAGGACTCAATTACACTTTGTGACAAGTTTTAAAACTTAATTGCACTTCTTAAAAATTTTAGAATTTAATCGCATTTTCATGACAAATTTTATGACTTCCAATGCACTTATTCTAAAAAGATTAGATAAGTTGACCAATGAAGAAGTAGAACTGCGTGCAAAGAACATGAACCACCAAGTAAAGGGAATCTAACAAGGCTGAAAGACAAATTGATGGACCAAGTAGAGCTAAAGGCCCTCTTTGGTATGTGAGAAATTATGATTATGTCACGTGAGATACATTTCATCAAAACTCTCTGTTCAGTATATATATTTCAATTCATTCCAGGGTAATCACATGCCATTCTGCAGTGATTGAAAATATAAGGCCAAACGACTTTTCAAGAAAACAGAAAATGAAGACAGAAAAATATTTTCATTTCCACTTTCTGTGAAAATGAAAACTGAAAAATGCGATAAAATACAATGTGAATGGTACAGATCTTGATAAAGTTAATAGCGGAACTACAAAATAATAAAAACCCACCCCGGCTCCGCCCCGCTTCGACCCCTGCCTATCCTCATCTAAGAATCACAGACAAATAGCTTTGATATAATTTGCCATGTTACCTTTTAAGATAAGTGAGGGCCAGCAACAATAAATAAAATTAAAAAAAAAAAGCTCTGAGATAAGTTCCAACGAAAGCAAAGGCAGCTCCGGCGACCGTGAGCTACTCCCTAGCAGTTCTTTCTCATTCAATGCCAATAACACAATGGATGGCTAATTCAATTGCCGGCTCCTTCAATTTGATGTTGCTTTACCTGGCAAGATCAACTTCCAACGGGAAGAGGAATCTCAGAACGGTTTCTTTTCAAAGGAAACCAGCCCGTGGACTCCGCCTTCAACTTGTGCAGCTCCGGTTCTTACCTGTAACAAAACAAGAGCATAAGAGAACTGCACAATTATAAGCCTCATAAGCACAGGCGAGAGGTTACAAACAGACCAAACAATTACTCGTTTCACTAAAGCTTCCACCACAAACAATGGGCTGTTATGATCTAATTTCCATCTGGTATGAGGTTCGGCTTTCAAGTGGTAAATCAGGCGAGAGGTACACGAATGCTAAACAGTGAAGTTCAGCTAAATTATCAATCAGATCCATCGGCCTTTTGTAGTCTATATGAAAGAAAGGACATAGAGGGCCACATTTCTCTCAGTGCTCAGTTATATTTGGAAGCGTCTTCTATTGCAACAAATTTCCAACAATCATGTTAAAATTATTCTATCAATCTATACCGGTTAAGGATTCTTCACAATGATGATACCCAATAAGGCTCTTTGCAATGGGAAATTTTATAACAAGCGTTCACTTACACACTAAATGATGAATGGGTACTGTTATTGTCAATGTAAAATACCCGTATGATAGTGCCATTTTCCTCAGTTTCATCAAAAGATTTCAAACAACATTATTCATGAGGAAAAACAATAATCTCTCAGTTCTCCTTCAACAAACAATGTTTCAAAGAGAAAGGGAATGCTCTCGGAAAAGGATCTCGTTGGGCACTCCTTAAGCATACTATATAATATTTTAAAGCATCATAAACTGTAATGCTCCCTTAATTAATTACTTAACAAGTACCCTAACGGCACCATTTGACAGATTCCGATAAATAAAGAGAAAATGTCCTGTGATCTTTTCAGACAATTAAACTTCAAGCACTAACGAAAATTCAGACAACTTATAAAAACTTTTGAGAAAAGTAAAAACCAAAACAAACCTCTTTAGAAATCGTAACACTATAGAATGACCATACCTCTAGCCTCAGTGTTGTTTTTATCATGTCATGAGCATCTTTTAAAGACTGAGCTCCAAGATCTTGGAAACCTTGCTTAACAGCTTGCATGGTATAAGGGACAAACTTTAAGACAGATCCTTTATCTGCAACTGCCCCAACCACACCCTGGGCAATCTTTAGTTTGGATGTGTCGCCCAAGTATCTTGCATCACTCCCTTTAGTCATCGCCTCAAGTGAACCCATGCCTCGGTACTTTTTCAATCGATGGCCATCCTGAATAAGCCAAAAGACACTTCACTAATATAGGACAGAAGAAATCATCCATAGGAACCAAAAGAGTTCATGCAAAGATCCTAAATGCAAACTTATCTGTTCAATTGCCAAAAGGTTTCTGCTGACACAATTTTAAAAAAAGACCAAGCCAATAACCAACTTTTCATGTGACAGCCAAATCAACACTTAGACTAAATCAATTTTCTGCATTTGTATCAATTACGTGATGCACACGGTAGTTAATTCTGTTGTGAAGCTAGATAAAAGCAAAATTTTAACCCTGCAACCATCAAGTCACATGACAGGACAAGCTGACATGTTCCACAAAAAGGATAGCCATATATAAGTAGTAGTTTCTCTTTGCTGGCTTGGGAAGGCAAGAGGTACCTGTAAGTCTGTGTAAACAGAAGTTATGAAGTATAACGCATGCCCCGCCATATTAACCCTTACAGGAACGTCAAATGACATATCAGATATTTGCTTGGATCTGTTCTTGGACAGAAACTAGTAGAATTCTCAGCTTTCCTTTTAAGTGCTTCTGAAAGATTTTAATCAAATTACTGCTAAAGAAATAAAGTGTATAATTCCCTAAGCCAAAAGTTTGGTTTTAATAAAGATTTATGATCTCAATTCTTACATTTATTTCTTCAAATGCTAGAGAATACAAAAGTCAGAACAAGTGAAAGCTTCATTTTGAAACTCCAACCAACAGAATATCTATGCATAGGAAAGTCATAAAAAATGTTATCTAGAGATCACTTGAAAAGGAATGTTCAATTGACCAAAAGTAATTCATAACCACTTGCAAACAAGCCATAAGGTTTCATTCTCAATAGTAAGATGTAACATGGTGCAGAAAACAAAGACATAAGACTCAAAAACACTTCGGCAAGATATTCAAAGTTCTTCATCTGACCACACCACATGTCAATACCAAAAGAGATATAAAGGAAAGAAAGATCATTTTTCACCAATGAGACACATGTGGCATCTTATTGAGAGCAGAAAATTACACTTAAACAGTAGTAACTACAAATTACCTGAACCACATAAGCACCTGGAGCCTCAGTACTTCCAGCTAGGAAGCTTCCCATCATCACAGTGGATGCCCCGAGGGACAAAGCTTTGACGATGTGCCCTGAGTTCGAAATGCCACCATCAGCAATGACCGGCACACCATGTTGAGAAGCAAGGGTTGAAACCTTGTAGACAGCAGTAGCCTGAAAAGTTTACATGATTGAGGTAATTAAAGAAATCTTAATCAGAATGAGTGCTTAAGGGAAACAATCTGAATGAACATTAACGATATTACTTCAAGGACACATACTCATACAAACATCTCAGCACACAGTAAATGGAAAACAAAGAAATAGTCTATAAGAAGTTATACCTGTCCACGTCCAACAGCACAGACCTCCTGGGTGGTACAAATAGAACCAGACCCCATGCCAACCCTCAAACCATCAACCCCAGCCTTGATCAAATTATCTGCCTGGTACATTGTGACAACGTTGCCACCAATGACATCCAACTCAGGGTACGTTTTCTTCACGTACTTGATCATGTCAATCTGATAAAGGGAATTTCCCTGAGAACTGTCAAGCACCACCACATTGACACCAGCCTTGATGAGGTGCTGCAGCCTCTCCTTATCGGCCTCTCTCGTCCCAATTGCTGCTCCCACCATCCACTCTCCATCTGCATCCACTGAACCCCCTCCCACCAATCTGGGGTACCCCCTCAACCTCTCCACATCCTCTCTCCCTGCGACATCTACTACCTCTCCTCCCTTCACTATCGGCGTGAATTCATTCCCTGCCTTCTCCTCAAAGTAGCAAATCATCTTTGCCAAATCACAATCCCAAGAGGCAAAATCAGAGGACTTGACCATGTAATCAGCCAACCGTGTTTCCTTGTGTGTGAGGTTCATCCAACCAGACTTGGCCACATAGCCCACCAACTTTCCACGGCAATCACCAGAGTCTGTGACCAGGATGCAAGGAGCGTCAGCAAAATCCTCAGGGGAGATGATGGAATCAGAGGGGGATAGAAAGACAGGATTGGAAAGGACTGGGAAGCGGGAGGATTTGGCGGCTTTGACCAGGGAGGCTTGGTCAGAGGGAGGGATATTAGCATGAATGATGCCAATGCCGCCAAGAGCCGCCATGGCTCGGGCCATGGAGGATTCTGTGACAGTGTCCATTGGTGAGGAGACACATGGGATGTTGAGGGAGATGTTGCGGGTGAGCTTGGTGGAGAGGTCAACCTGCTCCACTGGGAATCCTATATACCCCGGGAGGAAGATGACGTCATCATATGTGTAGGAGTAACCTTGATGGAACAGCTTCTGCGCCGAATACCCATCCTCGAACTCCATTATCCTGCAGTAGTAGTGAAAACCAAACATGATCATAGAACTCCAAAATAGACCTGCGCGTTTGGCAGGCTTCCTTTAAATTCAAGATCAAAGTACAAACTTTCTGATAAACCTACAACGCATTGAGTGGTGAGAATAATGGGTAGACTCTGAACACTATTATACTCTTTCTTCTCTTTCGCACCAAATATAAAGGAAAAAAATTCGTCATCGTTACAACATTTGAGTGAAAAACAACATTAACATTTCTACTTGTCTTTCACAATCCGCTCTGTTTTTCACAGCAACAAGTTATGTCCCCTCATAATCTAAAGAGATTACATCAATCTAAAGCGTGCTCTTTACGATCATCCAAACTTCTCGACCACTATTGGGACAACGAAAATATGGGCAACCGCCGAAATGCTAAAGAACAGCGTACGCGCAAACCAAGAAAACCTTGGCACATCAGATAGGAGCGACAGCAAGAAACGTGACCCATGAAACAAAAGCTAGAAATCAGCAAAAGAAGAAAAAAAAAAAAAAAAAAGAGATTTCGACCCACAAAAAGAACTGAAGAAAAAGAAAGGAAAAAACCGATTGATACTTGATGCAAGGGAGGGCCGCGACGAGCCTTGGTTGACGGTATAGGCAGGTGGGTCGCCGCCGGTGAGCTCGGCTTGCGGTGGCTCCGGCGCCGCGGCCGGTGGAACGACCGGAGGAGAGAAGGAAGAGATGGGATGATTTGGGAGACGGGAAGAGACGGGAGTTCTTGAATCGGTGGGGTGTTTTTTTTTTTTTTTTTTTTATAGGGTTTACATTAATTTCATTTTTTGTGTCGATATTTCACGAGAAAAATAAATAAATAAATAAAAGAGAGAAACCGGAGGGTTGAATTTTTTAAATGGAAAGCTGCCCCGAGGCGGGAAGAAGACAATAATATACTGTCACCAGCTTTCCCGCCCCGACCCCACCTCCACCATTTCGCGGATGCCCCGATCACGTGCCAATTTGAGCCCCCCAAGTAGGGGTGACCAGCTCCTAGTTCAGTCCAATTCCATTGTCGATCCGGTTCGATTCCACCTAATAACTAGGAATCGGACCTGGAGGATCGGTTTCTATTTTTTGGGATTGAGGATTGAATCGAGCGGTCCAGTCTAGTCCAATAAATTGGCCACTTAGCAAAAATAGATTTCAAAAATACTATAGTAATTACTATTTTAGATTTTATTGTTATTTTTAAGAAATTAAAAATATATATATTTTAAAAAGTCGGTCCGGGTACGCCTCACTAGAATCGAATCGAAAATCACCAATTCCATTTTTATGGAATTGTGAACTAGACTAAACCAGCCAATCCTATCCGGTTCAACTGGCTCCCAGTTCGGTCGGTTGGATATGCTCACTCCTACTCCTAAGATCTACAAAACCAAGTTGGGGAACGTGTGACCTTATTGAGGTCAACTTGTCAAAGTATTTAAATTCCCAATTCATGGATATATTCTTCAATCCCAATCGAGTTTGACTATAATTCAATTCTCAAAATTAAAAAGGTTGTGTTTGTTTCGCAAAAAGTGAATAATTTAGAAAATATTTCCATAAAAGTGATTATTTATATCCCTTACAAAAATGAATGAAATAAATTCATTTTTATTGCCTATAAAAATATGTTTGGATATAGATTATTATTATTGATACTAAAACCGTTTTCAATGATTAATGATTTTAAGCAATATAAACAATTACTTTAATGATAATATTTTCTAAATCTTTATTTTCCTAAGAAAAAACAGAGCGTAAAGTAGCTTAAAGTGAGAGACCTCACTATTTGCTAGGTGGGTGGTCCTTGTACTTAATCATGGCATCGCCAACACGAGTTTGTATTCAGTAGTCGATGAGTTAAATCAAAAACTAATTCTATATAGAGATGAAATCAATTTTTTTTTAATATTAAATAGCTAGCAAGTCTTACCGAGTAATTATATTGTATAAATCTTGATGCAAAAATATAATGTTACATCATGAAATAAGAAAGATGATTTTTTTATTTATTTGGGAAATATAATTTGCAATGTTTTTTTTTTTTTTTTAAAGAGTCGATTTCAAACTTGAAAGTGTCATATTGAGTTGAGTTCGAGTTTGAGAAAGCTAGATTAAAAAATTATGTTAAATTGATCCTCGTTAATCAAACCTCTCCACATTATCAGTCGCACTGAAAAGATCTCGAAGCTTTGTCGCTGCACTTAAATTTCGAAAGCAGCTCAAGAAGATCTTTTTATTGTAATCGCGTGTCTTTATAGAAGTTTTCATTCGTATCTGAATCATAAATTTGAAACAAATCATTATTAAGATTGACATGCGTAGGGTGTCACCCAAGATCAGATGAGCATAGAGGATCTCATCTCTGGCATTTGCTTGATTGGAGTAAAAATTTACAGACCGCAAAATCTTGCCCATTTATCAGTGGTGGGACATTTTTTTTTTGGTCTTACTCCTCTCTTTTACATACAATATGTGGGGAAAAATACCAAAATATTCCCAAACCTTTTATATCGGTACCGATTCAGTCATAAACTTTTTAATTGGACAAATTTAGTCATAAATATTTCCACATTGGTATCAATTCAGTCCATCCAGCTAATTTAAGTAGGAAATCGCTGACGTGGCCACCGGTAGTCTTATATAGCGCCATGTAAACAAATTTTATAATTTTTTTTATATTTTTTCAGATTTTTTAAATTATTTTTTTTATTTTTTTCCTTTCTTTCTTTTTTTTTTCTCCTTAACCCTAGGCCGGCGCCGGATGGAATGAATTGGTACTAATGTGAAAATATTTAAGACTAAATTGATCAAATTAAAAAATTTAGGATTAAATCGATACCGATATAAAATGTTTAAAACTATTTTGATACTTTTCCCTACATATGTGTACACAGTGCTCAATCGAATTCCAGACTTGATAATCTTCTGCCGCACTCGTAATTCCTTTACCATCAAGGCCGCGTGCTTGTTGGTGACTTCGGGGGTGTTATCGACCGTCATTCCACTCTTTATTGGAATTCAACTTTGTATAAGGATATAAATATTTACTTATAATAAGGTATTTTGTTAGGTCAATTCTACCATATCCCTCTTTTCATAGTTGTAAAGCTTTCCATCTACAAGCTAGGCGTAAAGCACACGCGTTCAAAAGGTTTCATATTTTCCAGCTTCTTCTTATCCCAATTTGAAGACTCTGAAAGATACATCACCATGAAGAAAATTGGTGCATCCATGGTGCCCCTTACTCGTAAGTCGTCATAGGTGCGTGTGAGCCGTTGGATAAAATGAACCTCACATGAAACTTACTTGATCATTAGTGCACGTAAGCTGAGCTCACATTGGATGCACCTAATTCGTGCTCAAAATTTATAGTTATGTTGTCTAATGCGACAACTCCAAAAGCATGAACACGAGTGCTCCAACAATAAATCAAAACACAGCGCTCAATGAGGATCAAGATGCTCACTAAGCCTCAAGCACTAAAAAGAGAGATAGTTCATAATTCAAAGTTTCATGGAGTTGGCGATTTTAGGGAACTTATACAGTCAAGTGGAAAAAAAAAATATTAACTAGCTTGAAGAGAGAGAAGTAAGGTTTATTAGGAAGTAAATGGCTAGATGGTAACATTTTTATAAACAACAAAAATATTTTTTATTTATTTATTTTTTATAAATGATATTAGAGACCACTTTTAAAAAAATATTTTTCAAATCATTTATTTTCCGCAACAAATTAAGCCTTAGATACGCCTTTACCGTGGGATGGTGAGTACAAAGGAAAATAATGAAAGCATTTGTCATAATGCCCTGCTATTACTAGTCAAGTGTCCGACCCAAAAAAAATAAATAAATAATAGCAAAGTGGCTTTTTACTTCTTCTTATATATATATATATATATATATATATTTTTTTTTTTAAACTTTTGGAAGTCTAATTCGTTTTCTAATGTTGGATTTATGTGAAGTTGACGGGCACGATACGAGTCGACAATTTGTAGTGGATTACGAGGTCCGACACCGCACATCAGAGAAAAAGCTGAATGCAGAATTACTTGATGTTTTCTAAAGGACGATGTCTCTAATGAAATATCCTTTTGCAATTGTGATGATTTGGACATAAACTTTCAAACATATCAAATAAATGCACAACATTTCGCTCGTGTGATAAATCTAGCACCGGTCAAATCCTATCCAAATTTTTGGCTATATTTTGGATGTCACAACTAATATCTATAAATACTGAATTACTTGTCCTATTTTGACATTGCAATGACATGAATATAGATACAGAGAAAAGAAGACATTAAAAATGTTATAACTTTCAACGATGTTCATTTTGATACCGAAACCTTTTTGAGTGGTCACTTGAGCACCGCATTGTCACTTAAATGCCCCTAGAATAAATTCCGGCGATTCATTTTACGTGGTGTTTTTATTAAATTTTTATGTCCGACGTGGCATTTCTAAAACTTTGAGGTCCAATGTGGACAAATCTTGGTCAAATCCTCGTTGAGAACCGCCATATCTCTTCTCCTCCTTCACGTTCGTCTTCATCTTCAATTTCTTTGTTCATGTTCGTATTCAACTTCGTCTAGTCGTAAGGCAACCAACGAGACCAAGACAAAATTGAAAAAAGGCAAAAAAGTTCTATTAAATTCTCTCTTTCTGAAGTTGCGACACAAGTTTCGTGAATCTGCAATCTTAAACTATGGAGCTTCGGCACGGCAAGTCTAGTTGATCATCTCCGTAGTCATCGTGATTTCACAGGTGGTTGGTCCTCCTTCCGTGAGGGTCGGAGACGGTTCACAACAAAATTCGCTCTGAAGGAGCCCAATTGGAACAACGTTATAATTCGTTCTCTTAAAAGAAATGAGCAAAAAATAGAAGAGGAAAAGAAGAAATCAAGAGCGAAACGATTGTTTTCCAATCTCGATCTGTGGATTGCCCTAAAAATTCATAAGGTGAATTGCCCCAATTTGAGGAATGATGGTTAGGGTTCATTTTGGATTTTACCCCAATTTGTTAATTTGGGACGAATAAGATGTCCAAACGATGGGGTTTGGGTTTAATAATGCTAATCCACTTTGACGGCGAGCTACTCCAGATGGTTTATATTAAAACATTACCACGTCAAATTTTTCAGCCACACCAATTATCGATGTCATCAAAGTGATCATTTTATTTTTTATTTTTTATAATAACAAAAGTGGCCCTCAAATGATCGCAAAAAATATTTTGAAATTGAAGTGAGTTTTATATAAATGTTATGACATTTATGGTACCCTTTTTCCTGTTATAATCTAAATGGAAATGTTAGTGACCATAGATTGGCCTGATAACAAGTGCAATAATCTATGCGGACTCTTCGGTGTTCCCTCCATATGGTGATAAACTAAACCAATTAACTTCTTATAAAGTCAGGTGATGGTCATGGATGGAGCATAACTAGTCTGTAATTATACACTTATGTGTTGCACATGCCCCCCTTAAATATCCTTTTGAGTGATTGATGATCTCGTGTGCATATGGATTCACATTACTTTGAGAGTCCACGAAATTAGCTCACCTACAGTATTGCACAGCTAAGATGTTTGAGGATTGCTTGCTTTTTTTTTAGGGTTAATATTCTGAAAATTTCAAACTGGTACACTTGTGACAAATTTATCAAAAACTATTTTTTTTTACTATAAAAAAGTCAAAACTGGTATACCTGTGATAAATTTACTCCGACTGATCATAAAAAACCATAAATTGGTACATTTATGACAAATTTACTCTAAACTAATTTATTCAACTGCAAAAAACCCCAAACTGATAAATTTGTGACAAATATACCCTCCGCTAAATTGAATTGATATCACAAAAAAATCACAAAAATTGTAAACTATGACAAATTGAGCGTAAAATCTCAAATTGATATATCAATTAACTGTCACGTGTCATTTAATTTAATATTTTAACGGTAAAATTTAACAAAAACTAACCAAAGGTAAATTTGTCATAAGTGTACTAGTTTGGGGTAAATTTATTAAAGGTATACTAGTTTAGGATTTTTTGTGATCAAAAAAATAATTTGAGATAAATTTGTGATAGATGTATCAATTTGGGATTTTTTAGGATATTAATCATTTTTTTTAAACGAAATAGTTTTTTGTTGTACTTAGGATGCAAAAGACCTTGTATTTCTCACTTTATGATCACCATCACAATCAGATTTCCGATCGCAACAGCATGACCACAATCGTACCGGATCACCAGCACAATTAAATCTGAGGTCGTGTCAAGGTGACCACCACCACCACCACCAGTGGCATCGACGCAACCACCACACCTCCTTTTTTCTACTCGAGAGTTTTAACGGAGGTGAGCGAGATCATGTCCATGAGAATCAAATTGTAACATCTCCTCCTCCTAGTGTCATATGTACATTAAGAATCTCTAATGGTTAAACAGATTGTACCATTTTCTCATGATCTTTTCGAAAATATAAAGCACAAGTCGGGCATCCGTAATCTACTTGAAACTCACCTTCGTACTTACAAGTACATGTGATATCTCACACTAATTACAAAATTAACCACCTCTGCTTCCACAATATTTATACAAAATTCTTAGATTGCAAATTAGACAATCAGCTGCTTAATGGTACTCCACAATATTTATACAAAATTCTTAGATTGCAAATTAGACAATCAGCTGCTTAATGGTAACATTGTAAAACCGTCGAACCATCATAAATAAAATGCAATAGTCTCGAAAATAGGAATTAGGCTGTGAAGAGATGTGTTTGATTATAATCAATCAATTTTGTTTCTTAATGATTTCAAAGTTATCAATTTTGATTTATAAATTTTAGTGTACTTTGGAAACGACTTATCATATTTGGGTGACCTGTTACGTTAAATCCAAATACATCCTCAGCTCTCTGGGCAGAAGCGGGCCCAAGGGGTACTTGGTGCCAAATTTGCCATAGGGAAAATCATAAGCATGGGCATGATACATATCATTTCTCCATTGAGCGCCGTTTCTTTCAGAGAAATGAATTTTGCTAAAAATATTTTTCAAGAAACTTATTTTCAAGGATTTCATTTTGCTTTAATATTTTACAAATAATATGGAAGTCATTTTCTAATGTTGGTTCTATAAAAATATTGAAACAGGCATTTGAGAAAAGACATTATTTTTTGGATGTCGCATCACTACTGGCATCGACTTCTTTTGGGCCGCGAGATGCAACCTCCCGTGGCTGAATAGATCGTGGGCCGAGAATCTCAATTGGGCCGTCTCCTTCCATGCCGGCAAAGACTTCTATAAGTGCATTGCCCAGTTCTTTTTTGATGCTCTTTGCTATTTTATTTGGAAGTATAGGAACAACATCCTCTTTAGAGGAGAGACCTTGGTCATTCTAGCGGTGAACAATCAGCTCTTCAAAGTCGTCAGAGGCAAGGCCATCACTTTCAGGAGTGTGGATGATACGTTTAGAAACAGGAGGCTGTAGTGTAGCTGGGGCATTGATCCGATAATCTTCTCTGCTGGGGACTCTTCTGATCCTGTAGGGCCCTAGCTTGTACTTAGGTGTTGCCTTGTTGCTATCCTTGCACGTGGCTTGCTCCTTGGAGATTCTTCACTTTTGTCTCTAGTGGATACGGTTTGAGGTTTTGGGGGTCTTTCCGGCCTTGCGTGGCCTTCTCCTGCCTCTTGTTAGATCTCCTTTTGCTTGTTGTTTTAGGCTGTTCTCTGCTTGTTGCTCTGCTCTTTGTGGACTTCTTTTGCATTCGGCTCCCTTCCACTCACTCTGACTTGTTGTCTTGTTGAGTGTAGGTTTGTGGCGCCGGATCTTGTGTATTTGTTGGTCAAAGCTCAATATGTTCTTACCTTAACCCCAAAAAAAAAAAAAAAGACCTTATTGACATTTGAATTTTTCCAACAGGTCAAACTTAAGAAAACTCAAGATTCGATATCCCCAATGATGATAAAACTTGTTTCCCGAACAAAAACAGCCGAATAATTTTCCAGGGGATCTCAATTTCAAATAGAAATTAGGTGCTTGCATTGTTTGTGATTAGGTGTCGATTTCTCAACAAATCAAGAGTTAACTTTTATGTTGACTTTTGGGTCAATTCAACTCTAAATAATTTTTTTTTATCAAAACATGTAAAAATGCAAATAAATGTCAATTTGATATCTACATGTAGAGATAGTTTTTTATATTTCAAATTTTCATAAAAAAGGATCAAATGTTGACTTTTTTGTCAACCCGAAGACTTGGATGTTCGATCCAAAAATAAAAAATTCATTGATTTCTAGTCATTTTTAGATTCGATTTCTTCTATGCATTTGACTTAGGGAAAATAACAGTGGAAGTTCTCGGGCCCGATTCCATCAATTTCGAACAAGGGAATTTTGGAAAGGCGGTCAATCTTTTTGCGAAACTTTCTCGTCCCAAAGGTCTCTATTACTGGTGAGGGTTTTGTACGAGGTGGATTTAATGAATGAATGCGCGATTAGCTGAAGACTAAGTTCCAGTCCAATGATACTGTTGGAGAGCGATGCGTACGTGGAATGACATGTTGAACTTTAAGGTCATCATTGGTCGGAAATTTGACCGCGAGACAAGTTTGTCTGCCAATTGAATATAGGTTTTTTTTTTTCTTTTTAATGAGACAAAAAAGTTCGAGTTAGCATTTGGATTTGGCCTCAAGTGAGTGTTTTTACAAGATAAAAAAATTTCAGGCTAGAATTGAAACTCAATCTAATGTTGGTACTTTGTGAGATGTAGAAAAAAGTTCAAGCCAATATTATGGATCCAACCAAAAGTCGGTACTTTTTAAGGGAATTAGGTCAATATATTTATAAGGAAATACCAATTATGCTCCTCACTATTTATACTAAGATCACTTGGAATCCTCTATTTTTTAATATACAAATTTGCATTCTCAGTTTTCATGTTACATAACTAATTGTATGTCTATTTCATGTATCTCTCAGTTTTCAATCTATGTTGGACCGTCCATGGCTTGTACAACCTCGATAAAAGGTTGTGCGAGCCCGGTGACTTCGGATCGAGGTTGTGCACGCATCACAACAACCGGTGCTTGCGACGGCAATGGCGAGGTGGCGGCCTCCCACAACAGCTTGTGATGGTAGGTGGATGGGTTAAAGTTTGTTGATGCCAGGGGCTTTAGGGGTTTTGCATTTGGAAGCTAAGGTTTGTTGCAATTTCAGAGTACGGATTTGCTTGGTGTGTACATACATACATACATACATACATACATACATATATATTTATATGTTCCAAAGGAGGGAAATTTGTTACTTTTAATCATCGGTGCTTGTCTTAGGATGGGGAATGGAATTCTGAATAAGGGAGGAGGGAAAGTGGTAATGAATTCCAGACCAAAGAAAAAAAATGGTAACGAATTGAAAAATGAGGAGGGTAGTTGTTATTTACCTAATTAATAATCAAATCTTTTTACTATAACTTTTGTATAAAAACAAGCCCAATTCTCTTAATAAACTTCAGTTTTAGTCCAAATTCTGACCTGAACATTTTTTGTATTATAAAAAAGTATCAACTTTCAGTCAGCACCTAGATTTATCATACGTCAAGTTTTGTCTAATGATACTGTTAAACTCTTGACGTGTCATGGGATCATTGGACAAACTGAATGGAAGCCAAATTTTAATAAATGGTTGGTCCTTGGTTGACCTTGGAATTGGACTAGACCCATAGGGTCGGTGTCCCAGGTCCTAGGCTTAATAGGGTCGGTTTTCGGTCTCAAAAATTGAGAATTAACATTACGCGGGTTGATCTCTGGGTTAGGTGTTGAATTGGTCCAATTTGGACAATGCTCACCCCTACCTATGACCTAGAGCAATGTTTCTGAAGGACAAAGTTCACGTTAACGTATGAATTATATTGATCACCACAATTTCTGTGTTTCAAATAATCGCCATCTAATTCTGACCGTAAGGTGAACTTTTGAGTTTGATATCCACCCCTATATTAAAAGCAAAAAAGTCTTTGATTCTCTTATCCTTTATTATTTTATCGAAGCCTATCGTTCTCAATTAACTCTTGTCACCTACAGAAGAAATCAAATGAATCCAAGTCACTATTCCACTAATTTTTAAGATACGATGAACACCCGTAATTATCTATCTTGATCTAAAGCAATTTGCACATAATTAAAGAAATTCACATGAACGATTTTCAATTCTTGAGCTAGATATCCCTGATGCTCCAATAAATTGGGCCCCGTTCTAGGTTGCTAAGAAAGTAGGAGATGTTGAACTTACACATAATGTTCAACATCGTGGTGGTCAAATGTGCTTTGAAAAAGTGTGAGACCTTTCGCAACCAATTTTGAAAAAAAATGAATGATAGTAAAATACAATATATAAAAAGTATGTGTCAAATCTGGGAAGTTACATATTTATTTACCAATAATTCGTTAGGTGAAAGAACATTTCTAAAGGAACATTGAACTCGTTGGACAATTCTAGCATGAACAGACTCGTCCACAAAATTCATCTATATATAGGCCTCCCAGCTAAAGGAATGGCACATCTCTCTAGCCAAAACACAACTGGGTCACCTTACTCTCCTCCCTCGTTAGCAAACTTTGCTCTTCATTTGGAGCAAACACATCGTCAGTCTCAGTGATTTTTCATCCTCCAGATTGTTATCAATGAAGAGACAGGTTAACATAACAGGGATTTCGCTCCTCGTTCCATGTGTTCAGGACGTACTGAAGGAGAATCCGACCAGTCCTGAAGAGATACATCCGCGACGATTAAGAGCCTCCCATGGTGATCGTGGACGCTTGTTCCGGCTTGCCTCCAGTCCCCGTGATCGACTTGGGGAGGTTGGTTTCGGAGGACTGCGCGAAACCAGAGCTCGAGAAGCTGCACCATGCATGCAAGGACTGAGACTTCTTTCAGGTATATAATAACGGCTGCATTTCAAATACGAAGCGTTCAAGAAAGTGTCGAGAAAAGAGGTGGTTCATTGATTGAAAGAGATTAACATCCACGTAGTGTCCTTAGTGATTTGACTAAATGTAGGCTCTCAAGGTCGTGGCACATGTTGATGACGAGTAATTCAGACGCATTTGGTGTAGAATTTATGGCCACCATTTAATGTAGTCTATGAGATTTCTGTTGGAAGATATGTTCATGATAGCTCATGATATTTGACAAAGGATTTGATTGGATCACAATTGTGTACAAATCAATTAAGGATTAGATTGAGATTTAGATTGATTCATAGAATTATTTATTTCCATTTTTATGTACATCATGTACTATATATACATAACACTGTACATAAGAAATTATTGAAGATAGAATACATAAATCTTCCAAAATTCATCGTCTTCAGTCACGATCTCTTTGCCTTGCTCAATTCCCTTTTGGTTTCTTTCATGGTATTAGAGCGTTGAAGCTCCTGATTTCGCTTCCGTTCCTTTTGTTTTTTTTTTCGTTTTTTGTTTTTTGTTTTTTTTTAATTGCTACTAAGGATCTTCAATCTTGCAAAGTAGAGTCAACTCTTCAGTAAAGGAATCAAGTTTTGAAGTTTTTTTTTCATCACCACCATGACCTTGAATTTGCCTTTAGTTTCTCGCAAGCATCCACAAGAAGCGAACACAACAAACCAGGATTCACCTTCTACTGTTGATGTCACCAGACCCCAAAAACAAATTACTCAAGCCCAAGATATTCAAACCCTTCTGGCTTAGACAAATCTGGGGCAACCCATCCCGAGCCAGCTCATTGCGGACCAGCACATGGTAGGCCATCCTTGCTAGTGGTTGCCATTTCAGATGTGGGCCAATCCATGGTTGTTTGGGCCAAGCCCAAGTGCATCATCGCCGAGGATTCAGGGTCAACGAGTTTTTGTCCAACCTAATGGTAGCCCGCCAACCATAAATGGGGCAAGCATAACCATCGGGTCGGATCCAGTAAATGCGGGGCAGACAACTAGATTGGACGAATGGGGTATTGGAACGAATCCATACCCGGCTTTTTTCAATGGGGGTTGAACAATCCGGGCCTCAAAATGAATCCCTACCCAGGATTTTCGCTTTAGTTTCTGCCGTATCCAGTCGTGGTTGTCATTGGTCGACTGGAACTTGGCGACCCCTTGTTCATGTCTATCGCCGATGGACCAAATGCAGCTAATCAACCAACAATTGACCGGGCTAGAGAACTACTCCAGGTGGTCACAAGAGTTCCAGCGAGCTTTTGTGACGAAGGATAAAGATGGGTTTCTTGATGAAATCGTGCCGATTCCCCTTGATGAACTCCTAGCCTGACACTGAAGGAAGTGCAATCAACTCGTCTGTACCTGGATCAAGAATTGCATATCTTCTGAAGTCATAGTTGGACTTCCATCAACAGAGAACGCACAAAACATGTAGGAAAATATCAACAAAATGTACAGTAAATTGGACCGAGCAAAGATTTTTTCCTTCATGCAGGAACTCAGCGAGCTCAAGCAGGGGAACATGACAGTCACAGCTTGCTTCAACAAGCTATCGTCATTGTGGAACGACCTTGAAGAGGTAGAAGAAAAACTCAAAGGACTTAAATCAACGCTTAAGCAATACAAATCTATCAAAGAAAGGGAGAAAGCCACATGTTTCCTTTTGATTTTGAACGATTCTTACCTGACCTTTCGTTCATAGATTGTGGCCATGGACCCAGTACCGCCAATCGGCCGGATCTTTCAACTGGCTGTTCAGGAAGAAAGCTGGTGGTTCGTGTCGTTGGAACACAAGAAGAGTGGCGAAAGCATCGCTCTTACAGCTTGCGGTGAACGGTGAGAGGGAGCCGACAAAACCCTAAACTGAGAAAGGGAAAGGAGAGGCACGCTAGGGTTCAACAGAGGAGATGCGCGGGCCTTTAAAAGAGAAGGAACGAGCGGCCCACATCGTGTGCATGGATCGAACGGCTCACAGGGGTCTGATTTTATGAATGGATCGGACGGTGGAGAAGAATCCACGATTAAGGGGATAGACAGTCAGATTTTTGCCACGTTATCAAGAAATTTTGGGCAAAATTTAAAAGGAAATGGTAAATTATTTTGCGAATATTGCAAATGACCTAACCATACAATTGACAGCTATTAGAAATTACATGGAAAACCTAGAGAAAAAAGGAAAATAAAGAATTTCGGCAGCTTACCAAGTCATTGGACCCACTGGCAAAAGTGCTGACCAACCCATTACATATGGACAATACCAACAGTTGATGTAGACATTGCAAAAATTGGATACTTCCAACAAAGGAGGAAGCTTTTCAGGTACCACACATTGCTTGATTAATTCCATTTCAAGAAAGGCATGGATAATTGACTCAAGAGCAAGCAACCATATTATCTATGACAACGGATTTTTTTCAAGTATAAATAAAGGCTTGAATTTTCCTGTTTCCGTGCAATTACGCAATGGAAATATCACTAATGAGAACAATCAATCTCAGTCCACAGATTACTCTTCAAAATGTCCTTTATGTCCCAGAGTTCCAATTTAATCTCATTTCTGTATTGAGAGTTTGCAAGAAAAATCATGTCGGTTATTCTTTGATGCTGACACTTGTTTCTTACAAGCCCTTTTGATTGGCAAACTGATGGGCTTGGGTACTCTTTTTGAAAAACTATTTTTTTGGACAAATTTTTCAAGTAATTTTGACTTATCCTGCATTTCCTTAAATAAGCCATTGTTGTGTAACTTGACTACCAATGATAGGAATTTTATTATGCATTTGAGAATGGGTCATAGTGTCTCTTTTCCTTATGCTCAATGTCTTATATGTCCTCTTGCAAAATAGTCACGTACCCCTTTCCATTTGGTAGTACTCATGCTAGTGATATTCTTTCGTTAATCCATGTGGATGTCTAGGGACCTTACCATACGACAAATCATGATGGGTCTCATTACTTCCTCACAATTGTAGATGATTATTCTCGTGCAACATTATTTTTTTAATGCAGTCTAAAAGTCAAGTTTTCTCCCATTTAAAAACATTTATTGCACTATCCAAGAATCAATTTGGAAAATCCATTTAGCGGATTTGTACTGATAATGGGAGAGAGTTCTTCAACCATGATTACTCCTCACTCTTTTCATCTCATGGCATCCAACACGAAAGCTCATGCGTTTATACACCACAACATAATGGGGGTAGTCGAGCGCAAACATCGCCACCTTTCAGAAGTAGCACGTGCGTTGAAATTCCAAGCATCGGTTCCAGAAAATTATTCGGGAGAATGTGTTATCACGGTAGCTTATCTAATCAACCACATGCCCACTTAGATACTTAATGGGCAAACTCCCTTTGAACTACTATTTGGGAAGAAACCAAAACCAAATCATCTTAAAGGTTTTCAAGTGTTTATGTTATGTCACAACAGTGGGTCCTTGGGACAAGATGAGTCCCCGTGCTCAACGGTGCATATTCATGGGATAGCCCAACCTACAAAAAGAGTATCGGGTTCTTGAGCTATCTAGAATGGAATTCTTGATAAGTAGGGATATTGTCTTTCATGAGAACATCTTTCCACTTAGTGAAGAGACATCTCCACATGAAGATTCGGGAATGTTGATAAGCCCTTGTAATTTCTTATCTGAAGAAGAATTATCTCGAGATCCTAATTACTTACCACTAGCACCACCGATGAATATTCCTTCTGTCCCTACGACTATTCCAGCAACAACGGCTATTTTCGATGGGAACTCAAGCTCAGAGAATATCGTGGGAAACTTGTTAGAAGATCCTTCTAATGATGAAGAAGTTTAGGATATCTCGTTAACGCCCTCTAGTAAGATAATGCCTTCTCCTCCAAAGGCCAATCTTCCATGACGTTCCGATTGGACTCCACAACCCCCAACCTAGACAAAGGATTATGTTTATGCCACTCTCAATTCACCAGATATTCAATACCCAATCTCGTCTTATGTTTCCTTTGATCAACTCTCACCGGAACATAGATGTTGCATTAGTTGCATATTAGGAGACAATGAACCATGTAGCTATGATGAAGCATCCACTGATCCACAATGGCAAAAGGCTATGAAAGCATAATTATAGGCATTAATTGATAATCAAACCTGAGATCTCGTCTTGCTGCCTTCTAATCGGAAACCAATTGGTTGCAAATGGGTATACAAAATCAAATATCGTGCTGATGGCTCCATTGAACGATACAAGGCATGATTGGTGGCTAAGGGCTTCACCTGGCGAGAAGGTTTCGATTATCACGAGACGTTCTCTCTTACAGCCAAAGACGTCATAGTCCGTTCTTTCTTGACTGTTATAGCTATTCATGACTAGCCGCTACATCAAATGGACATGCAGAATGCATTTTTTCACTATGATTTAGATGAAGAAATCTATATGGATATTCCCCAAGGTTTACGAAGATAGGGGGAGAATAGAGTGGGTTGTCTCCGTAAATCTATTTATGGTTTGAAACAAGCCTCAAGGTAGTGGTACGCCAAATTTGCGGATGCTCTCGCAACAACAGGCTTCAAACAGTCCAAACATGACTATGCTATATTCACATGGACTAAAGGTACGTTATCTATTTATTTGATGATATATGTCGATGACATTCTCATTATGGGAAATGATAAAGCTGCCATAGAAAGCTTCAAGGAATATTTGCATGCCACTTACCACGTTAAGGACCTAGGAGTACCTAAATATTTCCTTGGAATTGAAATTGCCCAATCTGAGGAAGGGATTTCTCTAAGTTAGTGGTAGTTTATGTTGAAAATTATATCGGAAGTAGGTCTATTAGGATGCAAGCCAGCTATTATTCCCATCAAGCATAACACTAAGTTGACTATGGCATATTATGATGAGGGGATGTCTCAAAATGATGATCCTACACTTAGAGATCCATCAAGTTATCAAAAGCTCGTTGGAAAGCTTATATATCTGACTATGACTAGGCCTGATATCTTTTATGTAGTACAAACACTTAGCTAGTTCATGCACAATCCAAAGCAATCTCATTTGAAAGCTACCTTGAAAGTCGTCAAATATTTAAAGAAGTGCCCAGGATTTGGGATACTCCTGTCTAGGAAATGCAACATGGAGATGGCCACATATTGTGATGCAGATTATGCAACTTGTCCCATGAGTCGAAGATTGATCACTGGATATGGCATTAAATTGGGAGAGTCACTACTTTCATGGAAGACCAAGAAACAATCAATTGTGTCTTTATCTTTAGCTAAAGCAGAGTATCGAGCTATGGCAAAAACCACTTGTCAATGAGGCTTACTTAAAGATCTCGGAGTACAAGTGCAAGGGGCAACAAAGCTATTTTGTGACAATGATGTGGCTCTCAAACTTGTAGCAAATCTTATAGTGCACGAGAGAACCAAACATATAGAAGTGGATTGTCATTTAACACGAGAAAATAATTCAAGAAGGAGTAATTGAGACAAGAGGAATTGGGACGACTGAACATCTTGCTGACATCTTCACCAAACCTTTACGTCAAAGACAGCACGCATATATATTGAGCAAGCTAAGCGTCATGGACATCTACAAGCCATCAACTTGAGGGAGAATGTTGGAAGATATGCTTGTGATAGCTTGTGATATTTGACAAGGGATTTGTCATGATTATGTACAAATCAATTAAGGATTAGATTGAGATTTAGATCGATTCATAGAATTCTTTATTTCCATTTGTTTTGTACATCTTGTATGATATCTACAGAACACTGTACATTAGAAATCATTGAAGATAGAATACATAAAATCTTCCAAAAAAAATTCATCGTCTTCAGTCATGACCTCTTTGCTTTGCTTAATTCCCTTTTAGTTTCTTTCAATTTCAGTAGAATTTCTTTTCATTGGGTTAAGAAAGTGTAATATTTCAGCACCATCTTGCTGTGTTTCACTAGAATACTTCAAATAGGGCATTAAAAATTCCAGCGGACGAAGAAATGTGGGAACTTTAGATGAATTTGTAGATGCAAGTTCTTCGATTGTCTCTGTTCTGAAGAATGCTGCTGATAAGACGAATTTATCTATTGCAACTTTCTTGAATTATGTTGGAATTGAGATCTCTTGGTTACTAATCACTCAAGAGGTCATAGCTTTCTATGTCTTTATCTAAAAGGAATGCCTGTTTCTGGGTGAATAATGAGTGATAGTGTCATGTTAATAATTGATCAGCTTGTACTCACCAAATGGATGGAATACCTGCTCGTGTAGAATACTTGTAATCAAGTCTAACGGTTTTCCCATGAAAGTTGAGATTGGTTAAGTGGAGTATTGCACGTTTGAAGGTTGGGAATCGATTTGGGTGAACCTCCATTTTCTTCTTCTCCCCTCCTTGGTAAAAAATCCTCAATTTGGTGTTGAGATCCACCTTGGGCTAAGAACATTGTTGACGCAATGTCCACAATATGCAGAGCCATGAATGTAGATTAGGTGTTCGATAAAATTTCTGAGAGAAGGAAAGCTATCCTTTAAGTGTGTTCCATGGTTCAGCCTTTGGAATGCATCAACATAGATGCCACCCCTTGTCGCAATCGACGCACCGTTGCTTTGAATAATAGCATTCCTATAGCGATGGTTAACACTCGGAGCAAATCTAGTGTATTGGAGTCCTTAGTGTCCAAAAAGTTGAAGAACCAAGCAACTACAATTGAGATTAAAAGCACCCTAGGGAGATAGCTAACTAATTATTATATTAATAAGTTGTATTTTTTTTTATGGTACTAGGAAACTATTATTCAAAAAAATAACTTAAGCACAAGTAAGAGGATAATCTTTGAGTAAATTATGTATAATGCATACATTAACCACATATTAAATTTTTGTAAATTTGTACCAAGAATCAAAGTAAAAAATTCACGATCATCACGATAATCTATGAAAATAAATTAAACAATTTCCACATAAAACTAACCTTTCTTTACTTCGATATATGATTAGTGCTCAATGGAGAATAAGTTCATAACAAACGTGAATGATACATTAACATGTAAATGGATGTGGAAAAAGCGATTAGGATGAACAAAGTTCTTCATAAGGGATGTTGCTAAGTTTTTCCTTTAGCAAAATTAAAAAAACTAAGAAGAAAAAAAAGGCGAGAAATAATTTTAAATCAAGTGTTGGGGTCGCAAGAGACAATGTAGGGAAGAAGTACACCCCCAAGTATCAAAACTTGGCACATGTGAACACATAAGTGCGAAAACTTTTAAAAGGTACAATCAAATGCCATTTTTTTTTTTTGAAAATTGGGGAAACACTTGTTGGAAATCCGAAGTGGTGCTATTTTATTAATAAAATCATCTATGTGGCTTGCCGTAATGTACACTAAGCAATCCTTATCCCAAAATAAAGTTGTTTTACCCCCAAATTTGATTTTTAATAAAATTATTAATTAAATGAAATTAAAAAGGCTAAATTATATAAAAAATAAAAAAATAGAAAAATAACCAAGGGCCTCCACAACCCTCGCTGCCACCGCCCCTGTAAAATCCTTGATTCTGACCTCTTGAGGATTGGCCATAAGGTCCTAGAATGATCGATCATGGGCCATTGGCCATGGATTGATCGGTTCGATTGGCAAAGAATCATGGATTGGTCATGGTCCAACCACCTGACCGACCAGTCACAAATCGGTTGAGGTGTTGGCA
Source organism: Eucalyptus shirleyi (assembly GCA_017140165.1). Taxonomy (NCBI): domain Eukaryota; kingdom Viridiplantae; phylum Streptophyta; class Magnoliopsida; order Myrtales; family Myrtaceae; genus Eucalyptus; species Eucalyptus shirleyi. The sequence goes on from CM029450.1 coordinate 32,003,636, forward strand.
CCGAATTTTCTACTGACCATACCAATAGGATATGATCACCAGCTCATAAGATGATTTTTGGATCACGAGAATTGGTTATAGGATGATTTTAGATTGGTGGATGGTCATGGGTTGATCTGACCAGTCGCAGTTTCTAACCGTGGGTGATTTCGCCGGCTACGCACCGATACACGTATGATTCGAATTTATCAAATGTAATCGTCTTCCAACCAAAAATACAACATTCCCTATTTAATTTTTAGTGATCAGAACGGAATCTCGAATTGGTGATGTTCGATCATGAATCAGTAACGCACTGGCTATGAATCCTACCGGTGGATCGAGTGTCGATCGAATTGAGCGTAGGGATAGACTCGGTTATTCCGTAATTGATTCTAAGGTCCATGAGTGCATTGGCTTAGTGCTAGGCCATAGGTAGCTTTAGGATTTGTCCCCAACCAATCAAAAGACAACCGGCCCTATTGGTCAACCAACAGTCCAAATGAACGGTTTGGGTGAATATGGGGTGTGATGGTCAAACCTTGGGTGTACGTGATTCGATTTTTCAAGGTGTACCTAATGATCCATTTCCTGGCCCTGAAATCAACTTGAACTGTAACATCCTCGATTCTGACCCCGTAAGGATTGGCCATAAGGTCCTAAGAGAATTGATCATGAGCCATTGGCCATGGATTAATCGGTTCAATTGGCAAGGAATCACGGATCAGTCATAATCGACCGATCGACTGACCGACTAATTGGTCATGAATTGGTCAAGGTGTCGGCTATAAATTTCTATCGACCATATTGATGGGATAGGATCACCAACTCATAAGATGACTTTTCGATCACAGAATTGGTCGTGGGATGATTTTGGATTGGCGAACGGTCACGACCGGCCATAGTGCCCGGCCGTGAATGATTCCACTCGGTTATTCACCAATTCACGACCAATCCAACACGATCAAATGTGATTGTCTTCCGATCAAAAATGCATCATTCCCTATTTAATTCTTAGTGATTAGAAATGATTCTTGAATTAGTGATGTCTAATCATGGATTGGTAACACATTGACCATGATTCTTGAATTGGTGATGTCTGATCATGGATTGGTAACACACTAATCATGAACCCTACTGGGGGATCAGGCGCTGAGTGGAATGAGCCTAGGGATAGACCCGGGTACTCCGTCGCTAATTCCAAAGGTCCATGGGTGCCTTGGCTTTCTGCTAGGTCATGGGTAGCCTTAGAATATGTCTCAAACCAATCAAAGGACCATTGACCTAAAGGAACGGCTTGGGTGAATATGGGATGTAAGGGTCGAATCTCAGGCGTACATGATTTGGTTTTTTGATGTATATCTAATGATCCATTCTCCAGCCCCTAAACCAACTTGGATGATAAAATTCTCTAGACTGCATTTTTGATGAAGAAAATGACAAAATAGAAGAAAATTCTAGAACCCCCTCATTTAATGAGAAGGATGACTCACCACTTTTGATAGATATTCCTAAAATTGGTAATGATTACCAAATATTTGCCTTGGGAATTAAGTAAGGGACTCTTGGACAAATGGACCAATCAAGAGAAGACATATATGAGATTCTAGAATGCCTCATTAAATGCAAGGATGAGTCTTCCCGCTTAACTGTCCCTTGAAGATTTGGTAATGATGGCTCAAGATTTTCCTTAAAGAAGAAGTCAGTGAGTCATTGGGTTAGGTGTACATGAAAGATATGGTCATTATTACCATAAGATTTTCCTTAGAGAACAAGTAGGTCAAGTCATGATGGCATTGTATAAATGATCCAAGGGAATAAAACAAGTAAGCCTCTAATCATTACATTAGGCCATTAGATGTGCCATTTTTTAAAATAGACTTGACACCTTGCAACTTAGGTTGCCACCTAAGTATTCTAACGGGACACTTGGAAACTTAAGATTGGACTGCTCGGCTTAGTAATGTTGGCACCAAGGGGCTATAAATAGGAGGAGCCCTTCCTCATTTTCTTCACCTTGCCTCTTATTTCCTTCTTCCTCCTTCTCTTTTCTCTTGGCCTTGCATCCTCAATCCATCAAGTTATATAAGTTGGTCTTCAAGGTTCACCAAGGTAAGTAAGATTCCTATGTCTCATCTAGGGCGGTAGTCTCCATTGTCAAGTCCAGTTAGGTGCTCATGTGTCAAGCCGTGGTAAGATGTTGGATCTTTTGTATGGTTTTGTTCATGTTTGTGTGTGAACATGTGCTTGAGTTGTTCACATCCGGAATGGAGCCGGGGTTTGTTTGGATTGACTACATCTCAAGGCAAGGTCGCCCCAAACCATAAGGCCTTGATTTCGGCATAAATAGGATGCTGGGTTCAAGTCTCGCTTGGTGCAGGAATCGCCCAAGGCCGCAAGGTCCTAAGTCGACATTGAGGTGTGTTGATTCTACGTCTTGATTGGTACGAGGATCACCCAAATCCATGAGGTCTTGGTAAGGCACCAAGGCATGTCGATTTCCATAGTTCAAATGGACGCAGGGACTCTGTGCTTGGCGTTGAATGAAACCACGAGCCAAGGGTCATTCTTGATACATGTTTATTCACACACGATTGGAGCTAAGGTCCATCCAACTTAGGATCTTCATCTAAGTGAGGTGTACCCAAGCCTTGAGATCTTGGATCAGTATTGAGGCATACTGTTTCCAAGTCTTGTTTGGTGTGAGGATCGACACTAAGTGATTGGTTCAAGTTATGGATTAAAGATTATTGCCAACATTTTTGCTAGTGAGGTACAAGAAACTCATGACACACATGAATAAATGAGCACACCTGCGGGCCATGCATGTGTTGACTAAAAGAAAAGATAAGAACTGACTTGTGTTATGCACTTATGCGTGTGCACTTAAAGAGGAAAAAACACCCGTCATAACATAGCGTTGGCGGTGATGCCTCGTTTATTGATCGAGATACCTTGGTTGAGCTAGGTTGCCCCTGAAAGTATGAAAAGCCCTTGAGAGTATGGGATGCTTGGCCTGAGGCCGCAGGCCTAGCCCACGGTTGGAAGCCCCTGAAAGTATGGGAGGAATCATTTATACGGTTAATGAACTTATTGAATATGTTACTATGTGATGTTGATAAGCTTGTTTGGTGAAATAGCTTAATTGATCTACCATCGACGTTGTTTGCAAGTGTTGTACATGTTAGGCTTTAATGATGAGATGCTTTTCTAGTAGAGAACTAGGAATTTTACTTATTGTGTTTCTCCAAAACTCACCCCTCATCTTTCAGTCTTGTAGATATGGAAATCTCACGTCAACCTTGGGAGCTGTAGTCACGCTAGAGGAGATAGGATTTCCTCTAGCATACGTGGAAAACTTGTACTGTGATGTAAAAAGAAAAAAGGACTCGTAGAGAAAGGGCTTGTAAAAGTTTTATTATAATATTAATCAGTGTGTTTTGTGTGGTGTATGTCCTAGTTTTCTAGATGTTGTTTGTTTGTGGAGTTGTTTATCACGTTTCTGCATGTGCATGATAGAAGATAAAAAACTAATGGACCAATCAAGAGAAGACATATAAAAGATTCTAGAATGTCTCACTAAATGCAAAATTGAGTCATCTTGCTTAGGTGTCCTCGAAGATTTGGTAATAATGGTTCAAGATTTTCCTTGGAGAAAAATTTGGTGAGTTATTGGCTTAGGTGTCCATAAAAGATATGATCATCATTACCATAAGATTTTCCTTAGAGAATAAGTAAACCAAGTCATGATGGCATTGTATAAATAGTCCAATAAGAATGAAATAAATAAGCTTCAAAACATTACATTAGGCCATTAGGTGTGCCACCTTTTAAAATAGACATGACACCTTGCTACTTAGGCTTGCCACCTAAGTATTCTAGGTGGGCCACTTGGAGAATTTGGAATGGACCACTTGGCTTGGTAATGATTACACCGAGTAGTATAAATAGGAGGACCTTTTCCTCATTTTCCTCACCTTGCCATCCATTTCCTCCTCCTCATTCTCCTTTCTCTCAGCCTTGCATCCTCAATCCCTCAAGCTAATCTAAGTTGGTCTTCAAGGTTGCCAAGGTAAGTAAGATTCCTAAGTCTTCTCTAGGGCGGTAATCTCCATTGTTGAGTTTAGTTAGGTGCTCACCATCAAGCTGTGGGTAGGATGTTGGATCTTTTGTATGGTTTTGCTCATGTTTGTTCTTAAATGTGTGCTTAAATTATTCATGCCCGAAATGAGGTCGAGGTTCGTTCGAGTTGAGTTTATCGCAAGGCAAGGTTGCCCCAAGCCATAAAGCCTTGGTTTCGGCATAAATAGGATGCCAGGTCCAAGCCTCGCTTGGTGCGGGAATCGCCCGAGGTCGCAAGGTCCTAAGTTGACATTGAGGCATGTCAATCTTATGCCTTGACTGGTATAGGGATCACCCAAATCCACGAGGTCTTGGTAAGGCACCAAGCATGCCAATTTCCATAGTCCAAATGGATTTGGGGACTTTGCGCTTGGCGTTGAATGAAACTGTGAGTCGAGGGTCATTCTCGATATATATGCATCCACATTGGGTTGGAGCCGAGGTTCATGGGCTTCGAGATATTGGATCGGTATTGAGGTGTACCGTTTCTGAGCCTTGTCCGGTACGGGGATCGCCACTAAGTGATTGATTCAAGTTATGGACCAATGATTTTCCCAACATATGTATTAGTGAAGTATAAGAATTCATTACATACATGACTGAATGAGCATGCCTTCGAGCCATATATTTGTCAGCTAAAAAAAAAGATAAGAACCGGTTTGTATGATGCATTTGTGCATGCACTTAAAGAGGAAAAAGCACTCGTTGTTACGCAACATTGGTGGTGATGCCTCGGTTGAGCGGGGATGCCCTAGTTGAGCCATGATGCTTGGGTTTTGAACTCGGAAGCCACGAGAAGCTAGCCCCAAAAAGCCTTGATTGAGCCGAGATGTTGTGGTTGAGCCAGGAAGCCCAGAAGGAAGTTGGAAGCCCCGGTCGAGCCGAAAGGGCCTAGTCGAACAAGACAACGCTAAATAAATTTGCATGAGTGCCGGTTATGCATAAGTATGATATGTTGATATATTTATTGATAAGCCAAAGGTAAGTATGTATTGAAGCATGTTGCGATGGACATCTACATGTAGTCAAAGGTAACAACAAGTTTGCAATTGATCTACCATGGATATTGTTTGCGAGTGCTGTACTTACTAGGTTTCAATGATGAGATGCTTTCTTAGTAGATAATTATGAATTTTACTTATTGACTTTCCCCAAAACTCACCTCCTCATCTTTCAGTCTTGTAGGCACATAAGTCTCACGTTAGTTTTAGGAATTGTAGTCACGCTAGAGGTGATAGGATTTTCCTTGGCCAATGTGGAAAACTTGTACTGTGATGTAAAAAGAAAAGAGGCTCGTAGAGAAAAGGGCTTGTAAAAGTATTATTATAATAAAAGTCAATGTATTCAGTGTGATGCATGTCCTAGTCTTCCAATTGTTGTTTATCCGTGAAGTTATTTGTTCACGTTTTTGCATGTGCATGATAAAAAGATAAAAAAAATCAGCATGGCAACGAGCCTAGGACATCGCGAAAATAACCCCGGTCGCTTAAGACCTTGGAGATGGAGTTGGGGTCGTCACAGCACTAGTGTAAGCCGGATGGTGTATTTCTCAGTGTGATACTCAGAAGTGAATTATGAAATACCTACACTAGACCCCACACACACACACACACACACACATACACACACACATATTGGCTTTATATGGGCTTGCTTGAGATAGCTGTACTTTGTAATCAAGCCACGAAAAAATCTTCTTACGTGATTTTTAAGGTGGAAAATTTGGTTCCCAGTTCCATGTTCAATATGGAGATACGAGTGGCAAAGCTGTGCGTGTCCGGACATGCGAAACTCCAGGGACAACCATTGAGGGCACTAGTTGTCATGTTGCCTCAATCAACTCACAAATTGTCATCCTCCTCCATTAATTACCTCCGCGAGGTCCTTTCTGGAATCCATAAAAGGCATGAAGTGCCGTTTTAAGCGCTCCATTCTTTTGCTGTAAATTTTGGAGATAGTTATCAAAATGAGGTTCTTACATTTATATCTTGATCTCTCCTAGCTCGAGCGACGTGGTTCAAAACCACTATATACTTATTGTTCTTCCATCACACGACATTTAATCCAAGGCAATCCAAAAATTACTTTGTACTGATTATCACTAAAGGGAAAAAGAAAAGGAAAACAAAAAGAGAAAAGAAAAAAAGATAAAGAAGAAAAAGAGAAAAAAAATAATCGAAAGATGTATTAAAATATTATTATAATCATCAATGTTAGCGGCGACCGTCCTATATGGTACGGCTAGCATCCACATTAGAGATTTGTAGCTAAAATTGGTCGAATAGATTTAATTAGTGAAAAGTAAAAATGTTTAGCATTCAATTGGCAAAATTGAAATGTTTAAAACTGAACTGATAAAAATATAATTGGTTTAAGACTTTTTGGATAATTTCCTCCATTTTGATCTAATACCATGTGAAATTTGTTGCGACCATTACTAATTGTTCTAAAAATTTAAGCTTTTAGATAAATGAGAGGTTTAATGTTTAAATATTAGCACACTTCTTAAGCTTACTTTGTACCATCTTACCATCTTACCATCTTACCATCTTATCATGGTAGTTTATCCACACAACATGATGGAATACAAAGTTAGAAAAACTCCAAAGCAAGAATTACAATGTTCCGATACACGAAGAGCATTTCACGCAATTTTCAGAAGGCAATATCTAAAATACAGACCACAAGCAAAAGAAGAATTACAATAATCAAATATTATCATATCATCTTACCTTTCATGGCCACAATTTTAATTTATTTTATGAATAATGAATTATTTGAAAAGTAATTTTCTATAAACAATTGCTTGAATCACTTAAAATGATTAGTCAATAGAAAAAGTTTTCATTGTCAACAATTTATGTCTAAATACTTTTTTAAATGATGAAACAAAAATTTATTCATTCATTTCTATAAGTGATACAAGAGATAATTTTAAGAAAATATTTTCCAAATAATTTAGAGACGAGTCTATAGAAATTTTCGAGATCCAAAAAGACGTTAGACAAAGATCACACGAGCCACACACACCCCAAACCGCAATTGGACCTTGCATGTCCGATTTAGTCGCTGACACGGCATCTCCCACCATGTGTCAAAGTCTTATTGGTCCACAGTTCAATGATGTGGCGAACTTATCCCATGTACGATGTCAAACACGTGACAACCCAAGTCGGACTTTCATATGTGACATGCGTCTGATTTATATTGACTTGACGGCTAACATGACGATGGCACCGTTACATCATTATCCTTATCCAAAGTTTGTCATGCAAAATTCCAAAATTCATGAATTATTGCACAAATCTCCATAAAATACAAATACTATGTCATTGGAATGGCTGTGTCATGTACTTTCTAATATTATAGAATTCATCGCATGAACGTTATTGTATGAAAAAGGCATGATCTCAAAAGTTTCAGGATTTTCGATTCATTTCCCTGACTTGTTTCAACTAGGACAACTTTCAAATAGAAAAGGGTTAAGCTTGGGTCAAGCCCATTATGGTTGGCCCATGTCCAAAGCCCAATAAATTGCAAATATTTTATACATGGGGTATGAGTTCTAGAGACAAAGAAAATCGAACATTCAATAAGAAGTTGATTAATATTTTACGGACATTAATTCGTAGTCCGCCATATAATTTAGTGGCTAGAAAGTAGCCTCGTACAAGCACACAACGATTGCTAAAAACACATGAAATATAAGTAACAACGCAAACAGCAACTTATAATCGCATGACCCATGTGGTGGGTTTATGTATGTTGTAATTAGTCCGCTCAAGCAGTTGGATAAGAAGCTTTCGATGCGACTCTGCATATTCCTTCAGAACTACCACGGCCTCTTTGAATCCTCATGTAACCGCGTTCACCCCATGTCTCGCCCCACGAGTTCCTGATCTTCCAGAAGTCGGTTCCGTCCTCGCTTGTCCCGTACCCAACCACGACGACTGCATGGTCTAGCTGCTGGCCGCATTCCTGATTGAACACGCCTCCATTATAGCTTTGGAACTCTTGGCAGCCTGATGAGATTATGACTGAGACCGGCTGCTGCGCAACTGCCTTCATGAGCTCGTCCTCACCAGATGGGACATCTGTGAAACCCTTGATCTGTGCTGCGTGTTCTGCTGCTTTTGTTGTATCGCAGGTCCCGGCCACTCCTTCATATGGATAGGTATCCTCGGACGCAATTCCTTGGTTTTGGACAATGTAGTTGAAAGAATTGTCTGGGTAACCGCCTCTGCAGCCGTAGTTTGTGGTATCACAATCTATTAGCTGTTGCTCGGAGAGTACCGGCAGTGTACCCTTGGTGATACCCACGATCCCTTCTACTGCTGCAACGACTGAGAATGCCCAGCAGGATCCTACATAATATTTGTTCACGTTATAAGCACGTCAAATTACATTATTTCCAAAATTTGTTGCCATCGGTGCCTGACCTTTCGTTACGATATGGTAAGCATTTGCTTGGTACAATTGTGGCTGTGTTTTAGTTGTGTCACGTGGCGGTTGTGCTATAATGTGTTGCTACACATATTTTTAACTATAGCACCTCAAATTTGGGTGAAACGACATCCAAAAAGCTGTTATAAACTATTACAGTTATCAAGAGTTTATCAAACCCATTATAAAAGATGAAGCACTTCTGTCCACAATTGTAGATGCCTAGAGAAAATTTCAGATAGGTTCGTGCACATATGCTTAAATTCTCGAGAAGTACACATAGGGCGTGAAATACCTACTTGTTTACTGGGTAAAAAAAATGGTGGATGCATACATAACGTTTGTACTTACCACATCTGCCTTGGTACTTAATCGCATTTACGACACCTTTCTCTACCCAATCGATGTTATCAGGAACATCTCCAGTCAGCTTTTGGTGGCTAAAGGACGTTATGTTGGCGGGCTTAGATTGCTTGGGTGCCAAGTACCCAGTATGGCTTCGGACAAACTCCTCGTTGGTCAAGTCTGAGAATTGGTTGAGACCTAACTGGAAGGTCCGATTCCCGGACTTGTTGAAATCTTCAATGAACTGCAAGTTCTTTGCAAAAATCGCTTGGCGCTTCGCCTTCTCCTGTAGATCATTGTAGGTCCGGCCGTAATTGGCCATCCATTGCTCATGCTGCTCAGCAATGGTGGGATCGTGCAACGGGCGGACCGACATCGCATGCCACGCCCAAGCGCCAAGAATTAGAACAAGGGAGATGATGAGATCACTCTTGAGCGTAAAAGCCATAGCGTGAGCACTCTCTCGCGTGAATGTGTTTTCTTCTTCTTCTCGCTGTAATATTTTGAAGTGGATGTGATGAAACAGCGGCGCTAGAGATGAATATATATAGGCTGATTCATAATCAGCCAAACGAAAATTCTCTTACGTGAATTTTAAGGTGGAAAATTTGGTTCCCAATTCCTTGTTCTATACGGAGATATGAGCGATAAATCCGTGCATGTCCGGACATGCGAAACTGTAGGGACAACCGTGGAGGGTACGAGTGATTCTTGTTCATAGTGCACCACCCCAGGCAACGCGTTGTCACATTTTGTCGTCATTTACAGAGAGAGAGAGAGAGAGAGATAGAGAGAGAGAGAGAGAGAGAGAGAGAGAGAGAGAGAGAGAGAGAGTTTTTGAATAATCGATGCCAAGCGCGTCGTGCTGGTTAGAGCACGCCACCGAATTCCTTAAAGGTTTGATTTTTCACATAGATATGCGAAAGAGAGTATTATATTTGACATGGATGTCTACATACAACCTTCGGATTTTCCTTTACTCTATAGTGAAATTACGGATTCTTCCAAACCTTACCAACTACGATCTAATTTCTCGAATATCATTAATTGAAATAAAACTAGAACCGTCACTAACCTGGTTCTATGCTGGTGGGAGTCACGTAAGGTGCGAGAGTCCACCTTGCTTTTACAAAGTAGAGATTTCAACTTTGGGGACTTTGTTTCATTAGTTTTAGCTAATACTTGTTGGCGGTGCTTCTTCTCTAACGGGGAAATTCTTCCATGCAATGTTTTTATTTCGATTTATTTTTATCTTCTAGAGTGGTCAATGCATAATTGTATTGATGACTGCCCGAGCCATACCGGGTAAAAAGACTGAATAATAATCAAATAAATTATTTGAACAAGTCTAAGAAACAACCCGAGCCGTATCAGGTAAAATTAATGCAAGGTAATATTATAATGCGCCGGGACAAGATCCCCATGAGCAAAGCACAAGGAAATTGAACGGAGTTAAAATAGGTATCTTCAAATGAACTAATGCTACGGGAGACTTAGTCATGATAAATGTGCATATACAAAGTGCAAGGCAAATGATGATTTTCTTTTATACGCAGATATGAGCGGCAAATCCGTCCATGTCGGGACATGCGAAACTTAGGGACAATCGTGGAGCGCACGAGGATCTTGTTCATAGGCCACCACATGCAAGGCTTTGTCACATTTTGTCACCACTGAGAGAGAGAGAGAGAGAGAGAGAGAGAGAGAGAGAGAGAGAGTTTTGAATAATCCACGTCAAGCATGTTGTCGGCATTGAGCACACCATCGAGTTACTTTATGCCGCGATTTTTAACATAGATATGAGAATGAGGGCATATCACGTAATATATGTAATAATGGCCACGTCGGATTTTCCTTTACCCCATTGTGAGATGATGCTTACCTTCCACGGACTCTTTTAAACCTGCTGATCACAACCTAATGTCTCAAACATTACTTGAAATAAAACTAGAGCTGCCAATAACCTAGTTCTATGCTGGTGGGAGCCACGTAAGGTGCGAGAGTATAAGACATGAAAATTCTTTCATGAAATATTTTTACTTTTTTAATCTCAAAACATGAAAATTTAAAGTGGTCATGGATAAATGCATTGATAACGCCCAAAGCTGTATCGGGTAAAATAAAACAATCAATAATAATTGAATAAATTAGTTACACAATTAAAAGAAACAACCCAAGCCATATCTGGTTAAAATTATACCAGGCCATTTTATAATGCACCGGGTCAAGACCCCCACTGGTCAAACAAAGCGAAATTGAGTAGTGTCAAAATAAGTTTCTTAAAAGGATTAATATTACAAAAAACGTAAATTGATATACGTGTGATAACTTTATTCTAAACTAATTTTTGAATTATCAAAAATCCCAACCTAGTACACTCGTAATCTATATATCCTCCATTAGCTTCCATCAAATTTTAACACGAAAATGTTGAGCTTGATGATACAAGGCAATGACTTAATTGACATACCAAGTCCACGTTGATATCCCTATGAGTTTGGGGTAAATTTGTTATAGGTGTATTAATTTTAGGTTTTTAATAACCTAAAAATTAGTTTTAAATAAATTTATCACAAATTGACTAGTTTGAGATTTTTTGTAATATTAGCATTTCTTAAAATAAACTAATGCTAATGGGAGATGTAATCATAATAAATATGCATATGCAATGTACAAGGCAAATAATAATTTTTTTTTTAAAACTGACCAAAAAATATTGTGTATGGAAAACCTAAATCTAATGCAATAGATGCACTTCTTATATTTCATATGCAAAAGAAGATCCATTCTAAATGATAAAATATGCGTGCAATACTTTATTTGCATTTCCAGAGATTGTTTTTTTTCTTATGAAGATGCTTTATAAAAAACGGTGCTTATGTGATTGTTCTTAATCCATTGTGAGATTGATAGTCTATTCTAAGAAAAAACAAAACAAATAAAAAATAATTAAAAATTATTGTGAGGTCCATTTCTTTAAGAATTTGTATCTTACAATATGTCGTCACTCTAGAGTGGCTGAAAAACTATTATATTAGCATGTGCATGCATATGATTTTTATTTCTTTTTTCTCTAATGCGGTCCAAACACAGACTTGACTAATGTGAAATATAGTAATAAGATAAATAAATAACCTAAACGTGAAAATATTAATAAATAAACTAAATGATGCGTATGATTTTTATTTCCTTTTTCTTTAATGCAGTTCAAATACAGACTTGACTAATGTGAAATATAGTAATAAATAAAATAAATGATTTTAAGCTCATCACTAATGAAGAGAGAGAGAGAGAGAGATGAATTTTGTTTTTCTTTTTCTTCTATGCTTTTATTGGTACTCTAAATTGGTTAAAGATCGACAAAGTTTCAAAAAGCAATAAAGAAGAAACAGAAAGGTGGCCAAAAGAAAAATGATAAAGAAGAAACTGAAAGACGTGCAAACGTAAAAATAGTGATAAAAAAATGTAAATGATCATCAATATGCATCGGAGGATTTATTTATGAAAACCCCTAAATATCTACATGATTTTCATTTTATTATGCAAAACCCTATTCTATTTTGATACAATGTGATTTTTACATTTCTAATGGTAAAATTACTAAAACATACCAATAAGCAAAATAGATGGAAACCTAAATGAAAATGGTATGTCGGAAATTGAGTGGAAAAGTGCCTAATCAAAAATAGCAAACCGAACAGAAAACTTTGAAACTCGAACAACTTACCTCAAATAGAAGGTTGTGCGAGAATGAAGAAAGCCACTCGAGGCTTGGTTAGACAAGAATGAAAGTTTGGGACAACGTAAAGAACCACCGACCGCATGGCAAACAACACTGATTCACTATACTATTCTCTCAATTTTTTTTTTCTCAGCAACATTTATTTTCCGTCTTTTTGTTCTCTTTCGTTTCTTCGTTTTGCGTTCCCTTAGAGTCCCCTAAGACTCCCTAATTACAAGCCTTGACCCTTTAAATTCTCTTCTCAAAACTGAATCTGAATTTCCCCCCAAAAAAAAAAACTCTATGAACTAACCCCTAAATCACTCTAACCACTTGGGTTTTCTAACCAATTAGCAAATTGCCTTTATCTCGTTGAGTTTAAGGAAATTAGGTGTGGTTTTGCAGATGGAGAACGAAAAGCCAATCTGGCAAATCTTGGTAAAGCTCAAGGGGAAACCTCGGCAATTTTTAAAGAAGAATCAGGCATGATGGCTGCTCCAGGCTTGTTTCGGTCCTGACTTGCTGCATCAGGCCCATTTGGGCCTGGTTTGCTTGGAATGATTCGGACCTAGTCATGGCAGTCAGGCCCCACTCGACCTAAGTTGCTCAGACCACGCCCGACAAAAAAAAAATAAAAAAAATAAAAAAAATAAAAAAAATAAAAGAATATATTTTTGGCTGTGAATCAGATCTCCAGAATTTCGATCACGAATTTCAAATGAAAGAGCAAGGATCCTGCACATGAAATTAACATTCCGTTGTTTCATGAAAAATGAATAATTTAGAAAACATTTTTCAAAAAATAATCACTTGCATTTATACTTACCTTAATAAGAAAATTATCAATTTAATCTTAAACCTATTAAATGAATATCAATTCAGTTTCAAACTTTTTAATTTTACTTATGTAGTCCTAAACCTATATATGAAATTTCAATATAGTCCTTCCGATCATTACCAAGTATAAATTGTTGATGTGGCAATTGAAAAGTTGTCCACGTAAGATGTCGGCAATGACTAGATGCCATGTCAATGATTTTCGACGGTGATTGGCTAGGGTAATTGTCCCCTACTTTAACTGGGGTTGATTTTTGACCCAAAAAAAAAAAAAAAACTAGAGTTGATAATTTTTAAAAGGAGTTGGTGAATATTTCATATTGGTCAGTACAACAAATAAGAATAAGTAAATCAATAAAGATGTTTGAAAATTGAAAAGTTTAAAAGTTGGTAAGCAATTGAAGTGAGATTTGGTAGATCAAAATAAGTTGATAACCTAGTGGGAGAAAAGTTGGTAATTGACACGAATAAAGATTGGTAAATTTGTATAAGAGATAAAATAGCTAAGGTGGTTATCGAATGACAAATAACAATTGGTCAATAACTAAAGTTGATAAATTTAAAAGAATCATGTAAACGTTGACATGTACTTCAAACGAGAGTTAGCAACCTAAAATTGGTTAGTAGTTCAATTAGACAAAAAATAATTGACAAGTCACTCAAATAAAGATTGATAAAATCATGTAAAATTCAATGATTCTAAAGCATTTGTAAGAAAGACAAATGAAAGTTGATTAAAAGATAAAAATAAGTAAATTAGTAATTTGCATACCGTCAAAAAGTAGATGGTGAAAAGAAGTGTCGGTAAGTTACCAAAAAGTTAAAGAAAATCTTGTAGCCAATTTTCTTTTTACCAATATTTGTTTTTACATTTATTGGCTCTTTTAAAAAATTTATGGCATAGAAAAAATATTTTTTTTTTTAGAATACGGAACAGTGAAATCGCTAAACACTTATCAAGGACATCCCATTCACATAAACTTCAAATCCAATGACTATATCCAAATCCTTTCTATTCTCATTATCATTAAACACTTGTCGCGACCTCCCCGAAGCGGGTTAGGACCACCTAAGGGTTCGGCTAATGGATTGCTAAGCCTAGACTTAGCTCGAGCTCTCCCAAGCCCATACCAATTCGCGACTTAGGGTTTATGTTTTTAATATGCAAATGATTTTTATCATGGAGTCGCCACTAATCTATTTTCGGTGGGTCGATTAGAAACCCAAGTAAAGTAATGGGAGAATTACTTCACTCCTACGAACCAGAGATTAAATGAGTTCGGGGACTTGGTTACACTAGATTTCTCTAATGCCCTTTCGGTACCATTCTTTTATTTTCAAAAATGTTTTTGCAGGCAGCTTGAATGGATTTTAATTTATCCTCATAGCATGTGAGGTGATCATGCGGGTGCGCAAACCACCAATTTAACACCCAAGAAAGCCATGAATAAATTGCAGGACCTACCTTGTAGCAACGAAAGCATCTGCATTGTTAAATCAGAATCCTCATCAACAGACCTAGATGTGATTTCTAATTAACATGCAATTTCCCATTTTTTTTGGTTTTCACTTATTAATATGCAATGCATGCTACTAATCTAACATGAAATGGCATGACAATGTGTTCTAAACTACATGACATGAGTGAAGTATTTTTTTTTGTGTTTTCTTAATGAACATGTAGTAATCAAATACGCAAATCAAAATGACCTAATTATAATGACGGAAAATTTTTTAATGAAACTAATTCTACATGACGTACATTTTATGAACCTAATCTCACATGTCGTGCGCATGATATTTCTATTCCTAAAAATGCAATTTATCCTAAAAATTTGAAACTAGTTTATCTAAAGACAATTTTTTTGTATTTTTCATGATATTCGAAATTAAGACAAATGCAAAAATTACCTAGCTAAATTAAAATTCCCTCCAATTTAAACTTAGGATTAAGTCATGCTAAATCCTAATTTAAACTAAGATGTTATTTTAATCTAGCAATTTCCAACCTAAGATGCAAATTGATCTAATCTTAAAATGAGACATGTAATTCTATTCTAAAATGCTTGATTTTTTTTCGTTTTTTTTTTCATACAAAATTCGAAATTTTAAAAATTTGCACACAATTAAACATGCAACCTAAGAAAACTAGCAACCTAAATTAATTAATTTTTTTGATTTTTTTTTTAAATTTGAAGTGAAAGTCTAATTATAGATTGACACGTGCAATTCTTAAAAAAAACTAATATCATGAATGCATTCTTTTTTTTGATTTTTAAAAAAAAAAACGAAATAACTAAGTACGCTAACCCTAGCCCTAATCTAACTTGCATTTTTTTGAATTTTTCATGCAAAATATCCAATTCAATCAAGATAAGATTAATGCCCAAAATTGACGAACCATATCTCGCGCATGAGATCGGGTTGGTCAATTTTAAATTAAATCGCAAATCGAATCTCAGGCATGAGATTGGATTGTCGATTTTTATAAGAGATCGTGAGTCGGATTTCGGGCGCGAAAATCGGACTCCTAATCCCTAATTCGAGGGGTTATTTCACATCGGTATTTCAATCATGCATTAATGAATAATCACACTAAAAACTATATAAAAACAAACTACAAACTAAACAAACTATAAACTATGTAAAATATAAAGATAGAGTAATAAAAAAACTACCTAATGCTCCCCCTTTTGTTTTTTTCTTTTTTTTTTTTCTTTTCTCTTTTCCCACGCACAGCTTGCTCGTGGGTCTTTTGGTGGGGGGTTGTCAGTCCGGAGGGGTAGCTGGTCACCGGCGTTCAAAGCTCCGGCGAGGACCGGCGGCAGGTGGACCGGCAGCGGGCGGACCGGCGGGGGCAGCAGGTCGCGGGGGGTGCGCTACAGGCGTCGGGTCACTGGTCGGAGCGGCACGGGCGGAGCAGCAGCGGTGTGAGCTCCTATAGCGTCGGGTCGCAGCAGGGACAGAAGCGTGGCAGCGAGGGAGGAGCAGCAGGTCGGTGTTCGGGGCTTCTGGCGCTGCAGATCGGCGACGGCAGAGGCGGAGCAGGCACCGTCGTCGGAGTTCGGGGGCGTACGGCTTCGCTGGTGCAGGCGCGGCGGCTGAGTGGCACTCGGACGGAGGTACAGGCGGAGGCGAGCGACGTCTGCAGAAGCGGAGGCGCGAACAGAGGCGCTGTGACCGGCGGGCGAGTCGCTGCGGGTGCTCGAACAGAGGACAGAGGCGCAATGGCTGCCGAGGTGGCGCGGGCAGTGGTGCTCGGAGGTGGAGGTGGTCACGCTCGGACGGAGGACTCGGCAGCAGGCTTTGGCGTCGACGATGGCGAGAGCAAAGGGGTCCCAATCTGGCGCGGTGGAAGAGGCTTGGTCGGTCGCTCGGTTGCTGCGGGGCGTGAGCTGGAGGCGCACGGTGGTGTGGTTGTCGAAGAGCAGATTGCGGGCGGAATTGGGTGGCGGAACGGCGATGCGGCTGGGTCACGTGGCGGTGCGAGCGCAGCGCGGGTGAGAAGGAGCCGGCGGTCGGTTGCAGAAGCGGGGCAGCGAGCGTGAGGGGAAGTAGCACCAATCGGTGGAAATTTTGCAGCCAAGAAGAAGAACAGTGGGCGCTCCTTTCTTTTTCCCCCCGTTGCAGCCGCACCTCTCCTGCTTTAAGAAGACCACCCTTCTCTCTTTTTTTATTCTTTTCCTTTCACGTTCTTTTCTCTTTCTTCATGCCTTCTCTGACTTCACTTTTCTTTTCTCTCTGCAGGTTCTCTCTCTCTTTCCCTCAGAGTACTTTTTCTGTTTTTGTTTAGATCTTGTACCTGATTTGTTTCTTTTTTTTTTTTTTTTTTTTCTCTGACAAACCCCTATCTTTTAATCTCCCCACCTTTCTCTCCGCTTGCGTGAACGAAGGAGGAGCCCTCCACCATTTTTTACAGACCTCTTCCAGTGAACCTTTTTTATTTTTCTCTGACACACTCCTTTCCCCCTTTGTCTGACCGAAAGGACGAACCCCCTCACCGTGGATTTTTTTTTTCTTCGCTTTCCCCCTTTTGTTCTTCTGCAAGGAAATCTTTCGTGCGTGGATGTGCATGCATTAATGAGGAGGTTCCTTCTACGGTGAATTTTCATTGCATCATCCAAGCTGACATATTATATAATATTATGGGCATATTATAATAACACAATATGGGCATATTATATAGTATGTTGTGAGTGGCTTTTGCTTCTTTGAAGATTTCCCCCGAATCCGCACTCCACCGAGTTTGTGTATGCAATTGACCGCGAGCCCCTGCTTCTTGTTGTCCTCTTATTACCGATGCAAATGCGACTACATGAGATGCAATTTTAATATTTTTTCTTAGGGGTTAAAGATTAATCCCTAAATTTTATGCAATTAATTACTAAATGATTAGTCAAAATTTAGGTGTCAACAGCTGCCCCTCTTTGAAGGTGAGCTCGCAGAGGTTGCATTCAAAGACAATAAGATACCTAAATTTTGACCATGCACATGCAATGGATGATATTTTGACAGGCCATGGATTTTTTTGTTTTTGTTTTTGTTTTTTTTTTTGAAATGCAATTTATATGATGCATGGACATGCTAATGCCAGTGATAAAAGGAACTTACCTGGAATAACTTACCTTCGAGGAGGGTAGAGTAACTCGAGATATTTGGTGTTACATGTCCAGGACCCGTACCATTCTACGGTCGCCTAGAATAGTAACATGACTTCACAAAGAAACTGCTTTCCTAGGACCCGTACCATTCTACGGTCGCCTAAACGGAAAAATTTTGAGACATCCAGATCCAGCTTGAGATGTCAAGAATTTAGGAACTTAACCAATAGACACTCAATGTTAGGTGAGATGAATATTGGATTAAGAAGATTCGAAATACCTAGATCCAGACTAAGGTATAACGAAAAGATCGAAAAACATTCACATCCAGTGAAATGTTTAACGAAGAGTTTTGAGACATCCAGATCCAGACTGAGATGTCAAGAATTTTGGGACTTAACCAATAGACACTCAATGTTAGGTGAGATGAATATTGGATTAAGACGATTCGAAATACCTAGATCCAGACTAAGGTATAACGAAAAAGATCGAAAAACATTCACATCCAGAGTGAAATGTTTAACGAAGAGTTTTGAGACATCCAGATCCAGACTGAGATGTCAAGAATTTTGGGACTTAACCAATAGACACTCAATGTTAGGTGAGATGAATATTTGATTAAGAAGATTCGAAATACCTAGATCCAGACTAAGGTATAACGAAAAAGATCGAAAAACATTCACATCCAAAGTGAAATGTTTAACGAGGAGTTTTGAGACATTCAGATCCAGACTGAGATGTCAAGAATTTTGGAACTTAACCAATAAACACTCAATGTTAGGTGAGATGAATATTGGATTAAGAAGATTCGAAATACCTAGATCCAGACTAAGGTATAACGAAAAAGATCAGAAAGCATTCACATCCTGAGTGAAATGCTTAACAACGAGTTTTGAGGCATATATCAAGAATTTGGGAATACCTAGGACAAACCTGGGATATTTGTGAGGGTCACTTACCTCTTGGTGAATAGAAATTTTGGAACATCGATGATGTACTTCAAATATTCATGGAGGTTTCTCACCTCGAGGCTTCTGAAAGGCAACATAAATGTCAGGAGCTCTTGGGTCTTCAAGGAAACATTACCTGTCAGACATGATTAGAGCAAAAATACATGCATTTGCCAAAGAAGTAAGCAATTCAACATACTCCAAAATCCACTGAAGTTTTTATCCATTCAATCAAGATTTATGCATGATGGTTTTACCAAATTTGCACCAACGAACTTCCACTGGGGAGAATCATCATTTATGACAATGACATGGATTTTCAAGAATACCAAATGAGAGACTTTCAGTTAGAAAGGACTTTCACTCACGCTCATTACGAAGGCTATTTTGTCTCGACCATTAATGTCGGATCACAGGAATCACTCAATCTTACTTTCATCATGTCAATAAGGGTTCGAGTATTCTCGCAAGCGGTACGACTTTGTCAATCTGAGAGGTCTTTATCAGGACTGTAATGTAAGCTCGGTCAATGGCTCAACAAAGAGGGACTCTTCGAGTCAAGGCTAATGAAAGAACAATACTTCGCAATCATCTTCGGGTTTACAAGTCAAGGAACCTGCGAAATGAGATAGAAATGGTCTTGCTCGCACTTCTTCGAGCGATGCTTTTAAGCATATGAATTCCTACGCTAATTTCGGTGCCCTAATCTGAAGAGACTTTGTAAGGGACGTAACGTAGGTTGAGTTCATGGATTGAGAAGTGAATGAATCATTAGGCTCAACACGTGTATAGGGGGATGGGAATTGGTGATCATCTTGGCATTGTCACCGGTCTTCTTCTTCACCATCGGGATTTTCCTCGTAGGTACTATAAAAACTTGGCATTTGAGTTCTTTGAGTACCACTCCATTGGGAATACACCCTTTTACAACTGATAATCATTTATCTTGACTCTTTCTTTCATTTTCCATGGGCATTGGCCTTGCTTTTACCAGGCACACTGCTTTTTCATGCCCCTTTTGTTTTGTGTTTTTTTTTTTACTAACCACGTAATGCTTTAACATTTGGGTTCTTGAGGAGTTTTCATTTTTTTGTCAGCACTTGGGATTTTGCTGCTTGAACATTTGCCTTTTGCCTTGCCCCGGGATGATCACCAATTGGGTTTAAATGAAACGAATTTACAGGCTCAAGGGGCTATGCAATGGATAAAGTGTGTAGGATAGAGAAAGAACTGCTCTTCATCATCCTAAGGCACTTGAATTATCGTATGAATTCAATGTAATAGCAATACCTGAAGATTGATGCAAGTGAGAGCAAGAATATTCCTATCAAATTCCTCACCTCATGATGTCGTCTTACCTCCAACTTGCCTCAATGTGGGGTGGTTCTTGACAGGGGTAATTTAAAAATTATCCACGTGTGTGGGCTCAAAAGGGTTTAAACAATGGATGATCACGTAGTGTTTGAGATAGAGAATGAACCGTCTCTCATCGTTTCGATCATCGTACCTTTCGCGAGAAAACTCTTTTCCTTAGAAACATGGAACTTCTACACTCGTCTCACCAGTATAAGGGACTGTGTATAGGATAAGGCTTGCCTTTCATCATCCCGACATGTCTCATTTAGCATGTTCAATTCATTCCACATCATTCATTAACTTGATCGATGGCGACGATCCTCAGTGAAATTGGTAATTAAACAGGTAAAACTATCATGCAGAATTCTCCTTTGAAAGGTCACAGTTACCTCATGAACTCATCAGCTTTGAACACAAAGAGTTTGTAGCTCAGAAAAGGATTGGTAAAAAAAAAAAAATGTTTTTTTTTGCGCCAAACTTGTTGCCATTTCCAGGGATCGAACCCTGGTCGCTTTCGGACCTTTTCATTCCCCGTGCCACCAGGCCGAGGCGCTGGTGGTGTCCTCAGGGCGTTTCCTTTTTTATTTAATTGAACTGACACTGAGTCAACACGTCTGACGTACCAAATCAAATGAATTCGATATGTGTATGGAACAGGGCCTACTTCTCATCTCATTCAATCCATTCCCACACAATTCAACGAAGAAATGAGTTCCTTCAATTCACAACAAATTTTTTTCAAGGGTAATACTTCTTCACAGCATCAGAGTTAACAGGATTAGAAAACTCACGACCATCCATTTCTGTAAGGATCAAGGCACCTCCAGGGAGTACCCTCTTCACCATATACGGGCCGCTATAATTTGGAGCAAATTTGCCTCCAGGATCAGGAAAAATCGGCAACACCTTTCTTAGAACTAGATCATTCACTTCAAAGTGTCTCGGCCGTACCTTCCGATTAAAAGACCTGGCTACTCTCTGTTGATACGTCTGACCATGGCAAAGAGCTTTTAATCTTTTCTCATCAATCAGGTTCAACTGCTCGAACCTTTGTTGTGTCCATTCTGCTTCGGACAATTCCACTTGGGATAAGACTCTCAAAGAGGGGATTTCTACTTCCACAGGCAAGACTGCCTCCATGCCATAAACTAAGGAGAAAGGGGTTGCCCCGGTAGATGTTCGGATCGATGTCCGATACGCCATTAGAGCAAAGGGTAACCTGTCATGCCACTCTCGATAATTCTTGGCTGTCTTAGCCAGGATCTTCTTGATGTTCTTATTAGCTGCCTCAACAGCTCCATTCATTTGCGGGCGGTAAGGTGATGAATTCAAATGCTTGATTTTGAACTCACTGAACAACTCATCAACGAACTTGTTATTCAGATTTGTTCCATTGTTAGTGACAATTGCTTCGGGGACACCATAACGGGCGATTATGTCACGCCTAATAAATTTCACCACATTTCGAGCTGTGACATTAACATATGATGCGGCTTCAATCCACTTTGAAAAATAATCTATTGCCACCAATATGAATCGGTGCCCATTTGAAGCTTTGGGATTTATTGGGCCAATCACATCGATCCCCCACATTGAGAAAGGCCATGGCTCAGATAGCTGGTGCAACTCCATTGGAGGAACATTTATTTTATCTCCATGAATTTGGCAACGATGGCAACTTCTAACATGTTGTATGCAGTCACTTTCAAGTGCAAGCCAATAGTAACCTAGTCTCATGATCTTCTTGGCCAACATGTGCCCATTCATGTGTGGGCCACAAACTCCTTCATGCATTTCATGCATGATTTGGGTAGCTTCTGCTTCATCTACGCATCTCAATAAAACCGAATCATAAGATCTCTTGTATAAATTCTTACCACTGATAAAGAACTTTGAGGCCATCTTCATTATGTACTTTCTATCGGCTGGAGTGCTCCCTTCAGGAAATTCCTGCTTTTGAATATAGTTCATGATGTTATAATACCATGGCTTCTCATCAAGCTCTTCATTCACGGCCATGCAATAAGAAGGTTTGGCTAGAACCTCAATTTTCAAAGGCTCAACTTCTAAACCATCAGTAACTTGCAACATAGATGACAACGTTGCCAAGGCATCGGTGAACTGATTATGGGATCTAGCCAAGTAGTCAAATGAAATTTCATCGAACTCCTTCACCAACTCTTCGAGGTACTTATGATATGGCAGTAATTTGGCATCCCTGGTTTTCCATTCACCTACGGTTTGTAGTATGATCAATGCAGAATCTCCATATACTTTCAATTTGGCCACTCCCATTTCAATTGCGGCCTGAAGTCCGAGAATACAAGCTTCGTATTCAGCAATATTGTTAGTGCATGGAAATATTAATTTCGCGGCTACTGGGTGGTGTTGTCCATCTGAGGATATCGGACGCCCCGATGCAACCGGACATGTTCACGGCTCCATCGAAGAACATGGACCATGCATCTTCATTTATGGCCAAAATACGATCATCTAGAGGGCAATCATCATCATTGAAGGTTCTAGGATTCTCAGCCAATATATCAGCAATTACTCGGCCTTTAACTGATTTTTGTGGCATGAACTCGCACGTCAAATTCCGAAATCAAGACCTGCCATTTGGCTAGCTTACCCACCAAAGCTGGTTGATTAAATAAATACTTGATAGGATCGTTCTCAGTCACGAGAAACGTCTGGTAATGCAAGGTGTACTGTCGCAGTCTATGCAATACCCATACTAACGCAGCACAAGTTTTTTCAGCATCAGAATACTTTAGCTCCGAGACAGTGAACTTTTTACTAAGGTAATAAATGGCCCGTTCCTTCTGATCCACGGGACTCTTCTGAGCTAACATCGCGCCGAGTGACTCACTATGGATTGCGAGATACAAAATCAAAGGATGCCCCGATATTGGTGGGATAAGAACCGGTGGATTCATCAAATATTGCTTCAGCTTATCGAACGCCTCTCGACATTCATCATTCCACTCAACTCGTACATTTTTCCTCAAGAGTTTGAAGAATGGCTTAGCGGTCTCCGAGAGTTGGGAAATGAATCGTGCAATGTAATTCAGTCTCCCTAGAAGACTCCGGACCTCCTTCACTGTCGACGGAGGTTGCAGCTCACATATTGCCTTGGCTTTAGATGGGTCAATTTCGATCCCTTTGCTACTCACCATAAACCCAAGTAATTTTCCTGATGCAGCCCCGAACACGCACTTGGCAGGGTTTAAACAGAGTTTGAATTCACGAAGTCGATCAAATAACTTCTTGAGGGTTTCAACATGACTTTTCCCAGGCCGGGTTTTTGCAATCATATCGTCAACATATACCTCGATTTCTTCATGCATCATGTCATGGAACAACGTAACCATGGCTCGTTGGTAAGTCGCCCCTGCATTTTTGAGTCCGAAGGGCATGACCCTATAATGAAAGGTTCCCCACGGGGTGATAAATGCCGTCTTCTCTTTGTCTTCATCCTTCATTCTTATCTGGTTATAGCCAGAAAAACCATCCATGAAAGAGAATAATTCAAATCCGGCAGTACTATCCACGAGAACATCGATATGTGGCAATGGGAAGTCGTCCTTTGGGCTGGCCTTGTTCAAATCACGGTAATCAACACACACTCGGACTCGACCGTCTTTCTTTATGACCGGTACTATGTTGGCCACCCATTCAGGGTATTGCGAGACTTCAATGAACCCCACTTTGAGAAGTTTCATTAACTTCCTCTTCTATCTTCTTCGAGAGCTCTGGTTTAGTCCTCCGGAGCTTCTGCTTCTTAGGATGCACGTCTGGATTAATGGGCAAACAATGTTCCACAATCGACGGATCTAAACCCGGCATATCAGCGTATGTCCAAGCAAAGATATCTTGATATTCTTTTAGCAATTGAGTCAGGTGTTCGGCCTCATCTTTGGGAAGATTTGCCCCAATCTTTATCTCTTTGGGCTCCTCGGCATCACTCAGATTGATAGTGATGGTTTGCTCGAGGTGAGAACTTTGGGTTTTTCATGTTGCTCCCAACTTTGTTGTACTCCAATGGAGTCACCATTTGGATCATCAGGGTCATCACCGTCATCGCTCATGACATTGGATTGGACCATTTTCACCTCTTTGCCTATCATAAGGCTGCTCCTGAAACATAAAATGGATAGTTTAAAAAGACAAAACGGGGCTAAAAGGCATGAATTTCTTTTCTATTTTTTGAATTTTCCTTCCTTTTGAATTTTTTGATTGATTTTTTTTTTCAAATTTTTATTTTATTTAAAGAATTTCGGAAAAATATTTTGGAAAAACTTTTTGGCACGAGGAAGCATGGTGAAGCCCAGGCCTCAGAATTCTCCTTGGATTTTTCTTTTCTTTCATCGGTTGGATATCATCAACGGGCTGGTTTGGTATGCCCCATCATGCCCTCAAAATAAAACTTGTAATCATAATTGATATTCATCAACCAAATTACATTTATTGGATTGAAAAGTATGGCAATCAAAGTGAAACGAAACCCTAACAGTCAAACCCTAGCAGACATCAACTCCTGACAAACGACATGCAGAATACGATAAGCAAACCCTAGAAAACAACACATCCTAAAAGAGATAGGATTCCCACGCAGGGGAGTGCAGAAAAGTAAACGTGTTACTCTTGCGGGCTAGCACCCGTTCCCTCCGATGGTTCTTCATCAATGGCACCTATGAGGAGATCATCGAATAGAGTCGTAATCCCTTCCATCCCATCATCTGGATCCTCTGTCTTTGTCGGGTCATCCATGCCACTTGATCCATCAGGCGCGATACCACGGGTGTTGATCATTCCTCCCTCATCATGCATCATTCTAGCAGGGCCCGGGAATGTCTCGCGGATATCGAGGAGTAATGAGTTTCTCCTCTCTTGTTCATGTCCTCCACCTCTTCCATGGTACCCTAATTCGGCGGAACGAAACCTCCGAGGGGCTTCAATAGGATTCCGAATGCCCTGTTCTTGTCTACCAAGTCCACGGCCAGGAATAAAGCCATTTCCAACCATCACTCTTGCTACCATAACTGCTGCATTTGACACATCAGGGATGGGTGCTCTCGATCCTCGAGATGCATGGATAGTGGATACGAGCTCAAATGATTGGTAGCTCGACTCCTCCCTATGTTCCGGCTCGACATAGGGGACAACCGTCTCATGATAGATCCGATGATCCTCCTCGCCATGAACAATGACTAGCTTTCCTTTGACAACAAATTTCACACTTTGGTGGAGACTTGATGGCACAGCTCCAGCAGTATGAATCCAAGGACGCCTTAATAGAAAATTGAATGCGGTAGGAATGTCCATCACCTGGAAAAGGACGTTAAACATCATCGGCCCTATTTGCAGATCAAGGTGGGTCTCCCCTATCACCTCTTTTCTCGTACCATCAAAAGCTCGGACGGAGGTCTTTGCAGTACTTATTTTTGAAGGGTTTATTTTCAGGCGATGAAGAGTTGCCAATGGACAGATATTTAAGGCAGACCCATTATCAATGAGTACTCGAGCCACATGGGAAGCCTTGCACTTGACGGATATATATAATGCCTTGGTATGTCCCCTCCCCTCAAGAGGGAATTCTTCATCAGAAAAGGCTATTAAATCCTTAAGAAGAATCGATCCTACGAATTCCTCCAACCTGTCTACCTCGATCATCTCCGGTACACGAACTTCGCTTAGAACCTTCATTAGAGACTTTTGATGTGTAGGAGATGTTTGCAAGAGTTCAAGTAAAGAGATCTGAGCAGGCAATTTCCGCAATTGGTTGACCACGTTATACTCACTTGCTTTGATTATAGCCAGAAATTCTTTGGCCTCTTCATCAGTAATTGGCTTTGCAGGTTAGGCATTAGCTTGAGCATAGGTCCGACCAGACCTTGTAATTAGGTCAACATCTAGCTTGTATGACCAAGGGACTGCTTTGTTATCCTTGTACTCATACAGCTGGGGCATCTCAATAATTATTTCTTCATCAGTTGAAGGCACTTCCACTATCAATCCTTCATGGTCGGAGGCGTCCTCAAGTGGGGGCATGTCCTCGATCAATGGATCTGGTTTACTCTTTCCAGCACTTAGCTTAGCAAATTCCTTCTCCCAATCAATGACGACTTCGGAGATAGTTGACACTGTTCCAGCTTGGTCAGCATATATGATCATGCCAGCCTTAACCATTTCTTGAACCCTTTCCTTCATGGTAGGTAAGGGAGGATTCTCATCTGTCGGATAATAACCAACTCTAACTAATCCGCTATAGATATCTTTGACAGAAACCTTCAAGTTTATCTTTTTGCTAGCATTGAACTCGAAGATTGCATTCACGTTTCCCTGATGTTCCGGCAACGGATTCTTCTTGACATTCGGTTGGGTGGTACGGAAAGAAAATGCCTTAGTATCCAACAAATTTTGGATCTTGTGCTTCAAAGTCAAACATTCATCAGTTGAATGGCCGACCTCTCCCATATGATACTCACATTTTTTGGAGGGGTCATAGTTGGAGAATTTTTCAGCATTAGGCCGCTTTGGTTCGTGAGAGATCAATCCCTTGTTTCGGAGTATCGGTAAGACCTGAGATAGAGGGCCGGAAGAGGAGAGAACGCCTTTTGGTGAATTGCCGGCGTGCGGGCACTCGGCCTCCATCTTGCTGATTCCGGGGACACGAACCATCGGAGGCTTACTAGGGGCTGGTTGCACATATGCAACATTGACTTCATGGTTGGTTCTTTATCTTTCTTCATGGTGAACCTTTTGCCCTGAAGAGTTGGTTCATTGAACCATCCATCCCTTAGGCCCATCTCGATCTGTTCACCCACTGGGATAAGCTGGTTGAAGTTCTCAACGTATGTGCTAGCCATCCGGTTACGGAACTCATACGGGAGAGTCTTGACGAACAACTTCATCAACTCCTTGTTTGTAGGCTCAGGAGTGATTTGAGCCGCCAAGTTTCGCCACCTTACAGCGTACTCCTTAAATGACTCACTTTTCTTCTTCTCCATCCGCTCAAGATCCTCTCGGGAAGGTGCAATGTCCATGTTGAACTTATACTGCTTCAGGAAAGCGTCAGCCACTTCATTCCAGGTGTTGAGAAGGTTTATATTTTTCATTATGTACCAGTTAAGTGCGGGCCCAGTCAAGCTTGCATGAAACGATTGGATCATGAGAGGCTCGTTCTTGACGTATTGGGCCATGCGTACGTGGTACATCTGCAAATGAGCCTTCGGGCAGGAAGTACCGTCGTATTTCTCGAACTCCGGCATCTTAAACTTCTTCGGTATTTTGACCTTCTCATAAACTAACAAGTCGAACGGGAGTGAATTATGTGATTCGTGCAATTGTTTCAGTTTCTCTTCAAGTTTGGCAAAGCGTTCATCTTGCTCCGCCTTAGGGACATTGTCGGGCTTAGCCTTTTCAGCTGTGACGAACAGTGGGTCATCCTCCAGTTCCGGCATGTCATCATCACCTATTTGGGCCTTGTTCGTCTGCTTTGGGACTACTATCTCGGGGAGAACGGGTGCAAGAGTCTGATGCACTTGGAGGGATTGCATTTGATCCGTCATAAGCTGCATAGAGGTGAGCAACTGCTGGAGTTGATTTTCCACAGCGGTCATACGATCACGCATTTCGATTTGGTTGGCCATTTTTGCTCTTGATCGTGTAATGATGGGCGAACGTGGAGGATCCGTTATCACCTAATTTGAAGAAACGGACAAAAATAAGTATCTCATATGAAATACACCGGTCCATGGCAATGGTCTAAAACTTTTATTCATCAACGGAGTTTTTGACAATCCTAACAAAATAGAAGCAAGATTGATTTAAACACTTCATTAATGAAATAGAAGCTCGAAATGCCCTAAACAAACAAACTAGGAAAGTAAATGACTCAACTTCCTAAACATTAATCTAGAAATGAAACAGCAAGATTGACTCAAACACTTCATCTAGCTTGATCAATATACACTCGGGACACCACTCGGCGCAATCGCTTATTCTCCTCTTGAGCTTTTTCAGCAACCCTTTTGAGGCGTTTATTCTCAGCGCGGTTGGTGATCTTCAGCGGCACCTCTGGTATCTTTGGAAGTAACTCCTCTGGAATCTTGTGTTGTTGAATGTACTTAATTGAGGCATAGTACTTCATTTCTTTGCCCTTGAGCTCCTCCTCAGGCCACTTGAGTTTTCGTGGCTGGCACATATCCCACATTGATTTAATTGTGAGAATGGAATCTTCATGGCCTCGGTCTCCATCAATGAAGCTGACTCGGAGTGGATCTGCTTGCAATGCCGGGGGAAGCTCTTGCACAACTTGATACTGACGGGTTACTCTAGTTGGATAGTACTCCGTTGCTCCGGTGAATCCCAAAGTAGAGGGATTGGGCCAACACCTCCACATGAAAGTCTCGCCACACGAACTTGGAACCACTTAGCATGCCATAGGAAACCCTTGGAAGTTGGTTTTTTCATGAAAGCTAGCCACCTAGAATAATGGTAATCCGGTGCATGTTTTTGGTTGTTCTCAAATCTCATAATAGGGTGATTAGAGTTATTAACATCAAGTATAGTCATTGAACCACCAAACCCTTTTATATGAGAAAGGAACCAAATTTGTAAAAGCTCAGGAGAGGAACGGAAGGTCTTATCCCCGCTTCCTTAAATCGAGTGAGGGAAAGAAAGGTTTCAGCCAAAATAGTGTTTACAAAATTTTTTCCTCCCAACACTTGTTCAACTAAGTGAGCCATCAAAGGGTTAATAGCATTCTTGCAATGAGGAAAAAGTATAAACCCAAAGAAAGCTAAAAGGAAAACTCTTCTCATTTGAAATGAATTGCCATTTTCAAAACATTCTTTTAGAAAAGACAAGTGACATGTATTGCGGTGAGCTTTTAAAACCTTCCTTACATTATCCTTCTTAATTCTCAGAAAATCGGATAAGGCCACAACGGGGTCTATTCCGATAGGTGGGCTAATTAATTCAGCTTTCAAAGGTTTCCCTATGGCAATACTATACTCTTCCAAGGTGGGCGTGAGTTCATGCTTACCGCCGAAGATGAAAGTAGAAGTCTCAGGGCACCAACAATGAGCAAGTGCTTGGATGAGGCCGCCATGGATGTTGATACGCATCAATGGAAGTAGTCGACTAATGTGTGACTCTACAAATTGACGGCCAACTTGGTCTAACTTGTCCCACCATGCGCTAAGCTCTTCTTTTGGAGGGAGAATAATTCGAATGTCCGGTATTCCCATTGTATATTGATCAAGACTCAGGACAATCCTAATGCCATGGACCGACAAAATGATATAATAAAGTAAGTAGATTGCAAGAGTGCGAATTTAGAAGACTTACTTTACCAATAAACAAAGGGCAATCACATAGACATGCGCATGGTAAGTGGCTCGATTTCTAGTCTATAAGGCTTAACAAAGTGAAGCCACAAGGATGATCGGACTAGCCGCGGGCGTGCGAACTAAGTCGGGTCCTCATGACTTCGGCTTGGTCAAAGAGCCGACCTGGGTTGCGGGCATGCGAACCGAGGTGGGTACTCTTGACTCCAGAAAAGAAACTTCGGGATTGAGATGGGCGACTCATACCGCGGGCATGCGGTCGAAGTGGTATCCATCTCAATACCATCCTAGATGATCCTATGCGGCCCAAGGTCCGGCGGCGGGTTGTGTGTGCAATGGTGTAGTGTAAATGCATAGGCATGCACAACAGTTTATATCAAACAACACTTCGTTTATGAAAATAAACCATACATTCCTACACCTCCCTACAAAACAAAGGTTAGCAAACACTTCCCCTTATACCTCCCATCCTGCAAGAACATTTAACACCTTAAATGTTAGGGACATACCTGGAATCCTCGCTGCCAAACAAAATATTTTTCAAAAAGGAAATTGGCCTAAGTCCACTAAGAGTTTCAACTCAACGTCCCCAGTGGAGTCGCCAAGCTGTCGCGACCTCCCCGAAGCGGGTTAGGACCACCTAAGGGTTCGGCTAATGGATTGCTAAGCCTAGACTTAGCTCGAGCTCTCCCAAGCCCATACCAATTCGCGACTTAGGGTTTATGTTTTTAATATGCAAATGATTTTTATCATGGAGTCGCCACTAATCTATTTTCGGTGGGTCGATTAGAAACCCAAGTAAAGTAATGGGAGAATTACTTCACTCCTACGAACCAGAGATTAAATGAGTTCGGGGACTTGGTTACACTAGATTTCTCTAATGCCCTTTCGGTACCATTCTTTTATTTCCAAAAATGTTTTTGCAGGCAGCTTGAATGGATTTTAATTTATCCTCCTAGCATGTGAGGTGATCATGCGGGTGCGCAAACCACCAATTTAACACCCAAGAAAGCCATGAATAAATTGCAGGACCTACCTTGTAGCAACGAAAGCATCTGCATTGTTAAATCAGAATCCTCATCAACAGACCTAGATGTGATTTCTAATTAACATGCAATTTCCCATTTTTTTTGGTTTTCACTTATTAATATGCAATGCATGCTACTAATCTAGCATGGAATGGCATGACAATGTGTTCTAAATGACATGAGTAAAATATTTTTTGTGTTTTCTTAATTAACATGCAATAATCAAATATGCAAATCAAAATGACCTAATTATAATGACGGAAAATTTTTTAATGAAACTAATTCTACATGACGTACATTTTATGAACCTAATCTCACCTGACGTGCACGTGATATTTCTATTCCTAAAAATGCAATTTATCCTAAAAATTGAAACTAGTTTATCTAAAGACAATTTTTTTTGTATTTTTTATGATATTCGAAGTTAAGACAAATGCAAAAATTACCTAGCTAAATTAAAATTCCATCCAATTTAAACTTAGGATTAAGTCATGCTAAATCCTAATTTAAACTAAGATGTTATTTTAATCTAGCAATTTCCAACCTAAGATGCAAATTGATCTAATCTTAAAATGAGACATGTAATTCTATTCTAAAATGCTTGATTTTTTTCGTTTTTTTTTCATACAAAATTCGAAATTTTAAAAATTTGCACACAATTAAACATGCAACCTAAGAAAACTAGCAACCTAAATTAATTAATTTTTTTGAATTTTTTTTTAAAAAAAATTTGAAGTGAAAGTCTAATTATAGATTGACACGTGCAATTCTTAAAAAAAACTAATATCATGACTGCATTCTTTTTTTTTTTTTTTAAAAAAAAAAAAATGAAATAACTAAGTACGCTAACCCTAGCCCTAATCTAACTTGCATTTTTTTTGAATTTTTTATGCAAAATATCCAATTCAATCAAGATAAGATTAATGCCCAAAATTGACGAACCATATCTCGCGCATGAGATCGGATTGGTCAATTTTAAATTAAATCGCAAATCGAATCTCGGGCATGAGATTGGATTGTCGATTTTTATAAAAGATCGTGAGTCGGATTTCGGGCGCGAAAATCGGACTCCTAATCCCTAATTTGAGGGGTTATTTCACATCGGAATTTCAATCATGCATTAATGAATAATCACACTAAAAACTATATAAAAACAAACTATAAACTAAACAAACTATAAACTATGTAAAACATAAAGATAGAGTAATAAAAAACTACCTAATGCTCCCCCTTTTGTTTTTTCTTTGTTTTTTGTTTTCTTCTTTTCTCTTTTCCCACGCACAGCTTGCTCGTGGGTCTTTTGGTGGGGGTTGTCGGTCCGGAGGGGTAGCTGGTCACCGGCGTTCAAAGCTCCGGCGAGGACCGGCGGCAGGTGGACCGGCGGCGGGCGGACCGGCGGGGGCAGCAGGTCGCGGGGGGTGCGCTACAGGCGTCGGGTCACTGGTCGGAGCGGCACGGGCGGAGCAGCAGCGGTGTGAGCTCCTATAGCGTCGGGTCGCAGCAGGGACAGAGGCGTGGCAGCGAGGGAGGAGCAGCGCGGGTCGGTGTTCGGGGCTGGCGCTGCGGACCGGCGACGGCAGAGGGAGCGAGCACCGTCGTCGGAGTTCGGGGCGTCGGCCCCGCTGGTGCGCTCGCGGAGGCGGGAGTGGCGCTCGGACGGAGGTACAGGAGGAGGCGGCGACGTTTGCGAAGTCGAGGCGCGAAACTGCGTGACCGGCGGGCGGGTCGGCTGCGGGTGCTCGAAACGGGACACGAGGCGTAATGGCTGCCGAGGTGGCGCGGGCAGTGGTGCTCGGAGGTGGAGGTGGTCACGCTCGGACGGAGGACTCGGCAGCAGGCTTTGGCGTCGACGACGGCGAGAGCAAAGGGGTCCCGATCTGGCACGGTGGAAGAGGCTTGGTCGGTCGCTCGGTTGCTGCGGGGCGTGAGCTGGAGGCGCACGGTGGTGTGGTTGTCGAAGAGCAGATTGCGGGCGGAATTGGGTGGCGGAACGGCGATGCGGCTGGGTCACGCGGCGGTGCGAGCGCAGCGCGGGTGAGAAGGAGCCGGCGGTCGGTTCCAGAAGCGGGGCAGCGAGCGTGAGGGGAAGTAGCCCCAATCGGTGGAAATTTTGCAGTCGAAGAAGAAGAACAGTGGGCCTCCTTTCTTTTTCCCCCGTTGCAGCCGCACGTCTCTCCCCTTTAAGAAGACCACCCTTCTCTCTTTTTTTATTCTTTTCCTTTCACGTTCTTTTCTCTTTCTTCATGCCTTCTCGACTTCACTTTTCTTTTCTCTCTGCAGGTTCTCTCTCTCTTTCCCTCAGAGTACTTTTTCTGTTTTTGTTTAGATCTTGTACCTGATTTGTTTCTTTTTTTTTTTTTATTTCTCTGACAAACCCCTATCTTTTAATCTCCCCACCTTTCTCTCCGCTTGCGTGAACGAAGGAGGAGCCCTCCACCATTTTTTACAGACCTCTTCCAGTGAACCTTTTTTATTTTTCTCTGACACACTCCTTTCCCCCTTTGTCTGACCAAAAGGACGAGCCCCCTCACCGTGGATTTTTTTTTTCTTCGCTTTCCCCCTTTTGTTCTTCAGCAAGGAAATCTTTCGTGCGTGGATGTGCATGCATTAATGAGGAGGTTCCTTCTACGGTGAATTTTCATTGCATCATCCAAGCTGACATATTATATAATATTATGGGCATATTATAATAACACAATATGGGCATATTATATAGTATGTTGTGAGCGGCTTTTGCTTCTTTGAAGATTTCCCTCGAATCCGCACTCCACCGAGTTTGTGTATGCAATTGACCGCGAGCCCCTGCTTCTTGTTGTCCTCTTATTACCGATGCAAATGCGACTACATGAGATGCAATTTTAATATTTTTTCTTAGGGGTTAAAGATTAATCCCTAAATTTTATGCAATTAATTACTAAATGATTAGTCAAAATTTAGGTGTCAACAACACTCAAGTACTTTAGCATAAGAAACTCAGCAAAAAGATTGACATGAACTTGAAGCCATAATCTCTTGGACAGATACTTATGCAACACGATAGGAAAATTTCGAGGCAAGTCCCCAAAGGCCTCCAGCATTTCGTCCTCGTTCGGGGGATGTTCCCGAAGTCCGATATTTTGGCCTCGCGACAGATGAGGCCTGCACGTCGCAGGTGCCATCGACCCCGACATGCGGTTAGTTCGTTGTGGGGCTGATGCGTTGGTTGTTGATGATGTCCTCGAAGCCGTTGTCCATCCAGCAGTAAATTTCTCACCACATTGGCCTTGGCTCTTTATAGGGCTGACAGCACCTTGTTTGACCCAATCGATGATCTCCCGAATGTTATTTAAACCTTAGTACTCAAAAGGATGGTCTCGGGAGGAGTTAATGCCTGTTGATGATGGCAATTCGTATCCCGTATATGTTGCCACAAATTCATCGTTGGTTAAATCCGAGAACTTGTTTAATCCAACCTCGTAAGTCCGATTCGTAGCGCCATCGAAATCCTCAACGAAGTGCAGATTTTCCATGAAAAGATCAGACACTTCACCTTCTCGTCCACGTCTGTGTAGTCGCGATCGTGTCAAGTCTGTAGGAAAAATATGGCTTCGAATTGGGTGGAACAATGAAGAAGGATATTCAGAGTAACTCAAGTCGGACTTTGAGGAGTGATATCACTTTTTTTAAGGATTTATTTGCCCCACAACGTTGCTAATGGTCACCGGCAAAAATCCTCCAAGATACAACAAAGACTCGGATGATAATACTAAATAGCAATTCTAGTATTTCTCCAAGGTTTCTTTAGGAAACAATCGAAAAATTGGTTGCGGTTTTTCAGAAAGAAGACTCGAAAATGACCACTTTTTTCCTTCTGAAAATTGACAAGTATATATATGAATCAGTTTTGCAACTCTTCGTGAAAATTGCCAAAGAATGAACAAACACGTCATTTAGAAAAATTGTTCGGATAAACAAATGCAACTCTTAGGAAGAAGTCAAAAACCGAACAATTGCAACCCTTTGGGAAAAGTTGCAAACCGAATAAGTAATTTTCCAAAGGTTGTCTTGAAAAAACACAAACAAAATTTGGAATAATTTTTTTTTAAATAAATAGAATTTCAAATTTTCATTTTATTTATTTATTTATTTTATTTCCAAAATTCTCAAAATAAAAAGGCAACCTTTGAATTTATTAAAAATTAATAACATAAAAAAAAAAAACAACAAAGGGATTAGTGCTAATTAAACCGCGAGCGCGCATGCGTGCTAGGTGTGCCAAAATCGCGCACCCACACGCGGGTATGGTGAGGTCTAGCCCCACCCAATCATTTCTTGAGGCACACAAGGAAACTCTTCGCTTATAAATTACGCCACTTCCTCCCACTTTTCCTATGTGGGACAAGGAAAAAACATTCAGTTTGTTTTGACAAACAAACCTCCAACAGAGTTTTCCACTCCATGAACTTTTTAGTCATGGACAACACGTTGTAGGTATGAGAGGTGGCATTCGATGCACATGTATATGCACATAAGACAAGTATTGAGCATATGGAGAAACTTTTTACAAGTCTAAAAGCCACTTTTTGATGAATGAGAAACTTTTGCAATTTCTCAGCAATATGATGACCTAGATAATATGTTCCATCTTTGAGAGCATCCTAAAAAAATTATTTTTATTATTTTTATTTTTTTACATAATGATCATCTTCTTTTGAGATGACATGATTCCATGCTTCCGTACCGGATTAGCAAATTGGGCCAGTAATTTATAATGAGAATCCTCATTCGGACTATAAAGGAAGATATCAGAGAGAGAGAGAGAGCGGACTATTCTCATCCTCATTCGGACTATAAAGGAAGATATCAGAGAGAGAGAGAGAGAGAGAGAGAGAGAGAGAGAGAGAGAGAGAGAGAGAGAGAGAGAGAGAGAGAGAGAGAGAGAGAGAGAGAGAGAGATTAAATATGGAAGTTTTTACCAATATGAATTAGGTCGGGTATGAGTTGAGTTGGGTATTCTTCGAGAAATTTACAATACAAATAAATTAATTGAAATATGAATTAGTTAATTTGGGTTGGACCATTGGATTGGGTTATTATGAATAAATGAGTTAATGGGTCAATTTGAATTGGATTGGATTTAAACTCAACCTGACTTAAGTATTCATCTTAACGCTTGTTCATTCTAAGTATATTATTAGAGGGACGGTTGTGTTTGCCTCACTTTCGGTTATTCAAACATCAACATTGCTACTTGCTAAATATCAATTTTAAAAGTAACTATCCGTTGTACATATGTCTAACAATTTTCCATCTAACGCTATATCCATTCCATCAGATAATCGTTTATTTCTCTTAATACATTTTCTTTTTCTTTATATGTAATCTCCCATTGTTGTGCGGGCGCATCCCATGGGCCTTGGCACATAGTCACAGCTTATTTCAAAGAGAGACATGTTTTTACGATATTTTCATAAAAATTTGTATATGGAATTTTTTTTTTAGGCGGCCTTAGGCTTGCTAAAAGTAGATAAAAAAGGTAGCAGGCCTTCCATTATTTCTCACAAAAACGCAACGAAAATGCTAGAAGGCGGTAAAATTAGAGAAAAGCCCCAAATCAAACAGCAGGGTCTCTCCCCCCCATTCACACTGTTCACCGTCGCTCACTCTTTCTCTGCTCGATAGAGCTGTAAATGCACAATATGATCGAAAGTTTTAGGTGTGGAACCGACTTTCATTTTTAACTTTTATTTTTTTTCAACTTGTTATTCACGTAAATTGATATTTATTTAAAGAACAATGCGCGAACAAGACATACAAATATCAACAACTAGATTTGTTCATAATTTTTTTCATAATTCAAAAGATGGATAATAATTTTTACATTTCCATAGAAAAGTCATTAAGTAATTTTTTTGCTTAAAATAAGCCAAAACACATTATAAATCGCAAACTAATTAGATATCTATCACCTTCTGCATGCGTGGAATGATTGATTAAGCACAAACTTATGATAATACCATTTAGCAAATACTTAACTAAAAGTCATGGGTTATCGAACATTTATTGAGTATTAAAAAGAAGTAATTTCTTGAGATGAGCTTGGTTTAAATATTTGAGATTAGACAAAAGAAAAGGTGACGAGTCTATTCTAAGTCAATACATCTCGCTGCAAGTGAAGACCTTGTCAGCATAATAAGTCAATAGAGCTTATGAGTCAAGTTTGGACATTATTGGGAGAGAACAACAACTGATTAGCACACCTCTGAGTACCATAAAATATCATTGACTTAGACCAGTGTTGGTCTATATAGCTTAAAACTATAGGGATTCTAAGAGAACATTTTATCTTTAACTTATCTCCAACGACTTCGTTTGAGTGGTGAAACTATTGATTTATGAGAAAATTATCCAAAAAGTTTTAAACTTATAGTATGACGGCCAATTTAGTACTAAATCTTTCAATTGTGCCATTTAGTCTTAAACATTTTGAAGATTTGTTAATATAGTGCTAAACCTTTTAATGACTTGTCAATATAGTCATTTTATCTTATAATCTAAACCAGAGGTTTAGGACTAAATTGGTAAAAATTCAAAAGATTTAGAATAATACAATTGTAAGGTTTATGACTAAATTAGTAAATCGTGAGAAGGTTTACAACTAAATTAACACAATTAAAAGGTTTATGACTAAATTAGTCATCATATAATAGATTTAGGACTTTTTGGATGTTTATCTTGTTTATTTATCAAATCATAGCATCTCTTGCTTAGAATGATCTTTGAGGTCACACCTGCCACACTATGAGTAGAGTATTAACCAATGTATATGAACAAAATATGCACTCATCAAGATTAATCGAGCCAAAGTTCTGAACACCCAAAAATGAGCGACCAACGATGCTTTGGCTGATTTTTTTTTTCTTTGAAATTTTTATCTTTCACTTTTTGAAAAATTTGACCTTTTTCTAATGTGGCGCCATATTAGTGGTAAGTTAGCGATACATATGCTAAAAATACATATATAATGCCACATCATATTCTGGTGTGCCACATCATCAAATTTGTGTAAGCAATCAACGAAAGGCATTGATTGCGAAAACTCGAGGAAAGTATATTTGAAATGTCAAAAATTATGTATGGTACTCACTTTAGTGCTGAAAGTTTTCACCGGCTCACTTAAGTGCCAAATCGAAGAAAAAACGATTACTTAAGTGCCTCCGACAATAAATTCCTACCAAACTGATTACGTGGCTTTTACAATTAAAATTTTAATATGAGTGGGCATATTTTAATTTTAAAAAAGTCCATGTAGACATCATAAATGACGTTGCATTAGCCAATGCTCGACTTGCCTAACAACGATGCCTTTTGGCTTGACATCTAGGATGTGTAATTGACACCATCAAAGAGACATTAGGGATATGGAGTTTGAGCCAATAATAGTGGAGTAATGCATCAAAGATTGAGGGAAAAGTAAAAAAAATTCCCAAACCTATTGCATTTATAACAATTTCGATTTTAAACCTTTCAACTAAAACAATTTAATCCTAAACCTTTTTACATTAGTAGCAACTCAATCCATCCGACAATTTAGGCTAAAAATTGCTAATGTAGGCGTCAGTCATCCTTCGTGGCCTGATTGATGTTAAATTGATATTTTTTTAATAATATTTTGAAGTTTTTACAATTTTTTAAAAATTTTTCTTTGCTTTTTTTTATTATTTTTTCTTCATTTTGGTTGACACGAGTTATTAGGGACATGAAGGCCCTTGCTAGATCTAGGCAAGGGTCACTTGCGGTCGGCAAGAGCCATGACATGTTAGCATTGTTTGGACTTGGTTTGCTAGAACACACACAAAAAAAGAAAAAAGAAAAAAGAAGATATATACAAAAGATATTTTTGGTTGGGTAACCAACCTTGAGAATTTTTATCACGAATTTTGACTGAAAGGGCATGAAACCTCTTGGTGAAAATTTATGTGTCAAGAAGTTGCAAGGCAGATAAAAGCAGTAACTTAATAGAATAGTTGGTGAATTGAAAAATAAAATAAAATTTCATAAATAGC
The DNA here is from genome assembly GCA_017140165.1 of Eucalyptus shirleyi. Lineage (NCBI taxonomy): Eukaryota > Viridiplantae > Streptophyta > Magnoliopsida > Myrtales > Myrtaceae > Eucalyptus > Eucalyptus shirleyi. Next base: position 32,042,419 of record CM029450.1, read on the forward strand.
TCAAACAAAATTATAGGAATGTTGTCCAAAAAGTCCAAAACATATTGCATTCTCGTCAATTCAATCCTAAACATTTTAATTGTACCAATTGAGTACGACACATTTTTATGTTTTGCCAACAGAGTCTATTTGGCCAATTTTAGCAAAACATCACTGACGTGGATGCCGTTTTAGGTGGCACAACCAACATGGACATGGATAATTTATAATAATATTTAAATATTTTTTCATATATTTCTTTTTCATTTCCTTCTTTACTTTTTCCTTTCTCATCTATTCTTTTGTTTACTTTATTTTTCCATTTTTTTTCCCTCCACTAGCCATTGTCGAGCCTTATTGATGGCCAACGGAGGTCACTAGCTTCAAGCAAGGGAAGATCACACCTAGGCTAACAATAACCATCCTGACGATCTTTGCCAGCCATCAACAAGATCTGGCAATGGTCAATGGAGGGAAGGAAAAAAGAAAATCAAAAAAGAAAAATAGAAAAAAATAAAATATAATAAAAGTGTATAAAATATATTTGAATAATATCAAAAAATTTCGTGACAGTGTCCATCTGTGAGGAGACGCATGGGATGTTGAGGGAGATGTTGCGGGTGAGCTTGGTGGAGAGGTCAACCTGCTACAGTGGGAATCCTATATACCCCGGGAGGAAGATGACGTCATCATATGTCTAGGAGTAACCTTGATTGAACAGCTTCTGCGCCGAATGCCCGTCCTCGAACTCCATTATCCTGCAGCAGGAGTCAAAACCAAACATGATCATGGAACTCCAAAATAGACCTGCGCGTTTGGCAGGCTTCCTTTAAATTCAAGATCAAAGTACAAACTTTCCGATAAATCTACAACGCATTGAGTGGTGAGAATAATGGGTAGACTCTGAACACTACTATACTATTTTTTTTTTCTTTTCGCAGCAAATATAAAGGATAAAAATTTGTCATCGTTACAACATTTGAGTGAAAAACAACATTAACATTTCTACATGTCATTTACAATCCGCTCTGTTTTTCACAGCATCATGTTCTGTCCCCTCATAATCTGAAGAGATTGTATCAATCTAAAGCCTGCCCTTTACGATTTTCCAAACTTCTCGACCTCCATTGGGACAACGATAATATGGGCAACCGCCGAAGTGCTAAAGAGCAACGTATGCGCAAACCAAGAAAACCTCGGCACATCAGATAGGAGCGACAGCAAGAAACGTGACCCCACAAAGCAACAGCTAGAAATCAGCGAAACAGATTCCAACACGCAAAAGAACTGAAGAAAAAGAAAAAGAACAAACCGATGGATACTTCAGGTTACGCCGCAGCAGGAGTCGACGAGCCCGAGCGGACCCACGACGACGAGCGGTTGCAGCGGCCGAGGTGTCAAGGGAGAGCCGTGACGAGCCTTGGTTAACGGCGTGGGCAGGTGGGTTGCCGCCGGCGAGCTCGGCTTGCGGTGGCTCCAACGTCGTGGCCAGCGGAACGGCCGGCGGACAGAAGGAGAAGATGGGATGGTTTGGGAGACGAGAGAGACGGGAGTTCTTGAATCGGTGGGGGGTTTTTTTTTTTTTTAAATTTCTTTTATAGGGCTTACATTAATTTCATTTTTTGTATCGATATTCCACAAGGAAAATGAATAAAAAAGAGAGAAAGAAAGTGGAGGGTTGAATTTTTTAAATGGAAAGTTGCCCAGGCGGGAAGAAGACAAATAGACCGTCTGCCCGATCACGTGCGAGCAACGACAGTCACCTGGTGATTTGCTTGATTGGAGTAGAAATTTACGGACCGCAAATTCTTACCCATAATTAGTGGCAGACTTTAGGGGTGCGAAAAAAAAGGAACCGGGACCCAACTAGATTGGAACTGCTTGAAATCGGAGATTTTTAAGGAAATTAGCTCGGTTTCTAGTTTCAATTTATGAAAATTGATTGATATAAGTCCGATTCTTGATTCCATGGGTGGATCCACCCATTCAGATTGAACTAATTATATTATAATAATATATTAAGTTTTAATATTACAGAAATTTTTAGACACTTCCTAAGATCCCTAATAGCTTCCCTTCTTCTTGCCATTGCCGTCTTCACATTCGCCAACTTAAGAAGCATCATGTGCTGCACGGGTCTAATGTCCTCCACTCCAGGAGTCTAGTCCCCTCTTCCTCTAGCTTAGCCAACATCCCGTTAGATCTATTCAAGTACCCCAAACTATCACTAGACCTCTTTAACATGTAATTAGCAAAGCATGGCAACAAGCAAACTGGGCTTCGCAACGATAGAGCTTTGCATAAACCCTTGTAGAACCCTCAAGTGGACAGGGTTTTTATTCCAGGAAAACGAAAGGGAAAATGGAGAAAAAAAAAAAAGGTTGCCAGCTCCTATTTCGACTTTGGGTGGTTGTTGCTCCATTTACTATTAAAGATTGGTTCCTAGGTGGATCCATACAACTAACGGATGGTTCCCGATTTCAATTTTTTGGAACTAGTACTTAGTGGGTGATTCTCGGTTCTAGGTCGAAAATTACCCGCCCGGACCATGCACACCTCTATTAGACTTAGGGTAATTTTTTTTCTCACTCTTCTATTATTTATAGATGCTCACAAAAGTCGAACTCCGAACCTATTAGTCTTTAGTCTCACCACAAGCCCTTTACTAGCAAGGTTGCATGCCTATTAGGCCTTGTTTGTTAAATTTTTTTCTTCCTCGGAACAAAATTTTTTATTTTTTTTGTTCTAGGGATAAAAAAAAAATAGAAATGTGTTTAGTAAAACTTTTATTTTTAGGAACAAAAAAAATTCTATCTTTTTGTTCACGGAAATAGATTTGGAACAAAAACAAAAACTAAAAAAAAGTAGCTTATTGTTCTTGGGAATAATTTTTAGAATCAATTTTTTTTCTCTCTTCTTTTTTCTTCTTCTCTTTCTTTTCTTCTTCTTCTTCTTCTTCCTTTTGGTCGGTCGCCGGCCTCGGTTTATTTAATAAAATATCCAAAAAGCAAAAAAAAAAGGAACTAAATTTGGAAAGGGACGCAAATAAAAGCTAAGACCTAATTGATGCAAAAATAATTTTTGTTAGGGCTGAATTGGTCCCTAATTTTCTTATGCAATTTAATTTAAAATACCTAACCAAAATTTTTGTGTCAATAGCTGTGCCGCCCATTTTTGAAGGTGAACTCGCAAAGGTTGCATTAAAAAATGAATTGATACCTAAATTTTGTCCATGCATATGCAGCATATTATATCTTATTTGGGATCAGGTGTCCTTATGTAGAAAAAAGAGTAATATAACATTATACATGCTAAGGCATGTAAGAAAATACCTGTAATTACTTACTGAGAATGAGTGAGATAGGGTGCGAACCTTGAGTTTGGCAAGTATCAGGGTACCATCTTACCTGATGATGTAAGGAAATTGCTTTTGCTAGACCTGAACCTTTCTTCGATCACCTTGATGGCAAATTATTTTTCTGGACTTGAACCATTCTTCGATTGCTCGTTAGAGCAATAAATTGTTCGTTTAGGAACCGAACCTTTATTCAATTGCTTTGACTGGAAATTGCTTTTCTAGGACTCGAACCATTCTTCGGTTGCCTGTTAAAGCACTAAGTTCTTTACCCGACTTTTCTCGGGGGATGCGTCGACCTTTCTCAAGGCATCTATTTGTTGTATGCCTGATCTTTGTCAAGGATACTGATTGATTACCCGACCTTTCTTGGAGGATGCGCCAACCCTTCTCAAGGCATCTATTTATTGGGTGCCTAATCTTTTCAAGGACACCGATTGATTACTCGACCTTTTTGGGGGGATGCGCTGACCTCTCTCAATACATCTATTTGTTAGGTGCCTGATATTTTCAAGGACATTGGTTGATTACTCGACCTTTCTCGGGGGATGTGTCAACCTTTCTTAGGGCATCTGTTTGTTGGGTGCTTGATCTTTGTCAATGACATCGGTTGATTACTCGACCTTTCTCGGGGGATGTGCTGACCTGGGCATCTGTTTGTTGGGTGCTTGATTTTTGTCAAGGACACTTGTTGATTATCCAACTTTTCTTGGGAGATGCGCTGACCTTTCTTAAGGCATTTGTTTGTTGGGTGCCTGATCTTTGCTAAGGACACCGGTTGATTATCCGACCTTTCTCGGGAGATGCGCCGACCTTTCTCGGGGCATCTGTTTGTTGGGCGCTTGATCTTTATCAAGAACACCGGTGGATTACCTGACCTTTCTTGGAGGATGCACTGACCTTTTATAGGGCATTTATCTCGGAGGATACCTAGACATTCGCAGGCATTGAAAGAGTATCTGGGTATTCACAAGTACTAACCCAGAGGATATCTGGACCTTTGCAGGCATTGAAGGAGTACTTGGATGATCACAAGTATGAACTTTGGAGATACCTAGACATTCACAAGTATTGAAGGAGTACTTGGATGATCACAAATACTAAATCTTGGGAAGGTCTCTCATCTTCTCGTAAAGGGAATTTGGGCAATATTTGGGATGAACCTGTGATATCCGTGAAGATCTTTCACCTCCGAGGGGAAAGAAGTTGTGATATCGGGGAGATACCTTCGTGAAAGTCTTCCATCTCATTAAACATTTGTGAAGGTCTCCCACCTTCTGGTAAATGGAATATTGAGGATGTACCTCGAATATTCGTGAAGGTCTTTCACCTCTTGGTGATTGGCGAAGGTTTCCCACCTCCTGGTAGTTGGAATATTGAGGACGAGCCTCGGATATTCATGAAGGTCTCCCACCTCTTGGTAGTTGGAATATCGAGGACGCACCTAAGATATTCGTAAATGTCTCCCACCTCTTGATAATTGGAATGTTGAGGACGCGCCTCGGCTATTTGTTAAAGTCTCCCATCTCTTGGTAATTGGAATGTCGAGGATGCGCCTCAGCTATTCGTGAAGGTCTCCCAACTCCTGATAATTGGAATATTGAGATGCGCTTTGGCTATTCATAAAGGTCTTTTACCTCCTGATAATTGGAATATTGAGGAAGCGCCTCGGCTATTCGTGAAGGTCTCTCACCTTCTGATAATTGAAATATCAAGGACGTGCCTAGGCTATTCATGAAGGTCTCTCACCTCCTAATAATTAGAATATTGAGACGTGCCTCAGCTATTTGTGAAGGTCTCTCACCTCCTGGTAAATAGTGAATATCGAGGACGTGCCTCAGCTATTCGTGAAGGTCTCCCACATCCTTGTAATTGGAATATCAAGGATGCGCCTCGGCTATTGAAGATCTCCCACCTCCTAGTAATCGGAATATCAAGGATGCACCTCGGTTATTCGTGAAGGTCTCTCACCCCCTGGTAAATGGTTAATATCGAGGACATGCCTTGGTTATAGGTTTCCCACCTCTTGGTAATTGGACTATCAAGGATTTGCCTCAACTTTTTATGAAGGTCTCCCATCTCCTGGTAATTGGAATATCGAGGATGCGCCTCGGCTATTCGTGAAGGTCTCTTATCTCCTGGTAAATGTTGAATATCAAGGATGTGCCTTGGCTATTCGTGAAGGTCTTCCACCTCCTAGTAATTGGAATATCAAGGATGCGCCTCGACTATTTGTGAAGGTCTCCCACTTCCTGCTAATCAGAATATCAGGGATGTGCCTCGGCTATTCATGAAGGTTTCTTACCTCCTAGTAAATGGTGAATATCGAGAACGTGCCTCGGCTATTCGTGAAGGTCTCTCACCTCCTAGTAACATAAATTTGAATGTAGCACAAGACTTACTTGGACGACCGTAGGCACTTAAAGGGTTGGAACACCTGGGTAGCCACAGGTGCACAAAGTGGTGGAATACTTGAATAATCACAAGTATTTGATGATACGATATGAATCCATTCAGGCAAGGTCCAAATGTCATGATGATAAAAAAAAAAAATACCTGGGTAACTGCAGACACACAAAGCAATGGAATACTTGAACAGCTACTAGTATTCAATGATATAATTTGAGGACAACTCGGATAGATCGAGCGTCACGAGGATGGAGTATCTGGACAGTGTCAAGTACTTGAAAACAATGGGATACTTGCAATCACTAGTATCCATACTAAGAAGACAACTCGAATAGGTCGAGTGTCAATAAGAGAGGGTACCTAGACAGTGGTAGGTATTCAAAGACAATGGGACACTTGGACAATTGCAAGTATCCAAACTATGAAGACAACTTGAACATGTCGGGTGTCAAGAAGAGAGTACCTAGATAATGGTAGGTACTCAAAGACAATGTGATGCTTGGACAATTGCAAGCATCTAAACTAAGAAGACAACTTGAATAGGTTGAGTGTCGATAAGAGGGAGTACCCAAGCGGCAGTGGGTACTTAAAGACAAAGGGATACTTGGATAGTTGCAAGCACCCAAACTCATAAGACAACTCAAATAGGTCGAGTGTCGATAAGAGGGGGGGTACTTGGATAGTGATAAGTACCCAAAGATAATGGGACACTTGGTCAATTGCAAGCATCCTAACTATGAGGACAACTTGAACAGATTGAATGTCGATGAGAGAGAGTACTCGGACAATGGTATGTACTTAACGATAATTTGATACTTGGACAATCATCAGTATTCATATTCTAGGGATAACTCAAACATATTGAGTACCCGAACAATGGTATGTACTCGAGGACAAAGGGATACCTGAATAACGGCAGATACTTGAAGACAATGGGATACTTGGATAGTCACAAGTATCCAAACTCTGAAGACAACTCGAATAGGTCGAGTGTCGATAAGAGAGTACCTAGACAGGGGTAGGTACTTAAATACAAAGGAATACATGGACAATCATTAGCATCTAGACTCTAAAGATAACTTGAATAGATCGAGTGTCCAGAAGAGGGAGTACTCGGATAGTGGTGGGTACTCAAAGACAAATGGATACTTGGACAATTGGAACCACCATAAAGACGAAAGACAACTTGAATAGGTTGAGTGTTAAGAAGAGAGAGTACCTGTACAGTGGTAGGTACTAAAAAACAATGGAATACTTGGATATTTGCAAGCACCCAAACTCATAAGACAACTCAAATAGGTCGAGTGTCGATAATAAGGAGTATCCAAACAGTGGCTGGTACTCAAAGATAATATTTTTGGAAATAAGGGTAGAGATATGCTTACTTGATGATATCTTTGATCTCTGAAAGTATGTCTGCCATTTGCCCAATATGCATACATGAGTGTACATGCTATAAATTCATGAAATTAAATGTGATTCATGCATGACAATTTTGTCTGTTTTGCATCATCTGAGTTTCATTGAGGAAAATTTTGAAAGACAATCTTCATTCATAATGTAGATGTCTTGAACTTGCCAAATGAGGGACTTTCAGTCTGAAAGGACTTTTCACTCACTCTCATGGAAAATTTTATTTTATCCTGACCATTAATGCAAATTTATAAAGACCACACTATTTCACTGTCATCATGTCAACAGGGGTTTGAATATTCTCACAAGTAGTACGACTTTACCAATATGAGAGGTTTTTGTTGGGATTGTGATGTAAGCTTGGTCAACGGTTTATCAAAGGGGACCATCAAGGTCAAGGCTTATGAAAGAAATGTTGCACAATCATTTCCGGGTTTACAGGTCAAGAACCCTGCAAAAAGTGATAGAATAATCTTGCTTGTATTTTATCGAGCAATGCTTATAAACATATGAAATCATACGTTAATTGAAGTGCCATAGTTTGAAGAGACTTTTACAAGAGGGATGCAACGTAAGCTTGGCTCATGTGTAAAAGGATGAAAGTTGGTGATTGTTTTGGCATTGTCACTAGTCTTTCTTCTCACAGTCGAAATTATCTCCATGGAGGCTCCATTATTTGAACCACAACAGCAGCTTTACTTAGGAATACAAATGACTGTATTTTTGTTTGAGGGCATCGGCCTTACTTTTACAAGGCACACTGTTTTTTCATACATTTAATTCTTTTAATTCCAATATACTCATCTATGCGCATTGACCTTACTTTTACTAGATACATTGCTTTTTCATGCCCCTAGTTTTTATTCTTGTTGCTTGAGGAACTAACCTAGGCAAGTTCAAGCAAAACACTATTATTAGACTCCTGGGGTCTTCATCTTTCGCCTGTGCTCTAGGTTATGCTACTTGAATGGTAATAACTTATGCTTTGCCTCAATGTGAGGGTGAAATTACAAACTCAATTTGGTTGTACAATGAATACAAGTGCATAGAGACAAAATTGCTCTTCGTCATTCTAAGGCACTTAGATTATCGTGAGTGTGCAATAAAGACACCCGAAAATTGATGCAAGTGCGAGCAAGAAAATTTCTATCCCTTTTCTCACCTTGTGATGCCGCCTCGCCTCCGATCTACCCCAGTATGGGGTGGTTCTTAACAGGGGTATGAAAGGATCTTCACAAGTGTATGGGGCTCAAAGGGGGTAAGTAATGGATAACCTGTAGTGTTTAGGGTAGAGAAATGAAATGCCCCTTACTACTTTGGTTATCGTACCATTCATGAGAGAATCCTTTACCTTACAGATATGGAATTTTCTATACTTATCTCATAAGTTTATAGATATGGGACTGTGTGTAGGATGTGGCTTGCCTTTCATCATCCTAATGCTCCTAATTTAGTATGCTCGATCAATTTTCTATTTTTCATTCAACTGTCTATTTTGATAATCCTTAGTGGAATTAGTGATCTATACAGACAAAAACATCATGCAAAATCCATTTGGAAAAGGCACGTAGCATTTTAAATATGAGAGATTTTATGTTCCTAAAACAAATAATTGAATTTACTTAAAAATGCTTTCTTAATAGCTTTTGAGGTATTTATTTTACAAATATGTTATATTTTAAACATCAAAGGAGTTATTCATAAATGGTTATCGATGAAATGTCCCCATTGAATAGGGAGATGACACAAGAATGATTAGCTAGGGTTAGGAATCTGATTATTGATTTGATGGGCACTTTCGATTTTGCCTTTGCAGAAGAGAAGATAAAAATGGATCAATCAATAGGGCCAAAATCAAACATGAGTGGAGGCCTGAAGGATTTCTTGTCATTTGCTTTGGCGATATTTGAAGCGACATTTTGCTTAGGAGAGTGGATTAGAGTTTGACACACCTCTCATTGATTTGTTATTTGCATTCTTTTTTACGGTCAAGTGATCCTACAACAGATTGGAAGGAGTGTGTTAGTCACAAACTCTCTCAGGAGTCGAACAACTGGAAGCGGTACAATATTACCCTTCATTGATTTGCAGATGATTGAATAGGCTTAAAGCATGAGAAAGACATGAATTCCTACGTCCTTTGTATCGTTAGGTCAACTACTCTCCCATTTCTGCAGAGGCAAGAAAAGCAAAATTATTTATTAGTTTGTACATATGGCAACTAGTTGCCATTTCCGAGGATCGAGCTCCAGTCGCATTTGGACCACTTCACTCCCCATACCACCAGGCCGAGGGGCTAGTGGTGTTTGTAGGAGGCTTCTTTTTCGAACTGGTTCTTGGATGACACGTCTTTTTACACAAAGTTAGGTGAATCCGCTACAGGTTGCTTTCATGTACTAGCTTGGCCAATATTGATTTGCCTAAATTAACCATTGAGTTTGGTTCTTGAATCTTGATGCTTCCTCAAGCTTCTATGGAATTTGAGATGGACAATTGAAATCTCCTGTTTTCTGATGGCAATCATTTCGTCTGGAACAAGAAGTGAGGTTTCCAGGTTCTAAAGTCATCATCTAGAATAGGGGGGTAGAGATCACCTCAACTGTTTGGGTTTTCTCCCTGTTGACAGTTGCCAATTAAAAGGAAGAGAAGAAATTCCTTTCCTATGCTTCTTGGTTTGTCGAAGCTAGAAATCACATTAATGAAACTGCAACATCTAGTTGATCGGGCACATTGTGCAAAGAAGATATTGCTCAAACTTGAGATAGAGTTGTGTAGGAGTGAAGTGGAGGGCATAGATTTCCGAGGATGGCTCACAAAATGGGAAGGTTGAGAGTAGCATGGAAAAGGTTACTTTGCCCTAAGCTGCCATGGTATGCATGCTTCGAGTTCAATCGTATACTTGTGCCTATTACGTCCAATCTTTCATCTCTTGTAAATAGAAGAGAGAGGACATTATTTCCAAAATTATGTTTAAGGAATAAGACTTACCTTTTTTGAAACGGGATGATTTTTTCTATTTGCCCCTACTTTCTTGAAAGAGTGTTTTAGAATCTAACAAGTTCGCATGATGTGCCGGTTTCAAATGCCCCTTATCACGCTAAGTCAAAGGGGATGGGGATGATATTCTGAGACACGAAGTAAATAATTTAGAAAAATAAATAGGATTAAATTTAACATCTTGCTTTGAGAAAAGTTTTTGGTAATGAAATATTTTTTGTTTTCAAAAGTATATATTTGGGGGGAGAGGAAGCATGACGAAGCCTAGGCTTCAGTATTCTTTTTGGATGATATTTTCTTGTCATGGTTGGATAGCATCACCAGACTGGTTTAGAATACTGCCTCATGCTCTCGAAACAAAATATTAGTACTGTACATTAGATTACTAGAATGGAAAATGCAACAGTAACACACTAGACATGATAGAAAACGTGAGATTATAAAAACAATCAAAACCCATGAGAACTCCTATAAAAAGGAGCACTTTGATGGTGTTGGTCTTGAAATCAAGTGCCTTTGAGTTCTTCACCTTTAGTAGACTTGAAGTATTCACATGAGAGGACCACTTCATTGAAGCTACGGAAGTGTAATCCATGCAGCCAATAGCGATGCTTGCGGGGTTAAGCTTTTATGAATAACTTCATCATGTTTTCTTCAGCCAGTTGAGGGTAAGTTTGCATTATAATAGCCTCCCACCTTTCTCCATATGCTCGAAAATCCTCCACTTGTCTTCTTCTGATGGGAACCAAATCCTCGTAGGGTAGTTCGACTCTAATCCTGCTTTGGTATTGATGCAGGAATGCGGAAGACAACTCATTCCAATCCCTCATGAGGTAGATCCTTGCCATGAAGAACCATTGCAATGCAGGACCTATGAGACTTTCTTGGAAGGCCTGAGTTATGAATGGTGTCGGGTTGCTATGCCGACTCATTTCAGCGTGGAAATATTGCAAGTGGGTCAAAGGACAAGTTGTGCCATTATACTTATGGTGATGAGGTACCCTTATTTCTGTAGGAGTCATAATCTTATGGAGGCAAGACAAACCCATCGAGTCTTAGTTAGATAACTGGTTTTCCCATTGCATATTCATTGCAGTGGTGAATTCTGCTACTTCAGGAAAAATGGGCTCTACAGAGATCATTTCATTGCTTTCTTCCGGGTCGAAATTTCCAACTGAGGATGAGGCGTTTATGTCATCCTCATGGTCGGATGACAAATTTAGCAACTCATTGGGAGACAACTTATGACGGATGAATGTCCCCTTTTCTAACAGGCTTTGGATCTTGTGTGTGGGTGGGAGGTAGTCATTTGATGAATGACTAATTTTATCTGTATAATATTGGTAATTCTCGAGATGATACCTTAGGGGATGTTTGAAGTCTTGGTGTAGCGGCCCATTGGCTGTCAGATTTTGCCTATGTTTAGTGGCAGACGTTGGCTTGAATTGTTTAGGCTTTCTTTTCTTGACTCCTGGTCCTGATATTTTGAGTAAAGCCCTTCGTTTTGCTAGCTGGATTTTGTTAAGGGTACTGGGAGATGGTGGAGTTTCGCTTCCTAGGTTGATGGGGGTTGGCATTCTTTGGACCCTAGCTCTTGCGGTGAGCCTAGGCAGCTGCCTTGTCGTGCTTGGATTCTTAATAGGTTTTATGGTGTTGACCTCATCTATAGGCTCCTTGCCTTTCCTAGTGGGAAGCTTCTCAGTGATAGGATATTGCTCAGTCATCCATTTATTGTGCAAGGCCACATCGATATCTTCTTTTGTGAGCTGCAGGTTAGACTGGGCAATTGGGCTCCTTCCTAATGCAACATGTGTTCTTAAAAACATATTACCCTTTGTCTCTAAGACCTTTGGCTCTTCATACTCCGCGACTATTGGCTCTTCGTAGGGCAGGGCAATGTCAGCATTGATGTCAACATTATATTCTTGGCGGAAAGCATCAATCAGTTCCCCCCAGGTCTTAAGGAGACCAATCCTCCTTACAATGTACCAACGCAAGGCGGGGCCAGTCAGGTTTGATTGGTACGATTGAATCATCCTTCGGACCAGGTAGGCTTGCAAGTAGGCCTCTGGGTGAGAGGTATTAGCATACCCTTCGCATTCAGGCACTTTGAGCTCTTCAGGGATCTTAACACTAGTATAATTAGACAGGTCCATGGGATCTTGCCCTTGCAGCTGGCTTAGCTTCTTCATGATCTTTACAAAGTGTCTATCCTGTTTTTTATCCTCCGACAACTTCGTAGGTGTCAAGAGTGTGTTGAAAGCAGCTACGGAGTTAGACTTGTCTTGAGTGGACTCTATTTGCCTTGAGAGTTGTTGAAGGACAATGGACATTTGTCTTATGCCGTCTTCAATGTTAGCGAGGCGATTTTGTACATTATTCTGATCGAGCTCTATTGCCTGAGGCCATTCGTGGGCAACTGGTGGTTGGCGATTCATAATTATCTGCCATTGCAAAAACAATAAATTAGCATAAGAATAAATAAGGATTGATCCATGGCAATGGTCTAGCTGTTTTTTATTTATCAAAAGAGGATTTCACAGACAACATACTTTTGACATCTAAACTTGAAATTAAAATGACAGAATAAAATACTAGGTATTAAACATAAGTCCCTAAACAATGGAACTAAGACAAAACTTTCATAATATTAACACTAGGGGGACATGACTGTTATTTTATATGCGACAAGGAGCCTTGTTCTTATGAAGATGTTTGCTTCCTTAGACTAGCTCTGAGATGTGTATCTAACTTATTCCCAAATCCCTTTGCATATGCTTTGCTTGCTCGTGTTGACTAATCTCGCTAGTCAGGTGAGAGATCGATGGCCGCAGTCTTGTCAGGATACGATAGTTGTGGATGTAGGACTCCGAGATGTGATGGGCCTTTTCCTTGTCCCTTAAGCCCTTCAGGTACCACAATCTTTTTTGTGATGGCACTTGCTTCATGTTTCCTTGATGATGGAAATCTCGAATTCGTAGTCATGGCTTTGATGGGTGAACAAGAGTGGAGAGATCTTCATCTTGAAGGGCGACAGGATCTCCTAAAGGGCTCCATATTGTCAGGCCACTCGATATGGGTAATAGGGAGTGGCCCTAGTGAGGCTGAGCAACGGGATTGGATTGCAATGTTTGTAAGCAAAGTGAGCTCTCTTTTCATGGAACCAACTAGTACACCATAGGAATGCCTTAGGAGTGGGGTCCCTTAGAAAATTTATTCAATTAAAATAGCTTTGGTTGGGAACGAATGGTCCTAGGATCACAAATTTCTATAATGAATTTTTGAAATCATTTATTTCAGACGATTGCATGAGGTATCGAAATTTGATTAGGTGAGAAAAGAATCAGACCTATAAAATTTCCAGGGAGGCCCGCATGATTTTTTCCGTGTTTTCTTTAAAACGATTAAGGGACAAGAATATTTCGGCTAAGATCATGTTAACATAAGTTTGCTCCCTTGAGACTTGATCAACCATCCATGCCATTAAGGGACTTATGGCATCCTTTTAATGGGGGAAAATGATGAATCCGAAAAAGGCAAGAAGAAAAATCTCACTTTTTTGGGTTATAGGTTGATTTTCAAAACAAGTAGTCAAAAACGCTAGTGGGCAGGTATTATGATTGGTTTCAAGAATTTGCCTTATAACATAAAATTTAGTTCTTAAAAGTCACACAAATTCGCGTAGCGGGTCAATACCTATTGGTGGTCTAATAAGCTTACTCTCGAGAGACATTCCAATGATGATGTTGTCTTCTTCTAGAGTTGGGGTTAGCTCAAACCCACCAAACATAAAAGTGGATGTCCTAGGGCACCGGAAATGTGCTATGGCCTGTAAGACTTTAGGATGAACAACAATTTGGAATAACGATAGGAGATGATCGACTTTGGCTTTCACGCGCTTTTAGGCAAATTGGTCAAATTGACCCCACCATATGAAGAGCTTTGCTTTGGGGGTGGGAATAAATTGGATATTGTCTCCTCCCATTGCATATGAACTATGACTCAAAAAACCGACCTAAATTGTCACGAGCTAATAAAAAAGACTGAGTAAAAAAAGGTAAAGAAATCACTTTAATTTTAAAGAAAATGGCAAGTATAGAGACCTATGCATGATATGTGCAGCTCGATGTCTAACTAGGAAAGCTTGTTGAAAGTAAAAAGGTGTTTTCCCATTGCAGTCTCGTGTTGGTATCATACCCTCTTAACCTCGGCTTTACCTAAAGAAATTCGGAAAAAAGAAATGCAACATCTACATTGCAGTCTCGCGTTCAAGGCCATATCTTTCTTAACACTATCCTAAATATCCTATGGTGGCCTAGGCTCGGCAGCCAGGTTGTGTGTCTCACATGTAGTGCTAGAACATTAAAACATACATAACAATTTTTAACAAAATTAAAATTAATCTCTAAGCTATTAACTTGCATGAAAAGAAAAAAAAAAGCAAAAAACCTAAGTTAGTGTGAAGTGTTTAAACAAGATAAAAAAAGGCGTAAGTCCTAAAACTGTCCCCAGCGGAGTCGCCAACCTGTCGTGACCTCTTTTTTCGGTGCTCGATTAGTAGGGGCATCTATGGAGGCTAATGGCTCGGCTAGGTTTATTAGGCTTAGCCCAGGCTCTCCTAAACCCACCAATTCATAATTTAATGGTTTGGTTTTTTTACTTATAAGTTAATTTTTAAAAAGAGTCACCACTAATCAATTTGGGATGACTCGATTAGAAACTTAAGTGAAATATTGTGAGAAATATTTACTCCTACACAACTAGAAAAACTAGGATTGAGGACTTGATTACATTAGTTAATCACTAATGTCCTTCTGGTACCTAATCTTTGGATTCTTCAAGGGATTTTTCATGCATTTGTAGAGAAAAACATTTTTGGTATTTTTCTATTTTTTTAACTTAAAAAGCATTTTTTGGATTTTTGATCTTTTTTTTTTGAAAACATATCAGGCTTTTTCTGATCTTTTGGAAAATTTTAAGATATTTTGGATTTTTTTATTTCTGAAAATGATTTATTTATTTATTTATTAAAATATTATTTTTATTATAATATAATATTATAAAAAATGACCCGAGTTGCTAGCGCTTGGCCTGAATGGGCCTGAAGCATGGGCCTAGATTGGGCCTCACTTTTTTTTAAAGGAAACACTTGGCCCACAAGACAAAATTGGGCCCGTTTTTAATTAAAATGGAATGCTTGGCTCGAGTTCCGAATGTAGCCCACCATGCCCAAACCCTAGGGACAATCGAGTCACATGGCCAAGCTGGCCGAACCGGTTTGCAGCCACTGCTGCCCTTCTATAGTTCAATGGCCACGACGATGTCATTAGCCTTTGCCTTGCCGTAAGACTCGACTGATGCCACCCTAACCTACACAGACCGACCTAGCCTTAGTCTAGCAAGCTATTGTTGCAAACCATCGTCGTTGATCACTGAGGCTCTCATTGCGACCACCAACTCTCTTGGGCAAATCGTCGAACGCCTATAGTTCATTGGCTAAAAAGTGAAGAGGCTCAATATCAAGGCAACCAGATGACGGATAGACGGGGTCGAAGAGCACCCGAGATGGACAGCCACAAGTTTTGGCGTGGTCTGTGCGAGATGGAGTGAAAATGGAGCCCTGCTTACCGGATCCAAAAATGGGGGCGATGATGCAAGCAATGGGCATCGTCAGTGGTGGAGTAGCAAAGGCGCCAAGCCAAGCGTTTGGCGTTGCACACAACGAGGAGGCTTGCTCTACTAACCCTCTCTCTTTTCAAACCCGTAGATCTCTCTCGCTTAGCCTCGATTCCTCCCGCTTAGCCTTGATTTCTCCCGCTTAGCCCCTCTCCTCCAGCTTTGACCCTCTTTCGCTTGCGAACTCTTATATTTTGGCTTGTGAGCGTTCGGGCCTCCCCTGAAGTCTCTCAGGGGAGGCTTTCGAAGCTCGCATGCTTTCGATCTCACTCACATCGTGCCCTTTGCCTTCCCCTCTGACGAATCTATTTATAGGTGAGGGGGAGGTCTGGTCGATAGAGCTTCGGTCGCTGGTCCTCGCACACTGACCAGCCTTGGGTGGCTGAATCAGTGTCTCCTCAGCCGCCCACTTGCTCCACTTTGAACGCGTGTCCCATCCGTTGCCAGTTGCTCCACGTGCATCGTCATCTGCCTTTCCGTCTGACGTTGCTTGCGTTTGTCTCCTTTTGCACATGCTACATATCCAACCAAGGAAGAAGACAAGGGGCAAAGAGGTCGGGTTGGAGGGGAAGGGCTAGGCCCTAGGGGTCCACACGGGAAGAAAAACAAAAAGAAGGGGCTAGGCTCTCGCGCCCAGCCCCATAAGGACCCCCTTTTTATTTTATTTTTATTTTTTTATATATTTAATAAATTATCCAAAAAAGCGAAAAAAAGAAGGAACTCAAATTGGAAAGGGACGCAAATAAAAGCTGAGACCTAATTGATACGAAAATCATTTTTGTTAGGGCCAAATTGGCCCTTAATTTTCTTATGCAATTTAATTTAAAATACCTAGCCAAAATTTAGGTGTCAACAAGAAGGTTTTAGAGAGATAAAGATGAGTAGCAATTTGATGATGGCGACGGCAGTGTGGTTAGTTGAATGAGAGAGTAAAAGTTGATCGTAAGTCAAAAGGGCGAGAATGAGCAGAGTTGTCGCATGAGTTGAGAGGGAGAGAAAGCAGAGTGTGAGGAGTGGAGAGAAAGAGACTGTGGAATGGAGGGAGAGAGATATGCCCGCAAATGTTTGAAATTTTTATAAATGGTATGTTCATTCGCAACACTTGTGACATGATGAATGAACTCATGTATTCGTGACATGACACAATTGGGATATCTAATATTTTATCCTCTCTCCATTCTATTCAATGCCCCATGAATCCTTTTTCTCTTGTCCCAATCAAGTCAAATGTGGTCTCATCTCTCTACCCATCACTTTTCTCGATCAACTCCAGAGTTCCAAATCCTTCCGACCATACAACATTACAATGTATGGTTGTAATTAAGTATATGATTGTCATAACAAATGGTAAAATTGATTTACGATGGAACCAGGTGTAAAAAAGCATAGTACTATTTGTACCTTTGAAATTCTCCACTCCATCCTTCTTTTCTTTCTCCCCTCTCCCCCTCTCACAACAACATTTTGTGACCTATCATCTGGTGAACTACCTAAGAGTTTGCTAATGAATTACTAAGTCTAAACTTAACTTGGGCTTTCCCAAAACTATACCAATTTTTTAAAATTAGATTCAAATTATTAACATATAAATTAATTTCATTTAGGAGTCACCACTAATTAATTGTGTGGAAAATTTAGTATTCTACGAACCAAATATGGAGAATTCTTGGACTTGATTACACTAAATTACTATGACGTTTTTCCATTACATTTCCTCTTTTATTTTAGAAAAAATGTTTTCTCTAGTAGCTTGGATTAATTTTAATCTATCAGCTAGCATGTGAGGTGTTTATATGGGTGCATAAACATTATACATAACACTTAATAAATAAAGCAATAAATAAATTGCTAAGATAAGTATAGGATTAAATACCTTAGTGAAAAGTTAAGCATATATCTTAATTTTCAACTCTGCAAATTATTTATTAAAAATGCATGGAACGACCAATATAACATGATTTTTAATTTATGAAAGATTAAACCGTATGTAAAGCAAGACATGTGAATTTTATCCTAAGTTATGTCTACATGACCCAATTCTAACATGACATGCGACTTCAATTACATAGCTTTAACTATGCAATCATTAAATGATGTGCATATATGACATGCATCAATGACATGAGCTAAACTATATAACCTAGCATATGACATGGATGTATTACATAACACTTAATTCTTATAGGGCTGTTTTTAGAGCTATAAATTTTTAATTCCTATTAATTTCTATTAAATTCATTATTAAAAATAAATGAAAATGAGAATCCATCTAAACTGAGATATTATCTAATTTAAGTAAGGAAATTGGCTAATTTTGTGACATCTTGGATTTTTCACTTCTGCTTTCAATTAAATTAATCGGGCATTTCATCAACGAGCCTATAGGGTTGTTCTCAAAGCTGATCACTCTCGAGATAATTAGACTATCTGGAGAAGCCATTAAGGAATTTTAACGTAATAGACTTAAGAATTCGACCAAGAATCAGTTATTCGACTGTATTAATCTTTAGAGGTCATTACGGCATAGTTAAAAAATCGATCAGGGATTAGAGATAAGTCGGTTCGATTGAGATGTGTGGCTAAATTTAGGTGACTCCACTAAATTGGAAAATTCTTGTCGGTCGACACTAGACTGATTTTTCTGTCGTTTTGATACCTTATGTTTGTATTTGAATTCTTGAAATTTTCACGACAACTGAGAGTTGTCAAAGTGGGTTCATTGTGGCTTAAAGAAAATCGACCACGGATCATTTACATTAAAAATTTATGAAAACTCCCCAGTAGCCTAGATCACGCTAAAATTGCACCAAATCAAAATTAACCGCGAATTTGAAAGTTCTGTCATCTCATGAGTCATTTTAGGAACGTCGACTCAGTCTCAGAAGATTTTTTTGCAAACCGAAACTTTTTGGGACAAGGTCGAGGTAGGGCCGTTTTTGTCCAAAAAAGTCGGGCATTGTTTTTTATCACGCAATTGGGATGCAAGTGGGATCAATTGGTGAGGAAAAATACCAATTGGATTGATGAAGCGTCGATTGAATTTATTGAGGCCGAATTGGATTGAATTGAGGGAGAATAAGTGTCCAATTGAAGAAGAAATCAAGCAAATTTGTATGCCCCCCCCCCCCCCACCGCCATGACTTATGGACCATTTCCCTAGCTTATTGAAGAAGCTTGGTGGCTGATTTTGGTCCATGGAAGACAGCCAAGCTTGGTGCGCAAAAGGGGGACAAGAAGATGAGGATAAGAGATTAAGTGGCCCCCTTTAGCCCCCATCTCTCCCTTTCCCTTCACCTAGCCATCGACTAACTTGTTCCTTTTTCTTATTGTGCTTTGAAGACTTCAGCTTGCAGAGGAGACTTGGAGAGAAGCCGTTCGAAGCCCCCATCCACGCCGCACGCTGCCAAGACCACCGGACCGCCTAAGCAGCGCCGTCCTCGCTTAGCACGTGCCTCCGCTCGTCTCGCCCTCACGCCGCTCCAGTGGCGATGCTTCGCTTAGCTCGCCATTCTAGGAGGTTGTCCAGCTACTGTGTGTGGCCGTAGGAGCTACTGTGAGTCCTTTCTTGAACTCGGTTTGGCCCTTTCAACCTTCCTCGGTTCATCCCTGCCTTAAACCGAGCTTGTTGCCCTCTGTTTCAGCCCAAAATAGCAGCAAAGAAAGTGGGTTTCCAACAGCTTGTTGGGCCCATTTTGAGGTCGTTCTCGGCTTCGAAAGTTAGGTCCGCTTTGGAGAGAAGTGAGCCCCATCGCGTCCCCGATGATTCGAGCCGATTGGATCACAAAACAAGTGAGTTTAAGTCACTAATTCTCACTTAATAGGTTAATTACGCTTATTGGTTAATTAGATTAATTTAAGTATGATTAGGTGGATAGTTAGATTCGATTAGTGAAATTCAATTAATTGTCAATACATGTTAGGTGGATAGTTAGTGCAATTAGGGCCTAGACGAGCTCTAGTATTTATCTAGATTGACTCGGAAATTTTCCAGGTCCGTCTCGATGTTTAGTCAAGCTTTTACGTGCCTAAGTTGATTTATTTCCATTTATGTAATATTTTCCATAATTAATTAATTAATTAATTAATTAATTAATCAATTTCCGAAAATTAGACCAAGATAGTCGGTGATTGAAATTTTATGTTGGTTATTGTGGTACAATCTGTTTATTTAATTGAGGTTTAATTTGTGTTAATTTTGCATAATTGTGATTTTATGATTTTATTCATAAATTATTTAATTTTGGTAATTGGATGGAAAATTATCGGGCATCAGTCTACAGCGCCAAAAATCTATTTTGGGACTATTGAAAATAGTGGGAAGTTAAAAAGCGAAAACCTTATATTTTGGCTAAGGCCGATCGTGTACCCACACACGGTTATTTTTATCGGGAATAATAAAAATGTTGAATTGGTTGTATGATTGAGATGGTATACTATATCAGCCTATAGGTGATATGGCAGCTTAGCATAGAGCAATATACCTTATTAGCTTAGATTGAGCAATGTTGGTATACTATATTAGCCTACGGGCGATATGGTAGCTTAGATAACGAATACTCGATCATCTCAGAAGTGAGCTATACTATTTATTTACTAGCTTAGCAGTGAGCAGTCCTGATCTGAGCGGACTATATAGATAGTATGAGATGAGTCGACCAAAAAAGGGTCGTGATGACATGTAATCGACTGAGTCGATTGATCGATGAATCTATTCGAATTGATTGGATGTTATGATTGCGAGTTTATGAATTAAATTGATTTGCAGGACGAAGTGGAGGCCCATGTAAGTCTTATACCTCGTGATTGTGTTTAGGCAGCTCTTAGGGCATATTTTTTTTTTTCCAAATTGGGTCTTAGGGGTAAAACTCGCTGAGACGTTATCTCACCTCGTTGTGGAATGACATTTTAGGTCTTTATATGGCAGCCCCTCCAAACCTTGCTGAATATTTTGAACAACCTAGGAAGTTCATAGAAATAGGTTATCACATTCCGATACACCACTACCCCGAGGGACTTGAGTATGTGTTAATAAAGTCCATAGTTTGGGTTGATGTGGGTGAACCCCAAAAGGTGCCCCATGAGTACTAGGCGTGGTATTGCCATTATAGTGAAGGACAAAGGGTGGGCCTTGTACCTGAATCCGATGTACCTTTATATGTGTTTGAGGTTGCATTCGGGAAGGGTACAGTAAATCCTAATGATGGATCAATGGTAGATGCAAAGGATCTCAAGCTTGAGGGCAATTCTGACTCTCCAGTGTACTTAGCCATGGGCTCCAGCTAGAGCGAGGAAGAAGGAGAGATCGTTGAGGAGGAGGACCCAGAGGAGGATCTAGAGGAGGAACCTTGAGACCCCCCCCCCTTGTCTGCAGACTTGTTTTCTGAACTTAGTAGTTCACTTTGTATATATTTGCACTATGATTTGCAATGTTTATAAGTGTGGATTGTTTTTAAAGTTTGAAATTTGGAGTTTCACTTTCCTGTCCCATTGTTTAATTGTTTAGGGATTATTTTCACTTTTCTTCTGTATGCGTATTAAAATGAATGGGTTGGCGATGCATCCTGAGACATCGCTATCTAATCGACTGGGTCGGGATGAGCGCATGCTCGAGGATCGGGGCGTGACAAATTTAAATCCTATCTTATCTTGGATACTTATCTCGACATGCAATTCATTCTAAAGATATTATCTACCCTAGATTTTATCTAAACATGCATTCAATCTAATAAGAAAATATCTAAATTAACCTATCATGCACTAATCTAGAGAGTAAAACCTAATCCATATGATATGCAATGCAATCTTTTTGGATTTTTGATATTATTAAGACATGGCAATAATTTTCATTAAGGAAAAAAACTTACCTAATCCTCACACGAGATCCACAAAGATAAAAGATTACATAATATAAAAAAAAAAAAACATTGTTGCATAGGTTAAATTAAAGATTATCACAATCTTTAAACCACACCAAAATACTCAAAATAAAATCAAAGTAAGTCTTTCCGATCATATTAGTAATTTAATTGACTTTTTAGCAATAAATCTTAATTGGATATTACTAAATCTCATGCAATCAAATCAAGTAAGGTATCCAATTTAAATCAAGCAGTAATATACTCAAATCAAATTGGATTCGGATCGTTACCTAATTTGAAGAGCACGATATCGAATGGAAGATCACGGCTTGCGAATGAGGCTCGGCCAGCAGTGGTGCTCACGGTTGTTCACAGCATGGCTCACGGTGGAATACTGGCGGACTCTTGATTCTCGGCTCACGGACTCGATGTGGCCTTAGTAATGATCGGCCGAGGACAGGCTTGCCGAACATCGCTGGATAACCAGCAAAAGGAACTCAAACTCACCGATGGGATGTTGGTAGTGGCTGAGTATCGCAGGTCGTGGACTGGAGTTGAGAGGGAACAGCTACTGGGCGTGACCGGCGAGGACACAGGACACTGACGTGGCCAGTAGGTGCAGGTGCGTCAACGATCACTAGTGCGTTGAGGCTTGCCGCCAGCGTTGCTAAGGAATGCTCGGAGACTTGCCGGTCCGGCGTATGGAGCGACGAGGTGTGCGGATGTGAATATGCAAGACACGTACGAGAACTGCAAGAATATCACTGTTGTTACTTGTTCTCTCCGTGCGAATCGCGGATGTTGCAGCAACGGAACTGGGTCTCTATTTCCCTCTCTTTTCTTTTGTTTTTCTCCTTCTTTTGTCGTCTTCTCCTCTGGCTTCTCCGTGTGTGGAGAACGTGAAGACCCTTTGCTCTGAATCTTGAACCACGTATGTTGAGCCTCTTCTTAAGTTGTGGATCTTTGGTGGCTAATGCGTACCTCACCACAACGTAGGAGCTCGAAAACTCTCCACAATGTAGGAGCTCGAAACCTCCACTAAGGGTTGCCCCACATGTTAGTAGATGGGCTGATAAGATTATGTTCCTTATTTTAATGTGTCGATACGCACACGTCTCAGCTTAATTTTAACGTGTCGATACTCATACACCTCAGCCTAACCGAAGAAACCTTTTTTCCCTCCCTAGTGTAATACCCCAAATTTTACGTCCCTCTCAGATGTGGTAGTTAAGGATATTAAGGTCCTAGGTTTCATTATATGCTGACGTGCACCCTTCTTGCATATCATATGCAAAATTTTGGCCATATTAGATGATTAATGAACTTGGCCAAATTTTCAATTTGTACCAGCTTAGTCCAATCAATCCAATTGGGCTCGAAACCTTCTATTCAAATCAATCCATCGCTGGTCCAATGGAAATGCAATTAGGTGGGCTTATTACTATCAATGCTTTTAAAATTTATATGTAGTTTTAACTAAAATTTTTGTTTGGGGGTCGGGATTGATCCCTAATTTTTTTATGCAGTTAATAACCAATTGAGTCACCAAAAGTGTCAACAAACACCTTCAAGAAACCCTCCCTATCTCCTAGCCACAAATTCGTTGACAAAAGACGGTGAAATCGCTGTTGCTTCACCATGTACGAAGCTACCTACGGTGAGATGCTGCCCTTGTGCACGAGAGAGAGGGTCGTGAGACAGTGGAGAGCCTTCATCGGCAACGCCAATAGAGATGATCTTGGCGATGAAGTGGAGCTCAGGGGGGCCAAGACTGGCGTGGCGGACGGCGGCCGCGACAGACAGTAGGCAGAGAAGAGAGTGACTGGGGTGAGTAGAACAAAGATTACAGATTTTTTGATAGAGTGGATTACTAAGGTTCGATCTGCTTGCGGATATTTAAAGGTTATGCGAACATACACCATGTGTTTGGTAGCAACGTTAACGCTGCAACCTTGCTGCAGCTGAATCTTGCCCTTTAAAAAAAAAAGATTTGGCAAAGGAGAGCATATAGGTAGAATTGCGATCCCGGTGGGTTTTCTTAATGATTAATAAATAAATGTATATTTTAACTTGCACGGCATTACTTTATTTATTATTTTTTTTGATCGATGACGTTTCTTCAGTTATCCACGCCATTAAATGTGGACATTTTTCTGATACGAGTCTGGTTCGCATGATACTCGTGATTCATTAATTTAATGAATCTATTGTTTATTTATCAAGGGGGCTTACATGTAGAAAAAGTGGGGTACGAGTTTGGCTTGCATGATACTCGTGATTCAGTAATTTAATGAATCTATTGTTTATTTATCAAGGGGGCTTGTAGAAAAAGTGGGGTAATTGTGAAATCCAATAGTTTTGCCACACGAAGTCTTTGCAGTCCGCCACTTGTCAGGTCGCACTCGTCATAGCTGTTTTGAGTTTTAAATTTGGCCTAGTCTATTACTATCTTCTTTAGTCTTTCAATGACAAGGAAACCCCCTTAAATAAGTTAGTCCAAACTTAAAAAATACCCCGTACACCATATAAATCCAATAAGGTAAGATGCAAGCGATAGTCTCATGAATTTCGATTTGGCGCTAGTTCGGGATCAGGAGGATGAACATTTTTCGCTCTACTAAAACGACAAAAAAGACAGAAGGGCGGAGCAAAAAATTAATGCCTTGGATTTTAGAAGACTGTTTGATAGTTCAGACAAGCAACAGATGAGACTCACAAGAAGTTTTTTCAAGTCATTATTGTCTTTCTCAAAAAGGACCTCCCTAAATATCAAACCGATATCATATAATCAGGTTGCATCACCATTCTACGTATCACCATTTTCACATTCATACTCAATAGATAGAACTCGTCTCTTCTAGGTTTCGTTGTTCTGAACCCTCATGGCGTCGAGATAAGCTTTTCCGTTGAGCTCCCTTGATAGATAGCCCTTCAGATGTTCTGCCGCTGTTATCCTCCTGAACATTGGCGGGGTCTCCGAGGTGATGAGGCTCGACGCAGGACCGATCTCAGCATCCATTCTCGGACTGAAGAACGTTGCAATGGAGATCCTCTCCTTCACTGCATTCACTGTTGCTCGATGCTCGATGCTCTGGTAAATCCCATTTGTTATAATCTGCTGTCGGCCAATGAAGGGAAGGCTTTGAGTGTGAGACAATAAATTATCAGTATGGTCAAATGTGGAAGTTGATGTTGCAATAATATTACCTCAACAACGTCTCCAACATTGATGATGAAAGCACCGGGGAGAGGTTTCACAGGGACCCACTTCCCATCTTTCCTTATCTGGAGGCCCTCCATTTCGTTGACCTGGAGGAGGATGGTAACCGCGTCGCCATCAGAGTGAGAGTTGAGGCCCATCACGAGCTCGGGTTGCGGACACGGCGGGTAATAATTCATCCTCATCGATTGCAACCCATCTTCGAACATCCCCTCAAGGTCCTTTGCTTCCATTCCTAAGGCCTTCGCCATGAGGTAGAGGAGCTTTATTGCTAGGGTTTTTGTTTCCTTCGAGTAGGCGTCCAGATCGTCTCTACCATGTAGACAATTTCATTCTTTAGGCAATAAAGGGGATATTTTGGAACACGCCACAAACTAACCCCCAACAACAAAAAAGTTATTCACGTAGCAATTATATCATGTGTCATACTAATGTGGTTCACTTTTCTAATCAAGCGATTTTGTATTTTATGCATGTTCACTTACATGGTACAAGTGTCACATGAAAGTTTTATGGTGTCTATGCGTATTTCGGCCCGAGAGAGAGAGAACCTGAAGGGAAGGGGGAGTTTGGGAAATAAGTGAGGCTTCCTCATAGAAGCAGGGAGAGTGAACATGCGGAAGATGTCAGCCCAATCAAGCTTTTGGTCTTCCGAGAACACAAAGGCCTGTCCGAAGCCGCCCGATTCGCCGTCTCTCTGCCAAAACTTCTTCTTCTCTTCCATTGGCATGTTGAACAGCTCTTCGGTCCCCTTCTTCACTTTCTCTATTAACTTAGGGCTCACTTCATGATTTATTAGCTGAAAATTATTAACACACCGCTATCACTCTCGATTCTCCCAGAAACAGGCGTTCCTTTGAGATCAAGACAGAGAAAGCTCTGTCTCCTGATTCCTGAGTAATCAAGAGACCTTCATTCCAACATATATCAAGAAAGTTGCAAAAGATAAATTTGTCTTATTAGCATTCTCTATAAAAGAGACAATCGAGGAACTCAAATCTCCAAATTCATCTAAGTTCCCACCTTTCTTTTTCTGTTGGAAATCTTGACCGACCAATTTAGTGTTCTGGTGAAACAGGGCAAGGTGGCACAGAATAGTACATCTAAGTGTAAAATAAAAGCGAAAACTTAGATCTGGTAGGAGGTAAAAAGCGAGTCCAGGAAGCAAAACAAGGAAATTTCCGATGAAATCTCATAGGCCACACATAATTGTGGCTAAGAATTGTACATCTAAGTCTCCTTAGTGGCCTTTGCAGAAGTTGAGAATTAAGTGGATTTTAATCTCTTTCAATCAATGAACCCATTTTTCTCTGATACTTTCTCAAAGCCTTAATGTTCCAAACGCAGAAGTTGTTTCGTACCTGAAAGAAGCCCCAGTCTTTGCACGCATGGTGCAGCTTGTTGAGCTCTAGCTTCGCGCAGTCCTCCGAAACCAACCTCCCCAAGTCAATCACGGGGACCTGCAAGCCAGAACAAGCGTCCATGATCACGGGAGGCTCTAGATCGCCACGGACATATCTCTCCGGGACCGTGGTCGGGTTCTCTTTCAGTACGTCCTGAACACTTGGCATGTGGAGCAACCTCCCTGGTATGTTCAACTGCGTCTCCATTGACAACAACCCAGAGGTTGAGAAATCTCAGAGACTGATCATAGGTTGTTCTGAATGAAAGCTAAGTATGCTAACAAGAGAGAGAGAGTAGGTGACACAGTTGTGTTTCAGCTACAGGGATGTCTCATTCTTTTTTGTTAACGAGTCCGTTCGTACTAGAAAGGATCCAGCGAGTATAATGGCCCATCAGAAAATGTTCTTTCACCTATCGAATTATTGGAGAAATATGTAAACTTCATATCATATCATATAAAATTATATTGCATTACAATAAAGTATCTTTGAATAGATGAGGTGCTCAGAGTATCCCGCTTTAACTGAATATTTTAAAGAACATTTGACCGGCAGTTGAGGCCTCTCACCCTTGAACAGTCAATATGTGATCTATATATCACCTGTTTTTGAGAAAATAAAAAACGACAAAACCGCATGGAGATTCCAGGGCGGGCGGTAGGATCATGCGCAAAATCAGTCTGACAATTAATTAGAGAGATAATGTCTAACTACAAAACAGCCGTGTCTTGTGCACGCTTAATTAATTAGTGTATTAATTGCTTCTCAACTTTTTTTTTTTTTGATTAAAGTGTTTCCTTAGGACAAAAGATCCATATAAGCAATATTGGAATCATCCAAGCATGATTAGATTGGTAGGCACTTGTAGGTTTGGGGGCCAATACATGGATGGGATAGTCACCTATTTCGTTAATGACTGTCGAATTAAACTATAGGGGTCAAATTATCTCACTAGAAAATTGGGAACATGTAGTTGTCACATAAACTAGAGCAAAACACTGCACACACTTGCATCGTGAAAATATATTTTTCTATAAGTGGCTCTATCCACACCTAGGCTGATAGTTCATGAAAAAGTGAGTGTCCAAAGCTCTCAAATCAACAGCGGATAGGACCGGCTGTGTAAAGGGCTCTTTTTTTTGTTTACACTATTGATGCGTGCTCTAATCTTCCTCTCAGTCAACAGTGATTCAAGGGGTTGTGTAAATGGAAAAGAATGGACAACCTACAAGCCAACAAGTTTAATTTAAAGAACTAACATGATGTAAGCTAGATCTCCTCTAGTATGGAGCATCTAAATTGGAATATGGCACAATTAAGATTGGATTAAAAACCGCTCATAAGCCAACAAAAGCTAGCTAGCTAGTGTGAAGGTATTGCGATGATGAAAGAGCAAAATTAGCAAGACCTTGATATTTCAACATGGAATACCAGAAAGCTCGACATCTTGAAGCTTTCTCGGGGTCATCTTCTTCTTCTTCTTTTAAATGTAAGATCAGATTCCTCGTTATCGGGAAGAAAAAATAAAATAAAACAAAGTTTTGTTCCGTAAATTGAGAAATATATAGATGCTCCCAAAGCACCATTTGTACCCAAACGAATTTTCTCCTGGCTAAGTCTTACTAAGTAATTGTTTAGGAAGAAAATAAGGAATTTCATGCTACTCGTTTTTCAAGTGATTGGTCTAATTAATTTTAAATATTGTTTGCATGCACATGTGTATAAAACTCAAATACTAAAAGAAGTAAAACTCATATTGGCAGTGTCATGTCTAGTGTTAATTTCCTCGTTTGTAAACTCTTCAAAATGATTAATAAGATCATTGTACATTTAGCATCTCACAAGAATGGGCAAATATTTTATACTAGGGACTACTTAGGGCGCAATAGTCGCATGATTGGCTTAGAATAACCGAGAGTACACATTTTTTAATGGCCAAGCCAGTCTGTGTCATTCATATTATATTACGTTATTTTTTATCTTCACGTAATTAAACTAGAACAATGCCTTGGTGTCGTGTACGTCGGGTCTCTGTTGACAAGAACGATAATTTAATATTTGAATTTTAACTTGGTCGATATTGCGCATAAGTGCATTAGAAGGTTTTGTTGGATATTATGTGAATATTGAATAATGAAGAAGTTGAACAGTTTTATAATGGTGGGAGTGCAGAACAAATACGGGCCACGTAAATCCTACTATTGTTTTTCTCTATTTCTTACTTATTTATCCATTTGTTATGCGATTATGGTCAATTACACGGTGTTCTTCCTACAACAGCTAATATTTTCAACTGTAATCTTTGATATCATTACACATTATAGCACGCAACGAAATTCTCCAACTTAACATGTTCGAGCACAAGGTGATCCATAAATTATTAGGCATAAGCCTGCGCTTTTGTGCATTTTGTTAGTCAAATTATAATCAAAACAATGCATGTAATGTCTAACCATAAAACAGTTTAATTTAATGTATGATTACACTTTAAAAATCATACGTAATACATTGGTTTTATGCATCTCAGCAATTTATAAAAATAAATTCGGCACCTATTACATTTATCAGTTCTTTACCATGTCTTAGCAAACGGGCAAATATTTGTTATTTCTCTAACTTTATTAAATGTATTTTTAATTATGCTAGAAATTAGTAACGGACAATAGGGGATCTTGAACAGAGAGCCCGAGGAGTGAAGTAATTAGCAGGTAGTTACATGACAACTAATCAGAAAGGCAAAATAAAATCTCAGATGTTGAGTATAGTTTATTTGTAATAACGTATGGTCCCTGCAGTTGTCCTGAGTTTGGAGAGTTTCTATGGGTTTAAAGATAATTGAAATTCTTGGTTATTTAGTGTGGCCCAATGTCAACACATTTCCATCATGAGCCCCATCATGCCTGAGAAGATGGAAGCATAAGCACCTCTAAAATTAATATGTTATGTGAGATGAAAGGCAAAGCTATTTTGATATAGCGAAAGAAGGTGGATAATATCAATATAGAATTGAAGTTGTTCCACAAAAATGAGCATGAACTTTCAAATATCCAAAGTTGCGCTAGAATAGGGAAACTCTCCCAATTTTCTTGCGAATAATCCGCAAAGCAACAATTTGTAATACTGAAGAGGAATCATAATTATCCAATTAACGTAGAGATGTTAAAGTATCCTGCATTACTCGATATGAAAGTTCAATTATACAATGAGTTATCCAATTGATGTAAAGATGTTAAAGTATCCTATATTACTTGAATATGGAATTTCAATTAAATAATGAGTTGAACTTTCTAATAAGATATTTAAGTAAGGTTTCGCCATATGTTTATTTTCTATATGTGGCTCCATGTTCATGAATTTCTTCCCGTTCTCAATCCGTTTGCACATGGAAGGCGATATTAAAGTATTGCATATCTCCTGAAAAAGGTTTTTTAAAGGTTTTTATATGAATAAAGTCTCCTTTAACCGAAGAGCTTTAATTTTAGGGATGAACAATGATAGTTACTAAGGGGCTGGAAACAATAAATGGGCTCAAAGTGGAAGACAGCCACATAACCCACAAAACGATAGATTTTGAGGCAGAAAATGGCCTTAGGTGGGTTCTTGATTGGCCTGAAATGGCATAACTCTAGGTGATGAACAGATATGCACTTCTAGTTGTGGATAACTATTTTAGATTTATTTGCTAATAAAATTGATGCATTTGGAGTTTTTACAAAGCTTGCAAAAAGAATTGAAAATGAAAAGGAACTTTTGATTTCTTGCATAAACCATGATTTTGCATTTCATTGTAATGAGTGTGCGGCAATGAGTATTGTTGGGGCTAACAATGTAACCTAGAGGAGAAGTGAATATGTTGTTTTAAAACCTTGATGATCTTTTGTACACTTTAGCAACTTTGCAAAGATCATGTCAAGCTAATCTTTTAGTCAGTATGAAACAGGTTGTGTGCTAATGGAAATAAGAGCAAGAGAAACAAGTGCACAAATATATATATATAGTACTTCGGTTTTATTCCCAAGTCTACTTACACTCTCTTAACTAATAGCTGTAAGATAGGCTAGATTGTACTAATAACTTCAGATGATAGATCACACCATGAGGATTTCACTACTATACTTTTGTATACTTGATCTTTTACATGATTACAAAGAAGCAAGAGTGTAGCACAAAGCTTAACAAATGAATAAGAGGTTTTAGCTTTGAACATAGCTTCTAGCATATCTTAGAGTTTTACAATGCACATGTCTCCAACATTTTGGCTTTAAAGATGGTTTGTTGCGTCTATGCATCGATTATCGTCAACTCAATCAGGTGACGATTAAGAACAAGTGTTCATTGTCAAAGATCGATGAATTCTATGACCAGTTACAAAGAGTGTCGATACTTTCAAAGACCGACTTGAGGACAGGGTATTATTAGTTGAGAGTCAGAAAGGAGGTCCTATCAAAGATAGCGTTTCGTACTCAATATGGCCTTTATGAGAGTATTGTGATGCCATGTGGATTGACGAATACTCCGACTACTGTCATGGATTTGACAAATCGAGTGTTCAAAGAATATCAAGGTCAGTTCATGATCATGTCTCTTGATGATATTCTGGTATATTTGAGGAAGTGCTAAGAAGCATGAGGGTCATTTGAGAATAGTATTTCAGACCCTGAGGATGCATAGATAGTGCTTTAAGTTTAGCAAGTGTGAGCTTTGGTTGACTTGTGTTGTGTTCCTAGGTCACGTGATTTCAGGCGAAATAATCTTCGTGGACTCGTCCAAGATCAAAGTAGCTATCAGTGGGCCAAGACTGACATCAGTATCAGAGATCAGAAGCCGTTTGAGTTGGGCAGGTTACTATAGAAAGTTTGGGAGAGGATTTTTAACATCAGTGTCGCCGTTGACTCGACTTTTGAAGAGAGAGGAAAAGTTCGTATGGATAGACAAGTGCGAGCGTAGTTTCCAAAAGTTTAAGCAAAAGTTGACTACTGCACCTGTGTTGACCATACTATCTGGTCTTAGAGGATACGGGTTCTATAGTGATGCGTCATTCAGAAGACTGGGTTGCGTGCTGATGCAACATGGTAGAATCGTTGCATACGCATCTCGTCAGTTGAGATCTCGCGAGCTGAATTAGCCAATGCACGATTTAAAATTTGCAGCAATTAATTTCGCTTTGAAGATTTGGAGACATTATTTGTGTATAGGAAGATTCCAGATTTTCACTGACCGTCAAAGTCTCAAATATTTATTCTCTCAAGAAGAGTTGAACATAAGACAGCGTTGTGAATTAGAACTTCTGAAGGACTATAATTGTGATGTTCTATATCACCCCAGGAAGGCAAACAAGGTTGCCAATGCGCGGAGTCGGAAGTCTTCAATTGCACATATTCTGTTCAAAGAATGAGTTTTCCTTGAGGAAATGTAGGATTCGGTTTTGAAATTGAGGTAGGCCACATTTTGAATTTTATGGCCACCCTCAGAATTGAATCGGAAGTCCAGTTTAGAATCAAGACATTTCAGTTGACAGACCCAGATGTTCAGGAAATCCTACAAGAGGATACCGATAAGGGAAAGATTGACTTTCAGATTTCTGAAGATGGAACGCTGGAGTATCGTGGGTGATGATAGGTGTTAGATGGTACGGAGCTTAAGGAGGAGACCTTGTCAATAATTCACTGTAGCAATTGCAGTATTCGACCAAATAGTACAAAGTAGGTTAGAATCGGCGTCAGCTCGATTGGCAAACTGATATAAAGATAGATATCACTAGACAGGTTGCAAGTGTCAGATATGCTAGTAAGTAGAAGTTCAATAATGCAAGCCAGGAGGGCTTTTACAATCACTCGAGAGTCCTGAGTGGGAATGGAAGTATATCACAATGAAATGTTGTGACAAGCTTACCAAGGAGTCAGAGGAGTAATGATTCTATTTGAGGTTGTGGTTGACAAACTAACAAAGTCGGCTCACTTCTTGGTAGTACGAAAGGATCCAGACTTAGACAGACATGCAGAGTTGTATGAGGGTCAAATAGTTCATCTACATAGAGTGCTAGTGACGAATTTATATTAGATCTAGACCTGAGGTTCCTAGTTTTAGTAGAATAGTCAGATGGTTCCTTCTGAAGCATTGCATAGCAGAGTGTACAGAGCACCAATGTGTTGGGATGAAGTCAGGGAAAGAAAGATCACACGCCAGAGTCAGTTCAGTAGCCAGTAATTGCAGTTGCCGTGATTAGAGACAGATTAAAAACCGCTCAAAGTCGCCAAAAAAGATGTATCATTGAGCATCGAAGGCCTTAGAGTTCCAAATTGGTGATTACATCTTTCTGAAGGTGTCACCAATTAGGGATACCTTGTGCTTCGGCAAGGAGGGAAAACTGAAACCAAGGTATGTAGGTCCTTTTAAGATTCTAGAGAGAGGATTGGGATCCTAATGTATCGTCTTGCATTGCTGTCGAAGTACGCGTGAATGCATGACGTCTTTCATGTGTTGAGGTTCATATGAGCCTGACCCGACCCATGTGCCGAATCTTGAAGAATTAGACGTGGAAAAAGAGTGTTGTACGTGGAAAGTCCGGTTCAGATTGTGAACTAGAAAAGCGGATTTTGTGTACCAAGATGGTCCCCTTGGTCAAAGTGGCCTGACAACACCACAGGACCGAAGAAGCAACGTGGAAAAGTGAAAACTAATGAGACGACGATACCCTACCTTCGAGGAAAAATTTTTTTTAAGAAGGAAAGAGTTGTGACATCCTGAAAATGTAGTTCTGATTTTGATTGGATAAGTTGGGCTTTTCATCGACTCACCTATAGTTTTTTCACCTATAGGTGAAGCCATTAAGGGATTTTAATGCAAAAGACTTGAGAATTCGACCAGGAATCGACTGCTCGACCGTGCTAGGTTGCAAGGGTCAATTACGGCACAATAAAAAAAAATTGATTAGAGACTGGAGATATGTCGATTCAACTGAGATGTGCGATTAAAGTGTGGGTGATTTCACCTGATTGCAAATTTCTCGTCAATCGGCATTAGACTGATTTTCTGTTGTTTTGGGTACTTTATATCTGTATTTGAAACCTCGAGATTTTCATGACCATTGAGAGTCGCCAATGTGTTGAAGAGGTACTTGTGGCTCGAAGAAAATCGACTACTGGTCAATTGCAACAAAAATTTCTAAAAGCTACCCGGTAAGTTAGGTCACCCTAAAATTGCGTCTGATTGAAATTAACCGCAAATTTGAATTTGATTTCAGAAATTGAAAGTTCTGTCATGTTACGAGTTATTTTGGGAACGTCGACTCACATTTTGAGGAAATTTCGGCGAGTTCGAGATTTTTATGAAAAATCGATTTAGACGATTCGAAAAACGAACGGAATTTCGGTTTGACCAAATTGAAGGGACTTTTGGCCTTCTAAGTGAGCTATCTAATGGCATTTATTAATTATTTTTCGTAATTATTTGATTAATTATTTATTTTCCAGAAATTAGACCGAGATAGCCGGTGATCGAAATTTTATGCTGATTGCAGTGATGTGATCTATTTCTTTAATTGACTGTTATTTTTATGCAAATTGAGTGTGATTTTTGATTGTGGGTAATTATCCCATTTTTTTTAAAAAAATTTTGGTAATTAATTGGAAAATTATTGGGTGTCGGTCTATAGCACCAAAAATATAATTTGGGATTGCTGAATTTAGTGAGATGTTGAAAAGTGAAAATATTGTATTTTGGTTAAGACTGTATACCCACACATGATAATTTTTATCAGGAACGATAAAAAATGGTGATTTTGTTAGATGGTCAGGATGGTATACTATATCAACCCACGGGCTTTGACATGTCAGCTTAGAGTGAGCAGTATACCATTATACTATATCCGCCTGAGGGTTATGATATATCAGCTTTGGGTGAGCAGTATACCTGGTGGTCAGCTTCTGATGAGCATTATTAGTATAATATATCAACATACGAGTTCTGATATGTCAGCTTAGGGCGAGTAATATAATCTGTGGTCAGCTTCTAGTGAGCAACAATTTATTAGCTCTGGGCAAGCTATATTATCTATCTTTAGCTTAGGGTGAGCGGTC
Source organism: Eucalyptus shirleyi (assembly GCA_017140165.1). Taxonomy (NCBI): domain Eukaryota; kingdom Viridiplantae; phylum Streptophyta; class Magnoliopsida; order Myrtales; family Myrtaceae; genus Eucalyptus; species Eucalyptus shirleyi. The sequence continues at coordinate 32,076,807 of CM029450.1, forward strand.
CTGATTTGATAGGACCTTATAGATAGTATTGAATGGGTCGACCATGGGAAGGTCATGATGACATATAATCGACCGAATCGATTGGTCGATAGTTCGATATGACTGGTTGATTATTCAAGTTGTATTGACTAGAGACTGAGGCCAAGGTAAGTCCTCTAACTCGTGTTTGTGCTTAGGCAACTCTTAGGGCGTATTTTCTTCCTAGTCGGGTCTTAAGGGGTTGAACTTGCTGAGACATTGTCTCACCCCGTTGTGGGATAATATTTTCATGTTCTTGGATGGCAAATCCCCCCAAACTTCATGGTCGTCCCATGAGGGTTATAGAGCGAGTTTCCAGTTTCCTAATCCCAAAGATTTTTGGGTTTACGGCCTAGTTGTAACCACTGTTTGAATCAAAGAGGTTCCACATCAGGAAATACCTAATTGATTCAGAGCATGGTTTCCGTACCAATCCCTATGGTATTAGGCTAGGTCCCCTTAGGTCTTTTGATATCCCCTCTGTTGTGATTGATGCTACTTGAGACAAGGATCCAGCTGACCCTCCAGATGGCGTAGTGGAGGACCCGCCGTCTCTCCCTGACCCTATGGACTCGACTGAATCAGCAAACGAGTCGAACTAGCTGATCATAGGACAGCTTGTTTTGGAGAGTCGACCTTTTTTATAGACTTTGTAAATATCAGTTAGAATGTATATGTATTAGTTTGTTATGTATAAATGTGTGGTTTGGTTTTTGATAATTGGTGGTCCTGCTTTTCTATCACATCTTGTTGTTGTCTGGGGATTTATTCATTTGGTTCCGCATGTGCATTAAAAAGAATGGGTCGGCGACGCATCTTGGGACATTGCTAGTTAACCGACCGCTTAGGGATGGGCACGTGCTTGGAGGATCAGCGCGTGACAAAATTACTTAAAGATGTTTGATTAAACATTCTTCCTCTTTTGATAATGACAGAACTATGTCGCAAATGTGAATAGTAGCTGATTGATAAAGTTGCAGTCAAAATAAAGACATGCTTATGTGATAATTTTCACATAATGTACACGTGCAGATAATGGAGTCTCCATATGATTTTTAATGAATTTTTGGATACAGAGGCTAGGCAATCTTTTAATAATAGGAAAGCAAAAAATCCAAAGATCTTTCATAAATAATGCCTCATGATATACTAGAAGAAAGTATAAATCAATCACAAAGACAAATATTAGTAGTGCATTTTTTGAATTGGGTTCTTCTTAGTATCACTTTCCTTGTGTCCCAAAACCAAATTTATTGTAATAAGGAATTTGAACTGAATGTGCTTCAGGGTCTTTGAATAGAGAAAAAAGTTGGTGCTGATTATTGAAATCTCTTCCTTGAGAGTGCCATTTTCAACTTAAGAGAGTTCAAGACCTCTTGTCCGAAGATCATGTTTCTTTTTCAAGTTTTCAAGAGTAGTTCTATGAGCAAGATATATTATAGTAACTCTTCATAAATAAGTTTATAATTGTTTACCTCATTTTCTTCTTCACGATTAGAATTGGCTATGAGACAGATTTGGTTCCTCTTCATCACTAGATTCAAATTTGGTGTTACTCCATGATTCAGTCTTCAGTGTTCTATTCTTCTTTTCGTGTTTCCCTTTCATTTTCTTAAGTGATGGGTAGTTTGGTTGTGACATCCTGAAATTCAAGCCCTCTAAGGAATGAATGAATGTAAATTTCGTCAATGCATTGTTGGTTGATCTCACTCAAAATTGATCACTCCTGAGATACTGACCTTGAGGGGAAAGACTAATGAGGACAGAACTCGTACGACTAAAGAACTTGACTTGAGAAAACGACTTGACTATGAGACTTGCGTGAGGACGATCCTATAGATAGGCAGGCCGATTTCAAGGACGACTAGAAGTCGATTCGTGGATAGAACATAATAGAACGACGGGTGATTCTGTTTATTGTTATTGAACCTGCGAACGACCCTATGTCAATCCTCAGTAATCATGTACTTTGAAATAAGAATTTATCCTCCGCAATTTCATGTAGTCAAGATGTCTTGAACGTGGTTTGGCACGAGTCGATTACTCGTGAATCCTCAAAGCCACCTATCAGTCTGAGTTGTACCCAAAATGGCATTGGGCAAAATTGACACGGCATGAGAACTAAAGATTAGACTTCAAATTATCGGGAACGTTTGGGACAGACTTTGGATGAAGCTACTTCGATGGTCGATAGTGCCAATTAAGCTGAGTATTTGGAAAAGGGATTTTCGGGTCGAAGAAGCGAGCCTATGAGGACGGGGGCCGGGTCAAGTGAGTGTGGGCCTTAGGCCCAAGGTGGGACAGCCACCATAGGGGGCCCAAGTCAAGCAAGTAAGCCCATTGGGCTCAAACCACTAATTTTCTTCTAAGCCCATTATCAAATCTTAAGCCTATTTGAGCCCAATTATTTGTCGAGCCCGTTCCTATTCAATTCTAAGCCCATTTCTTAGGCCCACCCATCAATTTCTGCCCAAGGGCAAATTAGGAATTTGTGTAAAGTGGAAATGACCAAATTGCCCCTAAAAGCATGTGGATAAGGGTAAAAGAAGAGAGAGAAGATGATATCATTGCATGTGGGCCTTGAAAGCTTTCACTTCACCCTCTTTCTCTCTCTTCCTTGAGCTCTCCCTCGATGAAACCTACTCTCTCCTCATTTTCCCTTCCTTCCAATTTCTATTCCAATAGACCTTCCTCCAAAGATCTAAGTTGATTGTTGACTTTCCGAACGAATCAACTCCTGTGCCACCCACCATTGTCTTTAGGAGATCCAAATCGTTGGCTCTGACTTGGCCATTCACCGGTTGGAGTCGCCGGCTGACCCACCGGCCGGCTAGAAGCCAGCAATAGTCTGATCACCTGGCCATGTTCTGCTCCGATTGACCTTTCTTCAAAAACCCGAATTAAAAGTTGTCTTCCCATGAGAATCAGCACACACTCCACCCACCACCGTATCCAAGAGGCCCAAACCGTACGGACGAGCCTGGTCACTCGCTGAACGGAGCCACCGGTCGACCCATCTGCCAGCGAGAAGCCACCGCTCGCCGGATCACTTGGAGTCCGCCTAGTTTTGTGTTTTCTTCATGTTTTCTCCCATTCTCACCCTTCCTTCACCTAGCCAAACTAGCAGCCACTCTGCCTTGACCCCCTAGTGCCACTGGTTGCCGGCCATCCCTTCACCGGAGCTCTGATCAGCCGCGCATCTCCTTTTCCTCCTCTATTGTTCAGTTTCCTGGAGTATCAGTGGGAGTCCGAATTTGTGGCTACTGTTCTAGCCCTGGGAACACCTTGGATCGTCATGGTTGAGGTCCCTGAGCATAGCCTCCGTCGTTGCCACCGCGTTCGTGTCTTTGGCTCGTTTAACAGGTGAGTTTAGCTCCTAATCATTCGATTAATGCCTAAACTTGCTTAGGGTAAGTTTAATTAGTGTTGATTCTAGTTTAGGAGATTTAATTAAGCTATATTAGTCCTAAGATAGGTGGTTAGATTAGTGGCTAAGATTAGTTTAGTTTAATCTTGCTATAATTGCTTAATTGTGGCTTATGTGCTTAATTAAGCTTGGTTAACCTTGATTGATTAATTACTTGCTTTAATTATTGTTTGTAATGATTTTTTGGATTTAATTTATTAGTTATTTAATTCTGGAAGTTTACTATTCATGCGACACTGTTCACGAAACACTGTTTACATACACTATTCACAAAACCCTATTCACCCGAGAATGAAAAGTGTCTAACTTCATGAGTTTTGATCTTATGAGGTGATTTGAGTATATAAATGCATGAGCATTCGCATGAATTGAGTGAATTTCACCAAAAGGGAAATATCTTTGTTCGAGGGACACCGAAATGGACCGTCTTTAGGAGAAAATGATTTGTAAGTGTATATGCAAGCAGGTGTGCATTGGCTAAGTGCCCAAAGATAAAAAGGGAAATGTAGTAGTGTGCTTGCGTGATCATTGAGTTGAATCTGTCCCCCGCTGTGTGTCGGGTGGGCGATGCTCCTATGTGAAAAGCCCATGATTGTGTGGCGATAATTAATCGTGCCTGTGGCGTAATATCATGCTTGTGTGGCGTAGGATCGTGCCTGTGTGGCGTAGAATGTGCCTGTGTGGCCGCATTACTGTGTGTTGGGTAATCGTGCCTGTGGTGATGATAATCAATTGGAACACATGATAAGTTGTGCCTGTGTGGCCATATTTCTGTGTGTCGAGTATCGTGCCTGTGTGGCCGAAAGTAATTGGAATGCTTGAGTGGATCATATTGTTTATGGCACACACACATGAATCGATAGCGTGCAGGGCGTGGCAATGGCCAGGTGAGATCGCTTGTGACGCGATTTGTATGTGATTGATAAATTGCATCATGTAATGGCCATGTGCATTGTGTGTATCGTGTTGAATTATGATGTGCAAGGTATGGCATACTAGATAAGGATGTATGCAAATCAACTATTGTTTGTTGGTTGTTGGTTGTTGGTGGGGTGGTTCTGAAGAGATACCCCAAGTTGAGTCGGTGTCCTAATCACGAGCTTAGGGGAGGACTCGCTGAGATTTATATCTCATTGGTTATTATATAACCATTTTCAGGTCCTTAAAATGGCTCTTTCGCCAATGAGGTTCGGTATCCCTAAGGACTGGGATATTGTCATGAAACGCCACCGTTTCCCGGGTCGGGCGCACCTCTTCAAGAAGTATTTACCCACTATCTGGGTGGATGAGGGACCGGGGCAACCGATACCCCATCGGTTCCTAGCGTAGTTCATTAGGGATGGAGATATGCTGATTGGTCCTCTGCAAGGTTTTGATGGGCCGCTTGGTAGGGGCCCCGAGGATGTTAACTGGGATTCCATGGAGTTGGACCCTCCTAATGGTACCGTGGAGGATGCTACCCCTGCTCCGCTAACGATCGACCCATTCGCCTTCAACTATGACTCGACGGGGTTTGAGTCTGTTGGGTCCAAGTGATTGTAGTGCTGAACCCGAGGGTTCTTTTTGTGTATAGTTGAATTAGCCTAGCCTAGTTTCTTTTTGGTATCTCCAATAGTGACCTCACTAGGGGGCGTCAGAGATAGCCCTTAGCTTGTGTGTGGGGGAGGGGCATGGATCATGGCAGTTGGGCGGCAGTGGCGTTAGATGGATGTAGTTGTTAACGGTCAAAGATGGCGGAAGGGAGGTTAGGATGGCTGGGGTAATGATCTTCTAATGGAAGTTTTTTTTTTTTTTTTTTTTAAAGAATTAAAGAATTTAGAAAGGGGTAGGGACAGTTTGGGAAGAAAGACTGCATTTTTGTGAATCACGACAAGATATTAGATCATGGTGCGATTGGAAATCTAACATGATGAAAGCAAAGGGATGCAAAATTAACACAGTGTGTATGTCTTGTTATGGGTTCTGTAAAATTACTAGTCCCGCATAAGGCTCATTGAGTTTTATCTTTAAATCAAGTGGAGGCTGTTAGAGAGTAAGAATGAGCAAGTAATAGTTTAAGGACCAAATTTGAACAAATAAGAAATGTTCAAGGACAAAATTTAACGGAAAAAAATGATAAGTCAGAACTTTAATAGCTACAACAATTTCATTATATATTTAACAAAAGGACCACATTAAATAAAAATTAAAAAAATGCAGGGATGACATCGAAAAAATAGTTGAGCGAGGATATTGAACAATAAGATAACTTCAAGGAGAAATAACATTATCTCATAAAACATATCGTCATGCATACTTTAATATCTAATTTTATGAATTTGATTTAGGAAATGACGTGTCCAGTCATTAGTGAGATAGCTATATCTTAAATCTTACGTGAATCTTTCTTTTCATTTGTGAATCAATTTTACACAACAATAATATCGTCTTCCAATCATTTTGAAACCTATTTTTATTCAAGGGAAATCTAGGTTTTGTTAATTAAACTAGTCCTTTTTCTATACAGCTAATACCATGAAAAACCCCAATGAATACTCCTATGATAAATTTACCGTTCATTCGTTTTTGTTAAATTTTATCGTTAAATTATTGAGTAGGAAGATATGTGATAATTGATGAGTGTATCGGTTTGAGATTTTATCTTTCATTTTTCGTAGGGTACCAATTTGTAATTTAGCATGGTATTATTGTAACATTTAATGAAGCTTTTGTGTGAGCTATATTTATGGACTCCAAGTAAGTTTTCCAACATTTGATGATAGCAATGCATCCGATTCACAAATCCTTATAAAAGAGACGTAACGAGTGAATGGTCTATGATAAATTTTGACTTTTTTTTACCTCTTGTTGTTAGTCAGGAATGGATGCTATGTTGGTCAGCAATGAGCTATTTTCAAGCTTTTCTCACTCCACAACGCCATTGATTTTTCTATTTCTTGGCCTGTGTAATTGCGAGTCTAAGGCCTCTAGAATCTTGTATACAAGGGCATGACTCTTTCCCCTTTTATAAAATATTTATGAAATCAAGCCAAATAATGAGCTCATCTGCCGTTATATGTATTATTCATGTAAAACATGTTAATGTACGCATACTTAGACAATGCTGTTGCATATATCTCTTATGTCTTGTGTGGCCTTCTCTATCGGTCTACAATTATTTTGAATCAATGGATGCTCGTTACTTGATCAAGAGACACTTATATAGATCTGCTATGTTAAGATGTGAGCCATAGTCTCATGAATTTCGATCTGCTCTTGGTTAGGTGATTAGAAGGATGCACATTCATCGATTGATCAAGAGAAGGATGGAATAGAAAGTCTATGCCATGGATTTACAAGACGGTCTGATAGTTCAGATGAGCAACAGATGAGAATGACAGAAAGTGTTTTGAACTCATTATTGTCTACCTCAAAAGGGACATCCCTAGGATCCATAACCCATCTCATATAATCAGGTTTCAGGCCCTTTCAACGTGTCTAAAGTTTAACATTTATTCTCAATAGATACAATTCGGCTCTTCTAGGCTTCTTCATGCTGAATCCTCATGGCATCGAGATAAGGTTTGCCCTGCAGCTTGCTCGTTAGATAGCCCCTCAGATGTTCTGCCACCGTTATCCTCCTGAATAGTGCTGGGGTCTCGGAGGTGATGAGGCTTGGCGCAGGACCGATCTCAGCATCCATTCTCGGACTGAAAAAGGTCACGATGGACACCCTTCCCTTCAAGGCATTCACAGTTGCCCGATGCTCAATGCTCTGGTATATCCCATTTGCTATAATCTGCTATAAGCCAAATGAAGCGAAGGGCTTGAGTATGAGACAATGAATTATCATGAGTATGGTCAAATGTGTAAGTTGATGTTGCAATACTATTACCTCAACAATGTCTCCAACATTGATGATGAAAGCATCAGGGAGAGGCTTCACAGGAATCCACTTCGCGTCTTTCCTTATCTGGAGGCCCCCCATTTCATTGACCTGGAGGAGGATGGTAATTGCGTTGGCATCGGAGTGAGAGTTGAGGCCTATCACAAGCTCGGGTTTCGGACACGGTGGATAATAGTTCATCCTCATCCCTTGCAACCCGTCTTCCCTCAAGGTCCTTTGCCTCCATTCCTAAGGCCTTTGCCATGAGGTAAAGGAGCTTTATCGCTAGGGTTTGCATTTCCTTTGAGTAGGCGTCCAGATCGTCCCTAGCATGTGGACAATTTCATACTATAGTCAATATGAAGATATTTTGTAATATGCCACGCACTAAAACCTCGACATCAAGAAAGTTATTCATGGAGCGATTATATCAGATGCCATACTAACATGGTATCACTTGCCTAATCAAGTGATTTCATATTTATATATGTTCATCCTCGTGACACAAGTATCACATGGAAGTTATATGGTGTTCTTCTATGTGTTCCGCCTTATGGTATAAATTTTAGAGCGAGAGAACCTGTAGGGAAGAGGGAGTTTGGGGAACAAGTGAGGCTTCCTGAGAGAAGCAGGGAGAGTGACCATGTAGAAGATGTCAGCCCAGTCAAGCTTTTGGTCTTCCGAGAGCACAAAGGCCTGTCCAAAGCCATCCGATTCGCCCTCTCTCTGCCAAAACTTCTTCTTCTCTTCCATTGGCATGTTGAACAGTTCTTCGGTCCCCTTCTTCACTTTCTCTATCAGCTTAGGGCTCACGTCATGGTTTATCAGCTGAACAATTATTAACACAGAATTATCGTTCATGATCTATCCAGAACAGGCATTCCTTTAAGATCAAGACAGAGAAGGCTCTGACCTCAATTCCAACATTAATCAAGAAAGTTGCAATAGATCAATCTGTCTAATTAGTATTCTTTAGAGTTGAGACAACCGAGGAATTCACATCTCCAAGTTCATCTGAAGTTCTTCCATTGGAAATTTTCAATGACTTATTTATTCTAGTGAACAGGGCAAGATGGCACAGAAAAATCCCACTTTCTTAATTCAATGAAATCAGGATGCAGAGTGGCTTATAAAGCAGAAACTTAGATTTGATAGGTCAATATCATGTGAATCCTATAGACTAAACTAATCGATGCCTAAAAATTGTACATCTATCTGTCACGCATGGCGAGGGCCGCCCATCCATGCCAGCATCTTGGGTTCATCAGTAACGATGCATCCCTTGCAAATGCATCAGAATCCCTCATTATCGACGTTTGTGACAGACGTTGAGGACCTAAATGGAGTCATGGATTTCAGTCTCTTTCAATCAGTGAACTCCCATTTTTCTCTGACACTTTGAGTCGCGGAGACAGATGATATGTTTCCTCTGATTCTTGATTATAAGATGAGTTGCCAACAAGAGTGGAGAGTAGGTTTCAGCTAGAGGAGCGGTTCATTTATTTTAATCAGGTGGCCAACATTTATTAGTGGATTTTGGTTAACGAGCCTGTTCATGCTCGGAAGTCTCCAACGAGAGTAACGGTCCCTAGTGGCAACTGACAAGTATGCATTTCACTTTCAATCACTGTAAATGTGAAGAATTGTGCGAAGATTTTGAATTATGTTTATTGACTGTTGTTTTGAAACATAACTTCAGAAAAGAAAGGATGGCCTATAATGGATGCCGAAGAATAGTCTATGTACGTGCGGAAATTTCTGTGCCGCCACATTAGAAAATAACGCAACATTCGTGATAATTGTCGGAGTAATATTAGACAATGATTTCTAGAGAGATACGACCTTTTGAGATAGAGCAACATATTTAATTTGCCATGGAGATAGAACTTGGGTTCTTCCGACTGGCCAAGTTGGACTTCCGGTGATGCTATTGTCACATCTAAACTGACTTTGGCAACAACCTTTTAAACATGGGATAGGTGTATTAAAAATCCTAACATTGATCATAAAAATGCAAATGACTCCTAAACTTTTAAATAGTGCAATCAAATTTTAAAAGTTGTTATGAAAATATAATTGAGTCTTAAAAACCACCTCAAATTAAGACATCTACTTAAGGTAAGAAATCAACTTAAAACCTTGAAATTCATTTGAGTTGGGAAACAACTCTCCAACGTTGGCCCCGCCAAAGAAGCCTTTACAATTTATTATGGCCGAAATCTCCCTTTGCTTGCGTAAAATCAAATTTAGGCTTGGTTGATTGACGAGACTTGAGTTGGGTTTGTGAATTGCTTGTCTTCAATGAAAATTTCATGCTCCCGCATCATCTACCCCATGTCGATGGAGATATGACATGAAATTTGATTGTCCCGGTTGTCTTGTACCGTTGTGGTCGCGTAGTTCCAGCCACAAATCTAGTTGTGGCTGTGGCCGCGTTGCTACAAAAGTAAATGGGGAAAATAAATGGTCATGTATGATCTTCAAGAAGTCTTATTAACTTTAAACACGGAATGAGAAAAAAAAAAAAAAAACACATCCATCATATCCTCAATTATTAGTGAAATTTTCAACCAAAAAGAAAGTGTATGAATCAGGTCCATTTTCTCGAAAGGGAGTCTTAAGTGAATTTTATTTTAAATAAGGATTTGAAGTTGTCCTTTAATTTCAAATAAGGGTCTAATCAAATATGTGCATATCTTGTGTCACTTATACAAGGCATCGTGGGGGCATTCTTGGTATTTCCATTTCTTGTCTTTTTGTTTTTTTTTTTTTCTTTCATCTTGTTCTTTGTTCGTTGTTTTTCTCCTTTTCTTCCTTTTGTTTTTTCTTTTTACTGTGGCTGGCGAGGTCCTCACCTAGATCCAATTGAGGTCATTATGGCCGTGGGCGAGGCTGGCTCAAGTTAGGGTAAGGTGGCCTCACTCAGACCATCGCGGTGCCTCACCTTCGTCCATTGTCATGTCCGCAACTGATCTCCCATGTTAAAGCTCACTTAATTACTCCTCTCAATTCGCAGATGTTCTCTCTTTTTGAATCAAGATCGCCTTGTGAGGTTGAATCGAGTTTTGGGCGCAAAATCAACTCCTGCTTGTCTAGCTATGGTGGAAACCATAGGCCTAGCCAGATTCAACTGCAACGCGCTAAATTCCAAATGTTGGATTCGTCTCCTCGCACAAAACGCTTCTCTCCGTGATGTGGATTGTCGCTTTTGCATCCGTGTTCCTGTGGCAGCGCAACGCGGTCGGCACCAGAGGATTCTTGATATCTGATGGTTATTGTCGGTGGCCAGCCATATCTGGGCAAGGCCGGGCCCGCTGGCCGAGGGCGAGGAGCCGCAATGGTCTTGCCCAGTAGCTCGCTGGCACAACAGTTGAAAAAAAAACTGAGAGAGAAGAGAAGAAAAAGGAAAAGAAAGACGAAGAAGAAGGTGACTGGGAAAGAAAAAGAAAGAAAAGAAAAAAGAAAAAAGAAAAAAGTAAAACATAAAAATCCGAAAATGCTGCCACGGTGCCCTTGGAAAGGGGCACGTGAGATGCATGTGCTCATTCAGGCCATATTTGAGATTAAGTGGTCACTCCATTTTGGGTCCTTTTTGAAATTTTCTCTAAGTATTATAAAAAAGTATTCTGTTTCAAAAGAAAATTTACAAAAAAGAAAAAGTAATCGTCCATTATATACGAGTTATGCAATGATGTAAGTGAGCTAATTTCTTAAGCTTTCAAAGTAGCAAGTACCCGTATCCACATTAGATCAGCAAATTTAAGGAGTAGTTAACAATCTCTCTCATTGCACGTAAGATATGTGATATTATACGAGTTATGTTCCATCCGTGACCATCACTTGGGTTTATTTATCACTATACGGAGGAAACACCAAAGAGTGAATGCAAATAATTACACTTATTATAACTAGGTCGACCCACGGCCGCCAACCATACAATTAATAATTCTTGTGATTTTTAGAACTTGTGCAGCAAAACACATGATTCATGTGCTTTACCCAAAAAAAAAAAAAAACTTTACCAAAAAAAAAAACACATGATTCATGTGCAAATATATAAAACCACACAACTTGAGCAAAGCATGCGCATCCCAATTTGATTCCTAATTTGGTCCTAGTCTTTGTTGCGCCCCTCCGTTATGACCATGTTGTCTAAAAGAGATGGTGACAGGGATGGAGAAGCACGGGATCTCCGATTAGTTTATTTAATTGAAGGCTGAGGCCTGAATCATCCTGAGTTTTTTATCATTCAACATTTCTCTACTAAAAGACTAATTCCGTAGCTTTCAGAACCATAATTACGTGAGTTTGTCCTTTTATAACAACTGATTTTGTTGGGCCAAGTATTAAAAAAAGTTCTAAACCTATTACATTTATATCAATTCAATCTTAAATTTTTTAAATGTGATAATTTTTTTGTTAAACCATTGTGTCAATTGAGTCCTAAAACTTTTGATGATTTGCCGACATCGTTGTTGGCCATCTCATGTAGCATGACTACAAATAATGTGGACAATTTACAATTTGTTGAATTTTTATTACTTTTTTTTTTTTTTTGGCAATTGTGGGCTAACAAGGTCTAAGTGAGGGCATCCGCCCCATAGGTGAGGACCTCCGTGCCCTCGTTGGCCATAAGGAAGGGTGTAAGATCCTTGCCTAGATTTAGGAGAGAGCCATAACCATTGCGTGGCCTAGAGTTGTAAAAAGAACAAAGAAAGAAAAGAAAATAATAATAAAATAAGAAAAATTTCAGAAAAATATTTTTAAAAAATTGTAAAATTATATTGGTCATATCATGTAAGATGACTAGTGTCCATATTAGTAATTACTGCCAAAATTGGTTAGATGGATTATATTAGTAAATTACCAAAAGATTTATGATTCAATTAATATAAGGTTTATGATTGAATTTGTATAAATACAATATGTTTAGAACTTTTTCATTACTTATTCTGGTTTTGTGACTAAAAATTTTGGAGATAATATTTTCAAAAAAAAAAAAGAGCAAAGTAAGATAGCTTTTGAGGTTGTCAAAACTCCTTGAATGTCTTTTGAGGGGGAGAGTGAAAAGGCCCCGGGGTGGGGGGGGGGGGTGTGCGGGGTGAGGGTTAAGATAGTGGGTCCCACAAGGATTTATCTCAAACTTTTTTTATCTTATCAAAACCCAAAATTTGTACTCATGATCTAAAAAGTACCTCAAGGTTCCTTTTGATAGGCATGTGTTGTCAACATCACGGAGGATTCTAAATGGATATTATGGCTCAAATAGTGATTCTAAAGTATTTTTTGAGCATTGATACAAATTTATGGTATTGTTTAGATGGAAAAAAGTTTGGCAAAATAGTGTCCGCAGGAAAATACTTATAGAATTTTAGGTAGGATTTTCCTCTATACTTGCCGTGGCTAAAGCCAATTTAAATGTGTCAGTATCTTTGCCTTACGTCCATGTACTTAACTGTTTGTCTAGGTTTTCTTCCACGTCAAACTTAAGTCATCTTTTTGAGGGAATTAGAAATGAACACTTTTAATTAATTCTTTCTTGGGGGAATAATTTTAAACTCGTGCATGTTTCCCTTGTACTGCTAAGCTACTTTTTTTCCCTGTACATTTTCATAATGAATTAATTAAAAGAATATCAGCCCCTCTGGTAGGACGGGGAAACTAAGGGTGCGTTTGTTTGCGTTTCTATTTAAAAATTGTTCCAAGGAACAGAAATAGAAAAAAGTGTTTCTGTTCCAGGGAACAATTTTTGAACAAAAAAACACGTTTGATAAACTTGTTCCGGGAATAAAAAATAAACAAAAACACGTTTGGTAAATTTGTATAATTTTTTTATTTCTTTTATTTTTTCTATTTTTTCCTTATTTTTCTTTTTTCTTTTTCCTTTTTTCTTTTTTCTTCTTTTGGCCGGTCGCCGGCCATGGCCATGACCGGCGACCGGCTAACGAGGGCCGGCGGCCTGGCCCAGCCACGGCGAGGCTCGCCGGCCCCTGGCGAGGCCGAGCCTCGCCATAGCTGGGCCAGGCTTGGCCTCGCCTTGGCTGGGCGAGCTCGGCCTCGCCGTAGCTGGGCGAGGGTCGGCCTCGCCTTGGCTGGGCGAGCTCGGCCTCGCCGGGGGACGGCGAGGGGGTCGGCGAGCCTCGCCGTGGCTGGGCGAGGCCGCCGGCCCTCATCGGCCGGTCACCGGCCATGGCCGAGGCTGGCGACCGGCAAAAGAGAAAAGAAGAAGAAAATAGAAACAAATTTTGTGTTTCTCAAATGTGTTTCTCATATGTGTTTCAGAAATAAGAAACACAAATTTTGTGTTTCTTATTTCTGTTTCTTTTTTGTTCCTGGGAACAAAAGAACAAAAAATGAACAGAAACACCCAAACGCGTTTTTGTTCCTTTTTTGTTCCCAGGAACAAAAAAACAGAAAAAGTGTTTAAAAACAGAAAAAAGAAACATAAACAAACAGGCCCTAAATATTCAAGATTACTTTCATTTTTCCGTAAACTGATTCTTTTCCATAATTCAAATAAATATTTTGCTATTCTTTCAATAATTGAAATCTAAAGTTCATTGAAAACGTATAAAAGGAAATTAGAGAAGGACAAAGTTCGCTATTACACTATAAGAACAATCAAATAATTCCAGAAAATGTAGTTTTTAGTGGGTCATGGGTACAACTTTTTTATCCTTTTTCTTTTGCCACCTTTTGGGCTTTCTCTTTAAAATTAAACCGCATCATAATTGTTAGAGATATTTATCTTTCATAATTGATTATAATTGATTCTTTTTAATATTGTAATATTTTATTACTTTAAATAGTTGTCTAGAGCAGCATATAAATAGGATCTTGTATCATCATACATACAAAAATATACATAAATTACTTTTTTCGCTTTATTTTGTCATAATTCTAACATGGTATTAGAGTTAGTTTACCGAATAATGGCAATATTATCGCAGCTTAGCCGATATCCCTCACCAAATTGTTGCTTGTGATGGCTACCCAGATAGTTTCGTTGCTTATTTCGAAATTATAACACAACCATTAGATTCGTCCGTCTCGAATGAGTTAAGACCTTAAAAATTCATCACCAATTGATTTGGAGAAAAGCCGCATGTGCCATCACGCTCGGCTGCTCTACGGGACCATCAACGCCATAAACTATAAGTGAAACTTTCGAAGTCAATTCTTAAACATTTCAGCTAAAACCACCATAAACAGATTCTACGGCCCTGTTTGGTTGGACTTTCCCAAGGGGCTTTCGGGCCCGAAAGCCCCTTGGGGAAAAATTTTTGTGTTTGGCAATCATTTTCAAAAGCTACTTGGCCAAATATCAGCATCCCAAATGCTGAAAGCCCAATGCTGGGTAGGACCAGCTTTGGGCATTGGGCATTTCAGAAATGCGGTTTACTGTTCATAATCCACCGTTCATCTTCTTCCCCCTTTCTTCTTCGTTCGTCTTCGTCTTCGTCTTTGTCTTCCTTGCCGGCTGAGGGAGCAGCTTCTCCGGCAGCCACCACCACCGCGTGGGGGTCCCGTGTCCCCGGTGACCACCGCCCGGGGTGGCGAGACCCGCGGGGTGGCCTGAGGTTGCGCGGACCTCGGCCAGCGTCGCCTGGTCGCGCGAGACCAGGCGACACCGGCCGAGGTTCGGGAGGCTTCGCCGGTCTCGCGCGACCGGCGACGCCGCCCGAGGTCGGGCGACCTCGGCCGGCGTCGCTGGTCTCGCGAGCCCAGTGACCAAGTGAGGCCAGATCTGGGCCGCGGCAGCCAGATCTGGCGGCTCGGCGACCAGCGACGCCGCCTGAGGTCGCGCGGACCTCGGCCGGCGTCGCCTGGTCTCGCGCGAGCCAGGCGACCAGGCGAGGCCAGATCTGGCCTCCGCGACCTCCGGCGGCCAGATCTGGTGGTCCGGTGACGGCCAGATCTGGCCGTCCGGCGGTGGCCGGCGGTGGCCGGCGGTTGGCCGGCCGCCGGAATTTGATTTCAAACTTTAAAGAAAATAAAAAATACCAAAAGCTAATTACAAATGCAAAGTTTACCAAACGGCATTTATGCTAAGTTGCATTTCAATGCTAAAATTTACCAAACGGTCTAACATTTCCGAAAGCCCCTTTCTCTCAAAGATATTTGCATTCTCCAAATGGCATTTCCCAAAAGCCGAACCAAACGGGCCCTACATTCTTCGAAGAGTCCAAAACAGTAACAAACGTCATCAGAAATTCTCCCACACGCCCTCACGCGCCGCCCATATCTTCTGTGCGGGAGATCCACGCGCCCTAGCCTCGCACATGATCCATCATGTCAGTCGAGTAGTGACGTCATCATCCACTTCATCACGCGTCAGCACCACGTCATCCTCTGTCGCTGACCACCGTCGAGCGTTGCTGACTGACGTTGACCTAACCGATCCGGCTTGATTTCGACTAATTCGCTTAGTTTTATGACCGATTCGACCAGATTCCAACTAGTTTGCTTGGTTTTTTGACCGTTTCGACCATATTCCGATTGGTTCGCTTGGTTTTCCGACTAGTTCAGCCATATTCCGATTGGTTCTCAAGGATTTTTGACTGGTTCAACTAGATTTCAATTAGTTCTCGGGGTTTTATGATCGGTTCAATCCAATTCCAACCGGTTCTTAGGGTTTTCAAACTGGTTTGGCCTTTGACCTGTTCTCAAGCTTTTCTAACAAATTCGGCCTGATTCCAATCGGTTCTTGGTATTTCCAGACTAGTTCTTGTGATATTTCGACATCCTCAATCTATTCTCTACCTTATTTTCTCCATATTAGCTTTAGTGATATCAGTTTTCTGCAAATTTATTATAGAATTTGTTGACTTTACTAGTATATTACATATCATGGAGAAATTAGAAGTCTCAATGCTCATTCAGACCATCCTGAGTGGATCAAACTACATATTATGGGCTCAAGAAATATCAAATTTTCTAAAGGGATGTAAGTTTTGGCATCATGTCACTGGAAGTATTTGCGAGCCTAGTGAAGCTGTTGAAGAAGATGATGATACATTTGTCAAACATTTAGATAAGCGGCGAATACCATTGGAATTCCAAGTTGGTGAACATGTATTCCTTAAAGTGTCGTCAATGAGGGGTACTTCATGCTTCGGCAAAAAAGGGAAGTTAAGTCTGAGGTACATCGATCTCTTTGAAATTCTAGAGCGAATTGGGACTTTGGCGTATCGTCTCGCATTGTCGTCGAGACTTGCTCAAGTGCATGACGTCTTTCATGTGTCAATGTTGAGGAGGTATGAACATGATCCAACCCAGGTGCTGAATTTTAAGGAATTAGACGTGGATGAGAGAGTGTTGTATGTCGAGAGACCGTTTTGGATAGTGGATCGGAAAAAGCAAATGCTGCGCAAAAAGATGATCTCTTTGGTTAAAGTGGTCTGGCAATACCACGGAACAGAAGGAGCTACGTGAGAAAGCGAAAATCGATGAGACGTCAATATCCCCACTTTTTTGAAGAAGAATTGTAATGGTTTACATTTCGAGGACAGAATTTTTATAACAAAGGAAGAGTTATGACATCCTGAAATTTGATCCCGTCCCGATAATATGAAATGGGCATTTCGTCGACGTGCCTATGGTATTTTCTCTCTGTGTTGGCCACTCATGAGTTAACTAACCTATCAGGTTAAGCCGTTAAAAGATATAAACATGGCAGACTTGAGAATTCGATTGAAAATCGACTGCTCGACCGTAATAATCAGCAAGGGTCAATACGGCATAGTTATAATTGAATTATGATCGGATATAAATTGATTTGATAGAATGACGTAATTGAATTGCGGGTGATTACATGGGATTGTGAAATACACATCGAATGACACTAGCCTGATTTTCTATTGATTTTATACTCGGTACACGTAATTGAAATCTTGTGATTTTTACAATAACCGAGAGTTGTCTACCGGTCGGAGATGCATAAACGTGGATCGAAAATTATCGACCATGAGTCAAACGCATTAAAATTCCTAAAAGCTACCCGATATGTTATGTTATACTAAAATCGCATTTGGTCAATTTTAACCACAAAATTGATTTTGTTTTCGGGAATCGAACGTTCGAGCGTGTCACGATTTATTTTTGGGACATTGTCTCATTTTTCGAAGAATTTTCGTTGAGCTCGGAAATTTACGGAAAAATGAATTTTAGACAAATTGGAAATTAAGTGGAAATTCGTATGGACTGGTTTGGTGTGATATTTGGCTGCCCAAATGACTTATTTTGGTGAGGAAATGAAAGAAATTCAGCCATTGGAGGACCCTTTGACAACTATAGCTGAAGACTTTCGAGGCAAAAGCACTTGAGTGTTTAGATATTTCATTAGGCTTCCAATTGGCCAAAGCGTTGACTTCAATTTTCCATCATTCCCACTCTTCTCTCCCTCCTTGTGTGTGTGCATCCCCCTAGCCAAACCCCTGCTTCTGCTTCTTCTTCCTTTCTTCTTCTTCTTCACTTCCTTTTTCAAGTTCATCCTCCATTTTCCTTGCTGCACGTCCACCATTAGCCTCCCCTGCAATCATCTTCCCTCACACCACTCCACCGTAAACACCACCAAAACACTCCTTCACCACCACACATTCACCCAGCTCGTGCCCAGCCAGCTCCGTCCGCCTAAGTCCGGAACGCCTAACTGTCCGTCTGCCAGCTTGCCAGCCACCTACCTCAACCCCAACACCACTTGATCCAGCCACCACAGAACTGCTTACCAGCCATAAGCCGTGAGCCTTGTAGGCTGTTTTCAACCTCATCCGAGTCTCCATTGATGGTGCCGTAGTCATGGGATCTCATCGCCTTCGCGCCGCCGTTGCCGTGAACCTATTGCCACCCTAATTTGGTGAGTTAACGCCCTAATCTTGGATTAGGAAGTTAATTACGCTTAGTAGGTTAGTTAGTGCTAATTAAGGATTAGTGTTAATCCTAGTTAGTGTAACTAGTTAGTTATGATGACTAGTTAGATTAAATAGTTTGGTTAGGGTGGTTAGGTTAGGTTAGTTGGTTAGCTTAGTTAGGTTGATGTAGTTAGCCTAGTTAGATTAGTTTAGTTAGCTCAATTAGGTTAGTTTGGTTAGCTTATTTAGATTAAGTGAGTTGATTAGTTTAAATAATATGTAATTTATTTAATTAATTAAATTTAATTAGTGTAAATTGTGACGGAATAGCCATTTAGTGAAATTTTATGTAGATCTTCACGGTTGCATTTACATGTGAAATTGACCGCTTAATTGTGCAATTGAGTGTTTGGTGATGGTGATTGATTATTATTGCAAAAATCCGATTTTATGGTCTTTAAATAGGAAAAATACCAGACGTCGGTTTTGACACCAAAATTTTATGTATCATATAAAATTGTGCAATTTTGAAATGGGAGTGTACCATGCTTATTTGTTCGATTCAAATATGTGACCACACGCAATTATTTTATCGGGAATTTTTGATATGAAGAAAATTGGCCAAGTCTATTATTTGAAATTGAGGTATTTGAGTGCAAAACATGATGTTCTTAGCCAAGTATAGATGTGTGTGTGATCACTATTGGAACCCATCACCCAACGGGAGTTGGGGAGGCGATGCATGATTAAGTTCGGATGCCCCACATCAATAGATGCTGGTCGTAGTGGAGGCTAGGCTGATCCTTTATGGAATGCTGTATAGGTGTAGACGTTGCTGTGCCTAACGGAGCGGGACAACACCCGGTTATGTCGGATGACTGCCAACTGTTGAGTTGGCTGTGGTTCATGGGTCATAATAATTGGGATATGCCTGAGTGATTGAGATAGCTGGGCCTTATTATGAGGTAAAATTATGTGGTATGGAATGAGATATGTCATGATGATTTTACCTTATAATCGGAACCCCTATGATTGATTGATATATGAAAATGATGTATTCCAGTTATTGATTACGCCTTTTGCGTCGATAAATATATATGTGATGTACTAATGTGCAAAAACGTGCTGAGGTGAGGTAAGTCTTGTGTGATGCCTATGTTGCCTACATCTAGATGGATTTGCGTCCTTATTGGGGTTTTGGATTTTGACTCACTGAGATTTTATCTCACCCCATTGTAGTTAAATATTTTCACATCCTTAGTATGGAGAGGCGACCGATCCGTTTTGGGGTTCCATTGGATATGGCCTATGAGTCCACTTTTTTCCCTATTATTAGGACTGCTTTGACTCGTGAGTTAGTGATGACCACGGTTTGGGTCAATGAGGGCCTCCTTCACTTGGTACCTCATTGCTTCAAGGCATGGTTCCTTAATGCGATTAACGGGGCCCAGAAGAGTCATTTGTAGGGTTTTGATGGACCTACTGTCGAAACCAAGAATAGGGAGGTGGCTAACCCCATGGACATCAACATCCTAGATGGTGTCATGGAGGATTCGAAGCCAGAGGTTGAAAGGTCTGGAGAGTAGGTGGCTTAGTAGTCTCTTTTTTTGAGATAAACCATTTGTACATTAGCTTGTAGGACTAACTCGGTTTGTTTATAAAGTGTGGTTTGTAATAATTGGTTGTCCTACTTTTACTATCCCTATGTTTGATTGTTGTCTAGGGTTTATTAGTTCTCTTCTGCATGTTAGATATTTTAGTAGTTTTGAAATATTTATAAAAAATTATGATCGTCATGAAAGTCATCATTTTTGTAACGGCTTTTTAACGGTCATATAACGACTTTCTAATGGTTGTATAATGGTCGTCTAACGTCTTTACAACTTTTGATTTATTACTTCATAAACTCTTCATTATTTTATAACGGTCATCTTTTTAATTAGCAATTGATTTTTGACAATCTCCTAACAACTCTCTCTTTTTCTTGTTTCGATATAAATTAAACTTCAAACCATAATCCTTGTAGATACAACATGTTCTCATATCTTTCCTTTTCTTTTTTGTGGGGTTATACATAAAAGTTGTTCTATTTTATTCTAATATTCAGTGCGGAGTATAGAGGAAGGTATGTTGTATCTTGGGAGGATAGCCGTTGAAGCCTTACACACCGAGTTTAGTACTTCAAGGGATGGAATTATCCTTAAGGATAGTGTTTGCATGCCTCATACATTTCTTTTATTTTCTAATATTTTGTAATGTATTTCCAATAATAATTATTATTATTTGTATTCTAATAAATTTTCCAACAATCTTAAGGATAATTGCCTTATAGCTTTCAAAATTGGAATTGACGGTGCTTCCACCGACCTTGGAATTGAACAAGGATTTGAAGATGGTAAAGGACAAGAATCACATATTCTTGGGTGGTTGCTATCATGTGGGATTTCTATGTTTTACCACTAGAATTACGCTCTTTTTACCTTATATTATTATGCTTATAAATTTTGAAGATAGGTGTCATTTGACTTTGGAACAAAATTCTTCAGTATTCCTCATAGTGTTGTCCCATCATTCTTGGGAATATGCTAGAGTGCATACAATCATTAGTCGGTTGGTGATGTCCATGCCAATATGCTTAAGTAAGTGTAGACATGAGCTTGTGTTGGTATTTGGTGGCATATCTTTATTCATGCTTGCTTGGGAGTGCAGCGTGGGCCTCTATCTATGTATATGCTCATACATGTGTTAGTATTTGCTGCATGACAATGTGTATGTTTGATAAATACATGAAGATATGATAACTCTCTCTTGTTCAAGCACATATAGAACTTCTCTAGTATTAGAATTGTGGTAGATTCTTGCCTTCTTGACGATGTGGAATGTCGCGACCTTTCCGAATTTTTTTAAAAGGTGAATTATTCGAAAGGGCTAATGGATTACTAAGTCCGAAGACTTGGCACGAACCCTCCCAAGTCCTACCAATCGCGACTTGATAGAAATTAATTCATTTAAACATGCAATTTCAATTTGGAGCCATCACTAACCAATTAAGGCTGGTTAGAAACCTAAGTAAAGTATGGGAGAATACTTTACTATTGCAAACCAGAGATTCAATAGGTCCAGGGACATGGTTACGCTAGATTAGTCTAACGTCCTTTCGGTACCTTTTATTTAAAAAAAATATTTTGCAGGCAATGTTGATTAATTTAAACTTAAACTACTAATATGCAAATGGTGGTGATACGGGTGCCCAATCAATAAAATAACATTCAATAAAAATGCTAATAAAAAATGCATGCCCTAAACATGATTTCTAAATGACGTGACACCTAATTTTTTTTTTTTTTTTTTGAAAATGTTAATTATATGCAATCTTAATTTAAATTTCATATGCATGAGTTTTACTTTAATGACATATGAGATGCAATTCATGTAGCATAATTCAAATTATTACAATATGTATGCAATCTAATTTACATAACCATAGATATGCATATGCTGTATGATATGAGATGAATGTCGTGGTAATTCTATATGTATGTTCTTTTTATGTTCTTTTTATGAATTTTTTTATTACACTTATGCAACCTACACTAACAATGATGACATGAAATGGGATTAATTATAAACTAATTTATTAGCTAACCAAGTGAATGACCTTCTTGTGTTTTCTTTTTTAAATGACTTAATAATTCTTATTAAAAGATAATGATGCAATACTAATCTCCAGCCTTTTTTATTAAAAAATTACACGACCAGAATATTAAAGCATTAACCTATGACCCACTAACTAAAGCACAACATGTGGTGTGCATATTACGAAATCTATATAACCTAAGTAAAATTTTTTGTTTTTGTTTTTGTTTTTTTTTTTTTTGTGTTTTGGTTTTATTAAAGGAAAATCATCCTAATTCTACATGAATCTTTAAAAAAACTAAAATGCATTGCTTCAAATGTGAAATTTGTATAGACCTAAATACCTAATATGATGCATGATATGTGATGAGCAAATAATAACACGCCAAAATAAAAATCCATCCATGTAAATCAATGGCATTTTAATATGAATCAATGATGCAAAGTAATTCATGAATTTTGCCATAAAAAGTCGAAATAATCAAAAATCTAACCCTACGTCATGCGGGTCAATATTTTTGATTATCATAACTTAATATGACAAATTTCCTAATGATAAAAATAAATCAAAACAAGTCAAATTAGAATATATCAAAAAAAAAAAAACTATGAGTTCGAATATTCGAACTAAATTTAGCCCAAGAATTCTACCTATTCCTGATACGGCTTTATCGAGGGGCGGCGTCGGCGCAAGTGGTAGCCTGCAATGGTGGTTCACCAAGGGGTCGAGCTATTTGTCAGAGGTCCAGCGAGGTAGACCTGCAACAAAACAGGGGAGGACCTTGGGCAGAATGAAGGTGCAGCGAGGATAGCAGCAGGTCGTTGGTCACAGCAGCAAAGATGCTCGGGCTCGGGCGCGAGTGGAGCGGGTTGCGGCTCGGCGGAAGCGTTGGGCATAGCAAGCTTCGGGCTGTGGGTGGAGCGGCTCGACTCGAGCAACAGGGGGCTGCTGGTACTCGGGCGATCAGGGGCGCAGCAGCAGTGGAGGTGCGGCGAACCGGCTCGGGATCTGCTGGATCGTGGGTTGCAGACAAGTTGGGGGCAAGTCAGCGTTCTGGTGCGGTAGATCGAGCTCCGAGCAGGTGCGGGGACTGAGTAGAGGGTGGCGCGGTGCGGTGTCCGGTGGGGAGGTGGTTTGCTGTGATTCATTGATGTAGGGCTTCGGGGACAAACGGTGGTCGTCGGGACTCGCGAGCGGAGATCGGTGGCTACGTCGGTGCAGGGGAGGCGTCGCGAGGGGGTTTCACCGGCGGCGATCTGAGATGGTTGGCGTCGGTAGCAGGGAGCAGTAGCGGAAGCTTCACGGGCGGCGGTGACTGGCGCAAGGCGTGCTGGTGGAGATCTCGGATCGGCAGCGATGCAGGGTGCCGGAGTGGCGGTGGCGGTCTTGGCAGCGTGGAGAAAAACGGGTAGCAGGGACACCGAATGGAAGCTCACAAGGAAGATGAACAGTGGTCCATCTTTTTGCCCTTTTTTTATTTTATTTCTTCTCTCCCTCTCTCCTCACGTCTCTGCCAAACTCTACCCTCTCTCTTTGCCACTGTACTTTTTCTCTTTTTTCCCTGCTCACGTCAACTCCTTCTCTCTCACTTTTCACTTTTGCCTTTCTCTTTCGTCCCTTCTACGAAAAGGAAAACCCCCTTTTTGCACTTTTTACTCTGAATTTTTTCGATTTTTTCTCCCCCCCCCCCCCGGAAAGGTGAAGAGGAGCCCCCCTATTTAAAGCGAAAACTTGAGTTCATTTTGCCGGTGGAGATTTTCACTCAAACTCTCGCCGGAGGAGATTTTCGCTCAACCTCTCAACAACAAAATGGCTCCAAAATCACACGGTTGAGTTTTTGAATTCAAAAATTATTTTTAAAAAATTCCCTCTAATTAAAGCTTATTTTTAATTTCTAAAAGATGAGTTTAACGGATAAGCTTGATCCTAAACTAGGTGTCAACATGGAATTACGCTTGATGGAAGGGGAATGGAGACCAAATTTAGCAAGTACAAGTTGAGAGAATAATTGGGCGACAACTATTCAATTGACTAATTATGCACCCCAATATTTGTCATTAATTACTTTTCTGACCAAATTAGCGTAATCAACAATTTAGTGAGTATGCCTTTTGCATCTTGCCTTTTGTGATATATTTATATTTCACATTTTTGTCATTTAAATGTTGCTTAAAGAGTTAAAGTCTACTTTGAGTTTTAAATGTGTAAAACATTGTTGGCATTATATTTATGACTACTAAAGTTTTAGTACAAACATTTTTCTTGTCAAAATTGTCGTGATTTTATTTCTGAATTTATTAGTTTCACACTTATGTTTGAAACTACCAAAGAGGTTTACAGTTTATAATAGTCACAAATTTATGGGTTAAAGATTATAATGTCTCTTTTGTAATGATCGAATTTTTCATGCATAGCTTTTGATAGAATTATTAAATAGTATTTTATTGCATAATTAAATTGATTACATATTTTGTATTGAGTATACATTGTTGAGACATTTTTGGTGATCCATATATAACACTCAGAGGAAGTCTTATAGTTATTTTGTGAATTTATTAATTCATTTGGATTTTTGCTAACCTCTAAGTTTTGGTTAACATTTTTGGAATAACATGTACTATTGACAGTAGTAATGATGTAAATAATAATAATAATAATAATAATAATAATAATAATAATAATAATAATAATAATAATAATAATAATAATAATTGTAAGAATATTTACTTAGCCAATTTATGTTGAATGACCATTCATGCATGATGATAATTAGAGACTTTATGTTAAATGTCCATTCATGCATATGATGATAATTAGAGACTTGATTGGCTATTGCATTGGGAAAGAGAATCTCATGTAGTGATTGTTGTGGAAGATATAATAAAATCCGTTAATGAATATGTGTTCACTCAGTGGAAGTGCTTGACATAAAAGCAGTCGAATGGAATCATGAGGGAAATGACAATAGTGCTTAACCAAAAGTCCACTTGGTTGAAGTAGATGATTTGACTAAATAATTGCTATAGTCATTCCCATGCCAATATTGTGGCTAATCGAAATTATGGGTGGTAGACTGAAGTACTACTAGGCATATATGTGTAAACAAAATGCCTTATCCTCCTAAGCTCTAATGGGTGAAGGAGAAGAAAATATTTATTATTCTTTGGTAAATTGAGAACTATTCAAGTTCTTGAGAAAAAGAAATTTTTTTTTCTCAAACTCATATATGAAAATGAGGCTGAATAGTTGAGAAACTATTAGCAGATATTCCTTTGGGAAAATGACACATTTTGTGTTTATACATCATGATTGCCAAAAGGCAATAGCCATGCAAAGATAAATTTTTCAATGGTAAAAATTGATACGCCCAATTAAGGGATGATGTAGTAAAGTAGCTACTTAATGATAGAATTATGTCTATTAATTATATGAAGTCAGAAATGGATTTTAGCCAATCATTTGACTATACATCAAGGAGAATGAGACAAGCCAACTGAAGAAAACCAACAATGATAGTAACCCAACCTATGTGATTGGCGATCCTGTGAATTAGGTTCATATGGGTGATAACAAGTCATTTGTTGATCTAGTGCACTGTAAAATATATATATATATATATATATATATATATATATATATATATATATATTATCCTTCCTAAGGTGAAAATAGTGCCAAATTGCAAGGAAAAGGAGGTTGAGCTAAGCTCTTAATGAAATTCCATAGCCACTATTGGTGGTGTATTAATATGTAATATACACTTGATGGAATCACATATATAAGTGTTGAGTGGAGCCACTCCTATGAGAATTTTTGGCGAAGATCTCTAAAGCATTTATGAATGAACCAAGCACGCACATGGCCTATTAGCGCAAAACCGCGTTGAACAACAAACTTTGTGGGAGTGTAATGTGATTGGTGAAAATTATAATTCACAAAAAGAAATTCTTGGTTCATAGAAGTTTCAAACTTCACCAATGATTTCATGAATTATAATTCATTCTTTTTAAGATTGGTTCATAGCCTAGCAAGCACCAGTTCATATGCATTACTCTCCATTAACCCAGTATTATTCTATTTTTCTTGTCAAAACTTTCTGAAATATGTGGAGGATTGTTAGATATTTTAGTAGTTTTGAAATATTTATTAGAAATTATGATCATCATAAAAGTCATCATTTTTGTAACGGCTTTTTAACGGTCATATAATGACTTTTTAATTGTTGTATAACAGTTGTCTAATGGCTTTATAACTTTTGATTTATTACTTCATAAACTCTTCATTATTTTATAATGGTCATTTTTTTAATTACCAATTGACTTATGACAATCTCCTAACGACTCTCTCTTTTTCTTGTTTAGATATAAATTAAACTTCAAACCACAATCCTTGTAGATACAACATGTTCTCATATCTTTCCTTTTCCTTTTGCTGGGTTATACACAAAAATTGTTCTGTTTTCTTCTAATATTCATTGTGAAGTATAAAGGAAGGTCTGTTGTATTTTGGGAGGATAGCCGTTGAAGCCTTACGCACCGAGTTTCATACTTCGAGGGGCGGAATTATCCTTAAGGACAGTGTTTGCATGCCTCAGACATTTCTTTTTATTTTCTAATATTTTGTAATGTATTTTCAATAATTATTATTATTTTATGTATTCTAATACTTTTCCCAACATTGCATGTGCGTAAAACGAATGGGTGGTGTTGACACCTATTTTTAGCAAATCTAGGAAAATAAGGAAAATAACAATTGCATTGGAACAAATAAAAGGAAAAAAATGAAAAAAATGGGGGAAAGTTATTTAATTGATTATGCATGGAAATTTGAAATTCTAATGATCATTTAGATTTCGTTAAATGCAAAAGCAATTTAAAAATCAAGTGAATAAGAGGCAAGAATTTTGCAA
Source organism: Eucalyptus shirleyi (assembly GCA_017140165.1). Taxonomy (NCBI): domain Eukaryota; kingdom Viridiplantae; phylum Streptophyta; class Magnoliopsida; order Myrtales; family Myrtaceae; genus Eucalyptus; species Eucalyptus shirleyi. The sequence continues at coordinate 32,103,513 of CM029450.1, forward strand.
AATAGAAGAAATCTGAGCAGGATCGAGCTGATTGCGAAATCGCGTTTCGATTTGCAGACTTTAATGCAGTAGAAGATGGAAAGTCGAAAGTTGCTATAAAAATGGCCATCTGAAAATCACTATAAGAGGAGCCATAATTTTCGTGAGCGAAGGGGAGGAATGGGAGGAATTTTCGAAATTTTGGAAAAAAAAGAAGACAGGAAATTGTGAGATTTTCGAAAAAATTGGGGGTGAATTCGAAGACGGAGAGAGAATTCGTGAAAGAACCGTGTAAAAAAAAAAAAAGAGAAACCTCGTCCATCTTCGGTCAACAAAAGGGGTCATTTCCCTTCTTCTCTGACAGGCTGCCAAAGAAAAAGGGAAAAGTTAGCAAGCTACAATGAGGGAGACGTAAAGGGGACGTGCGAACAGAGAGTGAGAAAGGAGAGCAGAGGAGAGAGAAAAAAAAAGTAAAAAAAAAAAGAAGTTTACTGTTTCTCTTCTTCGGTGAGCCCCTCCCTGATCTTCGAAGCAACATCGGAGTTTTGCCTTATCGTGCGACCATCGCCGTCTATTTCATCTGCGTAGCCACTCCAGTCCTGCCTTGCCCCGACATTCGTCTGTGACTGCCCAGCACAGATCCCACGTTAGTTGCATCTTCGCTTGCTATTTCCGAGCACCATCGCTATTGTGATCTGGCACGAGAAGCCGCAGCACCTGCTGATATCCCGCCGCCGACGCCCGCACCTTCCTGCCACCGCACCTCAGCCCGTGCCGATCCGCTCGACGCCGATGGTTGCCGTGCCGAACACCTGCGATGTTGTCACCGCCCCTTCCCTCAGCATCACCAGTAGCCTCGTCACCGCCTAGCTCCGCCGAAGCTCCGACCGCGACACCCTCGCCACCTCTCGAGCCACCCCGCGCTCACGTTGCGCCTCCTGCACTTGCACCGCACCTGCGCCGCTCCGCCGAACTCGCCACCCGACGCCGCCGGAGACCACACCGACCCTGCTCGCCTCCGCCCGATGCTCAGCCGCCGCTGCACCGCTGTCCCTACCGCGACTTGACGCCGCCGGAGCCCACACCGTCGCTGCTCGCCTCTCCCCGGTGCCCGACAGCTAGCCTCGCGCCCACGCTACCACTGCTCGCCTTACCCGCGTCTGCACCATCACTCAACTTTCCGCGCCAAAGCTCCCCACGGCTGCCAAGCCCAATTTTGAAAAAAAGAAAACGAAAAAGAAAACACATTAGGTAGTTTTCTTTAGTTTATTTTATTTATTTTATTTTACTTTATCTTGTTTTTTAGTATAATTAGTCTTTAGTATATGATTGGAAATCCAGCATATCACCCGATTCGCAACCACATTAGGTTTTTTTTTTTTTTTAATTTCATCTATAAGGCTTTAGATAAAATAATTAATTAAGCGGGAATAAAATTGATATTTTGATCTTTAAGGCTTAAGATCAATTTATCGATTTTATCAGCGAAATATTACCCATTGATCTGAATGATGTGTGATATTTTTGATGATTTTGGATGATCTGTTTTGTCCTGGTTGTTTTATTTATCTGGAAATGTGTTTGAATTAGAATATCACATGCTTTAGGGTAATTTGCATATTTCGACTAAGCATTTTGTTTATTCTGAATTTTCGAAATAAAAAAACATACCAAAAACATAAATTTAGGATGTTAGATTTTCATTAATTTGAATGGCATGTTTAATTATTCGGCGATTATTAATTTTGAAAATTAATTTAAAACAAAAACAAAAAAATCATCATGCATATGTCATGTAGAATTAGTGCATATTTTGTACGTCATTGCATATTAGGGTTAAATTGCAGTTAGTTTAATTCTAGATAATATCTTTCTTAATTTATTATGAGTTTAGATATTTTGCATTTTAGGATTATCTGGGTTAAGATAATTTTTTAGTTTAAATTAGGATTTGGCTTAACCTAATTCCTAATGCAAATTAAATAGAATCTTAATCTAGTTAAATAAATTTTCACATTTCACCAAATTTCGAATTTCATGAAAAATACAAAAAATGTCTTAGAATAAATTAGTTCTATTCCTTAGGATAGATTGCATTTTTAGGAAAAATAAAAAATGTCATTGCGTATCATTAAAAATAGCTTTATGAAATGCATGTCATTTAGATATTGTTGTTAGGTCCATTTAATTAGAAATTGCATGACATTAGAATTAGGTCATTTAGTTAATATTGTATTGCATATTGCATGATTTTTATCAATTAAGTGAAAACAAAAAGAAATTGTGTGTACTTAGAAACCATATCTAGGGTTGTTGATATGGTTTTTAACTTAACATTGTAGATGTTTTCGTTACTTTGAGGTAAGTTTTTGTAATTTATTTATTGTTTATCTGGGTGTTAAATTGGTGGATTGCGCACCCGTCTGATCACCTCACATGTCAGGAAAATATGTTAAAATAAATCAGCTGCTTGCAAAAACATTTTGAAAAATTAAAAAGAAATGGTACCGAAAAGGCATTAGAGAAATATAGTGTAACCAAGTCCCCGTACCCTTAGTCTCTGGTCCGTAGGAGTAAAATAAATCTCCCTTTATTTTACTTAGGTGTCTAATCGACCTACCATAAACCGATTAGTGGCGACTCCTAGATAATAACCTCTTGCATGTTTAAAAATTTAGACTTAAGTCGCGATTGGTATGGGTTTGGGAGAACTCGAGCTAAGTGTAAAAACTTAGCAGTCCATTAACCTAGTTTTAGGTAGTGCACCCGAAAAATAGGTCGCGACAGCTTGGCGACTCTACTAGGGACTTATGTTAAAACACTTAGTGGACTTAGGCCAATTTTCTTCTTTTTGAAAAATATTTTTGATTGGCAGCAATGATTCCAGGTACGTCCCTAACATTTAAGGTATTAAATGTTTTTGTAGATGAGGAGATATAAGGGGAGTAGTCTTTTCTAACCCTTGTTTTGCAGGTTGGAGTTGGAGATGAATGTTTTAAATTCAAGTTATTGAATTGCTGCTTGATATAAACTGTAGTGCATGCTTTGCATTTTAGCACTACACTATTACACACACAACCTGTGGCCGGACCTGGGCCGCACTAGGATACTTAGGATGGTATTGAGTTGGATACAACTTCGACCGCGAGGCCGCATAGTAGAGGTTGCCTAACTCAATCCCGAAAGTTTTTTCTTGGTGTCAAGAATGTTTACCTTTGCCCGCGAGGCTACATCGCATTGGGGTATCATTCTTGACTGAGCCGGAGTTAGGAGGACTTGACTTAGCATGCGAGGCTGCAACTAAGTCATCCCACCCTTTTAACTCCATTTTGCTAAGCCTTCTAGATAGAAATCGAGCCTCACACTTCATGCGTGTGTCTATGTGATTGTCATCCATTCCCGGCAAAAGTAAGTTGTCTGAATTTTCACTTCACAATTTACTTACTTCATTGCAATTTTCGTTGATCCCTGACAAGGTTTCGGATTTAGTCTTGTTTTATTCATTAGGGAAAACCAGCATACTGTTCACTTTTGAGGTTTAGGATGATGCCATATGGTCTTGAAAGAATGGGTCAAGGCATTCAAAACCCCACTGAAGCCCCTCAAAGGTCCCATTCTGCTGGATCAGGACACCATGGAAGAGGTGAAGAAGATTCTGGAGGACAAAGACAGGAAAGGCGGAACTTGTCACCTGACCAAGGGCGAGGGAGGCAAAATCCACTACCCCCAGGCATTCATGAGATATGCCCCGGTCCTCCAAGAATAATGCAGGATGAAGCGGAAGTGATAGACACTCTGGGGCACCCTAGTGGGAAGTTCGATTACTTGGTGAAGTATTCGGCCCCTCCAAGCTTTTTTATTGATCCTCGCGAGATAGTTCCAGATGGATGAGGTGGCATGGATGATCCAGCACCCTTGGAGACAGAGAACCCTGATGATGAGCTGGAAGGAGTTGCAAGCTTATTCGACGACCTCATCATAGAAGTCATTGATGAAGGACCCCCTGAAGATATGGGCCTCGGCTCACAAGAGTAACTTTTTTTTTTACTGTGTTTGCACATTCCCCTACGTGGGAATTTTTATTATTTTCTGAATGATGTTTTCAAAGTGTTGCATTTTCTCCATTCAATAAATGTAATTGATTGATGAATTTCAATGAAATTACAGATTTTATTTTGAGGGCATGATGAGGTACATCAAATCAGCCCGGTGATGATATCCAACCGATAAGAAAAAAGAGGAAAAATCCAAGGAGAATTCTGAGGCATGGACTTTATCATCCTTTTTCGTGTCAAAATGTTTTTTTTTTTAATGCTTTTCCAAATGCTTTTCGTAAAAAAATTTCAAAAAAAAAAAAATCCAAAAAGATAAAACTTGATTTACTCTGTTTGTCTTTTTGACCAATCTACTTTTTGTTTCAGAGACAGTCTTGTAGCATGTAAATGTGTGGAAATTGTCCAATCCAATTCCGGAGTCTAGAGGCAAGTTCACTCCAAATTATAGTGGCCCAATGTAATAAAAAAAAAAAGAAGATACTTCCTGAATGTGCCTTGATCTTGGCAGAAATACATGGTCATGAGTGTTTCACTCTAGTTAATTCTGATGTTGTCAAGAAGTATTATACATGATAGAATTTGTCATGTCATGTTTTGAACTGCAAGCATTTCTATGATGAGTAAATTACTTCAATGAGTCAAATCGTTCAAATTTGTTGCAAATTTTACATATTTTCCTTGGTAAATTGTGTGAGACGAATTGAATGTGTCAAATGGAGTACTTTGGAATGACGAAAGGCAAGCCTTGTTCCATATACTGTTTCATACACTAACCCCCAGTGAGTTGTGTGAAAAATTCAATGCCCGCAAGGAAGAGGGCTATCTCGCAAAGGGTACGACAACCAAGGTGATGAGAGGCATTCTTTTCTCTATCCTAAACACTACAGGTGATCTATTGCTCAACCCCTTTTAGCCCCATACACTTATGGAGATTTTTTTCAAAATTATCCCTATCAAGAATCATCCCACATTGGGACAAATTTGAAATGAATGGTAGGAATCTTCTTGCTCCCACTTGCCTCAATCTTCGAATATTGCTTTTGCAGTGTAACTCATACGGTAATTTGAAGTGCCTTAAGATGATGAAGAGCATTTCTTTCTTTATCCTATACACTTCTATCCATTGCATAGCCCACTTGAGCCTATGAATTTATTTCATATTAAACCCAATTGGTGATCATCCCCCACACTGGGGCAAGGCAAAAAAATCATTCAAGTAACATGGCTTAGAATGCTGTAAAGGATGGTTGTGCATGTTCAAAAAAATAAGTGCAAAATAATGGGGCATGAAAAAGCAGTGTGCCTGGTAAAAGCAAGGCCAATGCCAAGAAAAGAAAAAAAAATCAAACTCTTGATATAGTAAGTTGTATCCCCAGCAATGTGGTACCAAAAAACTCTCAAATGCTATTGCAATCATTGGAGTTGTGATAAAAAAAATCTTCGAAAGTGGAGAAGGAAAGTGGTGGAAATGTCAAGATGATCACCAACTTTAACCCCCCCAAACACTTTTTGAGCCTAATGATCATTTCATTTCTCAACCCATGAACCAAGCCTATGTTACATCCCTTGCAAAGTCTCTTCTGATGTGGCCAGTAGGTGCTAGTGCGTTGAGGCTTGCCGCCAGCGTTGCTAAGGAATGCTTGGAGACTTGCCGGTTTGTTGTATGGAGCGACGAGGTGTGCAGATGTGAAGATGCAAGACACATCCGAGAACTGCAAGAATATCACTGTTGTTACTTGTTCTCTCTGTGCGAATTGTGGATGTTGCAGCAATGGAAGTGGGTCTTTCTTTCCCTCTCTTTTCTTTTGTTTTTCTCCTCTGGCTTTTTTGCGTGTGGAGAACGTGAAGACCCTTTGCTCTCAATCTTGAACCACATATGTTGAGCCTCTTCTCGAGTTGTGGATCTTTGGTGGTTAATGCGTACCTCACCACAACGTAGGAGCTTGGAAACTTCACTAAGGGTCGCCCCACATGTCAATAGATGGGCTGATAAAATGATGTTCCTTATTTTAACATGTCAATATCCACACGCCTCAGCCTTATTTTAACGTGTCAATACTCATATGCTTCAGCCTAATTAGAGAAACCTTTTTTCCCTCCCCAGTGTAACACCCCAAATTTTACGTCCCTCTCAGATGTGATAGTTAAGGATATTAAGGTCCTAGGTTTCAATATATGCCGACGTGCACCCTCCTTGCATATCATATGCAAAATTTTGGCCATATTAAATGATTAATGAACCTGGCCAAATTTTTAATTAGTACCAGCTTAGTCCAATCAATCCAATTAGGCTTGAAACCTTCTATTCAAATTAATCCATCGCTGGTCCAATGGAAATGCAATTAGGTGGGCTTATTACTATCGATGCTTTTAAAATTTATATGTAGTTTTAACTAAAATTTTTGTTTGGGGGTCGTGATTGATCCCTAATTTTTTTTATGCAGTTAATAACCAATTGAGTCACCAAAAGTGTCAACAACCACCTTCTCAAGAAACCCTCCCTATCTCCTAGCCACAAATTCGTCGACAAAAGATCGTGAAATCGCTGTTGCTTCACCATGTACGAAGCTACCTACGGCGAGATGCTGCCCTTGTGCACGGGAGAGAGGGTCGTGAGACAGTGGAGAGCCTTCATCAGCAACGCCAATAGAGATGATCTTGGCGATGAAGTGGAGCTCAAGGGGGCCAAGACTGGCGTGGCGGACGGCGGCTGCGACAGATAGTAGGCAGAGAAGAGAGTGACTGGGGTGAGTAGAACAAAGATTACAGATTTTTTGATAGAGTGGGTTACTAAGCTTCGATCTGCTTGCGGATAATTTAAAGGTTATGCAAACATATACCATGTGTTTGGTAGCAATGTTAACGCTGCAACCTTGCTGCAGCTAAATCTTGCCCTTTTGAAAAGAAAATGATTTGCCAAAGGAGAGCATATAGGTAGAATTGTGATCCTGATGGGTTTCCTTAATGATTAATAAATAAATGTATACTTTTTTTTTTTGGACGGAAAGAAACTATGCATTAGGTAAACGGATAATTACATCCTGCGTAATAAGAGTCAAAAGCTAATAAATCTAATAGAGGAGCAGGAGGGGAGAAAGCCCAGGTTTCGGGTAAGGAGCCGCTATTGCAGGCTTTCGCGGCCCACGGTCGGGCCGCGCATTAGCATCTCTAGGGCGACGAACGCACGGGGAGGGAGACGCGAGATGAGAGCTACAGCTTCGGACACCAAAGATCTGATCTTCCATGGAGTTTCTGCCACATCCCCGAACCGCTTCAACAAGGAGAAGACAATCAGATTCGATGAGAGACACCCTATTTTCGGAGGAGGTGATCAGATGATTGAGAGTGGTATTTAGGGCTTCAGCCTCAACCTGCAGAGCGGAATCCGCAGGTATGATCTTCGTAAAACCTTCAATCAGATTCCCGTTGTGATCCCGACAAAGATAGGCTACTGAACCTGTATTGCTTCCTGGTTGATAAGCCCCATCGATGTTGATCTTGAGTGCGCCCGGATCTGGTGGCCTCCATAGGGTGCTTTGGGATCGGGACGCCGGTGGGATGACCCGAGTCCGGGGATCTGCAACAGAGGCTAGAGCGGCCGTGCGAACTGTGCGTAGAGTGAGCAACAACCTGAAAGGGATCGGGTCTCTGGCGAACAAAGATGGAGCGATTACGAGACTTCCATATCTGCCACAATAGGGTGGCGATCAACTCCAAACCAGGTACTATCTTATATTTTGTTGACAGATGCTGAAACCATTCCTCTATGCGACGAATTGCTGTAAATTGTGTAGAAACTCTGACTTGAGGATGAGACCATACCTGTGAGGTCCAGGGGCAGCATAAAAATAAATGCTCCATAGTCTCAGGCATCTTAGAGGAACAAAGGGTACATATAGGAGAATCACTAATCTGTCTACGAAATAGATTTTCTCTTGTTGGTAACGCATTCTGACAGAGTGACCAGAGGAAAAATTTGAGTTTGGGAGCAATCTTAAGTTGCCAGATGGTAGTCCATAGTTTCTGTGGTGGAGAATATGAGGATGAAGCTCTATTAAGTGAAGGATTAGGAGCCTCTTGTCGAAGAATACTATAGGCACTTTTCACAGTAAACCTGCCTTGAACAGTACACGGCCAGATTACCTTGTCAGTGGTATATTCTGGCCTGATCGGTATCTTGAGAATTTCTGTAGTAGTCTCCACATCATAAAAACGTTCCAGTAAAGATAGATCCCATCGCTTAGTTTCTGAATCAATTAAATCAGCAACTCGTTGAGGTTCCTGTGCAACAGCAGTTCCGCCTATTCTACCTTTAGGAAGCCAAAGATCTTCTCGAATCCGAATGTGCTGACCATCCCCTACCGACCACTGCAGCTTAGATGAAATGGAATCCCTTCCCATTAGAATACTCTGCCAACCCCAGGAAGATCTGGTACCCTTTGAAGCTGAGAAAAAATCTTGAGAATGGAAATACAACCCTTTGAAAAGAGATACCCATAAAGAAGTAGGATTCTGTATTAGACGCCAGGCCTGTTTACCTAACATAGCTCTATTGAAAGCCACTAGGTCTCGAAATCCTAAACCTCCCATATTCTTCCTAGTCTTCAGAATCTCCCAATGTTTCCAATGGATTCCAGATTTCCGGCTATTAGTTTGCCACCAAAAGCGGGCAATCTTTTTTTCAATAGATTGGCAAAGCGAAACAGGTATCTTAAAAATGGACATAGCGTAATGTGGAATGGCCTGGACAACACTCTTAATAAGGACTTCCTTACCCCCCTTAGAAATTAGATTTTCCTTCCACCCATCAAGCTTGACATTAACTCGGCTTAAGATCCATGCAAACATGTCTCGTTTAGAGCGTCCCCAATCAGATGGAATACCAAGATATTTTCCAGTGGTAGCTATCATAGGTAGTCTGATCTCCTGGGCTAGAGTCTCCTTAAGTCGGTCGGGGCAGCCTTTGCTAAAGAAAATACCCGACTTATTTCTATTTATGGCCTGTCCCGTGGCAAGACAATACTGGTTCAGAATATTAGAGAGTTCTTGGCATTCATGAATTGACCCATGTAGAAAAAAGATGGCATCATCAGCATAAAACAAATGAGTTAATGTAGGACACCACCTATTTAGTTGGATACCCTTAAGATTTCCCATATGAATAGCTTGATGGATGAGAGTAGACAGCAAGTTCGCCATAAGAATAAACAGATAGGGAGATAAAGGATCTCCTTGCCTTAAACCTCGCGTGGGGTAGAAATACTCTAGTCAGTTCCCCATTAAAGTTGACACTAATAGAAACAGTTGTGATGCATTGCATAATCCACATAACCCAAGTAGAATGGAATCCTAACCTGAGTAAGTAGTCATGCAGAAAATCCCATTCGACTCGGTCGTACGCTTTTTTCATATCCATTTTTACAACAGCCTGAAATTTTCGCTTGCGATTCCTGGTTTTGAGCTGATGTAGAACCTCTTGCACTATTAGGATATTGTCCTGTATTTGGCGACCGTTGACAAATGCGCTTTGCTCAGTAGAGATGAGGTCGGGCAGGAGGGGTTTCAGCCGGTTAGCGATCACTTTGGATATGATCTTATAGGCAAAGTTACAAAGGCTAATGGGTCTGTATTGGTCTAAGCTGTCTGGATTCGAGACTTTTGGAATAAGAGTGAGAGTGGTTCGGTTTAAATCTGGTGGCATAAAACCCGATCGAAAAAATTGCTGAACCGAGAAGAATACCTCTTCTTCTAATATATCCCAATGATGATGGTAAAAGAGACCATTGAAGCCATCCGGGCCTGGGGCCTTATTCTTTCCCAGCTGAAAAACGGCTCGCTTGACCTCCTCTCGGGTGACTTCTGAAATGAGGTGTATGTTCATATCGTTAGTAATGACCCTTCCACAGTTCGCAAGAATCGGCCCATAATCACGACGTCCTTGTGATTTATAAAGCGTAGAATAGAAGTCCATCGTCATTTTCTTGAGATGCCGATCATTAGTAACCCACCGTTGTTCGTCATCGAGTAGCACCCTTATTCTGTTTCTATTTCTGTGTTGGATAGTGGTGGCATGAAAAAATCTAGTGTTCCTATCACCCCACCAGAGCCAGTTAATCCTAGACCTCGACGCCCAATACAATTCCTCCTGCTGCCAAGCTTCTTGGAGCTTATCTTTTAATTGCTGCACTATTTGCTTGTCAAAGGAAACATGTGTTTGATTTGCAATTGACTGAAGTTGCTGCTGAATGTGCTGAATCTGTTCATCTGCTTTAGGAAAACTAACTTGACTCCATCGCAACAGAGCCCAACTAACCTGTTTTAATGCTTGTGGCAGGTGAAGTCCCTTTGCTCGAGCTAATGACCAGGCCTCCTGAATAATTTGCCGACAAGACTGATGATGTAACCAGAAAGCTTCGAATTTGAAGATCTTGGCTTTACGACGCTGCTGGCCATCAGTATTAAGTAACAAAGGGCTGTGATCAGACCCTACTGCTGCGGGGAAAGCCAAGACTTCAGCCTCAGGAAAAGTTATCCGCCAGTTGTAGGTACACAGAACTCTATCCAACCGCTCCTTAACCAGTTCTTCCCCTTCGCGATTGTTGGACCAGGTGAAAGCGCAACCTTTACTTTTAACATCCATTAGTGCACAATCATGTAATACTTCTCTAAAAGCTTGCATTCGTGGAAAATCAGGGGGTCGTTTACCAAACTTTTCCCACTGGTAGGCTATTTCATTGAAGTCTCCTACACAGACCCAGGGTAAAGAGTTGATGAGAGCCGGTCAGTGAGGGCAGTCCATAAAGGTTGGCGCAAAACAGGAGTCGCTGGAGCATGTATGCAGGTCAGTCTCATACGAATTCCCCTTCCTGTCTCTGAACATATAGTATCAAAAAAATCTGGAGTAGCTAGTTCCACCTGTATAGAAACATGAGAATGCCAAAACATAGCCATACCTCCAGCTAGACCTATGGGATTGTAAATATAAGAGTTAACGAAACGCAGTTTCCGCTGTATTCTAGAAAGAAACAGCTCGCAGTTCTTTGTCTCCATCAAAAAAATAACATCCGGCTTCTCTTTGGCCACTAAGGCCATTAGAGCTTGAACCGTCAGGGGAGAGCCAAGACCCTGACAGTTCCAGGAAAGGATCTTCATTTTACAACCGGTGGCTTTATTGGGCAAGCCACCTCAGCCCAGTTACTGACTTCATCAGCCATCATGACAGGAGTTTCAAGTAATTGAGTTTCATCAACTTGCTCTGAGTGTAGATCATAGGGGGTGTATCTTTTGAGTTTCTTTGCTGTCCTTGCTTTAGTAGGAAGGTAAGAAGGCTTTGCTTTCTTCTTATTGACATCTGCTATTAGTTGAGATCGATGCCCTAGATCCTGAGCAAAAGCTGGAATCAAAGCTTGTTTTGTAGTAGCAGGCAAGGAGCGGGACAGATTAGCTTCTTTTGCTGTAGGGGTGAATTGTTGCTTTTCAGCATCGGTATCCGCTACTAAGGTAGAAACACTGGAATCCTTTCCCAGGGGCAAATGTTGGACTCCTTTCAGTTTTGATGATAGGGGAATCATATCTGTAGTGACTGTTCTTATTCTGTCTATGCTTGCCTTATGAACTACTTGCTCGATGTTTGCATCAGATGGCAAAGCTAGTGCAGTAGATGTCCGGAAAGGGGGAGTTTCGGGGATAACTTCCTCAGGGCCATCATAGGTAGACCCATCTTCATAAAAGGCGCACCAATATGGACTATGCTCGTTGAGCTAAGCGCGTAGCCACTGACCAAAGGCCATCTTTTCTTTACCGGCCATCTTCGCTTCACTAAAAGGGATGTGCGGACAGTACATTGCATAATGGCCTAATCTTCCGCAGGAATAACAAAAGTGGGGGAGCCGTTCGTACCGGAAGTCCAGCCAAAATGCTTTCCCGTCAAGGCGAATCGGATGCCCTGGTTTCAAAGGGTCATCGAGGGTAAACTCTACCCTAGCGCGACTGACTTTCGAGGTAATTCCCTCCTGATTATCAACTCTTACTTCCAGCACCCGCCCAACTCGTTGAACTGCCTTGCTTATCAACTGATCGGTGGACCACTCTAGGGGGAAACCAAGAACTTGAATCCATAATGCACATTTTGAGAAATCGTACCTGTGAAGGGGAGTATTCGGTTGCCACGGTTTAAATAGCGCCAAATTTGTAGAAAAGCGCCATGGGCCTCCATTTTCGACCCTCAATTTATCACTTGCTAGCTTAAACTTGGCCACATAGAGACCCTTATCATGTTGAGAAATATCTACCTGTTCTGTGCGCCAAGCAATCCTCATGGTAGACTGAAATGCTTGTAAATTAACTGTGGAATTGGTGAATATCTTACCAACTAAGGTTCTGGTGCATTCTTCGAGTTTTGCTAGGGACGGCGATTCCTCCCAAACATCAATTTCCTGTTCAGACCATAAATTCCCCAATCGATTGCACAGGGCAGCAAGGCGAGATGACTCATCCGGATCATGTGGTTCCATGAGTATCGATCAATACAAAAAGCCTAGATGATGAAGAAAAACCGACATGCAGAGGGTATGACTGACGATGCAACCAAGGAAAGAGGGACTAAGATGGTGGTCAAGTGGAAAGCTTGGTGTCCGGTGAAATGAAGACAGCGACCGACGTCGTCATAGAGGACGCGAGGACAACGTCTCAATTCAGGGAATTGGAGCTTGAGAAGAAAATTCCGCAAGGGAAAGGCGGAGAATTACGAACGCAAGGAAAATTACAGTGAAGCAGAAAGAGCTGAAAGTATAGATGAGACGGGAGCGCCGATTATCGCTCGAGAAACTGGAAATGAGGGTTTAGAACAGGGTAAAACCGATGAGAACTACCATTAGCGGTAGAAGGGAGCTCTGCATGTCGAGAGAGAAAAAACAAACCCATAATAAATGTATACTTTAACTTGCATGACATTACTTTAGTTTTTTTTTTTTTTTTGATCGATGACATTACTTTAGTTTTCCACACCATTAAATGGCTCGCATGATATTTGTAATTCATTAATTTAAAGAATCTATTGTGAAACTCAATAATTTTGCCACACGAGGTCTTTGCAGTCCGCCACTTGTCAGGTCGCACTCGTCATAGCTGTTTTGAGTTTGAAATTTGGCCTAGTCTATTACTATCATCTTTAGTCTTTCAATGACAAGGAAACCCCCTCAAATAAGTTAGTCCAAACTGAAAAAATACCCGTACACCATATAAATCCAATAAGGTAAGATGCAAGCGATAGTCTCATGAATTTCGGTTTGGCGCTAGTTGGGGATCAGGAGGATGGACATTCATCGCTCTACTAAAACGAAAAAAAGACAGAAGGGCGGAGCAAAAAATCAATGCCTTGGATTTTAGAAGACCGTTTGATAGTTCAGACAAGCAATAGATGAGAATCACAAGAAGTTTTTTCCAAGTCATTATTGTCTTTCTCAAAAAGGACCTCCCTAAATATCAAACCGATATCATGTAATCAGGTTGCATCACCATTCCACGTATCACCATTTTCACATCCATACTCAATGGATAGAACTCGGCACTTCTAGGTTTCGTTGTTCTGAACCCTCATGGCGTCGAGATAAGATTTTCCGTTGAGCTCCCTTGATAGATAGCCCTTCAGATGTTCTGCCGCTGTTATCCTCCTGAACAGTGCTGGGGTTTCCGAGGTGATGAGGCTCGACGCAGGACCGATCTCAGCATCCATTCTCGGACTGAAGAACGTTGCAATGGAGATCCTCTCCTTCACTGCATTCACTGTTGCTCGATGCTCGATGCTCTGGTAAATCCCATTTGTTATAATCTGCTGTCGGCCAATGAAGGGAAGGCTTTGAGTGTGAGACAATAAATTATCAGTATGGTCAAACGTGGAAGTTGATGTTGCAATACTATTACCTCAACAACGTCTCCAACATTGATGATGAAAGCACCGGGGAGAGGTTTCACAGGAACCCACTTCCCATCTTTCCTTATCTGGAGGCCCTCCATTTCGTTGACCTGGAGGAGGATGGTAACCGCGTCGCCATCAGAGTGAGAGTTGAGGCCCATCACGAGCTCGGGTTGCGGACACGGCGGGTAATAATTCATCCTCATCGATTGCAACCCGTCTTCGAATATACCCTCAAGGTCCTTTGCTTCCATTCCTAAGGCCTTCGCCATGAGGTAGAGGAGCTTTATTGCTAGGGTTTTTGTTTCCTTCGAGTAGGCGTCCAGATCGTCTCTACCATGTAGACAATTTCATTCTTTAGGCGATAAAGGGGATATTTTGGAACATGCCACAAACTAAACCCTCAACAACAAAAAAGTTATTCACGTGGCAATTATATCATGTGTCATACTAATGTGGTTTCACTTTTCTAATCAAGCGATTTTGTATTTTATGCATGTTCGCTTACATGGTACAAGTGTCACATGAAAGTTTTATGGTGTCTATGCATTTTTTGGCCCGAGAGAAAGAACCTGAAGGGAAGGGGGAGTTTGGGAAATAAGTGAGGCTTCCTCATAGAAGCAGGGAGAGTGAACATGCAGAAGATGTCAGCCCAATCAAGCTTTTGGTCTTCCGAGAACACAAAGGCCTGTCCGAAGCCGCCCGATTCGCCGTCTCTCTGCCAAAACTTCTTCTTCTCTTCCATTGGCATGTTGAACAGCTCTTCGGTCCCCTTCTTCACTTTCTCTATCAACTTAGGGCTCACTTCATGATTTATCAGCTGAAAATTATTAACACACCGCTATCACTCTCGATTCTCCCAGAAACAGGCATTCCTTTGAGATCAAGACAGAGAAAGCTCTGTCTCCTGATTGCTGAGTAATCAAGAGACCTTTATTCCAACATATATCAAGAAAGTTGCAAAAGATAAAATTGTCTTATTAGCATTCTCTATAAAAGAGACAATCGAGGAACTCAAATCTCCAAATTCATCTAAGTTCCCACCTTTCTTTTTCCGTTGGAATTCTTGAACGACCAATTTAGTGTTCTGGTGAAACAGGGCAAGGTGGCACAGAATAGTACATCTAAGTGTAAAATAAAAGCGAAAACTTAGATTTGGTAGGAGGCAAAAAGCGAGTCCAGGAAGCAAAACAAGGAAATTTCCGATGAAATCTCATAGGCTACACATAATTGTGGCTAAGAATTGTACATCTAAGTCTCCTTAGTGGCCCTTGCAGAAGTTGAGAATTAAGTGGATTTTAATCTCTTTCAATCAATGAACCCATTTTTCTCTGATACTTTCTCAAAGCCTTCATGTTCCAAATGCAGAAGTTGTTTCGTACCTGAAAGAAGCCCCAGTCTTTGCACGCATGGTGCAGCTTCTTGAGCTCTAGCTTCGAGCAGTCCTCCGAAGCCAACCTCCCCAAGTCAATCACGGGGACCTGCAAGCCAGAACAAGCGTCCATGATCACGGGAGGCTCTAGATCGCCGCGGACATATCTCTCCGGGACTGTGGTCGGGTTCTCCTTCAGTACGTCCTGAACACATGGCAGGTGGAGCAACCTCCCTGGTATGTTCACCTGCGTCTCCATTGACAACAACCCAGAGGTTGAGAAATGTCAGAGACTGATCATAGGTTGTTCTGAGTGAAAGCTAAGTACGCTAACAAGAGAGAGAGTAGGTGACATTACACGTGCTTCCATGTTGACACGCTTGGATACACTTAGGCACACAATCAATGCGTGTTGGATTTTCCAACACGTGGTCCACTCTTATCGACACGTTTTGACAAGTGTGGACGGAAGACGATGGAGGGTGGAGGTGAGGGTGATGGATCAGAGATGAGGCCGCGAGCGATAGCGAACCCGTGACAGCGAGAGACGGCCAAAGAAAGTAGAGACTGAGGCGAGGGCTGCCACTGTGATGCTATGATGGATCAGGGACGAGGCTGCAATTGCAAGGGAGGAAGGGCCAGAGGAGAGGTGGTGCACGATTGTGACGAGGACCGAGAGCAAGCAGAGATCCAGAGAAAGAGGAGAGAATGGGGGTCATGCGTTGAGGAGGAGGAGAAGAAGAAGGGCGCTGGATAGGATTTCTGAGAAGGAAACTCAAAAAGAATAAAAAAAAAATTGGGGATTCTGATGGGCTTGGCGTGACTTTTCATTTTGCAGAGAGGGGGAAGTGACAGCTTGTTTGGTGGTGAGGGAGGGAGAGAAAAGAAAAATGAATTTGGGGGTGGGAGGGAAAGAGACGAGGGAAAAAAAGGGAGTCTGGGGGGGACTCGTGGGGACTTTTTTTTTTTAATCAGAAAAAGAAATAAATGGGATTAAAAAGTAATTTCAAAAAATCAAAAATATTGAATGTTAAATGATAATAAATTTTGATCATTATATCATGGATTTATTTAAATAAGTTGATTCTAATTTCTTGTTAGTCATTAGTTTCATTAATAACGTGTCAGAATTTTTTATTTTTTGAAAAATGACGTGTTAATATGTTGTGTTATGTTACATCACGTATTCATGTCAGGTGTCAGTGCTATTAAATTTCAACTGCAGGGATATCTCATTCTTTTTTGTTAACGAGTCCATTCGTACTAGAAAGGATCCAGCGAGTATAATGGCCCATCAGAAAATGCTCTTTCTCTTATCGAATTATTGGAAAAATATGTAAACTTCATATCATATCATATAAAATTATATTGCATTACAATTTGAACAGATGAGGTGCTCAGAGTATCCCTCTTGAACTGAATATTTTAAAGAACATTTGACCGGCAGTTGAGGCCTCTCACCCTTGAACAGTCAATCTGTGATCTATATATCACCTTTTTTTGAGAAAATTAAAAACGACAAAACCGCATGGAGATTCCAGAGCGGGCGGTAGTATCCTGCGTAAAATCTGTCTGACAATTAATTTTAGAGAGATAATGTCTAACTACAAAACAGCCGTGTCTTGTGCACGCTTAATTAATTATTGTATTAATTGCTTCTCAAATTTTTGTTTTGATTAAAGTGTTTCCTTATGGACAAAAGATCCATATAAGCAATATTGGAATCATCGAAGCATGATTAGATTGGTAGGAACTTGTAGGTTTGGGGGCCAATACATGGATGGGATAGTCACCTATTTCGTTAATGACTGTCGAATTAAACTATAAGGGTCAAATTATCTCACCAGAAAATTGGGAACATGTAGTTGTCACATAAACTAGAGCAAAACACTGCACGCACTTGCATCGTGAAAATATGTTTTTCTATAAGTGACTCTATCCACACCTAGGCTGATGGTTCATGAAAAAG
The DNA here is from genome assembly GCA_017140165.1 of Eucalyptus shirleyi. NCBI lineage: Eukaryota > Viridiplantae > Streptophyta > Magnoliopsida > Myrtales > Myrtaceae > Eucalyptus > Eucalyptus shirleyi. The sequence goes on from CM029450.1 coordinate 32,120,801, forward strand.
TGAGTGTCCAAAGCTCTCAAATCAACAGCGGATAGGACCGGCTGTGTAAAGGACTCTTTTATTTGATTACACTATTGATGTGTGCTCTAATCTTCCTCTCAATCAACAGGGTCACATGGATGATTCAGGGGTTGTGTAAATGGAAAAGAATGGGCAACCTACAAGCCAACAATTTTAATTCAAAGAACTAATATGATGTAAGGTAGATCTCCTCTAGTATGGAGCATCTAAAGTGGAATATGACACAGTTAAGATTTGATTAAAAGACGTTCATAAGCCAACAAAAGCTAGCTAGCTAGTGCGAAGGTATTGCGATGATGAAAGAGCGAAATTAGCAAGACCTTGATATTCCAACGTGGAATACCAGAAAACTCGACACCTTGAAGCTTCCTCGGGGTCGTTTTTTTTTTTTTTTCAAATGTAAGACCAGATTCCTCGTTATCGGGAAGAAAAAAATAAAATAAAACAAAGTTTTGTTCCGTAAATTGAGAAATATATAGATGCTCCCAAAGCACCATTTGTACCTAAACGAATTTTCTCCTGGCTAAGTCTTACTAAGTAATTGTTTAGGAAGAAAATAAGGAATTTCATGCTACTCGTTTTTCAAGTGATTGGTCTAATTAATTTTAAATAATGTTTGCATGCACATGTGTATAAAACTCAAATACTAAAAGAAGTAAAAAAGTCTCATATTGGCAGTGTCATGTCTAGTGTTAATTTCCTCGTTTGTAAACTCTTCAAAATGATTAATAAGATCATTGAACATTTAGCATCTCACAAGAATGGGCAAATATTTTATAGTAGGGATTACTTAGGGCGCAATAGTCACATGATTGGCTTGGACTAGCCGGGAGTACACAATTTTTAATGGCCAAGCCAGTCTGTGTCATTCATATTATATTACGTTATTTTTTATCTTCACGTAATTAAACTAGAACAATGCCTTGGTGTCGTGTACGTCGGGTCTCTGTTGACAAGAACGATAATTTAATATTTGAATTTTAAGTTGGTCGATATTGCGCATAAGTGCATTAGAAGGTTTTGTTTGATATTATGTGAATATTGAATAATGAAGAAGTTGAACAGTTTGATAATGGTGGGAGTGCAGAACAAATGCGAGCCGCGTAAATCCTACTATTGTTTTTCTCTATTTCTTTCTTATTTATCCATTTATTATGCGATTATGGTCAATTACACGGTGTTCTTCCTACAACAGCTAATATTTTCAACTGTAATCTTTGATATCATTACACGTTATAGCATGCAACGAAATTCTCCAACTTAACATGTTCGAGCACAAGGTGATCCATAAATTATTAGGCATAAGCCTGCACTTTTGTGCATTTTGTTAGTCAAATTATAATCAAAACGATGCATGTAATGGCTAACCATGAAACAATTTAATTGAATGTATGATTACATTTTAAAAATCATACGTAATACATGGGTTTTATGCATTTCAGCAATTTATAAAAATAAATTCGGCACCTGTTACATTTATCAGTTCTTTACCATGTATTAGCAAACGGGTAAATATTTGTTATTTCTGTAACTTTATTAAATGTATTTTTAATTATGCTAGAAATTAGTAACGGACAATAGGGGATCTTGAACAGAGAGCCGAGGAGTGAAGTAATTAGAAGGTAGTTACATGACAACTAATCAGAAAGGCAAAATAAAATCTCAGATGTTGAGTATAGTTTATTTGTAATAACGTATAGTCCCTGCAGTTGTCTTGAGTTTGGAGAGTTTCTATGGGTTTAAAGATAATTGAAATTTTTGGTTATTTAGGGTGTGCATAATAACGTTTCGTGGCTGGGGAATAATTTCTTTTTGGAAATAGTTCTTTTTTATTTCTACTCTCGGAATAATTTTTGAGTAAAATAAGGTATTTTGTAACTATATAAAATTTCAACTCTTGAAATAAAAAAAGAATAGAAATGCATTTGGTACAAAATAATTTCTTTTTTTTTAATATTTATTCATTTTTTATTCTTGCTTACGGATCGTCGATCGTCGGCCGCTTGGAGCCACCACTGACTGCCAGCCGCCGCTTGTCGCCCTCCGCCATCGCCCGCTGCCTGCTGCTGCCACCGCCTGTCGCCACTGCCAGCTGTCGTTGCCGCTAGCCGCCGCCGCCACCGCTCGTCAGCCGTCAATGCCGCTGCCCGCTGCCTGTCGATGTCGCCACACGATTTCCGGTTGATGCCGACGACTGGCAGCCTCTGTCGATTGCCGCCCGCTAACTGCCAACCACCGTCGCCCGTTGCTGCCTGCCACTGTCGTTGCACGACTGCTGATGACTAGCGGCGGCGGCAGTTGTCACGCCCTGAACCCCGAGCGCGTGCCCATCCCTATCTGGTCGATAATAATTTGCGATTTCCTAGGACGAGTCGCCGACCCTTTCCATTTTATTACACATGCGGAAGCGAAAAGAAATCCCCTAACAGTAATCATCTCGGGATAGAAAAGCAGGATACGAATTTATAAACAAACATGCTTTTATATTCACACTGAGTCATGTACAAAAGTTTATGGCCAAAAGACTATAAAAGACTAGCCTTCCAAAAAGAAGCGGTTCTAACTGATTTACGCTTCCAATCACCTCCTCTCAGCTCCAAATCCTCCACTCGATGACCCTGAAAATGTTGTCCCACAACGGGGTGAGATATCATCTCAGCGAGTCTAAGCTCTAAACCCCAATTAGGAGGGAAATTCGCTCAGAAGTGTCCTAATCACACAATCACACAATCAATGAGACTTACCTTGTCTCAGATTCACCCTACAGGTTAGTACAATTTATATCACAGACAACATGAAAGCATGAGCAACAATAAGCTTCAATAACTGAAACGCCACACTCAATTAATCATGCTTTCATAGTTTTTATCTCGGCATATAGCACGGCCTACTCTCAGTTTGGCGGTCTTCTGGCATTGCCAGGCTTTGTCTCACCCCATTGAGCACGGCACGTCTCTTTATCAGACGGCTTTCCCAAAGGAGCATAGAGTCCAGAATCAACTGCGATCGGCTTCCCGTTGTCCAGGGGGTATCCCAAATAAAGATAACATTCAGCCCAACAGCCCGGGACGATTTCTCTTGACCATCACACGATCACTCAAATATGGCCCAGGGCACCGTGCATTGCACTCAAATGCTCTAATTAAAATGGGGAGCCTGGCCTTTTTCTTCGTATTAGAAATTCACATGAAATTACTCGTATGTGGGTACACGGTCAACTTGATCCAGAAAAATTGATATTCATCCCTTTTGAAATCCCACTACTTCATATAGTACTAAAAACCATTTTCGGTGTCAAAACCCGACACCTGGGATTTTCTAAATAAATATTGGAAATTCACAATTTTTGAAATTAAATACCAAAAATCAAATTAGCACTCAATTTGCATAATTTAACACTCAATTGCAAAAATTAACCACACCATTGCAATCGGCACGAAATTCCGATCACCGGCTATCCCGGCCTAATTTTCGGAAAAATAATTAATAATTAAATAATTACCGAAATTAATTAAATAAATCAATTTAAATTCTCCAAATAATAACCTAGGCCAAAATCATTAAATTAATAACCAATACGGACTCGGAGAAATTCCCAAACCCTTCTAGATAAATAGTACGATTTATTTAGGCCTTAGCTAAACCATGCTAACCACCTAACATGCTCAATTAAATAATTACATTTCTAATTTAATCTAACTAACCACCTAATTCCTAATAAAATAAATCTAAACACCCCTTAAACGTTATTAGCCTACTAAGCAGAGTTTAGAGTTAAACTCACTGGTGTATCGCGAAAACTGGTTCACCGCGATGATGACGCGATGGCGGCCGAAATCTTAATTTTCAACGGCGTCGGCGGACTTGGGCCGGGCCTAAACTTAGCCCAACAAATCTCAACCCAACTTAGATTTGTTGCTGAAATGGGCCGGGCTTCACTGGATTGAGCTGACTTCAAGATGGGCTGCTGGACTTGGGCTTAAAGGAGCTGCTGGGCCTTGCTGGACTAAGCTTCAAATGGGCTGAATTTGCTGGCTTGCGGCAGAATTCATGTGGGCTTGGACTTGAAGACACGATGGGCTGATACGGGCTGAAGAAATGAAGTTGGGCTTCGCTGGTAGCTTCAGTTGGCGAGATGGAGATGCTGAATCAGTGGTAGAAGACAAACGACCATGGAGCGGCAGGGTTTTTGTCGCTGGCTTCACGAGGGCAAGACGAAGACGCTGTGAAGGTGGGCTGCGGCTTACACGAAGATGGGCTCACGAAATTTGCTGGAGACGTGGCCGCTTCGGTTCGGTGAGATGAAGTGAGCTTGAGGAGCTTCGCTGATCTTTGGTGGCAACGAAAGGGCAGGGAACTTCGGACTGCTGGACAGCTCATCAAAACCGAAAGAAGAAGAAGGTAGCTGGCTTCTTCGGAGGACGCTGCTTCAATCAACAAAACCGAAGGTCTTCGCAGGAGATGAAAGCAAGCAGATTCGGTCTTCGGTGGGAAGTTGGCGGGTCAACAATCAAAACAAGTTTGGAGAAGCTTTGACTGAAGAAGCTGAAGACGCAAGGCTGAGGGGAGGAAATATGATGATGGCGTTAGATGATGGTGTATGTTGGATGATGATGATGGTGGTGGGAAGACAAAACTCAGTGGATGGGCGAAGGGAGAGAGATCGTGGGGCTGTGGTCTTCGGTGGAGCTGCAGGCATGCAGCGTGGACGACAAAAAGGGGAAACAGCCAAGGGAAAGAAAAATGAAAGAGAAGGCAGAAGCTGAGAGAGATAAATGAGAGCGAAGGAGCACCGTGAAGGAGGAGTCGTGAAGGAGAAGCCAAGGAGGAGAGGAAGCCCAAAATATCCAATTAAATATCTCACATTCATCATTGTTTGGTCCCACTTGGCCTTCAACATTATCTTCATAGTCTCCAAATACTTTCTAGCTCAATTTTCCATAAATGGCTCAAATTAAAGTCTAAAATACAGCCCCCAAGCTTAATCCGAATTTCACTAAAAATGAGCTTCAATCTCTCCACTCAATTTCTCAAATTGAGATCCGATTTTGGTGAAGAAAAATCCAGTATAATTTTCTACAAGTCCCCGACACTCAAAGGCTTGGCTTGGAAGTTCCAATTTCCATCGATTTAGCCCATCTGAATTTTCGTTACTTTTCCGCAATGTCCGAACTGATTTTCCATAAAAATCTTGGAATCTCTGAAAATTTCTCGGAGGATGAGTCGACGTTCCTAAAATAGCTTGTGACACCTCAGGACTTTCAATTTCTGAAATCGGGTTCAAATTCGCGGTTATTTTCAATCCGGTGCACTTTTAGCGTGACCTAATCTATCGGATAACTTTTCGGAATTTTTGGTGCAATTGACCCGTGATCGATTTATCTCGAGTCACAATGTACATCTCCGACACATTGGCGACTCTCAATTGTCGTGAAAATCTCGAGGTTTCAATTATGGACACCGGGTACCAAAACGGCAGAAAATCAATTTAGTGCCGATCGATGAGAATTTTTCAATTAAGTGGAATCACCCACAATTTGATCACATATCTCAGTCGAATCGACCTATCTCTAATTTCTTATCGATCTCTGACGGTGCCGTAATGATCTCGGCAGATGGACACGGTCGAGTAGTCGATTCCTGGTCGAATTCTCAAGTCTATTGCATTTAGATTCCTTAATTGCTTTCCCAGATAGACTAGTTATCTCGTGAGTGGCCAACTCAGAGAATAGCACTATAAACGCGTCGACGAAAAGCCCGATTTATTTAATCGAAAACAAATATGAAAATTCAGGTTGTCACAGCAGTGGTGGGCAGCGGCAGTCGACGATTGGCGGTGGCTCTGGGCGGTTGGATGTGGCCGCAGCAAGAGAGAGGAACAAAAGAAAAATAAAAAAGAAAATTGACTTATTTCTAGAATTTTTTTCCGGGAAGAAGAAGCTACTTTTTATTTATTTATTTATGTTTATTGTTTCTATTTCAAATCTATTCTTGTGCTACTTTTTTATTCCAAGGAATAGAAAAACAAGTTGGCATTAATAAATAGATATCTATTTTTTTTTTTGGGAACAAAAGAACAGAAATCGAGAGGAACAAAATGTTACCATGCAAGCCCTTAGTGTAGCCCAATGTCCACACATTTCCATCATGAGCCCCATCATGCTTGAGAAGATGGAAGCATAAGCACCTCTAAAATTAATATGTTATGTGAGGTGAAAGGCAAAGCTATTTTGACATAGCGAAAGAAGGTGGATAATATCAATATAGAATCGAAGTTGTTCCACAAAAATGAGCATGGACTTTCAAATATCCATAGTTGCGCCAGAATAGAGAAACTCTCCCAGTTTTCTTGCGAATATTCTGCAAAGCAACAATTTGTAATTCAGAAGAGGGATCATAATCATCCAATTAACGTAGAGACGTTAAAGTATCCTATATCACTCGAATATGAAATGAGTTATCCAATTAATGTAAAGATGTTAAAGCATCCTATATTACTTGAATATGGAATTTCAATTAAATAATGAATTGAACTTTCTAACATGATATTTGAGTAAGGCTTTGCCATATGTTTATTTTCTATATGTGGTTCTATGTTCATGAATTTCCTGCCGTTCTCAATCCGTTCGCACATGGAAGGCGATATTAAAGTATTGCATGTCTCTTGAATAAGGTATTTCAAAGGTTTTTGTATGAATATAGTCTCCTTTAACCGAAGAGCTTTAATTTTAGGGATGAACAATGATAGCTACTAAGGGTTGGAAACAATAAATGGGCTCAGAGTAGAAGACAGCCGCAGAACCCACAAAACGATAGATTTTGAGGTAGAAAATGGCCTCAAGTGGGTTCTTTGATTAGCCTAAAATGGCATAACTCTAGGTGATAAACAGATATGCACTTCTAGTTGTGGATTACTATTTTAGATTTATTTGCTAATAAAATTGATGCATTTGGAGTTTTTACAAAGCTTGCAATGTGCGGCAATGAGTATTGTTGGGGCTAACAATGTAACCTAGAGGAGGAGTGAATATGTTGTTTTAAAACTTTGATGATCTTTTGTAGAGTTTGGCAACTTTGCAAAGATCAGGTCAAGCTAATCTTTTAGTTAGTATGAAACAGGTTGTATGCTAATGGAAATAAGAGCAAGAGAAACAAGTGCACAAAATATATATAGTACTTGGGTTTTATCCCCAAGTCTACTTACAGTCTCTTAACTAACAGCTATAAGATAGGCCAGATTGTACTAGTAATTTCCAGATGATAGATCACACTATGAGGATTTAGCTACTATACTTACTCTTGTATACTTGATCTTTTACATGATTACAAAGCAGCAAGAGTGTAGCACAGAGCTTAACAAATGAATAAGAGCTTTTAGCTTTGAACATAGCTTCTAGCATATCTTAGCGTTTTACAATGCACGTGTAACTAACATTTCGGCTTTAAAGATTTTCTCTTATATAACAATCTTTCATATTCCTGATGGACATGTCTTGGAGAAGCAAAGAGTTGTTAGATAATTACATTGGTGCTGTTGTTTATGGATGGACTTGTCGATATAGTTCTTTTTCGAAACATCTGTAGACTACCTAAAACAACTACCGTTGCTATCCTATCGCTGCAGCTCTGACAGGTCCGTCGAACAGCCTGTTTTTCTATTCTCTATCTGACTTTCAGCTCTTCTACTATGCATATCCACCTTACAATGGCTATAGTTGAGAGTTAATAAACATCGTCAATTGATTGTTGTTGTAACATCACCAGTGAACTAATATCTTCACTGTAGACACAGACATTGTTTTCAACTAATCTTGAAATCCATTGGTGCTATATTAAGAACAAAACAGACTTGTGGTCTTATTCCTTTAAGGATATAATTTCTGTTCTTTGCACATTGTCACAAACATCTGCACAATACCTAGTAAACATTATACTAAGGAGAATTTGATAATTATCAAAATCACTTAAAGATGTTTGATTAAACTATCTTCCTCTTTTGATAATGATAGAACTATCTCACAGATGTGAATAGTAGCTGATTGATAAAGTTGCGGTCAAAATAAAGATCTGCTTAGGAGATAATTTTCACACAATATACACATTTGCAAATAATGGAGTCTCCATATGATTTTTTATGAATTTTTGGAGACAGAGGCTAGGCGATCTTTTAATAATAGGAAAGCAAAAAGTTCAAAGATCTTTCATAAATAATGCCTAATGATATACCAGAAGAAAGAATCAATCAATCACAAAGACAAATATTAGTAGTGCATTTTTCAAAGTGGGTTCTTCTCAGTATCACTTTCCTCGTGTCCTAAACCAAATTTATTGTAGTAAGGAACTTGAACTGAATGTGCCTTAAGGTCTTTGAATTGAGAAAATAAGTTGGTGCTGATTATTGAAATCTCTTCCTTGAGAGTGCCATTTTCAACTTGAGAGAGTTCAAGACCTCTTGTCTGAAGATCATGTTTCTTTTTCAAGTTGTCCAGAGCAGTTCTATAAGCAAGGTATTTTATAGTGCGATTGTGACATCTTGGATTTTCAATCCTGTTTTCAATTGAATAAATTGGGCCTTTTATCGACACACCTATAATGCTATTCTCAGAGTCAATCACTCGTGAGATAACTAGACTATCTAGGGAAGTCATTAAGAGATTTTAATGTAATTGATTTGAGAATTCGACCAGAAATCAACTGCTTGACCGTGCTAGTCTGCAAGGGTCATTATAACATTGTCAAAATCGATCAAGGATCAAGGATAAGCCGATTCGATTGAGATGTGTGATCAAAGTGTAGGTGATTCCACCTGATTGCAAAATTCTCATCGATCGGCACTAAACCGATTTTTTGTCGTATTGGGTACCTTGTGCCCGTAATTGAAACATTGAGATTTTCACAACCACCAAGAGTTACCGATGTGTCGAAGAGGTACATTGTGGCTCGAAGAAAATCGACCATGGGTTATTTGCGCTAAATTTTTTTGAAAGTGGCCAGGTAGACTAGGTCACGTTAAAAACACACTGAATGGAAATTAATCGTGAATTTGAGTCCAATTTCAAAAATTGAAAGTTCTATCATGTCACGATAAATTCTAGGAGCGTCGACTCAGCCTCAGAAGATTTTTTCTGTAATCCGAGACTTTTTGGGAATGAGTCATCCTAGGGCCGTTTTTGTTTAGAAAAAGGCCGTGATCGTTTTTGATCGCACAATTGGGAAGCAAGTGGGATCAATTGGTGAGGAAAAATACCGATTTGGTCATTGAAATGTTAATTGAATTGTTGAGGGTCAATTGAGATTAAATTGAGTGAGAATATGTGTCCAATTGAAGCCCCAACCCTTAAAATTCGTAGCTTCCCCCCTTGCCATTGGTTTTGGACCATTTCAAGGTTGTAAGAAGGGCATGGGTGGAGAAATGAGGGACAAGGAAGATGGTTTGTGGCTGGGAATGGTCAATGAGACCATGGTGTGGAAAAAAATCGCTTGTGGAGCCCTTGTCCCTCTATCTCTTCCCTCTCTCTTTAGCCATTTCTTCTTCTTCATTTTGGCTTTTCTTTCTCCATGGATGGACCACCTTGAGCTCCAAAAACCAGAGGAAACCCAACAGAATCGGCCAGCCTTCCCCCTTGCAGTCCAGCCACCCACCAAGGCCACCAGAGCCCTTGTTGCGCCCGTCCGAGTGTCGCAAGTCCAGCCGCACGCTGTGCCATCATCCCTACCATCCCGTGATCGTCCCACTTGTGTCGTGCCTCCAGCCGCTGTCTCGAAGACCCCTGGCCACCGTACGTCGCCGTTGTGGCTGTCGGAGCCACCGCCTACAGCTTGTTGTCCCTCCTTCACCGTTTCTAGCTCAAATAGCCACCGGTTCTCCTTTTCTCGGCCCCAAGTAGAGATAGAAACGAGTGGATATTTCTAGTCGATGTTGGCCCACTTTTAAGGCCTTCTAGAACCTGAAGGGCAGTCCCGCTTTGGAGTTTGTTGAGCTCCTCCACATCCCCGTCAGTTTGAACAGAGCGATTCGTTGAACAAGTGAGTTTGCTCACTAAACCTTACTTAGTAGGCTAATTATGCTTAAGGGTTGTTTATATTATCTTAATGATGGATTAGTGATAAGATAGAATAGTTATATTAGATTTATAATTGATAGTGTTAAGCTAATTAGTGAAATTAGCACCGTTGATGATGGATTAGTCGAATCCAGTGGAATTCCTGCAGTTCGGATTTTTGGACCCTTGCCGTTTGCCAATTTTGTGAATCGAAATGTATTATGAATTTGAGGTTGATGTCTTCTTGAGAAATGTTTAAGACATCCTCATCTATAACATATATTTTTTCTCAAGATTTTTAGGAGCTTAAAAGAAGGAGATATCAGTTCCGTCATTTACAAATAGAATCTCAGTTTTTGTCGGAGCTAGGGACCTTTTAGAATTCTAGGGGCTTTTATCAACTCTTAGACTTCGAATTTTAAAATGGTTTTTCACAAAAGTTATTTTCACATCTTCTAGTTTAGCATACTCAAATTTCAGATCAAACGGATATGTTTTGGACCTCGAACCAAACTGATTTTGGAAAATAGACTTTCTGGAAACTGACCCAGTTTTTGGTGCTAGATTGAGTGATTTATTAGGCCGAATTTATAAGGATCTAGGTTAAGGTGCCTCATGAAAAATTTTCTTTTATGTGTTCTCTATAACGTACTCAAATTTGAGAATTTTCTGAGTTTGTTCGGGTAGATTTCTGGAATTAAATTTAGAGATGCGTGAGTGGTCTGGTTTCTGCCAATTAGGAGAGGTTACGGTTTTGTGGTTAATCTTGACATTATGCTTGCTAAATAAGGTGTATTTAGTGACGTGGTGGACTGGTGGCATGCTGAGAACTTATGTGTGAGGTTGTGAGATGGATTGCTCTATGCTGGTTGGTTTGTGATATGCCTAGAGTTTATGATTGACGAGTTGTGAAATTGTATGGTGATGGTGAATTGTGAGCATTTGGTTATGACACTTGGCTAAGCCAGAAAACCGCCTAACTTGGAATAGATTGTGCCCATCGGACCTTAATCTACCACCAAACTTAGAATCGATTGTGCTCGCTGAGTCGTAATTTAGCATTACCACCGAATTTGGAATCGGTTGTGCCCGCTAAGCCATAATTCAGCATTACCACCTTAGTAGGTTGTACTCGATGAACCATAATTCAGCATTACTGCCAAAGATTTAGTAGGTTGTGCCCGCTGAGCCGTAATTTAGCATTATCGCAAAAGATTTAGTAGGTTGTACCCGCTGAGCCATAATTTAGCATTACTACCAAAGATTTAGTAGGTTGTGGCCGCTGAGCTATAATTCAACATTATTGCCAAAGATTTAGTAGGTCGTGTTCGTTGAGCCGTAATTCAGTGTTGGAATTAAGTAATTGAGATGACTGAGAAATTGTCTAGTTGACATGTAATTGATTGAGTCGATTGATCGATGATTCGATCTGAGTTCTTGATGGACGTGATTGGAGTTGGTAGCCATTACTAATTGGCTTGACTTATAAATAGTCTGGATGACATGAAATCGACTAGTTCGATTAACCGGTGATTTGATCGGCTTGATGATTTGATTACAATTCTTGCTTTGATGTTTATCGGTGATTCTTACTCGTGTGAGTAATGATTGGTTATGACATTCCAAATTGGTGTGTGAATTTGCTATATACACATGGTTGTGATAAGAACTGTGTTGACCTGCAAGAAGGAACTGAGGCCAAGGTAAGCCCTTGTGGTTGTATTGTGTGGTTAGGACGCCCTAGGTGTATTTCCCTCCTAATCGGGGTTTAGAATATGAACTCGTTGAGATTTATATCTCACCCCGTCGTGGGCTTCATTTTTCAGGACCGTACGGTGGAAGGCTTGGAGTTGAGCCAAGGTGATCTGAAGTGTAGGTCAGATGGAACAATTCCTTTTAAGAGTCCATCATTTGAAGTCTTTTGATTGTAGACTTTTGTTTGACTCGGTATGTATTTAAAAGCATATTTGTTTGAAACTCTGTTGTCCTGCTTTTCTATCCCGAGATGATTACTGTCAGGGGAAATATTATTCACTTCTGCATGTGCAATGAAAAAGAAAGGGTTGGCGACTCGTCTTGGGAAGTCGCAAAATTTTTATCGACCAAAGAGGGATGTGCGCGCACTCGAGGATCGGGGGGTGACATCGATTAAAAACATTTTTTTCAAAACAAAAATTCTTTTTGAAGCCTTTTTGTGTTTCTCAAACATTTCCTTTCAAAATCCTATAACTCTTCATAAATAAGTTCATAATTGTTTACCTCATTTTCTTCTTCACGATCAGAATTGGCTATGACACAGATTTGGTTCCTCTTCATCATCGGATTCAAATTTGGTGTTACTCCATGATTTGGTCTTCAGTGTTCTATCCTTCTTTTTACGTTTCCCTTTCATTTTCTTAAGTGATGGGCAGTTTGGTTTTATATGACATGGTTTTCTGCATTCATAATAGACGATATCCTTATGTTTGGATTCTTATTTACTTTTGTATGGCTTTCCATCGTATGAGTACTTCATTTGGTGTTTGCTTTCATAGTTTCCTCATTTATTTATGAAGCTCTTGAATCTTCTAGTCAACAGTGCCATATCTTCATTATCATCTTTGTCTGATGATATTTGTTGGCTTGTATCATCATGGTTAACTTTAAATGCTATGGCTTTTTTATCTTTTAAGCTTCTTTCCTCATTTAGATGTTCCACTTAATAAGACATGAACATTCCAATCAACTCATCCATTGTGATTGGTCGGATCCTCATTGTTTTTATCGTACTGAAGTCTTCATGTTATTCTGTTCTTTTGGCAATGCTCTCCACAACTCGTTTACCTTTTCGGCATTAGTGTATATTTTTCCTTGATTTACCTGGCCATAACTATCACGATGAATCTAGTGAACATTTGTGTCACTATTTCATTCGATACCATCATGAATAGTTCATATTGTTTGAGAAGAATGTTCATCTTTGTCTCCTTTTCTCTATTCCTTCAAATGTCAGCTAGAGTCGATCCCAAATTTCTTTGACTGTGACATGAAGAAAATCTATTAAATTCAGATGGGGACAAAGTGTAATATAGTAGATGTTTAGCTTTTACATTGTAAGCAGCATTTTCAAGCTTCTTCTGCATTAGCGTCAACAGCTGGAACTTCCTTTCCTTCTTCAAACATCCCCTCAAGGTCCTTCGCCTCCATTCCTAAGGCCTTTGCCATGAGGTACAGGAGCTTTATTGCTGGGGTTTGCATTTCCTTCGAGTAGGTATCCAGATCGTCTCTACCATGTAGACAATTTCGTTCTTCAGGCAATAAGGGAATATTTTGAAACACACCACACATTGAAACCTTGACAACAAGAAAGTTGTTCATGTAGTAATTATATCAAGTGTCATACTTAGGTGGTAATACTCACCTAATCAAGTGATCTCTTATTTTATGCACGTTCGCCCCCATGTTACAAGTGTCACACGAATTTTTTATGGCGTCTTTTATGCGTGTTTTTCCCCTGGCGCGCGCACAATAGAGAGAAAGGTAAGGGAAGAGGCAGTTTGGGGAACAAGTGAGGTTTCCTGAGACAAGCAGGGAAAGTGAGCATGTAGAAGGTGTCAGCCCAATCAAGCTTTTGGTCTTCCGAGAGGACAAAGGCCTGTCCAAAGCCATCCGATTTACCATCTCTGCGAAAATTTCTTCTTCTCTTCCATTGGCAAGCTAAACAGCTCTTCTGTCCCCTTCACTTTCTCTATCAACTTACGGTTCACTTCATGATTTATCAGCTGAACAATTGTTAACACAGCACCGTGATTCATGAATTCACCCAGAAACAGGCATTCGTAGAGACTAAGACAGAGAAAACTCTGATCTCCTGAGTGATGAGGAATCATAAGATCTCAATTTCAACATAAATCAGAAAGTTTCAATAGATAAGTTTGTCTTATTAGCATTCTTTAGAACAAAGACAATCGGGGAACTCATATCTCCAAATTAATGTAGGTTCCCATCTTTGTTCTTCCGTTGGAAATTTTCGATGACTCATTTTTAGTATTCTAGTGAAGCAGGGCAAGATAGCACAGAAATATCCCACTTTCTTGGCCCAATGAAATCAGGATGCATGGTGACTGATGCAGAAACTTAGATGTGATAGGAGGCATAAGTGAGCCCGGGGAGCAAAATAAAGAAATTTCATTTGAAATCTCATAGACTGCACTCAATGTTGGCTAAGAATTGTACATCTATCTGTCCCTAGTGGAGAGAGTCGCCTGCCTTTGCCTGCCTCTTGGCTTCATCACTAACAATGCATCGCTTGCAAATGCATCTGACTTACTCTTTATCAAGTCACGATGTGGAAAGCCTACATGTATTCAAAGTACTTGGGGCATTATTTGGATGTTAATCTCTTTCAATCGATGGATTCCCATTTTTATCAGAACACGTTCTTTAACACTTCGTATTGGAAATGCAGAAGTTGTTTGTACCTGAAAGAACCCCCAGCCTTTGCATGCATGGTGCAGCTTCTCGAGCTCCGGCTTCACCCAGTCCTCCGAAACCAACCTCCCCAAGTTGATCACGTGACTTGAGGCACGCTGGAACAAGCGTTTATGATCATGGGAGGCTTGTGATCGTTGTGGACGCATCTCTTTGTTACTGTGGTCGGGTTCTCCTCCAGTATGTCCCGAACACATGGCACGAGGAAGCGACCTACCTAGTATCTTCGCCCGTGTCTCCATTGATAATAACCCAGAGGATGAGAAATCAAAGAGACTGATGATATGGTTGTTCTGAATGATGAGTTTAGTATGCAAACGAGAGAGAAAATAGGCGAACGGTTGCGTTTCAGCTAGACAGATGTGTCTGTCTTTCTAGTTAGGAGGCTGATAATTATAGGTGGATTTTTGTTAATGAGTGTTTGTCATTGAAAGTGTCCAACGAGTGTAATGGTCCTTCAGAAGATGTTCCTTCTCCTTACAATTATTAATATATATATATATATATATATATATATATATATATATATATAATTACAGATATGATTGATTACATTGGGTATGTATTCTATTATTTTAAAGAAAGCTCGACCCGCCATGTTCGACTTTCAAATTGTAAGTATCAGTCCAACATCTACTCCACTTAGCACCACAGCATTGACGCAACAATTGGAGTTTGGGGACTTCTAGCTCAAGAATTGAAAGTTATCAATGCGAATTTTACCATGTATAAACTGCTCTGTATCAAGACACTTGCACAAACTAAAGGTCAGAGCTTAACTGAGTCATGGAAATTATAGAATATTTCATGGGCTGTAATATTGTCATATCTCCAAATCTACGCCCTAGAATTATTAAAAAAAAAAAGAAAAAAGAAAAAGAACATCTCCTAGAGATTGCGCTCGAGCACAAAACTAGTCGCTTTCATTCTCTTTTGGTGCAATAATTTTTTTTAATCGATGTCCAATTATAGAAAGAATATTTACATGAATGCAAACAATCAAATTGAGTAATGTGAAGAGCGTGAAAATCTTTCACTTAGCGAATTGAAATTGGAATTTTACAAAAGACATCTTGAAGTAAGAGGATGATGAAAAGATTTCCTTATCTGAAATTATGTGTGGTAATAAGTGGCGCAAATTAGTTGATAAGTGAAGTCAAGAATTATGGGCGTCTATTGTATTTTGAATAGATAAATAAGTGATATGCATATAATAATAGTTAGTTTGTGGTA
Source organism: Eucalyptus shirleyi (assembly GCA_017140165.1). Taxonomy (NCBI): domain Eukaryota; kingdom Viridiplantae; phylum Streptophyta; class Magnoliopsida; order Myrtales; family Myrtaceae; genus Eucalyptus; species Eucalyptus shirleyi. Next base: position 32,136,568 of record CM029450.1, read on the forward strand.
ATAGTTTTGATAAAATAATAAAGGCTAAGAAAATCAAAGACATTTTTGTATGTAAGGTGGATACCAAGTTGATAAGTTTAATTTATGGTTAGAATAGAGGGTAAGTTGAGAATATGCTTGAAAAATAGTAATTGGTATGATATATAATTCACATGTTAAAGTAAACTTGGTCCTTCCCAATGGCCACCCTTCCAACTTGGAAGGGGGAGGTGGGATGTTCGAATCTCCACCTTCTCAGGGGGTTGGGGTAGGGACAATTTAGTTTTAGGAGTGGGTTTCGACTCCCACACCTTGCAAGGAGGCAAAGCAAAAGTCTAAAAGTGAGTATTAGAGTAAAAATAGAATATGAGCGAAAAAAAAAAAAAAGAAAGAAAAAAAGTAAACTTGGTCGTTCAAAAACATTGTTCTGGGTTATAGGTTGTCCCTAGTCAGGTAACTCTCCATCGGCATAGGCTATCTAGCAAATAAATAAATGCTCGAGTTTATCTATAGAAGACAGTCGATAAAAAAAAAAAAAAATAGAGATGAATGTGAAATGATGGCATGCTGCCTAAAGAAATTTATGGCTCACCATACAGTGGACATATTATTTTTGATGAGCTAACCTATTCATTTTTATTTTTTGGTTTTTGCAGTTAACAAACCCAATAAATTCTTTCAGAAGGCTATCAAAGATAAGGCTATGACTTTTAAACATGTTCCTGATGTGCCCATGAATAGAAGACTTCAATGAAACTTGAACATTCATCCTTCTATTTTTGATAGATGGAGGTTTTCTAGTTTTTGTTGTCTTTTGTTTCCTTTTGTTGTTGTTGCTCCTTTTTTCTGGGAACCATGGCACCCTTACGCTCATTCTAGACTTTTGTCTTCTTGAGTGTCTGTTTTTGTTAGTGCCAGGCCTCCCTCTTGCATTCTTTCTTGCAAAATCAATATATTACTTACCTTTATCAAAAAAAAAAAAAAACCCAATAAATTCTTCCTAAGAAAGTCATATATTTACAAATCCAATTCCAGGCCTGGTTTTTATTCCAAAATTGATGTAGAAATATTGGATTATTAATTAGAAAGATACGAAGTACTCACCTCATAGTTCATTGCATTACCACTTATCTTCTCTATCTTCAGAATATCATTCTCCATCTTAAGACAAGATCCCATGATGAAAAGTACCAAATCGCCCTCCCTTAAGAAGCACCTTGAAAACCCCGACTCTCGAATTGCAACAAAACCAGGCCCCCAAATGCAAAACCCCGAAAGCCCCTGCCTCAACAAAATCTAACTCCCTCCTCCACCCCTTCGTCACTGCCAACGCAAGCACATGCAATTGTAAGACGTTGGCAACCTCGATCCAAGGTCATCAGCCTCGCACGTCCTTAAATCTAGGTTTTGGAAGCCATGGACAATCCGAGGATGTCCGTGGCGATGGCGGATGGTGACCTCAGATTGAGATAACTATTGTGGCGACCTTGGTGACAGACAGAAATTGCAGAATAGGCAGAAATTGAGAGAAAGATGTATATTTGTATATACTTGCCATCTTTCTTTACATTGTATAAGCTCCTATTTGTCACACAGTGAATGGTTAATTAAGGAAATAATAAAGAAGATATATGGAATCAAATCCAATCTTGGATTGATATAATTAATCAATTATAATCCTAGGTAATCTTGGATTGATCAATCACAATCCATCCTTGCGTATCTCCAACAGTGACCTCACTAGGGGGCGTCAGAGATAGCCCTCAGCTTGTGTGTGGGGGAGGGGCGTGGATCATGGCGGTTGGGCGGCAGTGGCGTTAGATGGATGCAGTGGTTAACGGTCGAAGATGGCGGAAGGGAGGTTAGGATGGCTGGGGTAATAATCTTCTATATCTTAAGGGAAATCTTCATTAGTGAGATAGCTATACCTTAAATCTTACGCGAATCTTTCTTTTCATTTGTGAATCAATTTTACACAGTAATAATATCGGCTCCCAATCATTTTGAAACCTATTTTTATTTAAGGGAAATCTAGGTTTTGTTAATTAAACTAGTCATTTTCTATAAGGCTAATACCATGAAAAATCCCATTGAATACTCCTATGATAAATTTACCGTTCGTTCGTTTTTATTAAATTTTATCATTAAATTATTGAGTTGAAAGATATGTAATAATTGACGAGTGTATCGGTTTGGGTATTTATCTTTCATTTTTTGTAGCGTACCAGTTTGTAATTTAGCATGGTATTATTGTAACATTTAATGAAGCTTTTGTGTGAGCTATATTCATGGACTCCAAGTAAGTTTTCCAACATTTGATGATAGCAATGCATCTGATTCACAAATCCTTATAAAAGAGACGTAACGAGTGAATGGTCCATGATAAATTTTGACCCTTTTACCTCTTGTTGTTAAGTTAGGAATGGATGCTATGTTGGTGAGCAATGAGCTATTTTGAAGCTTTTCTCACTCCACAACGCCATTGATTTTTCTATTTCTGGGCCTGTGTAACTGCGAGTCTAAGGCCTCTAGAATCTTGTATACAAGGGCATTACACTTTCCCCTTTTGTAAAATATTTATGAAATCAAGCCAAACAATGAGCTCTCCTGCCGTTATATGTATTATTCATGTAAAACATGTTAATGTACGCATACTTAGACAATGCTTTGCATATATCTCACATGTCTCGTGTGGCCTTCTCTATCGGTCTACAATTATTTTGAATCAATGGATGCACGTGACTTGATCAAGAGACACTTATATAGATCTGCTATGTTAAGATGTGAGCCATAGTCTCATGAATTTCGATCTGCTCTTGGTTAGGTGATTAGAAGGATGCACATTCATAGATTGATCAAGAGAAGGATGGAATAGAAAGTCTATGCCATGGATTTACAAGACGGTCTGATAGTTCAGACGAGCAACAGATGTTAATGACAGAAAGTGTTTTGAACCCATTATTTTCTATCTCAAAAGGGACATCCCTAGGATCCATTACCCATCTCATATAATTAAGTTTCAGGCCCTTTCAACGTGTCTAAAGTTTAACATTTATGCTCAATAGATACAATTCGGCTCTTCTAGGCTTCTTCATGCTGAACCCTCATGGCATCGAGATAAGCTTTGCCCTGCAGCTTGCTCGTTAGATAGCCCCTCAGATGTTCTGCCACCGTTATCCTCCTGAATAGTGCTGGGGTCTCGGAGGTGATGAGGCTTGGCGCAGGACCGATCTCAGCATCCATTCTCGGACTGAAAAAGGTCGCGATGGACACCCTTTCCTTCACTGCATTCACAGTTGCCCGATGCTCAATGCTCTGGTATATCCCATTTGTTATAATCTGCTATAAGCCAAATGAAGGGAAGGCCTTGAGTATGAGACAATGAATTATCATGAGTATGGTCAAGTGTGAAAGTTGATGAATTACCTCAACAATGTCTCCAACATTGATGATGAAAGCATCAGGGACAGGTTTCACAGGAATCCACTTCTCATCTTTCCTTACCCGGAGGCCCTCCTTTTCATTCACCTGGAGGAGGATGGTAATTGTGTCGGCATCGGAGTGAGAGTTGAGGCCTATCACAAGCTTGGGTTTCGGACACAGTGGAGTGAGAGTGAGAGTTCATCCTCATCCCTTGCAACCCGTCTTCAAACATCCCCTCAAGGTCCTTTGCCTCCATTCCTAATGTCACACCTCGAACCCCAAGCACGCGAACATCCCACCATGGTCATTCAAATGCGACGTTCTCAGGTTAAGTCGCCGACCCATTCAGTTATTTAATGCACATGCAGAAGCGTATTATAAAACCCTTAACAATAAAACATGGGATAGAATAGCATGAAGCAATTCAACAACATAACACTTTGATAAATCAACAGAATTATAAACAGAGGTCTACGGCCAAAAGTCTACAAAAGACCGGCTTATAAAAAGGAACTGCCCTACGACCTACAAGTTGGACATGTTCTCCAATCCTTATGACTTCACCTCTGCAACTCCTCAAGGCCAACCAAAATGATCTGGCCACTCCGTCCACTAGGGACCTGAAAATTGAAGCCCACAACCGGGGTGAGACATTGTCTCAGCAAGTTCACCCCCATAAACCCCTATTAGAAAGAAAATACGTCTCAAGATGGCCTAACCACACCACACAGAGGACTTACCTCGTCTCAGTTCCTTCTTGCAAGTTAACACAATTCAAATCATTCAATCAGTTCATATCATTCAATCATGTGCAGTAATACGAATTTAGATAACTGGAATGCAAATATTTTCACATAACCAACAACCATCGAAGTCCTGATTATAAGACTAAATTTTTATGACACGTCCCATACCGTGTCACACAATTTCGCCCCATAATCCGACAGATCAAATCATTTAGCATGCGTTTCAATTGTTATTCACTGCCACACAAAGGCATAGCCTACTCGCAGTTCGGCTATCTACTAACATTAATGCTAGGCATCACCTCCCCACCTTGGAGTGCGGCTTTGTCATTATGTCGACGGTGTTTTCGAAGGAGTATGGGCCCAGAATCAATTGCGACCCGCATCCATTAGATGAGGCATCCCATATAGGGGCAAATCTAGCTCAATAGCTCAGGAAAATTCCTACTCAGCTCAAGGCATTTTGCATTTCACTCAGGGCTTCCATTAAAATAATAATCCCTATTCTTCACAATCAACATTCAATTTACAATATCCAACCATCAAATTAATAATCTGAAAGCACAGCAGCGATCAACGTGAAATTCTGAGAATTTAAGGTTAGAAATTTTTTGAAATTTATTAAATAATTATTTTTATTCTGAATTTAACTAAATAATAATATTTTAATAATTTCGAACGGTAATATATTATTAAATTAATAAAAAATTTCAAAATATTTAATTAAATCAAAAGTAAAACATTTATGTCTAATCACGGGTTATTCTAATATAAACAACCATTTAACCCTAATTAAACATACTTTAATTAAATCACACCCCCTAATCTAATCCAAATTTAATTAAATCTATCTACCAACCTAATCTCAATCAACCTAAGCTAAACATACTTAAGGCATCATTAACCCTCTAATTAAAATTTAGTGAGCTAAACTCATTGGAATCGCTTTCCGATGAGTCTCTAACGAAGAGCACGACGAGGCCGTCGACAAATCTCCTCGAGGAGACACCAACAGAGGACCGGAAGGCACCTAAAATGGGCCTTGAAGATCCAGCTAGGGCTGGAACTCCGGCTACTGATCTTGCCAGACAAAGTTGCGTCGGTTGCTTGGAAACGACAATGGAGGAGCAGTGAAGGTAGTAGCTGGTTAGGTGGGTTGAGGCGGCGGTTCCAGCGAAGCTAGCTGGCTCGACGGTGGTTGGCGAATAACTAGCAAAGACTGAGAGACGAAGGATGACGGAGCTACAGGGAATGACAGCTAAGGATGCTGCTGCTACGAAGGAGAGGCAAGCGGGCGCATGGACGCATGCGGACGAGCGGCAATGGTGATGACACCGGCGACGAACGGTGACGTCGAGCGGCGAAGGAGGCAGACGAAGGGTGGCGTCGGGCTGGTTGCAACCAGTCGGTTTCTCTCTCTCCCTCCTCCAATTTCGAATTCCAAGGGGCCAAGCTTGAAGATGATCATTCAATTCTCTTCTAATTGAACCAAATTGAAGTCCATAAAATTGAAAGTGCTAGTACGAACACTTAGAAGGGGGTGAATAGGTGCGAATTTTTTTTTTTTTTTTGTAAAATATAGTGTAAAACTTTATTTTTAACCTAAGTCTGGTTGATAATAGACTTTGCACAGGAAATCAAACTTCAACAATTAAATAGAGTTATGAACAAAATAAAAAATTTTAGGGAAGAGAATAAGAACACTAGGTTTATAGTAGTTCAGCTTAGTCCAAGCCTGTGTCCACTCTCCCGCATTGACAGCCAACTGACTGGATTTCACTATGAATCAAAAGAGTCGTTACAGTATCACGTCCTTGATTCCATAGTGTAGAGATTCTGTTACACTTCCTCAATACCTCGCAAATATCTAAACTCTCTTTTGAGTACAAATTTACGCTCAACAATTGAATCAACAAAGAACAAAGAGTCTTAGACTTTGGAATTTATCTATTGCGCACACACTCGAATAACTATAGGGTCTTCCTTATATACTCCTCTATGCTTTTATAACCGTTGGCACTTTCCAAAGGAGTTCTTCCAATCTACTCGTTGGATAGAATCAATTAGAGAAATCTCGAGTTACTTAAGGAATGCGATGATAGCTCACCAATCCTACTCGCTCATACAGTCAGGATCTAGGTTTCCATAAGTAGAACCTTCCAAATATATTTCGCCAATCAATGGATCCAATTTACTCGTATTGATTTCCAAACATATAATAGATCTTGAGATGCTATCTCCAGCCATGATAACTTCTTTAGTTGCTCGAATCAAAACCTTAAAGAAATACTCGATTCTAGATAAGTCTTCTTCATTGGTCTAGAAACTATTAATGAGGGCAGACTTTAAATCGTGGTCTTCAGACTTTGATGAGAGAGTCTGCAAGTCTTCAGATTAAACTGATGAAAACGTTTTGTTAGCTTCAAAACAAATAATGAAGTTTTCTTCAACAATCTCCTCCTTTTTGATGGTGACAAAACTTCCCTACAGATTTGGATATTTTGACCTACAAGACAATACTCAAGTAAACAAGAATATCTCATAAAAGATAAATGGATTAGGATAAAGATAATATCGAATCTACATCCATATGAAATGAGTTAGTCCTGTAAAAACAATTATCTTTGCCAACAATGCTTAAGATACTGCAAGCATGTAAATGATTAAACAATCCAAATCAAAAAACACAGTCCAAACCAGTCACAACCAAACAAGAATTAAAGTCAAATCAAATCAAATCAAATCTGCACCAACTTCTCTCCTTGTTTGTCAGCATTAAAAGGGTAGAGACAAAAAAGATAATCAGATAAAATTAAGATTGTTTTGGAATGCGAACGATCTACAAATCTCCCATCGACTTGACAGTCTCCTCCAGCTTTCTCAGATCCTCCTTCAGTTGCGTTACTTCCTCACCCTTGGTAGTTGCTTGAACTTGAAGATTATGGGCCTGAACTTGATTGAGCAATGAAACTGAAGAGGCTTGATTTGCATTCTGCATATTCTGAAATTCACATCCAAAGCATAATTCTAACCTCTCATCTCCATAAGAACATCAAGCACTCTTCTAAGATCTCCTTAATTATTCGTTTGAGTGCTTGCTTCAGCATGATCAATTTGAGGAGTATTGGCAGATGATGGAATTTCAGCATGAGCACCCAGACTTGGAGATGAAACTTCATTACCTTCTTCAAGAAATTGAGAGGCATATACATCTTCTGGATTGGCAAGAGAACGACTAACATCATCACTAGTAAAAGCAAATGAAGGAGTACCTCTTTTATTAGCAGCTCCCCTTGTTTCAGTACCTTCAGGTGGAGAGAAGTACTCTTCATGCTCTATCTCTTCTTCAAAAACACGATGACCTTGTTCTCCGCTTTGCTCTTCTTCTGCAGTTCTGCCTTTATCTGCTTCTTTCCTTATCAATTCCCTCTCTTCACTACTTTACTATGTTTCCTCTTTGTCTTGGTTCTCTTTCTCTTCTGTTTCTAGAACAAGACGCTGTAAGTTCTTTAAGGCAAGAGCAAAAATGGTGATATCATTGTCATCTTCTTCATCTTGCAAGATGAGTGCTCTCCTTCTTTTAGATGGAGTTGTCATGGGCTTCTTGCCTTTCCGTTTTGTAGTCATAGAGTTTTGACGAGTCTTGACAGGAGTCTTCTCCTTAAATCTTTCTAAAGCCTTGTTTAGCTCCTTTAGACGCATCTTTGAAACCATCTTCAGTCCCACCACCATTTGATCACAAGTTCGAACATATAGAATTTTGGGAGGCTGAATGTTAAAATGTTTGAATAGCTGAGTAACAAGTGCTGAATAAGGAAGTTGACCCTTGCCCTTCACCATTGATCTATACATGTGAAACATGATAGTGTGCGGTAAAGAGAATTTTTTACTGGCATTGATAGCATACATCAGCTTCGCTTCTGAATTAGAGATGTCAGTCTTTGATGTGGATTTGGGTCTAAGATAGTTAATCACAATCTTGTGAAGCAAGACATTTGAGGCACTCATCCTCAAATACAAAATTCGGCCTTCTATCATTCCATCTCGAACAAGCTCCACAGTTGCACGACCAATAGACACACTAATTGATTGGAACATCCCTCTTTCTACTCCAATCACATCAGCCAGAGTGTCCATATCAACCACATAATCTTGGTCTCTAACACTGAAAAAAAAAAATCTATCCGCATCCAAAAAACTTAGATTAGAATAGAAATACGCAGTAAGTTCTAGATGAGCTACTGTTGTCTCAAAGCAAAAACGTTCAAGTTGAAGTAAAGTAAATTTCTCCTGTAACTTCACGTTTAGAGAGTCGAGAAAATCAAAGTCCACGCTCCGTGGGTTCATCACCCCTCGCTTTAGCAACTTAGAGTAAACTCGCTTATGTTCCTTTGAATGAAACAGATCAATTCTTCTTCCTCGAATGTTCGCAGCAACACCCATTCTAGACTTAAAATGAGTGAACATCTTTTCATCATCATTTCCATCAGGTTGACTAAATCCTCCAATAGGTGGATCACTTGGAAAATTCGCAAAAGCCCTTTCTGCTAAGCCAACGAGAGCAATCCCCAAATGTTCCATCGTTTGTAAGAAATGGGTTTCATTTCTGTACCCATTTTCTTTCAAAAATTCATCAGTAAAGTTCATTGGAGAACCTCCATCCTTTAAGGCAGAGCAGAGTTTGAAGGTAAAAATAGGCTTAAGAGTCCTTATAGGTTTGACGTTCTCAATAATTTCTTCCTCCGCTTGTTGTTGCTGAACATTCTACGGTCTAACCTGAGGAGAATAGCATGGTTGAGAATGTTGTGGACTCTGCTGTTGCCTTGGAGATTCTTCTTCCTCGGTCATGTCAAAATGCATAAGACCCTCACACATATGCTGTGGTCTCCTGCTTGCAATCCTTGAAGACTTTCTTTGAGAAGACATTATCACAGTCTTTAAAAGAGTTTCCGAACTCGATTCGCGAGAAAGATGAAAACTTTAAGGATTAAACTTGAGAGAAAAAGTAAGAAGGTGATATTTTGTGCTTTTAGGGTTTGTGAGTAAAAAAAAAATGAAGAAGAATAACAGTATATAACACGATCAAAACGAGGTATACAGATCGTCATAAAAGGAAAAATAAAAAATGCCTTTTAAAAAATAACTGCCTTTTTGAAAATAGATAACTGTCATCTTAAAAAGATAACTTTCCTTTCGAAAAAGAATAATTGCTACAATTTCAAAAACTTGGAAAGATAACATCAATCGATTAACGAGATAAACAATTGTACATTTTTGAGATTTTATCCGAAAGATATATTGGTAGAACTGAAATGACTTACCGTCGTGATTCTTGAACTTCGAGTCTGAGCATCTTCAAACTTTTATCCTTGAGTTTGAACTTCTTCAAACTTTAAAATATTAAGTTTGGAACGAATAGATTCAAACAAATTTTTCTCCAGTGGTTTTGTGAATATGTCTGTCAGCTGATTCTTTGAATCAATGAATTGAATCAATACTTCTTCAATTTGAACATGGTCTCTAATAAAGTGATGTCGAATCTCTATATACTTTGCTTTTGAATGAAGAATTGGATTCTTGATTAGATTAAATGCGCTGGTGTTGTCACATTTGATCCCAATGCATGAGTCTTCGATTTCAAAGTCTCTTAGTTGTTTTATCCATAGGATTTGAGAACAACATCCAAGAGCCACATACTCTATTTCTGCTATTGAGAGAGCTACAAAATTTTGCTTCTTTGAAAACCAAAATACTGTCCTGTTACCAAGCAATTGATAAGTGCTCGAGGTGCTCTTTCTATCAACTCTGCATCCTGCTAAATCTGCGTCTGAGTATCCAAGGAGAGTAAAGTCCCTTTCTTTAGGATACCATAAACCTAACTTAGAGGTTGTTGCAACGTATTTGATGATGCATTTCGCAAAATTAGATGAGATTCTTTGGGATCTGATTGAAATATGGCACAAATCCAAACACTAAACAAAATATCAGGTCTAGAGGCAGTAAGGTAAATAAGTGAACCAATGATATTCATGTATAACTTCTGGTTAACTTTCTTTCCTCCTTTATCTTTGTCTAGTTTCGAAGAACTTGACATTGGTATATCAGTCTTTTTGCAATTCTCTAAACCGAACTTTTTAACAAGCTCTTTAACATATTTTTCTTGGTAAATGAAAATTCATTCCTTCAATTGTTTTACTTGTAGTAATGAGAAAGAAGGATAGTTCACCCATTATACTCATCTCGAATTCATCCTGCATAGACATAGATAATTTCTTGCACATATTTTCGTTAGGTGATCCAAAAATAATATCATCAACATAGATTTGAACAAGTAAAAAGCTTTTATTTTCTCTTTTAACAAACACAGTAGTGTCTACTTTACCTTTAATAAAGCCATTTTAGATTAAAAACTTACTTAACCTATTGTACCAAGCTCGAGGTGCTTGCTTTAAACCATATAACGCTTTTTTCAGTCTGAATACAGAGTCCGGTTTCCTTGGGTCTTCAAAACCGAGAGGTTGTTCCACATAGACTTCCTCTTGGATAAATCCATTCAAGAATGCACTTTTGACGTCCATTTGGAATAACATGAAATTCTTATAGCAAATAAAAGCAAGTAATAATCTAATTGCTTCTAACATTGCTACTGGTGCATAAGTCTCATCATAATCTATCCCTTCTTCTTGCGTATATCCTTTGGCCACGAGTCTTGCTTTGTTCCTTATAACTTTTCCTTTCTCGTCCATCTTGTTTCTGAAAACCCATTTAGCTCCAATAACAGATTTACCTTTTAGCTTATGAGTTAATTCTTAAACATCGTTGATGCTAAACTGCTGAGTTCTTCTTACATAGCTTCAATCGAGCTTTCATTAGTTAAAACTTTTTATATGCTTTTGGGTTCTATTTAAAAAATAAGAGCCACAACGCTAGACTTTTTATGCCTTTTGGATCTTGTACGAATTCCTTTATCAATGTCACCAATGATGACTGGACTTGTTTTTCTAGTTGTTGGTTGGTTTGATAGACCGCTGATCTTTTTCTTCATTTGATTCTTCAACATTCGTTCGTTGTTGACCTTTTGAAGTCTGAGCTGCTTCTGGGGAATTTGACTTTGCAAAGTCTGGAGCAAGTTCAGATTCTTCAGGTTGAGTCTGAATCAATTGAATTTGTAAAAGGTCTTGAAATTTGACATTCATCGATTCTTTCACAGATTGAGTCTTCTTCTTGTATACTCTGTAAGCTTTGCTGGTAGTTGAATATCCAAGGAAGATTCCTTCGTCTGATTTTTCTTCAAATTTACGAATTCAATCATTTGCATTTTTCAATATAAAACATTTGCAACCAAACACATGAAAATAGGAAACAATTGGCTTCTTTCATTTGAATAACTCATAGGGAGTTTTCTCCAGAATCGGCCTTAAGAAAACTCTATTAATGATATAGCATGTTGTAGAAACTGCTTCAGCCCAAAAACAAGAAGAAATATTACTTTCAATTAAAAGCGTTCTAACCATTTCTTGCAACGATCTATTCTTCATTTCCCCAACTCCATTCTGTTCGAGAGTGAATGGAGAGGAGAACATATGCTGAAAACCAGATTCATCATAGAATTTAGCAAAGTCTTGATTTTCAAACTCACTTCCATGATATGTCCGTATGCTTGAGATAACATACTCTTTCTCATTCTATACTTTCTTAGCAAACTTTAAAAAATAAGAGAATATTTCAGATTTACTTGTCAGAAAGTAAACACAGGTAAATCGTGAATAATCATCCACTATTACTAGGCAATATCTTTTTCCACTAATGCTTTGAGTTCTAGTTGGTCTAAAGAGATCCATATGCAGGAGTTGCAGTACATGATTAGTGAAAACTTGATTAATTGGTATGAAAGAACTTCTAACCTGTTTTCCCAACACATATGGTGTGTATAATTTAGATTTTTGGTATGTCAGGTTGGGTAGTCCACGAACAAACTTATTTGAAGATATCTTGGCAATTTGTTTCATGTTGATATGGCTAAGTTTTTTATGCCAGAGATTAGCTTCATCTTGAAATGAAATTAGACATTTGATGTCCAAAAGATAGATGTTCCCACGTTTTCGCCCGGTGAAAGTCTGAGAGAAGTCTTTACTGGTTCCCAAACATATTCCTTCTTGAAAATTGATTTTGAAACCTGTGTTGCACAGTTGGCTGATACTTAACAAGTTGTAATTGAGTCATTCTACTAAGGAGACATTATTGATTGTGAGGCTTCCAATTTTTACTGTTCCACATCCAATAATTTATCCTTTGCTATTTCCACCAAAGAAGACTTTTCCACCATTAACTTGCATAAGCTTTATGAAACAACTTGAATCTCCTGTCATATGTCTTAAGCATCCACTATCTAAGTACCATTTGACATTTTTCTTGATAGTGACTTACATTTAAAAAAGAAACTCAAGCTTTCTTTGGTACCCACAATTTCTTTAGTCCAATGGAGTCAGTGCAATATACAGTCTTTGCCCAATCCTTCTTAGCAGGTTTCCAAACCATAGGACATTCTTTCTCAAAATGTTCTGAGCTATTGCACTTAGAACATTTAAGGGCACTACGGCCAACAGGTTTTACAAAGACTTTTTGAAAATGATTTTTATAAAAGTCTTTTGTATATCCCTGTTTAATTCTTTCATTTACTTTTGGAAAATCAATTAGAGGAATGGTTTCAGAAATCATTCCTAAGCTTGATTTGTTAAAGTAAGGTCTTTATGTTGAAAGAATATTTTCCAATTTCTCAGATCATATAGAAAACCTTTTTGAAATACTTGAAATATCATTTTTCAAAAGTGTATTTTCTTTTGAAAGAGAGTCTGCATTTTATTTAAAAGTAATAAAACTTTTATCTAAATTTTTGAACTTTTCCTTCCAAACAATCTCCTGTTATTTCAGTGTAGAATTTTCCCTTTTTAGCTTGCAAATTCTCTTAAGAGAGGTTTTGAGACTAAGACATAGTTCATCAATATATTTAGAGACTTTAGTAGGAATTTTTAAATTATTTACCTCGATTTCACTGCCTGAATTTGAGTTTGTATCTGTCTCAGAGTCTGAATCTTATTCTGATTTTGCCATTAAACAAATATTAGCATAATCATCATCACTCTTTTCGCATTCGGTATCACTCCAAGTTTCTACTTTGAATGCCTTTATGTATTTCTCAGCTTTTCCTTTATTTTTCTTCAGCAATGGACAATTGGGTTTGATGTGTCCATTTTTCTTGCATTCAAAACAAATAACATATTTATTGGATTCATCATCCTCAGTTGTTTTATTTTGAAACTTTTGAGAGTTTTGTTTCTTCCAATTGAATCTTCTTCCTTTTTTGTTTAGTTTTCTGAACCTTCTTAGCATGAGAGCAAGCTTTTCATCATCCATATCGTCTTCAGAATTTGTAACATCAGAGTCATCATTATATTTTAAAGCAATAGATTTTTTACCTTTGGGATCTTCAACTTCATTGATTTGCTCCACTTCATAAGATTGAAGAGTGCCAACCAATTCGTCAACGAAGAGTGGCATGATTCTTTATGTCTCCCTTATTGAGGTCTTTACGTGATTCCAATTTTTGGAAAGTCCACGCAACACTTTGTTAACCTTCATGGATCCTGAGATTTGTTGACCTTGATACTCAAGACCATTCACGATTTCTGTAAAACGACTAAACATGTCAATGATAGATTCTCCTGGCTTCATCTTGAAAACTTCGTATTGATCGAACAGAATATTGATTCTGATTTCTTTCACTCGATCAGTTCCTTCATACGTAATGTGTAGCCTATCCAAGACTTCTTTAGCTATTTCACAATAAAATATTCTATTATATTCAGTAAGAGATAATGCACAATATAAAGAGTAATTTGCTTTTGCATCAAGAGCTTGTCTCTTGGTTATTTCTTCTTGAGTCATCTCATTGGCCTCTGCAACTTCTTTTCCTCTTTCTGAGATTGTTGTAGCTTTAGGAATGATTCATTTGTCTACCACATCCCATTCTAAAGGATCTTTTGATCTTAGGAATGCTTTCATCTTATTTTTCCATATGCTGTATTCCTTTCCATCAAAATAAGGCGGTCTAGTGTTGCTTTGCCCATCAACTAAACTTGAGCCAACATACTAGTCATGGATCTTTAACTTTGAAGTAAAAACACTTCAATTTAAATAAGTACACAAGTTCTAATACCAATTAAAAGTGCTAGTACGAGCACCTAGAGGGGGATGAATAGGTGCGAAAACAAATTTTGCAAAATATAGTGTAAAACTTTACTTTTACTTTTAACCTGGGTTTGGTTGACAATAGACTTTGTAGAGGAAATCAGACTTTAACAATTAAATAGAGTTACGAACAAAATAAAGAGTTTAGGGAAGAGAACAAGAACATAAGGTTTATAGCGGTTTAGCTTACTCCAAGCCTACTTCCACTCCCCCACACTGACAGCCCACCGGCTAGATTTCACTATGAATCAAAAGAGTCGTCACAGTATCACGTCCTTAATTCCATAGTGTGGAGACTTTGCTACACTTCCTCAAGGCCTCACAAATATCTAAACTCTCTTTTGAGTACAAATTTACACTCAAAAATTGAATCAGCAAAAAACAAAGAGTTTTAGACTTTGGAATTTATCTATCGCGCACACACTCGAATAACTAGAGCATCTTCCTTATATACTCCTCCATGCCTTTATAACCATTGGCACTTTCCAAAAGAGTTCTTTCAATCTACCCGTTGGACAAAATCAATTAGGGAGATCTTGAGTTACTTAAGGAATGGGATGATAGCCCACCAATTCTACTCGCTCATACAATCAGGATCTAGGTTTCCATAAGTAGAATCTTCCAAGTATACTTCGCCAACCAATGGATCCAATTTACTCGTATTGATTTCAAAACGAATAATATATCTTGAGATGCTATATCCAATCGTGAGAACTTCTTTAACCGCTCGAGTCAAAACTTTAGAGAAATACTCAATTCTAGATAAATCTTCTTCGTTGGTCTAGAAACTATCAATGAGGGCAGACTTTAAATCGCGGTCTTCAGACTTCGACGAGAGAGTCTGCAAGTCTTTAGATTAGATTGATGGAAACGTTTTGTCAGCTTTAAAACATATAAGGAAGTTTTCTCTAACAAAAATTAATCCAATGTTATCACACTTCAATTCACATCTTCACTTGTCCATAGAGCCAACTTAAGTCCTAAAAGCACGGCCAAAAGCGGGCCTACTAATTTCTTGAGCCAAATTAGCCATACTTTGATTAACTTGTTGAAAAACTCTGATTGCATGAAAAATCTTTTGAAGATGAGTCAATGATCCTAAAATGGTTTGTGACATATCAAGACTTCCAATTTCTGAATTTATTTTCAATTTCACGGTTAATTTCACTCTTGCACGATATTAGCACATCTTGATCTATTGGGTAGCTTTTAGAAATTTTCATGCATTTAACTTGTGGTTGATCAATTCAAGCCACAATGTACATCTTTGATACATTGGCCACTCCTGGTTGTCGGGGTAATCTCAAGGTTTCAAATACAAACAAAGGGTATCCAATCGACAGAAAAGCCAACCCAATGCCAATCGATAAGGATTGTGCGACCTGGTGGAATCACCCATCCTTGATCACATGCCTCTGTCGAGTCGACCTATCTCCGGTCTCTAATCGATTTTTAATTGTGTCGTAATGACCTTTGTAGATTAGCTCGGTCGAAAGATCGTTTCCTGGTCAAATTCTCGAGTCTACTGCATTAAAATCTCTTAACGGCTTCACCTGATAGACTAGTTTTCACATGAGTGGCCGACTCAAGGAAAAGAATTATATGCGTGCCAATGAAATGCTCGTCTCAATTTATTGAAAATAAAATTGGAAAATCGAGATGTCACACCTAAAGCCTTTGCCATGAGGTAAAGGAGCTTTATCGCTAGGGTTTGCATTTCCTTTGAGTAGGCGTCCAAATCATCCCTAGCACGTGGATAATTTCATACTATAGTCAATATGAAGATATATTGTAATATGCCACGCACTAAAACCTCGACATCAAGAAAGTTATTCATGGAGCGATTATATCAGTTGCCATACGACATGGTATCACTTGCCTAATCAAGTGATTTCATATTTATGTATGTTCATCCTCACGACACAAGTATCACATGGAAGTTATATGGTGTTTTTTTTTATGTGTTTCGCCTTATGGTATAAGTTTTAGAGAGAGAACCTGTAGGGAAGAGGAAGTTTGGGGAACAAGTGAGGCTTCCTGAGAGAAGCAGGAAGAGTGACCATGTAGAAGATGTCAGCCCAGTCAAGCTTTTGGTCTTCCGAGAGCACAAAGGCCTGTCCAAAGCCGTCCGACTCGCCCTCTCTCTGCCAAAACTTCTTCTCTTCCATTGGCATGTTGAACAGTTCTTCCGTCCCCTTCTTCACTTTCTCTATCAGCTTAGGGCTCACGTCATGATTTATCAGCAGAACAATTATTAACACAGAATTATCGTTCATGATCTATCCAGAACAGGCATTCCTTTAAGATCAAGACAGAGAAAGCTCTGACCTCAATTCCAACATTAATCAAGAAAGTTGCGATAGATGAATCTATCTAATTAGTATTCTTTAGATTGAGACAACCGAGGAATTCACATCTTCAAGTTCATCTGAAGTTCTTCCATTGGAAATTTTCAATGACTTATTTATTCTAATGAACAGGGCAAGATGGCACAGAAAAATCCCACTTTCTTAATTGAATGAAATCAGGATGCACAGTGGCTTATAAAGCAGAAACTTAGATTTGATAGGTCAATTTCATGTGAATCCTATACACTAAACTAATTGATGGCTAAAAATTGTACATCTATCTGTCACGCATGGCGAGGGTCGCCCGTCCATGCCAGCATCTTGGGTTCATCAGTAACGATGCATCCCTTGCAAATGCATCAGACTCCCTCATTATCGACGTGTGTGACAGACGTTGAGGGCCTAAATGGAGTCATGGATTTCAGTCTCTTTCAATCAGTGAACTCCCATTTTTCTCTGACACTTTGAGTCGCGGAGACAGATGATATGTTTCCTCTGATTCTTGATTATAAGATGAGTTGCCAACAAGAGTGGGGAGTAGGTTTCAGCTAGAGGAGCGGTTCATTTATTTTAATCAGGTGGCCAACATTTATTAGTGGATTTTGGTTAACGAGCCTGTTCATGCTCGGAAGTCTCCAACGAGAGTAACGGTCCCTAGTGGCAACTGACAAGTATGCATTTCACTTTCAATCACTGTAAATGTGAAGAATTGTGCGAAGATTTTGAAGTATGTTTGTTGACTGTTGTTTTGAAACATAACTTCAGAAAAGAAAGGCTGGCCTATAATGGATGCCGAAGAATAGTCTATGTACGTGCGGAAATTTCTGTGCCGCCACATTAGAAAAAAACGCAACATTCGTGATAATTGTCGGAGTAATATTAGGCAGTGTTCTAGAGAGATAGGATCTTTTGAGATAGAGCAACATATTTAATTTGCCATGGAGATAGAACTTGGGCTCTTCCGACTGGCCAAGTTGGACTTCCGGTGATGCTATTGTCACATCTAAACTGACTTTAGCAACAACCTTTGAAACATGGGATAGGTGTATTAAAAATCCTAACGTTGATCATGAAAATGCAAATAAATCCTAAACTTTTAAAAAGTGCAATCAAATTTTAAAAGTTGTTATGAAAATATAATTGAGTCTTAAAAACCACCTCAAATTGAGACATCTACTTAAGGTAGGAAATCAACTTTGAACCGAGAAATTCATTCGAGTTGGGAAACAACTCTCCAACGTTGGCCCCGCCAAATAAGCCTTTACAATTTATTATGGCCGAAATCTCCCTTTGCTTGCCTAAAATCAAAGTTAGGCTTCGTTAATTGACGAGACTTGAGTTGGGTTTGTGAATTGATTGTCTTCAATGAAAATTTGATGCTCCCGCATCATCTACCCCATGTCGATGGAGATATGACATCAAAATTTGATTGTCCTGGTTGTCTGGTACCGTTGTGGTCGCGTAGTTCCAGCCACAAATCTAGTTGTGGCTGTGGCCGCGTTGCTACAAAAGCAAACAGGGGAAATAAATGGTCCTTTATGATCTTCAAAGAAGTCTTATTAACTTTAAACACGGAATGAGAAAAAAAAAACATATCCATCATATCCTCAATTATTAGGGAAATTTTCAACCAAAAAGTAAATGCATGAATTAGGTCCACTTTCTTGAAAGAGTCTTAAGTGAATTTTATTTTAAATAAGTATTTGAAGTTGTCCTTTAATTTCAAATAAGAGTCTAATCAAATATGTGCATATCCTGTGTCACTTATAAAAGGCATGATGGGGGCATTCTTGGTATTTTCATCTCTTGTCTTTTTGTTTTTTTTTTTTTCTTTTATCTTGTTCTTTGTTCATTGTTTTTCTCCTTTTCTTCCTTTTGTTTTTTTATTTTTACTGTGGCTGGCGAGGTCCTCACCTAGATCCAATTGAGGTCATTGTGGCCGTGGGCGAGGCTGGCTCAGATTTGGGTAAGGTGGCCTCACTCAGACCATCGCAATGCCTCACCTTCGTCCATTGTCATGTACGCAACCAATCTCCCATGTTAAAGCGCACTTAATTACTCCTCTCAATTCGCAGATGTTCTCTCTTTTTGAATCAAGCTCGCATTGTGAAGTTGAATCGAATTTTGGGCGCAAAATCAGCTCCTGCTTGTCTATAGCTACGGTGGAAACCGTAGGCCTAGCCAGATTCAACCGCAACACGCTCAATTCCAAATGTTGGATTCGTCTCCTCGCACAAAACGCTTCTCTCTGTGATGTGGATTGTCGCTTTTGCATCCGCGTTCCTGTGGCAGCGCAACGCGGTCGGCGCCAGAGGATTCTTGATATCTGATGGTTATTGTCGTTGGCCAGCCATATCTGGGCAAGGCCGGGCCCGCTGGCCGAGGGTGAGGAGCCGCAATGGTCTTGCCCAGTAGCTCGCTGGTACAACAGTTGAAAAAAAAAACTGAGAGAGAAGAGAAGAAAAAGGAAAAGAAAGACGTCATGAAGAAGGTGACTGGGAAAGAAAGAGGGTGCATGACAATCATTATGTTCTAGAAATAATTTCTGGAACATAAATATATTTTTCTATTTTTATTTCTAAAAGAGTTTCTAAGCAAAAATAACTGTTTGATAATGACATAAAATGTTTACTCTAAAAATATAAATTCGTTTGATAATGACACAAAATTTCTTATTTTCGAGACAGCGGTGGATCGGCGATTGGCGATCAAGGCGGCGGTGTGGCGGCGGAGGCCGGCAATCGGCAGCGTAGCGGTGGCGGCCAGCGATTGGTAGCGACGACCAGACGGCGGGGTAGCAAGGCGAGCGACCAACGGATGGTGGTCAGCGGCAATGAACGAAGGACCAATTGACGAATGATGAGAAGAATTTTTATTTCTGATTTCTATTCCAAAAATAGAGAAGTAGAAAATTTTAGTTTCTGATTTCTATTCCAAACTTATTTTTGGAATAGAAAATTATTCCAAAAATAGAAAAACTAAATACATTTATCAAACGGATTTCTCTTCTAAAAAGCAGTGCGGAACAGAAAAACTATTTCTGAAATAGAAATTTTGATTATCATGCAAAAGAAAGAAAAAAAGTAAAAAGAAAAAAGAAAAAAGAAAACATAAAAATCCGAAAATGCTGCCATGGTGCCCTTGGAAAGGGGCACGTGAGATGCATATGCTCATTCAGGCCATATTTGAGATTAAGTGGTCACTCCATTTTGGGTCCTTTTTGAAATTTTCCCTAAGTATTATAAAAAAGTATTCTGTTTCAAAAGAAAATTTACAAAAAAGAAAAAGTAATCGTCCATTGTATCAGCTATGCAATAATGTAAGTGAGCTAATTTCTTAAGCTTTCAAAGTAGCAAGTACCCGTATCCACATGAGATCAGCAAATTTAAGGAGTAGTTAACAATCTCTCTCATTGCACGTAAGATATGTGATATTATACAAGTTATGTTCCATCCGTGACCATCACTTGGGTTTGTTTATCACTATATGGAGGAAACACCAAAGAGTGAATGTAAATAATTACACTTATTATAATTAGGTCAACCCACAGCCGCCAACC
This sequence comes from Eucalyptus shirleyi, assembly GCA_017140165.1. NCBI lineage: Eukaryota > Viridiplantae > Streptophyta > Magnoliopsida > Myrtales > Myrtaceae > Eucalyptus > Eucalyptus shirleyi. Next base: position 32,156,871 of record CM029450.1, read on the forward strand.
ATACAATTAATAATTCTTGTGATTTTTAGAACTTGTGCAGGAAAACACATGATTCATGTGCAAATATATAAAACCACACAACTTGAGCAAAGCATGCGCATCCCAATTTGATTCCTAATTTGGTCCTAGTCTTGTTGCGCCCCTCCGTTATGACCATGTTGTCTAAAAGAGATGGTGACAGGGATGGAGAAGCACGGGATCTCCGATTAGTTTATTTAATTGAAGGCTGAGGCCTGAATCATCCTGAGTTTTTTATCATTCAACATTTCTCTCCTAAAAGACTAATTCCGTAGCTTTCAGAACCACAATTATGTGAGTTTGTCCTTTTATAACAACTGATTTTGTTGGGCCAAGTATTAAAAAAAGTTCTAAACTTATTACATTTATATCAATTCAGTCTTAAATTTTTTAAATATGACAAAAAACCATTGTGTCAATTGAGTCCTAAAACTTTTGATGATTTGCCAACATCGTTGTCGGCCGTCTCATGTAGCATGACTACAAATACGTGGACAATTTACAATTTGTTGAATTTTTATTACTTTTTTTTTTTGGCAATTGTGGGCTGAAAAGGTCTAAGTGAGGGCATCCGCCCCATAGGTGAGGGCCTCTGTGCCCTCGTTGGCCATAAGGAAGGGTGTAAGATCCTTGAGCCATAACCATTGCGTGGCCTAGAGTTGTAAAAAGAACAAAGAAAGAAAAGAAAATAATAATAAAATAAGAAAAATTTCAGAAAAATATAAAAATATTTGTAAAATTATATTGGTCATATCATGTAGGATGACTAGTGTCCACATTCGTAATTACTACCAAAATTGGTTAGATGAACTATATTAGTAAATTATCAAAAGATTTATGATTCAATTAATATAAGGTTTATGATTGAATTTGTATAAATACAATATGTTCAGGACTTTTTTATTACTTATTCTGATTTTGTGACTAAAAATTTTGGAGATAATGTTTTCAAAAAAAAAAAAAAAAAAGCAAAGTAAGATAGCTTTTGAGGTCGTCAAAACTTCTTGAATGTATCGAAACCCAAAATTTGTACTAATAATCTAAAAAGTACCTCAAGGTTCCTTTTGATAGGCACGTGTTGTCAACGTCACGGAGGATTTTAAATGGATATTAAGGCTCAAATAGTGATTCTAAAGTATTTTTTGAGCATTGGTACAAATTTATGGTATTGTTTAGATGGAAAAAGTTTGGCAAAATAGTGTCCGCAGGAAAATACTTATTGAATTTTAGGTAGGATTTTCCTCTATACTTGCCGTGGCTAAAGCCAATTTAAATGTGTCAGTATTATTGCCTTACGTCCATGTACTTAACTGTTTGTCTAGGTTTTCTTCCACGTCAAACTTAAGTCATCTTTTTGAGGGAATTAGAAATGAACACTTTTAATTAATTCTTTCTTGGAGGAATAATTTTAAACTCGTGCATGTTTCCCTTGTACTGCTAAGCTACTTCTTTTCCCTGTACATTTTCATAATGAATTAATTAAAAGCATATCAGCCCCTCTAGAAGGACGGGGAAACTAAATATTCAAGATTACTTTCGTTTTTACGTATACTGATTCTTTTCCATAATTCAAATAAATATTTTGCTATTCTTTCAATAATTGAAATCTAAAGTTCATTCAAAACGTAGAAAAATAAATTAGAGAAGGACAAAGTTCGTTATTACACTGTAAGAACAATCAAATAATTCCAGAAAATGTAGTTTTTAGTGGGTCATGGGTACAACTTTTTTCTTTTACTTTTTTATCCTTTTTCTTTTGCCACCTTTGGGGCTTTCTCTTTAAAATTAAACCGCATCATAATTGTTAGAGATATTTATCTTTCATGATTGATTATAATTGATTCTTTTTTATATTGTAATATTTTATTACTTTAAATAGTTGTCTAGAGCAGCATATAAATAGGCTCTTGTATTATCAGTATTAAATATACAAAAATATACAGAAATTCTTTTTTCCACTTTATTTTATCATATTTCTAACATGGTATTAGAGCCAAGTTTACCGAGTAATGGCAATATTGTCGCAGCTGTGCCGGTATCCCTCGCCAAATTGTCGCTTGTGATCGCTACTCGGACAGTTTCGTTGCTTATTTCAAAATTATAACATGACCATTAGATTCGTCCATCTCAAATGAGTTAGACCTTAAAAATTCATTACCAATTGATTTGGAGAAAAGCCGCATGTGCACCACGCTCGGCTGCTCTACAGGACCATCAATGCCATAAACTATAACTGAAACTTTCGAAGTCAATCCTTAAAATTTTCAGCTAAAACCACCATAAACAGGTTCTACATTCTCCGATGAGTCCAAAACAGTAACAAACGTCATCAGAAAGTCTCCCACGCGCTCTCACGCGCCGCCCATATCTTCTGTGCGGGAGATCCACGCGCCCCAGCCTCGCATGTGATCCATCATGTCAGTCGAGTAGTGACGTCATCATCCACTTCATCACACGTCAGCACCACGTCATCCTCCGTCGTTGACCACCGTCGAGCGTTGCTGACCGACATTGAGCTGACTGGTTAGGCTTGATTTCGACTGATTTGCTTAGTTTTATGACCGATTTGACCAGATTCCAACCTGTTTGCTTGGTTTTTCAACCGGTTCGACCATATTCCGATTGGTTCGCTTGGTTTTCTAACTAGTTCGGCCATATTCCAATCGGTTCTCGAGGGTTTTTGACTGGTTCAACTAGATTTCAATTAGTTCTTAGGGTTTTATGATCGGTTCGATTCAGTCCAATTCCAACCGGTTCTTAGGGTTTTCAGACTGGTTTAGCCTTCGACTTGTTCTCAAGCTTTTCTAACCAATTTGGCCTGATTCCAATCAATTCTTGGCATTTCTAGACTAGTTCTTGAGGTATTTCGACATCCTCAATCTATTTTCTACCTTATTTTCTCCGTATTAGTTTTAGAGATATCGGTTTTTTGCAAACTCATTATAGAATTTGCTGAGTTTACTAGTATATTACATATCATGGAGAAATTAGAAGTCTTAATGCCCATTCAGACCATCCTGAGTGGATCAAACTACGTATTATGGGCCCAAGAAATATCAAGTTTTCTAAAGGGATGTAAGCTTTGGCGTCATGTCATGGAAGTATTTGCGAGCCTAGTCAAGCCACTGAAGAAGACGATGACACATTTGTCAAACGTTTAGATAAGTGGCGAAGACCATTAGAATTCCAAGTTGGTGAACATGTATTCCTTAAAGTGTCGTCAATGAGGGGTACTTCGTGCTTCAGCGAGAAAGGGAAGTTAAGTCCGAGGTACATCGGTCCCTTTGAAATTCTAGAGTGAATTGGGACTTTGGCATATCGTCTCTCATTGCTGTCGAGACTTGCTTAAGTGCATGACGTCTTTCACGTGTCAATGTTGAGGAAGTATGAACCTGATCCAACCCACGTGCTGAATTTTAAAGAATTAGACGTGGACGGGAGAGTGTTGTACGTAGAGAGACCGGTTTGAATAGTGGATTGGAAAAAGCAAATGCTTTGCAAAAAGACGATCTCTTTGGTTAAAGTGGTTTGGCAATACCACGGAATAGAACGAGCTACGTGAGAAAGTGAAAAATCGATGAGACGTTAATACCCCCACTTTTTTGAAGAAGAATTGTAATGGTTTAAATTTCGATGACAAAATTTTTATAAGAGAGGAAGAGTTGTGACATTCTGAAATTTGATCATGTCCCGATAATATGAAATGGGCATCTCATCGACGCGCTTATGGTCCCTTTTCTTTGAGTTGGCCACTGACGAGTAAACTAACTTATTAGGTTAAGCCGTTAGGGGATATAAACGCGGCAGACTTGAGAATTCGATTGGAAATCGATTAGTCGATTGTAATAATCAGTAAGGATCAATACGACACAGTTATAATTGAATTATGATCGGATATAGATGGATTTGACAGAATCACGTAATTGAATTGTGGGTGATTCCGTGAGATTGCGAAATTCGCATCGAACGACACTAGCTTGATTTTCTATCGATTTTATACTTGGTACACGTAATTGAAACTTTGCGTTTTTTACGACAACCGAGAGTCGTCTTCGAGTCGGAGATGTACAAACGTGGATAAAAAATTATTGATCACGGGTTAAACGCATTGAAATCCCTAAAAGCTACCAAATAGGTTATGTTGTACTAAAATCACATTTGATCAATTATAACCACGAAATTGAATTCGTTTTCGGGAATCGAATGTTCGAGCGTGTCACGATTTATTTTTAGGACATCGTCTCATTTTTCTAAGAATTTTCTTTGAGCTCGAAAATTTACGGTCAAAAATTTACAGAAAAATGAATTTCTGACAAATTGGAAATTAAGCGGAAATTCGTGTGGATGGTTTGGTTTGATTTTTGGCTGCGCAAATGACTTATTTGGTGAGGAAATGAAAGAAATTCAGCCATTGGAGGACCCTTTGACAAATATGGCTGAAGACTTTTAGGGCAAAAGCACTTGAGTGTTTAGATATTTCATTAGGCTTCCAATTAGCCAAAGCTTTGACTTCAATTTTCCATCATTCCCTCTCTAATCTCCCTCCTTGTGCGTGCGCATCCCCTTGGCCGAACCCCTGCTTCTGCTTCTTCTTCCTTTCTTCTTCTTCTTCTTCTTCACTTCATTTTTCAAGTTCATCCTCCATTTTCCTTTCTACACGTCCACCATTAGCCTCCCCTGTGATCATCTTTCCTCACACAACTCCACCGAAAACACCACCAGAACAATCCTTCACCACCACACGTTCAGCCAACTCCATCCACCTTAGTCTAGAACGCATAGCCATCCGTCCACTAGCTTGCCAACCACCTACCTCAGCCCCAACACCACTCGATCTAGCCACCAGAGAATCGCCTACTAGCCATACACCATGAGCCTTGTAGGTTGTTTTCAACCTCATCCAAGTCTCCGTTGATGGTGCCGTAGTCACGGGATCTCATCGCCTTCACACCGTCGTCGCCGTGAACCTGTCACCGCCCTAATCTAGTGAGTTAACGCCCTAATCTCGGATTAGGATGTTAATTAACTTAGTAGGTTAGTTAGTGTTAATTAAGGATTAGTGTTAATCCTAGTTAGTGTAACTAGTTAGTTAGGATGGCTAGTTAGATTAAATAGTTTGGTTAGGGTGGTTAGTTAGGTTAGTTGGTTAGCTTAGTTAGGTTGATGTAGTTAGCCTAGTTAGATTAGTTTAGTTAGCTCAATTAGGTTAGTTCGGTTAGCTTATTTAGATTAATTAAGTGGATTAGTTTAAATAATTTGTAATTTATTTAATTAATTGTAATTTATTTAATTAAATTTAATTAGCGTAAATTGTGACGAAATAGCCGTTTAGTGAAATTTTATGCAGATCTTCGCGGTTGCATTTATATGTGAAATTGACTGCTTAATTGTGCAATTGAGTGTTTGGTGTTGGTGATTGATTATTATTGCAAAAATCTGATTTTATAGTATTTAAATAGGAAAAATACCGGACATCAGTTTTTGACACCAAAATTTTATGTATTATATAAAATTGTGGAATTTTGAAATGGGAGTGTATCATGCTTATTTGTTTGATTTAAATATGTGACCACACACAATTATTTTACCAGGAATTTTTAATATAAAGAAAATTGACCAAGTCCATTATTTAAAATTGAGGTATTTGAGTGCAAAACATGGTGTTCTTAGCCAAGTATGGATGTGTGTGTGATCACTATCAGAACACGTCATCCAACAGGAGTTGGGGAGGCAATGCATGATTAAGTCCAGATGCCTCACGTCAATGAATGCCGATCGCAGTGGAGGTTGGGCTGATGGTCCTTTATGGAATGTTGTATAGGTGTAGGCGTTGCCATGCCTAACGAAGCGAGACGACGCTTGATTATGTCAGATGACTGCCAACTGTTGAGTTGGCCGTGGTCCATGGGTCATAATAACTGGGATATGCTTGAGTGATTGAGATAGCTACGCCTTATTATGAGGTAAAATTGTGTGGCACAGAATGTGATGTGTCATGACGATTTTACCTTATAATCGGAACCCCTGTGATTGATTGATATATGAAAATGATGTATTCCAATTATTGATTACGCCTTTTGCGTTGATAAATATATATGTGACGTACTAATGTGCAAAAATGTGCTGAAGCGAGGTAAGTCTTGTGTGACGCCTATTTTGGCTACATCTAGATGAATTTGTGTCCTAATCAGGGTTTTGGATTTTGACTCACTGAGATTTTATCTCACCCCATTGTAGTTAAATACTTTCAGGTCCTTAGTATGGAGAGGCGACCAGTCCGTTTTGGGGTTCCATTGGATATAGACTATGAGTTCACCTTTTTCCCTATTCTTAGGACCGCTTTGACTCGTGAGTTAGTGATGACCACGGTTTGGGTCGATGAGGGCCTCCTTCACTTGGTTCCTCATAGCTTTAAGGTGTGGTTCCTTAATGCACCTAACGGGGCCTAAAAGAGTCCTTTGTAGTGTTTTGACGGACCTACTGTCGAAACCGAGGATAGGGAGGTGGCTGACCCCATGGACATCAATATCCCAGATGGTGTCATGGAGGATTCGAAGCTAGAGGCTGAAAGGTTTGGAGAGTAGGTGGCTTAGTAGTCTCTTTTTTTGAGATAGACCATTTATACATAAGCTTGTAGGACTAACTCAGTTTGTTTATAAAGTGTGGTTTGTAATAATTGGTTGTCCTACTTTTACTATCCTTGTAACAATTGGAGAGTAGGACTAACTCAATTGTTGTCTAGGGTTTAGTTCGCTTCCACATGTTAGATATTTTAGTAGTTTTGAAATATTTATAAGAAATTATGATCGTCATGAAAGTCATCATTTTTGTAACGGCTTTTTAACGGTCATATAACGACTTTCTAATGGTTGTATAACGGTCTTCTAACGGTTTTATAACTTTTGATTTATTATTTCATAAACTCTTCATCATTTTTATAACGGTCATCTTTTTAATTACCAATTGATTTATGACAATCTCCTAATGACTCTCTCTTTTTCTTGTTTAGATATAAATTAAACTTCAAACCACAATCCTTGTAGATACAACATGTTCTCATATCTTTCCTTTTGTTTTTGTGGGGTTATACATAAAAGTTGTTCCGTTTCCTTCTAATATTCAATACGGAGTATAGAGGAAGGTCTATTGTATCTTGGGAGAATAGCTGCTGAAGCCGTATGCATCGAGTTTCGTACTTCGAGGGATGAAATTATCCTTAAGGACAGTGTTTGCACGCCTCACACATTTCTTTTTATTTTCTAATCTTTTGTAATGTATTTCCAATAATTATTATTATTTTATGTATTCTAATACTTTTTCCAACAATCTTAAGGATAATTGCCTTATAGCTTTCAAAATTGGAATACATGGTGCTTCCACGAACCTTGGAATTGAATAGGGATTTGGAGATGGTGAAGGACAAGTATCACATATTATTGGGTGGTTTGTCATGGGACAGTATCAAGCATTAACACAAAATAGCTTTGGTCGTTTTGGTAAGGTTATTGAGTTTCAAGTAAAGTTGTTTTTTTGGAAACTCTAAATTAATTCTTGAAGGGCGTAATTGCCATTTTGGCGCGTTGTTTCCACAATTTGAGGAATCATCATCACATAAGTCGAGATCCTTTCATTCTAACATTTGAAATTTGGCGTCACGAGCTTGTGTGTTCTCTTTATATTTGATTTGATCTTGTTAGACATATTCCATGAATGTGTGCTCTTATACTTTTACAAAGAGGCTTACAGATTTTCAAAATTACCTATTTAGAAAATCTTTAAAAATGGCATAGTGATTTCGTATGGCTACTTAAAAAGAAATAGAAAAGGAAACCATATAAGAAATGGAAAGAAATCGGGCTAATATTTCTTTTATATATTTATTTTTATTTTTGGGCTTCAATACCTATACTTGTTTTTCCAGTAGAAAATTGGATGTGTGTAGGTGTTTTCTGTCTCAAGTTCGTGATTATTTTAATAATCATCCATTTATGATTGGAAATTGGGGCACTCTGCTAATGCTCAAAATAATTTCTATTTGTCCTTAATTCTTCCTATTCTCTTGCTAAAATTTATTTAATGTACATTTATGAAGCCTATTTATAACTGTTTTTATATGCTATTTAACTTGTCTTTGCCTCCACCTCTACAGAATCTTATTGAGCTTGCCCATGTCATACCAGGTTATATATAATTTTTTTTCAGCAAAACAATGAATGCTATCATGTGGGATTTCTGTGTTTTACCACGAGAATTACGCTCATTTTACCTTATTTTATTGTGCTTATAGATTTTGAAAATAGGTGTCATTTGACTTTGGAACAAAATTCTTCAGTATTCCTCATAGTGTTGTCCCATCATTCTTGGGAATATGCTAGAGTGCATACAATCATTAGCTGATTGGTGATGTCCATGCCAATATGCTTAAGTAAGTGTAGACATGAGCTTGTGTTGGTATTTGGTGGCATATCTTTATTCATGCTTGCTTGGGAGTGCAGCATGGGCCTCTATCTATGTATATGCTCATACATATGTTGGTATTTGCTGCATGACAATGTGTATGTTTGATAAATACATGAAGATATGATAATTCTCTCTCGTTCACGCACATATAGAACTTCTCTAGTATTAGAATTGTGGTAGATTCTTGCCATCTTGACGATGTGGAATTACACTTGATAGAAGGGGAATGGAGACCCAATTTAGCAAGCACAAGCTGAGAGAATAATTAGGTGACAACTATTCAATTGACTAATGATGCACCCCAATATTTGTCATTAATTACTTTTCTGACTAAATTAGCGTAATCGACAATTTAGTGAGTATGCCTTTTGCATCTTGTCTTTTGTGATATTTTTATATTTCACATTTTAGTCATTTAAATGTTGCTTAAAGAGTTAAAGTCTACTTTGAGTTTTACATGTGTAAAACATTGTTGGCATTATATTTATGACTACTAAATTTTTAGTCCAAACATTTTTCTTGTCAAAATTGTCGTGATTTTATTCCTGAATTTATTAGTTTCACACTTATGTTTGAAACAACCAAAGAGGTTTACATTTTATAATAGCCACAAATTTATGGGTTAAAGATTATAATGTCTCTTTTGCAATGATTGAATTTTTCATGCATAACTTTTGATAGAATTATTAAATAGTATTTTATTGCATAATTAAATTGATTACATGTTTTTTTTTTTTATTGAGTATGCATTGTTGAGACAATTTTTTGTGATTCATATATAACACTCGATGAAGTCTTACAGTTATTTTGTGAAGTTATTAATTCATTTGGATTTCTGCTAACCTCTGATTTTTGGTTAACATTTTTGGAACAACATGTACTATTGACAGCAGTAATGATGTAAAAATTAATAATAATAATAATAATAATAATAATAATAATAATAATAATAATAATAATAATAATAATAATAATAATAATAATAATAATAATAATAATAATAATGATAATAATAATATTTACTTTGCCAATTTATGCTGAATGACCATTCATGCATGATGATAATTAGAGACTTTATGTTGAATGTCCATTCATGCATATAATGATAATTAGAGACTTGATTGACTATTGCATTGGGAAAGAGAATCTCCTATAGTGACTGTTGTGGAAGATATAATAAAATCCATTAATGAATATGTGTTCACCCAGTGGAAGTGCTTGACATAAAAGTAGTTGAATGAAATCATGGGAGAAATGGCAATAGTACTTAACCAAAAGTCGACTTGGTTGAAGTAGATGATTTCACTAAATAATTGCTATAGTCATTTCAATGCCAATATTGTGGCTAATTGAAATTATGGGTGGTAGACTGAAGTACTACTAGGCATATATGTGTAAACAAAATGTTTTATCCTCCTAAGCTCTAATGGGTGAAGGAGAAGAAAATATTTACTATTCTTTGGTAAAATTGAGAACTATTAAATTTCTTGAGAAAAAGAAAAAATTCTTCTCAAACTCATATATGAAAATGAGGCTAAATAGTTGAGAAACTATTAGCATATATTCCTTTGGGAAAATGACACATTTTGTGTTTATACATCATGATTGCCAAGTGGCAATAGCCATGCAAAGATAAATTTTTCAATGGTAAAAATTGATACGTCCGATTGAGGAATGATGTGGTAAAGTAGCTACTTAATGATGGAATTATGTCCATTAATTATAAGAAGTCAGAAATGGATTTTAGCCAATCCTTTGACTATACATCGAGGGGAATGGGACAAGCCAATTGAAGAAAATCAACAATGATAGTAACCTAACCTATGTGATTGGAGATCCCGTGAATTAGGTTCATATGGGTAATAACAAGTCATTTGTTGATCTAGTGCATTGTAAAAAAAAAAAAAAATTATTATCCCTCCTAAGGTGAAAATAGTGCAAAATTGCAAAGAAAAGGAGGTTGAGCTAAGCTTTTAATGAAATTCCATAGCCATTATTGGTGGTGTATTAATATGCAATATACACTTGATGGAATCACCTATATAAGTGTGGAGTAGAGCCGCTCCTATGAGAATTTTTGGCGAAAATCTCTAAAGCACTTATGAATAAACCAAGCAAGCGCATGGCTTATTAGTGCAAAACCGCGTTGAACAACAAAGTTTGTGGAAGTGTAATGTCATTGGTGAAAATTATAATTCACAAAAAGAAATTCTTGGTTCATATAAGTTTCAAACTTTACCAATGATTTCGTGAATTATAATTCATTCTTTCTAGGATTGGTTCATATCCTAACAAGCACCAGTTCTAATGCATTACTCTCCATTAACCTAGTACTATTATATTTTTCTTGTCAAAACTTTCTGAAATATGTTGGGGATTGTTAGATATTTCAATAGTTTTGAAATACTTATTAGAAATTATAATCATCATGAAAGCCATCATTTTTTGTAACGGCTTTTTAATGATCATATAATGACTTTTTAATGGTTGTATAACAGTCGTCTAACGGCTTTATAACTTTTGATTTATTACTTCATAAACTCTTCATTATTTTATAATAGTCATCTTTTTAATTACCAATTGATTTATGACAATCTCCTAACGACTCTCTCTTTTTCTTGTTTAGATATAAATTAAACTTCAAACCACAATCCTTGTAGATACAACATGTCCTCATATCATTCATTTTGTTTTTGCTGGGTTATACACAAAAATTGTTCTATTTCCTTCTAATATTCAGTGCAAAGTATAGAGAAAGGTCTGTTGTATCTTGGAAGGATAACCGCTGAAGCCTTACGCACTGAGTCTCGTACTTTGAGAGGCGGAATTATCCTTAAAGACAGTGTTTGCATGCATCAGACATTTCTTTTTATTTTCTAATCTTTTGCAATGTATTTCAAATAACTATTATTATTTTATGTATTCTAATAGTTTTTCCAACACTGCATGTGTGTAAAACGAATGGGTGGGCGACGTGTCATGAGAATGTCGCATTTTTAGTCTACCATTGAGATATATGCGCATACCCGGGGTTCAGGGCCTGACAAGATTGGTAGGAACTTGTAGGTTTGGGGTCAATACATGGATGGGATAGTCACCTATTTTGTTAATGACTATCGAATTAAACTATAGGGGTCGAATTATCTCACTAGAAAATTGGGAACATGTAGTTGTCACATAAACTAGAGCAAAACACTGCACGCAATTGCATCGTGAAAATATGTTTTTCTATGAGTACGATATCGAATGGAAGATCACGGCTTGCGAATGAGGCTCGGCCAGCAGTGGTGCTCACGGTTGTTCACAGCATGGCTCATGGTGGAATACTGGCGGACTCTTGATTCTCGGCTCACCGACTCAATGTGGCCTTGGTAATGATCGGCCGATGACAGGCTTGCCGAACATCGCTGGATAACCAGCAAAAGGAACTCAAACTCACCGATGGGGATGTTGGTAGTGGCTGAGTCGCAGGTCGTGGACTGGAGTTGAGAGGGAACAGCTACTGGGCGTGACCGGCGAGGACACAGGACACTGACGTGGCCAGTAGGTGCTGGTGCGTCAACGATCACTGGTGCGTAGAGGCTTGCCGCCAGCGTTGCTAAGGAATGCTCGGAGACTTGCTGGTCTGGCGTATGGAGCGATGAGGTGTGCGGATGTGAAGATGCAAGACACGTCCGAGAACTGCAAGAATATCACTGTTGTTACTTGTTCTCTCTGTGCGAATCGTGGATGTTGCAGCAACGGAAGTGGGTCTTTCTTTCCCTCTCTTTTCTTTTCTTTTTCTCCTTTTTTGTCGTCTTCTCCTCTGGCTTTTTTGCGTGTGGAGAACGTGAAGACCCTTTGCTCTCAATCTTGAACCACGTATGTTGAGCCTCTTCTCGAGTTGTGGATCTTTGGTGGTTAATGCGTACCTCACCACAACGTAGGAGCTCGGAAACTCCCCCACAACGTAGGAGCTCGAAAACTTCACTAAGGGTCGCCCCCACATGTCAGTAGATGGGCTGATAAAATGATGTTCTTTATTTTAACGTGTCGATATCCACACACTTCAGCCTAATTTTAACATGTCGATATTCATACGCTTCAGCCTAATTGGAAAAACTTTTTTCCCTCCCAGTGTAATACCCCAAATTTTACGTCCCACCAGAATTCAGATGTTGTAGTTAAGGATATTAAGGTCGTAGGTTTCAATATATGCCGACCTACAACTTCCTTGCATATCATATGCAAAATGTTGGCCATATTAAATGATTAATGAACTTGGCCAAATTTTTAATTTGTACCAACTTAGTCCAATCAATCCAATTAGGCTCGGAACCATCTATTCAAATCAATCCATCGCTGGTCCGATGGAAATGCAATTAGGTGGGCTTATTACTATCAATGCTTTTAAAATTTATATGTAGTTTTAACTAATATTTTTATTTGGGGTCGGAATTGATCCCTAATTTTTTTTATGCAGTTAATAACCAATTGAGTTACCAAAAGTGTCAACAAACACCTTCTCAAGAAACCCTCCCTATCTCCTAGCCACAAATTCGTTGACAAAAGACCGTGAAATGGCTGTTGCTTCACCATGTACGACGCTCCCTACGGTGAGATGCTGCCCTTGTGCACGAGAGAGAGGATCGTGAGACAGTGGAGAGCCTTCATCAGCAACGCCAATAGAGATGATCTTGGCGATGAAGTGGAGCTCGGGGGGGACGGCGGCCGCGACAGAGAGTAGGCAGAGAAGAGAGTGATTGGGGTGAGTAGAACAAAGATTACAGATTTTTTGATAGAGGATTACTGAGGTTCGACCTGCTTGCGAATGATTTTAAGGTTATGCGAACATACACCATGTGTTTGGTAGCAACGTTAACGCTGCAACCTTGCTGCAGCTAAATCTTGCCCTTTAAAAATAAAAAATGATTTGGCAAAGGAGAGCATATAGGTAGAATTGTGATCCCGGTGGGTTTTCTTAGTGATTAATAAATAAATGTATATTTCAACTTGTACGACATTACTTTAATTTTTTTTTTTTTTTTTTTTTGATTGATGACATTACTTCAGTTTTCCCACACCAATAAATGTGGACATTTTTTTAATACGAGTCTGGATCGCGTGATACTCGTGATTCAATAATATAATGAATTTATTGTTTATTTATCAAGGGGGGCTTACTTGTAGAAAAAGTGGGGTACGAATTTGGCTCGCATGATACTCGTGATTCATTAATTTAATGAATCTATTGTTTAATCATCAAAGGGGCTTACTTGTAGAAAAAGTGGGGTAATTGTGAAATCCAATAGTTTTGCCACACAAGTCTTTGCGGTCCGCCACTTGTCAGGTCGCACTCGTCATAGCTGTTTTGAGTTTTAAATTTGGCCTAGTCTATTACTATCTTTTAGTCTTTCAATGGCAAGGAAACCCCCTTAAATAAGTTAGTCCAAACTTAAAAAATACCCCGTACACCATATAAATCCAATAAGGTAAGATGCAAGCGATAGTCTCATGAATTTCGATTTGACGCTAGTTCGGGATCAGGAGGATGAACATTCATCGCTTTACTAAAACGAAAAAAAGACAGAAGGGCAGAGCAAAAATTAATGCCTTGGATTTTAGAAGACTGTTTGATAGTTCAGACAAACAATAGACGAGAATCACAAGAAGTTTTTTCGAGTCATTATTGTCTTTCTCAAAAGGACCTCCCTAAATATCAAACCGATATCAATAATCAGGTTGCATCACCATTCCACGCATCACCATTTTCACATCCATACTCAATGGATAGAACTCGGCTCTGTAAGAGTTTTCCTAATGTGGATTAAATTAATTGATATTGTAATTTACTGTTTTTACGATTACCGTAAAACAGGGTTGGTCTAAAGAGAGATAGAAGGTTTCTTAATTAGTCTAATATGGGGTTTGTTAGTGTGGGCGAGTTGAGCTGGCCCGTAATGAGGGGGGACCGTTGGAAACTCTATAAATAGTCTTTCAAGTCTCTCCTCTAACCCTAATTCTCACATGTATCCTCACCTAAGGGGCGTTTACCTAACGCTAAACGTGAGGGGGGCCGCCTCATTGAGCCAGTGATACGGAGGGCAATAGAGGCGTGAGGGGGGCCGCCTCATTGAGCCAGTGATACGGAGGGCGATAGAGGAGAAGGACTTGTTGCGTAGATCCCCTTGATAACATGTGGGTAATCCTTTTCTGCTTTCGCTTTATATTCGATGGATCTCAAAACAGTGCGTTAATCTTTCTACTCAATTATGCACGTTCTTGTTACGTTATGGAGATTTTGGGGTTGCGCAATTTGCGTCTAACATGTGGTATCAGAGCAACCATAATCTTAGAACTCGAACCTAATTGGTTTTGCCCTAATTTGTACGGATTTACCCTAATTTGTACGGATCTACCCTAATTTTTATGGATTAGCCCTAATTGGTACTGATCATGCCCTAATTTGTGATTTTCGAGACTTTTTATTCAATAAAAATTAAATTAAATCACAAATTCGGACTGGGCTCGACAAGATGAGCAAGAGGGTAGGCGGCGCCTCGCCGGAGGAGGCCGCACGCGCTCCCACGCGCGGCCACGCGCTGCCTGCGCGTCGAACGCGCGCCGCGCGTGAGATCCACGCGCCGAGCACTCAGGCGGCGCGTGTGGGCGCGTGGAGGCTTTGATCGGCGCGTGGTTGGCGGCGTTGGACTCGTATGGTGATTTCCTATCTCGTCGTATATTTATTTTATATGTTTGATGGTTTTATTGATGTGAAATTGCATATGGAACCCTAAATACGTGTATTTTTAGTGTATTTTGCGTATTTTTCTTGTATTTTCTGTGATTTTGGAAATACAGATAATGGGTTACTAATATGTTATCACATAATAAAAGGTGTGATTCATCAATAAAAATCAAACTTTATTGTGAATTGAAGCTGGCTTAATGAGATACAATTCGTATGAAATTGTATTTAAGCTATGTATTGAGCCGATGAGAAACAATAAAAATTATGAAACTTTTGTTATTCAGGTATACTCTTTTACACACTGGTAATCTTTGAATGATAGACGACTTAAGGACTCGTGACCAAACTGATGTACTGATTAACATATCTGGCACAGTGTGGGTAATGCATGTCGATTAAGTTACTGCATATTGTACATGAACTCATCTGGTCACTTGTTAATGTCTATCAAGTTGAATATTTTTATGGTTAAGGAGTATGGCAGTATTTATGCAGAACAATAGTATCTACTGTTATAGTTTAGATATTTAGTTCTGTGGTTTGACTCAATTTATAGGCCACTGGTTGAAGTAATGATATTTGTTACCTAAAATTGATCAATAAATCAATTGTTGGCCTTGGAGTCATTTTTGCCTTATGAATTCATGAGTGATAATGGATCAGCTATCAAGCTTGTCGTTTTGGTGCACCCTGTATTACTATTGATGTTAATTTGTGAGAGATATTATAGATCAACATTCTTTTTATGTTGTTCGGTAATATGTAATTGGGGTGCATAAGAGATGTTTTATTCTCTCGTTATGAGAAATTTCTTGTGATACTTGTGATCAATGATCTTATTGGAATCTGTCTTTCAGGTTCGCTATATATATATTAATGAATAAAGTAATATAATTAGCATGATATGTGATTTTGGTGATATGATGCCCCTATCACTAAAGTTAAAATCACATATATATGGTGAATGTGAGGAGTAAAGCTTATATCCCTGGTATGAGAGAATTTCAATGATTCAATTGAGTAGTGACCGCCAAAGTGGCACGCTTGATTGGGTTTGAGAAATTTCGGTCTCGTATGATGATTGGGATGTCTCCTGGTCTAATACGTAATCATACTCCCAAAGGAGGTGATTGTGTATTAGTTCATGGAGGGATACATGATAGTGTGGTGGAGGAGTGATCTGATTCTAGTGATTCATATGCCCAAAGGTGATGAATTCACGAAAAATTGGAACATATTCTCATAACCCTTATCATGTGGGGAGTGTACAATTGCATGTCATGTATTCTGCCCAAAGGTGATTATGTGATTTTGCATGTAACTCTCTGGATGTGTACTTGTACGTCAAGTTACACAATGCTCACATGATGCTAATTATATACTGCTTGTTTTTCAGTCACCTTTTCTGTAAATGGTAATTCCGTCATCATTGAGGTTTTTACTGCTTCAAATTTTAAGTTGTGGACATATGATTTGTTGCTTGAGAAAAGAGCAATTGAATTTGCTTATTGTCCATGAAGCGTTCCATTCTGGAACACTTGAAAAGAGGTTTGCCTGCAGACTGCACTGCTATAAGATAAAGGAAGCCTTAGTTGCTTCAAAATTATGTCTTGTCTGATATTGAAATTAGGACACATCTGCAAAAATTGTGTTTAAATCCTAATGACATATACATCTCGTATATGATTAAAAGTTGTCAGGTTTAACAGTGACAATGAGTATTTTGGCAAGTATGACAATGCGAAATAGCTTAAAGGGTCATTTGTCAAATATTTGGTAGATTTTGGGGTGGTAATTTAATTACTATACCTGAAAATTCTGACAAAAGGATTTGGGCGAAAGGCATAAATGTGTCATATTGAACATGGTGATGAGTATGATTAGTAAAACTAATTTATCTGGTCTTTTGTGGGTTAATATTATGAAAGCAATTTTTTCATATACAAAAGGGGTATTGATTTTATGACCCTAAAGAAGGTACAAGAATTATGGAATCACATACTGTTAAATTTCTAAAGATTGACGTAATTGTAATGGATAACTGCTCTCAGACTATTAAAGATAATAGTATGATGGAGGTTACTATGTTTTTGTCTTTACCTATACAGATAATTATGGAATCTCCTGTACCATAGACTAAACTTGTTGAGGTTCAAGGTACTATTCTTGATATAGTTTATAATGAAATTTCTTAAACCTCTTAAGTGCAGAATGAAGTGGTTGTAGCTTTATTAAGGAGATTTGTTAAGGAAAGACGATCAGTTATACCATCATACTATATAGTCTATTTGTGAGAGCATGATTACAATATCCACTATATGGTTGATGTAATGACATATTTATAAATGTCGTTTCTTATTCTCAATTAAGTATGTGATTAAATGCCATAAAAGGCGATATACAATCTATGAAATATGTTTGGAAACTTACTGACTTGTCTAAAGATCACAAGTTTATTAGTTGCAAATTGGCGTACAAAACTAAAAGAATTTCAAACAAAGATTGTGGAATTTAAAGCCAAATTTGTAACTAGCGTTTTAACTCTGAAAGAGGGGTGGATTGTTTATAGTGAAGAAATAATTATTTCTTTAAATGTTCTTTCAGAGTGAACGTGGCATTAATAATTTATTTTGATATAAAGTTACGCCAAATAGATACAAAATCTATATTGTGCAACTGGATGATTTTGCAGCAGATTCAAGTAAACTTGTATGTAGACTGAAAAGTTCTAATTTATGGTCTTAAGCAAGTTTCCAAACAATATTATTAAAGTTTCATAGTGTTATTATTTTGTTCCATTGAGAACAAAGTAATTCAATATACTGCAAGGTCAGTGGGAGGAAATTTATTTTTTCTCATGTTTTGCTTACAAATTGTGACCTTAAGACATCTTATATCCTTTGTACTGAGATCTGTAAGGATTGTTTTTGCCATGTTATATTAGATTTTCTCGGAAGACATTTGCTGATTGTATATTGGAAATATTCAATATACATCATTGCAAGCCAGGAATTGCTCCTGTTGTTAGTGGTGATGGACTAAATCTATCACATTGTCCTTATTTAGATACGGAGAAAATCTAATTAAATGGTGTACCTTGTGTCAGTGCACTTAAAAGTATAATGTATGCTCGAATTTGCACTAGACTAAATGTTGTCTTTGTGACGGGACTTCTAGGCAGATATCGGTCAAATCCAGGATATGATCACTGGGTTGCTGTCAAGAAGGTTTTAAGGTACTTAAAGAAGACAAGAGATTATATGCTAATTTATAGCCATGTTCAATTCTTGCAGTTAGTAGGGTATTTAGATGTAAACTTTACTGGCTATTCTGATGACATGCAATCAATAACAGAATACATATTTATGTTAGCAGTAAGTGCAGTAAATAAAGTCTTATGTCATCTTCTGCTATGTAAGCAGTGTTGGTAACATTCTTTTAGGCTGTTACTTGGGCTTTTAGGCTCCAAAACCTCATGACGGAATTGATCGTTTTAACTTGATGGATAGACCCATACGGTTGTATTGAGATAACAAATTTGTAGTATTATTTATTTACTACGGATGTCTCAAGGGGTCTAAATATATGGTGGTAAGATATTTTTTTACCATAAAGAAACAGTACGAGAAAGGTGACTTATAATATAACATATTTTCACGAGATGATGTGGTTGCAGATTCACTAACTAAAGGCCTATGCCCATGTGTATTTTAGTAACATATCGTTAACATGGGCTTAGGAGTATCTTCGGATACTCGTTGTTTAGTGGGAGCTATTTTGGCTTTATCGATAAAGTCCACATCTGTGGTTCGTTACACTTAGTAACGGTTTGATATGTATCAACTTTTACATTCAATAAAATATTTTTGAATGTATTGTTATTATGTTGAATACATATTGATAAAGTCTCAAGGGATTGTATAAACCTTGAGTGAAGGCTAGGGGCATCCGGGCATCCGGTTATTAGCCTTGTGCATATGTCTTGTGATACATAAAGAAATGTTAACCATAAGGACAAGACATATGTGGGTTCATTGGAACCATAAAGCATTCTCTAGTGGCACAAGTTTTTGTGACGCCTAAAGTTAAGAGAATGGTGACTAACAAATGGGATCTCTCTATGAGAGATGTTATCCATTTGCCACACTACCATATTGAATCCATATCAATAAAGTTGAGAACATTCGTGACCATGGAAGGCTCTGTGTGTATACACGCAGTTACCGCCATGATTCGGTGTTTAAGACTTTATGGGATAGGATTGACTATTAAGAATTATCTCTAGACCAAATGTGCGCACATACGGTACGATTTCAATTAATATAGTCCAAGTGGGAGAATGTAAGAGTTTTCCTAATGTGGATTAAATTAATTGATATTGTAATTTACTGTTTTTACGATTACCGTAAAACAGGGTTGGTCTAAAGAGAGATAGAAGGTTTCTTAATTAGTCTAATATGGGCTGGCTAGTGTGGGCCGAGTTGAGCCTGGCCCGTAATGAGGGGGACTGGCTGGAAACTTTATAAATAGTGCTCAAGTCTCTCCTCTAACCCTAATTCTCACATGTATCCTCACCTAAGGGGCGTTTACCTAACGCTAAACGTGAGGGGGGCCGCCTCATTGAGCCAGTGATACGGAGGGCAATAGAGGCGTGAGGGGGGCCGCCTCATTGAGCCAGTGATACGGAGGGCGATAGAGGAGAAGGACTTGTTGCGTAGATCCCCTTGATAACATGTGGGTAATCCTTTTCTGCTTTCGCTTTATATTCGATGGATCTCAAAACAGGTGCGTTAATCTTTCTACTCAATTATGCACGTTCTTGTTCTGGTTATGGAGATTTTGGGGTTGCGCAATTTGCGTCTAACAGGCTCTTCTAGGTTTCGTTGTTCTGAACCCTCATGGCGTCGAGATAAGCTTTTCCGTTGAGCTCCCTTGATAGATAGCCCTTCAGATGTTCTGCCGCTGTTATCCTCCTGAACATTGGCGGGGTCTCCGAGGTGATGAGGCTCGACGCAGGACCGATCTCAGCATCCATTCTCGGACTGAAGAACGTTGCAATGGAGATCCTCTCCTTCACTGCATTCACTGTTGCTCGATGCTCGATGCTCTGGTAAATCCCATTTGTTATAATCTGCTGTCGGCCAATGAAGGGAAGGCTTTGAGTGTGAGACAATAAATTATCAGTATGGCCAAATGTGGAAGTTGATGTTGCAATACTATTACCTCAACAACGTCTCCAACATTGATGATGAAAGCACCGGGGATAGGTTTCATAGGAACCCACTTCCCATCTTTCCTTATCTGGAGGCCCTCCATTTCGTTGACCTGGAGGAGGATGGTAACCGCGTCGCCATCGGAGTGAGAGTTGAGGCCCATCACGAGCTCGGGTTGCGGACACGGCGGGTAATAATTCATCCTCATCGATTGCAACCCATCTTCGAACATCCCCTCAAGGTCCTTTGCTTCCATTCCTAAGGCCTTCGCCATGAGGTAGAGGAGCTTTATTGCTAGGGTTTTTGTTTCCTTCGAGTAGGCGTCCAGATCGTCTCTACCATGTAGACAATTTCATTCTTTAGGCGATAAAGGGGATATTTTGGTACACGGCACAAACTAAACTCCCAACAACAAAAAGTTATTTATGTAACAATTATATCATGTGTCATACTAATGTGGTTTCACTTTTCTAATCAAGCGATTTTGTATTTTATGCATGTTCGCTTACATGGTACAAGTGTCACATGAAAGTTTTATGGTGTCTATGCATGTTTCGCCCGAGAGAAAGAACCTGAAGGGAAGGGGGAGTTTGGGAAATAAGTGAGGCTTCCTCATAGAAGCAGGGAGAGTGAACATGCGGAAGATGTCAGCCCAATCAAGCTTTTGGTCTTCCGAGAACACAAAGGCCTGTCCGAAGCCGCCCGATTCGCCGTCTCTCTGCCAAAACTTCTTCTTCTCTTCCATTGGCATGTTGAACAGCTCTTCGGTCCCCTTCTTCACTTTCTCTATCAACTTAGGGCTTACTTCATGATTTATCAGCTGAAAATTATTAACACACCGCTATCACTCTTGATTCTCCCAGAAACAGGCATTCCTTTGAGATCAAGACAGATGAAGCTCTGATCTCCTGATTGCTGAGTAATCAAGAGACCTTCATTCCAACATATATCAAGAAAGTTTCAATAGATAAATCTGTCTTATTAGCATTCTCTAGAAAAGAGACAACGAGGAACTCAAATCTCCAAATTCATTTAAGTTCCCACCTTTCTTTTTCCGTTGGAAATCTTGAACGACCAATTTAGTGTTCTGGTGAAACAGGGCAAGGTGGCACAGAATAGTACATCTAAGTGTAAAATAAAAGCGAAAACTTAGATTTGGTAGGAGGCAAAAAGCGAGTCTAGGAAGCAAAACAAGGAAATTTCCGATGAAATCTCATAGGCTACACATAATTGTGGCTAAGAATTGTACATCTAAGTCTCCTTAGTGGCCCTTGCAGAAGTTGAGAATTAAGTGGATTTTAATCTCTTTCAATCAATGAACCCATTTTTCTCTGATACTTTCTCAAAGCCTTAATGTTCCAAACGCAGAAGTTGTTTCGTACCTGAAAGAAGCCCCAGTCTTTGCACGCATGGTGCAGCTTGTTGAGCTCTAGCTTCGCGCAGTCCTCCGAAACCAACCTCCCCAAGTCAATCACGGGGACCTGCAAGCCAGAACAAGCGTCCATGATCACGGGAGGCTCTAGATCGCCACGGACATATCTCTCCGGGACCGTGGTCGGGTTCTCTTTCAGTACATCCTGAACACTTGGCATGTGAAGCAACCTCCCTGGTATGTTCAACTGCGTCTCCATTGATTACAACCCAGAGGTTGAGAAATCTCAGAGACTGATCATAGGTTGTTCTGAATGAAAGCTAAGTATGCTAACAAGAGAGAGAGAGTACGTGACACAGTTGTGTTTCAGCTACAGGGATGTCTCATTCTTTTTTGTTAACGAGTCCGTTCGTACTAGAAAGGATCCAGCGAGTATAATGGCCCATCATAAAATGTTCTTTCTCCTACCGAATTATTGGAGAAATATGTAAACTTCATATCATATCATATAAAATTATATTGCATTACAATAAAGTATCTTTGAATAGATGAGGTGCTCAGAGTATCCGTCTTTAACTGAATATTTTAAAGAACATTTGACCGGCAGTTGAGGCCTCTCACCCTTGAACAGTGAATCTGTGATCTATATATCACCTCTTTTTGAGAAAATAAAAAACGACAAAACCGCATGGAGATTCCAGGGCGGGCGGTAGTATCATGCGTAAAATCAGTCTGACAATTAATTAGAGAGATAATGTCTAACTACAAAACAGCCGTGTCTTGTGCACGCTTAATTAATTATTGTATTAATTGCTTCTCAAATTTTTGTTTTGATTAAAGTGTTTCCTTATGGACAAAAGATCCATATAAGCAATATTGGAATCATCCAAGCATGATTAGATTGGTAGGCACTTGTAGGTTTGGGGGCCAATACATGGATGGGATAGTCACCTATTTCGTTAATGACTGTCGAATTAAACTATAGGGGTCAAATTATCTCACTAGAAAATTGAAAACATGTAGTTGTCACATAAACTAGAGCAAAACACCGCACGCACTTGCATCGTGAAAATATGTTTTTCCATAAGTGGCTTTAGCCACACCTAGGCTGATGGTTCATGAAAAAGTGAGTGGCGAAAGCTCTCAAATCAACAGCGGATAGGACCGGCTGTGTAAAGGGCTCTTTTATTTGTTTAAAATATTGATGCGTGCTCTAATCTTCCTCTCAATCAACAGTGATTCAAGGGGTTGTGTAAATGAAAAGAATGGACAACTACAAGCCAACAATTTTAATTTAAAGAACTAACATGATGTAAGCTAGATGTCCTCTAGTATGGAGCATCTAAATTGGAATATGGCACAGTTAAGATTGGATTAAAAGACGCTCATAAGCCAACAAAAGCTAGCTAGCTAGTGTGAAGGTATTGCGATGATAAAAGAGCAAAATTAGCAAGACCTTGATATTCCAACATGAAATACCAGAAAGCTCGACATCTTGAAGCTTCTTCGGGGTCTTCTTCTTCTTCCTCTTTTTTTAAATGTAAGACCAGATTCGTCGTTATCGGGAAGAAAAAATAAAATAAAATAAAGTTTTGTTCCCTAAATTGAGAAATATTTAGAGGCTCCCAAAGCACCATTTGTACCCAAACGAATCTTCTCCTGGTTAAGTCTTACCGAGTAATTGTTTAGGAAGAAAATAAGGAATTTCATGCTACTTGTTTTTCAAGTGATTGGTCTAATTAATTTTAAATAATGTTTGCATGAACATGTGTATAAAACTCAAATACTAAAAGAAGTAAAAAAAGTCTCATATTGGCAGTGTCATGTCTAGTGTTAATTTCCTCGTTTGTAAACTCTTCAAAATGATTAATAAGATCATTGTACATTTAGCATCTCACAAGAATGGGCAAATATTTTATACTAGGGACTACTTAGGGCGCAATAGTCGCATGATTGGCTTAGACTAGCCGGGAGTACACAATTTTTAATGGCCAAGCCAGCCTGTGTCATTCATATTATATTACGTTATTTTTTATCTTCACGTAATTAAACTAGAACAATGCCTTGGTGTCGTGTACGTCGGGTCTCTGTTGACAAGAACATAAGTGCATTAGAAGGTTTTGTTTGATATTATGTGAATATTGAATAATGAAGAAGTTGAACAGTTTGATAATGGTGGGAGTGCAGAACAAATACGAGCCACGTAAATCCTACTATTGTTTTTCTCTATTTCTTACTTTTTTATCCATTTATTATGCGATTATGGTCAATTACTCGGTGTTCTTCCTACAACAGCTAATATTTTCAACTGTGATCTTTGATATCATTACTCATTATAGCATGCAACGAAATTCTCCAACTTAACATGTTCGAGCACAAGGTGATCCATAAATTATTAGGCATAAGCCTGCGCTTTTGTGCATTTTGTTAGTCAAATTATAATCAAAACAATGCATGTAATGTACCATAAAACAGTTTAATTTAATGTATGATTACATTTTAAAAATCATACGTAATACATGGGTTTTATGCATTTCAGCAATTTATAAAAATAAATTCGGCACCTATTACATTTATCAGTTCTTTACCATGTCTTAGCAAACGGGTAAATATTTGTTATTTCTCTAACTTTATTAAATGTATTTTTAATTATGCTAGAAATTAGTAACGGACAATAGGGGATCTTGAACAGAGAGCCCAAGGAGTGAAGTAATTAGCAGGTAGTTACATGACAACTAATCAGAAAGGCAAAATAAAATCTCAGATGTTGAGTATAGTTTATTTGTAATAACGTATAGTCCCTGCAGTTGTCCTGAGTTTGGAGAGTTTCTATGGGTTTAATGATAATTGAAATTCTTGGCTATTTAGTGTGGCCCAATGTCCACACATTTCCATCATGAGCCCCATCATGCCTGAGAACATGGAAGCATAAGCACCTCTAAAATTAATATGTTATGTGAGATGAAAGGCAAAGCTATTTTGACATAGCGAAAGAAGGTGGATAATATCAATATAGAATCGAAGTTGTTCCACAAAAATGAGCATGAACTTTCAAATATCCAAAGTTGCGCTAGAATAGGGAAACTCTCCCAATTTTCTTGCGAATAATCTGCAAAGCAACAATTTGTAATACTGAGGAGGAATCATAACTATCCAATTAACGCAGAGATGTTAAAGTATCCTATATTACTCGATATGAAAGTTCAATTATAAAATGAGTTATCCAATTAATGTAAAGATGTTAAAGTATCCTATATTACTTGAATATGGAATTTCAATTAAATAATGAGTTGAACTTTCTAATATGATATTTAAGTAAGGTTTCGCCATATGTTTATTTTCTATATGTGGCTCCGTGTTCATGAATTTCTTCCCGTTCTCAATCCGCACATGGAAGGCGATATTAAAGTATTGCATATCTCCTGAATAAGGTATTTCAAAGGTTTTTATATGAATAAAGTCTCCTTTAACCGAAGAGCTTTAATTTTAGGGATGAACAATGATAGCTACTAAGGGGCTGGAAACAATAAATGGGCTCAAAGTGGAAGACAGCCGCAGAACCCACAAAACGATAGATTTTGAGGCAGAAAATGGCCTCAGGTGGGTTCTTTGATTGGCCTGAAATGGCATAACTCTAGGTGATAAACAGATATGCACTTCTAGTTGTGGATTACTATTTTAGATTTATTTGCAAATAAAATTATTGCATTTGGAGTTTTTACAAAGCTTGCAAAAAGAATGAAAATGAAAAGGAACTTTTGATTTCTTGCATAAACCATGATTTTGCATTTCATTGTAATGAGTGTGCGGCAATGAGTATTGTTGAGGCTAACAATGTAAGCTAGAGGAGAAGTGAATATGTTGTTTTAAAACTCTGATGATCTTTTGTAGACTTTAGCAACTTTGCAAAGATCATGTCAAGCTAATCTTTTAGTCAGTATGAAACGGGTTGTGTTCTAATGGAAATAAGAGCAAGAGAAACAAGTGCACAAATATATATATATATATATATATATATAGTACTTCGATTTTATCCCCAAGTGTACTTACACTCTCTTAACTAATAGCTGTAAGATAGGCTAGATTGTACTAATAACTTCATATGATAGATATGATAGATCACACTATGAGGATTTCACTTCTATACTTACTCTTGTATACTTGATCTTTTACATAATTACAAAGAAGCAAGAGTGTAGCACAAAGCTTAACAAATGAATAAGAGCTGTTAGCTTTGAACATAGCTTCCAGCGTATCTTAGAGTTTTACAATGCACATGTCCCTAACATTTTGGCTTTAAAGATAATTCGTTGCGTTTATGCATCGATTATCGTCAACTCAATTAGGTGACGATTAAGAACAAGTGTTCATTGTCAAAGATCGATGAATTGTGTGACCAGTTGCAAAGAGTGTCGATACTTTCAAAGATTGACTTGAGGACAGGGTAGTATCAGTTGAAAGTCAGAAAGGAGGTCCTATCGAAGACAACATTCCGTACTCGATATGGCCTTTATGAGAGTATTGTGATGCCATGTGGATTAACAAATGCTCCAGCTACTATCATGGATTTGACAAACCGAATGTTCAAAGAATAACTAGGTTAGTTCGTGACCATGTCTCTTGATGATATTCTGGTATATTTGAGGAAGTGTTGAGAAGCACGAGGGTCATATGAGGATAGTATTTTAGACCCCGAGGATGCATAGTGTCACGCCCCGATCCTCAGGCACGCACACATCCATCTCGCTTGGTCGATTTTATAATGCGATATCCCAGGATAATATATCGCCGACCCTTTCATTTTTAAGCACATGCGGAAGCAGTTAAAATCCCCAGACAATAAAACAATGGGATAGAAAAGCAGGGCCATATTTTTCATATTGAAATTTATAACCACACTTTTATACAAACCACAAATCACTTCATAACTATTAACATCAAAACGAAGATTTCAAAGGAAGACACAAACTTAGACGAACTGGGCCGAACTCAAGGCCCCTCTTAGGACTATCTTCTTCTTCCAAAAATCTTTCTCTTCAGATCTCACCTCCGAGTTCTCCTCCTCGGATTCCTCCTCCTCAGCTCTTCAGCGGGGTCCTGTAATGGTTTTCCCCAAACTGGGATGAGACTACGTCTCAGCGAGTTCTACCCCACTAAGCCCGATTAGTAAACCACTATACTAAAGGCTGCCTAAACACGCACAGGGCAGAGGACTTACCTTGGCCTCAGATCCCACCTGCAAGTCAGTACAATTCACAATAAACACTCATTCACTTCGAACAAATCGAACCAGTCGATTACATGTCATACGAATCAATCCCCACTGTGGGATACTTAAAAGCTAGGCCACGTGCATTCTCCAGGACGACCTTCCAAGTCTCCGAGTTCACGTGCCTCGAACCTTGGGCCCACGTGCATTCTCTCAGGCGACCTTTTCGCCAAAGTGATGCATCAAGTCACCGAGCCCACGTGCCCTTTTAGATGCCTGGGCCCACGTGCATTCTCTCAGGTGCATTTCACCAAAGCGATGCATCAAGTCGCCGAGCCCACGTGCCCTTTTAGATGCCCGGGCCCACGTGCATTCTCTCAGGTGCATTTCACCAAAGCGATGCATCAAGTCGCAGAGCCCACATGCATTCTCCAGGAGTACATTCCGAGTCTCCGAGCCACGTGCATTCTCTCAGGCGACCTTTTCGCCAAGGTGACATATTCAACCACTGAACTCACGTGCATTCTCAAGGTGACACTCCAAGTCACCGAGCCATGTGTCCTCTTTGCAGTGGTTACCCATTCACTTTCAATATCGACGACTAATGCCCAACGATTTCTCAATCAAATAATTAAATCAACTCAATAAAGCATTAAAATACTGAATAACATACTTGGCCGTTACCAATCAACAATTCAATCACAATCAATTCCAATCAATTTAGGGTAAATCCCTAAAATATCACAATTTAATTAATTCCATACAACGTAGAGCTCAAATAAATAAACGAACTGCGCCACGACGATCAGCACGAGATTTCGATCGTCAGCCATCAAAATCTTAATTTCCGAAAAATAAATAATTAATTATTAATTTCGAAAATTAATTAATTAATATTAAAAATTCAATTTAGCTCAAAATAAAGCCCAATTAAATAAACGGGCTTCACCACGCTCATCAGCATATTTTTCCGGTTCCAAGCCATCTCAGTTGATTTTTTTGAAAATAAATAATTATTTAATTTAATTCCGAAAATTAATTAATATTAAAAATTCAATTTAGCTTAACCTAAAGTCCGATTAAATAAACGGACTTCGCCACGATCACCAGCAAAATTTTCCGGTTCTAGACCATCTCCCTGGAATTTTCGGAAAATAAATAATTATTTAATTTAATTCCGAAAATTAATATTTAAATACTAAAAAATCCACTTAGGCCCGAAAAGCCTAATTGGAGCCCACTAAGGGTCGGGAAAAATCCCGAGGAACTTCCAATAATTAGTAGACCATGTCTACTTGCTAATTACACAATCAAATTATCTAATTCGCATCACAATTAGCTAATAATTGCTAAGTAAATCTAATCTAACAACCTAAACATAATTAATTAAATCTAAACCAGCTTAAAGCATAATTAGCCACTAATCCTGGATTAGTGAGATTACTCACCAAATCGCGTGCAAATCGGATCAATCCGACGGCGGCGACGCGAGGAACGATTGTTCCTAAAGCACGGCTCGGGTTCGGGGCCGGGAAACGGTCCAAAAGCGGGCCCGAAGGTGCTGAAACCCACTCCGTGGGTCTGCTGGTCGGGGCCGAACGGAGCAGCTCCGGCGGTTAGGGCGGCGGGGGAAGGCCGGCGAAGGGCGAGGGGGTCACGGGGGTGGTCCGGCGGGGCTAGGCGGTGGCCGGAGGTGGCCGGGGATGGCTGGACGGAGCTGGAACAGAAGCGAACAGCAGCTGGGCAGAGCTGGATCGCGCGGCCTGGGCGTGCGTGGACGGCGGCGAGCGCACGGGCGCAACGCGGCGGTGCGGCGGTGCGGCGGCGGGACGAGCGGCGAGCGGGCGGTGGCCTTCGGCGAGTTGCTGTCCTTCCTCCTCCGCTTGCTGGTTTTTCACGAACAAGAAGAAAGAAAGAGAGGGTTTCGGTCACGTGGGGTTGGGGAAGAAGAAAGAGGAGAGAGAAGAAGAGAAGTGAGAGAAGAAGGGTTTGAAAAGTCAAAGAAAAAGAAAGAAAGAGGAAGCCAGCCAAGCATTCGGTGGAGGGGAGGGGAGAGGAGAGAGAAAGAAAAGAGAGAAAAAGGAAAGAAAAGAAAGAAAAGAAAAGAGAGGGGGAGAGAGAGAGAGGAAAAAGGAAAAAAAGAGAAAAAGGGAATACTTAATTTTTTCTCTTTTCCTTTGCCTTTCAAACTTCCTTTTGGACTTCAAATTATTCTTCCGATAATTTCTTTATTGAAATTTCGGACCCATCAATAAATTGACGAGCGATGAGACAGGATCCTAAAAATAAGAATTATGACGCGCCTAAAATTCGATTCCGAAATCGAGTTCAATTTCGTGGTTAAAAATCGATCAGACGTGATTTTAGCTCAATCCAACCAATTAGGTAGCTTTTAGGGATTTTACAGCTGATACATCCCTTAACGGCTTTACCCAATAGGTTAGTTAACTCATGAGTGATCAGCTCAGAGAAAAAGGCCATAGGCACGCCGACGAAATGCCCATTTCACTTTATCGAAACGGGGTCGAATTTCAGGATGTCACACATAGATTATGCGTTGAGTTTAACAAGTGTGAGCTTTGGTTGACTCGTATTGTGTTCCTAGGTCACGTGATTTCAGGCAAAGGAGTCTTTGTGGACCCGTCCAAGATCGAAGCAGTTATCAGTGGGCCAAGACCGACAATAGTATTAGAGATTAGAAGCTGTTTGAGTCGGGTGGGTTACTATAGAAAGTTCGGGAGAGGATTTTTAGTATCAGTGTCGCCGTTGACTCGACTCCTGAAGAGAGAAGAAAAGTTCGTATGAATAGACAAGTGCGAGCGTAGTTTCCAAAAGCTTAATCAAAAGCTGATTATCGCACCTGTGTTAACCATACTATCTCGTCTTGGAGGATACAGGATCTATAGTGATGCGTTATTCAGAGGACTGGGTTGCGTGCTAATGCAACATGGTAGAATCGTTGCATATGTGTCCCATTAGTTGAGATCTCGCGAGCTGAATTACCCAATGCACAATTTAAAATTCGCAGCAATTAATTTTTCTTTGAAGATTTAGAGACATTATTTGTGTAGAGGAAGATTCTAGATTTTCACTGACCGTCAAAGTCTCAAATATTTATTCTCTCAAGAAGAGTTGAACGTAAGACAACGTTGTGAATTAGAACTTATGAAGGACTATAATTGTGATGTTTTATATCACCCTGGGAAGGCGAACAAGGTTGCCGATGTGTGGAGTCGGAAGTCTTCAGTTGCACATATTTTGTTCAAAGAATGAGTTTTCCTTGAGGAAATGCCGGATTCGGTTTTCAAATTGAGGTAGGCCACCTTCTGAATTTTATGGCCGCCCTCAGAATTGAACCGGAAGTCTAGTTTAGAATCAAGACATTTCAGTTGACAGACCTAGATGCTCAGGAAATCCTACAAGAGGATACTAGTAAGGGAAGGATTGACTTTCGGATTTCTGAAGATGGAACACCGGAGTATCGTGGGTGATGATAGGTGTCAGATGATACGTAGCTTAAGGAGGAGACCTTGTCAAGAATTCGCTATAGCAATTGCAGTATTTGACCAGATAGTACAAAGTAGGTCAGAATCGGCGTCAGCTCGAATGGTAGACCGATATAAAGATAGATATCATTGGACAGGTTGCAAGTGTCAGATGTGCTAGTAAGTAGAAGTTCAATAATGCAAGTCGGGAGGGCTTTTACAATCACTTGAGAGTCCCGAGTGGGAATGGAAGTATATCACGATGAAACGTTGTGACATGCTTACCAAGGAGTCAGAGGAGTAATGATTTTATTTGAGGTTGTGGTTGACAAACTAACGAAGTCGACTCACTTCTTGGTAGTACGAAAGAATTTGGACTTAGACAAACATGCAGAGTTGTATGTGCATCAAGTAGTTCGTCTACATAGAGTGCTAGTGACGAATTTATATTAGATCTAGACCCGAGGTTCCTAGTTTCAGCAGAACAGTCAGATGGTTCCTTCTAAAGCATTGCATAGCAGAGTGTGTAGAGCGCCAATGTGTTGGGATGAAGTTAGGGAAAGAAAGATCACAGGCCAGAGTCAATTCAGTAGTGAGTAATTGCAGTTGCTGTGATCAGAGACAAATTAAAGACCGCTCAAAGTTGCCAAAAAAAAAATGTATCATTGAGCATTGAAGGCCTTAGAGTTCCAAATTTGTAATTACATTTTTCTGAAGGTGTCACTAATGAGGGATACCTTGCAATTCGGCAAGGAGGGAAAACTGAAACCAAGGTATGTAGGTTCTTTTGAGATTCTAGAGAGAGGACTAGGATCCTAACGTATCATCTTTCATTGCTGTCGAAGTAGGTGTGAATGCATGACGTCTTTCATGTGTCGAGGTTGGGGACATATGAGCCTAACTCAACCCACGTACCAAATCTTGAAGAATTAGACGTGGATAATAGAGTGTCGTACGTGGAAAGCTCGGTTCAAATTGTGAATCAGAAAAGCGGATTTTGTGTACCAAGATGGTCCCCTTAGTTAAAGTGGCCCAACAACACCACGGGACCGAAGAAGTAACGTGGAAAAGTGAAAACTAATGAGACGATGATACACCACCTTCGAGGGCGAATTTTTTTTTTTTTGAGAGGGAAAGAGTTGTGACATCTTGAAAATGTAGTTCTGATTTCGATTGAATAAGTTGAGCTTTTCATTGACTCACCTATGGTGTTTTTCTCTGATATGGCTATTCATTAGATAATTGGTCTATTAGGTGAAGCCGTTAAGGGATTTTAATGCAAAAAACTTAAGAATTCAACCAGGAATCAACTGCTCAATCGTGCTAGTTTGCAAAGGTCAATTACGGCACAATCAAAAAAATCGATTAGAGACCAAAGATAGGTCGATTCATCTGAGATGTATGATTAAAGTGTAGGTGATTCCACCTGATTGTAAATTTCTCGTCAATCGGCACTAGACTGATTTTCTGTCATTTTGGGTACTTTGTGTCTGTATTTGAAACCTCATGATTTTCATGACCACTAAGAGTCGCCAATGTGTCGAAGAGGTACGTGTGGCTCAAAGAAAATCGACTACGGTTCAATTGCACAAAAAATTTCTAAAAGCTACCCGGTAGGTTAGGTCAAGCCAAAATTGCATCTGATTGAAATTAACTAGGAATTTGAATTCGATTTCAGAAATTGAAAGTTCTATCATGTCACAAGTCATTTTGGACACGTCGACTCACCTTTCGAGGAAATTTCGGTGAGTTCGAGATTTTTACCAAAAATTGATTCAGACGATTCGGAAAACGAATGGAATTTCGGTTTGACCAAATTGAATGGACTTTTGGCCTTCTAAGTGAGCTATCTAATGGCATTTATTAATTATTTTTTGTAATTATTTGATTAATTATTTATTTTCTAGAAATTAGACCGAGATAGGTTGGTAATCGAAATTTTATGCTTGATTGTAGTGATGTAATCTGTTGTACTTAATTGACTGTTATTTTATGCAAATTGAGTGTAATTTGTGATTGTGGGTAATTATCCCAATTTTTTTTTAATTTTGGTAATTAATTGGAAAATTATTGGGTGTCGATCTATTGCGCCAAAAATATAATTTGAGATTGCTGAATCTAGTCGGATGTTCAAAAGTGAAAATATTGTATTTTGGCTAATACCGTATACCCACACACGATAATTTTTATCAGGTATGATAAAAAATGGTGATTTGGTTAGATGGTCAGGATGATATACTATATCAACCCACGGGGTCTGATATGTTAGCTTAGAGTGAGCAGTATACCGGTATACTATATTCGCCTGAGGGTCATGATATATCAGCTTTGGGTGAGCAGTATACCTTATGGTCAACTTCTGATGAGCATTATTAGTATATTATATCAACCTACGGATTCTGATATGTCAATTTAGGGCGAGCAGTATACTCTATGGTCAGCTTCTAGTAAGCAACAATTTATCAGCTTTGGGCGAGCTATATTATCTATCTTCAGCTTAGGTTGAGTAGTCCTGATTTGATAGGACCTTATAGATAGTATTGAATGGGTCGACCATGGGAATGTCGTGATGACATATAATCGACTGAGTCGATTGGTCGATAGTTCGATATGATTGGATGATTATTCAAGTTGTATTGACTTACAGGAAGAGACTGAGGCCAAGGTAAGTCCTCTGATTCATGTTTGTGCTTAGGTAGCTCTTAGGGCGTATTTTCATCTTAGTCAGGTCTTAGGGGGTTGAATTTGCTGAGACGTCATCTCACCCCGTTGTGGGATAACATTTTCAGGTTCTTGGATGTCGAATTCCCTCGAACTTCATGGTCGTCCCATGAGGGTTACAGAGCAAGTTTCCAGTTTTCCTAATCCCGGAGATTTTTGGGTTTACGACCTAGTTGTAACCACTGTCTAGATCAAAAAGGTTCCACATCAGGAAATACCTAATCGATTCAGAGCATGGTTCCGTACCAATCCCTATGGTATTAGGCTAGGTCCCCTTAGGTCTTTCGATATCCCCTTCGTTGTGATTGATGCTGCTCGAGACAAGGATCCAGCTGACCCTCCAGATGGCATAGTGGAGGACCCGCCATCTCTCCCTGACCCTATGGACTCGGCCGAATCAGCAAACAAGTCGAACTAGCTAATTATTGGACAGCTTGTTTTGGAGAGTCGACCTTTTTATAGACTTTGTAAATATCGGCTAGTAATGTATATGAATTAGTCTGTTATGCATAAATGTGTGGTTTGGTTTATGATAATTGGTGGTCCTGCTTTTCTATTACATCTTGTTGTTGTCTGGGGATTTATTCATTCGGTTCTGCATGTGCATTAAAAAGAATGGGTTCATGACGTGTCTTGGGACGTCGCTAGTTAACCAACCGCTTAGGGATGGGTATGTGCTTGGAGGATCAGGGCATGACAAAATTACTTAAAGATGTTTGATTAAACAATCTTCCTCTTTTGATAATGACAGAATTATGTCGCCGATGTGAATAGTAGTTGATTGATAAAGTTGCAGTCAAAATAAAGATATGCTTATGTGATAATTTTTACACAATGTACACGTGCAGATAATGGAGTCTCCATATGATTTTTAATGAATTTTTGGATACAGAGGCTAGGCAATCTTTTAATAATAGGAAAGCAAAAAGTTCAAAGATCTTTCATAAATAATGCCTCATGATATACTAGAAGAAAGTATAAATCAATCACAAAGACAAATATTAGTAGCGCATTTTTTGAAGTGGGTTCTTAGTATCACTTTCCTTGTTTCCCAAAACCAAATTTATTGTTGTAAGGAATTTGAACTGAATGTGCTTCAAGGTCTTTGAATAGAGAAAAAAGTTGGTGCTGATTATTGAAATCTCTTCCTTGAGAGTGCCATTTTCAACTTAAGAGAGTTCAAGACCTCTTGTCCGAAGATCATGTTTCTTTTTCAAGTTTTCAAGAGCAGTTCAAGGTATATTATAGTGAGATTAAAAGCATTTTTTTCAAAACGAAAATTCTTTTTGAAGCCTTTTTGTGTTTCTCAAACATTTCCTTTCAAAATCTTGCAACTTTTCATAAATAAGTTTATAATTGTTTACCTCATTTTCTTCTTCACGATTAGAATTGTCTATGAGACAGATTTGGTTCCTTTTCATCACCAGATCAAATTTGGTGTTACTCCATGATTCAGTCTTCAGTGTTCTATTCTTCATTTCGTGTTTCCCTTTCATTTTCTTAAGTGATGGGTAGTTTGGTTGTGACATCCTGAAATTCGAGCCCTCTAAGGGATGAATGAATATAAATTTCGTCAATGCATTATTGGTTGATCTCACTCGGAATTGATCACTCCCGAGATACTGACCTTGAGGGGAAAGGCTAATGAGGACAGAACTCGTACGACTAAAGAACTTGACTTGGGAAAACAACTTCATCATGAGACTTGTGTGAGGACGATCCTGCAGATAGGTAGGCCGATTTCTAGTGGATTGAACATAATGGAACGACGGGTGATTCTATTTACTGTTATTGAACCTGCGAACGACCCTATGTCGATCCTCAGTAATCGTGTACTTTGAAATAAGAATCTATCCTCCGCAATTTTATGTAGTCAAAGACGTCCATGTGTTGAGATGTCTTGAATGTGGTTTGGCACAAGTCAGTTACGCGTGAATCCTCAAAGCCATCTGTCAGTTTGAGTTGTACCCAAAATGGCATTGGGCGAAATTGACATGGTATGAGAACTAAAGAATAGACTTCACCCACCACCGTATCCAAGAGGCCCGGACCGTACGGACGAGCCTGGTCAATCGCTGAACGGAGCCACCGGCTGACCCGTTCGCCGGCGAGAAGCCACCGCTCGCCGGACCGCCTGTAGTCCGCCCGGTTTTGTGTTTTCTTCGTGTTTTCTCCCATTCCAACCCTTCCTTCACCTAGCCCAACTAGCAGCCACTCCCCCTTGACCCCCTGGTGCCACTAGTTGCCGGCCATCCTCTTGCCGGAGCTCTGATCAGCCGCCCATCTCCTTTTCCTCCTCTGTTGTTCAGTTTCCAGGAGTTTCAGTGGGAGTCTGAATTTGTGGCTGCTGTTCCAGCCTCGGGACCACCTTGGATTGTCGTGATTGAGGTCCCTGAGCATAGCCTCCGTCGTCACTGCTACGTCCGTGTCTTCGGCCCGTTTAACAGCTGAGTTTAGCTCCTAATCCTTCGATTAATGCCTAAACTTGCTTAGGGTTAGTTTTATTAGTGTTGATTCTAGTTTAGGAGATTTAATTAAGCTACATTAGTCCTAAGATAGGTGGTTAGATTAGTGGCTAAGATTAGTTTAGTTTAATCTTGCTTTAATTGCTTAATTGTGGCTTATGTGCTTAATTAAGCTTGGTTAACCTTGATTGATTAATTACTTGCTTTAATTAGTGTTTGTAATGATTTTTTGGATTTAATTTATTAGTTATTTAATTCTGGAAGTTTACCATTCATGCGACACTGTTCACGAAACACTGTTCACAAAACACTATTCACCCGAGAATGAAAAGTGTCTAATTTCATGGGTTTTGATCTTATGAAATGATTTGAGTGTATAAATACATGAGCATCCGCATGAATTGAGTGAATTTCACCAAAAGGGAAATATGCTTTGTTCGAGGGACACTGAAATGGACCGTCTTTAGGAAAAAAATGTTTTGTAAGTGTATATGCAAGCGAGTGTGCATTGGCTAAGTGCCCAAAGATAAAAAGGGAGACATAGTAGTGTGCTTGCATGATCATTGAGTTGAATTCGTACCCCGCTGTGTGTCGGGTGCACGATGCTCCTATGTGAAAAATCCATGTCTGTGTGGCAATAATTAATCGTGCCTGTGTGGCATAATATCATGCTTGTGTGGCGTAGGATCGTGCTTGTGTGGCGTAGAATGTGCCTGTGTGGCCGCATTATTGTGTGTTGGGTAATCGTGCCTGTGTGGTGATAATCAATTGGAACACATGATAAGTCGTACCTGTGTGGCCATATTTTTGTGTGTTCGAAAGTAATTGGAATGCTTGAGTGGATCATATTGTTTATGGCAAGCACGCACGAATCGATAACGTGCAGGGCGTGGCAATTGCTAGGTGAGATCGCTTGTGACACAATTCGTATGTGATTGATGAACTGCATCATCTAATGGCCATGTGTATTACACGTATCTTGCTGAGTTATGATGTGTAAGGTATGGCATACCGGATAAGGATCTATGCAAATCAACTATTGTTTGTTGGTTGTTGCTTGTTGGTGGGGTGGTTTTGAAGAGATATCCCGAGTTGAGCTAGTGTCCTCACCGGGGGTTTAGGGGAGGACTCGCTAGGATTTATATTTCACTGGTTATTGTATAACCATTTTCAGGTCCTTACAATGGCTCTTTTGCCAATGAGGTTCGATATCCCTAAGGACTGGGATACTGTCGTGACACGCCACCGTTTCTCGAGTCAGGCACACCTCTTCAAGAAGTATTTATCCACTATCTGGGTGGATGAGGGACCGGGGCAATCGATACCCCATCGGTTCTTGGCGTAGTTCATTAGGGATGGAGATATGTGTGACATCCCGAATTTCGACCCCGTCCCGAACATATGAAATGGACGTCTCGTCGACGTGCCGATGGTCCTTTTTCTCTGAGCTGATCACTCACGAGTTAACCAATCTATTGGGTGAAGCCGTTAAGGGATGTAACCGCGGTAAAATCCCTAAAAGCTACTCAATAGGTCGGATCGGACTAAAATCGCGTTCGGCCGATTTTAACCATGAAATTGAATTCGGAGTCTGGAATCGGACATTCGAGCATGTCACTATCATTTATAGGACGTCATCTTGTCTTTCGGAGTAATTTCGTTGAGTTCGAGATTTTGCGGAAAACCGATTCGGACATTTCGGAAAAATAGCAGAAATTCGGATGGGCTCAATGAAAGAAAATTTGGACTTCCAAGTCGAGCTTTTGAGTGTCAGGGACTTGCAGAAAATGGAATGAGATTTTACTTCATCGAAATTGGACTTCGATTTGGAGAATTTGTGAATAAATTGAAGACCAAAAGAAAATAGAAAGGGAAAGAGAAAAGAAAAAAAAAAAAATAAGACCATGGGGTGTTATATTTTATATTATTTCTTTTCTCTCCCTCTCTTCCTTTTCTCTCTTTTTCTCTCTCTCCTCTCCCCTTTTCCCCTCCCCCTTCGTGCGAAACCCTCCCCCACGCCAACCATTCCCCCTTTTTCCCTCTTGCTGGCTTCCACTTTGCTTTTTCCCCTTCACCTTTTTTTTTTACTTTTGACCGGTCAAACATTCTTATCTCTCCTGCCCTCACTCTCTCTCTTGTAACCCACCTTCTCCCTCTTTTCTCTCTGGTTTGTGCGAAGCAGAAGCCGAACCGAAGACGGCAAAAACGCAGCAGCTCGCCGAAGCAGCTCGCCGTCGCCGTCGAGCCGCCGTCCACACCACCCGTGCGACGCCGTGCGTTCAGCCGCCCGTCTCCTTCGCGCCTCGCCATCCCCACCGTGCACCGTCCAGGCCGTTCGGCCTCTGTTCAGCTCGGTTCAGCCCCCGTCGGGCCACCTCCGGCCGTCGTTTGAAGCCGCCGGATCTCCACCGACCCTCCCCGGAGCACCGCCCGCTCTCCCGAACCCTTCTCCGCCCCTAACCATCTCTGTTTTCCCCCGTTTTGCAGCCAACCAGCAACCCACGAAATGGGTTTCCAGCTGGTTCGGGCCCACTTTTGGGCCGTTTCCGGGCCCCGAACCCGAGCCGTGCTTTGGGAAGATTTGTTCCTCGCGTCGCCCCCGTCGGATTGATCCGATTTGCGCGCAATTTGGTGAGTAATCTCACTAATCCAGGATTAGTGGGTAATTATGCTTTAAGCTGGTTTAGATTTAATTAATTATATTTAGGTTGTTAGATTAGAATAAATTAGCAATTATTAGCCAATTGTGATGTGAATTAGATAAATTGAATGTGTAATTAGCAAGTAGACATTGTCTACTAATTATTGGAAGTGCCTCGGGATTTTTCCCGACCCTTGATGGGCTCCAATTAGGCATTTCGGGCCTAAGTGGATTTTTTAGTATTTAAATATTAATTTTCGGAATTAAATTAAATAATTATTTATTTTTCGAAAATTCAACTGAGATGGCCTGAACTGGAAAATTATGCCGATGACCGTGGTGAAGTTCGTTTATTTAATCAGGCTTTATTTTGAGCTAAATTGAATTTTTAATATTAATTATTTAATTTTCGAAATTAATAAATTAATTAATTAATTTTCGGAAATTAAGATTTTGATGGCCGACGATCGAAATCTCGTGTTGATTGTCGTGGCGCAGTCCGTTTATTTATTTGAGCTCCACGTTGTATGGAATTAAATAAATTGTGATATTTTGGGGATTTACCCTAAATTGATTGGAATTGATTGAGATTGAATTATTGGTTGGTAAATGGCCAAGTATGTTTATTCAGCATTTATGATACTTTGTTGAGTTGTAAAGTGAGTAGAATTGTGAGAGTGATTTGAATATACTCTTGGCTAAGATTCATCGGGTATGTTAATATCGTGTGAAAATTGAGTGAGTTGATGAGTATGTGGGGATTCATCCCAAGATTGATCAGTGTCGGCATTCAATCAGAATTTGACTGTGAGAGGTTGTGAGTTAAACCTCGGAAGCCGTCGAAGTATGGCTATGCCAGTTGGGCCCAGATTTGCCACCGAATTGGAGTCGGTCGCGCCTGAGAAGGCCGAATCCCACCGATCTGGTCGCGCTGATAAGGCGGAATTTGCCACCGATCTGGTCGCGCTGATAAGGCGGAATTTGCCACCCGATCTGGTCGCGCTGAAAGGCCGTAATCTGCCACCGATCTGGTCGCGCTGATAAGGCGGAATTTGCCACCGATCTGGTCGCGCTGATAAGGCCGTAATCCGCCACCTGATAAAGGTCGCGCCCATTGGGCCGTAATTTGCTACCTAAAGATAGGTCGATTAACCAATGATTCGATACGTTGTCGTGAATTGACTGATTGAGTGGAAATGATCTTGAATGATCCGACTGACATGTAATCGACTAGGTCGATTGATCTTTGCTTTAATCTGGTATTGTGAAATGATTG
Organism: Eucalyptus shirleyi; assembly: GCA_017140165.1. NCBI lineage: Eukaryota > Viridiplantae > Streptophyta > Magnoliopsida > Myrtales > Myrtaceae > Eucalyptus > Eucalyptus shirleyi. Next base: position 32,196,461 of record CM029450.1, read on the forward strand.
ATTGAATGGAATTGATCGTGAGTGGTTTCGTTGGCATATGATCGACTGGGTCGATAGATCGAAATGTCGATCTGTGATATGATTGCTTGAGTACCTATTGTAAATTGTACTGACTTACAGGTGGGATCTGATGCTAAGGTATGTCTTCTGACCTATGCGTGTTTAGGCAGCCTTTAGTATAATAGTTTACTAATCGGGCTTAGTGGGGTAGAACTCGCTGAGACGTAGTCTCATCCCAGTTTGGGGAAAACATTTCAGGATCTCGACGAGGAGCTGAGGAGGAGGAATTTGTGAATGAGAACTCGCAGGTGAAATTGAGGAAGAGAATGATCTGAGTGAAGAGGAATCAGAGGAGGATCAGGATGATCTTGAGTATGACTTAGACGAGGACTGAAATCCCATCTCTTTGTGAACCCTTTTGTATATGTGTAGATAGAGTGAGACTCTGAAGTTGCGAATAGTTTGTGAAGTGCTCTGTCTAATGCCATTTATAAAGGTTTGGTTGTAAATTTCAATATGAAAAATATAGCCTGCTTTTCTATCCCATTGTTTTATTGTCTGGGGATTTATAATTGCTTCCGCATGTGCTTAACTAATGAAAGGGTCGGCGATACATTGTCCTGGGATATCGCATATTAAAATCGACCAAGAGAAGGATGTGTGCGTGCCCAAGGATCGGGGCGTGACAATATGCTGATCGGTCCTCTGCAAGGTTTTGACGGGCCGCCCGGTAGGGGCCCCAAGGACGCTGACTGGGATCCCATGGAGCTGGACCCTCCTGATGGTGTCGTGGAGGATGCTACCCCTGCTCTGCTAATGATCGACCCATTCGCCTTTGGCTATGACTCAATGGGATTTGAGTTTGCTGGGTTCGAGTGACTGTAGGGATGAACCCAAGGGTTCTTTTTGTGTACAATTGGATTAGCCTAGCCTAGTTTCTTTTTGGTATCTCCAACAGTGACCTCACTAGGAGGCGTCAGAGATAGCCCTCAGCTTGTGTGTGGGGGAGGGGCGTGGATCATGGCGGTTGGGCGGCAGTGGCGTTAGATGGATGCAATTGTTAACGGTCGAAGATGGCGGAAGGGAGGTTAGGATGGCTGGGGTAATGATCTTCTAATGGATTTTTTTTTTTTTTTTTAAGAATTAAAGAATTTAGAAAGGGGTAGGGACAGTTTGGGAAGAAAGACTGCAGTTTTGAGAATCACGGCAAGATATTAAATCATGGTGCGATTGGAAATCTAACATGATGAAAGCAAAGGGACGCAAAATTAACACAGTGTGTGTGTCTTGTTATGGGTTCTATAAAATTACTAGTCCCGCATAAGGCTCATTGAGTTTTATTATTAAATCAAGTGGAGGCTGTTAGAGAGTAAGAATGAGCAAGTAATAGTTTAAGGACCAAATTTGAACAAATAAGAAATGTTCAAGGACAAAATTTAACGGAAAAAAATGATAAGTCAGAACTTTAATAGCTACAACAAATTTCGTTATATATTAGGACCACATTAAATAAAAATTAAAAAATGCAGGGATGACATCGAAAAAATAGTTGAGCGAGGATATTGAACAATAAGATAACTTCAAGGAGTAATAACATTATCTCATAAAACATATCGTCATGCATACTTTAATATCTAATTTTATGAATTTGATTTAGGAAATGACGTGTCCAGTCAATAGTGAGATAGCTATATCTTAAATCTTACGCGAATCTTTCTTTTCATTTGTGAATCAATTTTACACAACAATAATATCGTCTTCCAATCATTTTGAAACCTATTTTTATTTCAGGGAAATCATGGTTTTGTTAATTAAACTAGTCCTTTTTCTATAAGGCTAATACCATGAAAAACCCCAATGAATACTTATATGATAAATTTACCATTCATTCGTTTTTGTTAAATTTTATCGTTAAATTATTGAGTTGGAAGATATGTGATAATTGATGAGTGTATCGGTTTGGGATTTTATCTTTCATTTTTCGTAGCGTACCAATTTGTAATTTAGCATGGTATTATTGTAACATTTAATGAAGCTTTTGTGTGAGCTATTTTTATGGACTCCAAGTAAGTTTTCCAACATTTGATGATAGCAATGCATCCGATTCACAAATCTTTATAAAAGAGACGTAACGAGTGAATGGTCTATGATAAATTTTGACTTTTTTTACCTCTTGTTGTTAGTCAGGAATGGATGCTATGTTGGTCAGCAATGAGCTATTTTCAAGCTTTTCTCACTCCACAACGCCATTGATTTTTCTATTTCTTGGCCTGTGTAATTGCGAGTCTAAGGCCTCTAGAATCTTGTATACAAGGGCATTACACTTTCCCGTTTTGTAAAATATTTATGAAATCAAGCCAAACAATGAGCTCATCTGCCGTTATATATATTATTCATGTAAAACATGTTAATGTACGCATACTTAGACAATGCTGTTGCATATATCTCTTATGTCTCGCGTGGCCTTCTCTATCGGTCTACAATTATTTTGAATCAATGGATGCTCGTCACTTGATCAAGAGACACTTATATAGATCTGCTATGTTAAGATGTGAGCCATAGTCTCATGAATTTCGATCTGCTCTTGGTTAGGTGATTAGAAGGATGCACATTCATCGATTGATCAAGAGAAGGATGGAATAGAAAGTCTATGCCATGGATTTACAAGACGGTCTGATAGTTCAGACGAGCAACAGATGAGAATGACAGAAAGTGTTTTGAACTCATTATTGTCTACCTCAAAAGGGACATCCCTAGGATCCATAACCCATCTCGTATAATCAGGTTTCAGGCCCTTTCAACGTGTCTAAAGTTTAACATTTATTCTCAATAGATACAATTCGGCTCTTCTAGGCTTCTTCATGCTGAACCCTCATGGCATCGAGATAAGCTTTGCCCTGCAGGTTGCTCGTTAGATAGCCCCTCAGATGTTCTGCCACCGTTATCCTCCTGAATAGTGCTGGGGTCTCAGAGGTGATGAGGCTTGGCGCAGGACCGATCTCAGCATCCATTCTCGGACTGAAAAAGGTCGCGATGGACACCCTTTCCTTCACTGCATTCACAGTTGCCCGATGCTCTATGCTCTGGTATATCCCATTTGTTATAATCTGCTATAAGCCAAATGAAGGGAAGTCCTTGAGTATGAGACAATGAATTATCATGAGTATGGTCAAATGTGTAAGTTGATGTTGCAATACTATTACCTCAACAATGTCTCCAACATTGATGATGAAAGCATCAGGGAGAGGTTTCACAGGAATCCACTTCCCATCTTTCCTTATTTGGAGGCCCTCCATTTCATTGACCTGGAGGAGGATGGTAATTGCGTCGGCATCAGAGTGAGAGTTGAGGCCTATCACAAGCTCGGGTTTCGGACATGGTGGATAATAGTTCATCCTCATCCCTTGCAACCCATCTTCAAACATCCCCTCAAGGTCCTTTGCCTCCATTCCTAAGGCCTTTGCCATGAGGTAAAGGAGCTTTATCGCTAGGGTTTGCATTTCCTTTGAGTAGGCGTCCAGATCATCCCTAGCATGTGGATAATATCATACTATAGTCAATATGAAGATATTTTGTAATATGCCACGCACTAAAACCTCGACATCAAGAAAGTTATTCATTGAGCGATTATATCAGGTGCCATATTGACATGGTATCACTTGTCTAATCAAGTGATTTCATATTTATGTATGTTCATCCTCGCGACACAAGTATCACATGGAAGTTATATGGTGTTTTTTTTTATGTGTTCCGCCTTATGGTATAAGTTTTAGAGAGAGAGAACCTGTAGGGAAGAGGGAGTTTGGGGAACAAGTGAGGCTTCCTGAGAGAAGCAGGGAGAGTGACCATGTAGAAGATGTCAGCCCAGTCAAGCTTTTGGTCTTCCGAGAGCACAAAGGCCTGTCCAAAGCCGTCTGATTCGCCCTCTCTCTGCCAAAACTTCTTCTTCTCTTCCATTGGCATGTTGAACAGTTTTTCGGTCCCCTTCTTCACTTTCTCTATCAGCTTAGGGCTCACGTCATGATTTATCAGCTGAACAATTATTAACACAGAATTATCGTTCATGATCTATCCAGAACAGGCATTCCTTTAAGATCAAGACAGAGAAGGCTCTGACGTCAATTCCAACATTAATCAAGAAAGTTGCAATAGATAAATCTGTCTAATTAGTATTCTTTAGAGTTGAGACAACCGAGGAATTCACATCTCCAAGTTCATCTGAAGTTCTTCCATTGGAAATTTTCAATGACTTATTTATTCTAATGAACAGGGCAAGATGGCACAGAAAAATCCCACTTTCTTAATTCAATGAAATCAGGATGCACAGTGGCTTATAAAGCAGAAACTTAGATTTGATAGGTCAATTTCATGTGAGTCCTATAGACTAAACTAATTGATGGCTAAAAATTGTACATCTATCTGTCACGCATGGCGAGGGTCGCCCATCCATGCCAGCATCTTGGGTTTCATCAGTAACGATGCATCCCTTGCACATGCATCAGAATCCCTCATTATCGACGTGTGTGACAGACGTTGAGGGCCTATATGGAGTCATGGATTTCAGTCTCTTTCAATCAGTGAACTCCCATTTTTCTCTGACACTTTGAATGCTTTGTATTTGAAATGCAGAAGTTGTTTCGTACCTGAAAGAAACCCCAGTCCTTGCAGGCCTGGTGCAGCTTCTCGAGCTCCGGCTTGGCACTGTCCTCTGAAACCAACCTCCCCAAGTCGATCACAGGAACTTGAGGCAAGCCAGAACAAGCGTCCGTGATCACAGGAGGCTCTTGATCGTCACATATGTATCTCTTCGGGACCGTGGTCGGGTTCGCCTTCAGTATGTCCTTAACACAAGGCACGAGGAGCGATCTCCCTCGTATGTCCGCCTGTGTCTCCATTATGACAATCAAGAGGATGAGTCGCGGAGACAGATGATATGTTTTCTCTGATTCTTGATTATAAGATGAGTTGCCCAACAAGAGTGGAGAGTAGGCTTCAGCTAGAGGGGCGGTTCATTTATTTTAATAAGGTGGCCAACATTTATTAGTTGATTTTGGTTTTTTTTTTTTTCCAAAGTTGATTTTGGTTAACGAGCCTGTTCATGCTCGGAAGTCTCAAACGAGAGTAACGGTCCCTAGTGGCAACTGACAAGTATGCATTTCACTTTCAATCACTGTAAATGTGAAGACTTGTGCGAAGATTTTGAAGTATGTTTATTGACTGTTGTTGAAACATAACTTCAGAAAAAAAGAAAAAAGGATGGCCTACAATGGATGCCGAAGAATAGTCTATGTACGTGCGGAAATTTCTGTGCCGCCACATTAGAAAATAACGCAACATTCTTGATAATTGTCGGAGTAATATTAGACAACGATTTCTAGAGAGATACGATCTTTTGAGATAGAGCGACGTATTTAATTTGCCATGGAGATACAACTTGGACTCTTCCGACTGGTCAAGTTGGACTTCCGGTGATGCTATTGTCACATCTAAACTGACTTTAGCAACAGCATTTTAAACATGGGATAGGTGCATTAAAAATCCTAACATCGATCATGAAAATGCAAATAAGTCATGAACTTTTAAAAAGTGCAATCAAATTTTAAAAGTTGTGATGAAAATATAATTGAGTCTTAAAAATTTTAAAAAGTGCAACGAAATCTTAAACCTTGTTAAGTTTGTGTAATCGAATTCTTCCATTAACTCCATCCAACTTAACAAACAGAAAATGCTAACAAGTTTCAAGACTTGATTACACAAACTTGATAAGTTTTATGACTTGATTAAATCAACTTGACAAGTTTTCATACTTGATTACACTTTTTAAAAAGTTTTATGACTTAATTGCACTTTTTGAAAGTGTTAAAACTCAACTACATTTTTGTGATAATTTTTAAGATTTCCACTACACTAATTACTTTAAATATAATAGACGAACCCACTATCTCCAACTTATCCCCCTTTTCTCCTTTTCTTTTTCTATATTTTGACTAAATGTTTGCTTTTAATTATTAATATAATAGCAGAATGTTCATCCAATATTTGATTTCTAGAAAAGAATCCTTAAAGTCTTAAAAGAACAAAATATCTTGTTTCTCCATCTTATTAAAGTAATAATATTTTATTATTAAATTATGGTGACAATTTATAGGGAAAGAAATATAATCACGTACGCATGTAGCACGTACACGTAAAGTAGCACTCAATTACGCTAAAATTGATCATGGATAGTGGCTGAGCCGTACAAGTAAAAAACCTAGCATTAGTTTGAAATGAATTCTCTAAGAAAGAATTAATTGAACATGTTCATTACTAAATTCGCTCAAAACTTGTCATAAGTTACATGTGAAAGAAAACCAAGACAAAACGGTTAAACAGATGGGCATACGGTGATGCTATTGCCCATCTAAACAAGTTTTAGCTATAGCCTTTTAAATATGGGATAAGTGTATTGAAAATTCTAAAACTTGCTACAAAATACAATGCAGTTTTAGAACTTTTAAAAAGAAAACATGTAATGAAAGTGTATTTGTGTCGTAAAAATTTTAAAAAGTATAGCAAAGTTCTAAAATTTGTCAAGTTAGTGCAATCAAGACCTTCAATTAACTCAATGCAACCTGACAAATGGAAAATGCTAATAAATTTTATGACTTGATTGGACAAACTAGACAAGTTTTAGTACTTGATTGCACAAACATGACAAGTTTTAATACTTGGTTACACTTTTTGAAAGTTGTAGAATATAATTGCATTTTTTTAAGTTTTTACAAAAAATAAATTATGCCAAAAAGTATTTGGCTATTGTAGTTATTTTCACATGTTCTATTATAGGGAAATTTTGAAACTACATCTAAGGGAAAGTTTCGAGTACAACCCTTATATCCTAAGTTGAGGCGTCGGGGTTTAGGATTGAAGCTCGACCTTATGGGACTCGGGCCTGGCTATTGGGGTCCAAGCCCAAGTGCAAGGGACATAGGCCTCTCATTGTGGGAATCAAGCCTGATTACCGAGGAGTGAGCACAAGCATTGAGGTCCCAAGCTTGGCCTTAGTGGACTTGTGCCCTTCATTGAGGAACTGAGCTTGACTACTGGGGACCCAAGCTTAAGTTGAGCACTGAGGGGGCAAGTCCCGGGGACTTGAGCTCAATTGTTGATGTATTGAGCATAGGTTGTTGGGGACTTTGGGTTAGCCTTAGAGGTCCCAAGCACAGGAACCAAAGTCCTATGCTCGATCCTTGAGGACTGGGACACTATCCCAACTTTAGGGGACTCAGGCCTATCCTCAAGGGAACTAGGCCTTGCCTCAGGTGACTCGGGCGTGGGTGCCGGCAATTTGATAGTCGACTTCTTAAGCACAATTGCGAAGGTCTTGAACACAATTACCAGGTTCCTAAACACTTAATACGTGTTTTGATTACATCTTTTACTTTTAAATAAGAGGTAATGACATCAGTAATACTTGAGCATTTGCTCAATACTCAACGTCATCCTTATTTTTTTTATTTGGCTCAACACTGCCTTTGGACTTTTAAAAAAGTAATTTAATGTGGTCCTTCAATTAAAATCATTGATGAAACCTACTAATGTGGATGGAATATACCATTCGGTTGGTGACCTATCATTAATTTTGTTCAATTCCATTCTCTCTCTTTCTTTTTTTTTTGTCATATTAATTCAATTTACTCTCTGAACTTTTTATGTATCCTCTCTCAATGTTGCTATGTTAAATTTAATTTTAATCAGGAGAAGTACAGCCCAAGTGCCAAAACTTGACACGGAGGGACACTTAAAGTGCCAAAAGTCAGGAAAGTAACACTCAAGTGCTAAAATCGGAGCAAAATGGATTACTTAAGTGCCAATTCGGAGAAAATCTAGCCAAAATGCTAACGTGGCGATTTTCTTGTGAAATAAGTGCAAAATGGCATCGTTTTGTATGTTGACATGGCTAAACAATACAAAAACGACATTGTTTTGGTGCTGACGTGGAAAAAATAATATAAAAATTAATTAAACTAAATTTAAAACTAAATTTATTTAAAAAATTTAAAAATAAAAATATTAAATAAATAAATAAATAAATAAATACAAAAATGGCGTCGTTTTGGAGCCCTCACCGCCCCTTCCCCCCTTTTTTTAAAATTTTTTTAAATTAATTTTTTAATATTAATGTTAATATTTTTAAATGTTTTAAATAAATTTAGTTTTAAATCTAATTTAATTAATTTTTATATTAATTTTTTACTACATCATCATCAAAACGACGTCGTTCTAGCCATGTCAGCATGGAAAACGATGTCGTTTTGCACTTATTTTGCTGGAAAATCACCACATTAGCATTTTGGCCGAATTTTTGCTAAAATGGCACTTAAGTGATCCATTGTGCTCAGATTTTGCCATTTAAATGTCACTTTCCTAACTTTTGGCACTTAAGTGTCCATCCATGCTAAGTTTTGGCAATCCTGGTGTCCGGCACTCAATTTTAATCCAACACATAAGTTTTATTTACTATCTCACCATATTAAAACCCATGTTAATTAAATGGATTACACAACACAAAGCATATAAAATATGAACTCTTATATATGTTAATGATTGCTTATGCTTCCATGATTTAAGTATTTTTCGTCTTTACACCATGAACATTTTAAATTATCTAACTAAACAAGTCCTAGAGCATTATAAACAGGTGAAAAAGTTGATTTGTGCGGGACATATTTAGTATTCATCACTATTAAGCTTATACGAGCATATCAACACAGTGTGTATTTCTTATCAAGGGGTGTGTTGGTGTTTCTTATCAAGGAGCTGTCTCGAAAATTACTAGACCAAAATAAGGGTCGCTAAGGTTTATCTTGAAGAATGTTTGATGAACCTTATCATACTCAAGTGAACAAAGTTAGAGAGAAAGAACAAATAAATAATAGTTTAAGAACCAAGTTGAAAAAAAAGAAAAAGAAAAATTTAATGTTTAAACAAAGAAAATGATAAGTCAGCGACCTCAACAGTCATGTCTGCAAATTTCGTTTAAATCCCTAACAGGAGGACCGCATTGAATGAAAACTAACAAGTTCAAGGACAATATTAAAAAATGTTAGGAAAATGATGTTAAACAATGAGACTTTGTCATTTTATGCGCATACTATAAAATCAAATTTACAGAATTTTTATAAAATGATGTGTCAAGTCATGAATTAAAAAAAGAGTTACATTCAACCGTTTTTCAAGAATATGTTACTTTACACGTTGATTTAGCAAATGACGTGTCAAGTCATAGGTGATGAGTCATATTCAAGAGTCTTACGAGAAACGATCTCTTGATTCGTAAATCAATTGTGCAAAACAGTATGAATATTCCAATTATCTTAAAACAATATTTGTTTAAGGGAAATCTAGGTTTCTCCAAATATAACTAGTGTTTTGGAATAACGTGGGAGGGTGCATATCGCGGCCTTCCCCTACCTTAATCCTTTTAAAAAGGCAAAATCTTATTTGGATCTGGTTCTTCATTGGTCATCATCTCTTACGGACCCAGCGTGAGCTCTCCAATACCTCATGCCAGCGATTGCATCCGATTTATAAATCCTTCAAAAAGAGACAACAAGTGAGTGAATGGTCTAATTTAAATTCTGACTTTTTAACCTCTTGATGTTGGTCAGGAACGGATGCCTCAGTTTGGTCAAGCAAGGAGATAGGTTTTAAGCTTCTCTCACTTCGCACCGCCGTTGATTTTTCTAATTTTTTGGCTCATGTTGCTGCAAGCGTAAGGCCCGTAGAATCTTGTACACCCAAGCACGATTTTTCCCCCTTCGACAGTGATATTGCATGTACCTATCGTGGATCGGGTGGCCTTCCCTATCAGTTGGAAATTGTTGGAAATTATTATCCTTTGACAATTATGACTTTTTGGAGGGGACAGGGTTGAACTGTTCCGGCAAAGTTAATACTTTTTGTTGGTAGTTTGTTTATAAAACAAATGAAGAGTTGCCTTGTCTCACATCGAAGATGTGAGTGCATACGTGAACGAGATTTGGCACTAACCAACGATCATTATTTTTATTTATTGAAAATTCGGATTTATTTCTATAAAAAATTAATTATAAAATCTTATTGAAACAATGCGACTGTTCACAAAAAGTTACGATTATTTTTTATTTCTTATTTATTTAATTTCGAATTTTTATGTCTTTTCAACGTAAAAGACGTACTAGTTCATGAAAAGTTGCATTTGTTCTTTTGCAACCTTTTAAAAGGTTGCATCTATTCGAAAGACAAAAATAAGTACGTTTGTTTTGAGATCAAACACACATCTTCTTCCATTTTCTGTTTTCTTTCAAAAGATTACAGAGCCATTGTTTCCAATTGTTTCCCATGAGAGATCCTGGAGAAATACTAGAATTGTTATCTAATATTCTTATTTGAGATTTTGTTATATCCTTGAGCATATTTCCAGGTAACTCTTAGCAACGTTGTGGGACAAATAAATCCTTAAAAAAAGTGATATCACGCCATAAAGTCCGACTTGATTACTTTAAAGATCCGATTTCATTGTTCTACCCAATTCGAAGCCATATTTTTCTAACACTTTCTTTCCTGAATTAACTAATAAAACAGTCATACAAAAAGGTGGGATACTATCTGTGCTATAGAATTTCCCAAATCCATCCTCCTTCTTGGCATTCTTCTTTTGTTCCACTCTCCCCGTTGCACAATACCATCACACTAAAGCTTTCACCATCTCCCCGCAACAAATTTAGTTGACAACCAACCGCAAACTCGTGGTTGCTCCACCATGTACTTGGTTCTTGAGATAGAAGGTCGTGAGACAGTGGAGGGAACCTTCGTCATCAACGCTGATGGAGGTGATCTTGGTGATGAGATGGAGCTTAACGACAACCGGCGCCACCCTCGATGGTGGCTGTGGCAGAGAGTAGAGAGAGAAGAGAGAGATTGGGGAGGATAGGATGAGGATTACAAGCAGGGGATTTAAAGGTTATACAATGTACGCTACTGAGTGCCCCAGCAACATTAACACTGCAAACATAGAGCAGCTCAGACTCGCCCCTTTGTAAACATGATTTAGCATGTGAGAGCAAATAGGTAGAATTCCCGATCGATTGCCTTAATGACATGAGAAACAAATTTACAGTATGATTATGTACAGGGCAATACGTCAATTCACCATGCACTAAATGTAAACATTTTCGACATACGAGTTCATCCACCTAAATTTTCTTGCTCGCATGACACTTGATTCATGAAATTATTGAATCCATCGTTTATCTTAATATGGTTTTGCCAGTAGAACAAAAGGGGAAATGTGAAATCCATTTCACTGCGCCATATGCGGTCTGTTGGTGGAAATGTAGTGGCGATGGTAAAACAATAATTTGAAATAGACGACTCGAGATACAGTCGTTATATCAAACTGCGGTACATGTATAATACATCAAATAAACTCGCATCACTATTACAATGTATCTTCTCACACGACACACAAAATACTTAGCTCACTAGATTATCTGAAGATACACCCACAACTATTTTATTTTTTTACCCTCGCATACGAGCAACCTCTCTTTTCCTCTGTACCAAGCTCACACTTTTGCTTTGTGGCTTGCTCCTGAACTACACTTAAAACTCTAATTACAGCGCAATGGTGGGCAGGCATGTTTACAGACGCTGCTACATGAGGAAAATATTGTAGACGAATAAAGTGAAGTCAAAACTAAAGCTTCACGTTGGATCGACATCTTTGAGAAAGAACAGCACTTCTTCAACTTGTCTTTTGAAAGAATTTAATGCTTGTTCCCATAGCTAGGAATAGGTTTACCATTGATTTAAAGAGGTGTCGCCAATTTAACAACGCAAATCAATTTTATTATATTTTAACAGTCTTTGCAATCTGCTGTCTATCGGGTCATAGTAATCAGAACTAGGTTAACCCCTATACCCCGTTTGATAACGACACAAAATTTCTACTCTAAAAATAGAAATTCGTTTGATAACGATACAAAATTTCTTCTTTTTGGACGGTGGCTGGCAACAGCAGTGGCGGACAGCGGATGGCGAACGGTGGCGACAGCCGGCAGATGACAGACGGCCGACGACCGATGAATGGCGGACGGCCGGTGACTGGCGAACAGTGGTCGGCGGTGACGGATGAACGTCCAATTCATAGCAAGGATGAACAGTGAAAAGAATTTTTATTTCTTATTTTTGTTCCAGAAATAGAAAAGAAGAAAAAAAATTTAGTTTTGATTTCTATTCCAAACCTATTTCTAGAACAAAAATCTATTTCAAAAAAAGAAAAATAGAATAATTTTATTAAATGGATTTCTATTCTAGAAACAAGTGTGCAATGAAATTGTAGTTTGTCATGCACCCCTAACCTCTTCTAATAACTCCTTTGACCAACCTTCAGGATAACCGATCGACTCCTCTACTCATTGATGAATTTTGTTGGAAATATTTTCATAGTTACTTAATATCGAGGATTTAATTTTCCTATATTTGGGCAACGTTTGCAAATATTGTGAAAGTCATTTTCTAATATATGTCATTAAAAATATTTAGAGGCACATTTGAGAATAAGTCTTGAGTATAATAACCTTAGGTCATAGTTGGGTGCACCGGGGCTTGGGACTTGAGCCTAGCATGGGGGGCCTTGGGTTTGGCTATTGGGTCTTGTACCCAGGCACAGGAGACCAGAGCCTGGCCTCAAGGGATTCCAACCCTTCCTCAAGGGACCCAAGCCTGACCATTAGGGACCTTAGCCTAGCTTGAGCATTAGGGGAGCAGGGATATCAGACTGGGGGTCAGCGATCTTGAGCTATGCTATTGAGGTCTCAAGCTCCAGTCTTGGGAGGCCCAACATCAACAAACTAGGGTGCGGTAACCAAGGTCCCAAGCCCAGTCGCTTGGACCTCGGCACAATCTCAACCTTGGGGAAGCTGCGCTTGCCCTTAATAGGCCTACCCCAGCCCTAGGTGACCTAAGCCAAGAGAAGGGGGGAGTCGTACGTAATTTTCTAAATCTATTGTATGTCAGTTCATTTAGTCATAAACTTTTCAATTGTGCCAATTTAGTTCCAAATCTTTTAAGGAATTGCCAATTTGGTCATTCCGATTAATTTTGGTTGAATATTGCTGACATGGTAGGCCAATCAACACTGATCATTTTATGTGACGTGGCCAACACTAACTTGGACAATTTTTGAAATTTTTAATAATTCCAAATTTTGTTATTTTATTTTATTTATTTTCATTTTACAAAGGGTTGGCAAGGCCGTTGGCTATTGGCCGAGGGCCAACAACCCTCGTAAAAAATTTGGCAACATGAGGGCTAGTGAAGGTCACGACACCCTCACTAGATCTTGTGACAGCCTAGACAAGGGTTTGCAACACCCTTGCCAACCACAACAAGGTCTTGCGAGAGCTTGCCAAACCCAGTGAGGATCGCAATGCCTTCACCAAATCTAGTGAGGCAAGGGTGTCATGGCTCTTGTAGTCATAGCGAGGGTAGGCAAGGGTTGAAGTGTGCTTCCTATGGTCTACGAGGGTTCGTGATATCCTTGTCAGCCACAATGAGGACTTACGAGCCCTTGCTAGATCTAGCTAGGGCTTTGTGACCCTCGCTTGTGGTTAGGGAGGGCTTCCTCACCTAGGGCCGCATGAGCTAGCCCTTGCTTAGTGGCTAGTGGAGGTCATTGGCTCTTGGCCAATAGCCACGCCACGTAGGAAGACCAATGCTAATTCGGCCATCATGGTAGCGATATCCAGCTAAAATTAACTGGAATGACTAAATTGACAATTTGTTAAAAGGTTTATGACTAGTTTGGCAAACCGTTTATAAGTTTATGACTAAATTGAAAGTTCGTTAAAAGTTTTATGACTAGGTTGGCAAAAAATTTAGAGGTTTATGACTAAATTGATACAATCGAAAGGTTTAGGACTAAATAGACCACCATATTATTTGTTTAAGAATTTTTGGATAATTTTCCCTAAGTAGGGGTGTGGGTGACTCAGCCAAAGTTGTTGGGGGTCTTGGCACAGCTAGTGGGGATCTAGACAAGGGGCCTTAAGGGCGTGAGCATCGAGTTCTCTTGCTCGATTGGAGTATAGTTGTATTAGAAACATGTTCTAAATTTTCTTAAAAGTCATTTTTCTGAATTAAAAATTTTATTTTCTGTTAATTATGAAAAAAAAATTAATTCACTCTTTATCTAAGTGATCCAAATAATGAAAAATGAAGGAAATATTTTTAGACAGTAAGTTCTCGCGAAACAACCAGAACCACTTGAATTAGATTTTTCTAATGTCGAGAAAACACATGGAATCCTTCAGCGATTTTTTTTTCCTCCCAAGGATCTCTATTACAGGTAAGGGCTTTTTATTCGGTGGATTTACTTAATGAATGTGATGCGAGTAGTTGAAGAACAATTTGCGTGCATGTCATGAGAAATTGTAGTAGACACAAGGATAAGATTCTCAAGTTAGGGTGGTGCGTGTAGTTGCGAGAATGAGAGAAAGAGGCTAAGGCATACGAGAATGGAAACGACGGAGAAAGGCAAGAGCGGAAAAGTGGCCCCCGTAAATGATTTTTTCTCATTTAGTAAAGGGCATTTTTTGTCAAAGTACATAAAAGGGTATCTTGAGTTATCCAACCTCTGGCAGAAAATTACCAAAACAATCCTAAGTTTATTGTAATTTTTTCAATTTAACCCTAAATATATTTTTTTGAGCCAATTCAATTTTAAACATATTGTAATTATGTTAATTTAGTACATTCAGTCAAATTTGACTAATCAACACCGACGTGAATGCTAGTCGATGTTGACTGGTCCAACCGACGTTGACCTCGCAATTTTTTAATATTATGTTTTTTTTAATTTTTTATTATTTTTATTTTTATATTTCTTCTTCTCCTTCTGGCCGATCATCAAACTAACTTGAGGCTATGGCCGGCAAGATTGACCTCGCTGTGGCACCCCACAAACGGCCCCCGAACCGTTAGGATCGCCACAATTCGCTTACCTTTCACTTATCCTGTTAATATATCACTCTAATACCATAGAATTATAATAGGTCCATAAGTCATGAGGGTTTATATCATATAGATCGGTCCCTTCGCAGTTTATATAGCGGAAGCATATTTAACATCTCCCTATTCCATATTCGGAAACAATGCACAGCAACTAAAACTTTTATAAGATAAAGCCGAACACTTCTATTTACATATACTTAATAGACATCAACAGTGGGTACACCAAAATTTGCCATGGTTCTTCTATACCCGACTACATACCAAAAGATAATTGACTCCCTTTTCCTTTTCTTTCCAAACAATCATATACATAAGTCTATTAGTCAGTGTCGGCGGTCCAAAAATGCTTCATCTACTAACCGTCACTCTCGGTCACACCTAGCCCGGTCGATCAGCTAGCAACGGCGGCAACATCCCCAGCATGATCCCATCACGACGAACAAACACAGCCAAAACTCCTGAATCACTGGGCCGGCGGGCAAACCAATGTCATACAAGACCAATACCCGCACACGAACAAAGACTAACCATCGTATCTCGGGATGATGGTGCTCTGTACACTCACACTCAATATTGACCGGTATGCCATAGAATATTCCGAGGGTGACTGGTAGCAGAGGCATATCTCCTAGTTTGAAATGTTAGTCCCCAAATAGGGTGAGTACAACCACTCAGCAGTAAAAGATTCATTAAGCTATATCATGCAGTACCATTAATATCTAGATTCATGCAAGATAGACAAAAACAGGTAATTCAAAGGATAAGTATGCATCAAAATCATGAAATTCTTTAATGCAATGGCAAGTACAATTTCGAAACCCTCAAGATGCATCATGTCTAGTTACACAGGTCTCGATCATAGGGCCAAATTGTTATAACACGTCCCATTCCATGCCATACAATTTAGTCCTATAACCATACCACACACACACTTAGTAGAATCATCCGTTTTATCATTCAAAAGGTTTCATCCCTCAAAGGACCAATGTTTGCGCCCCTCCGGGCATTCGCACCCACCTTGGCATTGCGAAAGCCTCCGGCATTCAGCCACTAGGGCCACTGGGCATCCGGAGCGTATCACACCTCCAGACATCTTGCACTCCACCTGGCATCATGAGGAAACCTCCGAGGCTCACCATGAGAATGGTTACCCCGGCCCTTTGGATTTACATACCGACTAGCATACAACCGGGCATCCTGAAGCTCCTAGGGAAAAACCTCTGGCATTCAGCCACTAAGGCCACCAAGCATCCACAAGGCATCGACTCATTCAATCCTTTGGGCCTCCTGACTCCCGGGGCATCGTTGACCCGATGGTCCAACGATATCAATTAACATCTTAATTTCCAAAAATACTTTCAGATGCAATGACAAAATGTCCCATGAATCCTTCATCAAATCTCAATATTGCATAATATGCCAATGCCAGTATCATCATGTCAAATAGCTATTCAAGATGTATTCACCTTGATGGGAGAATAGTAACAATTCGAACAATATCGAATCAATGCAGTGGAATAAAATAATCTCTCCTCTTGTATAAACCTAATAGGAATCGATATAGTAGAGTAAAATAAATACCAAGCACGCGAATACAAAACGGTTTTTTTTACGTGGAAAACCTCATCGATGTGAGGAGATCAAAAACCACGGGACTAGAGTCCACTCGAAATTCTTCACTATCAACAAAATTGAGTGAACAATGTTCTTCTCTAGCAAATACTAGAGGTACATAGCAGCAAACACCTCAAGAACATAATTCTTGGCAATACACATTAATTCATAAGAGATTAAGAATAAATCTGACAAAAAACGCAGGTTTTGATCCATCCACGAAAAACTTAATGAAGGGAGCTTCAAACAAAAAAAAAAAACAAAAAACAAACTATTCATATTCGATAAAATTGTGCCATGAACATGCTGACAAAATTTCATCTCAATCGGACCACGAATCGACCTCCGACGCCAGCTTGATATAAATCAGATATTAGCCCAACCCCCAGATTTTCTGCTTTCTCTTTTTCTCTTGTTACTATTTCCTTTTGCAGCTATCACTTTATATAGATAGTGAGAAACCATATTTCCTCATATAACTTATCATATGGGCTCAAGCCCTTTTTGGACTTACAACTCATTGGGCCTCCTCCACATAGGAGTGAACCCAGCTAACAAATCTCCCTCTCATGATAATGTGGAGGGATTCACCATCCCTGCTATCAATTGTCAATGTTCAAGCTTCTCTCTTGGTAAAGTTTTGTCATCATATCAGAACCATTATGGTCCATATGAATTTTCTCAAGTTCCAACAACTTTTCATCTAGAACATCCCTTATCCAATGAAATCTAACATCAATATGTTTCAATCTAGAATAAAAATATGAATTCTTACCAAGATGAATTATGCTTTGATTATCACAAAATAGCACATGCCTCTTTTGCTTGAACCCAAGTTCTTCTAAGAACTTCTTCATCCATAACATCTCTTTACTAGCTTCAGTTGCTACAATAAATTTAGTTTCAGTTGTAGAAAGTGTAACACACTTCTGTAATCTTAACTTCCATGACACAGCTCCACCCGCAAAAGAAATCAAATAACTAGAAGTAGATTTACGAGTATCAATATCTCATGCCAAGTAAGAATCTATGTATCCAACTAACTCAAGTTTCCTGATCCCAAAGCTGAGTTTCAAATTTGAAGTTCCCCAAAGATACCTCATAATCACTTCACTACATTCCCGTGCTCTCTGCTTGGATTTGACAAATAGCGACTAACAACACCATCTGCGTGCGCCAAGTCTGGGCGTGTACATACCATTGCATACATTAAGCTTCTTACAGCAAAAGCATATGGAACACTTTCCATATCTTTCTTCTCTTTATCAGTCATAGAACTTTGCTTCATATTTAACTTAAAGTGAGCAGCAAGAGGAGTACTAACCACTTTAGCATTGTCCATGTAAAATTTATGAAGGATCTTCTCGATATATTTCTCTTGCGACAAAAACAACTTCTTAGCATCTCTGTCTCAGGTAATTCTAATGTCAAGAATCTGCTTCGCCAAGCCCAAGTCTTTCATGGCAAAAGACTTGCTCAATTGTTTCTTCAATAACTCAATTCTTGAAGCATTCTTACCAACAATCAGCATATCATCAACATAAAGTAAGAGAATGATAAAGTCATCATCAGAAAAATTTTTGACAAACACACAATTATCTGAGGAAGTCTTCGTATAGCCGTGTTCTATCATAACTAACGCAAACTTTTTCGTACCACTGTCTCGGCACTTGTTTTAGGCCATAAAGACTTTTCTTCAATTTGTACACATAATCCTCTTTCCCTATCACTTTAAAACCCTCAAGTTGTTCATGTATATCTCTTTCTCCAAGTCACCATGTAGGAAGGCTGTTTTGACATTCATTTGCTCAATTTCCAAATCTAAGGCAGCTGCCAAGCCTAGTACTACACGGATAGAAGACATTTTCACTACCGGAGAAAATATATTATCAAAATCAATACCCTTTCTTTGATCAAATCCCTTAACAACCAATCTAGTTTTGTACCGTGGTTGTGAAGTATATTTATATTGCTTCATCCTATATACCCACTTGTTCTTCAAAACTCTTTTACATTTAGGTAACTTCACCAACTCAAAAGTATGATTATCATAAAGTGACTGCATCTCATCTCACATAGCATCAAACCAATTGCTTTTGTACTCATCTTATATTGCTTTTACATAGCACTTTGGTTCACCTGCATCAGTCAATATTACATACTCAACTTCAAAATACCTAGTGGAAGGTCGTCGGTTTCTAACGGATCTCCGAACTGGAACATCCCGTGGAACATCTAATTGAGCCTCTAGTTCAGGAATAATATTATCTATTTCAACATGTTCGGAACATTTGCGTTATTTGGAACATTGACTTCCTGTTGCTCTTCATCAACCCGTGCAGGAATATTCGTAAGAAGAACTAGATCCAAATCAACCAGATTATCACTAACTTGTGGTGCTAAAATCATCTCTACTTTCTTAATATCCTCTATTGTTTGATCTTCCATAAACACAACGTCTCTGCTTCTTACAATTTTCTTTTCAACCGGATCATAAAATTTGTAACCAAGCATATCCTGTCTATAACCGATAAATATGCATTGTCGTGTTTTCACATCAAGTTTAGACCTCTCATCTTTGGGAATATGCACAAATGCTTTGCACCGAAAGACACACAAATAATCATAAGAAATATCTTTACCTGTCCAAACTCTATTAGGAACATCAAACTCTAAAGGAACGCATGGAGTAAGATTTAATACATGCACAACTGTACTTAAAGCCTCACCCCAAAATGATCCAGGTAGCTTTGACTGTAAAAGTAAGCATCTTACCCTTTCAACCAGTATTCTGTTCACTATCTCAGCTAAGCCATTTAACTAAGGCATCTTGGGAGGTGTCTTTTGATGTCAAATACCATGTTATCTGTAATATTCATCAAAAGGTCCAATATACTCTCCCTCATTATCAGTCCTGAAGCATTTCAATTTCTTTCCAGTCCGTCTCTCAACTGAAGCCTGAAATTGCTTAAAAGCATCTAACATTTGATCTTTAGTTTTCAAGGTATGAATCCAAATTTTCCTTGAAAAATCATCTACGAAGTAACAAAATAAAAAGAGCCACCAAGTGATTTTGTTTTCATAGGATCACAAACATCAGAATGCACTAAATCCAGTATACCTGACTCTCTTAAAGGAGGAGAGCTTTTAAATGCAACTCTGTTCTGTTTTCTTGCTAAACAGTGAGCACACTTCTTTAGCGCTGAACTTTTCAATCCTGAAAAGAGCTTCTTTTTGGCCAATATTGACAAACCCTTCTCACTGATGTGACTGAGCCTTTTATGCCATAATTCAGCCGCATCTTCGCTATCTACTATATTAATTTTGTCTGTGGACAACTTTGCCTGCATAATGTACAATGAAGAATATTTTTCACCTCTAACCACAACAAGAGAACCTTTGGTGAGCTTCCATTGACCATTACTGAAGGTGCCGCAATACCCCTCATCATCCAACTTGCTTGTAGAAATCAAATTCAAGCGGATATCAGGTATATGTTTAACATTATTCAATACTAACCTTGTGCCATTGCTGGTTTCTAGGCACACATCACTGATGCCTACAGCTTGCGCTAGTCCATTGTTTCCCATCTTCACAGATCCGAAGTCACCTGACCTGTATGTTGTAAAGAAATCCCTACGAGACGTAGCATGGATGGATGCACCACTATCAATTACCCAATTGGTCTCATGAGATACAAAATTCACCACATCACCATAAAAAATAGTGAGAAAGTCTTCCTTAAGTGTAGCAACACGATTGTCATCACTGTCATTATCACTTTTCTTCTCTTTACCTTTCTCCTTTTGTTTCTCCCTTTTTAACTGGCAACAAAATCTTTAAGTATGTCCCTTCTAATGACAATAATGGCACTCAACATTAGCAAATTTATTATACTTATCTCTGCTTTTGTCTCGACTTTTATCTCTATTTCTTGGACCTCGAAACTCACTTCTTCCCCTTTCCTCAACAACCAAGGCATCAGAATGTGAAGAGGACAATCCTCGTGTCTTCCTTCTCATCTCTTCATTCAAAGTACTACTCTTCGCCAAATCCATGGTAATTGTACCATCTGGGGTAGAATTAGACAAAGATGTTCGAAATGTCTCCAAAGAGTCCGGCAAAGTACCAAGCAACTATAGTGCTTGTATCTCATCATCAAACTTGATTCCCATCGCAGCCAACTGATTTATAATTCCTTGAAAAAAATTTAAATGATCAGTCAAAAGAGTACCATATTGATATCTCAGAGCTCTCATCTGTTTTATCAAAAAAAAATTATTATTCCCAGTCTTTCAAGCATATAACTGTTCGAGCTTATCCCATAAACTACATGTATGTGTTTCCTCAATAATATGGTTCAAAACATTATCATCCACCCACTGCCTAATATAACCACACACTTGATGATGAAATATAGACCATTCAGCATCAGTTTTATTCTCTGGTTTCTCCTCGGCAAATACGGGCAAATAAAAATCTTTTACATATAAAAGATCTTTCATCTTCTCTTTCCAAATATGATAATTCGAACCATTCAATGTAATCATTCTACTCGTATTCGTTTCATTGTTTAACACAAGGCAAAAAATCAAGCAATAACCAGATGCTCTGATACCATTCTGATGGGAGAACAGTACAATTCGAATAATATCGAATCAATGTAGCGGAATGAAATAATCTCCCATCTTATGTAAACCTAATAGGAATCGATATAGTAGAGTAAAATAAATACCAAGCACGCGAACACAATATGATTTTTTACGTGGAAAACCTCATCGATGTGAGGAGATAAAAAACCACGGGACCAGAGTTCACCCAAAATTCTTCACTATCAACAAAATTGGGTGAACAATGTTCTTCTCTAGCAAATACTAGAGGTACATAGCAGCAAACACCTCAAGAACATAATTCTTGGCAATACACATGAATTTCACAAGAGATTAAGAATAAATTTGACAAAAAACGTAGGTTTTGATCAATCCACGAAAACCTTATGTAGGAAGCTTCAAATGAAAATCAAACTATTTAGATTCGATAAAATTGCGCCACAAATATGTTGACAAAATTTCAGCTCAATTGGACCACGAATCGGCCTTCGACGCAAGCTTGATGTAAATTGGATATTGCCCTAACCTCCATATTTTCTGCTTTCTCTTTTTCTCTTGTTACTATTTCCTTTTGCAGCTATAGTGAGAAACCTATTTCCTCATATAACTTATCATATGAACTCAAGCCATTTTTAGGCTTACAACTCATTGGGCTTCATCCACATAGGAGTGAACCCAGCTAACACACCTTTGGGATGATTTGAGCAAATTCGGAACAAAACAGCTCAATTATTACAATGCACAGTTCTGGTAAAAATTTTGGAATAATCCCTAAATGAACTCAGAAAATTATGAAATTTTGACATGTTATCAATAAGACCTAAAGGAAAAAGTTTTATGAAGAACACCAAGTCAAATTCCTTATATATCAAGAGCAGTAATTGCTGTATTCTTTGCTAACGTTCTGTAATGACTTCCAGATTTAACATTTTCATAGAAAATCGTTTTATCAATCAAACCTTGTTCATTTATTCACAATTTTTGATATGTCATTCTTAAAGATATGCCCTAAAACTTTCATCAAGGGTTCGAAGTCTAATTCCGGCTAGATAATTACAGAAAATTCATGGAATCACCGAAGGTCATGCTGTTTTCTGCGAAAACAATTTACTAATCCAAAGAGAACTACTTCTATTCATTGAATCCCAGCATCCAACGTCCATAACCAAACACTTACAAGTCTATTGCACTACATTATAACTACTTCACTTCAAAAATCCACTTTAGTCAGACCTTTCAATTCTTATTTCAGCCAATAACCGAAACTACACAAAACAAACTCTGTTTTTACTCAATCTCTTAATCCAACTTCATGTCAATTGTCCAAAAATCCACATGCAGCTCCCAATTCTGCATTTTCTCACATCTACCAGCATTTCACCAGATAATTGCAGCATGCAAAGACATAGATCAATGAACTTCCACTTGCCTCTAGCTCTTTTACTCGAATGCAAGCAAAACAGGGGCTCAGGGGTCTCGGACTTGGCTCAACGGCGGCGAAGACCGGCGGCGACGACGGCAGCACTGTGCTTGATGGAAGGACGACCTCCTCCTTCCTCACGTCGTGCACCCGCTTGTTGCTTGCACTACTCTCACTCACAGCCCTCTCAATTGCTCACTCTCTCTTTGCTTTCGGTCTGCTCGATTCACTCTCCCTCCTCCTCTCAATTCCGAATTTCCTTTTTGTTCCTTCATTAATTAACTAATTAATTATTTGCATGTTGATCATTTGGTAATGCAGCAGCTTTGGACAAGTGGAGAGAATGTGAAGACTTTCCCTCGCCACTTGGAAGTAAAAACCAAATGTAGCTGCATGAAGAAGCAGTCTCGGCCATGATGGGCTTGTTTTGGTCGAGCATCAACAAGCCCAATAAGTCCACTTTGTCGACAATTAAGGGAAAGAGTAGAGTTGCTTGGGCCCGTGGGCTTGTGGTCGCACAACCCTTTAATTCACGGCCCAAAATCGTCCCAAAAATTAATCCTTAAGTTTTTAGTGGTAATATGAAGAAAATGATCCTATAACTTCTTCGATGATCAAATCACACACTGTGCATCGGTCCAATGATGAAAATAAAACAATGTCCGTTACTTAGTCATGGACCGTCGCATATCTAGGGGTCGTCTCCAAATTTCTCAGATGCCACACTCGCCGACCATCGGTGAGGCCTTGTTGTTGCGGGTGAGGTCGCCCAACTTGCCTAGCCATGGTGAGGCCCGTTGCATATCTAGGGGTCGTCTCCAAATTTCTCAGATGCCACACTCGCCGACCATCGGTGAGACCTTGTTGTTGCAAGCGAGGTCGCCCAACTTGCCTAGCCATGGTGAGGCTCGCCCTTGCCATGGCTGGGCAAGCTCGAGATCACCTGATGATGGCAAGGTCACCAGATTAGCCAGAAGAAGAAGAAAGAAAAAGAAAAAAATAAAAAAAATAAATTACTATTAAAGAATTACCACGACAGTGTCGGCTGGATACTTGGCACCGAAAGAAAGAAAGAAAGAAAAAGAAAAAAATAAAAATTCAAAAAACTAAATTACTATTAAAGAATTACCACGACAGAGTCGGCTGGATAGTTGGCACCAATTAGTATCCACGTTAATGCCAATCGACATTCACATCAATGCTTACTGACCAAATTTGATCTAATGGACTGAACTAACACAATTATAAAAAATTTAGCACTAAATTGGTTAAAAAAAAGGTTTATGACTAAATTGGAAAAATTGCAAAAGGTTTATGATTGTTTTGATAATTTTCCCAGGTACCATCTACCATCCCTAATCGTTACTCTAAAGTTATGTTTGGTCGTACGAATTCTTAATCAGAAAGGAGTAAATATGATAGTATATAAAATCTAGATATTTTACTATATATTATCTACTATTTGATAATTGTAGTAATAACGTCAAATTTGTTCACATTATATCATGTATGCTATTTGGTATAAACGACATATTAGTTTAAAAGAACAAATTTGTTTACAAATGGAGATAATAAAAATCTCTTGCAACACTCTTAGCTACTTTATTTCTATTTACCTTTCTTATTTTATTTTCCTCTTTTTTAATTATTTTATTTTTTATTTTTTATTCCCCTTGCATTATTCTCTAATAAAATTTTATTAAATACTAAAATACCTAAATTATGTAATAAATATAAATAGATATTTATATTTATATACTTAATCTATATTTAAAATGGAATTAAATTTGATTATATAAATTAAGATATGATTAAAGTAAAATAACTAAATTTCTATTTTGAATTTCTTATATTAGAATGAAAATATTATTTATATTCAAATATATCTTGCTTTTGTTAATTTAAGAAATTTATTATTCGAGAAAAAGTAACTTTCCTATTATGGATGTTTAAAATCATATCCACTTTTATCTTACATTTTCCAAAGGATAGTTTTACTTAGTCCATATCGTCCTTATATCCGACCTTATCCTATTTTGAGCAGATACTAAATGCATGATAAAATAAATTTGATCATATCCTGAATTTTATCATAATTAGAAAACGCAGGATAAAATCACTTTGCCTTCTTTATGGCAGCGAAGAGCAAGCTCAAGGCGATCTTTGATGCCCATGGTGAGGTCTTGCCATCTTGGCCCAAGGTGACCTTTGATCAATGTTGCCACAGTGGTTACCTAGATTTGAGGAGGTCGTCTACCATGAATGTTCTCGGATCATCCAAGGCTTCCACAATCTCGATTCGAAGGTTGTTGAGCCTGATGACCTTGGATTAAGGTTGCCCTGGCGATTGCAGGTGCTTGAGATGGCAGTGACGAGGTGGCATTCGACGATAGCTTTTAATCTTTGTTGATGCAAGGCCTTTGGACGTTTTGCAATTAGGGGGCTAGGGTTTACTGCAATTTCATAGTCGCTCGCTTGGTGTTCCTTCATGGGAGGGTAATTTGGTACTTTTCATCATGGTATCTTGTCCCGGGATGGAAAATGCTACTTTCAATGATAGAGGGGGAAATGTGGCAACGGAGTGAGGGACGAGGAGAGTAATTGATATTTACGTAATTAACAATCAAATCTTTCGACAACTATTTTCGCATTGGCAAAAAAAATGCTAGAATTGGTTTTGCCGAAATATTGACTTTCACGGGAAGAATCTAAGGGGTTCATTAAGTGGAAAAACCCCTGAACATATATAATTAAGTTAGCTCATCAAATATATATTAGTTGGATTATGCGCACCATATTACTTTAGATATTCACGCCATTAAATGTATACATTTTCTATATACGAGTCATCCCTCCGAACTTTTTCACTCGCATGATACTAGAGATATGAAATTACCGAAGCTTTTGTTTATCTTAAAATGGGCTTGCTCGTAGAAAAAAAGAGAAATTATAAAATCCAACATCCGTGGCTAATGATGACTTTGCAGTTCACCGTCTTTATCGTAACACTGTTTAAAAACTGTTTAGTTCTGAATTTTGGCCTAGTCTCACGACCTTCTTCAGTTTTTTTTTTTTTTTTTTTTTTCTAATGACGAGCACGTTAAATAAGTTAGTCCGAGCTCAAAAAATACCCCTTAACCATATGGATCAGTTAAGGTAAGATGCGAGCCATAGTCTCATGAACATGGCGCTGCTCAGGTTATTACGAGGCTGCACAATCATTACTTGATCAAGAGAAGGATGGAATGGAACGTCAGTGCCATGGATTTTACAAGACTGTTTGATGGTTGAGATAAGCAAGAGATGAAAATGATATGAAGTTTTTGAAGTCGTTGTTGTCTACGTCAGAAAGGACCTCCATAAGATACAAAACCCATATCCTATGATCTGGTTTGATGATCATTCTTCATGTCACCGTTTTTACGTTCATGCTCAAAAGATACAACTCAGCTCTTCTAGGCTTCCTCATGCCTAACCTTCATGGCGTCGAGATAAGCTTTGCCCTGCAGCTCACTTGTTAGATAGCCCTTAAGATGTTCTGCCACCGTTATCCTCCTGAACAATGCTGGGGTCTCCGGGGTGATAAGGCTTTGCATGGGACCAATCTCGGCATCCATTCGTGGACTGAAAAATGTAGCGATAGAGACCCTCTCCTTCACTGCATTCACTGCCGCTCGATGCTCGATGCTCTGGTATATCCCATTCGTTATAATCTGCTTTAGGACAATGAAGAGAACACTTTGAGGATGAGACTATGAATTATCATGAATGAGTAATTTGATGTTGCAATATTATTACCTCAACAATGTCTCCTACATTGACGATGAAAGCACCAGGGAGAGGTTTCACAGGAACCCACTTCCCATCTTTCCTTATCTGGAGGCCCTCCATTTCGTTGACCTGGAGGAGAATGGTGATCGCGTCGGCATCAGAGTGAGAGTTGAGGCCTATCGCGAGCTCAGGTTGTGGACATGGCGGGTAATAGTTCATCCTCATCCCTTGCAAGCCCTCTTCGAACATCCCCTCGAGGTCCTTTGCCTCTATTCCTAAAGCCTTCACTATGAGGTAGAGGAGCTTTATGGCTAGGGCTTGCATTTCCTTTGAGTAAGCGTCCAAATCCTCTCTACCATGTAGACAATTTCATTCTTTAGGCAATAAGGGAATATTTTGGAGCACGCCCCATATTAAACCCTTAAAAATAGGAAAGTTATTTATATCGTGATTATATTACATGACATGCTGATGCAATATCGCTTAATTAAAATATTCTTATACTTTAGGCAATAGGGGAATATTTTGGAGCACGCCCCATACCAAACCCTTAAAAATAAGAAAGTTATTTATATCGCAGTTATATTACATGATATGCTGATGCGATATCACTTAGTTAATTAAAATAATATTATACTTTATGCATGTTTGTCCACGTGGCATGAACGTCACATACTAATTTTATCGTGGTTTTTATGCATGTTTTCCCATGGTAAGAGAGCGGGAGTAAGAGAGAGAACCTGAAGGGAAGTGGGAGTTTGGGAAACAAGTAAGGCTTCCTGAAAGAAGCAGGGAGGGTGTTGATGTAGAAGATGTCAGCCCAATCAAGCTTTTGGTCTTCCGAGAACACAAAGGCCTGTCCAAAGCCGTCCAATTCGCCGTCTCTCTGCCAAAACTTCTTCTTCTCTTCCATTGGCATGTTGAACAGCTCTTCAATCCCCTTCTTCACTTTCTCTAGCAACTTAGGGCGCACTTCATGATTTATCAGCTGAACAGTTGTTAACACTATCATTCATTATTCACCCAGAAACAGGCATTCCATTAAGATCGAGACAGAGAAAGTTCTGATCTTCTGAATGATGATTAACCAACAAATATTAATTCCAACATAAATTAATAATGTTGCGTTAGATTAATCTGTCTTATTAGCAATCTTTACAACAGATCACATCTCCAAATTCATCTAAAGACAGTTTGCGGTAATAATCCCCTTTAACAGCAACATTGCTTTACTTGATCTCAAAGGTACAACTATTAGTCTACTTTTCCTAACACGAGGTCAATGCCTCATTAACTTACTAAGCATGGCACGCAAACAACAGACGTTGACTTCCTCATATTGACTATAATTTAGTTTAATCTAATAAATAAATTGTCATACATGGTCAAATCAGAAACATCGACTTGCTAATGTGGGATTGATCATTGTTCCCATATATATCCCCATTGAGCGTGAGGAACGCAAATAGATTGTGCAATTTGAGAAAACTTTTAGCAGTATCTACTGGGGATCTTCTCAAAATGGTAATGCCTAAAGTACAAGATTTGATATAAAACTTGATGTTCTACTACCACTATTATAATGTCTAAGTGATAGTACAGTTTATCACCTATGCACTACGCTAAGTCCACTTTCATCGTCCTATCAAAAGGCAGGCTCATTAATACTGTAGTGAATCTCCTTTGCCCTTCTCCTTGCAATTCTTCCAAAGAAAACCAAATCGTTTGATGTGCCAATCAAGTCTGATTTCTCACACCTTTTACGAAGATTGAATGTTGATTATGCAGTGATCTAACAAAAGCGAAACATGAAATCATGAACTCAGGATGAAACAGAAGTATCCCACTCTATTGACCCCATGAATTCAGCATGCATAGGCTGATGCAGAAACTTAAATGAGGTAAAAAGTGAGTCCGGAGAGCAAAGTGAAGAATTTCCATAGGAAAATCTCATAGACAACCCTAAATGGTGGCTAAAAATTGTACATCTAGCTGTCCCTACTTGGGTTAACCGTCAGTCTCTTGGGTTAACCGTCCCTTGCAAATCCATTTGAATGACTTGGATCGACCTGTGTAACAATATTGAAAGCCCACATGTAGTAAAAGTACTTAGGACATCATGTGGAATTTCAACCTATTTCAATCTAAGAACTCCCTTTTTTTGTCCGACACTTTCTCGAACACTTGTACATGAAAGTTGTTTTGTACCTGAAAGAAGCCCCAGTCTTTGCACGCATGGTGCAGCTTCTCGAGCTCTGGCTTTGCAACTTCCTCCAAAACCAACCTCCCCAAGTCAATCACGGGGACTTGAGGCAAGCCGGAGCAAGCATCCGTGATCACAGGAGATTCTTGATCATCACGGATGTATCTCTTCGGGACTGTGGTCGGGTTCTCCTTCAGTATGTCCTGAACACACGGCACGAGAAGCGACCTCTCTCGTGTGTTTACCTGTGTCTCCATCAATAAAAATCCAGAGGATGAGAAATCGCGGAGACTGATGATTTCTTTGCTCTGAATGATGAGCTTAGTATGCTAACAAGAGAGGAGAGTGGGAGAGCCTGTAGCGTTTGAGCTAGAGGGATGAATCTTTCTTTTTAATCAGGGGGCCGACATTTATAAATGGACTTTTGATAACGAATAGGAAGTGTCCAACGAGCGTAGTGTTCGCAGTGTCCTCCAAGGGTAATGGTCCTTCAGAAAATGTTTTTTCTCCTAATGAATTATTGCAAACATATTTAAATATCTATATATGATTGATTACTTTGGATAGATACCATATTATATTGTAATATATTATCTTTACGAAATGATTTGCGAAAAAATTCTCACTCTTGAACTGTCAAAATATTAAGAAATATTTCATCCGCGATATTTAAGTGTAAGTTGAACATCTTCTACTCTTAGCACTCTAGGATTGGTACACTTGATCCGAATGTCTAGCGATTTCTAACTCAGGAGATGCATATGAGTTTGAGAGAATGTCGAACATGTTTGATAAAATGAATCAACATACTCAGTGTATTCGAGAGAAAAATAACTTTGGACTAGAAGAGTTCGCCACCAAAGCATAATTGGATTATTTTACTAGCCATGACAATTAACTTCCGTGAAAGAATTGGATAGACAATCGAATTATTCACTCACTTGAGAATAATTTCCGTGTATTGTCAACTCCAAATTTGAATTTTTCATTTGAGAGTGCACCTCTTTTTATAGACAGACCAGGTCATATGAGCTAGGAATCATTCAAACTAGGAAACTACTCATATTACAAAACTTATTTAAGCAGAAAAACCACCTTAAATCAAGACATCTACTTAAGGTAGGAAATCAACTTTAAACCGAGATTCGAGTTGGGAAACAACGCTCCAACGTTGGCCCCGCCAAATAAGCCTTTACAATTTATTATGGCCGAAATCTCCCTTTGCTTGCGTAAAATCAAATTTAGGCTTGGTTAATGTCATATCCCATGTCGATGGAGATATGACATTAAATTTGGTTGTCCTGGTTGTCTGGTACTGTTGTGGTCGCGTAGTTCCAACCACAAATCTAGTTCTGGTTGTGGCCGTGGCCGCGTTGCTACAAAAGCGAATGGGGGAAAATAAATGGTCCTTTATGATCTTCAAGAAGTTTTATTGACTTTTAAATATGGAATGAGAAAAAAAAATATCTATCATATCCTCAATTATTAAGGAAATTTTCAACCAAAAAGCAAAGGTACGAATTAGGTTCTTTTTCTCGAATGGGAGTCATAGGTGAATTTTATTTTTAAATAAGGACTTGAAGTTAATCTTTAATTTCAAATAAAGGTGCAATCGAGTATGTGCATCTCCCGTGTCACTTATAAAAGGCATGATGGGGGCATTTTTGGTATTTCCTTTTCTTGTCTTTTTGTTTTTCTCTTTCATCTTGTCTTGTTCTTTGTTTATCGTTTTTCTCCTTTTCTTCCTTTTGTTCTTTCTTTTTACTGTGGCTGGTGAGCTCCTCACCCAAATCCAATTGAGGTCATTGTGGCCGTGGGCGATGCTGGCTCAGATTAGGGTAAGGTGGCCTCACTCAGACCATCGCGGTGCCTCGCCTTTGTCCGTCGTCATGTCTGCAACCAATCTCCCATGTTAAAGCTCACTTAATTACTCCTCTCTTTTTGAATCAAGCTCGCCTTGTGAAGTTGAATTGAGTTTTGAGCGCAAAATCAACTCCTGCTTGTCTAGCTATGGTGGAAACCGTAGGCCTGGCCAGATTCAACCGCAACACGCTCAAATCCAAACGTTGGATTCGTCTCCTCGCACAAAATGCTTCTCTGTGATGTGGATTGTCGCCTTTGCATCCGTGTTCCTGTGGCAGCGCAACGCGGTCGGCACCAGAGGATTCTTGATATCCGACGGTTATTGTCGGTGGCCGGCCATATCTGGGCAAGGCCGGGCCCGCTGGCCGAGGGTGAGGAGCCGCAATAGCCTTGCCCAGTAGCTCGCTGGCACAACGGTTAAAAAAAAAAAAAAAAAAAAAAAAAAGAGAGAAGAGAAGAAAAAGGAAAAGAAAGACGTCACGAATAAGAAGGTGAATAGGAAAGAAAAAAGAAAGAAAAAAAAAGAGAAAAATAAGTAAAACATAAAACTTCGATAATGCTGCCACGGTGCCTTTGGAAAGGGGCATGTGAGATTGCATGTGCTCATTCAGGCTTTATTTGAGATTAAGTGTTCACTTCATTTTGAGTCCTTTTTTGAAAATTTCCCCAAGTATTATAAACAAGCATTCTGTTTCAAAAGAAAATATACAAAAAAGAAAAAGTAAATTTCCATTATATCAGCTATGCAATAATGTCAGTGAGCTAATTTCTTAAGCTTTCAAAGTAGCAAGTACCCGTATCCACATGAGATCAGCAAATTTAAGAATTAGTTAACCATCTCTCTCATTGCACGTAAGGTTTGTGATATTATACGAGTTATGTTCCATCCGTGACCATCACTTGGGTTTGTTTACCACTATATGGAGGAAATACCAAAGAGTGCGTTTAAATAATTACACTTATTATAATTAGGTCAACCACCGGCCGGTACAATTTATAATTGTGATTCGTAGAACTTGTGCAGCAAAACACATGACTCATGTGCAAATATATAAAACCACACAACTTGAGCAAAGCATGCGCATCCCAATTTGATTCCTAATTTGGTCCTAGTCTTGTTACTCCCCTCCGTTATGACCAAGTTGTCTAAAAGAGATGGTGACAGGGACGGAGAAGCACGGGATCTCCAATTAGTTTATTTAATTGAAGGCTGAGGCCTGAATCATCTTGAGTTTTTGATCGTTCAACATTTCTCTCCTAAAAGACTAATTCCGTAGCTTTTAGAACCACAGTTACGTGAGTTTGTCCTTTTATAACAACTGATTTTGTTGGGCCAAGTATTAAAAAATGTTCTTAACCTATTACATTTATATCAATTCAATCTTAAATTTTTTAATTGTGGTAATTTTTTTTTTTTGTTAAACCATTGTGTCAATTGAGTCCTAAAAATTTTGATGATTTGCCAATGTTGTTTATCTAGTAAATTTTAGTCAGAAATCGCCAACATCGTTGTCAGCCAGCTCATGTAGCATGACTAAAAATACGTCCGGTCATTATATTAAGTGGATACGTACCTTCTATGGGATGTGGCCAATTTACAATTTGTTGAATTTTTATTACTTTTTTTTGTTTCTTTTTTTTTTCACTTCCTTT
This sequence comes from Eucalyptus shirleyi, assembly GCA_017140165.1. Taxonomy (NCBI): domain Eukaryota; kingdom Viridiplantae; phylum Streptophyta; class Magnoliopsida; order Myrtales; family Myrtaceae; genus Eucalyptus; species Eucalyptus shirleyi. Next base: position 32,228,634 of record CM029450.1, read on the forward strand.
TTTTTTTTTTTTTTTGGCAATTGTGGGCTGACAAGGTCTAAGCAAGGGCCTCTACCCCATAGGTGAGGGCCTCCGTGCCCTCATTGGCCATAAGGAAGGGTGTAAGATCCTTGCCTAGATTTAGGAGAGGGCCACAACCATCGTGTGGCCAAGAGTTGTACAAAGAACACAGAAAGAAAAGAAAATAATAATAAAATAAGAAAATTTTCAGAAAAATATAAAAAATTGTAAAATTATACTAGTCATATCATGTAGGATGACTGGTGTCCATATTAGCAATTATAGCCAAAATTGGTTAGATGGATATATTAGCAAATTATCAAAAGATTTATGATTCAATTAACATAAGGTTTATGATTGAATTTGTATAAACACAATATGTTTAGGACTTTTTTTTATTACTTATTCTAATTTTGAGACTAAAAATTTTGCAGATAATATTTTTAAAAAAAAATTAAGCAAAGTAAGATAACTTTTGAGGTCGTCAAAACTCCTTGAATGTCTTTGGAGGGGGAAGAGAAAAGGGCTGCGGGGGGAGGGTAAAGATAGTGGCATCCACTAGGATATTTTCGTTACCATTATTTTGGGTTAATTGAACAAAAAAACCTAAACTTTATTCCGTGGGACATAGCTATCTCAATTTTTAATTTTATTTATTTTTATTTTTATGACTGAGGGACCGCTAGAAATCACCCTTTGAGGATCACACAACCCTTCAGTACTCGGTAGCACCGATGGAGCCTGCTGCAAGCCGCTATTTAGACATAAACCTTCAAGTGACTGGCCTAGTAAACCACCCTAGGACCCCCACTTAAGTCTCGAGTTTCGGGGCATTTGAACTCGTTCCCTTTATGATGAGGTAGTGAAGCCCAACCATCACAGTTATCTACGGGTGGGTCAATTTTTTTAATTTTTTTTTTATCTTATCAAAACCCAAAATTTGTACCCACCCTGCTTGTGAGCGCGCTGGCTTGGGCCTTTCCCCCTCTAATATTGGAAAGGGGGAGGTTCGAGTCTTGGCGTGTGTATTGCGCGCCTTACTTGCAACCTCGTGGGAGGTCGGTCCCTACAGCGCCGCCTCAGGTTTACATCGCCGACTGTCAGCTGTATAGCGGTTCCCGGATCACAAAAAAAAAAAAAAACCCAAAATTTGTACTAATGATCTAAAAAGTACCTCAAAGTTCCTTTTGATAGGCATGTGTTGTCAACGTCATGGAGGATTTTAAATGGATATTATGGCTCAAATAGTAATTCTAAAGTATTTTTTGAGCATTGATACAAATTTATGGTATTGTTTAGATGGAAAAAAAGTTTGGCAAAATAGTGTCCGCAAGAAAATACTTAGACTTTTAGCTAGGATTTTCCTCTATACTTGCCGTGGCTAAAGCCAATTTAAATGTGTCAGTAGCATTGCCATACGTCCATGTACTTAACTGTTTGTCTAGGTTTTCTTCCACGTCAAACTTAAGTCATCTCTTTGAGGGAATTAGAAATGAACACTTTTAATTAATTATTTCTTGGAGGATTAATTTTAAATTCGTGTGTGTTTCCCTTGTATTGCTAAGTAGGGGTGGGCATCGGTCCACGGTCAACCCTGGACCGACCTTGGACCGGCCCAACTCTGCTGATCCTGGTCCGGTTCTCAGGGGTACTAGGTTGGTCCTTGATCCTAAAATTCCTGGACTAGCATTGTGCGGGTCGATCTTCAGTCCTGAGAGTTTCAAGTTGGTCTAACCCGGACCAACCCTAAATATATATATACATACATACACAATTTTTTATATAGAGAAAACCTTAAAATAAACGACATCAACAACATTAAACAACTCTTTAGTGAGAAGTTCAAATAATATTACATTATTCTTTAATAACTTAAGTTTTTAATGTCTTTTACGGCGTCAAAAGTCATAATTTACAAAGGAGGAAAATATTTTTGTAAGAGGTCCTCACGGCTTCCAAAAAGGCACCCTATGGCATCCTCCTCTAGTATTCGTTCTTTTTTGTCTTACTTTTCCTCTTAGTCTTCAATTTTCCAAAATTGAAAGAAACAATTTCTCTACTCGCCACTTGGGTTACTCGTGCCGCTCGCTGCACAATGCTCGCTTGGTTTGTTGCTCCTCACTCGACATTCGATGCTCATTCTATTCAATGCTCACCCCACTTGACCCTCATTGCTTGCCTTTCTTAACTAACCTCACTTATCATCGAACCCATTGGGTCGGTACGATCCCCGGTTGCCTTTTCAAAGAGTACAAAAAATGAAATAAAAATTTATTGATTGGTCCTAGGTTGACCTTGAAACTGGACTGAATCCATTGGATCAGTTTGGTCCTCAATCGTTTTTTTAAGGAGTACAAAAAATGAAATAAAAAATTATCGATTGGTCCCGGGTTGACCCTAGAACAAGATTGAGCTCATTGGGTTGGTCCGGTCCTTGGTGCCAAGCTCAATAGGGTCGGTCCTTGGTCCCAAAAATTGAGGACCAGCTTTGTGCGGGTTGGTCTTAGCGTTAGGGGGTGGACTGGCCCAACCCAGACCATACTCACCCCTACTACTAAGCTACTTTTTTTCCTTGTACATTTTCATAATGAATTAATTAAAAGAATATCAGCCCTTTAGTAGGACAGGGAAACTAAATATTCAAGATTACTTTTGTTTTAACGTATATCGATTCTTTTCCATAATTGAAATAAATAATTTGCTATTCTTTCAATAATTGAAATCTAAAGTTCATTCAAAATGTAGAAAAAGAAATTAGAGAAGGACAAAGTTCGTTATTACACTGTAAGAACAATCAAATAATTCCAGTAAATGTAGTTTATAGTGGGTCATGGGTACAATTTTTTTTCTTTTACTTTTTTATCCATTTTCTTTTGCCACCTTTTGGGCTTTCTCTTTAAAATTAAACCGCATCATAATTGTTAGAGATATTTATCTGTCATGATTGATTATAATTGATTCTTTTTCATATTGTAATATTTTATTACATTAATTAGTTGTCTAGAGCATCATATAAATAGACTCTTGTATAATCAGCATTAAATATACGGAAGTATACCGAAATTCTTTTTTCCGCTTTATTTTATCATAATTCTAACATGGTATTAGAGCCAAGTTTATCGAGTAATGGCAATATTGTCGCAGTTGTGCCAGTATCCCTCACTGAATTGTCGCTTGTGATCACTACCCAGATAGTTTCATTGCTTATTTCAAAATTATAACACGACCATTAGATTCATCCGTCTCAAATGAGTTAGACCCTAAAAATTCATCACCAGTTGATTTGGAGAAAAGCCGCATGCGCCACCATGCTCGGCCGCTCTATGGGACCATCAACGCCATCAACTATAAGTGAAACTTTCGAAGTCAATCCTTAAACTTTTCAGCTAAAACCACCATAAACAAGTTCTACATTCTCCGGCAAATCCAGAATAGTAACAAATGTCATCAGAAAGTCTCCACGTGCCCTCACGCACCGCCCATATCTTCTGTGCGAGAGATCCACATGCCCCAACCTCACACATGATCCATCATGTCCGTCGAGCAGTGACGTCATCATCCACATCATCACGAGTCAACACCACATCATCCTCCCTCGTTGACCACCGTTGATCGTCGCTAACCAACGTTGACCTGACCGGTTCGGCTTGATTTCGATTGATTCGCTTAGTTTTACAACCGATTTGACCATATTCCAACCAGTTCGCTTGGTTTTTCAACCGGTTCGACCATATTCCGATTGGTTCGCTTGGTTTTCCAATTGGTTTGACCATATTCCGATCGATTCTCATGGTTTTTCGACTGGTTCAGCTAGATTTCAATTAGTTCTCAGGATTTTATGATCAGTTCAGTCCAATTCCAACCGGTTCTCAGGGTTTTCAGACCGGTTCGGCCTTCAACCTGTTCTCAAGCTTTTCTAACCAATTCGGCTTGATTCCAATCGGTTCTTGGCTTTTCCAGATTGGTTCTTGAGGTATTTCGACATCCTCAATCTATTTTCTACCTTATTTTCTCCATATTAGCTTCACAGATATCAGTAATCTGCAAATTCATTATAGAATTTGCTGAGTTTACTAGTATATTGCATATCATGGAGAAATTAGAAGTCTCAATGCCCATTTAGACCATCTTGAGTGGATCAAACTATATATTATGGGCTCAAGTAATATCAAGTTTTCTAAGGGGATGTAAGCTTTGGCGTCATGTCACTGGAAGTATTTGTGAGCCTAGTCAAGCTGTTGAAAAAGATGATGATACATTTGTCGAACGTTTAGAAGAGTAGGAGAGCAAGAATCACCACATACTCATGTGATTTTGAAACACTTCGATTTCATCTATCAAACTTCGGTCACCTAAATACAGCAAAGGAAACCTAGGATCTTCTTGCTAGTCATTATTCCACATTAGACATTGCTCATCAATATCAACTGTTAGGGAAATTACATCGCATGTGTCAAGAGACAAGTTAGTCTATTAGTGACTTTCTTTTTTCTATGCATGCTATATGGGATTAGCTAGCCTTATTTGAACCAACATGGGATTTGACTATTGATACTTGTAAGTTTGTTGAATATTGTGATCATATGCGGGTTATGCAATTTCTAATGGCTCTCAATGATGAGTATGAACTTGTTGATATAGCTAGTACGGGTACCTAAAGAAGGGTGAATAGGTATATAAAAGATTTTTCTTAATAATTGCTTAATACTAGACAGTTGAAGGATTTGCGACAAATAATAATCAACGTAAGATTGAGTAAAGGAAAGAGAGAATTGAACACGCGGTTTATAGTGGTTCGGCTTATTTCAAGCCTACGTCCACTCTTCTGCACTAACAGCCTATTGGCTGGATTCCACTATGAACAAAGAGATGTTATAGCGTTGATCTTCCTTGATTTCTAGGTGTAGATGATCTACCACACTCGCTCAAGGTATCACCAAGTATAGACACTCTCTGTGTATACAATTTTGCTCAAAATATCGACTAATAATCAAGGTGCTTCAGACTCTAGAATTTTTCTATCGATCACGCACTAGAACAACTAAAACGACTTATTTTTATACTCTTTTATGCCATCATACCCGTTGGCACTAACCAAAGGAATTCCTCCAATCTACCCGTTGGATGGAATCAATTAAGAAGATCATTCGAGCTATTAAAGGAACCTGACGATAGCCCATCAATCATGTTCGTCCATATAATCAGGATCTTGATTTCCAAGAATAGAACATTCCAAGAATATTTCGTCGACTATCAGATCTTCAAACGATCTAGATACGAATAAAAGAATCCGTTATATTTATCCAGCCAAGAGATCTTCTCCAGAGGATAGGATTAAATCCTCAACCAAATACTTCGGCTCTGGATTTCCTTCGATACTGGATTAGAAAGACTGTCAATAAGAATAGTCTTGAGTCTTGAGTCTGGTGATCATAAAGTCTTCAGACTCTAAATAGAAGGTCTGCAAATATCCAGATTAGACTGATAGAAACGTTTTGTCAGCTTCAAAATATTCTGGAAAGATTTCTCCAACACTTGTGTGAGCCTCACTTTTGCATCGGGATCCTTTACCTCATCTTGAGGTAGTTGTCCTGGAACTATTAATTGAGGAAACTCGACTTGCAACTTTAAAGGCACAACATGCTACTCCACTAGTCTCCACTCCTATAGATGTAGTGCTTACCACTTCTGGCTCATCCTCATCACGCAAGCCTTATAGTATACACTATCGCTGACCTAGTCATCATGCATCTAACTGTTATTAGCTACAATCTAAGCAATCTATTGAAACAAACAACCGATCCCAATTTAGAAGTCTGCCTGCACACCGCCCATCTACTGTTTCTTCTGCCATAGAGAATTCCTCTAACAATTTGTTTGTCACACTATCATTAGATGATCTTCAATCCATAGTTCATTCCATTTTTGAGAAACTAGTACTTCTAGCTCTTCTGCCTTGTCAGTCACTCTAGGTATTCTTAACTTATGGTTCTTGGATTCTACGTGTTGTAATCACATAACATCCAATTCCAATTTATTCAAGTCAAAATCATACACCTCACAAACACCTATTATTTACATAGTTGATAACTTTCATATGATAGTTCGTCATACAGGGAACATTTCAAAGTCCACCTTGTCCTTACCCGATACATTTATGGTTCCTAGACTCTCATTAAACTTGATATCTTTGGGTCAGCTATGTGAGCTTGGTTTTGATATTCATTTCTCTTTGAATGGTTGTCATGTGCAAGATCCATGGATGGGATAGACAATTGAGATAGGCTGTACAGTGGGATGGTTGGTTGAGCTACTTTCATTAAAGCTTCCCAACTCCTTTACTAGTTGTGTTGCCACAATATCATCTAAAACTTTACATTCTCGTTTGGGTCATCTTTCTTTTTCTCGATTAAGTCCTTTACTTTAAAGTGGTTGTCATGGTTCCATTGACAATAAAACCTTTGATTGTTTGTCTAGTTAGTTAGGAAAATATCTTGCTTAACCGTTCAATATTAGTGAATCTATCTCTTATGCTCCCTTTGATCTAATTCATTTGGATATTTGGGGACAATCTCCTATCCCGCTATGGGAGGTTTTCGTTATTTTGTGATATTTGTTGGTGATTATTCATGGTATAAATGGCTTTATCTTATGAAAATTTGATCTAAACTTAATCATATCTATGGTAATTTTGTTGCCATGATCAAAACACAATTTTCTTGAGATCAAGGTTTTTTGTGTTGATAATGCCATGAAATATAAGGATAGAGAGTTCCTTAAAATTCTTTCCCAAAACGGTACCATTATTCATTATTCTTATCCAAGAACTTCCTAACAAAATGGTCGAGCAATGCACAAACACAAGCATATCTAAGATATTGTATGCACTCTTTTAGTCTCAGCATCTTGTCCAAAACAATTTTGGGGGGAGCCTTATCATACTACTGTATACACTATTAATCGTCTTCCATCAATTACCATAGGTAACATTTCCGCATACAAGCACTTATATGACAATGTTCCTAATTACAATCTACCTCGAGTATATGGTAGTGCATGTTTTGTGCATCTTCTTCCAAATGAACGCACAGGGTTAGAACCTCGTGCATGTCTCTGTTGTTTTCTTGGATATGGCATTGAGCATAAATGATATAGATGTTGGGACACTGCCTCATATTGTCTTTGTGTGTCTTGTCACTTTCTGGGGCCATAAAAAGTTCTCATCTTTATGTTCTTTTGCATCTTCTCCCATCTTTTCAACTATTCGCTTCTTCACCAATCCTTCTATCATTCTGTTTCATAAAGATGACACTCTTGCATCTTCTTCTTTAGAATTGTCCTCTCCTAATCTTGATGCAGGTTTCTCTAAAAATAACACTACGGTAGCTCCTGATATGTTTGTGCCATCTGTGGATCCATCACCTTTGGTTGTTCCTTCTTCTCCTATCCGTTGTTCCACTCGTGTAAGTCAACCTTTTGTTCGGCTCCATGATTATCATTTTTATTCTACAATTGCCCTTTTTTCCATGAGCCTCTCACATATATAGAAACTCGTACTAATCCTCTTTGGCAGCAAGCAATGGTAGATAAGTTGCATGTGATATCCTAGATTTTCAATCCTATCTTCCATTTAATAAATTGGGCATTTTATCGACGCACTTATAGGGATGTTCTCAAAACTGATCACTCTCGAGATAACTAAACTATCTAGGGAAGCCATTAAGGAATTTTAAAGTAATAAACTTGAGAATTCGACCAGAAATCGGCCACTTGACTGTACTTATCTTTAAAGGTCATTACGGCACAGTTAAAAAAATCGATTAGAGATCAGAGATAGGTCGGTTCGATTGAGATGTGTGGCTAAACGTGGGTGACTCCACTAAATTAGAAAATTCTCGTCAGCCGGCACTAGACTGATTTTTCTATCGTTTTGGTACCCTATGTCCGTATTTGAATCCTCGAGATTTTCATGACAACCGAAAGTCGCCAATTTGTCGGACGGGTTCATTGTGGCTTGAAGAAAATTGACCATGGATCATTTGCACTAAAATTTATTAATGTTACCCAGTAGCCTAGATCACGCGAAAATCGCATCAAATTGAAATTAACTGCAAATTTTAATCCGATTTTAGAAATGGAAAGTTTTGTTATGTCACAATTAATTTTAGGAACACCAACTTAGTCTCAAAAGATTTTTTTGCATACCAAGACTTTTTGGGAAAAAGTCGTCCTGGGGCCGTTTTTGTTCGGGAATCGTCTTGGATCGTTTTTTATCACATAATCGAGATACAAGAGGGATCAATTGGTGAGAAAAAATACCAATTGGATCGATGAGGTGTCGATTGAATTTATAGAGGCTAGTTTGTGTTGATTTAAGAAAGACACAAAGTCCAATTGGAGAGAAAATGCTTGAAATTCGTAGCTCCTCCTTACCTAGGCTTTTTGAACCATTTCAAGGGTTGTAATTGGAGCCTTGGTGGCTAATTTTAGGCCATGGAAGACAGCCAAGTTTGGTGGACAAGTTGGATAAGGTCAAGGGAATATTTGAGGAGAAATCAAGCCAAGTGGACCCTCCTTGTTCCCTCATCCTCTCCCTCTTCCCCTCATCTGGTTGATAGCCTCCCCTCCCTTCCTTATTATGCCATTTTCAGAACCAACAGGCAAGGAGACCAGCTAGAGCAGTCACACCACCACCGGACTACTCGTTGTCGCCGTTCACCATCTCAAACCGTCGTTGCTCCGCCTCCCTCTTGCCTGTTTCGACGTCCCAACTGTTGTCCCGTGCTGTGTGGAGCTCGGCCAGAGTTGTTTGGCCCACCTCCGACCATCGCAAGTCCCCACTTGAACCCGGTTTGGCCCCTTCCACCGTCCTTGGTCCATCCCCACCTTAAATCGAGCTTGTTGTCCTATGTTTAAGCCAAGAACAGATTTCGAAAGAGTGGGTTTCCAGCAGGAGGTTTGGCCCGTTTTGAGGTCATTCCCAATCCCGAAAGTTAGGCCCGCTTTTGAGAAAGTTGTCCAACAAATGGAACGCCACACTCAATTCTCAAACTAGTACATGAGAGTGCTAGTATGAACACCTAGAGGGGGTGAATAGGTATTTAAAATAAATCTTGGCAAGTATATGCGGAATAAAATAAATTTCAAATAAAGAAGTTAGGGAAGAGAATAAGAACACAAGATTTATAGTGGTTCGGCTTAATCCAAGCCTACGTCCACTCTCCCACGCTAACAGCCTTCTTGGCTAGATTCCACTATGTAATCAACAAGAGATTACAACTTTGAGTGCAAACACTTAGTAGATCACACTATCTCACTAAGTCACTCTTTTGGTATTTCTCTCACAATCACAAACGTTTAAGCTCTCAAGAGACAAGTATATGATCGAAGGTCGCTTAGACTTTGGAATTATAAATTCTACGCTCTATCTCTTACTTGCTCATCAGTTTATGATCTCCTTAAATACTCCTCCACTTCCAAACTGCCCGTTGGACAGTATCCCGGAGAATCGTCTTCCAATATACCCATTGGACAGCTTTGTATCTAGAAGATTTGGTAGCCGTTGAGTGACAAAGGTAAAATCCCAAATTGATTCCGATCACCCATACAAACGGAATATTGGTTTCCATAAGTAAAGCTTCGTCGTATAGAAAGTTATTGTCTTCAAGATCCAATCGTCAATCAAATAGTTTGAATCAATCAAATCAATCTTGATGTGAAATCCAAACTAGATCACTAGCCATTATATGATTGGGCTTGAGTTACGTTCTGTCGAATCTGGATGTAAAGTCTGAAAGCAATAGACTTTATAATCTGAGTTTGAATGCAATAGACTTTGCAATATGAGTCTGAACATATTCTGCTTCTGAACAGATTTAGTTTTAAGGTCTATACCCAGTTCAGCTTCAGCATAGAGTCTGTCTTCTGGTTCTTCATTCACGTTCAGTCTGGAATTTGTTAGAGTGAGCAGACTTCTGATGTAGAATAGACTTTGATACTAAAGTCTGGCAGTCTTCAAACTTTGACACAGAAGTCTGGAAATCTCCATAATATACTTTGGACATATGTTACGCTCAGTCTTCTGGTTGTCTTCACACTTTGACGATATCCTTTACATGTTCTATCATCTGCATGGTCTATTACTTAACCATTAAACATGTTAGTAGCCTTTGATTTATTTTTTCATCTTCAAAATATCATAAAGGATTTCCCTAACAGTACAAAGGTCCTGATTATAGGGCCAAATCGTTATGACATATCTCATACCGTGCCACACAATTTTGTCCCATAATTCGACACATTCAACTTAATTCATTGTGCATTCTTAGTTTTTGATCTTGGCATATAGCACGGCCTACTCTATGTTCGGCGGTCTTCTAACATTGCCAAGCATCGTCTCACCCCATTGAGCATGTCACGTCTCCATCAAATGGCTTTCCCGAAGAAGCACACATTTAGAATCTACTGTGACCGGCTTCCCGTTGTCTTGGGGCATCCCATATAGGGATAACTTCTAGCTCAATAGCCCGGGATGGTTCTCTTAACCAACACACGACAATTTAATCTTGACTCAGGACACCATGCCTTGTACTCAAATACCTCTATTAAAATGGTAATCCTGGTTTGTTTTCCTCGTATTAGAAATACCTAGTAAAATAGTTGTGTATGGATACACGATCAATTTGACCCAGAAAAGGTGATATCATTCCTTTTTAAAATCCTACTGTTTTATATAGTACTTAAAACTATTTTTAGTGTCAAAATCCAACACCTAGGATTTTCTAAATAAATATTGGAAATTCACAATTTTTGCAATAAATAACTAAAAATCTAATCATCACTCAATTTGCATAATTTAATACTTAACTACAGAAATTAACCATACCATTACAATCAACATGAAATTCCGGTCACCGGCTATCCCGACTTAATTTCCATAAAATATTTAATAATTAAATAATTGCATAAATTAATTAAATAAATCAATTTAAATTCTAGAAATACTAACCTAAGCCAAAATTGCTAAATTAATTATCGAAATGGGTCCGGAAAAATACCAAACCAATCTAGAGAAATACTATTATTTATCTAGGCGTTAGCCAAACCATTCTAACCACCTAACATGCACAATTAAATAATTAAATTTCTAATTTAATCTAACTAACCACCTAATTTCTAATCAAATTAAACTAAACACCCCTTAGACATTATTAACCTATTAAGAAGAGTTTAGTGCATAAACTCACCGGTTTATTGCGGAAACCGGTTCATTGTGACGACGGCGCGATCACAGTTGAAATCCAACCTTTTGGCGACGTCAACAGACACTCGAATCAGGCCAAAAAGCCTTACAAGCCCACAGCAAATTACTGGGCTTGGTCTGGGCTTTGCTTTGGCTGCAGGCTGGGCTGAACTACTGAACAATTGTGAGATGGGCTTCTGGACTTCATGGGATGGGCCGCTGAAAGGAACACATGCCTGAGTTGCACTTGAATGGGTCAAGACGCATGACAAGCTAGGTCGAAGACGCTGAAATCCACGGGCTGGCTTCGTGCGTTGCTACAGGCATGAGACTTGGGCCGGGCTTGAAGAAGATGCGTGGCCTGGACTTACTGGACCGAAAAGAGAAAATTGGGCGGTGATGAGCTGAGAAGAAGCAACCTCGGGCTAGGCTACTTCGCTGCCTGTGTGTGAATCAGTGAAGGCAGTGGAGAAGCGGACGAAGGAGACGCGGGACACAGAGTTGCTGGAGTTGAACGTTGACCCGACAATTGGATTGAAGCAATTTGGTGGATTGTCTTTGATGGTGGTGAGCCACGGATGGTGGCAATATTCAGGCAGCTGCAAGGGGGACAAAAGATGGTGGACGAGCAGGCAGTCAATAAAGGGCAGTGATGATTGACTTTGTTGAATGAGCGGCAGTGAAGAAAGAACAAGCTGGAGTTGTTTTGCTAGGGGAGAAAAACATGCTAGGGAGCCAGCGTCTTCATGGCAACGAAGCAGTAGGCATGAGGGAGAGAGATTTGATGGAGGTTGCTTCGGACGAAGGAGAGGAAAGGAAAACAGAAGCAAGCGGGGTCGAGGAAAAAGGGACGCTCGAAGAGAAGAGGGGAGGGAATTGTGTGAAGGAAGCTAAGGGGGGGAGGGCACAAAATCACAATCTCATCCCTTGCATTAATTCCATGTCCCCCTATTACTTTCTAACAAGTAATTTCCACAATTAAACCAAATTGAAGCCAAATTTGCAGCTCCTAAATTAGCATCCGAATTTCATTGATTCAGACTGCAATTCTTCACAAAAAAAATCCCAATTTAATGTCCAACTTCGTCAAAGAAAATACCCATACCATCTGCAAGTCCCTAATGCTAAATGGCTCAGCTTGGAAGCTAAAACTCCCCTCAATTCGGCCAATTCGAATTTCCGTTAATTTCTGAATTGTCCGAAATGATTTTTTGTAAAAATCTTGGAATCTCCAAAAATTGTATGGAGGATCAGTCGACATTCCTAAATTAGATCGTGACACGACAGAACTTTCAATTTCTGAAATCGGGTTTAAATTCATGGTTAATTTGAATCCGGCGTGCTTTTAATATGACCTAGTCTACCGGATAACTTTTAGGAATTTTTAGTGCAATTGACTTGTGATCGATTTATCTCGAGTCACAATGTACATTTTTGACTCATTAGCAATTCTCAATTGTCGTGAAAATCTTGAAGATTCAAATACGGATACTAGGTATAAAAATGACAGAAAAATAGGTCTAGTGCTGTTCGATGAGAATTTTGCAATTAGGTGGAATCACCCATGCACTAATCACATATCTCCATCGAATCGACCTATCTCCAGTCTCTTATTGATTTTTGACAATGCCATAATGACTCTTGCAGATCAACACAATCGAGCAATCGATTCCTGGTCAAATTCTCCAATCCATTGCATTTAGATTCCTTATTTGCTTCCCTGGATAATCCAATTATCTCATGAGTGATCAGCTTAGAGAATAGCACTATCGGTGCGAAGATGAAATGCTCGATTTATTTAATCGAAAAAAATTCTAAAAATTCAGGCCATCACATTGAAGATGGAAGACATTGCCGTGGTGCAAGAATTTCCAAATGTTTTTCCAAAAGAATTGCCAGGATTACCACCAAAGAGAGAAATTGAGTTTGTGATTGAGGTAGCACTTGAGACAGAGCCAATCTCTAAGACTCCTTATCGGATGGTGTTATCTGAGTTGAAAGAACTGAAGGTGCATATGCAAGAGCTATTGGACAATAGATTCATTCATCCTAGTGCATCACTTTGGGGAGCACCAGTTTTGTTTGTGAAGACAAAAGATGGTTTGTTGCGCTTGTGCATCAACTATCACTAACTCAATCAGGTAATGATCAAGAACAAGTATCCACTCCCAAGGATCGATGACTTGTTTGATCAATTGCAAGGAGCGTTGATATTTTCGAAGATCGACTTAAGGACAGGATATCATCAGCTGAGGGTCAGGAATGAGAACGTTCCTAAGTCAGCATTTCATACTCAATATGGTCATTATGAGTTTATTGTAACGCCATTTAGGTTGACAAATGCTCTAACTGCATTCATGGATTTGATGAACTGAATATTCAAGAAATATCTAGATCAGTTTGTGATCGTGTTCATTGATGATATTTTGGTGTATTTGAGAAGTGATGAAGAGCACGAGAGTCAAATGAGATTAGTGTTGCAGACACTGAGAGTCCATTAGTTGTACGCCAAGTTCAGTAAGTGCGAGTTTTGGTTAACTCGTGTTACTTTCTTAGGTCACATGATTTCAAGCGAAGGAATCTCTATGGACCCGAGCAAGATTAAAGTTATGATCAACTAGCCAAAACCGACTATAGTGACAGAGATCAGAAGTTTTCTAGGTTTGGTAAGTTATATTATAGACAGTTTATGGAAGGATACTTATCATTAGCATCGCCTTTGACAAGACTCCTAAAGAAAGAAGAGAAATTTGTGTGGACAGACAAGTGCAACCGTAGTTTCCAAGAGCTGAAACAAAAGCTGACTACCATACCGTGCTGACCATTCCATCTGGTCCTGGAGGATATGAGATCTATAGTGATGCGTCATTTAGAGGATTGGGTTGTGTGTTTGATGCAACATGGTTGAGTTGTTACATACGCCTCCCGTTAGTTGAGGTCTCATGAGCAAAACTATCTGACGCATGACTTAGAGCTTGCGGCAATTATCTTTGCCCTGAAGATTTGGAGACATTATCTGTGCGGAGAAAAATTCCAGATCTTCACAGACTATCAAAGCCTCAAGTACCTGTTCTCTCAGAAGGAGTTGAACATGAGACAACACAGATGAATGGAATTGCTTAAGGACTACGATTGTGATATTTTATATCACCCGAGAAAGGTGAACAAAGTCGCTGATGTTTTGAGTCAAAAGTTTTCAGTTGCTCATATATTGATTAAGGAGTGGAACTTAATCGAGAGAGCTCAAAATTTGTTATTCAAGTTTGAGGTAGGTCACCTTTCAAGTCTTATGGCCATCCTCAGAATTGAACCGAATGTCCATATCAGAATTAAGCTACTTCAACCGATAGACCCAAATGTGCAAAAGATTCTACAGGAAGACACTAAGAAAGGAAATGTTGACTTTTAGATTTTTGATGAAGGAATATTGAGGTTCTGAGGATGTTTAGTTGTAGCTAACAATGTGGAGCTTAGAGAGGATATCTTGTTAGAAGCACATCGTAGCAGTTACAGCATCCATCTTGGTAGTACTAAGATGTATTAGAATTTGCATCAATACTATTGGTGATCAGGTATGAAAGCGAACATCGCCAAGCATGTCACCTGGTAGCCTAAGTCACGCTAAAATCGCGCCGAATTAAAATTAACCGCGAATTTGAATCCGATTTCAGAAATTGAAAGTTCTGCCATTTCACAATTAATTTTAGAAACGTCGACTCAGTCTCAAAAGATATTTCTACAAACCGAGACTTTTTGGGAAAAAGTTATCTTAGGGCCGTTTTTGTTTGAAAATAGTCAAGGATCGTTTTTTATCGCGCAATTGAGATACAAGAGGGATCAACTAGTGAGGAAAAATACCAATTGGATCAGTGAGGTGTCGATTGAATTTATAGAGGCCGGTTTGTGTTAAATTAAGAAAGGCACAAAGTCCAATTGGAGAGGAAATGCTTGAAATTCGTAGCTCCCCCTTACCTAGGCTTTTTGGACCATTTCAAGGGTTGTTGGAGCCTTGGTGGCTAATTTTAGGCCATGGAAGATAGCCAAGCTTGGTGGACAAGTTGGATAAAGTTAAGAGAATATTTGAGGAGAAATTAAGCTAAGTGGACCCCCTTTGTTCCCTCATCCTTTCCCTTTTCCCCTCTTTCGGTCAATAGCCTCCCCTCCCTTCCTTATTGTGCCATTTTCGGAACCAACAGCCAAGGAGACTAGTAGGAGCAGTCACGCCACCACCGAACTGCTCACCATTGCCGTTCACCATCTCGCACACCGCCGCTGCCCTGCCCAGCTTGACGCTGTTTCGCCTCCCTCTTGCCTGTTCTGACATCCCAGTTGCTATCTCGTGCTGTGTGGAGCTTAGCCAGAGCTATTTGGCCAACCTCCGACCATCGTGAGTCCCCACTTGAACCCAGTTTGTCCCCTTCCACCGTCCTCGGTCCATCCCCACCTTAAACCGAGCTTATTGTCCTCTATATCAGCTCGATGACTCTATATGTCATCTTGGAGAAAGGACGATATGCTATATCGGCTCGATGACTCTATATGTCTTCTTGGAGAAAGGACGATATATGATACCAGCTCGATGACTCAATATGTCATCTTAGAGAATGGAAGGTATGCAATACTTGCTCAGTGACCCTATTTATCATCTTAGAGAATGAACAATATGTTATTTATTAGCCCTTGGGGCAAGCTACTATCTATATATCACTTAGGGTGAGCGGTTTTGGATTTTGATCAGACGCATAGATAGTATTGTTTTGACCAAGTGAAGGTCTGATGACATGTAATTGACTGAGTCGATTAATCGATGATTCGATCTATGGTGATTGATTGGATGTCTATTCAAATTGTGCTATTTTGCAGGGAAAGACTAAGGCCAAGGTAAGTCATTCAACCCGTGTTGTGCTTAGGCCGCCCTTAGGGCATATTGGCTTCCTAATCAGGTCTTAGGGAGTAGAACTTACTGATATGTAGTCTCACTCTATTGTGTGATAACATTTCAGGTTCATAAATGGCAGCACCTCCCCCTCCTCCCGAACAATTTGGTTGTACCCAAGAAATTCACCAAGATAGGTTATCACATTCCGATACATCACCACCTTGAAGGATTGGAATATGTACTAGTGAAAGCCACCATTTGGGTTGACGTGAGTGAAACCCACAAGGTGCCCCACAAATACCGGTTGTGGTATCGCCATTACAGCAATGGATGAAGGGAGGGTCTTGTGCCAAAATCTAATGTACCTTTGTACGCTTTGGAGGTTGCGTTCAAGAAGGGAACATCAGATCCTAAGGGTGGATCAGTGGTGGATGCGAAAAATCCCAAGCTCGAGGGTGATTCTGACTCTCCAATGCAGTCTACTGAATACTCCAACTAGGGTGTGGAAGAAGGAGAGATCGTTGAGGAAGAAGAGGACCCAGAGGAGGATCCAGAGGAGGATTGAAACCCCACCCCTATCTGTAGACTTTGTTTTGTGAACTTATTGTTTAGAGCCTAGCTTGGTAGTTTACCTAGTATATATTTGCACTATGGTTTACAATGTATATAAGTGTGGCAGTTTTTCAAGCTCAAGATTTTTAGTCCTACTTTCCTATTCCATTGTTTTATTGTCTAGGGATTTTATATACTTCCGCATACATATTAAAATGAATAGGGTCGGCGATGCATCCCGGGATGTCTCTATTTAATCGACTAGTAAGGGATGGGCACATGCTTAAGGATCGGGGCATGACATTGCAAGTATTAGAAAACTTTCATACTTGGGATTTGGTTGATTTGCCTCCTAAAAAGTCGGCTATAGGTTGTAAATGGGTGTACAAAATCAAAACTAAGGTAGATGGTAAAGTGGAACGCTACAAAGCTTGACTAGTAGCAAAAGGCTTTACCTAGGAGTATGGCATTGATTATGACAAGATGTTTGCTTCAATTGCACATCTTACTTCTATTCGTAGCCTCCTTGCTATTGCTGCATTTAAGCAATGGCCGCTATTTCAAATGGATGCAAAAAATGCATTCCTTAATGGAGATCTCACTAAAGAAGTGTATATGGAGCCACCTCCTGGATATACTCATACTCTTGGTAAAGTGTGTCGTCTACGCCGAGCATTATATGGACTAAAATAGGCTCCTCATGCATGGTATTCCAAATTTAGTTCTACCATGGAATGCCTTGGATTTGTGTACAATCCTTATGATAATGCTCTATTACTAGGGATGATCGCGATGGCATTACAAAACTACAACAATATTTGAGTCAACAGTTTGAAATGAAATATCTTGGAAGGCTCGGTTATTTTATAAGATTGGAGGTTGTTTTAGATTCTTTTGGCTATTATCTTTCTCAAGTGAAATATCCCATTGATCTTTTTTCTTGAGTTGGACTTATTGATAACAAGATTGATACCATTCCCGTTGAGAATAATGCTAGATTTGATGAAAAAGTTGGGACTCCTCTTCCAAACCCTACACTTTATAGATAGTTAGTTGGCAGTCTGGTATACGTCACTATTACTCATCCTGATATCACTTATGCTATTCATATTGTGAGTCAATTCATAACTGTGTCGTGGATGACTCACTTTGCTGCTGTTCTTTGAATTCTTCGTTACACCAAGGGCACCTTATTTCACAGTCTTCATTTTTCTACTAACTCAACCTTAGAGTTAATAGCTTATTCTTGTGCTGATTGGGCTGGTGATTCTCTTGATCGTCGCTTTACTACAGGTTATTGCTTCTTCTTAAGGAAGTCCCTCATTTCCCGGAGAAGTAAGAAATAGACTATTGTCGCTCGATTGAGTACAGAAGCAGAATATCGTGCTCTTGCCAATACAACTTCGGAATTATTATGGTTGCAGTGGTTATTAGAAGACATGGAAGTTTGTCATAATGGTGGAACAATCATTCATTGCGATAACCAAAGTGCCATCCAAATAGCTCATACTAACGTCTTCCATGAGTGTACCGAACATATTAAAATAGATTGCCATTTCATACACTCTCATGTGCTTCATGGCACCGTTCGTCTTGTTCCTACCTCAACAACTGATCAAATGGCTGACGTTTTAACTAAGGCACATCCACCTAGGTGTTTTAAAGATCTTTTCTCCAAAATTCAATTGACCTCTCTTATGTCTCCTTGAGTATGAGGGGGAATGTTAGAGATATTTATCTTTCTTGATTGATTATAATTGATTCTATTTGATATTGTAATATTTTATTACTTTAGATAGTTGTCTAGAACAGCCTATAAATAAGCTCATGTATCATCAACATTAAATATATAGAAATATATAGAAATTCTCTTTTTCATTTTATTCTATCATAATTCTAACAATAATACTAAAGTAATATGTCAATAAGAGCTAAAAGAGAAGGTAAAAAGTGAGACAAAATCCATTTTTGGATTAAATATATGGATAAATATTTCCACCTATCAAATCTAAATGATCGATTCAGTTCAAGTTAAATAGACTTCACAGAGATCTCAAACTTTTTATGTGCAAATCTAAGGTGCCGTAGCTACCTATTGAACTATAATCTTTTCCTCTCCTCGATATTGACTAGTGCCCCGGCGTTTGGTCTGATCGCATGCAAGCAGGGGATCACGAATGGGAGAATGCATTCTGGTCCCAATCGAAAGGTAAAAGAAAGTACCCAGTATTATTACATTTACTAACTCTAGTCTTTTGACCGACCAAAAAAACAAATTAGTCTTTTGAATTTTCTTATTAAGTAATGTGACTCTTTGTAAATTATTTTTGAAGTTAGTGGACTTATCTAAACACGCAATGTGATTCTACCATATCACTATTTTTTTTTTCTTTTGAGTTGATCCTATTTTACTCTAACTCTAACTCTCACTCTTAGACTTTTATCCAACATTCTTGCAGGATGTGAGAGTTAAAACCTACACTTGAAGCTATTACTAATTGAATAGATTTAGCTTTTACATGATGTGGGTAGGTGAGTTTATGCTTTATCTCCATGACAAGGTGAATATATGGCTCTATTTAAAAATTATAATCTCTCCACAGGCATTGTCTAATATTGCTCCGGATATTATTACTACAAATGTTGCGTTATTTTCTACTGTGGCGGGGTAGAAATTTTCCCACATACCTAAGATCCTCGCCGGGGCAGAAATTTCCCCCACATACTTATCTAGACAGGCAATATGATTCTACCGTATTTCTTAATTAATGGATTTAGCTTTGGGTGGGCGAGTCTATGATTTTTCTCCATGACAAGGTGAATATATGGCTCTTTTTTAAAATTCTTATATCTCTAGAATCGTCTTCTAATATTGCTCCTGAAATTATTACTACCAATGTTGCATTATTTTCTACTGTGGCGGGGCAGAAATTTCCCCACATACTTAAGATCCTTGCCGGCATCCATTATATACTATCTAGTGACCAAGTATGGGGTATATTGATCATCTTTTTATGCATTCGTTATAGAATTAATTAGCACGACATGATTAGATTTATGACTCAATTTGTATAATTTAAAAGTTTAAGACTAAATTATCACAAGTGCAATAAGTTTAAAACTTTTTTAGTAATTCTTTTAGTGGAAATCACATAAAAGTACTCGGACACTTGTTAGAATCTAAGTACAGAGAACTTTCAACTGTTAATACCAGCCCTAATCAATTAACATTCAGTTGATGTTGGATATAAAATCAAGTCAACAGCACTTTGAGATCAATGATAGCATCGCATATTGGCCATTTGGTGTCGATGAAACACCGGACTACAAGATTTGCTGATGACATTTTCAAATTGCCATACACTCTACATTATACTAGCAATAATCCAATGACAAAAGGTATTTCAAGCTGAACCTTCCATATATATTTTCTAAGCATAGACAGACCGAGAGGGGCTAGTGGCCAGATGGGCAATTTTAGACATAAATTAACACGCTTTATCACGATTATAAGTCAAATAATGAAAATAACACAATTTTATCACACCTTAATTTTTTTACCCGAAAAACGTACATTAATTTCTAAGCATCACTAACGAAAATATAAGATTTTTAATGACGTGTGACTTGACAAGATAACAAAACATGATTGTGACAAGTGAACATGATTTCTGACTCTAACTAGTGGTGGCTACCGATGCCTATACCGGTATTTGCACCTCATTATGCTGTGAAAAATTAAACTAACACCCTTAAAAGAGAAATCTTAAATTAACAAGTTGGACCGTACATGGATGAGAAAGCCTTTCCTTTCTCGGGCCAATAAGAAGCCTTCTACAACAAACTTATCGAGCAAAGGCTTACTCTATCCACCAGTGAGGTTTCTAGACAAGAGGGAACGACCCAAATTATTGGGTTTGGTAGTTGTCGCTGAGGAAAATTGGACAATGAGTTTTGGATTTTATCTGCGAAACGCAATGAAGTTTAAATCTTCTAATTGGTTCAATCAAATCCTGAATCTTTACTACAAAGTACAGTCCTAAACTTTTGAATTGGCTCAAGTCATAAACCTTACTTAGATAAATATAATTAGGTCCTAATAATTAATGTTAAAAATGCAATTTAAGGATGTCAGATGAGAAATTTTGGAGTGACACATGTACAGTACATCAAGATTCTCCACTGTTATTCAATTGTGGTGTATCTCTTCTCTCAATCATTCAGAATTTTATTAAGGTAACACTCCGCTTGCTATTTGCCTTCTTTATTCTCCTCAACCGGCATGCTTCCGATTGTTGTATCAGCTATCAATAGATATAAATTCAACGGCCTACCTATTTTAGGTGGCATGAACTCAGAAAAATTAGTTAAGTATTGTTTATTTGATAAAAGGCAGATTGTTGTTTTTCTTTGGGCTAATATCTTTAAAAACCCCAAATTTATACATCTATGACAAATTTACTCTGAACTAATATTTTTACCATGAAAAACCCTAAATTGGTACACCCATTTTACCCCGACTGATCATAAAAAAATCTTAAATTGATATACTTGTGACAAATTTACTCCAAACTAATTTATTCGACTGCCAAAAACCCCAAACTGGTATATTTTCGACAAATATACCTTCCATTAAATTAGATTAATACAAAAAAAATCACAAAAATTGTATAATTTTAACAAACGGAGAATAAAATCTCAAATCGATACTGTCACATCTCGATCTTCAGGCACGCACACATCTTTCTACTTGGTCGATTTTATAATGCGATATCCCATGACTAAGTATCGCCAACCCTTTCGTTTTCAATAGCACATGCGGAAGCAGTTATAAATCCTCAGACAATAATACAATGGGATAGAAAAGCAGGGTCATAATTTTCATACTGAAATTCACAACCACACTTTTATACAAGCACCTCATAGTATATAATGCAATACTATTCACAAGGGTCTGATCTAACACTTATCCACATAAAATCAAGGTCTGATAAAACAAGATGGGATCTCAATCCTCATCCGGGTCGTACTCAGGATCCTCCTTGCGGTCATCTTCTTCTCCAAAATCTTCCTCCTCATCTGGTTCCACATCAGGGTTCTCCTCTTCAGATTCCTCCTCCTCATGCTCCTTATCAGGGTCCCGAAATAGTTATTTAATAATCATTGAGACCACATCTCAGCAAGTTCTACCTCCTAAGACTCGATTAGTAAACCAATATGCTTACCGAGTTGCCTATGCACGCACGGGTCAGAGGACTTACCTTGGCGTCAAATTCCACCTGCATATTAGCACAGTTCAATAGGTACCCAAGCAATCACAAATCGACATCTTGATCAATCGATCTAGTTGATTTCATGTTAACATGACATTTCTCCATTCATTTTAATTCAATCAATCAACTCACAACATCAAATCAAAGCAATGATTAATCGACTTAGTCGATTACTCGGTGGAGGCATGCATTGGAGAGTTGGGGGAATTCTGTGGGTTTTCGGTGGGATGGCAGAATGAACAAAATTGAAGTAGTTGCTGGCATGAGGTGAGCAGTGAAGATGGAGTCAACGTCGTGGGCATAAGTCTGAGAATTTTTTACTCAAACGTGGCAGCTTCGGTGGGATTTTGGGCAATTTGTTGGCGTTGTGGGGTCTTTGGTTGCCAAGAATGAACAAAAATGAAAGTGCAGAGAAATGAAATGAAAACAGGGTAGCGAAATGGGAGCTCGGCCGAAGAAGAAAATGAAAGAAGATGAAGTTGCAAGGAATGGGTAGAGATGTGCGAAGCTTGTTCGAGAAGTTGAGGGGAAGAAAGTCCAACTAAAATATCTAAAATCATCATTAGAATGCCCCACTAGTCTTCAAGCTTATCTACTTGCTTTCCTCTAATACTTTCTTGCCTTTTATTTCCATGAATTATCCACTTTGATAGCAAATGTTGCACCCCCATGTGTAGGTCCGAATTTCACTTTCTTAGCCTCAATTTCTTCACAAATTCTCCAAATTGAAGTCCAATTTCAATGAAGTAAGATCTCATTCCATTTTCTGCAAGTCCCTGACACTCAAAAGCTCGGCTTAGAAGTCCAAATTGATATAGCTAGTACAGGCACCTAGAGGGGGTGAATAGGTGCACAAACAATTTATCAATATACGGAAGCGATTCTAGGCAACCAATAGAGAGGAAGTTCTCTATTGATTAACAAAATGAAGTACGATCAAAATAAAGAGATTAAGGAAGAGAAACTTGAATACAAGGTTTATAGTGGTTCTGCTTATTTCAAGCCTACGTCTACTCTTCCGCACTAACAACCCACCGGCTGGATTTCACTATGAACAAAAGAGAAGTTGCAGCACAGCTTTTCCTTGATTCCACAGTGTAGATGCTCTACCACACCTCCTCAAGGTTTCTCACAAATATAGACTCTCTTTTGTATACAAGGATTCGCTCAAAGGAATTGTCTAAACAACAAGAAGCTTCAAACTTTGGAATTCTTTTATCGCGCACACCTCGAACAACTTAGAACGTCTTCCTTATATACTCCTTTATGCCATCATACCCGTTGGCACTTACCAAATGAATTCCTCCATTCTACCCATTGGACGGAATCAATTAAGAAGATTATTCGAGTTATTAAAGGAACGTGTCGATAGCCTATCAATCATGTTCGCCCATACAATCAGGATCTCGGTTTCCATAAGTAGAACCTTCCAAGAATATTTAGGCAATCATCGGATCCTTAATCTTCGAGTCAATCTCGATCAATCAAATAATATCGTTATGTCTTTTCCAGCCAAGAGATCTTCTTAAGTTGATAAGGTCATATCCTTAATGAAACATCCAGTTCTGGATAACCTTTCTTCAATGAATTCGAGACTGTCAATGAGGATAGACTTTGAGTCTTGAGTCTGGATGTCCGGAGGTCTTCAGACTTTAAATAACAGAGTCTGCAAGCCTTCAGACTAGACTGATGGAAACATTTTGTCAGCTTTAAAACACTTCAAGAAGATTTCTCCAACAATTTCCCCCTTTTTGATGATGACAAAACTTTCCTGTAAATTTGGACAATCTTGACTTGCAAAACATTTCTCAAACACATATACATATCTTATAGAGATAAATGGATAAATGAATAACACTAGAATCTAGAATCTGCAACCACAAAAAATAGGTTAGTCTAGTATGCGATAAGACTATCCATAAGATATCAATGGAAGCAGTCAAGTCCAAGTCTAGTTCAGTTCTCATCCAGACACAAAAACAAAGTCAAACAGAGTTAAACATCAAAACAATCCAACAATCCACACGATTAAAAGTCAAAGTTCAAATCTTGCATCTCTCCCCCTTTTTGTCAGCATTAAAAAGATTGAGATGAAAAATGGAATAAAGTCAAGATTGCTCGAGAACGTGGACAAGCTGGAAATCTCCCATAGACTGAACGATGCCTTCCAGCCTTTTCAAGTCTTCTTTCAGTTGTGCATTCTCCTCACTCTTGGCATTAGCCTGAATCTGAACAGAGAGGGCTTGGATTTGATCATTCAAAGAACATGAAGAAACTTGACCCGCATTTTGCAAGTTTTGAACCTTGCATCCCAGAGCATAGATTTGTCCTCGCATCTCCAAGAGAATATCCATGAATCTGTGAAAATCTGTTGCATTATCAGTCTGAGTACTTACTTCAGCTTGATCTGATGGAGTAAATGCAGACGATAGTAGATCAGCATAATCTCGCAGGTTTGGCGATGAAACTTCATGACCTTCATTTGGAAATTGAGAGGCATAAATGTCCTATGGGTCTGCAGGAGAGCGACTGACGCCCTCACTTGCATAAGGATATGAGGACTTCCCTCTTTTCTCTTGATCTCCCCCTGTTTCCATGCCTTTAGGTGGAGAAGAATGTTCCTCAGGTTCTCCTTCTTCTCTTTTCTCTTCTTATTCTTTCTTAGCTCTTTCCTTTTCAGCTTCTCTTTCTTCTTCTCCTTTCTCCTTTGCTTCCTTCTCCTCTGTTGCTTTCGTCATTTGTTCTAATTCTTTCTCTGGAACCAAACGACTTAAATTCTTCAAAGCCATTGCAGAAATTGTGAGGTTTACATCATCATCATCTTCATCTTCAACAATAAGAGCTCTTCTTTTCGTTCTTGAAGTAACCAAGGGCTCATTTCCTTTCCATTTTGATGAAGAAGAGGGTTGATGAGCTTTGACTTGTTCAATTCCTTCAGACGCATTTTGGTCACCATTTTCAGTCCTAACACCATATGAACACAAAAGATTTGCGGAGGCTGAATATTCAAATGTCTGAATAACTTCATCACAAGACTTGGGTAAGGAAGTTGACCTCTGTCCTTCATCATGGCTCTATACATGTGGAACATAATAGTATGAGGAAGAGAAAACATTTTCCCAGTGAGGATGGCATACATCAGCTTTGCCTCTGAACTTGAAACATCAGTCTTGGAAGTTGATTTCGATCGGAGGCAATTGATCACAATCTTGTGAAGCAAGATGTTGAATGCACTTATCCTTAAGTAGGAAATCTTTTCCTATGTTCTCCTATCCTTAACAAGTTCCAATGTAGCACGAGCAATAGAAACTTTGATCGGTTGATATCTTCTTCTCTCAACTCCTAACACATCTGCCAGCATATCCATATCTACAACAAAGTCTTGATCTTTGATGCTGAAAGAGAATCTATTCGCATCCAAGAAGCTAAGATTTGAATAGAAATATGCGGTTAGTTCAGCATAGGCCTCTGTAGAGTCAGAGCAGAACTTTTCAAGTTGAAGATAACCGAACTTTTCCCTCAAGTTCACATTCACAGCATCTAGAAAATCAAAATCCACACTCCTAGGATTTATCACCCCACGCTTCAGTAATTTTGAGTACAAATCCTTTTGTTCCTTCGATTTGAACAAGTCTCCAATTTTTCCTCGATTTTTAACTACAACACCCATTCTGGATTGAAATTGGTTGTACAGTTTGTCATCATCATTCCCATCTATAAGATTCACTCCCCAATCACGAGGATCACTTGGGATGTTCGCAAAGGTTTCTTCTGCCACCCATTTACGAGCAATTCCCAAACATTCCATTTTTCGCAAAAAGATATATTCATTTCCATACCCTTTGTCTTTAAGAAAATCATCGACATACTTCAAAGGAGTATGAGTCCCTTTTAAAGCATGATACAGCTTATAAATAAAAGCGGGCTTTTGAACTTTTACAGGATATGCATCCTCGATGATTTCTTCCTCTTGTTGATGATCAATGCCTTGAGGACTAGATGGAGGAGAGTGACGCTGCTGAGAATGTTGTGGGCTCTGCTGCTGATCTGGAGACACTTCTTCTTTGGTGAGATCGAAGTGCATAGGCCCCTCACTCATTTGCCGTGGTCTCTTGCTTGCGATTCTCGAAGATTTTCTTGAAGACGACATGTTTCTCAGTTTTTTGGAAGATTCCTTGCTTGACTTTCCCAAGAAAGATGACTACATTTTCGAAGATTAAACAAGGGAAGAAAATGGGAATGGAAGATCGATGCTTTCTAGGGTTTTTGAGAGTACAGTGCACGATTGGTTAAAAAGAGAGGTATACGAACTGTCACAAAGGAAAATAAACAAATTGACTTTTCAAAATAACTATCCTTTTTCCATGGAAATAGTCATTTAAAAAAATAACTCATTTTTCGAAAAGGAAACGATGTAACAATTACGTCGATTAAATATAGCAATAATTAACCACAGTTTGACGATTGTACCTTTTCAAGATAAGATTCGAGAGAGAATAACTTACAGTCAAGGTCTTGTATGTCTAAGTCTGAGAGTCTCTAGACTTTAATTTCCTCATTCCTCAAAATGTGGAGTCTGCAATGGATGGTTTCAAATTGATCTTTCTTCAAAGGCTTTGTGAATATATCCGCCAATTGGTTCTTTGAATCAATATATTGAATCGAAACTTCTCCATTTTGAACATGATCTCTAATGAAGTGATGTCGAATCTCTATATGCTTTGCTCTTAAGTGAAGAATTGGATTTTTAGTGAGATTGATAGTGTTGGTGTTGTCGCAATTATTCTCCATGCATGAGTCTTCAATTCCAAAGTCTCTTAGCTGTTGTTTTATCCAAAGAATTTGTGAACAACAACTTCCAAGAGCTACATTCTCTGCTTCTGTTGTAGAGAGAGCTACTATACTCTGCTTTCTTGAAAACCAAGATATTGTCCTGCCTCCAAGTAGTTGACAGATACCCGAGGTACTCTTTCTACCAACTCTACAACTGGCTAGATCTGCGTTTGAGTATCCAAGAAGAGTAAAGTCTCCTCTTCTAGGATACCATAGACCGATGCTTGAAATAGAAGCAATGTATTTAGTAATACGCTTTGTAGCATTTAAATGAGATTCTTTAGGATCTGCTTGAAATCTGACACAAATGCAAACATTGAACAAAATGTCAAGTCTAGAAGCAGTAAGATAAAGAAGTGAGTCAATGATACTCCTGTATAGCTTATGGTCGACTTTCTTTCCTTCTTCATCTTTGTCTATCTTCAAGGAACTTGACATTGGTATTTCAGCCTTCTTGCAATTGTTTAGACCAAACTTTTTGACAAGATCATTAGCATATTTTTCTTGATGAATAAAAGTTCCTTCCTTCAATTGTTTCATTTGAAGCCCGAGAAAGAAGGTTGACTCACCCATCATGCTCATTTCAAATTCATCTTACATAGTCTTAGAGAATTTCTTGCACAGACTTTCATTAGGAGATCTGAATATAATATCATCGACATATATTTGAACTAGCACAAAACTTTTGCTTTCTCTTTTAATAAATAAAGTAGTGTCTACTTTACCTTTCACAAAACCGTTTTGGATTAAAAACTTACTCAGCCTGTCGTGCCAAGCTCGAGGTGCTTGTTTTAAGCCATATAAGGCATTTTTTAGTCTAAATACTGAGTCTGGTTTCCTTGGGTCTTCAAACCCAGGTGGTTGTTCCACATAGACTTCCTCATGGATGAATTCATTTAAGAATGCACTTTTGACATCTATTTGGAATACCCTGAAATTTTTATGACAAGCAAATGCAAGTAATAAACGAATTGCTTCTAACCTGGCTACTGGTGCGTAAGTCTCGTCATAGTCTATCCCTTCTTCTTGCGTGTATCCTTTGGCCACGAGTCTTACTTTGTTTCTTATGACCTTTCCTTTCTCGTCCATCTTGTTTTTGAAAACCCATTTAGCTCCAAAAACTGATTTACCTTTTGGTTTTGAAGTCAATTCCCAGACATCATTGATACTGAATTGCTTGAGCTCTTCTTGCATGGCTTCAATCCAGCTTTCATTAGATAAAGCTTCATCTATGCTTTTGGGTTCTATTTCAGAAATAAGAGCCACAATACTAAACTCTTCGCGCCTTTTGGATCTAGTGTGAATTCCTTCATTAATGTCGCCAATGATAAGATCTTTGGGATGACTGGACTTATGCTTCCAGTTGCTGGTTGATTTGTCAGAGTGATGATCACTTCCTTCACTTGAATCTTCAACAGTTACTTGCTGCTGGTCCTTCAAAGTCTGAGCTGTTTCTTTAGACTTTGTAGAGTCTGGAGCAGGTTCTGGATCTTCAAGATGAGTCTAAATAGATTCATTTTGTATCAAATCCTGGAACTTGACATTCATTGATTCTTCCACAGTTTTATTCTTTTTGTTGTAGACTATGTACGCTTTGCTTGTGATTGAGTATCTAAGGAAGATGCCTTCATCTGACTTTTCTTCAAACTTACCAACTCGATCATTTGCATTTTTCAGTATAAAACATTTGCATCGAAACACATGAAAATATGAAACAATAGGCTTCTTTTCTTTGAATAATTCATAGGGGGTTTTTTCTAGAATAGGCCTTAGAAAAACTCTGTTGATAATATAACATGCTATAAAAATTGCTTTAGCCCAAAAACGTGAGGAGATGTTACTTTCAATTAGAAGAGTTCTAGCCATTTCTTGAAGCGATCTATTCTTTCTTTCCACAACTCCATTTTGTTCTGAAGTATACGAAGAGGAGAACAAATGCTGAAAACCAGATTCATCACAAAACCTTGTAAAATCTTGATTTTCAAATTCACCTCCATGATCTGTTCTTATACTTGAAATAACATATCATTTTTTTCATTTTGAACCTTTTTAGAAAATTTTTCAAAGTAAGAGAAAGTTTTAAACTTACTTGCCAAGAAATACACCCAAGTGAATCGTGAGTAGTCATCCACGATTACTAGGCAATATTTCTTACCTCCAATGCTCTGTGTTCTGGTTAATCTAAAGAGATCCATATGCAGAAGCTGTAGTACACGGTTAGTGGAAACTTGATTTATTGGTTTAAAGGAATTTCTTACCTATTTTCCCAATTTGCATGGTGTACATAGGTCAGACTTTTGATATGATAAATGGGTAGACCACGAACAAGCTTCTTTGATGAAATTTTGGCTATCTGCTTTATATTGATGTGCCCAAGCTTTCTGTGCCATAAACTTGCTTCATCTTGGATTGAAATTAAACATTGCGATTCATCTGGTTTCACATCCAAGAGGTAGATATTTCCATGTCTTCGTCCCATAAATGATTGAGTAGAGTCTTTACTGGTTCCTGAACATATACCCTCTTGAAAGTAGATTTTGAAACAGGTATCACATAGCTGACTGACACTGAGCAGATTGTAGTTGAGTCCTTCAACTAAATAAACATTACTTATTGTGAGGTTTCCAATCTTCACAGTTTCAAATCCCACAATTTTCCTTTGATGTTTCCTCCAAATAAGACTTTTCCACCATTCACTTGAACAAGCTTTATGAAGCAATTTGAATCTCCTGTCATGTGTCTCGAGCATCCACTATCCAGATACCATTTCACATTTTTCTTGATAGTAACCTGCATTTAAAAAGAGACTCAAGCTTTATTTGGTACCTATATTTTCTTGGGTCTTTTTGAGTTAATCTGATATACGGTTTTTGCCCAAACTTTATTGACAGGTCTCTAAACCATAGGACATTCCTTTTCAAAATGATCTGCACTATTGCATTTTGAACATCTAAGAGCATTGCAACCTACTGGTTTTACAAAGGTCATTTCAAAATGATTTTTGTAAGCATTTCTTGTGGGTCTTTGTTTGATTATTTCTTTCACTTTAGGAAAATCAATTAAAGGAATGGTTTCAGCAGTCATTCCTAAATCAGATTTATTGAAATAAGGTCTTTGAACAGAAAGTATTTTTTCTAGTTTCTCAAATCCTATCGAAAATCTTTTGGAAATGTTTGAGATATCATTTTTCAAGAATGCATTTTCTTTTGAAAGATTATCTTCACTTTCTCTAAGAGAAGAAACATTCACATCTAAACATTTCACCTTTTCTTTCAAAATATTTTCTTGTTGTTTCAAGGCAGAATTTTCCTTTTTAAGTTCAGAAATCCTTTTAAGAGAAGTCTTAAGACTAAAACACAACTCATCAATGTATTTAGAAACTTTAATAGGGATTTTGAAGTTGCTTACCTCAAATTCAGTGTCTGAATCTGAGTCTGTCCCGGAGTTTGAATCTGAATCCGATTGTGCCATCAGACATATGTTGGCATAATCATCATCACTTTCTTCACATTCTGTATCACTCCAGGTTTCTGCTTTAAGAGCCTTTCGATATCTTTCGGCTTTTCCTTTCTTCTTCCTCAGAAGAGGACAGTTGGGTCTGATGTGCCCATTTTTCTTACATTCAAAGCAGACTACATCTTTATTTGATTCATCATCTTCAACAGACTTAGTCTGTTGCTTTTGAAAACTTTGTTTCCTTGGATTGAATCTTCTTCCTTTTCTGTTCAGCTTTCTAAATTTTCTTATCATGAGTGCAAGCTCCTCATCGTCCATATCGTCTTCAAAATCCGCACTATCAGAGTCATCATTGGATTTTAATGCAATGGATTTCGTACCTTTAGGGTCTTTGTCTTCATTGATTCGTTCCACTTCATAAGACTGAAAAGTTCCAACCAATTCATCAACAGATAGTGGCATGATTATTTGAGTCTTTCTGATTGAGGTCTTTATGTGATTTCAATCCTTGGAGAGTCCACGCAGTAGTTTATTTACCTTCATGGGATCAGAAATTGGTTGACTTTGATTTTCAAGACCATTCACGATATCTGTAAAACGACTAAACATGTCAATTATAGATTCTCCCGATTTCATTCTAAAGGCTTCATATTGACCGAGGAGAATGTTGATTCTAGTTTCTTTTACTCGATCAGTTCCTTCGTAAGTAATGTGTAATCTATCCCAGACTTCTTTGGCCGTATCACAAGAAGATATTATGTTATATTCAGTAGGTGATAAAGCAAAATATAAAGAATAGATTGCTTTTGCATCAAGAGCTTGTCTCTTGATTATCTCTTCCTGAGTCATTTCGCTAGACTCAACCGTGTCTTTTCCTCTTTCTGAGACAGGTGCAGCTTTATGAATGATTCATTTTTCTACAACGTCCCATTCCAGAGGATCTTTTTGATCTTAGGAACGCCTTCATCTTGTTTTTCCATATGTTGTAGTCCTTTCCACCAAAGTAAGGCGGTCTGGTATTACTTTGCCCTTCTACCAGCCTTGGAGCCAACATACTAGCCATGGATCTTTAACTCTGAAGTAAAACA
This sequence comes from Eucalyptus shirleyi, assembly GCA_017140165.1. NCBI lineage: Eukaryota > Viridiplantae > Streptophyta > Magnoliopsida > Myrtales > Myrtaceae > Eucalyptus > Eucalyptus shirleyi. The sequence goes on from CM029450.1 coordinate 32,259,957, forward strand.
CTTCAAACAAAGTGAGTACACGAGCTCTGATACCAATTGATATAGCTAGTATAGCCACCTAGAGGGGGGTGAATAGGTGCATAAATAATTCATTGATATACGAAAGCGATTCTAGGCAACCGACAAAGAGGAAGTTCTCTATTGATTAACAAAATGAAGTACGATCAAAGTAAAGAGAGTAAGGAAGAGAAAATTGAACACAAGGTTTATAGTGGTTCAGCTTATTTCAAGCCTACGTCCATTCTTCCGCACTGACAGCCCACCGGCTGGATTTCACTATGAACAAAAGAGAAGTTACAGCACAGCTTTTCCTTGATTCCACAGTATAGATGTTCTACCACACCTCCTCAAGGTTTCTCACAAATATAGACTCTCTTTTGTATACAAAAATTCGCTCAAAGGAATTGTCTAAACAATAGGGAGCTTCAGACTTTGGAATTCTTCTATCGCGCACACCTCGAACAACTTAGAACGTCTTCCTTATATACTCCTTTACGCCATCATACCCGTTGGCACTTACCAAAGGAATTCCTTCATTCTACCCATTGGACGAAATCAATTAAGAAGATTATTCGAGCTATTAAAGGAACATATCGATAGCCCATCAATCCTGTTGGCTCATACAATCAAGATCTCGGTTTCCATAAGTAGAACCTTCCAAGAATATTTAGGCAATCATTGGATCCTTAATCTTCGAGTCAATCTCGATCAATCAAAGAATACCGTTATGTCTTTTCCAGCCAAGAGATCTTCTTCAGTTGATAAGGTCATATCATTAATGAAACATCCAGTTCTGGATAACCTTTCTTCAACGGATTCGAGACTGTCAATGAGGATAGACTTTAAGTCTTGAGTCTGGCTGTCCAGAGGTCTTCAGACTTTAAATAGTAGAGTCTGCAAGCCTTCAGATTAGACTGATGGAAACGTTTTGTCAGCTTCAAAACACTTCAAGAAGATTTTTCCAACACAAATTTCCTTCAATTGAACCTATCCGAATTTCTGCTAATTTTCCGCAACATCCGAATCAGTTTTCCATAAAATCTCAAACTCAATGATTACTCCAAAAGACAAGACAACATCCTATAAATGAATTGTGATATGCTCAAACATCCAATTTCTCAAACCAAATTCAATTTCATGGTTAAAATCGATCGAACGTGATTTTATTCCGATTCGACCTATCGGGTATCTTTTAGGAATTTTACCACGGTTTATCCCTTAACGGCTTCACCCAATAGATTGGTTAACTCGTGAGTGATCAGCTCAAAGAAAAAGGACCATAGGTGCGCTAATGAAATGCCCATTTCATATATTTGAGACAGAGTTGAAATTTAGGATGTCACAGGTACACTAGTCAACTATCACATGTTATTCAACTTAGTAATTTGACAGTCAAATTTAACAAAAACTAAACAAATGATATATTTATTAAAACTATACCAGTTTAGGGTAAATTCGTCAAATCTTAACTAGTTTGGTATTTTTTGTGGTCAACTAATTAATTTTAGGTAAATTTATTACAGGTGTACCAGTTTAAGGTTTTTCAGGGTATTAACTATTTTTCTTCCCACAACAATCAATTAAATTGTGACATTTCAGGACGCATCACCGACCCATTCTTCCTATTTTTCAATTAAATACATGCGGAAACAATTTATAAAACAACACACAATCAACAATAACAAATGGGAATTGTAAACACAACTTGTAATTCCAAAAGCACAATCTTTATTTATTAACTAGTTAACCCTAAGAGTTTAGCATTTACAAGTCTAATCCATAAGCCAACTCTTAAGCGACCATGAGCAAAAAGGGTTAGAAGAGTCATGGTTAACTTCAGCTTCACTAACTCCGAGGCCAACCAAAACTGACACCAAGCACGTCCGCATTTTGGTCCATCAAGAAACTAAACCACCCGCAATGGTTCTCCATACCATGGGCTTGCAAATATTGAATAACAACAAGGTGAGATATAAATATCAACGAGTTAATAGCTTAAGCTCGACTAGGGTGTTAATTTGTCTCGAAGGCAGCCTAAACTCACACAAAATGCTAACTTACCTTGCATTGGTACACCCTTGCACATTAGTACATCACATATGATAATAAAAGTGCAACAAGCATAATTAATAATCAAAACATATTTCACAATATCCAAGCATACTATCAAACACACGTGTTCCAATTATTACAACCCATTAGATCACAACCAACACATGAGTCAATAGTCTCCGGCATGATTGGGCATCATCATGGTCCATTGGGCACGGCATCATCCCGCGTACTCATATGCATCAGGACATTTCATTAGGAGTATTGGTCTGGTTTCAATTGTGACTCGACATCCGAACCCCCGCCGAGCATCCGATAAAAATCGAGCATTATCTTACATATTTATACGCATCAAGACGAAACCATTACCCATGTAATCATATGCATCAAGGCCATTATGTGACCACACGAGCACTCAACAACTCAAGAAGTTTTTTATCTTCTAACTTAGCCATTGTAGACATGGTTCGTGCTCAAATAATAAATCTCGGAAATTTTTATTCTTAAAAATTCCAAAAAAAAAAATCGCATGTGATCACGTACTTAAAATCAACCCGCCAAATTTTGTATGCTTTCCTTTAAATAAAAAAAAAAAAACCCATTGCCCCATTTAACACATAAAATTCGGCATTCAAATCCAACACATCAAAATTCGCTATTTTCTTGCCTATAAAACCTTCTTTGGAAATTAGTAAATATGGCACATGCATTGGACATGTCAATAACATGGCATAACAAGTTCAATCAATCGAAATTATGCATAAATCCCTCCAATAAAACAAGCATAAAATTCTACTTAAGGACTAATCTATCCTTAATTAAGCTAAGCTTGATTAATTAAACTAAACTTGATTATTCAATCTAACTATAATTACTTACAAATTAATACTCGTTAATTAAAATAATTACAATCAATAAGATAAATCACAATTAATTAAGACTAACCGTAATTACTTAAACTAATCGCAATTAACTTTTATCTAAGCCATCATTAATTGCAATTAATAATAAACTAAATTTAACTAATACTAACCACCATTTTCCTTAAACTAACCTGCCCCATAAACAAAATTAACTACATAATCAAGGATTATGGGTTAACTCATTGGTTTTCCGGTGACGGTGAGCTTGTGGTGACAATGGTGCGACGGCGAGCTCATCGCAACGGCGTGACAACATTGAGGATATGGCGTTTCGAGCTTGAATGGGAATGCAAACAGCGGCTGCGAAGTCTCTCAAGGTTCATGGCCACAAAGTGAGGGTTCAGTGGTGGTGAGTCGGCGGTGGCAGCTCGGGCGGACGACGGCAGTGGCAGTGGCTTGGGGACAGTGGTAGTGACTCAGGAGCTTGGTGGTGGAGATGGTAATGTGGGTGGTGGGATAATGATGGTGGTGGAGATGGTGGATAATGATGGTGGTGTGGGGATGAAGATGAACAAAGAAAGAAGAAAAGGGAGAAGAAGATGAAGATGGAGGAAATGAAAGCAAAGAAATGGAGGGGAAGGAGATGGGGATGTTGCGGCTGAGGAGGGAATGCGTGAGGGGGAAGGGGGAAAAAGAGAGGGAGAGAGAGAGAGAGCGGGAGAGAGAGGGGGGGAGGGAGAGATTTTTTCTCAAAATCTCATCATGTACCCCTACTATCCCTTAAAATCCTCCTAGCCTAGTTTCTTGTCCCCCTCAATTTCTTTTCATCTCTAATTTCTTAAAACTAGTTTTTGGTCCAAATATTACGACCTTACCACTAGGTTCAATTTTTTTTCTTTTTCCAGTCTCCAATTTTCTTTTGATAATTCATTTTTCCAAAATTTTTGAATTTGCCGATAATTCAACAAATTAGTCTTGCAACCTTTGAAAGTTCAATACTCGAAATCAAATTAAATTTCATGGTCAAATTGATCAAATGTGATTTTAGGAGTTCTCGTATTGTTGACTCGTGGTCGACAATTTTTTATTCATGTTTGTGCTTCTTCGAATTGTGGATGACCCTCAGTTTTCATATCATTGCAAGAGTTCAATTACGTACTTTGTGTACAATATAAATAGAAAATCGATTTATTGTCATTCAACGTGAATATCGTAATCGTGCGGAATCACCTGTGAACCGACTACGTACTTCTGTTGAATCGATTTATATCCATTCTTTAATTGATTTATAACAGCATAGTATTAACCATTGTTAATCTTTATGGTCGAGTGGGAATTCTCTAGTCTTTCGCATTTTGACCCTTTACAGTCTCACCCAATAAATTAGTTAACTCATGAGTTATCAGTTCAAAATAAAATAACCATAAGTACATCAATGAAATAATTATTTATATATTTTTTGAAATAGGGGCCAAATGTCGAGATATCATAGTATAACTAAGCCTATATCCACTCTTCACGACTAACAACCATAAATCACATTGGAAGGCAAATAAGACTTTGTTTGGCAATTTGCCAAATAGTAAAAATTTCTATTCTTTTGTTCTTAGAAGTAGATTTGGAATAGAAATTCGTTTGGTAAAATTTTTGTTCCTAGGAATAAATTTCTATTTTTTGTTTTTTTGTTCTCATAACTAGATTTGGAATAAAATCAAAAAGTAGAAAAAAAAAGTTGATTATTTGTTCCTAAGAACAATTCTAGAATTAACCAATCTATATTCTCTATTTTCTTTTCTATTTTCTCGTTCTTCTTCCCTCTTTCTTCTTCTTCAATTGCCGCCATTGCTGTTGTTGTAGTCCATCGCCATTGGTTGTCGACGACTGGTTGGGCGAGGTTCAACAAGCTCGTTGAAGGCTCGCTAGGCCAAGATGAGGTCTAGAGAGATCGCCAGGCCAAGGCGAGGTCCAGCGAGTTCACCAAAGGCTTACCTAGCCATCGGCCAAGCGAGCCTTGCTTGAGCCTCCCTCGGCCATTGGCGAGGCTCGGCCTCACTAGAACCTTGCCAAAATCTAGCAAGGTTGAGCTCACCCAGTCGATGGGCCACCGTGAGGTCGATGTCACCTGGCCAAGGTGAGGCCAACCTCACAGTGGCCCAGTGAGGTCGAGCCTCGCTAGTGGTTGGGCGAGCTTGGCCTCCCCAGATTTGGGCGAGGCTACTCACCCAGCCAAGGCTCAACCAATGGGGTGTGGCCTCACTGAGGATCGGAGATGCTCCAGCAAAGTCGCCCGCCCTCATTTAGCTGGTCCCTATTCATCCCAAGGCCGAGGAGCAGTAGACCTTGAAGGAGAAGGAGAGAAAGAAAAGAAAAAAAAAAGAAAAGAAGAAAAAAGAAATAAAGTTATTAAAAAAATTTAGAAAATGATTTGGATTAGAAATTTTTAGAACGGTACCAAATAATTCTATTCGGGGAATTGAAATTTTGGACAGTTACCAAACAGTTTAAAATACTTAGAAATTGTTTATGGGAACAGAAGAAAAAAAATCATTTATAATCAAAAATTGTTTATGAGAACAAAAGCGTTACCAAAAGCCGCCTTAAGAGATCCAATTTTTTCCACTTGTGGTGTGCATGACCCGAACAAGGAGATGCCTAGCCAATCGGAGGAGTTGTTGCACAGCATCCAAGGGCTCCCACATCAGGAAAGAGAATCACTCAACAGTAGTAGTGCCAATTCAGTTGAACATATTTGTCCCAACTTTGAAGATTCCACTAATAATCTTCAAGATAAGTTATAATCAACATGTACAAATCCTATCAAATGATAGATCACATAATTATGACCTAAGTACTACTATCATTCTTGTATACTTGCTCTTATCACGATTACCAACCGTAGCACCTTATGCACATATTATTAAAAAAAGAAAAAAGAAAAAGGATATAGCTACTAGCAACAAGAAAAGAGCAAAGAATAACACTAAAAAGTAATAGACTAGTTTTATTCGTTTCTCTTCAACCCCACTGGCTTCTCTCTTGAATTAAATTTATAGTCATCCAATCTCAGATGACTGTTTCCAACTCAAATCCCTCAAATAATCGTTGGTTTTGCCATTGTTAGCAATAGAACATTTCTTTTTCGCTCACTAGCGTCAATCTCTGACAGTAGTATTTTTCTAAAACAGTTAAGTCTGCTCTTGTCAAAGTCTGTCTCCTGCTCATAATCGGTAAAACTACTCTGATTCCAGTTCAGTGCTCCTGCTATGAATTCCAAATGTTGTCAGTGGCTATTTTCGTTGCGAACGATGTTCCAATTAGATGAGCAAGTGTGTAGCACTCTTAGGATTTGATGTTGTCACAACCCATAGCTCATTCTTAGCATGTGCTTGTTAAGTATGCTAGTGGAGACTAACTCATCTACATCTTCCTAGGCAAATTCATTACGAATATAATTAATCTTGGAAAAATTACCAAATTAGTTCTAAACCTATTATACAAACGTCAAATTAGTTATGAACTTTTAAATTTTGCAAATTTAATTCTAAATCTTTAAGTGAAATTTCAATATAATACTTTCGGTCAATTTTTGCGGGAAATTGTTGACATGGTGGTCCGTTATTGGCATTTGTACCATGTGCTATTTTAGTGATTTTCAGGAACAATTGTCTAAAAGGACTCTAGCATAATTTCATCTAAATTTTATGACTAAATTAGAAGAATTAAAAATTTTATTATTGAACTGCATCAATAAAATACGTTTATGAGTGATTGAACAATTTTCTCAACTAATCTTCGATCCATACATAATCAACCGCGTGTGGTTCCCAAATATGTGCGTGATGATTACAAATGAAAGGTCACGAGGGACTTCATTATATCTCATTGAATCAAATCAAAGCACTCATAACTATCACATTTTGGAAGTAACCGACAAACCAACATTCAAATTTCACACTCAAGTAGCCACGTGAAGCACGAGGCCTTTCATGGTCCTACCCATATGCAGTTGTAAATTCTTAAAAGATTTTCCAATGAATGGTTGAGATTAATTTAAAGATTTTCTATGGAACGGGTAACAAGTGTCCGACAAACAGTTAGGTGATGATAGAAACTCATAGACCATGGAATACTATACCATGATTGAATTGGTCTTCACGAACAAGCGATGTGCAGTCATTCTAATGGCTGTTTAGACTTTCTCCAATCAATAGAATAATCCATACACTCACAATAGTGTTGAAAAATTATCTCACCTACCCATGAAAAGCTATTTGATTTAGTCACTTGTTTAAGCTAATGAGGAATGAATAAGCCACCGAAAGCAACGACAATTTGTCCTCACTTTCAAGTCTCAATCGTCCACCAAATTATATTTAGGAAAGGAGTCAATCTAGAATAAGTAGAGTAGTCCATCAAATTATAGAGGGAAAATTCAAAAAAAAAAAAAGGATCCGAAGTGCCCTTAATTTCTCAAATAAGGGCTCGAAGTATATCTTATTTTAAATAAGGATTTGAAATGTCATCACTTTCTCAAATAATGACCTAAAATTGATATTTTTCAAATATAAGCCTAAAGTGATTATGTTTGTTTCAAATAAAAGCTAAAGTGGTTATATCTATTTCAAATAAGGGCCTAATTTTGCCATGATCAAGCGTATTTTCATCATTTATCATTTTTCCCCTTTTTCTGCATTTTTTTTCTTTTTCCTTTCATTTCCCTTTTTTTTTTGTTCCTCTTCTTCCTCTTTGTCGGTGGTTGGCTAGTCATCGGTGATGCCCATAGAGCGTTGGGCAAGGGTTGCCCTTGCCCGATTCAGCAAAGGCCACCCACGTCGACCACAGGCTAAAGATGGCCTCACTTGCCCTCCCTATTGGCCGATGAGGTCGCCAAGCCCTCGTCAGCCTTTGTTAGTGACTGTCGATCGATGTTGAAAAAGAAAAAAGAAGAAAAAACAAAAAAAAAAAAAAGGATGAAAACTCCCTTGACTGGTTAGAAAATTTAGGCACCTGGCAACCGACGAGTTCAAGTCTTTATTTGAAATAATCAATGCTACTTTAAGCCCTTATTTGAAATAACAAATGCCACTTTAGGTTTTTATTTGAAATGAAGTCCACTGATGGTCCTTAGGTGAAAAAAGTGAGGGCACATTGGGTTTTTTTTTTTTTTTTGGAAATTTTGCCGTTTATAGAATACTTCCCTTAGTTCACCATGATAGGAGCTAGGTAGCACCGACACGTGACACGACACGAGTGTCCGACAGACACGACACGTTGACACGTCATTTCTAAAAAATAGAGAATTCCGACACGTTGCGACACATTGTATATTAAATAAATATTTTTATTTTTAATTAATTTGATTCAAATTCATAAATAAATAAATAATTAAAAAAGAGCCTATAATAAATTTACACTAATAATATTAACAAATCAATTCATTTGAAATTCGAAAGATATATTCATAGTTAATGCGAAACATTTTTTTAATTTTAACAAAAGTTATCGAATAAACTAATAATTAATAAGAAATTAGAATCAATTTACTTAAATAAATTCATAATTTTCTACGGTGATCAAAATTTATCATTATTCAAAGTTCAATACTTTTATTTTTCGAAATTATTTTAAATGTTATTTATTTAATTTTCCAGTTCAAAAAACAATCCCCAAAATCCATCCCTCCTTCCGTTCGTCCTTTTCCCTCCACCCTAAGTTTATTTTACTTTTTTCCCTCCCCCACCACTTGACAGTGACAGGTAAGCTGTCACTTCCCCTCCCCCTCACGCCTTTCTTATTTTTTTTGGGTTTCTTTATGAAAAACCCTAGTGAGCCGCAAGCCCTCCTTTTCCTTTTCCTCCTTGCTGCTCGCCGCACGACCCCCTTCCCTCCTCTCCTCTTCCTCTCGTCGCCGATCCATCGCAACAGTGGCGGCCCTCACCGCTCTCTTTGGCCGTCTCTCGCCGTCGTGGTAGTCCGTTCGTGGCTTCGTCTCGCCGGCGCTCGCGGCCTCTGCTCCCTCGCCTTCCCTCACCTCCACCCTCCATCAGTCTTCCGGACACGCGTTGACACGCGTGTCGAGAAAAGTTGACCGCGTGTCGAAAAATCCGACACGCGTTGACCGTGTGTCCGACCATGTCCGAGCGTGTCGACGTGTCCGACACGCTCCGACACGTGTTGGACACAACACGGAAGCACGGACCACGTGTCCGACTGTGTCCGAGCGTGTCAACGTATCCGTGCTTCCTAGGATAGGAGGCGCTAAGTAAATTATGTGAAAAAAGTGAGGGCACATTGGGTTTTTTTTTTTTTTTTTTTTTTTTTTTTTTTTTTTTTGAAATTTTGCCGTTTATAGAATACTTCCCTTAGTTCACCATGATAGGAGGCGCTAAGTAAATTATTTTATCCGAGTGGCTCTAGGGATACAAAAGTCGGTGGACAAAATTAGTTCAAAAAATAGACTAGATCTTTTGCGTGCTATGGTCATGCCAGATAGGAAGCGGATGGGTGCAAGTTATTTTTACTAGAAAAATAGAGATGTAAATTTCAAAGGTGAGGTAGTTTTCAAATGAAAAGGGTTTGTTACGCAACTACTTATAGAAATTGATATATATATATATATATATATATATATATATATATAGTTTGCTCTTCACTCCTTTTATATCGAGCCTAAGGGTATTTTCAGTCATTTGATATTGATAATTGAAGAGTGCACGCAGAAGTTGGAAATTGGTTTTAAATATGGTGTAGGTGTGATAAATAGTAAACAAGGTATTACTTATTTGCGTTTCAATGATTATCGGTCCCTAAAGAACTATGCGTCGGGAGATTCGAGAAATCCCATTAATCACGGACTCACCTAATAATCCATTCCTTTTGATTGGATTTGTCATATCTGCCAGGAAAAAAAAATATAAAATCAGAAGATCGTGTCAACCTCAAGTTTTGTTAATTAACTTTTATAGACTATTAAGAGGTACTGTTTAGATTTTTTTTTTTTTTTGGGTAGTCGGGACTAGTCTCTATTAAATATGACATTTCCCTTGAACGTACATAATTCGTATCCACAAGAAAATAAGTCCATCACAAGAAAACTATCCATTGCAATGAAAAGAAGACAAAAAAAAGATATTTGTCGCTATAGGTGATTTGTGCCAACAAAAAATAAAATTTGTTGATATTTTGAAATTAAGATTTACGTCGCTGCTACTGCTCTACTTGTAGTGACGGAAATCCTTTTTTTTTGGAAAGGAAATTTGTTTTGGTCGCTGCCGATTTAAAAGCTATAGCAACGAAATCTGATTTGTCAGCAATTCACTTTTGTAGGATGTATGGACTTGACCGTTATGTAATCACATTTTATAACGGTCTTCATATGAAATAATTTGATTACAATCAAATAAAGAATACATCAAATTACAATGTTTTTTTATCACGATCTTCTTCTTTTTTTCAAAACAATTGCAAGTAGGCGTTTTGTAAATATTCCATCAATAGAAAAATGCGTAAATAGATTGATTCCACTTCATCTCTCACATATTTAAAATTTAAAATTTAAATTTTTTCCATCTCATGGACAACGTACCAACAATAGTTCAAAATTTGAAATAATTTTATTTTTTGAAATACATGTGTACAATCTCTTTGTACTGGCTCAATAATTTCTTTTCTTTCATCGATAATTTAAATATATCATAATTAGGAGATTTTCCAAAATTATTTGCATCAAACTTTTAAATATATGCTTTATGTGTGCACTTTTGTTAGTAATTTATATATATTTATATATATATATATATTGCTCACCGAATAATATATATTTTCTATTATACAGTAATTTTAACCTAATGGGGGAGGGTCTATACAATAAGTTACTTTCAATACAAAATGATTTTATTTAATTCTGTTTTATATAAAATACATCATATTTTCATTTTAATTTAACTTAAATTAGTCATTTAATTTCATTATTCTCAAATTAAATTTAAAATTAGTCATATTACTTATATATTCGTTTCAAACTATTTGGCCACCAAATTTTTTGTTGCAAAAAATTCCGCGAAATACCCTGAGAAAATTTCCCTCCGTTTTTTGTGATTTAGCAATGAATGATTTTGTGTTGCCACAACAAAATTTAGGGGCTGCATGTTTTTTCGTTCTTTTTTTTTTTTGTTTATGAACAGAAATTTTGTTTTTTTGTTCCCGAGAACAAAAAAAAAAAGAACAAAAACACGTTTGTTTGCGTTTTTGTTTAAAATCAGATTTTTTGTTCCAAGAACACAAAAAGAACATAAATAACAAACAAAAAAAAAATTGTTTCTTGCTCCAGAAACACTTTTGAAGAAACATTTTTTTTCTTCTTTTTTTCTTATTTTCTTCTTTTCTTCTTTGGCCGGTCGCCGGCCTCGACCATGGTTGGCAACCAACCATCGAGGGTCGGCGACGCCGTCGAGGGTCGGCGACCTCATCGAAGTGTCGCTGGTCCCCAATGAAGCCGAGCGTCGTTGGCGCGGGCCAGGCTTGGCCTCACCATGGCTAAGCGAGCTCGAGCTTACCCAGATCCGGCCAGGCCGAGCCTCGCCAGGGGCCGGCGAGCCTCGCTAGGGCTGGGCGAGTTTGTCGACCAAAAGAAGAAAAAATAAAAATAGAAAAAGAAAGGAAAAAATGAAAAATAAAATAAAATATTAAAAAATTAAAAGAAACAAAAAAAGAATATAAATTTACCAAACGTGTTTCTATTCATTTTTTATTCCCGGAAAAAGTTTACCAAACGCATCTTTCTGGTCAAAAATTGTTCCCCGAACAAACACTTTTTTCTATTTCTCGTTCCTTGGAACAATTTTTGAACAAACGTTACCAAATGCGCCCTTAGCAATGGATCTTTTTCATTGTCACTGTAACATTTAGCAACCAAACAATGTTTCGTTGCCACAAACAATGATAGCAACGAAACAAATTTTACCATACTAGATTTTCAAACATTCATTTTTCTTAGTGTACGCAATTGTGTTTATTTATGAAGATGTGATTTGTGATCACTGTTTGAGTAGCATCGACACTGACACATAACATGCGACACGATATAACCCAATATGATACACTAACACGTCATTTCTAATATGAGGAAAAAGAAAAGAGAATTCGAACACGTTGAGACTCACATTTTTATATATAAAATCAAATTAATTTGATTCAAATCCAAAAATAAATAAATAATAAACAAGAGACTGAATTAATTTACACTAAAAACACTAATTCAACATTTGTTAATATCATCTTGACAAATTCAACTTCATTCCAAAAATCTATAAAACTTGGAGGTGAAAAAGAACAACCCACATTCTAGACTCACGTGTTGGAAGAGAAAAGAAAAAAATTGGGGTAAATTATATGTCATGGGATGACAGAGTCATAAGAAAAGAATAAGTTTTTCTTCCTTCCCTTTTATTTATTTTCAACCTCTTATTTAATGAAAATTTTAAAAATTGACCCGTGTATGTTGGAATCACATGTTAGAAGTCCAAACTCATATGTCGGTATTCTAGACTCATGTGCCTAAGAGCGTTGGCAAAGTTGACTAGGCGTCGGTTAATTCGACACTTATTGACCGAGTGTCGAATAGTGTTAAACACGTGTCAAGATGTCTGATACAACACAAAAGCTCGTGGAAAGTTTCGATACTTCCTAGATCACTTAAATTGGGAACGGGTAGTTAAGGGTCTTTCTTAATCTGTCATAGAAAAGCATGAAACACAATCACATGTTTAAGTTGATGGGTTTGAATTTGTTACGACTCTTTGCCGTCACCGTCATGTCTCAATTGTCAACTGCATTGTGCATAGGAGAGCGTAATTGATTTGGGTTTCATAGTATTAGTTCATAGATAGATGTGACATATCGTAAATGAGCATTTAAATAAGAAATTTGTCAAACTATTTATAAATCAATTATGTAAGTAAAAAGATAATTGTACTATGATTTCACTAAAACTTAAGCGACATTCCTAGCTAAGCTAAAAGGAAGTCATAATTAATTGAGGGTATATTTGTCTAAGAGTAATCGGAACCCTACCGTATAGCCCTAAAACCTTACTTAACCTTAAGCATAATTCTAAATTGAAAGGTTTCCACTCTTTTAAGGAAAAAATAATCTAAACGATTAATTTTAACATTTTCGAAAAATGTTAATTATTTTAAAGAATCATTTAGAAAATTTGAATATATACATATATATATATTAATATTTAATATTATTATATTTGAGAAAACAAGTTCGGATTGGATAAACCTAATTTGACTCGCTAGCCCAATCCGACGATCTGAATTTAACGGAACAAAACCCGTTTCATAATTTTTTTTTTCATTTTTGCTTTTTATATTAATATTAATCTTTAATTCTTTTTTTCATTTTTCCTTTTCTTTTAATCTTTTCTTTCCTGCTTCCAGTCTTCTTCTTCGTGAGTTTCCGGCACGCTTGAAGCTTCCATAAAAACCTGAAGTTCCCATGAGTTCAACCCCATGATATGATGTGAAATATATCCGATTTTAATACTGCGATTCACTAAACAATAGATAGGATATAAAAAAATCATAAAATTTCGTATTCTATCTTATTCAGTTCTATTTCAATTAGAAATCCGGATGACCAAACGTAGCTTAAGACCATGGTCTTGATGTATATTAATTCCATCCCAAGCCAAGAAAAACATGCACCACTATCCAAAAATCCCGAATGTATATAAAACGCAAAATGCATGATGGACGTGAGGCGCAACATACGACCACAAGTTCGGATCTTGGCAAAACGTACGCGAAAATGGACGAAATGAAAACAAATGTTACTCTTTGAAAATGAAACACCCCTGAAGTCCATCCAGCCCACACGCTCAACGAGATAAGGCTTCATGCAAGACGACTGATCAAAATGATGATACACGAGGTTTGCATAAGGCAAAGGCAGTGGCTGTTTTACCAGAAGCGCCTCAAGGGCATTTTATCAAACACCTAGGTGCATCGGCTCAAGACAGCCACGGACAAGAATAAGATCCGAAACTAGACCAAAGCTCAACGAGAATGGCGGGGAATGCTCAACGTCAACAACGGACAACATGAGCAAACTCAAAACGCACGCCTCGACTCAGTAACCCATGCAAAAAATGCGAGAGAATAGGACAAAAGAAGGGCACAGTGTGGCGGTGGAGGGTCCCCACCCGGCTCAGAGGTGGTGAGCGGTGGGCGAGATCGATAGATCGGCCTATGTCGGGTCGCCTTGCAGGTCCCTCGAGCCGGGATCCTCAGGAAATGGACAGGGGCTGAACCAAAAATCAAGAAACTCATTGGAAAAACTTGCAATTGAGGAAAGGGAAGCCACAGCTTGGTGGTTTCGGCTAGGAGGCGCAAGCTCGCGTTGGGGATGGCTGAGCAACGCTCGGCTGAGGGGGATTCCGGGTCTCCTTCTCGCTCACTCTCCGTTTCTACCTCTCTCTCGCCCTCAAGCTCTCTCGCCCAAGACCCCCGCAAATCTCTCTCTCTCTCAGTCAAAACCATCCCCCGCCGACCGACTCTCCCTCTCTCTCTTTGGCTTGTACTTTGCTTTTTCTTGCATGACCGGCGTGAGGATGGAGGAGACCCGTGCGCGGGGCGGGCTGAAATGAAGGGAGATGGGCCAGCCCGCGTGAAAAGAAGAAAAACGGGAAGAAAAGAGGTAGGCTGGCCCACACAGAAAGAAAGTCAGGACATTACGTGCGAGATTGCTGGCGGTTGCAAGAATAGAGAACATCCGGTTTCGACATCACGGTCAACGGCGAGCCGGTACCGATTCAAAATTGGGTTACTAAGTCAGGATATTTTGTTAAAAAAAAAGAAAGTCAGGATATTAAGTACGAGATTGCTCGCGGTTGCAAGAATCGAGAATGTCCGGTCAGCTAATAGTCTATTCGCATGTCAGTCGTCGAAACAAGTGGATGGACACCAAACTTATGACGAAGTCAGCAGGAAATCGGCTTCCCATCACCTTCCGTGGTTCCTACAGAGGCGGAATTTTTTCACGTGGAAGAAGAACGACTGCGTTCGTGGCTGGATTCGGTGGGCGGTTGGTGAAGATAAAGACACAAAGTGGAAGACAGATAACAAAACAACAAAAGCGCTCCATCCAGAAATTGTCTAATTAGCCTTAAATTTATTAATATAGATGTTAATATAGGTCTAAATTTATCAATCTAGTCATAAATTTTTTGCAAGAAATTCTAATATAGTTATTTCAGTCAATTTTTGCCAAAAATCATTAACATCACGGTGTGCCACATGAAGCGGCCGGCGATGACCATGTCCAACGAAAATTGACCCGATTAACTAAAATTAGAATTTCACACCAAAATTCAGAATTAAGTTGGCAAAGTAGAAAATTTCAGGACCGGATTGGCATCGTACAATAGGTTTACGACTGATTGGATAATTTTAGCCCCACACATATGCATGAATGAGACAAAAAGACCAAGAGAAGGAAAACGTAGACTACATTCTATTATCTATATGTCTTGGATCTCTCTTCTAGACGTATTATGGTCTATGCATGTTGGCTGGGACTCGAATATGAACTCCATCACCGCAAGATGATTATTGAGCTAGAGGCTACAACTATTAATAAACTTCTTAGCTAGGAGCTTAAGATTTATTTTACTAATTTAATTATAAATTTGCATGCGAAATTCTAATCTATTCCCTCAAAGGTTTATGTTTAAATCGATAAAATTGAAAATTTAATGACTAAATTGACATTCGTATGATAGGTTTAGGATTGATTGGATAATTTTGCTCCACTACACCAACGTTCGAATGAAACAAAAGGACAGAGAAAGGGGAAAATGTGGACGACATGTCATTTCGAGAAGTATTAGAGTCTATGCATGTTGGATGGGATTCGAATATGAACTCGATCAAGAAAAAGAGGTAGGCTAGGCTTGCACAGGGGAAAGGAAGGAAGGGGGAAAGAGGAGGGGCCAGCACCTGCCTGGCCCTATTCAACCTTTCGTTTCTTCTTTTGTTTTCTCTCTTTTTTTGGTCGGACTTCTTTTTCTCTTAAATAATAGTTCTTTTAATTAATTATTTTATTTTATATATAATTAATAAATAATTAAACTTGCCGGTAAAATGTAGGCGTCGATACTCATTTTTTTTTTTTTTTTTTGGTTCTTTTCTTTCCTTTAGACTTTTCTTCCATGTTCTTTTTTGTTTTTCTTTCGTTTTGTTAGGTGGACCCAGCCATCGAGTTTCAGTTGAAGTCAAGACATGATTTGGAAATCTATTGTCCGATCCGTGCGTTTTCTTGACATTTAGCATTTATCTCGATGTTTCTTGGTACAGGACTTAAATCACTTTATATGACAAACTATACATTGCAGCCGGACATGTTCTTGTGACTCGAAATGCAAGTCTTGACACGACAACTATAAACGAGAAACATTCATATGATCCTACGGCCATTATAAACCCTCAAATACAGGCTGTAACTCATAAGCTTCTCTGTTGAGATTTTTGTGCCCAATCCTCTCGTTGCGACAGATGGATGCGAACCTCACAAAGCTTGGTAGTTCTCTTCCAGTCCCAAATGTTCAGGAGTTGGCAAAAGAGGCCATAGCCGAAGTCCCGCCTCGCTATGTCCGAACTGATCAAGATCATCCGCTCATGGATGATGATCATGGAACTTTGTTGCTTGAAGTACCAGTAATTGACTTGAACAATCTCTCATCCAGCGATGGCAATTTGAGGGAGTCCGAGCTTGAAAAGTTGCACACTGCATGCAAAGATTGGGGATTCTTCCAGGTAAAATTTCACAAGAGTAGCTTTTATTCTTTTTCTTTCTGTGAGGGTTACTTGAAGAAACCGACTATTGAAGTTGACAGATCCCTTTTTGTGGATGCAGTTGATAAACCATGGAGTGAGTTGTTCATTGGTGGAGGAGGTGAAGCTGGGTATACAAGAGTTCTTCAAGCTTCCAATGGAAGAGAAGAGGAAGTTTTGGCAAGAAGCAGGAGACATGGAGGGTTTTGGGCAGGCGTTTGTAGTCTCTGAGGAGCAGAAGCTTGATTGGGGCGACATGTTTTTCATGATGTCCCTACCCAGACATTTGAGAAAACCTCACCTTTTTCCCATGCTTCCTTCGCCGTTCAGGTTCTCTCTCTCTCTCTCTCTCTCACTCTTTCATGTCCATCGAGTACACTAAATATCAATGAGATTATTGTCTAAATTTAGGGTATTAAAATTTATATCGCAATTTTTTTCCCAGGTTGGCCATTTTTTATGCTCGATTTCCTCCGTATTTTCTTCCATATACTAGAGATCCAAAGTAGTAGTTCACGAAATAGTTGAGCTAGGTTTTTATACCAATTCGGTATCACTAGCGAGACAATAATTTTGGTAGGGTTCTCTTCGTCCTAATTTAATTTCTTTCATAGGCATAATCAGTTGACGTGAGACTCGAGCGAGAACAAATGACTATATCTTGTTTTACTCTCGACTATGGAAAAGTTTGCCGATGGCAGAATAAGAAAGGTCAAATGTTTCGACCCAAAAAACTAAAAAAAAACAAATGTTGTAGTCTGTTCCAGCTTTTCACAGGCAAGTAAGATGGTTGTTTACGCAATCTGAGTACGACAAATGGAAAAAATCTATAAATTGGGATAACTCTTATTAATGACAATTTTGTCAAGAAATTAGATATGAATTAATCTTGAAAGAGACCTAAGGCGGTTTCGTGATAAAATGGATAAAGAAAATAATCCAATTTCGACGTCTGAGTTTTCTTCAAACCCTAGAGTTACGAGTATGACGCAGCAAACAGTCGGGGATGACGTGAATCCACAACTTTTCCGATGGCTTTATCATTCTAGAAATAAAATAAAAGAAAAATAAAAGAACATTTTGATTTTTTCAGTTAAGTTACCTGCGTATAAAAGAAATTCGGACATGTAATAGGAAGGTATAAAGGGTTTGGTTCTAGATTGTTGACTATAAATCATAAACCTAAGACAGTGCTTGACTTAATTGTATATCTCTCACAAATATCTGTAACAAAATATATTCATTCTTGAACGTAGATAAAATGAAATATGAAATAACTTTTTCTCCTCTTGTGCCCATTATTTCCATTATTGAAGGAAAAATAAAAAATTTTATGTTAATTCCTTCAAAATAAAATTTGTTATGTTAATATTTTGGCTCATTTACCAGCTCAATATGGATCACTGTCGAATTGGGATCTAAATTTTAGAAGATGTTAAATCTACACTTAATGGTTGACATAGCAACAATCAAAATAAAGATCAAATTTAGAAAAAAAATTATTGGCTGCACCCATCACATGTGCACCCAACACACATGCACCATTGGAAAGACCCGTCATAGTGAATGGTGCATATGCATTAGGCTCACATGTACTAGATGAATGTAAGACTGGCTTCAAGACTAGCCCACATATTCAAGAATACTATAATTTTATCAAAACTGTGAATATTTTATCTAAATGTTTTCTACACATCTCTCACCGTTGAGATGAACAATCATTTACTTATGGAAAATAAAACTGCTGGTATAAATGTCAATATTTCGTGAGAATATTCACTTTGCAACCAATTCTTATGCAGAGATGTCTTGGATGAATACTCCTCGGCGCTCCGAGACCTTGCAATGAAGATTCTCCTTCTCATGGGGAAAGCTCTGAAGATGGACACGAAGGAGATGATAGAACTGTTTGATGAGGGCGTGCAGTACTTTAGGATGAACTACTACCCTCCATGTCCGCAACCCCACCTCGTCAACGGCCTCACTCCGCACTCCGATGCCGTGGGCCTCACCATTCTTCTCCAAATCAATGAAATGGAAGGTCTCCAGATACGGAAAGAGGGCAAGTGGATCCCCGTCAAGCCCCTTCCTAATGCTTTCGTCGTCAATGTGGGAGACATTTTAGAGGTAAAGATTTCTGAACGTATCTATATTCCCAGGCTATTGATGACATGACTGCTATTTCATACACAATCATACACAATCTGTTAACATTTTATCTATACAGTTTTCAAGATATTTTTGGATGGATAGTCTGGATAAACAAAAAACTACACAGTTTTGAATGCAATAACCATCTTGAATGACATGTTGGAAACAACCAATGATGGAGTGCGGAAATTTGTGTAATCACGTTTATATCTTCCAAATTCCAATATGTGCAACGAGCTAAATAGTCTAACAGAACAAGTGCTTATAACAGAAATTCATGAACAAGAGGTATGACAAATAGTATGTGCTTTTTGATGATTGACACAGATTGTCACAAATGGTACTTATCGTAGCATTGAGCACCGGGCAATGGTTAACTCAGTGAAGGAGAGGCTCTCCATTGCCACATTTTATAGCCCGAAATTGGAAGGGGACATGGGTCCAGCACCGAGCCTGATCACATCCGAGAAGCCAGCACTGTTCAAAAGAATTGGCGTTGCCGATTACTTCAAGGGACTCTTCTCTCGTAAGCTTCAAGGAAAGTCATATATTGATGTTATGAGGACGATTCAGGGTGAGGAAAATAATGGGAATTGAATTTGACCATAAATATTATAGCTGAAATCCTTTCTTTATGTTGACTCTGTTATTTATTTTTAGTGATCCCATATTTATACCCAAATTTTCTCCTAAAAGTTACGACTATTCAACATGAAGTTTTCCACGCTTCGTGTCTTTTCGTTGACAACCGTTCGTCTTGATGGGAGACGATGTATAAATAGAGACGTACGTTCATTTCTGACGGGTGATCAAGGTCTAACACAAAATTCTCACATTTAGAATACACCATCAGTACGTGAGGAGATTTGGTTAGTAGAGTGCGCCTATTACCTTCTTGATTTCAGGCTTTTCTGACGAACGCGAACAAGAACAATGGCTGGAGGTTTGTCTTCAATTGATCCTGGCTTCCGCATCTGAATTTTTATGTCTTACATTTGGTATCAGAGCAAATCTAGTGCCTCTGCCTTGTTTTGTTGTATTTTTGTGCTTTTTTTGGTGTATTTTCGGGCTTATTTTTACATGAACAGTAACTCGGATTTTGAGGCCGAGAGAGAAACTCAACGATTCCGGGCAAAATCCGCACTACCCACCCCTTGATTTCGGACCCATTCGGTCGCACCGCCATAAGGAACGTTAGCCATGAGTTTTTCCGGTATATCGGAGTTTGCCGGAGGCTAATCGGGCGGCGGAAGTCGTGGTGGTTGAGGATTTGCGTTTGTGGATTTTTTGTTTATTTTTGGGGCCAATTTTTGCTCATTTTCGCCGAATCTTGGACCCATGTGGTCGTGCCGACGTTCTCTTCAAAACCCATGAATTATTTCGGTCTTAGATGGGCTGCCGGAGGAGAAACGGAGAAGAAATCACGGCTGAAAATGGTGAAAAACCGACGGAAAACCTTCTGTTCGCGCGGGGAAGAAGGCGTGTGGGGTCCACGCGCGCGCTGCAGTTGCAGGCGCGTGGAACCCACGCGCCACGCGCCTCCACGCGCGCGCCAACCGCTGGCGCGTGGTCTCACACGCGCGGAACTGTCCACGGCAGTTGGAGGCGCGTGCAATGCGGTGGACAGGGCGCGTGCTCGGCACGCGCCTGCGCGCTGAACCGTGCGCGTGCGAGGCACGCGCCCGTGCGTATTCTGGCGCGTGCCGAGCACGCGCCTGTGCGCCGGACGCGCACGTGTTCGGCACGCGCCCGACGTCTCGCTACCGCGGCTCCTTTTTACGATTTTGTCTCAAATTTTTTAAATTTTGCAATCATGCCCTTGGCCAATTTATTTATTTACTGTTCTGCCCTTGATGTATTTATTTATTATGTCATTTCATGCATTTTTTATGAATATTTTATGCATGAGATTAAATGTCCAACGATCCATATATTTAATTAATTAGGGAGTGGCCACAGCATCTTTAATTAATTAAATTATATATTAAAAGCCTCCGGATCATATTTAGAAATGGACATTGATTGTAATTAATTATATTAATATGATGAATTTTATCCCACAGGAATTTTCATTATATTAATATGATTAATTAGGATGAAATATCATATTATTTTTCTTAATTTACCCACAGGGATTAAGAAAATGCATATAATATGGTAGTTTCTTCATGATGTAATTATGAATCTATTTAAATTAAAAACTTAGCCCACAGGTAGTTTTTATGTTATGTGATTCATATTGTGACATGTTTACATTGGTAAAACATGATTTATTTATATTTGCCTCAAATTTTGTGACATAAGCATGATTATTTGATATGCAGTTTCGCAACCTGTGAATTTCTCTGAATTTAAGTTTGATGTTCCCGTATTGAATGGTGAGAACTATAAAATTTGGAAGGAGTCAGTTCTTCTTCAATTGGGGTGGATGGACATTGACTATGCTATAAGGAAAGATGAACCACCTGCTCCTACTGATTCGAGCACTCCAGCTGAGATAGCTCTTTATAACCAATGGGAGCGGTCCAACCGCGTTTGTGCCATGTTTATAAGAGCTAAGATATCTCCAAGTATTCGTGGTTCAATTGCTCAGCATAACAATGCTAAGGCTTTATTGGAGGCTATAGATGCGCAGTTTGAAAGTTCTGAGAAGGCGCATGCCATGACCCTGATTATGAAGTTTTCATCATTGAAGCTCACTAGTGTTAGAGGTGTGCGTGAGCACATCATGCAAATGAGGAACATTGCAGCTCAGCTTAAGAACCTTGAGGTTGAGATATCTGAATCATTCCTTGTGTATTATATTCTGAACACTCTCCCACATCAGTATGCACCTTTCAAGATCTCTTATAACTCACATAAGAATAAATGGTCTATTAATGAACTCATGACTATGTGTGTTCAAGAGCAAGAAAGACTAGTTATGGAATTGGGAGAAAGTGCTCATTTGGCAACACAAGGAAGGAATAAGGGCTATGGCAAGAATAAGGGAAAATGTAAAATACCTCCCCAAGCTGACATTAAGAAAGAATCCAAGTGTTTCTTCGTAGAGACGTAAGGGGCATATAAGGAAGGATTGTGTCAAATTTAAGGCCTGGCTCGAGAAGAAAGGTAATCCAATCTCTTGTGTTTGTTATGAATCTAATATGACTGATGTAAGTCACAACACTTGGTGGATTGATTCTGGATCTACAATCCATATTTCGAATTCCTTGCAGGGTTTTCAAAACCACCGGAAGCCAGTGGGAAGTGAACAAAGTATCTATTCTGGAAACAAGATGCGTTCGCATGTGGAAGCTATTGGGACATATAGACTAGTTCTCAATAGTGGTTTTGTTTTAGATTTGGAAAAGACCTTTTATGTTCCTAGTTTTTCTAGAAACTTAATTTCAGTTTCAAGACTTGTACCTTTGGGATACTCTTTTAACTTTTCAGATTCAAACTTTAGTTTATCATTTAAATCTGAAATTGTTGGGAGTGGTATTTTGTCTGATGGTCTTTTTCGAATTAATTTACAAGACAATGCCTATTATGATACGATGCATGTTCATGATAAAGCTGGTATGAAACGATGTGTTGTGAAAGAACATTCCTCTATGTTGTGGCACCGGAGATTGGGACATATCTCCATAGAAAGAATTAAGCGATTAGTAAATGATGGAGTACTCGATACTTTAGATTTTACTGATTGTGATACTTGTGTGGACTGCATAAAGGGAAAGCAGACTAACAAGTCAAAGAAAGGTGCCAAGAGGAGTACAGAAATATTAGAAATCATACATACGGATATTTGTAGTCCGAATATGGACTCATGTGGTCAGAAATACTTCATCTCCTTTATAGATGATTATTCACGTTATATGTATCTCTACTTGATTCATATTAAATATGAAGCATTAGATGCCTTTAAAGTATTTAAGGCGGAAGTAGAGAAATAATGCAATAAGCAAATTAAGATCGTGAGATCAGATAGAGGTGGAGAATTCTATGGTAGATACACTGAAGATAGACAAGCACCTGGTCCATTTGCAAGATTTCTTCAAGAGCATGGGATAGTTGCCCAATATACTATGCCTAGTTCTCCGGACCAAAATGGCGTAGCAGAAAGAAGAAATCGGACCTTATTAGACATGGTGCGTAGTATGCTTAGTAGCTCCAAACTTCCTAAATTCTTATGGACTGAAGCACTTAAGACGGCAGTGTACATATTAAACCGAGTTCCGACCAAGGCTGTCCCAAAGACACCTTTTGAGTTATTTAAGGGTTGGAAACCAAGTTTGCATCATATGCGCGTTTGGGGATGCCCGTCTGAAGTAAGAATTTATAATCCACAGGAAAAGAAGTTGGACCCAAGGACCATAAGTGGGTATTTCATTGGATATGCCGAAAGGTCCAAGGGATACAGGTTTTATTGTCCATCTCATACCACTAGGATTGTGGAATCAAGAAATGCTAAATTTCTTGAAAATGACTTGATCAGTGGGAGCGATTGACCAAGGGATCATGTTCCTAAGGAAGATCATTCAGACACTCAACTTTCCACCTCCAGTTTAAGATTGGTTGTTGCTCATAATGCCCCTTCAGTTCAGCCGGCTATTGAACAACCAATTGTTGAAGTTCCACAACCTGCTGATATTGATCCAGTAGATCCAGTTGTTCAGCAATTACCAGAAACTGTTGAACAACCAGTTGAGCAACATGCTCCTCAAGAGAATGTTGATCCAACATTGAGAAGATCTACTAGAACAAGGAAATCGGCTATTCCTAGTGATTATATTGTGTATTTACAAGAGTCTGACTACAATATTGGAGCTGAGAATGATCCTGAAACGTTTTCACAAGCCATGGATAGTGATAAATCCAATTTGTGGTACAATGCCATGAAGGAAGAGATGAGTTCTATGGCATCTAACAAAGTCTGGGATTTGGTTAAGTTACCTGATAGTGCGAAGGCTATTGGTTGTAAATGGGTCTTCAAAACTAAGAAAGATTCATTGGGTAACATTGAAAGATATAAAGCTAGACTTGTTGCCAAAGGATTCACTCAAAAGGAAGGAATCGATTATACTGAGACTTTTTCTCCTGTATCTAAAAAAGATTCTCTTCGTATTGTTTTGGCATTGGTTGCCCATTTTGATATGGATTTACATCAGATGGATGTGAAAACGGCGTTCCTCAATGGAGAACTAGAGGAGGAGGTTTATATGAAACAACTTGAAGGATTCTCCTCTAGTAAAGGTGAGCATTTGGTGTGCAAGCTTAAGAAATCTATATATGACTTGAAACAAGCATCCCGCCAATGGTACTTAAGGTTTCATGATGTTATCTCTTCATTTGGTTTTATAGAGAATGTCATGGATCAATGTATATACCAGAAGGTTAGTGGGAGCAAAATTTGTTTTCTTGTGCTGTATGTGGATGATATACTACTTGCAACCAATGATAAGGGGTTGCTACATGAGGTGAAACAATTCCTCTCTAGGAGTTTTGACATGAAGGATATGGGTGAGGCATCTTATGTCATTGGCATTAAGATCCATAGAGATAGATCTCGAGGAATTTTAGGACTATCTCAAGAAACCTATATCAATAAGGTTCTAGAGAGATTTCGGATGAAAGATTGTTCACCAAGTATAGCACCCATTGTGAAGGGTGACAGGTTCAATTTGAACCAATGCCCGAAGAACGATCTAGAAAGGGAACAAATGTACAACATTCCATATGCTTCGCTGTTGGAAGCTTGATGTATGCTCAGTTTGCACTCGACCGACATTGCTTTTGCTGTTGGAATGTTGGGAAGATATCAGAGTAATCCAGGTTTAGACCACTGGAGAGCTGCAAAGAAAGTGTTGAGATACCTTCAAGGTACCAAAGACTATATGCTTATGTATAGACGGACTGACAACCGGGAAGTGATCGGTTATTCGGATGCGGACTTCGCGGGTTGCACTGATTCACGAAAATCAACATCTGGATACATTTTCATGTTAGCTGGCGGAGCCGTGTCATGGAGAAGTGCAAAGCAGACTTTGACTGCTACTTCCACTATGGAGGCTGAGTTCGTATCTTGTTTTGAGGCTACCTCGCATGGTGTATGGTTGAAGAGTTTCATTGATGGGCTTAGAATTGTTGATTCTATTTCTAGGCCATTAAGAATATATTGTGACAATTCAGCTGCAGTTTTTATGGCTAAAAATGCCAAAAGTGGCAGTCGAAGTAAGCATATCGACATTAAGTATTTAGCCATAAGGGAGCGTGTTAAGGAGAATAAAGTGGTCATTGAACACGTTAGTACTGAATTGATGATAGCTGATCCTTTAACTAAAGGCATGCCACCGATGAAGTATAAGGATCATGTAACTAGTATGGGAATAGGTCCCATTATGTGTTTTGTCGACATATGAACAATTTTTGTTGTGTGGAACTCTTATTCAGTTGTAATGTTGATTCTCAATTTTTGTGTACACATTTTGTTGTTTATGAGAATAACATTTATCCTTGATTCTGGAATAAACATGAGGTTTATTCATTAAGATATGTTGTCACATATAGGCTGATATTAAAGAAATAAGATGCATTGTGATACATGGAAGGTATTACTCACTCTTAGAGGACATGTCGCCATGATCCATGTGTTTTGTTTCTTTTCTTTAAGCATAAAGTTTTCGTAGAATTAGTTGAATGATTCGTATGATGAAAATGATGGGAACAAGTGGGAGAATGTTATTTATTTTTAGTGATCCCATATTTATACCCAAATTTTCTCCTAAAAGTTACGACTATTCAACATGAAGTTTTCCACGCTTCGTGTCTTTTCGTTGACAACCGTTCGTCTTGATGGGAGACGATGTATAAATAGAGACGTACGTTCATTTCTGATGGGTGATCAAGGTCTAACACAAAATTCTCACATTTAGAATACACCATCAGTACGTGAGGAGATTTGGTTAGTAGAGTGCGCCTATTACCTTCTTGATTTCAGGCTTTTCTGACGAACGCGAACAAGAACAATGGCTGGAGGTTTGTCTTCAATTGATCCTGGCTTCCGCATATGAATTTTTATGTCTTACAGACTCTCTCCACGGAGCTCGAATAAGTCGATCATGTATTGACACAATCTGCAAAATCCATAAACAAAGCAGTGAAAATCTGCTACAAGTATCAGTTCAACATTCTCGGATTTATACTATTTTTCTTACTATTGCAAAATGCACTTTGTCCATTGGCAATGAAGTAAGGCTGAACTTAACTATTCGGAACGAACCCATTGTACAAGTGGAGCGTAAAAGGTGGTTGCAACACGCTCTTAACGGGATTTTACTTTGCGGATGTGGAAGTCAGGGTCGCCTCCCACGAACCCTGGCAAAGCTCTAAAGTTCTCGCAAGCCAAGATAAGTGCGACCTATATAACAGTGCCTTAAAAGAGCTGACAAGTCTTGTGCAATACGGCCAATATCTGAATCGGTACTTTGAGCTTAAAGTTCGTCCTCTCAACTACTAAATTTTGTTTCGGAATGGTTCAAAGACATCCACCTCTAGTTAGTTTATTGCCGTTAGTATGGGAATCAATTTCCTCTCCCGTAGGAATGGAGCCACACAAGTGGATAAGCATGGATTTAACTTTACACGGTGGTCTTCATGTGACCATTCGAACGAAGATCGATCTTCATTGGTCTGTCCCTTAAAATTTTATCAAAACCGAGAACATCAGCTACAGAAAATATATAGAACCCTCCGCTATGTCCCTGTTCTCTTTGTTCGTCACTTCCTCTGTCAATCATTAAACATCCACTCCATATTGACTATTAATTTCAAGACTTAGAATAATGCTCATATTTGGCCTAGCAAGCAGACTATGACGGTGAAGAAAGTGTAGAGAAGTAAGAGGTAAGACAAGTGAGAACTAAATTGAATAGGTCGTTCACCACTAGTAGGGATCCACCTAAGAGATAAGAGCACAACAAGAAATCCTTCTTGTTCTCAAGCCAAAGGCTAGATGAATTATCACTCATAATAAGTCGACCTTCTTATTCATCATAGTATGTTTATATAAAACGAACTTGAAACAACCCTCCAAGTATGAGTAATTACTAAGACTTTTGGGAAGACAAAGGACTCATAAATATGGACTCTAGAAACTTTAAATGATAATTACTAAATCTTGAAAATATAAGAAATAAATTTTGTTGGGTGTAGGTATCCAAGACTTGCTTGATTCGATGAATGTGGACACCCTTCTAAACACGTGGCTATTGAAGTATCGGTATGGTTACTAAAGTATTGTTGATTGTGCACACACAGCTACCAAAGTGCCGGTCTGGTTACTGAAATATCAGTAACTATATGATCAGTAACACTTTCATAGAACCAATGTTGTTTTAGAATGCTTCAGCATCAGATGCTTTTGTTGCGTATAAACTCGTCCTTGAGTTTTCATTGTCTTCATCTTCATGGTAGGGAGAAAGATCCGCAACATTAAACGTTACCAAAATAGCATAGTCACCAGGGAGTTCAATCCTGTAGGTGTTGTCTCCAATTCTTTGCTGCACTTTGAAAGGACCATTGACTCTAGGTTTCAACTTCATTTCCAAGATGTAGCCACACCAAATCTCCTTCCTTAAAAGCAGCGGGCTTCCGATGCTTATTGGTTCTCTCTTGATACTTCGCTAATGCTTTATGATCCTTTCTCGTATTTTCTCATGAATCTTCTTTAGATAGTTAATATGATCCTCAGCATCTCCATTAAAATATTGAGAGATAGGAAGTGGAGCTAAGTCCAAGGGAATAATAGGATTCTTCCCATACGTAATCTCAAAAGGACTTTTTCTGATTGTTTGGCTTGAAGACCAGTTGTAAGCAAATTTAGCTTGAGCCAAAGTGGAGTCCCATTGATGCAAGTTACATTCGATTAAGCTTCTTAAAAGATTTCCCAAACTTCGATTAACAACTTCAGTTTGCCTATCAGTTTGGGGATGATGGGAAGAGTTAAATTGAAGAGTTGTGCCTAGCTTATTCCAAAATGTGCGCTAAAAATAACCGATAAATTTTAAATCTCGATCAAATGTCATTGTCTTTGAAATACCATGAAGTTTCATGATCTCCTAGAAGTAAAGATTCATCACATGAGTAGCATCCAACGTCTTGTTATGTGGCACAAAATGTGCCATTTTGGAGAATCGATCAACGACCACCATAATTGAGTCTTACCCCTTTGTGTCCAAGGTAAACTGACCACAAAGTCTAGGTTCACATATTCCCCAAGGGTGGTTGGAACCGGTAATGGAGTATGCAAGCCAATGTTTTGAGTATGGCTTTTGGTAATGTGACAAGTTCAACACTACTCCACATGTTTCATATCATCTTTCTCCATGCGAGGCCACTAAAAATTTTCTTTGACAAGAGAGCGTGTCTTGTCTTTTCCAAAATGTCTGGTTAATCCTCCACCATGGGCTTCATTGATAATGGCTTCCCTTAGAGAACTTCTTGATATGCACAAATGTGATATCTGGACTTCGCCGAGCCTCGAGTACATAATGGTCCATGACATGTTGACAAGCTTGTCATTGGACCATGCCGTTGACACCATTCACGGCCACCATTTCGCCACCACCATCCTGGTACCAAACCGTCACGTTTCGTCACATCCCCGTGACATGACTTCATCGTCACATCTTTGCCGTACTAGGACAGCTCGGCTATCACCAAGTCCATCACCTCAGGTAAAATTTTCTTCATGAAATGCCACCAACGAGACCAATGTTTACTCTCTCTAGTACGTCGCCAAGCTAGCTTCTCATGCGAGTTGCTTAGACCGGTACGCATACGTACATTTGGTAGAGCCGAGAATTCCACTGCCCCCACGTCAACCGCTCACTTCTCAGCAAGATGAAGGTTGACTCAAGAGTGCAGCCACAGCTTGACACGAGAAGGAAGACTTCGCCCAGAATACTCAGCCACGTTGATCCTTCTCCATTGACCAGCAAATGGGAGACTTGGACCAAGCTGAGGCCACGTTCTTGCATGAAAAAGCAAGGTGGCATGAACAACGGAAAGGATCCTCATGCTTGGACACGAATTAACGGAGCTGTCCATTCCTTCCGCTGCCACGCACGTTGAAGAAAAAGTTGACCCAGAAAGTCAACCGGCGGAGGAACTGAAGCACAGAAGAAAAAAGACCGTCCCTCACTTTTCCTTCTCAGTTTTACTTTTATCCTGCTCACTGAAGTCAATCGCGTGTACCTCCTCGCCACACCACCCCGTCGCACCGCCGTCTTGCCTTTTTTCCCGCCGCTAACTGGAGACCACACAGCCGTGCCTCCGTTCAGCTCGCATCACCTTGCTGTTCCACCTCCAGCTCGCACCGTCTCGCAGCTCGCACTAACCGCTTGCACCACCGGATTCAAGGCAAGTAGACGTCGACTAACCTATGCTATGTGAATCCCGTTGTTGCTTGGTGAGACGTGTTCCATCGGAATTCTACGAATTACTATTAGTTCCACGATACTCGCGTTATTTGGTGAATTCGGAAGCTGTTTGGGATTGACCACGACTTCAAAAGGGGAGTTAAGTACGTACTTTTAGGGTCAGATTTGGGGTTATGGACCCGCGAGCTTACTGACCTTGGTTTTGTAGAAATGTTTTATTTATATATGAACTGTTTTATACGGAGATTCTGGACTTATGAAACTTGAAATGATTTAAGTACATGCATGTGAGTTTCAAAGGTATTTCGGGGGTGAAACCGTGAAATTGATGGTGATCGATTCGGTGTTTAAACTCTCGGTTTTACGAAATGTTTCTATCGACGCAGGTTTGACATATCTTTTATGGTTTCATTTGCACTTAGGGTTATATTATAATTCTGGATTTTGGAATTGAGTTATTTTCTGTGCATGAACGACGTGAAAGATATTTTGGCATTAAGCTGTTGGATTGCTACACCATGGTACTTTAAGTGATGGATGCCATCAGTCCACATTGACGACAATGCCCAGAGGGGTGTGACACTGTGCCCTTTGGATGCCCGGGAAATGTGATAAAGGCCTAGAGGCCCTCGCGATGCCAAGTAGGGTGCGAAATGCCTAGAGGATGGTGTACGGTTTCCTTCGGAAGATGGTGGTAGTGAATCTGGATGAATTGAAATTCCAAATTTCTATTATTTTCCGATATACTGTTTTTATGAGATTCTTTTAGAACTGATGCAAGTTTAATTATTTTAGTTTTTGTATTTATTTATGGATTGCGTTGAATCGGGTGGCAATAGGTTTGCGTAGTATAGTTTAGTAGACTCTTATTTGCTGAGTGGTTGTACTTGCCCCTTGTGGGATTATTACATTTTAGACATGTAGTCATGCCGCTCCAACCTACGTCTTCCACCATGCTCTAAGGCATCCCCATTGACCTCACGTGGGATCAAGTGGAGCACATGGACCCCGACTTCCCAGACGTCATGTTCATCCGGATTACGGTGATCCTGACGGTGGATGCTGGCCTCCTGACAGGCCTTGTGCTGATGAGGTTCATACTACTATACGCCCGGGTCAATGGGCATACTGTGTGGTCGCTTCCACTCCTAGATGACGACGGCGACAGCGACGATTCTAGCAGGGTCAAGTAGTCGGAGGACCTAAGGAAGATAGGTTGCATTTTTGGATAAGACTAGGACGTGATATGAAGATGATTGTGTGAATAGACTGTAGGATGGTCGTGATAGAATTTTGGGTTAGCCAGGAAAAAGGAACTTTTTGGCCTTAATGTACAGACTCAAGTCGTCTGAAAATATATCTAAATAAAAGTAAAAGTGCCTGGTTCTTGTTATGAAATACATAAATGGATAGAATACATGAATGAATATTCATTATATTCATCTTATCTAATGTATTTATTATGGTACATTTGTATCAAATGTTCTAAGTACATTTCCCTATACAATGAAAGTTCGTCTCCCTTATTCTGTACATGTATCATTCGGTACATTGATATTAATGATAAGTACATTCTTGTTCTCCTATAAATAGGAGTTTAGTTTTGATGTACAAGATACAATCACACAAAAACACGACAGTGAGATACTAGAAATAAAGCTCTCTCATCTTGCTACTATCTCTAGTGTTCACTTGCTTTCTCTTATTTAATCTCTTCTCTATTATATATTCGCAACGCGATATTTTACAACACGTTATCAGCACGAGAATCTACCGATTGAGTAAGAAACTTTTGCAAGCACGAAGATCTACCGACTGAGTAAGTAATTTTTGCAAGGTGGATATTCTTATTATTGATCAACTTATACTTCATCTTCTTCTATCAATTTTTCATTTTTATTTTTCTTGGCCTGAAGCCAAAATTTTAAATCTAAAAGTATCTTTCTGCTCCTGAAGTAGCGGTGGATATTTGTAAATCCTTTTAATTAATTTAAGGATTTATTTTTGCAAGGATTATGGCAAATATTGAAAAGCCCAAATTCCACATCCTGGAAGTGAGTGGAAAGAATAATCTATCTTGGTGCCTTGACATGGAAATGCACGTCCAAGGGCAAAGTCTCACTAATACAATTACAGAGGATGGAACCTCAAATGAAAAGGATAAAGCAAATGCGCTGATTTTTATTTGCCGTCATTTGCATGAGAGCCTGCAGACTCAATATTTATCCGTTTGAGACCCACATATCTTGTGGAGGAGGTTGAAGGATAAGTATGATCATACCAAAACTATTATCCTCCCTCAAGCACAATATGATTGGCAAAATCTCAGACTGCAAGATTTTAAATCAGTGTCTGACTATAATTCTGCTTTATTTGATATCGTTTCTCGGCTAGAGTTATGCGGTATCAAACTCACTGATGTAGAATTGCTTGAGAAAACTTTTTCCACCTTTCATGCTTCAAATATTGTATTGCAACAGCAATATCGGCAACGTCAATTTGCCACATATTCTGAATTAATTTATGACTACCGAGCAAACT
Source organism: Eucalyptus shirleyi (assembly GCA_017140165.1). Classification (NCBI taxonomy): domain Eukaryota; kingdom Viridiplantae; phylum Streptophyta; class Magnoliopsida; order Myrtales; family Myrtaceae; genus Eucalyptus; species Eucalyptus shirleyi. The sequence continues at coordinate 32,291,826 of CM029450.1, forward strand.
AATGAATTGCTGTTCAAAAATCATGATCTTAGACATGCTGGCTCAAAAGCATTGCTTGAAGCACATGCTAACTTTGAGAAAAATACTGGCCATTTTAAGGGCTATAAGCGCAGGCAAGAACATACTCCTAAAAGGGATGACAAGCAATTTAACCACCTTAGGAAATCAAACTTTAGCCTGAATCATGGCAAAGAAAACAAGCAAAAGAAGGTGATTAATGAAAGTATTTGTCATCGTTGTGGCATGATTGGGCACTGGTCGCATACCTGTCGTACGCTAAAACATTTTGTTGACCTATACCAGACATCTTTAAAGAATACGGGCAAGCGTGCGAATCTCATGCCATTGAAATCAATCCTATTACCATAACCACTGTTGAGGCCAACAATATCTTCGTTGGTGGGACTCCTCTTGCTCCTGAAGTAGCAAAGGCATCATTGGATGTCTCTGATTTCTTTAAGGACCTCTTATTACTTTGATGAATCAGATTGGTGAATAATAATTTGAACTTTGAAATTTATGTTGTTTTGCTTTAAATGTATTACTTTTTGTTCTTTATGAAATACTTATGAATTTTATATAATATTTATCTTTGAAATTTTATTCGACTACATAACTAATATGCAACTTTTATGATACTTGACACCTGAAGTTGTCAATATAAATACAAATGGAAAATACCGAGAAAAAGGAAGATGTTTGTTTGCTTGATAGTGCAACAGCACATACTATATTTTGTAGTAAACACTTTTTCTCGAGTATGACATTACGTAAGGCACAAATCCATACAATATCAGGTCCTGTTCCGATTATTGATGGTTTTGGGAATGCTGCAATTATTTTGCCAAATGACACAATCCTGCATATTGAGAATGCATTTCTAAGCATTCGATCAAAAAGGAATCTGCTCAGTTTCAAAGATGTACGCCATAATGGGTACCATATTGAGACTATTTATGAGCAAGATAAGGAATATTTGGCATTTCCTCTTATAAGATGGGCCTGAAGACCATCCATGAGAAGCTAGAAGCTTCTTCTATGGGTTTGTATTGTGTCATGATTAAAGCTGTTGAAACCTACGCCACCACATCTTGGAGATTGGTAAGCCCTGATAAGTTTGACCGTGGCATGATCGCCTTGGTCATCCCGGCGCTTCAATGATGCGTAGGATAATTCAAACTATAAAAGGGCATCCTTTAAAGGATATGAAGGTATTGTTGTCCAAAGATTATAATTGTGAGGCTTGCTTACAAGGAAAGCTTATTATCAAACCTTCTCTAACAAAGGTTAATTTTGAATCTCCTTTATTATTGTAAAGAATTCAGGGTGATATTTGTGGACCAATACAACCACCAAGTGGACCATTTAGATATTTTATGGTATTAGTGGACGCATCCTGTAGATGGTCCCATGTTTGCCTATTATCTACGCGCAATGTCGCATTTGCACGTTTACTTGCGTAGATTATAAAGCTCCGGGCACAATTCCCTAATTATCCAATTAAGAGCATAAGGATGGATAATTCTGGTGAATTTACATCAAAGAGTTTTGATACATATTGTGCTTCACTCGGAATCGAGGTTGAGCACTCGGTTGCATATGTTCATATTCAAAATGGATTGGCAGAATCCTTGATTAAACGTATCCAAATCATTGCCTGCACTCCATTATTGAGAACGAATCTCAACGATACAGCATGGGGTCATGCAGTTTTGCATGCAGTAGCTCTTATAAAATTACACCCCACTGCTAGTATTTTACAATCTCCCCTTCAAATGGTTCTTGTTATGAACTAGATATTTCACATCTACGCACCTTTGGTTGTGCAGTACAGGTGCCTGTAGAACAGCCAAAAAGGACGAAAATGGGTCCCCAATGCCGTTTGGGCATTTATGTTGGGTTTAATTCACCATCTATCATTAGGTTCTTGGAACCAATTACTGGTGATCTTTTTATTGCTAGGTTTGCAAATTGTCATTTCGATGAGACTAGATTTCCATCAATTGGGATACCTACAACTTCCATGACTGCAAAACAAAAACCAATTAAGGCTTTTTCCTGGAATGAGAAAAATTTATCTCAATTAGACCCAAGGAATCCTGAATGTGAAAATGAGGTGCAGCGCATAATCCATTCACAGGCTATGGCCAATAGACTTCCTGATGCGTTTAATGATGCTACTAAGGTAACGAAGTCTCATATTCTAGCTGTAAATGCTCCAGCTAGGATAGCTATTCCCAAAGAACAAGCTAAAATGGATCAAAATCCCCCGCACTTGAAGCATGGCAGACCGATAAGATCAAAAGATACTGCTCCTCGAAAACGAAGGGGAAAGAATCAGGAATCCGCTCCAGAAGAGCTTGGTGTTGTGCTTGCTCCCAAAGAGCTTATTGCCCCTGAAGAGGCGTAAACCCATGAAAGGAGCACTAACCCTGAGAATACTGAGAATTCCATTACATATTGTAATGAAATTTGGGATCGAAATGAAATCATCATTGATGATGCTTTTGCATTCTCAGTTGCTCATCAAATTATGGGTGATGATTGTGAACCACAATCTATTATTAAATGTTGTCAAAGGCAAGATTGTCATAAGTGGGAGGAAGCAATTAAAGCTGAATTAGCTTCCCTAACTAAACGAGAGGTTTTTGGACCTATAACTCATATCCCTGATAATGTAAAGCCCATTGGATATAAATGGGTATTTATCCGAAAACGAAATGAGAAAAACGAGGTTGTCAGGTATAAAGCCCGACTCGTTGCCCAAGGATTCTCTCAGAGACTTGGGATTGATTATAATGAGACATATTCACCAGTGATGGATATGATTACATTTCGTTTTCTCATTAGCCTAGCAATCTTTGAAAGATTGGAAATGCGTCTTATGAATGTTGTGACAGCATATCTATATGGCTCATTAGACTCTAATATTTATATGAAAATTCCCAAGGGATTCAAAATGCTTGAAGCATGCACTCCCTGCAATTTATTCTTAATAAAATTGCAAAGATCCTTGTACGGGTTAAAGCAATCCGGTCGCATGTAGTATCAACGCCTAAGTAAGTACCTAATTAAGGAAATGTACAAAAATGATCCTATCTGCCCATGCATGTTTCTTAAGAAATCAGAAACTGAATTTGCTATTATAGCAGTTTATGTCGACGATATAAATTTAATGGGAACTCTAGAAGAGTTAACTGAAACTGCTGAATATTTGAAAAGGGAGTTTGAAGTTAAAGATTTGGGTAAAACCAAACTTTGTCTTGGTCTAGAGCTTGAGCATAAAGCAAATGGAATAATCGTCCATCAATTAGCATATGTTGAAAGATTGCTTAAACGTTTCAACATGGACAAAGCTCACTCATTGAGCACCCCTATGGTTGTAAGGTCTCTAGATCCCCAAAAGGACCCATTTCGTCCTAGAGAATTTGATAAAGAGATACTTGGTCCTAAAGTACCATATCTCAATGCAATTGGGGCTTTGATGTACTTGGCACAATGTACGAGACCAGATATCGCTTTTGCGGTAAATTTATTGGCACGTTTTAGTTTTGAGCCAACTCGGAGACATTTGAATGGAGTTAAACATATTTTCCGTTATCTCCGATGAACCATAGATTTGGGATTATATTATTCCAAAGATTCCACTAACTCTGGTTTAGTTGGATATGCTGATGCTGGATATAGATTCGATCCACATAAGGCTCGCTCTCAAACCGGGTATTTTTTTTGTTACAACGGCACCGCTATTTCTTGGTGTTCTACGAAGCAATCGCTAGTAGTTACATCTTCTAACCACTCTGAGATTATTGCTTTATATGAAGCTGGAAGAGAGTGTGTTTGGTTAAGATCCGTTATAACACTTATAATTCTTGTTGCTTAATACCGGTTACAAATTCTCCTACTATAATTTATGAAAGATAATGCTGCTTGTGTTGCACAAGTCAGGGGAGGATACATCAAAGGTGATAGGACCAAGCATATCTCGCCGAAATTTTTCTATACTCATGAACTCCAAGAAAGTCGACAAATTGATGTTAAACAGATTCGATCCATAAATAATCTTGCAGATCTTTTTACCAAATCATTGCCAACATCAAGTTTTGAGAAATTAGTATATGGCATTGGTATGAGGTGAGTTCATAAGATGTAAGATTAATTAGCCCCAGAAGTGGCTATATGGCTCTATTGAGGGGGAGATATTATGAACTATGCATTGTAGCATTGATATGTGGCTAGTTCACAAGATGCAATAATGATTAGTCCCAGTAGTGGCTATATATACATTGCACTCTTTTTTCTTTATGTCCGGTTTTTTCCTATAGGGTTTTTCCGGCTTAAAGTTTTTAACGAGGCAATTAATGCATCCATAAAAGGGAGATATTATAACATGTGTGTTCTGCACTCTTTTTCCCTTTTGTCCGATTTTTATCCCACTGGGTTTTTCCGGCTTAAAGTTTTTAATGAGGTAGTATCATTCGATGCACATTCGTAATGAATATGATGATATTTAAGGGGGAGTGTTATGAAATACATGAATGGATAGAATACATGAATGAATATTCATTATATTCATCTTATCCAATATACTTATTATGGTACATTTGTATCAAATGTGCTAAGTACATCTCCCTATACAATGAAAGTTTGTCTCCCTTATCCTGTACTTGTATCATTCGGTACATTGATATTAATGATAAGTACATTCTTGTTCTCCTATAAATAGGAGTTTAGTTTTGATGTACAAGATACAATCACACAGAAACACGACAGTGAGATACTAGAAATAAAGCTCTCTCATCTTGCTACTATCTCTAGTGTTCACTTGCTTTCTCTTCTTTAATCTCTTCTCTATTATATATTCGCAACGCGATATTTTACAACAGTTCTATATTTTTCGTGTGCATCAATTTAAGTTATATTAGAGTTGTCGATACACGCTTCCGTATGAAAATAATAGTAATGACATGGAATGCCGCGGTAACGGGTCAAGGGTCATCACAACAAACAATTATTCTTGAAAGGAAACCCATCTTGCAACAAGAATTGCTGAATTGGACCCTTTGAGCAATCATTCCATATTTATTTAAAGTCTAGATCATCTTCATAGAACTTCTTGATCATGTTGAAGCCTAAGACCTTCACTTGCATTGTGGATAACAAGGAATGCCTTCGACTTATTGCATCCATCACTCAATTAAGAGTTCTAACTTTATGTTTGATAATAAAAATTAAAGTTTGAAGAAACTCTACCCACTTGGCATGCCAATTGTTGAGCTTTTGTTGAGTATTTACACACTTCAAGGCTTCATGGTCCAAATAGAGAACAAACTCCTTGAACAATAAATAATGTTTCCAATGATATAAAGCTCTAACAATAGCATAAAATTCTTTATCAAAAGTAGAGTAATTCTTGCGGGAATTATTCAACTTCTCATTAAAGAATGCAATGGATTTTCCTTCTTGACTAAGAACTACGCCAATTCCCACATTAGAGGCATCACAATCAACTTCAAAGGCTATATTAAAATTTGGACATGCAAGAATTGGAGCCTTGGTTAGTTTATTTTAAGGAGTTTGAAGTTTTATTGTGCCTCTTTAGTCTACTTGAAACTTCCTCCCTTCAAGCATTTGGTGATAGGAGAAATAATGGTACTGAAATGCTTGATAAGGAGGCGATAAAAAGATGCCAAATCATGGAAATTGGGAATATCATGAATATATGTTGGAATGAGCCAACTTATAATCTTCTCCACCTTGCTAGAATCCATCTTGATGCCTTCCTTAGAAACAACATAGCCTAGGAAGACAAGGCTATCGGTAATGAACTAACACTTCTTTAAGTCGGTATATAACTTTTGCTCGTGTAGAACCTTTAAAACTTAGAAAAGATGCTCCAAGTATTGCTCATGAGTAGAGCTATAAATAAGAATGTCATTAAAATAAACAACAACAAAAGTTGCCAATAAATGGTTTAAAAATATAATTCATAAGGCACATAAAGGTACTAGGAGCATTAAAAAGGCCGAAAGACATGACTATCCACTCATAGAGGCCATCTCTTATTTTGAAAGTGGTTTTCCATTCATCTTTTGCTCTCATTCAAATTTGGTGATATCCACTTTGAAGATCATTCTTAGAAAAGATAACGGCGCCGTGGAGTCGGTTGAGAAGATCATCGAGTCAAGGAATAGGAAAACGGTACTTAATGGTTATCTTGTTTACCCTCGACTATCGATGTGCATACGGCATGACCCATCCTTCTTCAGCACAAGAAGAGCGGGGATAGCACATGAACTCATACTTTCCCTCACCATTCCTTTAGCCCTGAGTTTATCTATTTGTCATTGAAGCTCTTCATGCTCTTTAGGGCTCATTCAATAGGCTACCTTGTTTGGAATGGCAGCTCTCAAAACAAAATCAATATAATGCTGAATTTCTCTTATGAGTCGAAGACCGGGCAGAGTCTATTTCGGAACAATATCCTTAAATTATTGAAGAATAGATTTTACTTGAGAAAGGACATCATGGTGTTCTTCATTCTTTTCTAATACCACAAAAGCATATGCCTTTGATGATTCATCTCAAGCTTTATAAACTTTGGATTTAGAGTGTAAACTATTTTCCTCCCCATTATATGATTTAGTAGTGCTCTCCAATTTGGAAGGACCCAAGGTGATTTTGACTCCATCTTTCTTGAAAGTGTAAGTATTCTTGAACTCATCATGCTTAGTTTTTCTATCAAATTGCCATGGCTTCCTAAGAAGCAAATGATAGGCATCCATGGGAACAACATCACACCACACTTTATCTTTATATGATTTTTCGATGGAAAATTGAACAAGACATCGCTTATCAACCCTTATCTTGTTCCCTTTGCGAAGCCAAGACAGTTTATAAGATTGTGGGTGCTTTTCCATCATAAGGCACAACTTGTCCACAATTATTGTAGCCACCATGTTCTCGCAACTTCCTCTGTTGATGATAACATCACACACCTTTCCATGAGAAGTGCATCTAGTATGAAAAATATTATTGCAAAGCCAAATAAAATCCTCACTACGTGTAACATTCAAGCTCGACGAAGAATTAGAGACCCTCCTTGGTCTCCGTAGATAAGTCTCTTTCTCTTGGATGTTCCATTGGTACCAAGGGAATCTTCACATTGCTCTTCCTCAAGTTCCTCTTCTACTAGAGAGATGATCTTGTAGTTTGGACATTTGAATGCAATATGTCCAAACCCTTGACATTTGAAATACCGAATAGAGCTATGGCACTTGGAACTTGACTCTCCATTGTTCTCAGGAGTATACTTTGAAGCAGTCACCCTAATCTTAGAAGTAGATGACCTCTCACCCTTCGAAAAGTCTTCTTTATTATGATATCAAGAGGTATGGACATGAGCCTCTTTAAGTTGCCGATCCACCTTAAGTGCAAGTTGACAAACATCATTGTAAGTCCAATAAGGTTGAAGTTGGAAGACAATATCGATTTTAGATCGAAGTCCACCAAGGTAACGGGCAATAGTTTGCTCCTCTCCTTCGGAAACATCACAAAAGCATCATGAGATGATCAAATTCCGTGGTATATTCCTCCACAAATAGCTCCTTTTGTTTGAAGTTGTGGAATTGAAGGAATTTATGTTGATGGTAGTTTGGTGGTAAAAATTTATACTTCAATTCTTTCCTCATCTTCTCCCATGTTTTGATATAGCTTCTTCTTTCACAAGCTCTTTGTTTCTTCAAGAGCTCCCACCAAATAGAAGTGTGCTTTTTGAGTTTGATAGCAACTTAGCTTCACCTTTTGATATTTGGGATGTCTTTGTAGTTAAAGACTCTTTCCACAGCATGTAGCCAATCCATAAATTCTTTCAGTTGCATCTTCCCCTCGAATTTGGGAATATCAACTTTTACATAGGAATCTTGCTTAATTCCATGGAACCTTTGATATCAACATTGATGAAGTTCTTCCTCACTTGAAGCATGACTTTGAGCACCGGCAAAAGGGTGAATGTCCTCTTCATCAAAGGGAACATCTTCTGAATCATGATGCGAATAATGATGTTCCAGAAAGTTGAAGTGTTGCAAATGCTCCTGTAGTTGCTACACTTGTCTCCTTAAATCATCCACCTCCACGTCTTGTAGGTCTCTTTCCCGAGCCATAGAAGACTCAACATTTGGTTCACGTTGATGACGACCAACCATTGAACCAAAGCGTCGGTACCAAATTGATGCTGGAAAAAGTGTAGAGAAGTAGGTGTCGCGACCAATTTTTCGGGTGATGAGCCACCTAGGGTTTGGCTAATGGATTGTTAACCTAGACTTAACGCGGGCTCTCCCAAGCCCATACCAATTCGCGACTTTAGGTTCAAGTTTTTTAACATGCAATTGATTTTTAATTAGGAGTCGCCACTAATCTATTTTTGGTGGGTCGATTAGAAACCCAAGTAAAGTAATGGGAGATTTACTTTACTCCTACGAACCAGAGATTTGGGTACGGGGACTTGGTTACGCTAGATTTCTCTAACGCCCTTTTGGTACCATTTCTTTTATTTTGAAAAAATGTTTTTTTTTTTTTGCAAGCAGCTTGGGTTTATTTTAAATCTATTTTCCTAACATGTGAGGCGATCATGCGAGTGCGCAAACCACCAATTTAACATCCAAGAAATCAATTAAATAATGCAAAACTTACCTCAAAGCAATGAAAGCATCTGCAGTGTTAATTTAAAATCCACATCAACAACCCTAGATATGGTTTCTACTTAACACGCAATTTCTTTTTCTTTGCTTTCACTTATTTAATGAAAATCATGCAACATGCAATGCAATATTAACTAAAATGACATGCGACAACTATTGAATGACCTAAATTGATGACGAGCACATGATTTTTCATTTTCCTAAAAGAATGCGTTTTATCCTAAATAATGAAACTAATTTAACCTATGACATTTTTTGTATTTTTCAAGAAATTCAAAATCAGAAAAAATGTGGAGATTATCTAACTAAGTTAAGATTCTATTCAATTTATATTAGGAATTAGGTTAAACCAAATCCTAATTAAACTAAAATGTTATCTTAACTTAATAAATTCTAACCCTAGATGCAATCCATCTAAAAAATGAAATCAATTTATTCTAAGGCATTTTTGGTATTTTCTCTTGAAATTCGAAATTAGATGAAATGTGAAAATTACCTAATTAGATTAAGATTCTATTTAATTTATATTAGGAATTAGGTTGAGCCACATCCTAATTTAAACTAAAATATTATCTTAACCTAGATAATCCTAAAATGCAATCTATTTAATAAAATACCTAAACTTATAGTAAATTAAGAAGTTATATAAATTAACTTAAGTGCAATTTCTATCCTAATATGCAATGACATGCAAAATATACCCTAATTTTACATGAATTATGCATGATGATTTTTTTATGTTTTTCCTTTTTTCCCTTTTTTTTTTAATTTCAAAATTAATAATTGCCAAATAATTAAACATGCAATCCAAATTAAAAGAACTAGCAACCTAAATGAATTGATTTGATTTTTTTATTTTTGAAAATTCGAAATAAAATACCTATTGTGAACATGCAAACCCTAAAGCTACATTTTTTTGATTTTTTTTTAAAGAAAGCTAATTTAAGTAACACTACAGCAAATCAAGCCATATTGATACCCAAATCGACGAACCATATCTCGAGCATGAGATCGGGTTGGCCAATTTCACATAAATCACGAATCGGATCTCGAGGGGGAGATCGGATTGGCAATTTTTTAAGTAATTGCGAGTCGGATTTCGAGCTTGAAAATCGGACTGACAATCACTAATTTCCAGGCAATTTCATATCATGGAATTTCAGTTTCACATTAAAGGAATAATTACACAAAAAAGACAAAACAAAAAGAGCAGAAATAATAAAATAAAATAAAGAAAATACCTAAATTTTCTTTTACTTCTCTTTTTTTCCTTTTCCTTTTCCTGAAAAAGAAAAAGAAAAAAAAAAAAAAAGCTGGTAGGTCCGGCGAGGGGAAGCCTCCGGCTAGGGTTCCGGCGAGGGCACCGGAAGCGGCGCAATGGCGGCACAGCGCTTCGGGGATCGGCGCGGCGGCGTCACGGCACCGGGGGCGAGCGTCGCGGGCGTCTGAGTTGCTGCAACGTCGGATCGTGGCGCGGGCTCCGTCAATCGGCGATCGGGGCGGCACGGCGGTGTCGGGACAACAGTGCCGGGGCTTCGGACCTACAGGCGGAGAGACCTCGGCGTCTGGATCTCGGCTCGGCGGCAGCGGCGACTTCACGGGCGGAGCGAGGCGTTGCTCGGAGATGCAGCGGTGCGGCGGTACTGCGCGCGTAGGTTTGCGACCGCGGTGGAGACGGATCGCCGAACGGCTCTGGCGTCGGGGGCTAGCTGCGGATCACCGGCTAAGGCGGGGCGGCGTTGCTGCTCGGAGGCGGTGGAGCGTCGGGGCGGATGCCGGCACGAGCGAGCGGGGATGGCGCGGTCGGACGCCGGAGGGAGCGGACGGTGATGGCACCGGCGAAGACCCACCCCCCTCGAGGAAGATGAACAGTCGCGTGGGGGGGCTTTTTTTTTCTTTTTTTTTTTTTACGTCACTTCTTTTCTTTTTTCTCAATCTCTCACCTCACGTCTATTCTCTGCTCTCTCTCTCTTCTGCTGTACTTTCTCTCTACTGTTTCCCTTCTGCAGTCATGACTTTTCTTTCTTTGACTTTTTTCTTTTCAAGACAAACCGAATACAAACGGAAGAAAACAATTCTTTTCTTGATTTTTCTTTCGAATCCCCGCTCACCAAACCCCAAGAACTCCTCACGTAATTGCTCTCAAAAATTGCGAAATTCCACCCCCTTTGTCCGTACGTGCGCAACGCCTTTTATAGGGGAAAATTTTAGATCTTTGAAGCATATTTTATTTCCAATTTCACTCGTGCATAATTCTCTGAATATATCGTTGCACCACATGTGATATTCTCTTTTGTATTTTTCACATATTCTATCCAAAAAAATTCCCTTTTTGCACGAAATACACCCCTAGTGTATATTACTTAAAAATATGAAAAGTTTGAACGGAATATGTGAAAAATCTTTCCTTCACCGGCAGCCTAAAATAAAATAAAACAAAAATGAAAATAAAATGTTTCTAAACTATATGCCATGTGTGTGTGTGTGTGTGTGTTTTTTTTTTTTAATATTATTTAGCAAAAATTAACCCCAAAAATTTAGGTGTCAACAGCTGCCCCTTTTTGAAGGTGAGCTCGCAGAGGTTGCCTTCAAAGACAAATTGAGACCTAAATTTTGGGAATGCTCATGCAATGAATGATTTTTTGGTTGGAACATGAATTCCATTTTTAATGCAATTGATATGATGCATGGAAATGCAAATGATAGATGAACCTACCTGAAATAACTTACCTTCGAAGAGAATAGAGTAATTCGAGGTAGTGGGTGTAACCTATCCAGGACCCGTACCATTCTACGGTCGCCTAGAACTGTAACATGACTTTGTGAAGATGCTGCTTTCCTAGGACCCGTACCATTCTACGGTTGCCTAGTATGGCAGAAAGGTTTTGTCTAGGACCCATACCATTTTACGGTCGCCTAAACGGGGATTCATTTTCCAGGACCCGTACCATTCTACGGTCGCCTGAATAAGGAATAGGTGTTGTCAATGACCCATACCATTCTACGGTCGCCTTGACGGAAAATTGATTTTTCAGGACTCGTACCATTCTACGGTCGCCTGAATGGGGAGATTGCTTTTCCAGGACCCGTACCATTCTACGGTCGCCTGTTAGAGCAATAAATGTTGTGTAGGACCCGTACCATTCTACGGTCGCCTAGACTGAGGTTTTGCTTGGCTAGGACCCGAATCATTCTTCGGTCGCCCAGCCTTGCGACAGAAATCATCCGACCAGGACCCGAACCATTCTTCGGTCGCCTTAATCAGATTGAATCTGGAGGAAAAATCTTTTGGGGGGACAACTCAATTGAGTGTCGGTATGCTTAAGAAGGAATACCTGTGCAATGACAAATATTCAAGGTATGGATAGAGATATACTTACCTGGTAACATCTCCGATCTTCGGGGATGCGTCTCCTGCAAATTATGGTCGTAGAAGAGATAACATGCATTGGTAATCATAAACATGTATCAATTTAATGGAGGTTCACGATGATTTTCATTAATCTTGCATCACCTAATTTCCATTATGAACACATGAGTGTCATGAATGTGTCAAATGAGGGATCCTTTGGTCTGAAAGGACTTTTCTCTCATCCTCATTAAAATGGCAACTTCATCCTGACCTTTGATGCGGGATTTTGTCAATCACTCTATCTCACCATCGTCATGCCAAACAAGGGTCTAAGCAATCTCGCAAGTGGTACGATTTCACCAATCTGAGAGGTCTTTAAGAGGGACGGTAATGTGGGTTTGGTCAACGGCTTAACAAAGGGGACTCTTTAAGTCAGGGCTATTTGAAAAACGACATTTCATAACTGTCTTGGGATTTTCAAGTCAAGAAACATACGAGGAAGTAATTATCTTACTCGCACTTCTTCAAGCGATGCTTTCAAGCATATGAACTCTTACGTTAATTCAAGTGCCCTAATCTGAAAAGACTTTGCAAGGGACGTAACGTAGGCTTGGTTCATGGGTTGTGAAATGAAAGGATCATTAGGCTCAAAAAGTGTTTAGAGGGTCAAAGTTGGTGATCATCTTGACATTTCCACCACTTTCCTTCTCCATTGTCGGAGATTTTTTTTTTTTTGCACTCATTGATTGCAACAGCATTTGAGTTTTTTTTTTTTTTTTGGGCATCGGCCTTGCTTTTACCAGGCACACTGCTTTTTCATGCCCCATTTTTGCCCCTTTTTTTTTTTAACAAAATCTCCATTTTTGTCGGTATTCTAGTTCATGCTACTTGAGTATTTTGTCTTGCCCCAGTGTGGGAGATGATCACCAACTGGGTTTAATATGAAATGAATTCATAAGCTCAAGTGGGTTATGCAATGGATGAAAGTGTGTAGGATAGAGAAATGACTGCTCTTCATCATCCGAAGGCACTTTAAATTATCATATGAGTTACAATGTGAAAGGAACACTCAAAGATTGATGCAAGTGTGAGTAAGAAAATTCCTTTCATTCATTTCAAACTTCATCCCAATGTGGGATGATCCTTAATAGGGATGATTTAAAAATTCTTCATGTGTGTGGGTTCGAAGGGCTAAACAATGGGTATACCTGTGGTGTTTTGGGTAGAAGAAGAAACGGCCTCTCATCACCTTGGTTGACGTACCATTTGCGAGATCACCCTTTTCCTTGCGGGCATGGAATTCTTTCGCACAACTCACCAAGGATTAGTGTATGGGATAGTGTATGGAATAACGCTTGCCCTTCATCATTCCAAGGTATCTCATTTGACACATTTAATTTATCTCACATGATTCATTAAGGAAGAAGAATGCAAAATTTATGACAAACTTGAACAATTCAATTGATTGAGGCATCTTATTCATCATAAAATACTTGCAATTCAAGACAAGACATGGCAAATTCTGTCATGGATAATACTTCTTGACAGTATCAGAATTAACTGGAGTGGAGAACACGCGACCATCCATTTCTGCCAAGATCAAGGCACCTCCAGGAAGTACCTTCTTCACCACATATGGACCACTGTAATTTGGGGCGAACTTGTCCCCAGGATCGGGGAAAATTGGCAACAGCTTCCTTAGAACAAGATCATTTACCTCGAAATGTCTCGGTCGTACTTTTCGGTTGAAGGATCTGGCAACTCTTTGCTGATAAGCTTGGCCATGACAAAGAGCCTACAGTCTCTTCTCATCAATCAAGTTTAACTGGTCAAGTCTTTGTTGCGACCATTCAGCTTCAGACAACTCTGCTTGGGATAAAACTCTCAAGGACGGAATCTCTACTTCCACAGGCAAAACTGCTTCCATGCCGTACACCAGGGCAAAAGGCGTTGCCCCAGTAGAAGTACGGATCGATGTCCGGTATGCCATTAGTGCGAAGGGTAATCTGTCATGCCAATCTTGATAATTCTCGGCTGTTTTAGCTAAGATTTTCTTAATGTTTTTGTTGGCCGCTTCAACAGCCCCGTTCATTTGAGGGCGATAAGGGGACGAATTGAAATGCTTAATCTTGAACTCATTGAGCAACTCATCAACAATTTTATTGTTCAAATTTGTCCCGTTGTCAGTGATGATTGCTTCAGGGACGCCATAGCGAGCAATTATGTCGCGTTTGATGAATTTTGCAACATTGCGGGCAGTGACGCTTGCAAAGGATGTAGCCTCAATCCATTTGGAGAAATAGTCTATCGCTACCAAAATGAATCGATGCCCATTGGAGGCCTTCGGATTTATTGGGCCGATCATATCAATGCCCCACATTAAGAAGGGCCATGGCTCGGAAAACTTATGCAGCTCAGTTGGAGAAATATTTATCTTATTACCATGGATCTGGCAACGATGACAACTCCGCACGTGCTTGATGCAGTCACTTTCTAGTGTGAGCCAATAGTAGCCTAATCTCATAATCTTCTTAGCCATCATGTGCCCATTCATATGAGGGCCACATATTCCTTCGTGCACTTCTTGCATGATTTGAGTGGCTTCGGTTGCATCCACACACCGTAACAAGACTGAATCATAAGATCTCTTGTACAAATTCTCGCCACTGACGAAGAATTTTGAGGCCATCTTTGTGATGTACTTCCTATCAGTGGGAGTGCTTCCTTCGGGAAATTCCTGCCTTTTAATGTAGTTCATGATATCGTAATACCATGGTTTTCCATCGGGTTCTTCAGTCACGATCATACAATAAGTCGGCTTTGGCAGAACATCTATTCTCAAAGGCTCGACCTCTAACCCGTCAGTTACTTGTAACATAGACGACAAAGTTGCGAGTGCATCCGCAAATTGATTATGAGACCTTGGCAAGTATTCAAATGAAATTTCGTCAAACTCCTTTACCAGATCTTCTAAGTACTTGTGGTACGGGAGCAACTTGGCATCCTTGGTCTTCCACTCACCTACGATTTGAAGTAATATGATCGCTGCCGAATCTCCAAATACCATTAATTTGGCCACACCCATCTCGATTGCAGCTTGAAGTCCAAGGATGCAAGCCTCATACTCGGCCACATTATTAGTGCATGGGAATATCAATTTTGCAGCTACCGGATAGTGCTGTCCATCCGGAGATATCGAACCGCTCCAAGTACGAACTGCATGTTTTACAGCTCCATCAAAGAACATCTTCCATGAGTCTTCATTTACACTCAAGATACGGTCATCAAGGAAACCGTCATCGTCATTATAGACTCGTGAATTTCCGGCCAATAGATCGGCGATCACTCGACCCTTAACCGACTTCTGTGGCATGTATTGCACATCAAATTCCGAAATCAAAATTTGCCATTTGGCCAACTTACCCACCAAAGCTGGCCGATCAAGTAAGAACTTGATGGGGTCATTCTTAGTCACGAGGAATGTCTGGTAATGCAATGTGTATTGTCGCAATCTATGCAATACCCACACCAATGCCGCACAAGTTTTTTCAACATCAGAGTATTTTAGCTCTGATACAGTGAACTTCTTACTCAGATAATAAATGGCTCATTCTTTTTTATCCATAGGACTTTCCTGAGCCAACATTGCACCCAATGACTCACTATGAATGGTGAGATAGAGAATCAAGGGATGCCCCGGTGATGGTGGGACAAGAACTGGTGGATTCATCAGGTAGTGCTTTAACTTGTTGAACGCTTCTCGACACTCATCATCCCAGTTGACTCGCGCATTCTTCTTTAGGAGCTTGAAGAATGGCTTGGCAGTTTCAGAGAGTTGGGTAATGAGCCGGGCTATGTAATTCAGTCTTCCCAGGAGGCTCCGAACTTCTTTCACTGTTGATGGAGGTTGCAATTCGCATATGGCCTTAGCCTTGGATGGGTCAATCTCAATCCCCTTACTGCTTACAATGAATCCGAGTAATTTACCGGATGTTGCCCCGAACACGCATTTAGTGGGATTTAGCCGAAGCTTGAATTCACGGAGTCGATCAAACAATTTCTTCAAGGTTTCTACATGGCTTCTTCCAGGCCGAGTCTTTGCAATCATATCATCAACATAGACTTCAATCTCCTGATGCATTATATCATGGAATAGTGTTACCATGGCTCGTTGGTAAGTTGCCCCTGCATTCTTGAGTCCGAAGGGCATGACCTTGTAATGAAAGGTCCCCCACGGGGTGATAAATGCAGTCTTCTCTTTGTCTTCCTCCTTCATCCTTATCTGATTGTACCCGGAAAACCCATCCAAAAACGAGAATAGTTCAAATCCGGCGGTACTATCTACGAGGACATCTATGTGAGGCAGTGGGAAATCATCTTTCGGGCTAGCCTTGTTCAAATCTCGATAGTCGACACAAACTCGAACTCGACCATCCTTCTTCATCACCGGCACAATGTTGGCCACCCATTCAGGGTATTGCGAAACTTCGATGAATCCCACCTTCAAAAGCTTCATCACCTCTTCCTCTATCTTCTTCGAGAGCTCGGGTTTAGTTCTCCGTAGCCTTTGCTTCTTAGGTGGCATGTTTGGATTGGTAGGCAAGCAATGCTCGACGATCGATGGGTCTAAACCAGGCATGTCAGCATAGGTCCATGCAAAGACATCCTGATATTCCTTCAATAGTTGAGTTAGGCGTTCGGCCTCATCTTTGGGGAGATTTGCCCCAATTTTAACTTCCTTGACTTCTTCGGTGTCACCTAAATTAATGGTGACAGTCTGCTCGGATGTGAGAGCCTTGGCTTTTTCATGTTGCTTCCAGCTTCGCTGCACCTCAATGGAATCTTCATTCAAGTCATCGAGGTCGTCAATGTAAGCATTTGTTGCATTGGGCTGGGCCATTTCCATACTTTTGCATGCCGTAAGATTGCTCCTGAGACATGAAGTAAATAAATTAGAAAGACAAACAAAGTAATCTATCTTTTTGTTTTTATGTTTTTGTTGTTGTTTTTTTGTTTTTTTTTTGAAATTTTGGCAAAAACATTTTTTTTTAAAACATTTTAACATGAGAAAGCATGATGGAGCCCAGGCCTCAGAATTCTCCTTGGATTTTCTTTTTCTTTTATCGGCTGGATATCATCACCGGGCTGGTTTGGTGTACCTCATCATGCCCTCGAAATAAAACTTGTAATTTTATTGATATTCATCAATCAATTACATTTATTGAATGGAAGTGCAATTTTCAAGCCCTAAAAAGAAAGCGAAAAGGAAGAAATCAAAAACAAGCCCTAGAAAGCGATAAAAATTCCCGCGCAGGGGAATGTAAGAAAGCAGTAAATGAGTTACTCTTGTGGGCTAGAGCCCATCTTCTCCTGAGGTCCTTCGTCAATGGCCCCTATGAAGACATCATCGAAGAGACTAGAGATTCCTTCCAATGCATCTTCGGGGTTTTCGGTCTCCGGGGGTGTCGGATCATCCATGCCACCCCATCCATCTGGGACAATGTCGCGGGGATCAATGTAGAAACTGGGAGGAGCCGAATACTTCACCAGATAGTCGAATTTTCCGCTTGGCTGACCCAGGGTGTCCATTATTTCTGCTTCATCCTGCATCATTATCGGAGGACCAGGGAATGTCTCGTGAATGTTTGGGGGTAACGGGTTTTGCCTTCCTCGCCCGTGGTCAGGTGGCGGGTTTCGCCTTTCCTGTCTTCGTCCTCCAGAACTTTCCCCACCTCTTCCATGGTACCCTAATCCAGCAGCACGGGACCTCTGAGGGGCTTCAATGGGGTTTCGAATCCCCTGACCATTTCTTCCAAGGCCACTACCAGGAATAAAGCCATTCTCAACCATCATCCTTCCCACCATGAGAGTAGCATTTGAAACTTCAGGGGTTGGTGGTGGTGAGTCTCTAGAAGCATGAATAGTGGATACCAACTCAAATGAGTGGTAGCTCGATTCAAACTCAAGGTCTGGTTCTACATAGGGGATAGCTGTCTCATGGTAAATTTGGTGATCTTCTTCGCCATAGACAGTGACCAGCTTCCCTTTGATTACGAATTTCACAGCTTGATGTAGACTTGATGGTACTGCCCCAGCAGTATGAATCCAGGGACGACCCAACAGGAAATTAAAGGCAGTAGGGATATCCATTACTTGAAAAGGAACATTGAAAACCACCGGCCCTATTTGCACATCAAGATGAATCTCCCCAAGCACCTCCTTCTTCGTACCATCAAAAGCTCGAACAGAAGTCTTCGCAGCATGTATCTTGGACGGGTCCACCTTCAGGCGATGAAGAGTGGCCAGTGGACATATGTTTAGGGCGGACCCATTATCGATGAGCACTCGGGACACATGAGAAGCCTTATGCTTGACAGATACATATAATGCCTTGTTATGCCCCCTACCCTCGAGAGGGAATTCCTCATCAGAGAAGGCAATCACGTCCTTAAGAAGGATCAATCCCACAAAATCTTCCAGCTTATCCGCCTCAACCGTTTCAGGTACACGAATTTCACTTAACACCTTCATTAGTGACTTTCGATGCACAGGGGATGTAAGCAGGAGTTCGAGCAAAGAAATTTGGGCGGGCATCTTTCGTAGCTGTTCGACCACCTTATACTCACTTGCTTTAATCACAGCCAGAAATTCGTCAGTGACGGGCTTTGCAGGTTGAGCATTATTTTGAGCATAAGTCCGACCAGACCTTGTAACGAGGTCAACATCTAGATCATAGGACCAAGGGACTGCCTTATTGTTGACATATTCATACAGTTGAGGCATTTCAATCACTATCTCATTGTCGGATGCATCTTCAAGTGGGGGCATGTCAACAAGTGAAGGATCAACTTCCTCTTTATCATCATTGAGTGCCACTTGCTCCTCCTCCCAATCAATAATGATGGGGGAAATAGTGGAAACTATGCAGTTATGGTCAGCATAAACGATGATTCCGTCATCCACCATCCTAATGACTCTTTCTTTCATCAGTGATAGAGGAACACCCTCCTGATCTGGATAATATCCAGCTCTTATCAGCCCGTTGTAAGCATCTGCTACGTGTACCTTTGAGTTCTTGATCCGACTGACTTCAGGCTCCAAGATAGCATTGACTGTACCTTCGTGCTCGGGCAGTGGATTCTTTTGGACATTCGGTCGAGTAGTTTGAAATGAGAAGGCCTTCGTGTCTAAGAGATTTTGGATCTTCTGTTTCAAGGTGAAACATTCATCAGTTGAATGTCCCAATTCACCGCTATGATAGTCGCACTTCTTGGTCGAGTCGTAACCACGAATGTTTTCACGGTTAGGGCGCTTCGGTTCGCTAGTAAGCAATCCTTTCTTCCTTAGGATTGCCAAGACTTGGGATGGAGATCCAGGGAGAGGAGAGAATTGCCTTCTTGCTTGAGCAAACGATTGACGGCCGGTAGCTTGCTGTTGCCTCGGATTCATCTGGATAGCCGGGGTGCGATTGGCACTTTCCTGGCTATAAGCCACATTTACGTCTACAACAGCCTCCTTCTCTTTCTTGGCAGAGAATCTTCTATTTGATGGTTCAGTAAACCATCCTTCCCTTATCCCCATCTCGATTTGTTCCCCCACAGAAATAAGCTGATTGAAGCTTTCAACGAACGTGCTGGCCATCCGGATACGGAATTCAGATGGGAGAGTTTTGATAAATAACTTCATCAGCTCCTTGTCAGTAGGCTCAGGGGTGATTTGAGCTGCCAGATTTTGCCATCTCACGGCATACTCTTTGAATGACTCGCTCTTCCTTTTCTCCATCCTCTCAAGATCCTCTCGGGAAGGTGCAATATCCATGTTGAACTTGTATTGCTTGAGAAATGCGTCAGCCACTTCATTCCAGGTGTTGAGAAGGTTCACATTCTTCATGACATACCAACTTAGTGCAGGTCCGGTCAAACTTGCATGGAATGATTGGATCATGAGAGGCTTGTTCTTGACATATTGGGCCATGCGTACGTGGTACATCTGCAAATGAGCTTTTGGGCAAGAAGTACCATCGTATTTCTCAAAATCCGGCATTTTGAATTTCTTTGGCATCTTGACTTTCTCATACACGGACAAGTCGAACCGGAGTGAACTCTGTGACTCCTGCAATTATTTCAACTTTTCTTCCATTTTCGCCAAGCGTTCATCTTGCTCCGTCTTAGGGATGTTGACAAGCTTAACCTTTTCCACATTGATCGGGAATGGATCATCTTCCAGATCGGGCATGTCATCCTCACCCATTTGGGCCTTGTTTGCCGGCTTCGGGACGGTTATCTCGGGGAGAGTGGGTACAGGAGCCGGATTCACTTGGAGGGATTGAAGTTGAGCTGTTATAAGCTCCATAGAGGCAGCTAACTGTTGGAGTTGGCCTTCCATAGCGGAGACACGATCACGCACTTCGGTTTGTTCGGCCATTCATGCTCTTAATCGCGTGATAATGGGAGAGCGTGGAGGATCCGTTATCACCTAATTTAAAAAATGAACACAAATAAGTATCTCATGAGAAAATACACCGACCCATGGCAATACTCTAGAAATTTTATTCATTAATGGAGCTTTTGACAAGCCTAGAAATTCGAAATGTCCTAAACAAACGAACTAGGAAAGTAAATGACCCTAACTCCCTAAACATTAATCTAAAAATGAGAATAGCAAGATTGATTCAAGCACTTCATTTGGCTTGATCAATATACATTTGGGACACCATTCGGCGCAATCATTTATTCTCCTCTTGAGCTTTTTCAGCAACTCTTTTGAGGCGTTTATTCTCAGCTTGATTGGTGATCTTCAATGGCGCCTCCGGTATCTTCGGAAGCAGCTTCTTGGGAATCTTGTGTTGTTGGATATACTTAATCGAGGCATAGTACTTCCTTTCTTTGCCTTTCAACTCCTCATCGGGCCATTTGAGCTTTTGCGGATGGCACATGTCCCACATCGATTTGATAGTGAGAATGGAATCTTCATGGCCTCGGCTTCCATCGACAAAACTGACTTGGAGTGGCTCTACTTGTAACGCCGGGGGAAGCTCTTGCACGACTTGATATTGACGAGTCACCCTAGTCGGATAGTACTCCAATGCTCCGGTGAATCCCAATAGAGGGATTGGGCCAACTCCTCTATACGAGAGTCTCGCTACCCGAACTTGGAACCATTTAGCATGCCATAGGAAACCCTTGGAAGTTGGTTTTTTCATGAAAGCTAGCCACCTAGAATAATGATAATCCGGTGCATGTTTTTTGTTGTTCTCAAATCTCATAATAGGGTGGTTGGAATTACTAACATCATGTATAGTCATTAGACCACCAAACCCTTTTATATGTGAAAGAAACCAAATTTGCAAAAGTTCAGGAGAGGAATGGAAAGTCTTATCACTGCCTCCTTTAAACCGAGTGAGGGAAAGGAAAGTTTCAGTTAGAATAGTGTTTACAAAATTCTTTTCTTCCAACACTTGTTTAACTAATTGAGCGATCAAAGGGTTAATAGCATTCTTGCAGTAAGGGAAAACTATAAACCCAAAGAAAGCCAAAAGGAAAACCCTTCGCATTTGAGATGAAGTGCCTTTCTCAAAACATTGTTTCAGAAAAGATAAAGGACATGCATTGCGGTTAGCCTTTAAAACCTTTCTTAAATCGTCTTCCTTAGTTCTTAGAAAATCAGATAAGGTCATAACAGGATCTATTCCGATAGGTGGACTAATCAATTCAGCTTTCAAGGATTTTCCTATGGCAATGCTATACTCTTCCAAGGTGGGAGTGAGCTCATGCTTACCGCCGAAGATAAAAGTAGAAGTCTCGGGGCACCAACAGTGGGCGAGTGCTTGGACGAGGCCGACATGGATGTTGATACGCAGCAGTGGAAGCAGTCGACCAATATGTGACCCTACAAACTGACGGCCATCTTGATCTAACTTGTCCCACCAAATGCTAAGCTCTTCCCTTGGAGGGAAAATAATTCGAATGTCCGGTGTCCCCATTGTATATTGATCAAGACTCAGGACAATCCTAATGCCATGGACCGACAAAATAATGCGATAAAGTAAGTAAATTGCAAAGGCCAAAAATTTAGAGAACTTACTTTACCAATGATGGGCAATCACATAGACATGCGCATGTTAAGTGGCTCGATTTCTACTCTTTAAGGCTTATCAAAGTGAAGCCACAAGGATGATCGGACTAGCCACGAGCTTGTGGACTATGTCGGGTCCTCATGACTCCGGCTTGGTCAAAGAGCCGACCCGGGTCGCGAGCATGCGGACCGAGGTGGGTACTCTTGACACCATGAAAGAAACTTCGGGATTGAGATGGGCGACTCGTACCGCGAGCATGCGGTCGGAGTGGCAAACATCTCAATACCATCCTAGATGATCCTAATGCGGCCCAGGTCCGGCGGCAGGTTGTGTGTGCAATAGTGTAGTGCTAGATGCAAGGCATGCACAACATTTTATATCGAGCAACATTTCATATATGAAAATAAACCATACATTCCTACACCTCCCTACAAAACAAAGGTTAGCAAACACTTCCCCTTATACCTCCCATCCTGCAAAAACATTTAACACCTTAAATGTTAGGGACGTACCTGGGATCCTCGCTGCCAAACAAAAACATTTTTCAAAAGAAAAGAAAAATTGGCCTAAGTCCACTAAGAGTTTTAACTCAAGTCCCCAGCGGAGTCGCCAAGCTGTCGCGACCAATTTTTCCGGTGATGAGCCACCTAGGGTTTGGCTAATGGATTGTTAACCTAGACTTAACGCGGGCTCTCCCAAGCCCATACCAATTCGCGACTTTAGGTTCAAGTTTTTTAACATGCAATTGATTTTTAATTAGGAGTCGCCACTAATCTATTTTTGGTGGGTCGATTAGAAACCCAAGTAAAGTAATGGGAGATTTACTTTACTCCTACGAACCAGAGATTTGGGTACGGGGACTTGGTTACGCTAGATTTCTCTAACGCCCTTTTGGTACCATTTCTTTTATTTTGAAAAAATGTTTTTTTTTGCAAGCAGCTTGGGTTTATTTTAAATCTATTTTCCTAACATGTGAGGCGATCATGTGAGTGCGCAAACCACCAATTTAACATTCAAGAAATCAATTAAATAATGCAAAACTTACCTCAAAGCAACGAAAGCATCTGCAGTGTTAATTTAAAATCCACATCAACAACCCTAGATATGGTTTCTACTTAACACGCAATTTCTTTTTCTTTGCTTTCACTTATTTAATGAAAATCATGCAACATGCAATGCAATATTAACTAAAATGACATGCGACAACTATTGAATGACCTAAATTGATGACGACGAGCACATGATTTTTCATTTTCCTAAAAGAATGCGTTTTATCCTAAATAATGAAACTAATTTAACCTATGACATTTTTTGTATTTTTCAAGAAATTCAAAATCAGAAAAAATGTGGAGATTATCTAACTAAGTTAAGATTCTATTCAATTTATATTAGGAATTAGGTTAAACCAAATCCTAATTAAACTAAAATGTTATCTTAACTTAATAAATTCTAACCCTAGATGCAATCCATCTAAAAAATGAAATCAATTTATTCTAAGGCATTTTTGGTATTTTCTCTTGAAATTCGAAATTAGATGAAATGTGAAAATTACCTAATTAGATTAAGATTCTATTTAATTTATATTAGGAATTAGGTTGAGCCACATCCTAATTTAAACTAAAATATTATCTTAACCTAGATAATCCTAAAATGCAATCTATTTAATAAAATACCTAAACTTATAGTAAATTAAGAAATTATATAAATTAACTTAAGTGCAATTTCTATCCTAATATGCAATGACGTGCAAAATATACCCTAATTTTACATGAATTATGCATGATGATTTTTTTTATGTTTTTCCTTTTTTCCCTTTTTTTTTAATTTCAAAATTAATAATTGCCAAATAATTAAACATGCAATCCAAATTAAAAGAACTAGCAACCTAAATGAATTGATTTGATTTTTTTATTTTTGAAAATTCGAAATAAAATACCTATTGTGAACATGCAAACCCTAAAGCTACATTTTTTGATTTTTTTTTTAAAGAAAGCTAATTTAAGTAACACTACAGCAAATCAAGCCATATTGATACCCAAATCGACGAACCATATCTCGAGCATGAGATCGGGTTGGCCAATTTCACATAAATCACGAATCGGATCTCGAGGGGGAGATCGGATTGGCAATTTTTTAAGTAATTGCGAGTCGGATTTCGAGCTTGAAAATCGGACTGCCAATCACTAATTTCCAGGCAATTTCATATCATGGAATTTCAATTTCACATTAAAGGAATAATTACACTAAAAAGACAAAATAAAAATAGCAGAAATAATAAAATAAAATAAAGAAAATACCTAAATTTTCTTTTACTTCTCTTTTTTTCCTTTTCCTTTTCCTGAAAAAGAAAAAGAAAAAAAAATAAAGCTGGTAGGTCCGGCGAGGGGAAGCCTCCGGCTAGGGTTCCGGCGAGGGCACCGGCAGTGGCACGATGGCAACACAGCGCTTCGGGGATCGGCGCGGCGGCGTCACGGCACCGGGGGGGAGCGTCGCGGGCGTCTGAGTTGCTGCAACGTCGGATCATGGCGCGGGCTCCGTCAATCGGCGATCGGGGCGGCACGGCGGTGTCGGGACAAGAGCGCCGGGGCTTCGGACTTGCAGGCGGAGAGACCTCGGCGTCTGGATCTCGGCTCGGCGGCAGCGGCGACTTCACGGGCGGAGCGAGGCGTCGCTCGGAGATGCAGCGGCGCGGCGGTACTGCGCGCGGAGGTTTGCGACCGCGGTGGAGACGGATCGCCGAACTGCTCCAGCGTCGGGGGCTAGCTGCGGATCACCGGCTAAGGCGGGGCGGCGTTGCTGCTCGGAGGCGGTGAAGCGTCGGGGCGGATGCTGGCACGAGCGAGCGGGGATGGCACGGTCGGACGCCGGAGGGAGCGGACGGTGATGGCGCCGGCGAAGACCCACCCCCCGCGAGGAAGATGAACATTCGCGTGGGGGGGCTTTTTTTCTTCTTTTTTTTTACGTCACTTCTTTTCTTTTTTCTCAATCTCTCACCTCACGTCTATTCTCTGCTCTCTCTCTCTTCTGCTGTACTTTCTCTCTACTGTTTCCCTTCTGCAGTCATGACTTTTCTTTCTTTGACTTTTTTCTTTTCAAGACAAACCGAAGACAAACGGAAGAAAACAATTCTTTTCTTGATTTTTCTTTCGAATCCCCGCTCACCAAACCCCAAGAACTCCTCACGTAATTGCTCTCAAAAATTGCGAAATTCCACCCCATTTGTCCGTACGTGCGCAACGCCTTTTATAGGGGAAAATTTTAGATCTTTGAAGCATAT
Organism: Eucalyptus shirleyi; assembly: GCA_017140165.1. Taxonomy (NCBI): domain Eukaryota; kingdom Viridiplantae; phylum Streptophyta; class Magnoliopsida; order Myrtales; family Myrtaceae; genus Eucalyptus; species Eucalyptus shirleyi. The sequence continues at coordinate 32,317,229 of CM029450.1, forward strand.
TTTATTTCCAATTTCACTCGTGCATAATTCTCTGAATATATCATTGCACCACATGTGATATTCTCTTTTGTATTTTTCACATATTCTATCCAAAAAAATTCCCTTTTTGCACGAAATACACCCCTAGTGTATATTACTTAAAAATATGAAAAGTTTGAAAGGAATATGTGAAAAATCTTTTCTTCACTGGCAGCCTAAAATAAAATAAAAACTATATGCCCTGTGTGTGTGTGTGTGTTTTTTTTTATTTTATATTATTTAGCAAAAATTAACCCCAAAAATTTAGGTGTCAACAGTAGGAGGTAACACAAATAAGAACTAAATTGAATAGGTCACTCACCACTCATAGGAATCCACTTAAGAGATAAGAGCACAAAGAGAAATCCTTCTTGCTCTCAAGCCAAAGGTTAAATGAATTATCACTCAAAATACGTCTACCTTCTTATTAATCATAGCATGTTTATATAAAATGGACTTGAAACAATCCACCAAGTATGAGTAATTACTAAGACTCTTTGGAAAGACAAAGGACTCATAAATTTGGACTCTAAAAAATTTAAATGACAATTACTAAACCTTGAAAGTATAAGAAATAAATGCTATTGGGTGTAGGTATCTAAGACTTGCTTGATTCAATGAATGTTGTCATGCCCCGAACCCCGGGTACGCACACATCTCTCGGCGGTCGATTAAAAATGCAATTTCCCAGGACGCGTCGCTGACCCATTCTTTTTATCTTTCAATTAAGCATATGTGGAAGCGAATTAAATAAACACCCGGCCAACAAACAAACATAGGGACAGTAAAAACATACCAGCAATTTTCACAAACTACGCTCTATACATATACCAAGTTGACCTTACAAGTTCATATTTACAAGTCTGCCTCAAAAAGGAACTCCTAGGCAACCTACACCCTAGACCCCTCTGACTCGGGCTCTGGGTCCTCCACGACACCGTTTGAGATATCGATGTCCATGGGGTGACCTACTTCCTCATCCTCCATCCTGACGGCCAGTCCATCAAAACCGTGCAAGGGACCCTCTTGAGCACCATTGCGCTCGTTAATGAACCATGCCTTGAAGCGATGAGACACTGCATTAAAGAAGCCCTCATTGACCCAAATCGTAGTCATCACTAACTTGCGGGTTTGGGTGGTCCCGAGGATAGGGAAGAAGGTAGACTCTGATTCCATGTCCCATGGATCCCCGAGTCGGACTAGATGGATCTCCATACTACTTTAAAAAGGTTAATCACGACAGGGTGAGATAAAATCTCAGTTAGTCAATAGCTTAAACCTCGATAAATATGCAAATTCACCTCGAAGGTTGCCTAAGCACGCATCATACAAAACTCACCTCTCCTCGGCACGTCCCTGCATATTATAGTGTCACATATGCCATTATAAATACAACAAGCGTAATTAATAACTGGGACACATAATTCTCACCCTTCAAACATTCACATGGATCCCGATTATAAGGTAAAACCGTTATGACATGTCCCAGATCATGCCTAGTAATTTTGCCCTATAATCAAGCGCAAAAGTATCACAACCATTCAAGCGTGTTTCAATTATTACGATCCATCGGCCATGGCCAATTCAAAAGTTAGCGATCATTCGGCATAACTAGGCATCATCCCACCCCGTCAGGCACGGTAACATCTAGCACGCCCCGCCTAGACAGCATTCCATAAAGAAGCACCGGCTCGGCCTCCACCGTGACTTGGCATCCCGTTGACGTGGGGGCATCCGAACTTAATTAAGCATTGCCTTCTCAATTCTCGTCGGATGACAAGTTCCAATAAGTGACCACACGAGCACATACTTGGCCAAGAATACCATACTTTGATTTCAAATGTGTCATTTTCAAATAATGAACTTGGCCAATTTTTCTTCTTATTAAAAATCCCGGTAAAATAATCATGTGTGGTCACATATTCTTAATTGAACCATCAAACATAGTACACTCCCAATTTAAAACTCCACGGTTTTATATAATACATAAAAATTGGCATTCAAAACCGACAACTGGCATTTTTCCATTTAAAAGCCCATAAAATCAAGTTTTATACTCAAAATTAATAACTACCATCAAGAAATCAATTGCATATCATAGCACATATAAGCCATCAAAATCACGCAAAATTCCATCCATGAAAACGAACATAAAATTCTATGAAATGACTAATCCGTCACTAATTACGCTAATTATGATTAATTAAATAAATCACAATTAATTAAGTAAATTGTGATTAATTAAGCTAATCCAACTTAATTAAACTATCCATGATTAACTAACCTAACCATGGCTAACTAACCTAATCATGGTAAACTAACTTAATCATGCTTGATTAACACTAATCCATCTTAGCACTAATCTAACCATGATTAGCACTAAACTAAACACCCCCTAAACGCAATTAACAACCTAATCAAAGATTAGGGAGTTAACTTACGGAATTCAATGGTGGCAGGCTTGCGGCAACGACGACGTGACGGCGATGAAAACTCGAGACGATCGTGATTTGCACGAAGGCTCAACGGCGGTTGGATCAGCCCTACAAGTGCTCGGCCAAAAGGGAGACTCAGCTACTTGGGCTGGTCTCGGTGGCTTGGCTGGGCAGTGGAGCTGCTGATCGGTACAGCGGTTGGATGCTGGTGGTTGGCTGGACATTGGGTGGTGGAGCTGGCAGACGGAGCTTGCGGGCTGAGGTCGCTGGTGGTGGCCACGGGTGCTGGACGGGGCTGTTGGATGCTGGGATGGTGGCTGTTGAGGGCTGGACGGGGTGGTGCTGGGCATGGGGGATGCTGGTCGTGGAGATGAGAGTTGGGCGATGGGCTAAGGTTGCGTGGTTGCTGGTTGTGGCGGAGCTGGAGCTGTGGACTGTGGAGGTGGTGAGGTGGAATGAAGATGGGATGGTGAGGTGGTGATGGCGTGATGGTTGGTAGCGTGTGATGAAGAGTTTGCTGGGTGATGAGGGATGGTGGGGCGTGCGGATGATGGTGGCTGCAGCAAGAACATAAAGGAAAATGGTAGAAGGAGAAGCTGAGGTATAGAGGAGAATAGGGAATGAACGTGAAGGAAAGAGAAGGAAATGGAGAGGAAGATGGTCGGCTGAAGCAAAGGGGGGAGGGGGGGAGTTCACGCATGAGAAGAAGGAAGAAGAGTGGGATAGAGAGAGAACAAGGAAATCAAGGCAACAACCCATCAAAAACCTAGTAAAATATCTAATAATCATCACATGCCACAAAGTCTTCATGCCACCAAAGTCTTGTGATCCTCCAATCCCATATTAGCTTCAATTTCCCCCAAATAAATCCTTTTTGGGGTAGCAAATTCCCCTTTTTCCCTTGATCCGAATTTCCTTTAATTTTCTTGTTTGTCCGAAAATCGATTTTCTGCAAAAATTTTGGACTCAATGAAGATTCACCGAAAGATTAGACGACATCCAATAAATGAATCGTGACACGCTCGAACATCCGATTCCCGAAACCAAATTCAATTTCGTGGTTAAAATCGACTGAACGCGACTTTAGTACGACCTAACCTATTGGATAGCTTTTAGGGATTTTAGCGCGTTTGACCATTCGTTGTTAACTTTCGATCCACGTTCGTGTATTTCCGAATTGTAGATGACCCTCAGTTGTCATAAAATCGCGAGGTTTCAATTACGTGTCCCAAATATAATATAAGTAGAAAATTGGGTTATTGTCGTTTGACACGAATATCACAATCGTGCGGAACCACCCGCAATTCGACTACGCAATTCCATCAAATTGACTTATATCCGTTCGCTAATCGATTTGTAATGGTGTCGTATTGACCATTGTTGATTATTATGGTTGAGCGGTCGGTTTCTAATCAAATTCTCTAATTTGCCGTGTTTACATCCCTTAATGACCTCACCTAATAAATCAATTAACTCATGAGTAGCCAGCTCTGAGTAAAATAACCATAATTGCGTCGATGAAACAACCATTTCATATATCCGAATCAGAAGCCAAATTTCGGGATGTCACAAATGTGGACACCCTTCAAAACATGCAGTTATTAAAGTCTTGGAATGGTAACACTTTCGTAGAACCGATGTTGTTTCAGAATGCTTCGACATCAGACCAAGTGAGAAAAATCAGAGTCTGGGCGTTGTATCCTAGGGACAGGATTTCCATCCAAGCTGTTTGACTTAGATCACGAATCCTTCTGACCAAATCGTTGTCTTAAAGATAGCATCACCAGTATGCCTCACCTCGAAATTTCATCTCTTCCTTCGGATCCCCAAAACACACACCATTAGTCTATACGAAAGTGTGCTAAGAAGTCCAACGTTGTGTCATGTCAATTGATTAGATTTCAATATACACAGTAGTAGCAAAATTATATTACATATGTACGTTTGGATGATTGGATGATTGATATGTGAAAGAATCCAATTCCAATATTATGTTTGACTACATATATCAATCGTCCCCCCATGTAAATGAAATTATTTTGTTACACTAATAGTGAACCTAACAATTATCCTTTGTAGTAATAAGAAACCTTTACGTTTGTTAGTTACGTTTGTTGTGAAAAACAAGCAATCCAATCTAAAATAAACAAAATGATGGAGTAAATCAAACAATAGATTTACATGGTTTGGTCAGTGGGACCTAATCCATAGGAGAATAGCATGTGATTCCATTATGGATCAAACAATATAATGGAGATTATATTATATTCATGTTACTCAAACACTCTTAGTTTACAACCCAAAATGGACAACAAAAGCTCACATAGTAATTAGCCCTCACAATTCCTCATAAAACAATATCTCAATTACATAAAGATATTTACAAATCTCACCACAATTCTATTGGATTGAACACTCATCTCTGGATGCAATTTGTGAGCCCCGCTTCTTATAAATACATGCAAGATTCGGTTGAAAATTAGAAGCCCCCTTTAGGAAGCTTACTCAAATTAAAAAACAACTAAATTAAGAAAACACTCAAACTAGGAAACCATTTTTGATCGTGGTTCCTTTACGGGCTCAAAGTCAAGATTGCTTTTAACAATCTCCACATTGGCTAATGTTGGAGCTTATTTACAATTGCTTCCCTAAAATTTGAACTTTTGTGCTACTTTCCTACAACATTTCATGGGCTCAACTTTTTTGACATGTTCTATCTTGGTCACGCTTGAACTTTGATATACCTTTGACCTCATTAGTTTACTAACTCTCCATGCACATCTAGCCATTCCACATGGATTCCTACTATCACAATTGTATGTACATTTGTTGGGGCTTGAACATGTACCTCGTCAAACACAGCAGCTATAGAAACTATTGGCTTTATAGGCTCCATCTCGCTATAAGATAAGTAGCATCGACACCAATACATGACACGCGATGTGCAACACGACACACTATGACACACTAGCATGCCGTTTCTCAAAAAAAGAGGATTATGACCCGTTGGGACACGTTGTATATCAAATAGATATTTTTGTATATACATAATTAATTATCATTTTTATGATTATTTCAATCAAATTAATTTGATTTAAATTCACAAATAAATAAATAAAAATAAAAAGTCTAGAATGAATCTATTACTAAAAGCATTAATTCATTATTTATTAATATTATTCATTGTTTCAATTTGACAAATTCAACTCTATTCTAATAATCCATAAAACTTGGAGGAAAAAAACAATCAATTCACATTATGGACTTTCGTGTCAAACATGTCAAAAGAGAAGAGGAAAAAAACTTGGCAACATATAGTTGTTCTTGATTGTTACCTAGTTGACTTGCCGATAGTCAATATAAAGGCGCAACGAACAATCTTTCTTCCTTACAAACATAACTGGCGCTCCCCAAGGCTTTAACTCCTTTAACTCTGATAGCACCATGCGGTAAGGAGCCTTAGAAATTGGCTCCATCCCAAGGGCCAACTCAATCACAAACTCGATCTCTCTTTAAAGGGGACAAACCGAGCAATTCCTCGAAACACGTTAGAAAGCTCCTGCACCACAACGATGTCCTCCATTTTTGGCTTCTCAACTGACATATCATGTGACATCCTGAAATTCGAGCCCTCTGAGGGATGAGTGAATGTGAATTTTGTCAATGCATTATTGGTTGATCTCACTCGGAATTGATCACTCCTGAGATATTAACCTTGAGGGGAAAGACTAATGAGGATAGAACTAGTACGACTAAAGAACTTGACTTGGGAAAACGACTTGACCATGAGACTTGCGTGAGGATGATCCTATAGATAGGTAGGCTGATTTCAAGGATGACTAGAAGTTGATTGGCGGACAGAACATAATGGAACAACGGATGATTCCGTTTACTGTTATCGAATCCGCAAACGACCCTATGTCGATCCTTAGTAATTGTGTACTTTGAAATAAGAATCTATCCTCCACAAATTCATGTAGTCAAGGACATCCATGTGTCGAGATGTCTTGAACGTGATTTTGGCATGAGTCGGTTAACCGTGAATCCTCAAAGTCGCCCGTCAGTCTGAGTTGTACCCAAAATAGCATTGGGCAAAATTGACATAGCATGAGAACTAAAGATTGGACTTTGAATTATCATGAACATCTGGGATAGACTTTGAAAGAAGCTACTTCGACAGTTGATAGCACTAATTAAGTCGAGTATTTGGAAAAGGGATTTTCGAACCAAGGAAGTAAAACTTTGAGGGCATGGGCCGGGCCAAGCCAATGTGGGCCTTAGGCCCAAGGTAGGACAGCCACCATGATGGGCCCAAAGCAAGCAAGTGAGCTCATTGGGCCCAAACCAAATATTCATCTTTCAAGCCCATAGTCCAACCTTAAGTCCTTTTGAGCCCAATCAATTCCCGAGCCTATTACTATTCATTTCCAAGCCCATTTCTTAGGCCTACCCATCAATTTCATCCCAAGGACAGATTGGTAATTTGTGCAAGGTGGAAATGACCATTTTGCCCCTAAAAGCTTGTGGATAAGACAAAATAAGAGAGAGAAGATGATGTCATGCATGGGGACTTGAAGTAAGCATGTGAGGGCCTTAATGAGGCTTGACATGCTACCCTCACATCACTCTCTCCTCCTCTTCAACCTTAAACTGGTCGACCATCTCTCTCTTCGTTTTCCTTTCCTTCCAGTTTCTGCTCCAACTGACCTTGATCTGAGTTAAAAGTTGTCTTCCTAGACAAATCAGCCAACGATCCATCCATCACCAAGATTAAGAGAGACAGCCTATCCCAACGAGCCTGACCTCGACCCGAATGGAGCTGTCGGCCATCTTGTATGGCCGCTGCAAGCTGTCGGTCACTGGTCCGTCGATCCGCCTATAGCCTGCACTGGTTCACGTTTTTGGTCATTTTTCTCCCATTTCGATCCTTTCTTTGCCCATCTCAGCCATCCCCAAGTCCCCCTTGACCCTCGGGTGCCGTTGGTTGGCAGCCAACCCCTTGCTAGAGCTCTGACCAAGCCATCCAACTCCGTTTCTCCTTTGGCAGTGTTTTTTTTTTTTTTTTCAGAGTTTCAGAGGGAGTCCGAGTTGTGGTTGTTGTTCTGAGCTTGGAACCGCCTTGGATCATCATGGTAGAGGTCTTAGTGCATAGCCACCGTCGTCACTGTCGCGTCCGTGTCTCTGGCCCGCTTAATAGGTGAGTTTAGCTCATAATTCTTCGATTAATGCCTAAACTTGCTTAGGGTTGGTTTAATTAAGATCAATTATGGTTTAGGAGGTTTACTTAAGTTGTATTAGCCCTAAGATAGGTGGTTAGATAGATGGATTAGATTAGTTTTGCTTAATCTCGTTTTATTTGGTTAATGATGCTTATGTGCTTAATTAAGTATGTTTAGCTTTAATTGATTGATTATTTGCTTTAATTACTGTTCACACGACACTATTCACCATTTAATGTTCACGTGCACTGTTCATCTAGAATGCGAAAAGTGGTCTAATTTCGTGTGTGTTGATTTTATGAAGTGAATGGATATGTAAATGCATGGGCATTCACATGAATTGAGTGATGATTTGTGATGATTTGTGTAATTGTGAGGCGATTGTGAAATATAAGCATTTTAAGTGGAAAATACTGAGCATTCGTTTACAAAGCCAAAAATGGATTTGTGGATTGTTGAAATTAGTGGGATTTTCAAAAGTGAAATTATTGTATTTTTGGCTAAAACCGACCACCACACACGATTATTTTATCGGGTGCCCTTAATATGAGGGAATTAGGCCAAGAGGTCTTGTTAATTAAGGAATCAAGTTGAGAAGTGTAATGTTGTTGGTTGTAGGTGAATAATCATTTGATGATGTGGGTTAGATCAAGAATACCACCGAACTTGGAATCGCTTGTGCCGCTGAGTCATAATTTAGCATTACCACCGAACTTGGAGTTAGTTGTGCTCACTAAGCTATAACTTAGCATTACCACCAAACTTGGAGTCAGTTGTGCCCACTGAGCCGTAATTTAGTATTACCACAGAATTTAGAATCAGTTATGCTCGCTGAGCCGTAGTTTAGCATTACCACTAAAGATTTAATAGGCCATGCTTACTGAGCCGTAATTCAGTGTTGGGGTTAAGTAAGTGAAATGGCCGGGGAAAGATCTTGTTGACATGGAATTGACTGAGTCAATTGATCGATGACTCGATTTGAATTGATGCATTGATGTGTGAAATTGTTAGATGCATTAATTATATGCATGAGTGAATCATGTCATTTATGGCATATACACATGAATCGATAACGTGCAGCGTGTGGCGATGGCCAAGTGAGATTGCTTGTGACGCGACTTATATGTGATTGATGAACTGCATCGTCTAATGGTCATGTGCTTTACGTGTATCGTGCTGAGTTATAGTGTGCAGGGTATGGAATACAGGGTAAGGTTGCATGCGAACCGACTATTGATTATTGGTTGTTAATCTTCGGTTTGTTTGTGGGGTGGTTCTAAAGAGATGCCCCGAGTCAAGTTGGTGTACTAACTAGGGTTTAAGGGAGGATTTGCTGAGATTTGTATCTCACTAGTTATTATATAACCATTTTCAAGTCCCTAGTGCGAAGAACCTGGAGCTTGAAGCGGAAGGGTCAAGAGCATAGGTGGCTCAGTAGTTCTTTATGAAATAGACCTTCTATATAAGCTTGAAGTATTTATAAAAGTGTATTTGATTTGAAATTGGTTGTCCTACTTTTCTATCCCATGTATGTTGTTGCCAGGGGATTAGTTAATTTGCTTCTGCATGTGCAATAAAAAAGAAAAAGGGTCGGTGACGAGTCTTGGGAACATCACAAAATTCTATCGACCACCGAGGGATGTGCATGCGCTTGAGGTTCGGGGCATGACATATCAACTACAGCTGCCAAATAACCTTGGCAACCCACCTCTAACAATCGGGTTGCCTTAAGTGATGAGATTAAGGTAATTGAGGGTCCTCCTTGACTTCCAATAAACTCGAAACTTTCATCTGCTGATGGGTTAAACTAAATCGATTTACGATAACAGTCTACAGTAGCTCGTTGTTTGGTGAGCCAATTCATACCAATAGTCACATCAGACTCAAACATGGCCAGCAAAATCAAATCTATCATTACTCTCGCTCACCGATCACTAACTTGCAACCAAGACACCCTATTGCAAACAACACTTTATCATTTAATAGGGTGGATATACTAATGACTGTTCCCAACGGTTTTTGACTCAATCCCACTAACTCAACGTATTGTTTAGCAATAAAAGAATCTGTAGCTCTAGGATCAAAAAAAGCATAAGCAGTATGGTCGTTCAACGAGACTGTACCTGTAACCACGTTCTGCGAGTCCTTTGCCTCCCTTCGGGTGACAATATACACCATTCCTTGCATTAGAGGTCTGCTCAAAATTCCCTGCTTTGTGTTTTGCGACGCATTCCCTCCTGATTGTCCAATCTATGGCAGTGGCACCTATGCTCCCATGGGCCTGCACGGACAATTCTTCACCCGGTGGCCGTGTTGGTCACATCCATAATGAGCTCCAGTTCTAGCAAGACATGGGATTGGTCCATGCTTCCTTCCACAAAATTGGCACACACCATTTGTATTGGGTGTTGGCTTTCCAATTCCACCCTTTTGGTTGGGAGGAATGAAATAATTTCCTCTTGTCATTGGCCTCTTCCCAAACCGATTGTTATCCTTGTTGTGCACTAACCATGACCCAAATGCGGCGGCTTGTTCATTTAGATTTCTCTCAATTAGTTAGGCCCTCTCATACAATTCATCATAGTCCTTGAGATTTAGTGGCACCAGTGGGTCCTTGATCTTTGACCTTAGACCATCTCTAAACCTCCTCGCCCTGTCCATCGGGTCCTCAATTAGCCTCGGTGCATACTTGGATAACTTAGCAAACTTTGTCTCGTATTGGTCCATGGACATTTGACTCTAATGGAGACGCGAGAATTCTGCCATTTTCTACTTGCTCGCGCAATCAAAAAGATACTTTCTGTAGAGGGCCTCAACGAAGGTATCCCTCTCTAGGACTGTACATTCAGGAAACACTCTCCCTTTGGTGGCTTCCCACCAAGTACTTGCGTTGTCTTGCAACTGGTAGATAGCCAGGACTACCTTGTCCTTTTCAGAGCACCTCAATAGTGCGAAGACTCTCTCTAATTCTCGGATCCAGAAGGTTGCAACTTTTGGATTGCCTGCTCCAATGAACCTTGATGGCCTTAGTTTCAGGAACCGTTCCACTAGTTTATGCATCAACCGTTCACCATTCCCATTTCTTGGTGGGACTTTAGTAGGTATGGCGGCAATAGTAGCAATGGCATTGGCGGCGATGGTAGCAGCAACTTGGTTCTGAGCCTGCTGACTATTCATATTCCCTAAAGTCTCTAGCGCCTACACGATCCCATCAAACCTGGGATCTCCTGGTGCTCCTCTTTCAACACTAGCCTGAAGCGGTACTCTTCCCCCGGTACTAGTTTGAGCTGACACTCTCCCTCTAGTACCCACTCATCTCGGTGCCCTCTCTTTGGCACCTATCATAGCTATTACGGCCCATCTTTGAAGGGCTCTCTGCTTAGGATAGCTCATCTTGCGGGGTCCTTACAGAAACTTGCTTTCCAATTCTAACACCGAATTAGAAATTTCAGCGACTAGCATAAACAATCAATCAATCACATGCATAAGCGTAAGGAAAACGTTTTTCCTATTAACTATCCCATGACTCATCGCACCTTATTACTCTAACCCTTGACCAAGCTCTGATACCACTTCGGGCGGGGAAGTCATGCCTCGAATCCAAAGTACACGAACATCCCTTAGTGGTTGATTAAAAGTGCGATGTCCCAAGACACATTGCCGACCCATTCTTTTTATCTTTCGATTATACGCATGCGGAAACAAATTTTATAAAACACCCAGTCAATTAATAATAGTAGGGATAGTAAAAACACCACAACGATTTTTCACAAACTACGATTTATTTATTAACTAGTTAACCCGAAGAGTTCATATATACAAGCCTACCAAAAAGTGAACTCTTGCGTGACCTACTAACAAAAAGGGTCCAGCTTGGGACTAACTTCCAATTGTACAACTACCACAAGCTCTTACAACCTTCACTGTAATACCCATACCCGGGCCCAGCTAAGAAGTCAAGCACATCACCAGGTGAGCATGGCTCCTCAATCCCTTCTAGCTCGATATCTGGATCTATTACGACACCATCCGGGATGTCAATATCTATCGGGTCAGTGTCTTGCTTAACCTCACTTCCTATGGGCGGCCGATCAAAATAGTGCATGGGACCCTCTCGACCACCATTTGATTCTGTAATAAACCAAGCCTTAAAGATATGGGGCACCACATTCATGAAACCCTCATTGATCGAAACTGTTGTCACTTCCAACTCTCGGAATTGGTTGGTTCGAGGGATAGGGTAGAGGGTAATCTCTACCTCCATATCCCAGGGGACCCCGAATTGGACCGGGCGGATCTCCATTCTACGGACCTGAAAATATTTTGACAACGACGGGGTGAGATAAAAATCTCAGTGAGTTAAAGACCTTAAGTGTCACGCCCCTAACCTCGAGCGCGCACACATCCCTTGATGGTCGATAAAACTGCGACGTCCCGGGATGCATTGTTGACCTAATCAATTATGCACATGGGGAAGCATATAATAATCCCAAGACAACACTCAACATAGGATAGAAAAACAAGACAATAAAATTCACAAAACACTTTTATAAACAACCAAGGTCAGCCCACAAAGTTATATACACAAAAGTCGAGGTCTAAAAAAAAGTCCCTAGTTGACTTTACCCCAGACCCTATCTACTTGGGTTCTCTGTCTACCACAACACCATTAGGGATGTCGAGGTTTAATAGGTTAGCTATCTCCTCTACTATAGGCTTCTCAACCTTGAGTCCACGATCCATCTCGATATCGGCTATGATATTGGCATCAAGCATGGGGTCAAGTTGAAAATACTCATCATCAACTGCAAGTCCGTCAAAGCCATCCAAGGGGCCCTCTTGGATACCGTTGGACCTGCGATGAAACTACACCTTGAATCGATGAGGTACCAACTGTGGTAGACCCTCATCGACTAAGATAGTAGTAACCACAAGCTCATGGGTCCAGTCAGGGTTCCCGTGGACTGTGTAGATAGTACACTATGTCTCCGACCCCTGCGGTTGTCCAAAATGATTCGGCCTCACCTTCATCTACGAACTTGAAAAGATAAAACCTACAACGGGGTGGGACAATATCTCAGCGAGTTTATGCCCTAAACCCTGATTAGGAAGGAAATACACCTAGAGACAATCACATATCATAGAAGACTCACCTCGCCTAAGTTTCTTTCTGCACGTCAACACAATTCATATACTCAATGCATATTATAGATACACACCTCAATTGGAATGCCTCACTTATATCATAATCAATCGCAGGGATTCCGATTATAATGCCAAATCGTTATGACATGTCCTATTCCATGCCACACAATTTTGTCTCATAATCAAGTGCATTTATCTCAATTACTCACGCGTTCCAATTTTTAATCATGGCTCAACGGGCATGGCCTACTCGACGTTCGGTAGTCTTCTGACATAATTAGGCATCGCCTCACCCCATTGAGCATGGCAACGTCTACTTCTAGACAGCAATCCCGAAGGAGCATCGGTCCAGTCTCTACTGCGACTGGCATCCGTTGTCCAAGGGCATCCCATATAAGGGCAACGTCCACCTGACGCACATCGGGGACGAGTTCTCATAACCATCACATGATCATTCAATTCCGACTAAGGACATTGTGTATTACACTCAAATGTCTCAATTAAGATAATGTGCTTGGTTTTTTTTTCGTATTAAAAACACCTAGTGAAAATAATCGTATGTGAGTACACGGTCCGATCAAAGCTTAAAAACCACTATTTGATATAGTATTTAAAAACATTTTTGGGGTCAAAATCCGACACTTGGTATTTTCTAATTAAATACCAAAATTTCACAATTTTGAAAGAATTAATCAAAAATCACAATCATCACTCAATTGCACAAATTACCACTCAATTGCATAAACTAATCATACCACGACAATTAGCATGACATTCCAGCTACGTGCTATCTCGATATAATTTTCAGAAAATATTAAATAATTAAATGAATTACAAAAGTAATTAAATAAATGCAATTTAATCCAATAAATGCATAGTTCAGCTTTAAACCCTAATTTAACCACCTAAATGAGCCTAGAAAAATAATGCACCATACTCAATAAATAATACAATCTAATTAACCCTTAACTAATCTAATCTAACCACCTAACAATCCTAATTAACCAACTAAATCACTAATTAAACTAAACTAACCACTTAAATCATACTTAGCCTTTTCAACCAAAAAAAATCATACTAAGCCTAATCTAATTACCCCCATAAGCATAATTAACCTTATAAGCAAGATTTAGCAAGTAAACTCGCCGAATTAGCAGGCCAGTGAGTTCACGATGATTGCAACGCCAAGGTAGGCGAGACTCAAGCTTGGACCGATGCCAAGGGAGGTCGGGAAAAGGGCTGGAAACGGACCATGAAGTCTCAACTTGGGCTAAGATCTCGGCTTTTGCTTGTTGGCTGGAACGGGCAGTTGAAGGGACTAGGATGGCGGAACACGGCCAGGTTTGATGGTGACGGTTGCAGTGGGACCAAGCGACTTCGGGGATGGCTGGACAATGATGGTGGAGCTTAAGCAGAGCAGCGACGGGGGTTCAGGATGGTGACCTGGGCTCGTGGGGACATGTAGGCTGGCGCGGAACAACAAGGGCGCATGGATGGGTGTGGCGCGATGATTCCAGTAGTTTAGGCGGGCGGTCAACGGGTGCTGGCTCAGCTGGCTTCCTCTGGTTCTTCTGCTGATTTTCTTGAGCTCATTATAGTAACAATGGAGAAAGCAAATGCAAGGAAGAAGAAAGAGAGGATTTGCTGCTGGCTTGGGGGACAAAGGGCTCTCAAAGTCTTAAAAATATCAAGAACTCTCATGGCTTGGCCCCCACAATCCATGGCTGTTATCCTCAGCCATTTTTCTTCACAAATCTTCCCCAACCAGCCTTGGAGGTGAGCGAAATTGGGTGTCCAAAATTTTTCTCACCTCCATGGCTACGAAGTTTGTATATTTCCCTTCTAAATTCGATCCAATTTCTCTCTAAAACAATCCAATTGATACCCAAAAATTCTATCCAAGGTAACCACATTAAATCCATGATTTTCCTCACCAATGGATCCATCTTGAATGCCAAAATCCACACCAAAAATGGCCCTCTTAATTTCCCGGTTCAAAATCGCCTAATTTTGATTTTTCGTCGAAAACTCGAATTTGTTGAAAAATCTTCGAAGGATGAGTCAACCTTTCTAAAATAAATCGTGACATGATAGAACTTTCAATTTCTGAAATCGGGTTTAATTTCACGGTTAGTTTCAACCAGACGCGATTTTAGCGTGGTCGATTATTTTCAAGCCACAATGTCCATCTTCGACTCATTGACAACTCTTGGTTGTTATAAAAATATCGAAATTTCAAATACGAGTGCATGGTACAGAAATGACATAAAAATTGGTCTAGTTACGTAACTACTCAAGCACATCATCAATCAAGCCAACCTTTTACTACTGTTAGTTAGCCAAGAATACCAAAATGCCTTTTGCAAATAATAAACTTGGCAACTCTCCTTTTTTTTTCTTTAAAACTCTCCGGAAAAAATTCATACGTGGTCACGTACTTAAAATCAACCTGTCAAACTTTGCACACATCTACTTTAAAACCTCATTGTTTTATTGAGCACATAAAATTTGGCATTCAAACCTGAAACTTTTTTTTTTCTATTTAATAGCTCATGGAACCATCTTTTGCAATAATAATGAATAACTACCATAGAGCAATCAATTGCATAATATCATATGTACAAACCATCAAAATCACGAATAATTTCATCTAAGAAAACGAGCATAAAATTCTACGTAATGACTAATTCATCACTAATTACGCTAATTGCGATTAATTAAATAAGTGATGATTAAATTAAGTAAATTATGATTAATTAAAATAAACTCAATTAATTAATTTAACCATGATTAATTAACCTAATCGTAATTACTTATACTAATCACAATTAAAATTAATCTAAACCATTCTTAATCTCAATTAAACTAAACCAAGCTTAATTAAGACTAATTTAAGCTTAACTAAGACTAACCCTTATTAGCACTAATCTAACCACCCCTAAATGAAATTGACGGCCTAATCAAAGCTTAGGAAGTTAACTCACGGGTTTTTGATGACGGCGGGCTCGCAACGAAGGTGATGTGATGGCGTCGAGGACGTGCCACTCGGGGATCGAATAGGACTAAACGGCGGCAGTGGCAGTCCTTCCAAGCTCCTAGCCAAAGGGGGGTGCTTAGCTTGGATGGACAGTGGAGTTGCGGCTATGGTGTGGTGGTGATGACGTGAGGCGCGAGTGGAGATGGACATGTGAGATGAAGGTGACAAGGGCACTGTGGTGGTGTTGGCATGGTGCCGCTGGTGGCTGGCGATGCTAGAGTTGTGGTGATGGTTGTGGAGGAGTGAGGGTGCTAGGGTGAGGTTCCTAGTGGGCAAAGATGATGCTGGAGTGGTGGCGAGGTGGTGAGGTAGTAATGCTGCCGTGATATGAGCAAGCGTGAAGATGGGATGGCGATGAAGATGATGCTGGGGTGGTGCGGCAGAAAATGAAGGGGAAATGGAGAAGATGAGGCTAAGGGAAGAAGATGAGAAGAAGATAAAATAAGCAGAGCCGGGGGGGGGAGATTTCATGCTTGAGGGAGGGGAAGAAGAGTGGGAGAGAGGGAGAGAGAGAAAACCAACCAATCAAAGACTTAGGAAAATATTTAATTCATCATCACAATGCCTCAGAAGTCTCTATGCTCATCCTTGGCCTTCCCAAATACTTTCTCACTCTAATTTCCCTAAAAATAAGCCTATTTGGGGTAAAAAATCCAATTTCTCTACCCATCCGAATATCATTTCCTTTTTCTTCTTGTTTGAAAATCATTTTTTTCGCAAAATTTCAGACTCGTCGAAATTTACCGAAAGATGAGACGACATCCAATAAATAAATCATGACACGCTTGTATGTTCAATTTCCGAAACCAAATTAAATTTCATGTTTAAAATCGATCGAACGCAACTTTAGTACGACCTAATTTATCGAGTAGCTTTTAAGGGTTTTAGCACGTTTGACCTGTGGTCAATAATTTTCGATCCACGTTTGTGCATCCCCGAATTGTAGATGACCCTCGGTTGTCATGTAATCATGAGGGTTCAATTACGTATCTCGAATATAATATCAATAGAAAACCGGTTTATTGCCATTCGATGTGAATATCGTAATCATGCGGAACCACCCGCAATTTGATTACGTATTTTCATCAAATTGGCTTATATCTGTTCGCTAATCGATTTATAATGGTGTCGTATTGACTCTTGTTGATTATTATGGTTGAGTAGTCGATTTTTGATCAAATTCTCTAGTATGTCGCATTTATATCCCTTAATGGCCTCACCTAATAGATTAGTTAACTCATGAGTTATCAGTTCCAAGTAAAATAACTTTAAGTGGGTCGATAAAATAACCATTTCATATATTCGAATTAGGGGCCAAAATTCGGGATGTCATAGAAAATACTAAGAGTGTTCGAATGACATCGCTGTAGTTGTAATCTCCATTATGTTGCTTGATCCATAGTATAATTTTGTATTGTTGTCTCCATAGAATAAATCATGTGTGATATCCATTGTATTGCTTTATTTTTAACATCCTGGAATTTTAGTCCTGTTTTCAATTAACTTAATCGGGCCTTTCATCTACACGCCTATAGTGTTATTCTCTGAACTGATCACTCATAAGATAACTAGACTATCTAGAAAAATTATTAAAGGATTTTAATGGAATAGACTTGATGATTCAACTACTCGACCATGGTCATCTGCAGATATCATTACGGTATAGATAAAAATCGATTAGAGACTAGAGATAGGTCGGTTGGATAGAGATATGTGGCTAAACATGGGTGATTCCACAAAATTGCAAAATTTTCATCGACCGATACTAGACTGATTTTTCTGTTGTTTTGATATCCCGTGTCCGTAATTGAAACTTCGAGATTTTTCACGACCACTAAGAGTTTGCCAATGAGTCGAAGAGGTTCATTGTGACTCAAAGAAAATCGACCACGATTCATTAAATTTCTGAAAGCTACTCGGTAGGTTAGGTCACGTTAAAATGGCATCAAATTGAAATTAACCGCGAATTTAAATTCGATTTCAGAAATTAAAAGTTCTTCCACGTTATGAGTCATTTTAAGAGCATCAACTCATCCTCCGAAGATTTTTCTACAAACCGAGATTTGTGGT
This sequence comes from Eucalyptus shirleyi, assembly GCA_017140165.1. NCBI lineage: Eukaryota > Viridiplantae > Streptophyta > Magnoliopsida > Myrtales > Myrtaceae > Eucalyptus > Eucalyptus shirleyi. The sequence goes on from CM029450.1 coordinate 32,335,153, forward strand.
GAAAATTTGACATATGGCCATTTTCATCAAGAAAATTCAGGGGACCGTTTTTTATTATGTTTTTGAGATGCAAGTTGGCTTTATTAGTGAGGAAAAATACCAATTTGATCAAGGATTAGACAGTGGAATTTTGAGGGCCGAATTGAATCAATTCAACCTTTGGACCATCTCAATGGCTTCTAGAGAAAGATTTGGGGCTAGAAAATGGATGAGGAAACCAGCTAGCCATGGTAGGGCATGGTCAAGGGAACAAAGGGGTAAGATTGAGACCAAGTGGCCCCCTCCAAGTTTGGTGGCCCCCCTTCTCTTCCCCATTCGGTCGATCCCCCATTTTTAAACTAGAGAAGCCAAAGAAAAACCTCCAGAAACTGAGTAGCTCACCCTTCCTCACTGTTGACGCCCCCTGCTACTCGCCAGGCTCGCCGTTTATTGTCGCACGCTAGCCGTGAGCCTATCGCGCATTATCCCTCCCCGTGCGTCGTCCGCATTGGTCTCACCATCCCTAGACTACCTCAGGTTACCATCTAGCCCATCGAAGCTCCTGACCACCCGTCCCACCGCCATGAAGCTCCGCCAAGCCCTACCGTAGCCTATCTGCCTTACCTTTGCCATTTGCAGCCCAACCAGCCATTCAACCTCCTCCTCAACCCACTGACCAGAACCGAAGCCCCTGGCCTTGCTATGCACTATTTGGCCCACTTTTGAGCCCTTCCCGACCTGGCCTGGTGTCACCGCTTTGGATTAAAAGCCTGTCTTCGTGTCCCCATCAAGGTGAACTCACCAGCTTGCAAATCTAGTGAGTTTACTTACTAATCTCCACTTAGAGAGTCAATATGCTTAAAGGTTGATTAGTTTAGGTTAAGTATGGTTTAGGTGGTTAGTTAGAACGGATTAGTAATTTAATAATCCGATATTGCATGTTAGGTGGTTAGAGTAGTGCAATTAGTAAGTAGATAAATTTGTAGTATTTATTTAAATAGATTCAAAATTTTTCCAGGCCTGTTTCGGTATTTAATTAGGCTTTTCTAGCCTAAGTTGCATTTATTGGTATTTATTAATTAATTTTAGTAATTATTTAATTAATTATTATTTTCTGAAAATTAGATCAGGATAGCTGGTGATCGGAATTTTGTGCTAATCACAGTGGTATGATTAGTTTATTTAATTGAGTGCTAGTTTGTGCAATTTGAGGGTGGATCGTAATTTTGGGTATTTATCTCAAAATTTAATAATTTCAATATTTAATTAGAAAATTACCAAGCGTTTGTTTATAGCACCAAAATTTTTTTTATCGACTATATAATAAGTGGGATTTTACGAGTTAAAGATATTATACTTTTGGCTGAGGCTTATCATGTACCGACACGTGAATATTTTCATCGAACATATTTTAACATGATGAAATTGGGCTAAGTTCATTACTTAATTGAGGGATTGGTGTGCAAGGCACAAAGTTCTTGGCCAAGGTGAGTTTATTGTAGTTTAGCTTGTGTGAGCATTGGGCTTTGAGCTTGTGAGAGCAATATACTATAATAGCCTATAAGTGCGTAGTATGCCAGCTTGTGTGAGTAATGATCGTTCATCGGCTTGTGGGAGCAATGATCCGTATATCAGCTTGTGAGAGCAACAATCCATATATTAGCTTGAGGGAGCTACTATCTATCTATATCAGCTTGTGCGAGCTACTATCTATCCTTTTTAGCTTATGGGAGCATAGTCTATGTTGACAATACCAGATAGATAGTATTGATTGGATGGAAAGATAGATAACATCGTGGGGGTTAAATTGTTTGGTTGAGTGTGTGAACTGTACTAATTGCAAGAAGGAACGGAGGCCAAGGTAAGTTTTCTGACTTATGCTTGTACTTAGGCAACCCTCAAGCGTATTTTCTTCCTAGTCGGGACTTAAAGGGTGAACTTGTTGAGACATCATCTCACCTTATTATGGGATAACATTTTTAGGTCTTTACATGATAGCTCCTCCTAAGCATTTTGGCCAACCAAAGAAGGTCACCGAGCAGAGGTGTTATATTCTGCTTCATGGGCACCCGAAGGGATGGGTCTATTAACTCATGAGGTCTGTGGTCTGAGTTGATGCGGGTCTACCTCATAAGGTACCCCATCAATAGAGATCATGGTATCGTCGTGAGCAGAATGGACAGAACGAGGGTCCCATACCAGAGTTTGAGGTCCCTATGTTGGCGCTAAAGGTTGCTTTTGGAAAAGGCACGGCAGATCCTCCTAATGGTTCGGTGGTAGACTTGGATCTTTTGGATAGGGACCCCGGAGTATTGAGTTGAAAACTTCAATGTGTAGAGGATCTGTAGTACTCCGAACCCCGCTTTTTGCAAAACTTGTATACATCAGTTAGTATTGTATATAACATAGTTTGGTTTGTGTATATAAGTGTGTTGTGGTTTAAAAAATTTGTGACCTTGTTTTTCTATCCCATCTTGTTGTTGTTTGGGGATTTATTATTCGCTTCCACATGCGCATTAAAATGAATAGGTTGGTGACGCATCTTGGGACGTCACTATTTAATCGACCACAGAGGGATGGGCATGCGCCCAGAGGATCGGGGCATGACATCTCTGTTCAGTGGTATCGGAGCAGGTTAATGATTGAAGTGATAAGGTGCAATAAGTTTATGGGATAGTTAGTAGCAATGGCCTTTACTTCATGCTTATGCATGTCTGTGATTGCTGACTTGGTAGAATTGTTTGTTTGTGTGGATCTCTTAACTTTTAATTTTGTGTGGAATTGGAAGGCAGGTTTATGTAGAAAACTTGCAAGATGAGTGATTAGGAGCAGAGGACTCTTAGAAAGCATATTATAGGGTCTGTCACTTGGGGTAGGATGCTGACGAGGGTCGGTACTCGAGGAGGCTGTGGTTGAGCGCCAGCTTAAGCTAGCGCAAGTGGAGTAGCACCGCCTCCTGCTGGTGTTGGGGTAGTAGCCCTTGATAATACAAGATTTGTTGAGATCATGCAAGTGCTCGAGATGCTAGGAGTAAGCTTAGATTCAAGCTGCCAGTGCCACCACTACCACAGCTGCCGTTAATGTCACCGCGGAAGCTACTACTACTGCTACCACACCTGTCGTCACACCTGCTGGGGTTCTACTAAGGAACGTGATTGCTGGGAGACCGATGCATAAGCTGGTGGAACAGTTTCTGAAGCTGAACATACCAAAGTTCACTAAGACAGGAGACCTCGAAGATGCAGCACTATGGATCCAAGGCTTGAAGAAGGCCTTTGCACTATTAATGTGCACCAAGGTAAAGAAGGTAGTTTTTGCAACCTACCAACTGTAGGGAATTGCGAGTACTTGGTGGAGAGCCACCCTAGGAATAGTGTTCCCTGAATGTATAGTCCCGAACTGGAATGCTTTTGTCGAAATCTTCAACATCAAGTACTTATCTGATAGTGCTAGAGAACTGAAGATGGCGAAATTCCAACACCTCTGCCAAGGTTCAATGATTGTAGATCAATATGAAGCGAAGTTCGCTGAACTATCGCAATACACCCCCGAATTGGTCGAGAACTTGGTAAACCGAGCTAGCAGGTTTGGAGACTAGCTCAAACCGGAAGTGAGAAGCCTGCCGGTACCATTCAATTTAAAGGACTACAATGACCTTTATGAACGAGCCAGCTGATAGAGAGAGATCAGAACGAATGAGTCGCCTCATCTTGATCAAGGTTCATTTCAAATAGAGACAAAAACCGGTTTAGGAAGAGGCCCATGACCGGAGGAATGATTTCAGGTTTCACCCAATAGGAATGGTGGAATTAGTAAGCCAGCACCACATCAGAATGGCGTGTGTCGCTTTTGCAAAAGACGACATGGCTCAGCCCCATGCCATTTAAGGGTGGGTGCATGTTTTGAGTGTGGCCAACAGGGTCACATGGCCAGAGATTATCCAAGAAAACCAAGGGGACAACAGCCGCCGCCACCGATGGGTCAGATCAAAGGATTCGCACCGTAGAATGCACCGTAAGGTTGATAGAACAGACCCCCAACTCAAGGAACGGTGTACACCATCATAAGAGGTTAGGCTAAGGATGTGACTGAGGTGATTTGAGGTACGATTTCCCTGAACAACCATGTTGCTTATTCTTTGTTTGACCCTGGAGTGACTCATTCTTTTATTGCCGAGAAATATGTAAAGCTGATAGGATAAAGTCCTGAATTGTTGGAGTCAGTGGTTAGCATATCTACATCGGTAAAGGATAATGTGTTAGCTGCATTAGGTTGTTCTGGTTGCAAGTTAGTGATTGGTGAGTGAAAGGGAAAGATAGACTTGTTAGTCCTAACCATGTATGATTTCGATTTGATAATTGGCATGGAATGGCTCACTAAGCAATGAATTAAGAAGGATTATTATTGTAAAGTGATTCAATTTAACTCGTTAAAGGGTGAGAGTTTTGAGTTTGTTAGAAGTCGAGGAGGACCCTCGATTACCTTGATCTCATCGCTTGAGGCAACCAGTTTGTTAGATGAGGGTTGTCAAGGTTAATTAGCAACTGTTGTGGATACGACAATTAAGGAGCTAAAGATCGAAGATATCTCAGTGGTGTAAGAATTTCCAGATGTATTCCTGAAGGAATTGCCAGGCCTACCACCGGAAAGAGAGATCGAGTTTGTCATTGAATTAGCTTCCAGGACAAAGCCAATTTCTAAGGCTCCTTACCGAATGTCGTTATCTGAGTTGAAGGAACTGAACGTGTAAATGCAAGAATTGTTGGATAAAGGATCCATATGTCCTAGTGCATCACCTTGGGGAGCACCAGTTCTGTTTGTGAAAAAGAAAGATGGTTCATTATGCCTGTGCATCGACTATCACCAACTCAATCAAGTGACAATCAAGAATAAGTATCCACTACCGATGATAAACGACTTGTTTGACCAGCTACAAGGAGTGTCGATAATTTCTAAAATCGACTTGAGAACAAATTATCATCAGTTAAGGAGTAGAAAAGAGGACATACCGAAATCAATGTTTCGTACTAGATATGACCATTATGAGTTTACTGTAATGCCATTCAGACTAACAAACGCTTTAGCTACTTTCATGGATTTGATGAACTGAGTGTTTAATGAATACTTCGATCGGTTTGTGATCGTGTTCATTGATGATATTCTGGTGTATTTGAGAAGTGCTGAGGAGCACGAGAGTCATCTGAGAATGGTACTACAAACTTTAAGGATTCATGAGTTGTATGCCAAGTTTAGCAAGTGCGAGTTTTGGTTAACTCGAGTAGCGTTCTTAGGTCACGTGATTTCAAGTGAAGGAATCTCCATGGATCCGTCCAAGATTGAAGCAGTAATCAACTGGCCAAGACTGAAAATCATGATAGAGATCAGAAGCTTTTTGGGTTTGGCAAGGTACTATAGACGGTTCGTGGAATGATTTTTAGCCTTAGCATCGCCGTTGACTCGACTCTTGAAGAAAGAAGAAAATTTTATGTGGACAGGCAAGTGCAAGCATAGTTTCCAAGAGTTTAAGCAGAAGTTGACTATTGCACCTGTGTTGATCATTCCATCTAGTGTTGGAGGATACGAGATCTATAGTGATGCATCGTTTAGAGGACTCGGTTGCTTGCTGATGCAACATGATAGAGTTATTGCATGTACCTCCTGTTAGTTGAGACTTCATGAACAGAATTACTCGATGCATAACTTAGAACTTGTAGCAATCATTTTCGCTTTGAAGATTTAAAGACATTATTTGTGTGGAGAAAGATTCTAGATTTTCATTGACCATCAAAGTCTCAAGTATCTATTCACTCAGAAGGAGCTGAATATAAGACAGCGTCGCTGGATGGAACTTTTAAAGGACTACAATTCTGATATTTGTATCACCCTGGGAAGGCAAATAAGGTCACTGACGCTTTGAGTTGAAAGTCTTCAGTCACACATACATTATTTAAGGAGTGGAATTTACTTGAGAGAGAGCTCGAGATTCAGTTTTCAAGTTTGAGGTAGGCCACCTTTTGAATCTTATGGCCACCCTCAAAATTGAGCCAGATGTTCAGATTAGAATCAAGGCACTTTAGCCAACAAGCCCACATGTTCAGAAGATTCTACAAGAGGATATTGATAAGAGGAAAGCTGATTTCAAATTTCTGAGGACGGAACACTAAGGTTCCGAGGACGATTGTGTGTACCTAATGATGTAAAGCTTAAAGAGAAGATCTTATTAGAAGCTCATCGTAGTAGTTACAGCATTCATCCTGATAGTACGAAGATGTATCAGAATCTGCATTAACACTATTGGTAGTTTGGTATGAAGGTGGACATCGTCAAGCATATTGCCAAGTGTCTAATGTGTCAACAAGTGAAGGCACATCATTGTAAGCTAGGAGGACTTCTGCAACTTCTCGAGATTCCCAAGTGGAAACGGGAACACATCACGATGGACTTCGTGACAGGTTTACCAAGGAGTTAAAGAGGTAATGATTCTATTTGGGTAGTGGTTGACAAATTGACGAAGTCAACTCACTCATTGCAGTACGAAAGGACCTTGATTTGAATAGGCACGCAGAGTTGTATGTGCGTTAGATTGTTCGTTTGCATAGAATGCCGGTGACAATTACTTTAGACCGAGACCCGAGATTCATAGCTACATTTTTGGAAAGTTTATAGGCTACTTTAAGGACAAAGCTACAGTACATACAACCTATCATTCGCAGACAGATGCCAGTCTGAGAGGACACTTAAGACCCTCGAAGACATGTTGCAAGCCTGCATGCTGGACTTGAAAGGAAGCTGGGAGGAACAACTTCACCTTGTCGAGTTTGCCTACAACAATAGCTACCAGCAGAGCCAGATGGCTCCTTTCGAAGCATTGTATGGTAGGGCATGTAGAACACTAGTATGTTGGGATGATGTCGGAGAAAGAAAGATCATAGGCCCAGAGTTGGTTTAGCAGTCAGTGGATGCAGTTGCAATCATCAGAGACAAGTTAAAGACCGCTCAAAGTCAGTAGAAAGCTATGCAGATAAGCACAGGAGACCATTGGAATTCCAAGTTGGTGATCACATTTTTCTAAAGGTGTCACCAATGATGGGAACTTTGCGCTTTGGCAAGAAGTGAAAACTGAGTCCAAGGTACGTAGGTCTCTTTGAGATTCTAGAGAGAATCGTGATTCTAGCGTATCGTCTTGCATTGCCGTTGAGACTGGCGCAAGTGCACGATGTCTTTTAAGTGTCGATGTTGAGGAAGTATGAGCCTGACCTAACCCACGTGCTTAATTTTGAGAAATTGGACATGGACGATAGAGTATCGTATGTGGAAAGCTTGGTTCAGATCGTGGATCAAAAAGAAAAAATTCTGCATACGAAGACCATCCCGTTGGTCAAAGTGGTCTAGCAACACCATGGCACTGAAGGAACAACTTGGGAAAGCGAAGAAAGGATGAAACAATTGTACCTCTACCTTTTTGTTTAAAGATTGTAACAGTTTAAAATTCGAAGACAAAATTTTTATAAGAGGGCAAGAGTTGCGACATCCTAGAATTTCAGTTCTATTTTCAATTAAATTAATTAGGCCTTTCATCGATATGCCTATAGCACTATTCTCTAACTTGATCACTCATGAAATAGCTAAACTATATAGGGAAGTCATTAAAGGATTTTAATGCAATAGACTTGAGGATTCAACCAGTAATCGACTACTCAACTGTGCTCATCTGCAGAGATCATTACGCCATAGTTAAAAATCAATTAGAGATTATAGATAGGTCGGTTTGACAGAGATTTGTGGCTAAATGTGGGTGATTCCACCAAATTACAAAATTTTCGTCGATTGATACTAGACTGATTTTTTTTATCATTTTGGTACCTTATGTCCATAATTGAAATCTCGAGATTTTCACGACTACCGAGAGTCGTCAATGTGTCGAAGAGGTTCATTGTGGCTCGAAGAAAATCAACCATGGGTCATTTGTACTAAAAATTTCTAAAAGCTACCCGGTAGGCTAGGTCACGTTAAAATCGCATCAGATTGAAATTAACCGTGAATTTGACTCCAATTTTAGAAATTGAAAGTTTTGTCATGTTATGAGTCATTTTAGGAACATCGACTCATCATCCGAAGATTTTTCTGCAAACCGAGATTTTTGGTGAAAATTCAACATAGGGCCGATTTCGTCCAAAAAATTCAAGGGACCATTTTTTATCGCATTTTTGGGATGCAAGTTGATTCTATTAATGAGGAAAAATACCAATTTGATCGAGGACTCGACGGTGAAATTTTTAGGGCCAAATTGAATTAATTCAGGAGGGATTGTAAGTGGAATTGAAGGAAATGTCTTCAAATTCGTAGCCCCCATGCTCTCAACTTTTGGACCATCTCAATGGCTTCTAGAGGAAGATTTGGGGCTGGAAAATGACTGAGGAAACCAGCTAGCCATGGTCGAGCATGGTTAACGGGACAAAAGGGTAGGATTGAGACCAAGTGGCCCCCTCCAAGCTTGTTGTCCCCCTTTCTCTTCCCCATTCGGTCGATCCCCCATTTCCAGAATAGAAAAGCTAGATAGAAACCTACAAAAACCGAGTAGCTAACCTTCCATCACCGTCGATGCCCCCAGCTGCTTGCTAGGCTCGCCGATCGTTGTTGCACACCGCACGCCAGCTGCGAGCTTGTGACGCATCATCCCTCCTCTCTGTGCATCATCCGCCTTTGTCTTGCCATCCTTGGATTGCCTGAGGTCACCGTCCAGCCTGTTGAAGTTCCTAACCGCCCATCCCATCGCCGTGAAGCTCCGTTAAGCCCTATTGTATCCTATCCACCTCACCTTCATAGTTTCCAGCCCAACTAGACGCTCAGCCTCCTCCTTAGCCCATTGACTAGAACTGAAGCCCTTGGGCTTGCTGTAAACTATTTAGCCCACATTGGAGCCCTTCCCGACCCCGCTTGATGCCGCCGCTTTGGAGTTTGTGGCCCATCTCCACATCCCCATTGAAGTGAACTCACCAGCTCGCAAATCAAGTGAGTTTACTCACTAATCTCCACTTATTGAGTTAATTATACTTAAAGGTTAATTAGTTTAGGTTAAGTATGGTTTATGTGGTTAGTTAGAACGAATTAGCAATTTAATAGTCCGATATTGCATGTTAGGTGGTTAGAGTAATGCAATTAGCAAGTAGATAAATTGACTATTTATTTAAATAGGTTCGGAATTTTTCCGAGCCCGTTTCGGTATTTAATTAGGCTTTTCCAGCCTAAGCTACATTTATTGGTATTTATGAATTAATTTCGGTAATTATTTAATTAAATATTATTTTCCAAAAATTAGAATGAGATAGCCGGTGACCGGAATTTTGTGCTAATCACAATGGTATGATTAGTTTATTTAATTGAGTGCTGGTTTGTGCAATTTGAGTGTAAATTGTAATTTTTAGTATTTATCTCAAAATTTAATAATTTTAGTGTTTAATTAGAAAATTACTGGGCATCGATTTTGCTGCGCCAAAAATGTTTTTATCGACTATATAATTAGTGGGATTTTACGAGTTAAAGATATTATAATTTTGGCTGAGGCCTACCATGTACCCACACACAATTATTTTCACCAGAAATATTTTAACATAATGAAATTGGGCCAAGTTCGTTATTTAATGGAGAGATTGGTGTGCAAGGCACAAAGTTCTTGGCTAGGGTGAGTTTATCGTAGTTCAGCTTGTGTGAGCATTGGGTTTTCAGCTTGCGAGAGCAGTATACTATATTAGCCTATAAGTGCTTGGTATGTCAGCTTGTGAGAGTAGTATACTTTATCAACTTGTGTGAGCAATGATCGTTTATCAGCTTGTGAGAGCAACGATCCGTATATCAACTTGTGGGAGCTACTATATATCTATATTAGCTTGTGCGAGCTATATCTATCCTTTTCAGCTTGTGTGAGCATAGTCTGTGTTGACAGTTTCTGATAGATAGTATTGAATTGATATATAGTATTGATTGGATGGATTGATAGATAACATCGTGGGGGTTGAATTGATTGGTTGAGTGTGTGAACTATACTGACTTGCAGGAAAGAACGGAGGTCAAGGTAAGCCTTCTGACTTGTGCTTGTGGTTAGGCAACCCTTGGGGTGTTTTTTCTTCCTAGTAGGGACTTAGGAGGTGAACTTGCTGAGACATCGTCTCACCCCATTGTGGGATAACATTTTCAAGTCCTTAGATGGCAACTCCTCTCGAGCATTTTGGTCAACCAAAGAAGGTAACCGAGTAGAGGTGTTATATTCTGCTTCATGGGCACCCAAGGGGATAGGTCTATGAACTCGTGAGGTCCGTGGTTTGGCTTGATGCTGGTTTATCCCATAAGGTACCCCATCAATACAGATCATGGTATTGTCGTTAGCGGAATGGACAGAAGAAGGGTCCCATACCGGAGTCTGAGATTCCTATATCAGTGCTAGAGGTTGCTTTTGGAAAAGACACAGTAGATCCTCCTGGTGGTTTGGTAGTAAACCCGGATCTTTTGGATCCAGGGATCTTGAAGTATTTAGTTGAAGACTCCAATGAGAAAAGGATCTATAGTACTCTAAATCCCCCATTTTTGCAGACCTTGTATACAACGACTAGTATTGTATATGACATAATTTGGTTTGTGTATATAAGTGTGTTGTGGTTTGAAAAATTTGTTGCCCTACTTTTCCATCTCATCTTGTTGTTGTTTGGAGATTTATTATTCTCTTCCTCGTGCGCATTAAAATGAATCGGTTGGCGATGCATGCTAGGATGTCGCTATTTAATCAACCACAGAGAGATGGGTACGCGCTCAGAGGATCAGGGCGTGACATTATTATTTTCTAGCTCCACTCAACTAAGAAACTAAGGCTTCTTATTCATTGCTAGTATAACAAAATTTTTACATATATGCCATTGGCTGATTGACATGTGCAGTCAAAGATAACAATGTAATTGAATACTTTCATACGTCAACATTCAAAGATGCACGTTGCTACCATTATGTATATACCAATTGCTATGCTGAACTTCTTAGCCCACCTTTCTGTATAAATTTAGTGGTGTGTGTCCTATGGTTTCGTTACGAATTGTTAAGTTCAGCCTTACTTCGTTTCGAGTGAAACAATTCACATGAAGAATCAAGATTCATAGAAATCCGAGAATGTTTGAACTTTTATTCTGTACCAGATTAACTGCTTTGTTTCGAATGAATAAAGTTCACTTGCTTTCCTAACAAAACAGAAATATATAGGAGTTAAAATATTCAATTTATGTCATTATATTGTCATTGATCCTGAAAACCAAGGGTTGAAATTGATTAACAAAAGCAAAGAGGGACTGAGAAAGCTAGTATTGTTTGTTTCCTCAATGGCCAATTGAATTCCCTTTATTTTCCTCAGGCTGAACCATTCTCATAAGATCAAGATACGACTTCCCTTCAAGCTCACGAGAGAAGAGTCCCCTCAAGTAATTAGCAACGCCGATTCTTCTGAACAGTGCCGGCTTCTCCGGTGTGATTAGGCTAGGTGCAGGACCAATTTCCTCTTCCAATTTCGGGCTGTAAAATGTGGCAATTGAGAGCCTCTCCTTCATCGAGTTAACTGTTGCTCGGTGCTCGATGCTACGATAAGTACCATTCGTCGCAATCTGTGTTAATCATCAAATGCACAGACTATTTTATCATGTATCTAATGGCTTTTTCTTCATGAATGCTCAATCTATCAAACTAACTAGCCCATTTCACATGAATAAATAATGATGTCCACATTGGAATTCTGAAATTATACATGTAACTACGCATATCTCCCCCATTTTATTACAAGGAAAAAACCATAAAACACCCCCAAACTATGTCCACTATGACACATTTACCTTAAACTCCTTTTTTGCTACAAAAAAGAACCCAAAATTATACCCACTATGACACAATTACCGTAGCCATTTTCTTGTGACATCAAAAACTCAAAACTTGTAGCTGTAGGATGCATTTATTTTGGGCTAAAATGACGTTATTTTTGTTTCACTTAAGTCTCATAGGTGCCAGTGTCAACACAATTTGCCTTCTTCTATCCATGAAGGCAGATTTTTAATAGTTTCCATTGACAGAATATTGGCGTATGATAAATATGTCTCGTAGAAACAAGTTTGAGATTTTTGTTGTCATAAAGAAAAAAGATTTAAGGTAAATATGTTACAATGAGTATAATTTGGGATTTTCAAAGTTTTTTCTCTTTATTATTTGATTAATTCATTCACAAGCGCAGATATTTTCGTTTGGATAGATTACTCATCCAAATCCAAATATATTAAAAATGCATAAACGAAACGGTAGACGAATTTGTCATCAATAGCAGATGAATGTAGAAATACTAGCTCATATATAAGACAAAATTAGTTGGAACTCCGCGTCAAAACAATGGAAATACGGCCAATCGCAATACTTACCTCTAAAATGTCTCCGACATTGACAACGAAAGCCTCGGGAAGGGGCTTGACGGGGACCCACTTGCCCTGTTTCCTTACTTGGAGACCTTCCACTTCATTGACTTGGAGAAGAATGGTGAGGCCTGCGGAGTCAGAATGAGGAGTGAGGCCGATGACGAGGTCGGGTCGCGGACACGGAGGGTAATAGTTCATCCTAATGGATTGCCTGCCCTCATCAAACAGTTCCATCATCTCCTTGGTGTCCATCTTCAGAGCTTTTGCCATGAGGAGGAGAATCTTCATTGCAAGGTCTCGTAGCTTCGAGGAGTATTCGTCCAAGACATCTCTGCATAATGATAAGATGATACATATAAGAATAGGTTTGAAAGGCGAGAGAGACGAAAAGAGCACGAATTTTCTTACAAAATATGAGTAGTTTCATCTCGACGGTGAGATTGCAAGATGTGTAGAAGATAGTTAAAAAGTCGTGTATACAATATTCAGCATAAAACTAAGGCATTCTTGATGATGTGAGGTAATCTTGAAACTAGCCTTCCATGCTGACCCATGTGAGCCCAACTCACATATACAGTTGTCTCCCAGCAGTGCATGTAAGTTTGCCACACGTGCACCAGGTGCCGTCGAGAATATTTCCTAATTTTAACCTCTGAATTAAAAACTGATATGTCAATCATTTAGAGTAAACTTAAAATCATCCTAAATTTAGATCCCGCTTCGGAATAATCCATATTGGGCTAGTAATGAAGCGAAAAATCCAATTGGAAAGAGCGGGGAAGGGCAGGGCACAAGTTCACATCTCTCTTGGAAACGAGGGGAGACTACCCTTTATATACTGGATGTATAAATGAACTAATAGTTTATAAATTACTTGAAAAAATGAATATTGTTATTTCTTCAGCAATAAAAGTTATATTTAATTGGCATGGGCACAAGAGGAAAAATAATCCACTCCACATTTCAATTGACCTAGCAGAAGCAATGAAAACATTTTGTGAGTTTGTGAGAAATATAGAATCAAGTGAAGCATTAGATTTATGATCCTTAGGCAACAATCTAGAGTCAAACCCGTGATACATCTTCGGTGCTTGCTTGTCTTATCATGCAAACTTAGCAGAAGCATACTAAGCCATCTGATCACATTCTTTGGACGTAATCTGTTAACTACAGATTCATTAATCTCATGTGCATGCAGGCTAATTCATGTAATACGGTTCCCAAATTTTGTAAAAGTCAAAAATTAAAGTTCTCTATGAACTACGAGCCTATTAATATTCTTAATTAACTCAATCTCATTTGAATAATAACAAAGCACTTCTTGTTCTTGAATTTAAAGCAATAAACTCATGTCCATTCATGTTAACACTAGCCTCTATCAGTCTTTCAACGAGTAATTTCCCTGTCAAAACGTGTTGTACTTAGTAGATTTGATCGTTGTTTTCTATACAAAACCTAATAATACACAAACTCTTAAAAAGTCTTTAATAAATAGTTAAGATCAACTTATCAATGATTTAAGGGGTGCCAATCCCTCAAGAAATCGTTACTCAATGGACAATAGAAATCCGATAAAGCATGGGATCACCTCGTAATCTATCTCACTTTTGATTGGATTGTTCTTTATGAACAATGGATAAGCAAATCATTCTACCTGTAATCTATGGAACAAATAGCCAATACGAATGGCCTATGAATCCAATATAGAATGTTTCCATGTGTGTACTAAAATTGCGTTAACAATCACTTACCTGCCCATGAAGAGCTGAAAGCGACGACTTCATTTGGCCTTTCTTGTTTAGCCATCGAGAATCTTTTCACTATTCAAGGGTAAAGCAATAAATCTAGCCATTTTTGTAAGCTAACGAGGCTTGAATTTGCTACCATCGGAAACGACAATTCTTGGGAAGGGCAGAAGTAGAAAAGGAGAAAATAGAAGAAAAGATGGAGTAATTGATCAAATCAAATCTGGCCAATTAAATCTTTCGTGCAATACAAAACATCCCATTGATATATCGTGTACTCGATGAGAGAGAGAGAGAGAGAGAACCTGAACGGCGAAGGAAGCAAGGGAAAAAGGTGAGGTTTTCTCAAATGTCTTGGGAGGGACACCATGAAAAATAGGTCGGCCCAATCAAGCTTTTGCTCCTCCGACACGACAAACCTCCGTGTCTCCTTCTTCTTGCCAAAACTTCCTCTTCTCCTCTATTGGAAGCTTGAAGAACTCTTGTATACCGGACTTCACCTCCTCAACCAATGAACAACTCACTCCATGATTTATCAACTGCGTGCGCAAACAGGGATTGAACTTCAAAAGTCCATTCTCGGAAAAGAAAAATCCGGACCTTTTGTCTCAAGTAATCCTCACAGAAAGAATAAAAGCAACTATTGTAAAATTTTTACCTGGAAGAATCCCCAATCTCCACATGCAGCGTGCAACTTTTCAAGCTCGGACTCCATGGTATGGTCATTGCTTGAGGATAGCTTGCTCAGGTCAATTACTGGTACTTGAAGCAACGAAGTTGCTTGATCATCATGCATGAACATATAATCTTGGTCGGTACGGACATAGCGAGGTGGGACTTCACTTATGGCCTCTTTTGCCAACTCTAGAACACTTGGGACTAGAAGAGAACTACCAAGCTTTGTGAGATTTGCGTCCATCGTCGTAACAAGAGGATCGGACGACAAGAACCCCAAAAGATACGGTGACTGGTAACGGGCAAGAGCTAATCAATCTAAGTCTGTCAGCTGTTTTTCCATTTCTTTTTATTTCTATTCCTTTCTGTTTTGCTTCTTTTTTATTCATTTTGGATGGGCTTCGCTGTAATATCTTGCTTAAAGATCCTATTTTTCTATTATACACTGCTGCCATCGCTGTCCCGTTTGCTGGGTTTTCTATCCCCCCAATATAAAAATATTTATTTGCATCCCATAAGATTCTTGTGGTCAATTAAAGAAATTTCATTTAATTTTTATTCATTTAAATTATTGTTTTGTTAAATACTGTTGTCATTATTATTTGAACAAGAGGAGATGCACCAAATCCATAACCCCAGAGTGATGGAGGGAACGGGGCCATGTGGTTGTTGATGGGCATCCGTTATTCGTGGCCATCTTTTTCTTTTAACTAGAGATGATCAAGTAAAGGTTGATGATTACCGGCACTGGCATATACCTATGTTGGTTTAAGAATGGCATAGGAACACTTTTGAGAACCCATTATTGATTTAAAATTATTTCTTACATTTTTCTTCTATTCTAGTTTCTCCTCTCTCTTTTCCATCTGAGACGAAACCCTCTTTTCCAAAAAATAGTTATTGTGTTAATGAGTTATATATCTTTTTCTTTTTCTTTTCTTTTAGAAAACCATTACTTTTTTGAAAATAATAATCTACTTGCTTTAGCATGCATTTCTTTTAATTGTAACTTTAATATGTATCATTACGTTATGTCCATGTATTTGAAATATTCAACTTTCACTTTATTGGGACAAGCACACCCAAAGTGCTATAACATTTGTATGGAACTCACTTGAGTGCCATAACTTTTAAAAAACATTCACCAAAGTGTTGAAAATCTAGCATGGCATGACAGTTGTGAAAAACGTTTTTAAAAAAGCAATAGCACTTAAGTGATTGATTGAAAAATTATATGATAGGTAAGTGATTGGGAAAAAAAAAATTATGGCACTGAAGTGAACACCATACGATAATTATGGCACTAAATTGAAAAAAGAAAAACAAGAAAGTAATACCACTTAAGTGAGTACTATACAAAAGTTATTATACATGTGGTGTTCTTTTCCCCATTTTTCTTTATAAATCTAATAATCAAATTTATTTATTTTCATGCCAATTTTTTTTATTTTTTTAAAAAGATGTCTTAAAAAATATAAAAGTATGACAAACAAAATTCTTCCTAATTCCTAACTACGGGACTGATTGTCCTCGGTAGAGGTATTACGAGTCTCCTTATTCCTTGTTTTTGCCATTAGCATTTTCTCAAATTGGAAGATAATGGTCCCACCAAATGTGCCAAAAAGATATTTTGTCGAGAACGGTATCAAATGAAATGTCTTTCACCAAAAGTTTGGCTCTTCAGCTTTTTGTGTGTATATCACCGAGAATGGTATTCGATGAAATATCTTTCACCAAAGTTTGAGTCTTCGGCTCTTTGTGTGTATTGGGTTATGTGTCGATTTGGAAAGGAAATAAAAGAGTCTAATGGTAGTAACTAAAGGTAAAGGAGACAATTAATTCAAATAAACTTAAAAGACTGAAAATGAATAAAGGTTAATTGGAATGCAAATAGCGGAAGATAACATGTGGGTTGTTTGTAGTGATTTTTCTGTCCCCTTACAACAATCCTCGGCGGCTATTTATAGCTAGATTCATTAGATAACCACAATAGTGGTTATTATTTCAAATTCTAACTATCCTTGGGACATTCGGAATGCCTTCAATCAATGCATCGTATTATCGACAAAGCGGTTGAATTTTGTGATCAACGAGTCCCTTGGTAACTTGTCTATCTCTGATCATACTGTTTCCCAAATTGTAGCTGACATTGAACCGTCGGCAACCGCAACTGCGGTTACATTCAAATCTCCTTGAAATCTGTGGGCTGATTGTCTGACGAAGCTTGGTGGGCCTTATCAACCAAGGGCGGTCCACGAAGGCCATTATTTAGTGTTAAGAGTATTATTGTCCTTAGCTGAAGCCAAATATCAAGCCATGGGCAAAACCATCTGTGAGATAGTTTGGATGCAAGGTCTACTTTCAGACCTTGGCAAACAAGTTAAAGGGCCGACCAATTTATTTTGTGACAACAACACAGCACTTAAGCTTGCGGCAAACCCCATAGTCCCTGAAAGAATCAAACATATAGAAATTGATTGTCACTTCACTTGAGACAAAATTCAAGAACAGACAATCAAGACAAATGAGATTGGAACCACTAAACAACGGGCTGATGTCTTCATCAAGCCACTATATCAAAGGCAACACGCATATCTAATGAGCAAGCTTGGCGTCTTGGATTATATCAGCCATTAGCTTGGGGAAAGTGTTTGGAGATATGCAAAATCAATTATCGATTGTAATTAATCATTTTGATTGTAATTGATTGTTTGAATCAATCTAAGATTGGATTTGATTTCATGTATCATATTTTTATTATTTCCTTAAATTTCCAATACATTGTCTTATAAATAGAGACTAATACATGTAATAAAAACAAGTTTGAATCTATACAAATTCAGATTCTCTTCATTTTTCCATTTCGTCACATGGTGGGAAAAACATAGGCGGCTTTGATGTTTAAGTCTCCTTCGTTTTTCTCTAATTTAAACACTCCTGAACAAACCAAGATCGGATTGTTGAATGCATTACAGTTCCTCATACCAGTTACATGTGTTTCATAGCATTAAGTCTCCGATTAGTCATTGACTCTATCTTGTTGCTGCAGAGGTTGTTGAGATGCACCGTTCGGGAACATTGACGCCCCTCGTCGTGGATGCTTCGTTGACGACTCTACTCAGCTTGATTTTAGCAATGGCTCAACCACCACTTGCCCTCGCCTCCCGCCTCCCGCCTCCCTTTTTCTTTTTCTTTTTTTCTTTTTTTCTCGTTCTCTATGAACTTGGAACCATAAAAAAGCCATTACTTCGACCTGCTTTGTCATTAATTTAATCCCTCAATCAATTCGCCGTGTAAGTTCTTGAAAGGCGTGTTGGGACTCTTCGGGCTTGCCACACTCAAACAAATTGAGTTGAGTGGATTTCCATACGCACAAATTATTTATCATGCGAGCTAGCGACAGAATAAAAAGTAGAATCCAAAAGCTGTGTTTCAGTATTTTTCTTTTCCTTTTCATCAAGCATTTCATGTGCACTCTCGCTATCCATGCACATGTTACACCTGCTGCAAGCTTTTCACTGTCTCCCCCTCAACTTTGCGTTCATTTTCGTTTCTCTTCCTGTTATGAAGAATTGGCGTACATGTGGCGTACATGGCTGCTTGCGCTTTGCTGAGTGGTGGTGACATTCGCAGCAACAAGGACGATAGATATGGCTGCCGCAAGAGCCCAAGCTTCATGAGCTCCTCCATCATCAGTGGTGGGGGCGGTGGTAACACTGATCATTGAGGATCAAAGAGGAGGGAGAATGCTCACCAAGGACAAAGATTAACGAGTCATGACCGGTGGAATCGAAGAGAGAGGAGAGGAACGAAGACGTGAGACCTGCTTTATATTTAGTATCTTGGGTTAAAAGTGGGCTTATAAATAAGCCCACGAAACCTTTTTTGCGGCTTTTTTTTTTTTGGGAACGCATTAAGACCCATATTTCAAACTTAAGGTGACTCACACATAAATCACTTTAATACATTTTAGTTAAGATATGAGTTTGTCACCTATTTTAACAGTCCTGGTATTATAGTCTACATAATTATAATTATTATTCTAGATAATGATATAAAATGTATACCTTGCCAAACTTCCCTACGATAAATTTTTCGACATCTCTCTCTTTTTTTTGGGAGACCATTTTGATTTTTAGGTGAGTAGCTTCTTATGTAGAAGGATAACTGTAACAGAAGTTGTCAGTCTTGTTGATTTTGGCTTCCATTCTTTGTGTATAGGAGTAATAGATTTGGAGCTCCAGAACCTGTAGATGAAGCAAATGGCCATTTGACTTGTGGTTGTGGTGACATCTCATATTGCAAGGGACTTATTATCTCCACTTTTGAAATGATTCACAGTGGAATATGATTGTATTTTAGTCAGGTAAGCAGGCAAATACAACCTTGGCAACATGTTATGTCCTCGAATAATTATTTTAAATATGTAAGTCGCGTCAATCATCTTATGCCATATTACACGTGGCACCTGCACATGTTCTTCTTGTGGCTCCAAATGCGAGGTCTCTCGACACAATTATTATAGATGAGAAACCAAGTAACATGAGATCCCATAGCCATTAAACTCTCAAATGAACTTTGTAACTTATAGCCTACTCAAATGGATGCGAATCTCACGAAACTTGGCGGTTCTCTTCCAGTCCCAAGTGTTCAAGAGTTGGCAAAAGAGGCCATAAGCGAAGTCCCGCCTCGCTATGTTCGTCCTGACCAAGATCACCCGTTCATGCATGCTGACCTTGGAACATCGTTGCTTCAAGTGCCGGTAATTGACCTGAGCAAGCTCTCATCAAGTAATAAAGATTTGATGGAGTCTGAGCTTGAAAATTTGCACGTTGCATGCAGAGATTGGGGATTTTTCCAGGTAGAATGTTACAAAAGCTGCTTTTACTGTTTCTTTCTGTGAGGATTAATTGAGACAAAGGATCTGGATTTCTTCTTGAAGAGTCGACTTCTGAACTTAGTCGATCCCTTTTTGTGCATGCAGTTGATAAATCATGGAGTGCGTTGTTCATTGGTGGAGGAGGTGAAGTTGGGAATCCAGGAGTTCTTCGAGCTTCCAATGGAGGAGAAGAGGAAGCTCTGGCAAGATGAAGGAGACGCAGAGGGTTTTGGGCAGACGTTTGTTGTGTCGGAGGAGCAGAAGCTGGATTGGGGCGACCGCTTTTCCATGGTGTCCCTCCCAAGACATTTGAGAAATCCTCGCTTTTTTCCTATGCTTCCTTCTCCGTTCAGGTTCTCTTCCTCTCTCTACGCCATACACCAAAAGAAATTTAGTTGTCTAGATTTAGGGCAGGGAATTTATATAGTAAATTTGTCCTTCCGGGGCTAACACACTAGGATTGAGGAGGATTGAATTGGCCAGATTTTATTTGCCCGATTTCCCCATCTTTTCTTCTATTTCTGCCCTCCCATTCCCCATCAAAAAATAGCGAGCATGAGGTGGATGTCAAACAAGCACGCGAGAGAGAGAGAGCGAAGCAAGGACAACGGCGACGAAAGTGGTGTGCGACGGCGGCGGCACAGGATTTGGTTGTTTTGGGTGAATTTCCCTAAAAAAACGAAAATAGTCTAGCCTGACACAAACATTAGTTCATCTAGCCCGACGCAAACATTAGGTCATCTAGCCCGACGACGGCCTTTCATTTTATGACATAATTAGTTCACATGGTGGTTGAACTAATTTAATGTACATATTAGTTCATCCTGTCTGACAAGAAAGAATAATTTACCGAATGTCCCCTTCATGCTCTCGTGCTAATTGAGACTCGGGAGCTTGAAGACAAAGAAATGTCGTTTTCGGTGTTTGCAAAATGATTTCAAGCTTTTACTCTTGAACACGGAAAGATTCTCAATGGCTAAACATGACGTCGCTTTCAGTTTTTCTTGATGTCTATCCACAATTCAAAATGATTTCTAGTTTCTATTAAGTAACGATTTCACGAGGTAATGCTACCCGTTGAATCATAAATAAGTAGCTCTCAAATCTTTATTGAAGTCTTTTTAAGTCTTTTTGTATTATTATATTTTGAGTAGAAATAACAGTAAAATCTACATAGGTACAGTGCACTTCGACAGGGAAATAATTTGTCGAATACCCTTTGGGACTATTAGTAGCGTGAATGTTTGTGATCTTGTTACCTTAAATTTAATAACAAGAGTTTTTTTGTTATTCTAATGGAATTGAGTTAATTAAGAATACCAATAGGTCCGTCATCAATAGAGAACTTTCATCTATGAATATACAAGTTTTAGGAAAGATATATCATTTATTTTGCATGCATCACAAGATTAATGATACTATATTAACAAATCATGTAAAGAATGTGATCATATATGGCTTAGTAGGCTTACTGCGGAGTATGCATAATAATACAAGCACACACCAAAATCATCTTGTGAATGTAGAACTTGAGATACAACAATATTTAAGATACCCAATTAAAACTATCAAATTGACAATTTCATCAAGAAAATAGATATAACTTAACATCGAAGATACAAGCAGAAGATGGGGTATGAAATTTATGGATACACATCTGGCAAGTTATAAAGCACGTCTCCTATCATTTTTACGAGAGACATGAAAACTTTCATCCTCCCTTCCCCGCCTCCTTCTCATTCCAAATTTTCACCGCGCTACTAGCTCAATAAGGATTATTTCAAAATTGGATCTAAATTTAGGAAGATACTAACTTTATCGTAAATGATTGACACATCTGCAATAAAATTAAGAGCCTATATTAGGAAAAATTCTTGATTACACTTGATGCTTGTGAGTTGGGGCTGACATGATCCAGGTGAATGGAAGACTCGCTCCAAGATTAGTCCACATCATCAATAGTACCTTTGTCAAAATAAGAACATTGTATACAGAGTTTAACTTTTTTCTACACATCCCCCACCTTGGTAAGCTATTCTTTTATGCAGAGATGACTTGGATGAATACTCTTCAACGCTACGAGATCTTGCAATGAAGATACTCCTCCTCATGGCAAAACCTCTGAAGATGGACCCCGAGGACATGATAGAACTGTTTGATGGAGGCATGCAAAACCTTAGGATGAATTATTACCCTCCATGTCCGCGACCCGAGCTCGTCATTGGCCTCACTCCTCACTCCGACGGCTCAGCCCTCACTTTTCTTCTCCAAGTCAACGAAATGGAAGGCCTGCAAATAAGGAAAGAGGGCAAGTGGGTCCCCATCAAGCCCCTTCCTAATGCTTTCTGACAGAATAAAGTGGAAGAATGAATTTTTGTATATTTCAGTGTGTGTAATATTGATGATACAAGAGCCTATTTATAGGCTAGTCTAGGCAACTATCTAAAGCAATAGAATCTTACAATATCATAATCAAATCAATTATAAATAAATTAGGAAAATAAATATCTCTAACATCCTAAGATATCTCTAACATCCCCCCTCAAACTCAAGGTGAGATAGAAGAGGTCAACTGGAGTTTGGACAAAAGATCTTTAAAACGCCCAGGTGGATGCGCCTTCGTGAAAACATCAGCCGTCTGATCAATTGAAGAGATGGGAACAAGACGAACATCGCCACAAAGCACATGAGAGCGTACGAAATGACAATCTATTTCAATGTGTTTGGTACGCTCATGAAAGACATCATTATGAGCTATTTGGATGGCACTTTGGTTATCACAATGAATGACCGTTCCACCGTTATGACGAACTCCCATGTCTTCTAGCAACCACCGTAACCATAATAATTTTGAAGTTGTATCGGCAAGGGCACGGTATTCCGCTTCCGTACTCGATCGAGCAATAGTAGTCTGTTTCTTACTCCGCGAGGAAATAAGGGACTTCCCTAAGAAAAAGCAATAACCTGTAGTAGAGCGACGATCAAGAGGATCACCAGCCCAATTAGCATCAGAATAAGCTGTTAACTCCAAGGATGAGTCAGCAGAAAAGTGAAGACCATGAAATAAGGTACCCTTAATATAGTGAAGAATTCGAAGAATAGAAGCAAAATGTGTCTCCGTGGCGCAGTCATGAATTGACTCACAATGTGAACAGCATAAGCGATGTCAGGGCGGGTAACAGTGAGATAAACCAGACTGCCAACTAACTGTCGATAAAGTGTAGGGTTTGGAAGAGGAGTCCCATCTTTTTCATCAAATTTGGCATTATTTTCAATGGGAGCAAAGAGCAGTCTTGTTATCGTAAGTCCAGCTCGAGAAAGAAGATCAGTGGCATATTTCGCTTGAGAAAGATAATAGCCAGAGGAATCAGAAGCAACCTCCAACCCTAAAAAATAACTGAGCCGTCCAAGATCTTTCATTTCAAACTGTTGACTCAAATACAGCTGTAGTTTTGTAATGCCTTCGTGATCATCGCCAGTAATAATCATGTCATCCACATATAATAGTAGCAGAATACTCCCACGAGATGTGCGTTGAACAAATAAAGCGTTATCATAGGGACTGTATACAAATCCAAGGCGTTCCATAGTAGAACTAAACTTAGAATACCACGCACGAGGAGCCTGTTTTAGTCCATATAATGCTCGACGTAGAAGACACACTTTACCAAGAGTATGAGCAAGAAGGCTACGAACAGAAGTAAGACGTGCAACTGGAGCAAACGTCTCATCATAATCAATGCCATACTCCATTTGTTTCCACTCCTATAGATGCAGTGCTTGCTACTTTTGGCTCATCCTCATGGCGCAAACCTTATTGTACGCACTGTCGTCGACCTGGTCATCGTGCATCAAACTGCTATCAATTGCAATCCAAGCAACCTACAGGAACAAACAACCGATCCCGACATAACGCCAAAGCTTACGTCCCCTTAGAAAACTAGACATTTCTTGAGCCCATAAAATATAATTTGATCCATTTAGGATGGTTTGAATTGGCATTGAGACTTCTAACTTGTCCATGATAGGCGATATACTAGTAAACTCAATTGATTCTTTGATGAATTTGAGAAAAAATGATATTTGTAGAGCTGATCTGAAGAAAATAAGGCCGAAAATAGACTTAGAACGATGAAATACCTCAAGAACCGGTCTAGAAATGCCAAGAACCGGTCGGAAATTGGTTGAACCGGCCGAAAAACACTGCGAACCGGTCGGAATTTGACTGAACCGGTCGGAATCTAGTTGAACCGGTCGAAAACACCTTAAAATCGCTCGAAAACTGCACGAACCGGACAGATAAAGGAGCTAACCAGTTGGGAAATGGCCAAACCGGTCGAAAAACTCCGAGAACCGGTTGGAAAATAGCTGAACCGGCCGGAAAACGCTACGAACCGGTCGAGTCAACGCCGGTCAATGGCAATCGGCGACGAGATGACGTGGACTGACGTCACTGATACGCGCGCAGAGGGCTGATTCGCGCGCAGAGGGTTGACCGGCGCGTGAGGGCACGTGGCTGACTCCCCGGCGTCGTGGGCGCGTGGATCTCACGCGCAGAGGCTTTGGATGGCGCGTGAGGGCGCGTGGAGTAGTTTCCGGCGACGTTCGTTGCTGTTCTGAACTCATATGGGAATGTAGAACCTATATATGTGGTTTTCGGTTAAAAAAATTCTAAGAATTGTTTTCGAAATTTCCACCTGCAGTCGACGGCGTTGGTGGTCGTCAGTAGTCTTGTAGCACGACTGACGTGTGGCTTCTCTCCGTGCTAGATCAAGATGCTGCGACAATGGCGACCACCCTCTCAGACAAAACCTCGCTCTGATACCGTGACAGAATAAAGTGGAAGAATGAATTTTTGTATATTTCAGTGTGTGTAATACTGATGATACAAGAGCCTATTTATAGGCTAGTCTAGGCAACTATCTAAAGCAATAGAATATTACAATATCATAATCAAATCAATTATAAATAAATTAGGAAAATAAATATCTCTAACATCCTAAGATATCTCTAACACTTTCGTTGTCAATGTCGGAGATGTTTTAGAGGTAAAGCTTTTTGATTGGCCCTATCTCTGTTGTTTTGATGCAGAGTTCCGCCTAATTTTGATTCGTGTACGAGCCAGTATCGCTAGATTCATGTGCTATGATGATAAGAGAGTTATTTCCTGCACAATCTGTATAAATTTATATACATTATGAAAAAAAAAGAGAAAAAAAAAAGAGAGCATTAATTTAGTCTATCTAAACGAAAATTCATGCATTCACGAATGAAATAAATCTTGAGTAATATGGTGGACAGAACCAATTATGGATTATAAGAAATATATGTAATTACGCATGTATTATTCGAGTTCTGGTGTAGTATCATTGTTTAGTTAGATGCAATGAGCTATTCAGTTTGACAAATTGAGCATGGATAACAGAACTCCATGACCAAAATCCATTAGAGACATTACATGATAGTCTATGTATTAATTGATGGCTACAGATTGTTACAAATGGTACTTATCGTAGCATTGAGAACCGAGCAACAGTTAACTCATTGAAGGAGAGGCTCTCATTTGGCACATTTTACGCTCCGAAATTGGAAGGGGAAATGGGTCCTGCACCGAGCCTGATCACACCGAACAAGCCAGCATTATTCAGAAGAATTGGTGTTGCTGATTACTTCAAGGGACACTTGTCTCGTGAGCTACAAGGGAAGTCGTATCTTGACATTATGAGGATTCAAGTCGAGAAAAAAGAGGATTGACTTTGGCCATCGAGAAAGCAAACTAGCCTTTTTTTTTTCTTTTTTTATTTACTGAGAACTATACTAGCTGAAATCATATCTTTATGTTGACACTCTCCATGTACCATGAACGAATTGATTATCCACATTCCTTTTGCTCCCTCCTTGCTTTTATTGATCAATTTCATCACTTGATTTGCTGGATTAATGACATAAAGAACTTTGTGACTGGTTTACATTTTCTTTTTGCCAGGAAAGCAAATGAACATTCATGATTAATAAAGTGGAGTAAATCTGTTGCAGAGAAAGGATCTGCAATATCCTTGATTTTGACCCTTATTTTGGTTCCAACTAGGAGGCTAAGCTAGATAGGCCAATCTTCTTAAAGAACAAGAGTTAAATGCATTATATGAGGATAACGAGTGTGATGAATATGGAGGCTTGTGTGTCACAAGTAATTAATGAAAATGGATGACTCATGACTTAAGGAAATGATAGCAAGTGATCTTCCTAGCCAAATAGAGGGCCACCCCTCCCCCAAAGACTTGCCACCTTGAGTTTCATAGGTTTTGATTTCCCAGTTTTTCAAAACTGCTGGACCTTTCCTTTTTTAAAAAAAAAAAATTTATAGAGCTCTCTTTGTTTTGATTTTGGAGAAACTTCCTTCATCAAATTTGTTCAAAACATCTTAATCTATAACATATTTAAATTTCAGATTTTTTTGAGGTGAAATGATTGAGACGAATGCCCAATCAATTACCATATAGAACCTGTCCAATATAATGAAAATGGTAACCGAGTTACTTTCTCGAATTTTTATAAATCTTTCCTTTCAAATTTGAATATGCTTCATTCACAAAAGTTTTAAATGGCATCCATATCTACAATATTAAAATTTCAAAGAGTTTTGTGGAAATTTGGATTTCGAAATAAGTCTCTCTCTCTCTGACCTTTGAATCTGCTCGATAGGTGAATTTTTGGATTGTGTTCATTGAATTGTTGCTCTTTTCAAAACATGAATTTGGCTAAGTTTCTTTCACGAAATTTTTTTTTTGAGATCTTCTCTACAACATGTCAAGATTTTATAATTTTTCGAGCTCGTTTGATAAGGTAATGATGTCGATTTCAGAAATTACTCGAAACTATCTTTCACCGAGAGATAAGAGGGTCACATGCCCAACTTGGAAGGGAAAGGGGCTGCACGCTCAACTTGAGGAGCAAACTAATCTAGAGACTTCTTGGCTTGAAGATAAGAATGCATTAAATTCTTTTGAACCTTAGCGTGTTAAAGAGTAGAAACTTGACCCACCTACGCATGGTTGCGCTGGTTGAGGCATACCCCTTGATTTGGCCAAGAGGTCAGGGGTTCGACTCCCTGAGTCATTCACGACTCTCAGAATAGTTCCATGATTTAAGCGGGGGGCCTCGACGGTGGGTTGCTGAGCTAGTTTCTCCTGAGTTATAGTTGGTGATGTACTCCCATAAAGTGAGCTAGACCAGATCCTCGGCATAAAAAAAAAAAAAAAAACTTGGATAGCAAGTTGGCTTAAGTTAACCATACTATGGAAGGTTCTTGAATACTTAGCTTCATGAGTAAGAAAAATCATGAAAAATGTGCCAAAAATCCAAGACTTATGATGGCCATATTTAAGCATTAAATAAAGGAATGAATCACTAGTTTAGGTGGTCATTTGAGGATTTGATCATCATTGCATAAGATTTTCCTTGGAGATTAAGTTATACTGAGTAATGATGAAATGGTGACTGATAAGCTTAGGTGGATCAATTAAGATTGGCTTGGAGAATAAGTAGCATGTGTTCCTTGAAGGTTAGTCATTAATGAAAAAATGTGACTCAACATCTTAGGTGTTCCTATAAACTTAGGTCATCATTACCCTAATATGAGCCTTGGAAGTCAAGTTAACCAATTCATAAATGCTAGATGACTCATTAGTACAAATGGACCAATGAGAAGAATGCCCTTTGTCCTTAATCATTCCCCTAGAACCTTAGGGCGCTATACCGTCAAACTAGCCGTGCTACTCCAAGAAAGCTCGTTGGACCACTTGTTAGGGCCATTAAATGAACCTTGGCCTATAAATAGGGAACCACTCCTGTCACGCCTTGAATCTCGAGCACGTGCACATCTCTCGATGGTCGATTAAATTGCGATGTCCAAGGACGCGTCGCCAACTCATGCATTTTATTGCACATGCAGAAGCGAATAAAGAAATCCCCTGACAGCAAACGACATGGGATAGGAAAGCAGGATAAAAAATTCACAGCCAAAACACGCTTTTATAAACAAATTAGGTTTATATACAAAACTAGTCTGTCTACTAAAAAGATCGACTCTCAAAAGCAAACTGTTCTACGACCCACTAGTCGAACACATTCACTGATCCTTCAAACTCCATCAAGAAGGTCAGCTACAACCTCGCCAAAAGTGATGTCAGCTACCATAGCAGGGATCTCAAAACCCTGGAGGGGACCAACTTTGTATCTGTTGAGTCCACAGCGAAACCATGCCTTAAATTTATAAGGTACCTTCTAAGGTAGATCCTCATCAACCCAAACGATGGTCACTACGAGCTCATATACTGAGTGGCCTCTGGGGATAGGGAAGTCAGTAATCAACTTAGAAACCCTTCAAGGCTAACCAAAATGAACTAGCGGGGACTTGAAAAGAATGAACCCACAACAGGGTGAGATAATGTCTCAGCAAGTTCACCTCTTAAACTTTGACTAGGAAGGAAATACGCCTAGGGGCATCCTAACCACTTAGCCATGCAATCACAGAGACTTACCTTGTCTCAGATCCTCTCTACATGTCAGTATAGTTCATATCACAGACATAAGCATCAATCACACTTAATCAATTGGAACGCCACCACTTTCATCTCAATAAACACAAGGGACCCAATTATAGGACCAAATCGTTATGACACGTCCCATTCTTTGTCACACAATTCTGTCCCATAATTTGGCGCATCAATTTCACTCAAACATGCATTCCAATGGACATGGCCTACTTGACGTTCGGTGGTCTTCTGGCGTAACCAAGCATCGTCTCACCCCATTGAGCCTAATAATCCCAAAGGAGCATCAGTCTAGAATATACCACGACCGGCATCCGTTGACAAGAGCATCCTTATATAGGGGCAACGTCCACTTGACTCGCATCAGGGACGGGTTCTCATAACCATTCATGTACCTATCTAATCCTGGCCAAGACATCATAATTTGAACTCAAATTTCCTAATTAAAATTAAGGGTGAGCATGGTCCGGGTTGGTCCAGGCCACCCCTAACCCTAGGACCAACCCGTACAGTGTCAGTCCTTAATTTTTAGGACCGAGGACCGACCCTATTGAGCTTGGGACCAAGGACCGGACCGACCCAATGGGTTCGGTCCGGTTCCAAAGTCAACCCGGGACCGATTGATAATTTTTTTCGTCTTAATTTTAATACTCCATAAAAAAGCAAACCCACAAATTCAAATTACACATCCATCGACAATGCGGCATTATGCAACTAAACTATAAATATCAATACATATTTAGCAAATTTAAGATGACACAATAGTAGAAATTTCATACCTGCTAACTGTTCATTGAAATATGAGACAAGATGGAAAGTTCTTGTAATCATCTATCTTTAATATCCATTACACTATATGCAAAAGTATTTTCCTGCATTTGATCATATAGAGTCCATTCAACCAAAAAATGAGTTTCACACCACTTGACTAGCATTTGATCATATAGAGTCCACTCAACCAAAAAATGAGCTTCACACCACTTAACTAACAAATCACCGTAGCAACTGCAGTACTACTCTACTCTTCAAAAACTTCTACCATTTGACACAAATTGAAAAGCAAAGTGCGGAAGAAATTCATTAGTAAAATACAATTAAACCATAAAAAGTTCAAAATACTTAATATAAACCATGAATATATAACTTCACATCTTGCTAATTCACTTGAACTTCTAAACACCTAAAAACAAAACAAACGACACATAATTAATACTCAACAAAAGTTTAAATTGAAATTACTATTAGTGCTATTGATAGAACATGTCAATATAATATAATATAACAGACATTTTATTTAGGTTTGAATATATAAAAGAATTATAAATAATATAATATAATATAATATAATATAATATAATATACAGGGTTGGTCTAGGGTTGGACCGATCCAAAACTCTTAAGATCGGGGACCAACCCGCACAGTGTTGGTCCTGGAATTCCAGGACCAAGGACCGACCCAGTCCCCTTAGGAACGGGACCAGGACTGGCAACGTTGGGCCGGTCCAGGATCGGTCCAGGGTCGACCCTAGACCACTACCCACCCCTAATTAAAATAACGTACTTTGCCCATTTTCTTTGTATTAAAAACACACGGTAAAAATAATTGTGTGTGAGTACACGGTCAATTGGAACCAGAAAAATTGATATCATTCCTTTTAAAATCCTACCATTTGATATAGTATTTAAAACCATTTTCAATATCAAAACCCAACACCCGGTAATTTCGAGATAATTACCAAAATTTCCAACTTTTGAATTAAATACTCAAAATTTCAATCACCACTCAATTTGCACAATTTAACACTCAGTTGCATAAATTAAGCACACCATTACAATCGGCACAAAATTCTGGTAAATGGCTATCCCGGTCTAATTTTCGGAAAATATAAATAATTAAATAAATACAAAAAAATTAAATAATGCAAAAATACAATAAATACTAACTTAGGCCATAAATGCTAATCTAACCACCTAAACGAGCCTAGAAAATTTCCGAACCTATCTAGATAAATAGTACAATTTATCCAGCCCTTAATCTATCTATTCTAACCACCTAACATGCATAATTAAGTGATTAAATCACTAATATAAACTAACTAACCACATAATCCATAATTAGCATAAACTAATTATCTACTAAGTGTCATTAACTCCATAAGCAGAGTTTAGCAAGTAAATTCACCAGTTTAGAAGGTTGGTGTGTCCATGGCGATGGCAACATAGAGGCGAGCGATAAACAAGGAGGTTGGGACACCTGGAGTTCCATAACTTGGCACGGAGGGACACTTAAGTGCCATAACTTTGAAATGGTACACTTAAGCGCCAATATCGGAGTAAAATGGAACACTTAAGTGCCATTCCGGCGAAAATCCGACCAAATGGCTGACGTGGCAATTTTCCGACGAGTTGGTCCAAAACGGCGTCGTTTTGCACGCTGAAGTGGCGGAGAAAACGCAAAAACCACGCCGTTTCATGTCTGACGTGTAAATAATAATATAAAAATTAATTAAATTAGATTTAAACTTAATTTTATTTAAAAACTCAAAAAAATTAAAAAAATTAAGAAAAATTTAAAAACTTAAAAAATTTTAAAAAATTAGAAAAATTAAAAAAGGGGGGTGGTTGAACGGGGTGGTTGAGGGTTGAGCCCTCGCCGCCGTCGCCTCCCCGCCGTCGCCGGGAAGGGTCGGCGACGAAGGGGGGAGGGTTGGCCGAGGTCGCCGGCCCTCAGCCGACTGACGGCAAGGGTTGCGAGCCCTCGCCAGATTGCGGCGAGGGCCGTGAACCTCACCCCAGATCTGGGCGAGCGCTCGTGGGCCCTCGCCGGCCCCTAGCCAGGGTCCAACGACCCTGGAGGACCCTCCCCACTTCGTCGCCGACCCTTCCCGGCGACGGCAGGGAGGCGGCGAGGGCCCGCAACCTTCACCCCACGTGAGCCCTCCCCAAGATCTGGGGTGAGGGTCGCGGCCCTCGCCCAGATCCGGCGAGGGCTCGTGGGCCCTCACCACCTCCCCGCCGCCACCGGGAAGGGCCGGCGATGGAGTGGGGAGGGTCGACCAGGGTCGCCCGACCCTGGCCAGGGGCCGGAGAGGGCCCGCGAGCCCTCGCCCACAGCCCTCGCCGTCGGTCGGCCGACCCTCCCCCCTCCATCGCCAGCCCTTCTCGGCGACAGCGGGGAGGTGGCGGCGGCAAGGGCTCGGCCCTCGGCCACCACGTTCGATCTCCCCCCCCCCCCCGCCCCCTTTTTTTTTTTAAATTTTTAAACATTTTCTTAATTTTTTAAAATTTTTTAAGTTTTTAAAATTTGCTTAATTTTTTTTAATTTTTTGAATATTTTATATAAAATTAAGTTTAAATCTAATTTAATTAATTTTTATATTATTATTTACACGTCGTTTTTACAAAATGGCATCGTTTTTGCATTTTCTCCGCCAGGTCAGCATGCAAAACGATGCCATTTTGGATCAAACTCGCCGGAAAATTGCCACGTAAGCCATTTGGACGGAGTTTTGCCGAAGTCACACTTAAGTGTTTCATTTAACTTCAAAACTGGCACTCAAGTGTACCATTTTGAAGTTATGGCACTTAAGTGTCCTCCCGTGCCAAGTTATGGCACTTAGGCTGTTCTTCTATTGATAAACAAACCTGCGACAACACTAATGAAGGTCTAGACGGGCTTTGAAATAGGCCTAAAAGACCTCAACCCACATATGAGGTTTGGCTTCTTCTTTGGCAAAGGCGGGGCTGGTTGATACGGTTGGTTGAGCTGGAGCAGTCATGTGGGCGGCGGGTGGCTTCTGCGGGTTACGGTGCTCGATGGCGGCCGGACGGCGACCACGACATGCGGGAACAGCAACCAAGAGGGTCTAGATGATGGGACAACGAGCAGGAGGCACAGACGCAGGGGACGTGTGTGGCACCCCTTGACGGCCCTCGATCCGATTGGGGTCGCCACAGTTCGCTTACCATTCACTTGACCTAATAATATGTCACTCTGATACCATTTCAATTGCAGCGAGTCCATACTACCATGGGGGTTTACATCTTTTAGATCGGTCCCTTGCACAGTTCATATACGGAAGCACATCCAACAACTCCCTTCCCTATATTCAGAAAACGATGCACACCAACTAAAACATTTATAGGTAAAAGCCGTACACTTTTATTTACTTAAACCAGATTGACATCATTCATTGGTACATCAAAATACCGTAGTCTTCTATACTCAGTTACACTTCAAAAGATGACCGACATCTCCTCCAACAGTCATATACTTAATGTCCATCGATCAGTGTCGACGTCCAAAAGTTCATTCCTTTGCTATCCTCCTCCTCGCGATCATATCCAACCACTTGATTTATCTACTGGTGATAGTGGCAGCAGAGGTATCTTATCTAGTCTGAAATATTGGTCTCCAAAAAGGTGAGTATAGCTACTCAGCAGGTAAAAGACCCAATAAATCACTCAATGCATCACACAATACAATCATAACAATCATAACATAACACATGTCATTCATGCATCCATGCATAACTTACCTTGAAGCCATGCATATGTCATCACACCACATGTACATACATCCTCATATAACCTTCACCACCATCATGTCATACATGTACCATTATGCCACAGGTGCACATACATCCATGCACTCACTATCATCATGTCATACACGTACCATCATGCTATAGGTGCACATACATCCATGCACTTACCATCATCATGTCACACATGTACCATCATGCCATAGGTGCACATACATCTATGCACTCACCATCATCATGTCACATATACCATCATGCCATAGGTGCACATACATCCATGCACTTATCATCATGCATTCATGCATACATGTTACCATCATGCATAATTCAATTTCAATTTCCCAATCTCATTCTTTCATTTTGGGCCGCCACATTTCTCTTTCCCAGGACCAATGTTTGCATCACACATTTATCACTCGCACTCAATCCTGGCATCGCGAGAACCATCCGGCACAACACCTGTCGGGCATCCGGCACAATACCTGCCAGGCATCTCGCATCCCAACTAGCATCACGAGGCATCCCCCCGGGGCTTCCGAAATTATGTATCGACATACCACCACGATTCCCCCATCCTCTGGAATTACGTACCGTATACCACTGGGCATCTCGAAAATCCCGAGGACCCTCTGGAATTACGCCACTAGGCCACCGGGCATCCGGCACCCCCACTTTCAGGGCATCTCAACACTCCCGGAGCATCGTCGGCTCACACCTCCGATGGTCTTCTCATCACCACAATGCATATTCCCATACATCTCATTTTCAATTATAGCTCAATTTCAACATGGCATATGATGTGATGGCAAACAAGATCATTTTTCTTCATTTGATTCTTATATGCATGTCCAATCATCATCATACATGCAGCAAGATACAATCACTTATGACAATACAATTCAGGGGGTCCATATAACATAGAATAATCCTACATCATGACTTTTGAGGTTTACCAAATTCCAGCTAACACAATTTCGGAAAACATGTAAATTAAATATCCATATGATCTTCAAAAATCATGGAATCAGAACATGTTATAGACAAGACAAATAGGTAGCAACTCCATGAAGAACACATGCCCAAAAGAGCTTCACACAAGAAGATATAGTTCACACAATACAGCATGCAAAATTCGAATAAAATCAGATTGCACAGTTCTTAAAATATTTCGATTAAAATACCCGAATGACCTCCAAAAATTAGAAAATTTTACCAGGTCATAGTCGAGACCCTAGGGTAGATTTTTCATGAAGACATCTAGGCCAGATTCTTCCTAGATAATTTACTATGGCCGGACGAAGCTACTGTTCCTAGTACCGATCAGTCCAGTTTAGCTGTCTCCGAAAGATCGAGGTTTTGCCTACTTATCTTTCTTCGTTTCCTCCGAAATTTTGATATGTTTTGCTTCAAGAGGTACCCTAGAACTTTTATTAAGGGATCTAAGTGAGATTCTCAAAGAATAGTCACCATATAGGTCTATGAAGTCTCGGGTGTCCAGTACTGTGTTTCCAGATTTACCATCTTCAAAAGAAAATTGTTTCACTAAGCTAGACTTGCTCATTTTACCTAAAATTTGAGTATGTTAGTCTTTAGTATGTTCTATACAACTTTCATGAAGAAGTCGAAGTGATATTCTCAGTGAAAAGCAACATGCAACACACAAAACCACCAAGAGGTCGACAAAGCAGTTCCAGATCTAGTGTCTTCGTAGGAGAAGGGTTTCACCCCTTAAATCTCAGCCATTTTGTCTCAAACATTAGTATGTTATACTTTGAGATGTTTTCTACAGCTTTCATGAAGAATTCAAAGCCAAAATCCGACTCGAAACCCACATGCAAGCCTCTACAAAATTCTGGGTCAGGCGGCACACTAAAAAACAGAACACATTTTCAAGAACAACACACTCAAGCTTCGGTTTCTCACACCCTAAATGTCCGAGATTCACCACCATTCAAACACACAAGAAAGACACAACATGCAAGAGCAGAATATAGATCCCAACTTGCCTCCAAAATCAAACAAACGATGGCACACGGACGGTGACGAACGAGTGGACGGACGGCGACGGACGAGCAGACCTCCTCCCTCGCTTGGCTTCTCCCTCTCTCTCTTGGCTCCTCACTCTTCTCGCAACTCACTCTCTCTCTCTCTCACTCTCTCAAAACCAGCCACTCCCTCTCTCTCTCTCTCTCTTTTTGGTTGCTTATATACTTGCATGCATCCTCATTTTGCATGGGGGACACTTGTCCCCAAGGAGGAGACAAGTGTCTCCTTTGCCCAAGACACTTGGACAACCCTTCATGCCACTTGTCACTTTTCATGCAAGTTGATGGGCCTCCTTGGGCTAGGCCTCTTGGCCCACTTTAGGCCCATCTCACTTGGGCCTAAAGCCCAAAACTTAAATGGCCCAAGTTTATTTTTAATAATACATCTTAATCCTCATTTAAATAAATACCTAATTACATAATAAAATGGCCAAAAGACTTTGTGACATTAATCCATCAAATCTATAAAGTGCATAGTCAAGAACAAAGTCTTCTTTATCAAATCGTCCTATGTCCAATTTAAATAGCCCATGAAAAATATCGATAATAAGCCTATAATTCCTTCACCACTTTAGGGCATTTGATTTTTTTGATTTTTATTTATAGAAATCAATTAACATTCTCATAATGAATTAACATTTTCATAAGGGGTTCGGTCCAAGAGATAAAATATCGTGGCCAATGATGTAATTGTCCCTATGGCCATTCAAAGACAAATATTGTTTCCCTCAAAATCAATATTTCGGGTTGAAATTCCCATATGCCACAACGTGCGTGTGGGCTTGCAGGCAGCGTTGGATGGCAACGATGGGCACGATGGTGGCAGGGTAGGCAGTCGATGGCAGGGGGTCTTCTTTGGTTCTCTCGATAATTTTTTAGCTCAAAACATATATAACAATGGATAAAGGAGCTTCAAGGAGGAAGAAGAAGCTATTGGCTGAATAGGGGGACCCAATTGCCTAAATATGAAGCAAAATATCTCCATTTACTCATTGCAATTGCCCCACCTTGTTCAGCCTTCAACCTCAGCCAATTTGCTGCACCAAACTTCCCCTAGAAGCCATTGAAATGGTCCAGAAGGTTGTCTCCCCCTTGGCCTACGAATTTTGGACCATTCTCTCCAAATTCAATCCAATCATTCTCCAATTGAGCTCAAATTGGTCCCCATAAAATCAACCAAGGTTCCCTCGTCCATCTCATGATTTTTCCTCATCAATTAAACCAACTTGACGGCCAAAAATGCAACAAAAAACGGCCTTCTAATTTTCCCTTTCCAAAATAACCCAACTTTGATTTTTCGTCGAAATCTCGGGTTTGCAGAAAAATCTTCAGAGGATGAGTCGACGTTCCTAAAATAAATCATGACATGACTGAACTTTCAATTTTTGAAATTAGGTTTAAATTCGTAGTTAATTTTAATAGGGCGCGATTTTAGCGTGACCTAACCTACTAGGTAACTCACAGGAATTTTTGGTGCAATTGACCCATGGCCGATTATTTTCAAGCCACATTGTGCATCTTTGACTCATCGGTGACTCTGAGTTGTCGTGAAAATCTCGAGATTTCAAATACGGGCACAGGATACAGAAATGACAGAAAAAATTGGTCTAGTGTCATTCGACGAGAATTTTGCAATTAGGTGGAATCACCCACACTTTAACCACATGCTTCTATTGAATCAACCTATCTCCAATTTTTGATTGATTTTGATAGTACCATATTGACCTTTACAGATTAGCACGATCGAATAGTCGATTTCTAGTCGAATTCTCAAGTCTATTGCGTTAAAATCCTTTAATGGCTTCACCTAATAGACTAGTTATCTTGTGAGAGATCAGCTTAGAGAAAAGAATTATAGGCGCGTCGATGAAAGGCCCAACTCATTCAATTAAAAACAGAATTGGAAAACCAGGATGTCACAACTCCCATCCATTCTCTTCCTTTGCCTCACTTCTCCTCCTCCTCCTTTCTTTCATGCTTTTTTCTTTCTCTCAGCTTTGCATCCTCAACCCACTAAGCTATCTAGGTCGGTTCTCAATTTTGCCGAGGTAAGTAAGGTTCCTTTTTCTCCCTTTCAAAGGTAGATTTTGTTGTTAAGTCTAGCTAAGTGCTCACCTATCAAGTCGTGGGTGGTGTGTGATGTCTTTTGTTTGGTTTTACTTACAATTGTGTTTAGTTGTATTCTTGTGTCATGTACGTTTAGAAATGAAGCCGAGGTTCGGTCAAATTGAGTTTGTCACAAGGCAAGGCCGTCCAAATCATAAGGCCTTGAATCGACATAAATAGTGTAGCGTAAGAACTCATGGCGTACAAACAAAGGAGCATGCCTTCGAGCCATGCATGTGTTGGCTAAGAGAAAAGACAAGAACCAACTTGTGTGATGCACTTGTGTGTGTGTACTTAAAGAGGAAAAAAGCGTCCACCGTCACATAGCGTTGGCGACGATGCCTCATTCATTGAACGGGATGCCTTGATTGGGGTAGGAAGCCTCTGAAAGTATAGGATACCTGGCTTGATGGCCGGATGCCCTGATTGAGCTAAGAAACCCCTAAAAGTATAGGAAGCCCATGAGAGTATGGGATGCCTGACTTAAGGTTGGATGCCCAACCTATGTCTGGAAGCCCCTACAAGTATGAGATGCTTGGCTTGATGGCCAAATGCCTTGATTGAGCTGGGAAGCCCCTAAAAGATGGGAAGCCCCTGAGAGTATCGAATGCCTAGCCTAAGGCCGAATGCCCAGCCCATGGCTGGAAACCCCTGAAAGTATGGGAAGAACTGTTTATACGGTTAATAAACTTATTGAACATATTACTATGTACTGTTGATGAGCTTGTTTAGTGAAATGACTTATTTGATAAGTTGAAAGTAGATCACATACAGATAGTCGAGAGGTGGCAATAGACTTGTGATTGATCTGCCATGGACACTGTTTGCGAGTGCCGTGCTTGCTAGGTTTCAATGATGAGATGCTTTCTTAGTAGAGAACTAGGAATTTTACTTATTAAGTTTCCCCAAAACTCATCCCTCATCTTTTAGTCTTATAGGCATGGAAGTCTCATGTCAGTTTTGGGAGCTATAATCATGCTAAAGGATATATGATTTGGATATATGATTTCCCTTAGCCTATGTGGAAAACTTGTATTGTGATGTAAAAAGAAAAGAGGGCCCGTAGAGAAAGGGGCTTATAAAAGTCTTATTATAATAGTAATCAGTGTGTTCTGTGTGATGTACGTCCTAGTCTTCCAGCTGTTGTTTGTCTGGAGAGTTGTTTATTCACGTTTCTGCATGTGCATGATAACAAGATAAAAAGAATTGGGACGGCAATGAGCTTGGGACGTCACGAAAATAACCCTTGTTACTCATGACTCTGGAAGTGGGGTTAGGGTTGTGACAGTATCAATTCAACATTCTCTAATTTCTATGAAATTCTTCTTTCCATTGCAAAATGTGCATTGTTTCATTTGCAACAAAGTAAGGTGGAACTATTCATAGCGAACACACAGCATAAGTGGAGCACAAAAAGTGGTTAAAAATGCTGTTGATGAGATTCAACTTTGCAAATGTGGTATTCTAAGTCACTTCATGCGAGCCATAGTAAAGCTTTAAAGCTCTCGCTACCAGCATAAAAGCAGGCTATGTAACTCCAAGACTAAGGTTGTGATAATTTCACTCGAATATTGATAAGACCGGCGCTTTTTCCACCCCTTATTGACTTTTGACATCCCTACCACTTTGAATTGACCACTTTATCCCTAGTGAATTCTACTCTTGATTAAAATAATTTCTCACATTTTTATCATTCATTAGTTTCAATTTTATGCTCTTATCAATTAAAATTTAAGATGATTGATTGCTCGTCTGCATTCACATTTTCATTATCGATAGATACATTTAAGTAAATTGGATCTTTAGTGGCTGCACTACTAAGTATAATACAATGGAAGATCAAAAAATTGTGTCTAATGTAGACATCAATTCCAGTATTCAATCTTGAGTAAATAAAAAATTTATATTGGAAATCGAAGTCAAAAAATTCACGATCATGAGGAGAATCTAAAGGAAATAATAATTTGCAAATAAAACTAACATTTCTTTACTTCAATGTATGATTAGTGTTTGCTAAGATCACAAGAATCGGGTAAACTCTCATGCAAGTGGACAATGAAGAATAAGTTCAGAAGAAGTCAAATGTGAAAGAAACTTTGAAATAGAATGGGCATGGAAGAAGCAGAAAAGGTGAAAAAAGAGTTGTTGGAGAGGGTTTAGGATAGTTTTTGTCTTTTATTAAATGTGGAACCAAAGAAAAAGATGAAAATAAGTAAGAAATAATTTTAAATCGAAATTGGAACCCATAAAGGAAAATGTCATCAATTCAAAATGATAGGGAATGTTAGGAGTCAATAAAAAGGTAGAAAAAGAACAAGCCCATCGATAATATCTCCTCTTTTTCTTTCGGCATTTCCCCTTACTTCAACTGCCCCGGATCACTTCACCCATACGTGAACAAAACTACTAGTAATCAAACACGCCCTTTTCTGGAGAAAAGCTAAAGATGACACAGATTAGTTTGCACTAACTACTACATCGAGTGAAAATCTAGAGGCGAACTTTCTTCTTTATTTGTATCTAAGCAGACCATAAAAAAGTCACATGTTTTTGCTATGATGTCACCGAAAATGGGAGATATGTCTCTCAGTGATGTGAATTGAACACAACCAAATGAACAATTCCACCTGGAACAAGTTACACACATCAAAATTCTTGTTTTTATTTGCTAAAATCAAACGAGGCGCAATTGAATGAGAATCCTCTACCCATCCCGATCGCTCGATAGTGGTTCGCCAGAAATCCAAACAGACAATTTGAGACGCCATTTTCCTTCGAACAGGCGCTCAATGCTCTTCAGTCCACTGTTCACAGTTTCAGGCTCTCAGCCGTTCTAAGAAGCACAAGTAAGCCTCGTCGCCCGTTTTCAGTGACCTAAATTTGAACAATACGAGTGGTGGCAGCGCTGAGACTCGCCTCAACGGCAACTACTCTATGAAGCTAAAAGGGTAATAACGTCTTTAAGCCTCACTAAACTAAAGAAGGGAAAAACTGCTTGGCTTATTGATTGGGGTCGGAGTGCTCAGATGAGGATGAGATGTCGATGCGATGGTGACGACTAGTGGGTTTGAACAAAACAAGCCGCAGGTTTCCGTGGCAACAAGGTTAAAAGTTGGTGTGCTAAAATGGCGGTAGAGACAATATTACGCTAACGGCAACTCCGTCACAGTTGTTGCGATGAATCAGAGACAGCACCACGAGGGCAACTTTGTAACGTTGAAAGTCAACAATCAGCAGTGAGCGATGGCGGGGACTGCAGCTTTGTGGACGGACCGGTCTGCACAACGATTGAAACTCGGCAGCATTAGTCCTCGTTCGTTCGACCAAGCAGTCTATGAGCATGGGAAAGCAGAGGACGGAACCCAGCGCTTTGGAGGATGAAGACGCGCGTGAAACTGACGTGGAAATCTGATGATCTGAAAAGGGAACAGCCGAGAAGAGCGAAGCGTCGGTCTGTGAGTGGCCGAGGAGCAACTGATGTTGAAGTCCCTTCTCCGTTTCTCTTCTCAATTTCTCACTCTCTGTTTATTTTTATCTTTCCGAGCTCTTCCCGTTCAGCTCCAAGCCTTCAAGCGAATCGGCAGAGAGAGGTCAAAGTTGGACCTCCGCCAAATTGCACCAATTTTTTTTTTTTTTTGGTAAAAGGTAAGAAATTATATTAGAGCTTTGGAACAAGATACAAAATTGGCACCAAAAACTTCCACTCTAACTGCAATAGCAGAAAGAGTGAAAGGGAGCCAAGTAACAAGCCAAACAGGCAAAAAGCAAGAGAACCAAAGCTAAACAGCCCAATCCAAAGGCCAAGCGCCAACCAACAAACCCAGCAACCCTCAGAAATACAAAAGGGAAAAGGTCGAAGAACAGAGAGCCTAAGAGAAGGCTAGAAAGCAAAACAAGGCACAGACTAGACGCTTAGGACGAATTGCACCAATTTTGTTTCCTTTTATTCACGGCCATTTATGGCCATTTTTTTTTTCCTTCTTACCCAAATTCACTCAGCATTTGCAGCCCTTTCCTTTTTTTTGGTTGTTGTTTTCTCAAATCCTCCTCGTCATCTCACAATCTCCCAGACATCTTTTTTGGTTTGATTCTTTCAATTAGTAACTATTTTAAAAGTTTAAACTGTTAGATAAAAACATAATTTATTATATGAATATTCTAATATTCTGCCTCATGCCTAAGCTAAGCAAGAAAATATGCAATTGGGAAAGCAAATAGAGGGCTAGAAGATCCAAACTCAAAATCTCCTAACTTTAATATTAAGTTGAGATTTTGTGGAACTGCAATCAACTCTAAAAACTTAAGTTATTAGATGAATGAATGATTTATTATTTAGATATTTCAACACTTGAGATGATCTAAATACGATATGTTTGCTTACTATATCAACAGAATGTAATGAGAGAGAGAGGACGGAAAATGGATCTAGTTGGATGACCTAGAGAGGTCAAAGTTGGGCCGAGTTTCACAGGCCCAAAGTGAGCTTCAGACCTGTTTAAATTCAACACACGAAAAATTTAGGACAAAGTCGCATAACGGGCCAGATCACAACAATTAACAATCTCACTTAAAATTGACGTTCGATGCGCACACGATAATCATAAGTAAAGATGTCAATAATTTTTAAATGCAGAGAAAATGCAATAAGAAGTGTGGATGTAAGACCATGCGAAATCACTATTTTTATTTATGGATCAAATTCAATCACTATCAACGAATTCAATCACTAATTTTAATGAAATGCATGAGAGATCTTTAGGCGAAAATTTAGGTGTTGAGACTATACTAGCAAGCTCTAACAAGAACTCATCATAAACAATAATGCTTAAACATATAGTATGCGAATATTTCAAAATGAGGTGTATATATGTGACAACCAATATTTTTTACTTTCAATAATAGTATTTAGGATGATTTTCTATGACCATTATCACTATATTAGTTGTAGAAGGTAGGGGTGAGCGTGGTTCCGGGTAGAACCGGGAACCGGAACCGAACCGGAGGAGGGTCCGGTTCGGTTCCCGGTTCTGAAGAGGCCGGTTCCGGTTCCCGGTTCCTTTTTTCTGGGAACCGGCGGTTCTCGGTTCCGGTTCCGGTTCCCATAGGAACCGGAACCGGAGGAACCGGAACCGGCCAAGTTATTAAAAAAAAAAAAACCCTAGCCCGCCCCCACGTGATTTCATTTTCCCTCCCCCCCCCCGCCTCTGCCATTTCTTCCCCCTTTTCCCTTTCTTTTTCTCTCTCTCTCTCTTTCTTTTCTCCCCTTTTTCCTCCTCACGTCACTTCCTGCCTCCCCCAAACTTTTTCTTTTCTTCTCTCTCTCTCTCCTTTTTCCTCCTCTCTAGGCCGAACCCCCCCCCCCCCTTCTTCTTCTTCTTCTTCTTCTTCCATCCTCTCTTTTTGAGGGGCTCCTTTTTGGCCGAGGGAGAGAGGGACCAAGCAAGGGAGAGCGACAGAGAGAGGGAAAGCAAGGGGGTTTCTGGTTTTTCCGTAAATTTTGGGCTGAGAGAGAGATGAGCTCGAGGGAGAGAGATCGAGAAGGAGAGTTTAGTGCGATTGAGGGAGAGCGGGAGAGGTTCAGCCATGCATGGGCTCGGTTAGAGAGCGAGACCGAGAGAGAGACCAAGGGAGTGAGAGAGAGAGTTAGTAGTCCGCTTCGTCTGTGTGAGAAAGTAGTAAGAGACTCGCGTTGCCGGAGGCCAGTCCACCGACCACCGCCCGCCACAGCATCGCGCCGGCCCAGGTAGGCCTTTCTTCATCTGTACGTGACTTGTTTTGGGCACGCGGGGTCTGAGTTCGCGGCCGTTCAGCTTATGTGAACTCCGGCCCTGCCGGTTCTCCGTTGACGCTGATGTGCATTCTGGTACGCTTGTTGTGTGTGCTAGACTGCTAGTATGCCTATAAAGAGTGTTCGTTTGGGCT
The DNA here is from genome assembly GCA_017140165.1 of Eucalyptus shirleyi. Lineage (NCBI taxonomy): Eukaryota > Viridiplantae > Streptophyta > Magnoliopsida > Myrtales > Myrtaceae > Eucalyptus > Eucalyptus shirleyi. Next base: position 32,378,031 of record CM029450.1, read on the forward strand.
TAAGCAGGGGTGAGCACCCGGGAAACGGAGAATCGCACTGGACCCTCCCGTTTTCTATTTTTGCATTTCGTTCTTTCGTTTTCTTTTTAAATTTTCCATAATGCTTATGTTCATTTCGTCATTCTCTATCCACTGTTTCAATGCTTTTCGTTTGGGTCTTTGCTTTCTTTCCCTTTGTATTTGTTTTTCTTTTCGATGTACTGTGGGTAGGACAGTTGAGAGAAGTGTCAAATAAAGTTCCGAATGCCGAATTGAAGTTGTTCTTGGAAGTAGAACTCGGGTTGGTAAATTTTCTCGTTGCATCTTGGTCAATAGAATGCTTTCATATGCTTGGTGGCATCACTCATTTGGTTGAACTGTATTTTTTCAGGATATGCACCCCATTGCCCCACGACAAGTCAAAGGAAGATATATTATTGTTCTTCAAGCTTTATGATCCCGAGAAGGGAGAGCTGCCGTAACTTATTGCCTCTGTGAACATTCTATTGTAGCACATAAATCTGAAACTTAAATCACTCGTCACTTCGTTCGATACGTATATGTTGGAAGGCTTTTCGTGAAGGGTATTGGTAAACCTGCAGAAATCTTGACCAAGTTAAATGAAATGGCCGGCTATTCTCCTGACCAAGAAATCGAGCTTTACGAGGTTTATTTTCATCGATGGATTTACATCATTTATGTAATTCATACCTATTCAGCTAGTCATATTGAGAAAACCCAGGGGTTCTATTAATTTTAAGGCCTGTGTTGACACTTGACATCCTATTTACGTTGACATGTTTGATGGGGACTCTATTTTGTTGACAAGCTCTATTTTGTTTATGGATGTGCGATATGATTGCAGTATCTTTTTTGTGCTTTCTTGTTTAGGAAATAAAGTTTGAGCCTAATGTCATGTGTGAACCCGTTGACAAGAAAGTGACATTTCGAGCTAGCCAGGTACGAGATTGCCTTCTAATGCGGGGTTGCCTGAGTAAGTCTCCAAACTAATTGTTGAATTGGCTGCAGCTTGAAGATGGAGATATCCCGTGCTTCCAGAAATCTTTTCCAACTGAAAATGGTGAACAGTTTTCCTATCCAGATGTCCCTTCCTTTCGGAGTATGTGCACAATCGTCAAGTATGTATCCTGGGGTTGTTCTTTTATGCGGTTCATGATATTGCTCTCTCCAAAGGCATGGATTAATACCCCCACAACTTCATGTATTGTAGATTGTCCACTTCCGTTCTCTTGAAAAACCCAAGGAGGATGATTTCTCTTTGGAGATGTGAGTATGGACACAGTTCTTAGTTAGCCTTTCTGCGTTGCTTGTGCATATGTTGCTGTCAAAATCAAAATTATTGATATTTGCAATTTTATATTTAAGGTCTAAGCTGTATACCTATGATGATGTTGTGGAAAGAGTTGCTCAGCAGCTTGGTTTGGATGATCCATCAAAGATCAGGCTCACATCTCACAACTGTTACTCTTAGCAACCCAAGCCCCATCCTATAAAGTATCGTGGAGTGGATCATTTGTCTGATATGTTGGTTCACTATAACCAGGTAGAGTAATTATATCCATTGGAGACTTCTAATGGATTGAAATTTAAGGAGCTGAAATGTCTTCTTCCACTTCCACATTCATGCAGAGTTCGGATATATTGTACTATGAAGTGCTAGATATACCTCTTCCAGAACTGCAAGGTTTAAAAACTTTAAAAGTAGCATTTCATCATGCTACTAAGGATGAAGTAAGTATTCGATTGATGCTTGTCACTGCGTGGAGGTTTGCTGCTGATTTTTGTTGTTTCTGCTTCTGTATCTTGTAGGTGGTCATCCATATGATCAGACTTCCAAAGCAGAGTACCGTTGGAGATGTGCTTAGTGATCTCAAGACAAAGGTAATTTTGGCTGTCTTGGTGCTATTTCTTGCTAGGGGTGAGCGTGGTTCCCGGGTAGAACCGGGAACCGGGGAACCGAACCGGAGGTTCCGGTTCGGTTCCTGGTTCCTAGTTCCCCTTTTCTAGGAACCGGCGGTTATTGCACGGTGTTGGTCCCAGGGTTCAACATGCTGATCCTAAAATTGACATTTGCAGCGACGACTTTATGAAGCCACATAATCAGAAACTGCGGAAGATTACTTGTTTTATTGTCATCCTGAAAATCAGAAAACACCACATAATCAGAAAGTGCGGAAATGGTTTGTCCTGTTTACCTTTCTTCTTCTACAGTTGTTTGTTCATCAATTTGTTCATGTACATGTCTTCTCAAAAGACTATGCCCATCTTTTTCCCACGGATTATTCTGTTATTCCTTTTTTTTTTTTTTGGATGCTTTTGCTCCCGAGGAACTATTTTTGACAATTTATGTACATAGAAGCTTTGGTTCGTCTCTTTCCTTTTCCGTTATAGTTCAAATCTAAAAATGAACAAAAAGAAAAAAAGAAAAAGAACCTGTTGGAACCTGGAACCGGACCCTGGAACCTGTGAAGGGTAGGTTCTAGGTTCTTGGTTCTGACGGGTAGGTTCCGTGGTTCCAAAAAATGAGGAACCCGTACCGAGGGTAGGTTCCAGGTTCCAGCCGGAACCTGTAAGGAACCGGGAACCGCTCACCCCTAGTAGAAGGGGACCAGTATGCTTCGAATTTTAGATTTAAAATTTATTGAGTTAAGATTTTCCTAATGTTTGATATCTTTCATTAATAATAGTAAGTTTAAATTATTTTTTTGATTCACCAACATTTAGAATGGACACTAATTTCCTTGTTTACGTACTGATTTATGAGATACTTTGGTAACTTAACAAAATATCCACTTTGGAAACCCATTAAGTGAGACATTTGTCCCTCTTTAATTTAGTTTGTGACATTGAATTTAGTCTAGCCCTGATATCATATATTACATCATCTATTTTAACTTTAGCCCTTTAATGCCTTGGCGACTCGTTCATTTTACATGACCAAGATCTCTTTCAAAATATCTCATTTTAGCAAGTCTCATTAGGCCACTTGAAGCATTTGTATTGGAACACGTTTCTAACTACTTTTACACCTCATGTTTTTAACCCAAGGACAATTATTAGTTTAACCTTGGTTAATCAATTTCATCCTTATATCCCTTGTCTCGGTCATATGGTTGGATCGTGGGAGAGCTTTCAAGTTTCAAAGCTAGAAGTCCCCCCTTCATTAACTGACAACTTCCTTCTTCAACTTTTGTTTTCAAATCCCACGAGTAAAAGGGAAGGCCCCATTCTCATATTATTAAAGCTTCTGTGTCAATCATTCATGCATCGACAAGGTAAATTATTGGAATTTCCGCTACTTTCTACAAATGGCTCTTCTCATTTAAAATAAAAATGATTGATTTTCAGTTTTGTTTATTTTATTTAAAGGTGATTAAAGCTTTAAGTTATTGAGTCCTTTCCAATGTTAGTGAAACCTCTAGTTTTAGTTTTAGTTAAATTCAACGATGAGTATGAGCAAGTCTCAATAGTCATGTGTTAAGATATTATGTTTATTTGACTTGTTTTGATGAAGTCTTACATGCATAAATGTGCTTGATCGATTCCCTTGAGTGGTGATAGCATGTTAATGTGAACAAGGACGAAACTTGCTTTAAATTATTACTTTCATAAATTATGACTCACTAATCGCTGCTTATATTTACCTTATACTGCCAGCTGCTATTTATCTTCACCTTATACTTGCCAACTGCTAATTATCTTCACCTTAAATTCACTTGTTGCTGCTTATATTTACTTTATATTTATTAGCCGCTACTTATATTCACCTTATATTTACTTGCCTGAATATATCAACTTGTTGGATTGTATTCACTTATTGAGTATATTCTTTTCTCTATGTATATTCATTTGCTTGAATATATTCATTTACTAAGTATACTCGCTTGAGTATAACCACATACTACTCATATCTACTTATTGAGTATAAATAGTCAATGATCATATCCATTTGCTGAGTGTAACCACGTACTGCTCATATTTGCTTGCTAAGCACAACCAATTACTGCTCACATGCACTTGCTAAGTATAACCACATATTGCTCATATCTAATTGCTGAGTGTAACATACCAATGCTTACATCCACTTGTCTAAGTATAGTCACTTGCCCAAGTATTGCGTGAGCATATCCACTTGCCAAGTATATCTATTGTCCGAGTATATTTAATTTGTGAGCATACCTTCTTGCCTATTACACCTCTTTATTAATTATACTCGCTTAACTATACCTCAAGTGAGTTAACCAAGGGATACTAAAGCGGGACCCTCTCTAGTAGGTGTGTGGTTTGGGAATAAACTAGGGGATGCTAGTGGACCTATAATGACCGTGTCCAATGAGGGAGTGGTTGTTGAGGCCAAAGGGCTCGGATAAGGAGCGGATCCTAGCATGCTTCTATCATAATGAAAGAGGTAGGAATGAATCGAATTACACACCAAACAAAGTCAGGATATCTTGTGATTTGGGATGCGTTGTGTTTTTTTATGTCTTGTGAGTTGACTTCTTGCTAGTGATGAGTATGAACTCATTTGTGTATATCAATGAGCTTCATGACTATATGAACTCACTTGTGTGCGTGTTGATAAGCTTCCTGACAAGAATGAACTTATCTATATGTATCGGCGAGCTTCATGACAAGTAAGGAATTACCTATGTTTGTGGTGGGCTGCCTTGTGATTTTTATATCATGAAACAATATGGCATCTACTTGCATTTGAGTGAATTAAATTATGTATGATTGTTAATGGTTTTCATTGGTGTATCATGATAGTGAAGAAAAAGCATGTGTTTATGCATTTGTCATACATGGTTATTGCCTTGAACTCATGTTGGTACCAGGTTAAGTGGTAAGATAATCTTTGACTTTAGAATTAGAGATTTCATTTACTAGGTTTTGGCTCACGCCTTATTTTTTAGATTTATAGGATGATCCCTCTAGACTCGACAATGAAGGGGATGAGGTGATGCTGGAGTCCATCAACCCCAAGTTGGATGGTGGCTTGGTTAATGTTTGAGTTCGCTTTTGGTATGGTATGGGTCTAGAGGTGTTAGTTGACCCTTGACCTTTCTCAGGTTTTATTTGAATATTGTCTAAAGGTGGTAACTATAAACAAGAAGCATATGTGCATTTATTAAACTCGTGCAATTTATTGTAGGGGATGTTGTGAAAATTTAATTGTGCTTCCCTATGATATTAATATTAAAAAGATAAAATTAGAAAGGACACATGCCAAGCGTGACATTCTAGGGCATCACAATATACACTAATACTTATTTTTAAACATTCATGACCAAAATATGCAAAATACTTTTAGAGAATTATATAGTAGAATGTATGAAAATATACCGATTAGATATTTATTACCGAAATATGCATTAAAATCAAAGATGCAACATTAGATATTTTCCAAAGTAAGGATAAAAAATAAAAAATTATGGAAAACTTTACATGAGTGATGCGACTCAATTTGCACGAGCTTTGCCAAAAATCCCGTGCTATGCACGGTTGAAAATGAACTTAGATTCTATCTAAATTGTTATTTGTAATAGGCTTACTTATCACCTTAGAAAGCTTCATTGGAAAGGAGTAAAGGAGTTAATTTCCACTGGAATAACTTTTTTAAAATTTTGAAATTTGCTGAAACAAAATTGTCTTGTTAATGTAGATGCATGATACACTTTGCTAGGTCTTCGAATGTTAATGTGGCAATATAGAAGCAATAAACCTCCTAAAGTTAGATGTTGATAATGCCATTTATTAAGTGCGAGGAAACAATGACATTTATCCAAAAAGTCTTTATTATTCAACAATAAAGTAACATAACGGCTCGAGAATTTTGTATAAATAGGAAACGAGTTTACTTTAGCTACATTAAATTTCTTGAATATATTATGTAAATTGAGATACTGATTTTTAGTTTGGGGGTCATCATACATTATTGTATTACTTAAACTTCATTTGCTTAAATTTTCAAGGCAAAGTAATTTTTTTTGTCTAGATCTTAATCATAATGCTTTTACTTTTCATAATCAAATTAATTATTGTAGGACATCACATGTTCCAGAGGTTTTATTTGCCTTGGGTAATAGCTGTTAATTACAGTCGTCGTATGAAGAGGAAAAATGTGTGTCCTAAGGCTTGGATGTTGTGTTTTGCTGGTCCTTCTAAACTCTCCAGAAGAGAACTAGAAGGTGCCCTAAGTACTGCAATGTTATTATGGAGAACTCCATGCATTTTGACTTGGTAATTTTTTTTTTTTTTTGGTGAACCAAGAACCCCGTACAGCCGTCAACCGGCAAGTAAACCTAGGGAGACACGTAAGCGGAAGGATCCACCACCCTCAGCGTCCCATTTAAAACCCCAAGCGACCATGAGGGGATTCGAACTCCTCCCCTTTGTGAGGGGAAGAGAGCCTAAACCATCGCAGCCACCAAGGCAGTGGTTGACTTGGTAAACTTCCATTATATTAATTCAAATAAAATCCAATCCTCGTATAGCAGCCTATATTTAGCTCATCAACAGAAGAAGGTCAGCTATAACATTCCAATGATCCACTTGCACAAAAAAAAATAATTATCCACTTGTACATTATTATTTAGTTTAGATATCCTGATTGTACATTCCAATGATCCACTTGCTTAAATTTTGATGGCCCTTCTAGTTATTCATTTGCATAGAAAATCAGGGATCAACCCTGACCCCTAAACAAAAGTACTAGTTAAATTGCATATAAGTATTGGGAGCATTTTAATTAAGCTCATATAATTGCATTGAAGTTAATGGACTTAAGCTAAGGAGGTTATGAGCTTAATTGAATTAATTGGGCTAACATTGCTCATATAATTTGGCCAAGCGCTTTTATCCAACATATTGGCCAAAATTTGTGCATATGGGTTGCTAAGTTGGAAAATATTGATTAATTAAAGTCAAATTGAGGAGATATTAAACATGAAATTATCACAATTTAAATAATAAGAGATAATAGGAGAGTTTCCATTGTTAAAGACAGGGGATATCTCTTAGGCTGCGTTTGACAGTCGAGATAAAATTTATTCTATCATTCATTTGGTACTTGTTCGAGATAGAATAAAGTCGGATATAAAAGGGATATAGATCAAATAAAATTATTCTATAGAAGAAGTGGGATAAATGTGGACATGATTTCTAATATCAATAATAGAAAAGTTATTTTTCTCAAATAACAAACTTCTTAAACTAACAAATTTAAAATTATATTTCAATATAAATAATATTTGAATTCTACTATAAGAAATTCAAAATAACAAAAAATAATATTTTTTTAAAATTTAATCTTATTTTTATTTATATATTGAATTTGATTCTATCTTATAATATAAATATAAATACATATTTATATATATTACGATTTTAGGTGTTTTGATATATTAAAAATGTTTGTACATTTTCCTATTTAATAAAATTTTATTAGAATGATGGAAGGGGAAGAAAGAAATAAAAATGATTAATTAATTAAAAAAGAGAGGAAAATAAAATAAAAAACAAATAAAAAATAAGGAAAAGACCACAAAAATCCCAAACTTTGCCAAAGTGACAAATTTGCCCGTAACTTTTTTTTTTTTTTTTGACATGAAAATTCTCAAACTTTGCCAACTATGAAACATTTACTCCAAACTTTTTTTTCGTGACACAAAAAATTCTAAACTTGTTTCCATATGACACATTTACCCTAAATTATAAGGCATGTTCGTCTTTTACTTTTTAAATTCTTTTTCTTTTTCTTTTTTTCTTCTTTTTTTCCTTCTCTCTTCCCTCCATCAACAATGGCAGAGGGAAGAGAGAAGAAGAAAAATAGAAAAATAGAAAAAAAAAAAGAGAAGAAAATGCCTTTGGTGGGGGTAACTGTGTCATGGTTAGCAAAGTTTTTGGTATTTCATGTCACAAAAAAAAAAAAAAACTTTGGGATAAATTTGTCATTTTGGGCAAATTTTGGGGTTTTTGGTAGTCTTTTCCTCAAAAATAAAGTAGACAAGATTGTTGCGAGAGATTTTTACCGTCTTCGTTTATAACATTTTTTACTCCATTTAATTGATATGCCTTTTATACCAAATAATATACAAGATATGATGTGAATATATCTAAATTTATTACAACAATCACCCAACAATAGATAGGACAAAATAAAATTCATGTATTTCATATCCTATCGTATTATATCCAGTTCTATCCTATTTAGAAATCTAGATGACTAAACATAGCCTTAGAGTCCGAGATAGTACAGTAAGAAATTGTGCTCTTATAAGAAAACCCTGACTCATAGGATATATAAAGAGAGTTTCGAAAAATTAGGGCTTTTAGAAAGATGATTGAGGTTAGCAATTAAAGAAAAACTATGTCCACCACACGAGTTCTCTCTCGCGGACCCCGAGAAAAATTCCAACATTCGGCTTCATGAAATTGACGAATATACATTTGTTAACTATTAGATCACGCTCAAATTCTGTAGAGAGTATGAAAATATATTTTCTTAAGTTTGTCCAGTGTGATTGATGAGAAAATATGTGGAAGTATATCTTTGAAGGATATTTACTGAACTGGTCGGACTTGTGGGTCAAGACTAAAGAGAGCTCAAAATGCAGTCTCGAGAAAACGGTAAGTATGTGTTTGATCTAGGTCGGAATGCAATGAAATTTTGAGGAGACCTCCACAATACCTAGTTCTTCAATTTCACCAAATGAATCTAGCATCAAAGATCTAGAGATCCCCTTGCCCTTGTGATATTAATAGTAATTGTCGTTGTTTTGCCTACCTCTCACTAGGGGTGATCGGTTCCCAGTTCGGTTTGGTTCCGCCTTGGAACCGGAAGAACCAGTTCCCAAAACCAATCAATCCAATTTGGTTCTCGAGCAATTCAACAAAACTAATCGCACATGTTCCCACGTGCAAAATATTCAAATTTCACTTGTGTGATTCACACTTCATGTGTTTCATACTTAACATTAACCATAAAGCCCATGAACAATTTGGCTAAAGGTTGTGTTTGGCTTAAATTTTATAGACAATCTCTCTTATGCTCTTTAAATGTTTAGTCGATGTGGGACTCTTGGAGCCTTAATCCCACATTGAGTATAAGATAAAACTAACAAGGAGATTTTTTTCTATAAATAAAAGAGTAACAAAAATGATTTTAATGGTCTCTTGGCCACATAAGAGGTTCCTACCTCAAATTGCAATTTTGATTGCAATAAGTTATCATGTTTATATATTTTATTAATTATATATAAATTATATATTAAAAAATTTAGTTCGGTCCGGTCGGTCCGGTTTCCACCTTGGAACTAGGAATCGGACCGACTAGCCACCGATTCCAAGATTAGGAATCAGGAACCAGACCGCCAACCGTGGGAACCGCCCAAAACTGGCCGGTTCGGTTTGGTTGGGCCGGTTCTCGGTTCGGGCGGTTCTCGTTGCACACCCCTACCTCTCACTGTTCCTCGCTGGTTATCCTCACTCCCCCCTTGCTAGCAGTCGTCATTTGAGTTAGTAATCAACTCACATAATATCGGAAGTTATTTTTTATTCAAATATTCAATGGTAAATTGTGACTAGTCAATTCTAACATGATTTGGCGTGAGATTTTAGGCATACCCTGAATCATGTATATAATTGATAATTTGATCTTTAAGACTCAAGATTGGATTCTCGATTATTTTTGTTTCCTCTTTTGGGTTGAGGTGAATATGTGAATTATATAACTTTGTTACATTGCATGTTGCTAATTTAGTAAATTTTCCTATTATAAAAAATTGCATTGCATATTAAGATAGATTGCATTCAGAATTGCATATTTAGGAGCCATGTAATAATTTGCAAGTTACCCATGTTAGAATAGGATTAATTTAAATTTATTTCCTAGTTTAAATTAGGTAATTACACATTTTAATTAGTTTCCTATTCTATCTTCAAAGAAAATCATTAAAAAAAAAAAAAAAAGAAGAACTTATATCCTATTGAAGTAGTTTCATCATGGCCTCATCATCAAATGCCATGTCACTTAGTGATTGCGTGTTTAGGCTTATATAAATTAGATTGCATGTCATATTAGATTAATCCATAATTTTGTCCATAAATGGAATTAGGTTGCATATAAATTGCATGTCATATGTCATTAGTTAAATTAGGGTCACATAAACTTAGATTAAAATTACATCTCATGCATTGCATATAGGTTAATTTTTATAAAAAGAATAAAAACCACAAAAAAAAAAAAAGAATTAGATATCATTACATGAAGAAATCATGTTTAGGACATGCATGCATTTTCTAGTTAATATATCTTGCAAAACATTCGATGCATTTCATTTGATGGGCTTTTTCTTGCTTGAGGTATTTATGTTCTTGCTCTATCTCTAGCAGTTTATTTACTGCTTTGATTATTGATTGTTTTGCATATCCGCATGATCATTCATTACATGTTCGTGGCTTAAAACTAAAATTGACCAAGATGACTTGCAAGATATTTTTGATAACAAAGAGAAAAGGAACAAAAAGGTGTTGGTTTTATCAAGTGTAACTAAGTTTTTGTATCCATGATATTTTTTGTTTGCAAAAGTAAAGTGGGGAACACTTGGAATTCTAATCGACCTGTATAAATTAGTGGTGACTTCTGATTCGCATGTTAAGTTAATTAAATTAAAATACAAAAGTTGTGTTTGACAAGGATTTGAGAGAGTACACGTTCATTCTCTACGCCTAGTCATCCATTAGCTTTTTGTTTTGTGGTTCACTTCAAGGAAGGTTGAGACAAAGACTTCCAAATTTTTTGGTTCCCAAATTCTATTCACTGAGATGGGAATACCTACTGAAAGCATCATATTAACTAGTGTACTCAGAAATAAATATCCTTATTGAGGAAATTTTTAATTTTAAGAATACTGATTACGCATATCTTACAAAAATAAAAATAAAAATTATGAGCACTTTGAAATTGAAAATTTATTTATTTAGCTATCTAAGTATTGTGTTGGGGATACTCTGCTGATAGATTTTTAAGCAATGGATTGGCATTTTTGAGCTGTTTAAATGCTTGATAATGTCGTGGGTGGATGGCAGACAAGCAATCACGAGCGGAAAGTAATTGTGGCTACCGTAACAGGGTCAAGTACTTGTTCACGCAGCTTGGTGTTGCTTACAAAGGCACTGAACTCAATGAGGGGAGTACGCTTACGTTATCCTCATCGTGTTGGATGCTGGTAGAGATAAATCTATGTGGTCTTTTGCTTAGTCCACTGAATAGTATCCCTACCTGATATGACTGAGGTTCGAGAAAAATTTTCGATACTTAGGCCGTGGCATGGGACAGGCATGAGATTTAGTCAGCTCTAGCAGGGTGGACCAAAGGCAAAAACATCGGCGGCTCTGATGTTTAAGTTTATTGAATGCATTACAGAGTCATCATATCACTGACATAACTCGCATAGCATCAAGTCTTCCGATTAGTCATCGACTCTATCTTGTTGCAAAGGCTGTTAAGGTGCACCGTTCGGGAACATTGACGCCCCTCCTTATGGATGCTGGAGCAGTCGCTGACAACTCTAATGGGCTGGATTTAGCCATGCCTCAACCACCACTTGCTCTCGCCTCCGGCCTCCCTTTTTCTTTTTTTACTCGGTCTCTACGAACTCGGAACCATAAAAAGGCCATAGCTTTGACCTGCTTCGTCATTAATTTAATCCCTCAATCAATTCGCCGCAGAAAGGGTTCTTGAAAGCCGTGTTGGGACTCTTCGGGCTTGCCACCCTCAAACAAATTGAGTTGAGTGGATTTCCATACGCACAAATTATACTTTATGCGAGCTAGAGAGAGAAAATAAAAAGTAGAATGCTAAAGCTGTGTTTCAGTAGTCGTCTTTTCCTTTTCGTCAAACATTTCATGTGCACTCTCGCTCACCCCCTCAACTTTGCCTTCATCTTTGTTTCTCTTCCTGTTAATGAAGAATTTGTGTACGTGGCTGCTTGTGCTTTGCTGAGTGGTGGTGAAATTGGCAGCGACAAGGACGATGGATATGGCTGCCACAAGAGCCCAAGCTACATGAGCTCCTCCAACGTCAGCGGTGGGGGGCGGTGGTAACATTGATCATTGAGGATCAAAGACGAGGGAGATTGCTCACCAAGTACGAAGATTGACGAGTTGTGATCGGTGTAATCGAAGAGAGAGAAGAGAGGAGTGAAGATGTGAGACCTGTTTTTTAATTTTAGTATCCTGGGTTGAAATTGGGTTTATAAATAAGCCAACAAAACCATTCTTGCGGTTTTTTGTTTGGAACCCATTAAGACCCCACATTTCAAATTTAAGGTGACTCATATATAAATCACTTTAATAAATTTGAGTTAAGATATGGGTTTGTTACGTATTTTTACAGTCTTGGTATAATAATCTAAATATTTGTAATTATTATTCTAGATAATGATATAATATGTCTACCTTGCCAAACTTCACTACGAGTAATCTTTGGAAATCTCTCTCTTTTCTTTTCTTTTTTTCAGAGATTCGGTTTTTAGGTAAGAAGTAGCTTCTTCTGTAGAAGGATAACTGTAACAGAAGTTGTTGTCAGTCTTTTGTTGATTTTGGCTTCCATTCTTTGGGCATAGGAGTGATTGAGTTGGAGATCCAGAAGCTGTAGATGAAGCAAATGGCCATTTGACTTGTAGGCGTAATAACATCTCTTATTGCAAGGGAATTATTATCTCATCCTCTGAAATGATTCACAGTAAAACATGGCTTTATTCAAGTCAGGTGAGCAGGCAAAGGTAACCTTGGCAACACGTGATTGCCTAGTTTAATTTTTTTAAATATGTTATTTCAATTATGTTATGCCAAATTATACGTTGCACCCGAACATGTTCTTGTGGCTACAAATGCGAGGTTTCTCGACACAACTGTTATAAATGAGAAACCAAGTTACGCAAGATCCTACAGCCACTGAACTCTCAAATGAGCTTTGTAACTCATAGCCTACTCAAATGGATGCGAATCTCACAAAGCTTGGTAGTTCTCTTCCAGTCCCAAGTGTTCAGGAGATGGCAAAAGAACCCATAACTGAAGTCCCGCCTCGCTATGTCCGTGCCGACCAAGATCACCCGTTCATGCATGCTGAGCTTGGGACATCGTTGCTTCAAGTGCCAGTAATTGATCTGAGCAAGCTCTCATCAAGCAATGACGATTTTATGGAGTCTGAGCTTGAAAAGTTGGACGTTGCATGCAGAGATTGGGGATTCTTCCAGGTAAAATGTTACAAAAGCAGCTTTTACTTTTTCTTTCTGTGAGGATTATTGGGACAAAAGATCTGGACTTCTTTTTCCAGAATCAGAGTTTTGAAGTTCATTAATCCCTTTTTGTGCATGCAGTTGATAAATCATGGAGTGAGTTGTTCATTGGTGGAGGAGGTGAAGTTGGGAATACAGGAGTTCTTCAAGCTTCCAATGGAGGAGAAGAGGATGTTTTGGCAAGAAGAAGGAGACATGGAGGGTTTTGGGCAGACGTATGTCGTGTCGGAGGAGCAAAAGCTTGATTGGAGCGACGTCTTCGTCATGGTGTCCCTTCCAAGACATTTGAGAAAACCTCGCCTTTTTCCCATGCTTCCTTCTCCGTTCAGGTTCTCGCTCCCTCACTCATGCATTGAGTACAATATACACCTATGAGACATTTAGTTAAGATGAGGATTCTTGTAAAAGGAGCGAGAGGTGGCGACAATGGTAGCGGAGCGGAGGTTTCGGGGGTAGATAGATGTCAAACGTGCACGCGAGAGAGAGAGAGAAACACGGACGATGATGGCCCATGGTGAAAAAGGAGGGAGAAAAGAATAGAGTAAATTTTGCTATAAAAAAGAATAGCATTGAATTGGGAAAAAAAAAAAAAAACATCTTTTGACGAAATTAGTTCACAAAGTTGTTGAAGTAATTTAGTATACAAATTAGTTCATCTAGCCTGACACGATGCAATAATTTACGTAGCGTCCCCTTCATGACCACGTGATGATTGAGCCTCTCGGGTGTGGGGACAAAGAATTGTCGTTTTCGCTGTTGGCAAATTCAAGCTAAATGATGCCGTTCCTTTCAGCTGTTCATGGGCACGTCAGACGATTGTCGACGCAGTTCGAATGATTTGCCCATCCCTTGCTCCTAAGGAACGATACAATCAAAGTGAGATTAGGAAGCAATCGAATGATTCATCGGATTTCTTGTGCCTATTGAAAAACGGTTTCATGGGGGATGGGTACCCGTTTAAGAATAAGTCTTAAATATTTATTGAAGTCTTTTTTAAGTTTTTTTTTTTATTATTAGGTTTTGGATAGAAATTGCAATGAAATCTGCTTATTTATACGGTACTTCTACGAAAAATAATTCTTTAAGTGTTTTTGTATTCTTGTGAGAAAATTCATGCTCTCTCTCTCCCTCTCCCTCTCACACACACCTTGCTAGCCTATTCTTATATGTATCATCTTATTTTTATGCAGAGACGTCTTGGAAAAATACTCGTCAGAGTTACGAGATCTTGCAATGAAGATACTACTTCTCGTGGCAAAACCTCTGAAGATGGACACCAAGGACGTGATAGAACTGTTTGATGGAGGCAGGCAAGCCCTTAGGATGAATTATTACCCTCCATGTCCGCGACCCGATCTCGTCATTGGCCTCACTTCTCACTCTGACGCCTCAGCCCTCACCATCCTACTCCAAGTCAATGAAATGGAAGGTCTGCAAATAAAGAAAGAGGGCAAGTGGGTCCCCGTCAAGCCTCTTCCCAATGCTTTCGTTGTCAATGTCGGAGATATTTTAGAGGTAAAGCCTTTCGATTGGCCCTATATCTGTTGTTTGATGTGGAATGCCACCAAATATTGTTCGATATGCGAGCCAGTATTGCTAGATTCATGTGCGATTAACGACAAGAATGTCATTCCATTCAGAATATGCACAACTTTTTTATTTATGCTTTATGGGGAAAAAAAGCCTTGGATTAGTCTATCTAAATGAAAATTTATGCAGTTGAGAATGCAATAGTAATCTTGAATAATATGGTGGACTAAACCAACCACGGAGTGCACAAAATCTGTGTAGTTACGTAAATATTTTCCCAATCCTTGTGTGGGCATCATTGTTTATTCAGATGCATTGAGTTATTAGTTATATAAAACAAGAATGGATGATAGAATTTTTGGAACAAAATTTATCAAAGAAGTGACGTGATATTTTGTGTATCTGATGATTGACATAGATCGTGACAAATGGTACTTATCGTAGCATTGAGCACCGAGCTATAGTTAACTCGATGAAGGAAAGGCTCTCATTTGCCACATTTTATGGCCCAAAATTGGACGGTGAAATGGGTCCTGCACCGAGCCTGGTCACATCGGACAAGCCAGCATTATTTAGAAGAATAGGCGTTGCCGATTACTTCAAGGGACGTTTCTCTCGTGAGCTTCAAGGGAAGTCATATCTTGACACTATGAGGAAGATTCAAGGTGAGAAAGAGGGAATTGAATTTGGCCATTGAGAAAGCAAACTATCTTTTTCCTTTTATCGTAAACTATACTAGCTGAGATCATATCTTTATGTTGACACTCTCCATGTACCTCGAACAAGTTGATTATACATATTCCTTTCGCTTCCTCCCTGCTTTTGTTGATCAATTTTATCACTTGATTTGCTGGATTAATTACATAAAGAACTTTTTAACTGGCGTTCATTTCTTTTTTGTCGGGAACACAAGGGAACATTCAAAATAAAGAAAGTAATGTAAATCTGCCACGGAGAAAGTATTAGTTCAACATTCTCGCATTTCTACGAATCTCTGTTCTTCTTTCCATCGCAAAATGTGCATCGTTCATTTCCAACAAAGTGAAGCTAAAGTATTCGTAATGAACCCACAAAATAAGTGGAGCACAAAAGGTGGTTATAAACGTTGTTGATGGGATTCTACTTTGCAAGTGTGGAAGTCTAAGTCACTCCCCATGAGCCACGGTTAGATTTGTCAAAAAATGGGTCTTAAATACATATGTGATCACTTCAAATTTGAATAGTCTGCTCATAATGTGTTCTAAAATTTAAAGCCTAAAATAAAAAGGTCTAAATGGGTTCAAGGGTGCGAATGGTAACGCTTCTTAGCTGGGGAAGAGTTTTTTTTCAAGTTCTTTTCTATTTCTATTCCGATGAACAATTTCTGAATAAAAGAACCCTTGGTAACTACACAAAATTTTTACTCTTGGAATAGAAAAAGAATAGAAATGTATTTGGTGACGCAACAATTTCTCTTTTATATTTATTTGTTTTTTTATTCTTGCCCACTGATTGCCGCCGCCGCCGTCAGTCGACGCCGCCTCCGTCTGCCGCTGCCGTTGCATGTCCACCGCCCACCACCGCCTTCGCTGCCCACTGCCGCCACCTCCCGCGGCCACCCGTCCGCCTCTGGCGACCGGCGATCGACAGTCGTTGGCGGCTAATGGGCTGGGCGGTAGCGGTCGGCGGAGAAGGTGATGGTCGGCGGATGGAGGCGGCGGTGATTGGCGGCGGCGGCGATTGGCAGCAACCGGCAGCGGTGGCGACCGGCAATGACCGGCGGCGGTGGTAGCGACGGCAACCGGCAACGATCGGTGGCGGCTGGCAGCGGCTGGCAGCGGCTGACAGTGGCAGCGGTGGCGACAGCCGGCGGCGGCGGGGACAAGCGGCGGTGGCGAGGGGCGGTGGTCGGCGGTAGTAGCAAGAGATGAATAAAAGAAAAAAAAATTCACTTATTTCTGAAACTTATTCCCGAGAACAAGAAACAACTTTTTTTTACTTTTCATTTCTATTCCGAAACCATTCCCGGGCTAACTTTTTGTTCCTGGGAACAAAAAATTAACTTGTCGTTCTTAAACGAGTTTCTATTCTTTTTTTGTTATGGGGAAGAAAAGAATAGAAATTCTTGAGCTGGGGAATGTTACCATGCGCAGCCTTTAGAACCCATTTCCAACCCATTAGAGCTCAAATTGTCTTCCCTCTCCCATATTACTCTCTTCTCTCAAGTCATTGTCTTTTTCTAGATGCCTCAACTCACACCTTTGTATTGCGGAAGAACACCCTAACTAAACGAGAAAAGTAAACAAGAATAATCAAGAACACGGAGATTTACATGGTTCGGCGGAAAAATCCGCCTACATCCACGGGAGAGAGAGACGATTTCTTTTTGAACATATCACATGAGTACAAGGTACAATGCTAAAATAAATAGATCTTTAGATCCCCACTTTCCTAATCCTAGTAGGAAAGGAATTCCACCATAAAGATATTATCAAATTTGAAACCCAAATCTAGGAAATATATTTGGAAACAAATAGCCTACAATCTTCAAGCCTTCCTAGATTTCCCGATTGAATTTTGTGGAATTCAAGACAACATCAGCAAATCTCCACCTTTACCTTGAATAAACCACAAGCCTCCACTTGAACCAACAAAACGAATATATCTCTCCCTCCATCGTACCTTCGCAAAGGTACACCCGCACCAGGATCAGTGCGGCCTCCATCAACTTCAATGATGAGTGAGAGAAATCAAGTCCCTGCAAGACTTGAACTTCTTTGTAGTAACGTCTTTGTGAGCATATTTGCAGGATTATCTTTAGTATGGATTTTCTTCACTATGGATTTTCTTCAAAGCAATGATACCATTCTCCACAAATTCTCGAATTTTGTGGTACCAAACTTAAATGTGTTTTGTCCTGGAATGGAACACTTGATTATTTGCGAGACATATCGTGCTCTGGGAATTGCAATATAATGTAGCACTTTCTTGCTTTATGCCTAACTCTGTGACCAAACCAATCAGCCATATTCCCTCATTCGCAGCCTTAGTTATTGCCATATTGTGACATCCTAAATTTCATCGACCTTCATTAGTGCAATTAGATCATTAGGAACTTAGAACTCAATGGATCGTGAGGAATGTGTGGGCTTGAGAAATAAGTGGGCCACACGAATTGGATTTAAGAAATCTAATGAGAGATTATGGGCTTGGACTTGGCTTGAAGCAGGCCAAGGTTCGGAATTATTAGATTCGTAGATTTAATTTAGTGGGCTGAATTGTTATTGTCACGCCTCGAACCTCAAGCATGCCAACATCCCACCATGGTCATGAAAATGCAACATTCCTAGATAGTGTTGCCGATCCCATTAATTTATTATTGTGCAAGCGGAACGTATTATAAAACCCTTGACAATGAAATACGAGATAGAAAAGTAGAAAGCAAAACCACAACATAACACTTTCATAATTCAACAGATTTACAAACAGAGGTCTACGGCCAAAAGTCTACAAAAGACCAGCTCTTAAAAAGGAACTGTCCTACGACCTACAAGTCGGACACGGTCTCCAATCCTTATGAGTTCACCTCTGCAACTCCTCAAGGCCAACCAAAGTTATCTAGCCGCTCCGTCCACCAGGGACCTGAAATTTTAATCCTACAACTGGGATGAGACATTGTCTCAGCAAGTTTAAGTCACTAAATCCCATTAGAAAGAAAATATACCCCGGGTGGCCTAGCCACATCACCCAAAAGACTTACCTCGTCTTAATTCCTTTATGCAAATTAGCACAATTTATATTACACAATCTCAGGTAGTAATAATAATTCAAACAATTGGAATGCTATCACTTTCATATAAATCACAACCACACTTAGCACGCATTCCAATTATTATTCACTGCCACACAAGGGCATAGCTTACTCGCAGTTTGGCTATCTACTGACATTAATGCCAGGCATCGCCTCCCCACTTGGAGCGCGGCTTCGTCACTACGTCGACGGCATTCCCGAAGGAGCATAAGTCTAGTTGGCCTAGCCTCTACTGCGACCCGCATCCGTTGTAATGGGCATCCCATATAGGGGCAAGTCCGGCTCAACAGCCCAGGACAATTCCTCTTGATTATCACACAGCTAAATCATACTCGGCCTCAGGACACTTTGCATTTTACTCAATGCTTCCACTTAAAATAGTGATCCCGACCATTTTTTTCATATTAAAAATATTCTAGAAATTACTCACGTGTATGGGGACACGCTAATTTCGAACCAGAAAGCCAATATCTCACTTTTTCAAACCCCACTATTTAATATAATTATTAAAATCCAATTTTTGCATTAAAACCCGACACTTGGGTTTTTATGAATAAAATCAATATTTATCACAATCAACACTCAATTTGCCACATTCATTCATCAAATTTAAATGCTAAATATATAGCAGCGATCATCACGAAATTCTAGGAAAATAAGGTCATAAATAATTTTTTGAATTTATTTTATTTTATTTTATTTTTTAAAAAATAATTTTCGGAATATAATAAATTATTAAAAATTCCAAAATTTTGAAACATTTAAATAAATCAAAAACAAAACCTATCATGTCACATCAAGGCTTACATTAAAATAAACCTACTTAACTTTAAACTAAACACACTTTGACTTAATTAAACACCTTAATCTAATCTTCAACCAAATAAACTAATCTAATTACCTAAATTTACTTAACATAGAATAAACATACTTAGGGTATCATTAATCGTCTAATCAAGACTTAGTGAACTAAACTCACCAGATTAGCGAACCGATCGGACCAAAACGACGAGGACGCCAAGGGGAACAACTTTCCTCAAAGCAAGTCAAGCATTCGGGGTCGAGAAGCCGACCAAAACGGGCCAAAGCTCCACTGCGATACCTTTGTTTTTTGCTCACTGATCGCTGTCGGTTGAGGGCGGATCCGGCACCGGTTGAGGCGTTCAAGGGCCGAGATGGGCTGAGGGACTTTAGGCGGCCTAAGGCGGGGGTGTATGGTGGCTCACGGCGGTAGAGACAAGCTCCGGTAGCTCTTGGAAAACGCGAATAGAGGCAGACGGAGATGGCTAGGCGTTGGCCAAGCGCGGAGCAACGGCTGTGCGAGATGACGAGTGGTGACGGCGAGTGGTCCAGTGGCATGCAATGGCGACGAGTAGCGCTGCTGGCTGCTGCTTCGCTTCCTTGGTTTACTGGTGGGTCTCAAATAGCACAAAGAAGAAGAAGAAGAAGAAGAAGAAGAAGAAGAAGAGGTCGACACCAGTAGGAGGGAGAGAGGAAGGCGGAGGGCGAGCGAGCTGAGCGACGGCGGCTGTGAGCGGCTCCGGCGACGAGCGAGCAGGTGGCCGAGCGGGCGAAGGGGTGACATCGAGCTTGCTGGTTTGGTCGGACGGTCTCGCCCCTCCCCTAGCGGTTCCAAGCTTGAAGAAAAAAGATGATGGGACCTCCTCACTTTTTGAGGGCCAATATCCACCCTCCACTTGTCAACATCCTAACCACTCTTGCCCCCACATCATGACATCACTTTTGATGTCACAATCCACTATCTCAATCCTCCACAACCTTTTCCAATAGGTTCAATTTCATTTTCTGTTGGGGCATAAAATCTTGTACAACAACTTCTTCAATTCCATTCGATTCTCTTCCAATTGAATCCAATTGAAGTCCATAAAATTAATCCAATGTCACCACACTTCAATTCACATATTTACTTGACCATAGAACCAACTTAAGTCCCAAAAGAATGACCAAAGGCGGGCCTATTAATTTCTCGAGCCAAATTAGCCATTTGTTGATTAATTTGCTAAAAAACTCTAATTGCAAGAAAATCTTTTGAAGATGAGTCAGTGATCCTAAAATGATTTGTGACACACCAGGACTTCCAATTGCTAAATTCGCTTTCAATTTCATGGTTAATTTCACTCTGGTACGATACTAGCGCGTCTTGATCTACCAGTTAGCTTTTAGAAATTTTCATGCATTTGACCTGTGGTTAATCAAGCCACAATGTACATCTTTGACACATTGGCGACTCTCGGTTGTCGAGGTAATCTCAAGATTTCAAATACGGACACAAGGTACCCAATCGACAGAAAAGTCGGTCTAGTGCCGGTTGACAAGGATTGTGCGACCTGGTGGAATCACCCACCCTTGATCACATGCCTCTGTCGAGTCGACCTATCTCCGGTCTCTAATTAATTTTTAATTGTGTCATAATGACCTTTGTAGATTAGCTCGGTCGAAAGGTCACTTCCTGGTCAAATTCTCACGTCTGATGCATTAGAATCTCTTAACGGCTTCACCTAATAGACTAGTTTTCACATGAGTGGTCGACTCAATGAATAGAACTATATGCGTGCCAACGAAATGCCCGTCTCAAATTATTGAAAATAGAATTGGAAAATCGAGATGTCATAACTCTTCCCCTCTTATAAAAATTTCGTCATTGAAATTTAAACCTTTACCAATTCTTAAACAAAAAGATGGTGGTACAGTCGTCTCATTGAATCTTCTCTTTCCTGGGTTGTTCTTTCTGTACCAGTGTTGCCAGATCACTACTATCTTGTCCAAATGACTTATGATCCAAAATACTAAACACTTGCCCACTTTTGCAAATATAAAAGTTGCAATTTTTTTCCACTAAGCGGCTAACTACCGCATCGAGGATTTGAACTCTCGACTTTGGACCTTTTGCTTCATCCCGGGTACCACTCGGCTAGAGGCGCCGATGGTGCTCCAAATTGCTTTCTTTTCCCTTTTAAAGCCAAATTTCTCCTTTGATCTCAAACTCGAAATATTCCACCAATTAAACAGTTCTAGCTCTCCTTTCATAACAATTCAAGATATCCCTATCCTAGGCGACATCCGAGGAAGAACAGGATTCTCAACCTGAAATTCAAAGGTTTTCGACGCTTAACCGCATAATTTTCTCGGCAGTTCTGAGCAGTCCTTAATTTGTCACTAATATTTGCAACTACTTCCACTGACTACTGAATTGACTCAAGGCTGTGACCTCTCATTCTCTAATCTCAACTCAACAACTGAAGTTCTGAACACTCTGCTTTGCACTGATTAAAAAGAAATTATCTGACTGATCTGCTGAAACTGGAAATCTTTGGTCAAGATCTGATATAACTCTAACACTGATCTTGGCAATTGCAATCACTGACTATTGTATTGACCCTGGCCTATGATCTTTCTTTCCCTGACTTCATCTCAGCAATTGAAATTCTGCACTTTCTGCTATGCACTGCTTAAGAAAGAACCATCAGAAAGCTCTGCCAACTTGGAACATCTTATCTATATGATATACACACACTTCGGTATACCTATTTTGATCGAGATATTTTCGTGCTGTACTAAGGTGAATTGACTCCGTTCATCTGACGGCCACAACCCCATAAAGAATTAATACTTTTCCCGACTCCTTAATAAGCCTGCCATAACATTCCATCGTGTTATACTTCCATTCCCACACAAGACTCTCTCAAGTGCTTGAAAAAGCTTTCCTGGCTTACATTACCAAATTCTCACTTATTGATACATCAAACACTTACAGCTTGGTTGGTGATATCTATCTTCATAGCGGTCTACCAACCGATCTAATGTCGATTCTGACCTACTTTGAATTATCTGATCAAATACTACAGCTGCTATAGTGAATTTCTGACAATGTCTTCTCCTCAAGTTCCTTACTGTCTGACACCCATCATCACCCATGATACCTCAACATTCTATCTTCAAAATTTGAAAGTCAACCTTTCTCTTACCGGTATCCTCTTATAGGATTTCTCGAATATCCCAATTTGACAATTGAAATGCCTGCTTTTAACCCGAATATTCGATTCAATTCTAAGGGTGGTCATAAGATTCAAAAGATGGCATACCTCAAATTTGAAAACCAAATCTTGTGCCTTCTCAATTAAAACCCATTCCTTGAGTACCATCTATGCTACTGATGACTTCCAACTTAAGGCATCTACGACCTTATTCACTTTTCCTAGGGAATACCGAATATCATAATCCCAGTCCTTCCAAAGTTCTTATTCACAACGCTATTTCAAATTCAATTCCTTTTGAGAGAATAAATATTGAAGACTAAGCTGGATAGTGAAGATCCATAATCTTTCTCCACACAACTAACATCCCCAAATATTTAGTGCAAAGATTAAAGCTGCGAGTTCTAAGTCATGCGTCGAACAATTCAACTCGTGAGATCTCAACTGAAGGAACGCATATGCCACAATCCTACCATGTTTCATCAACACGCAACCCAATCCTTTAAACGACGCATCATTGTAGATCTCGAATCATACTGGACCAAATTGGAATCGTAAGCATAGGTGTAGTATTTAGCTTCTACTTAAGCTCTTGGAAACTACTCTTGCACTTATCTGACCACACAAACTTTTCTTCATTCTTCAGAAGTCTTGTCAACGGCGATGTTAACACTGAAAACCTTTCTACAAATCGTCTATAATACTCTGCTACGACCCAGAAAAACTTATGATCTCTATCACTACAGTCAATCTCGGGCAACTAATCACTGCTTCAATCTTGGACGGGGTCTAAAAAAATTCCTTCTCCTGAAATCACATGTCCTAGGAATGCCACACGAGTCATCCAAAACTCGCATCTACTAAGCTTATTGTAAAATCCAATAGTACTCAAGGTCTGAAGTACCATCCCCAAATGTCTCTCGTGCTCCTCGGCACTCTTTGAACACACTAGGATAACTTCAATGAACACGATCACAACTGACTTAAGTACCCTTAAACATTCTACTCATAAAACCCAAACAAATAGCTAAGGTGTCCGTCAAACCACACAATATTACAGTGAACTCATAACTACCATATCGAGTGCGAGATGCTAACTTCGGTATGTCTTTCTTCCTGATCCTCAACTGATGATACCCTGACCTCAAGTCGATCTTGGAGAATATCGATGTACAAACACAAAGAACCAACTTTCTTCTTCACAAATAGAACAAGTGCTCCCCAAGGTGATGCACTGGAACATATGAATCCCCTATCCAATAATTCCTGCATCTGCACCTTCAGTCCTTTTAACTCAGGTAACACCATCCGGTAAGGAGCCTTAGGAATTGGCATTATTCCAGGTGCTAATTCAATCATGAACTCTATTTCTCTTTCTGATAGCAAACCTAGCAATTCTTCAAAAAATACCTCAGAAGACTTCTGTACTACAGTTATGTTCTCCATATCTGGCCCCTCAATTGACGTACCAATTACAGTTGCCATGTAGATTCAATAACCAACAACTTAAACCAGGTCATCTTCAGTGACGAATAACAAGGATTGAAGTTCCTCTTCAACTTTCAGTGATTCAAAACTTTTGCACGCTAACTGAACAAGTTGAATTACATCACTACCACGATTCAAAACAACAGAATACTCCTTAAGCCAAACCTTTTTATAAATGACTTCTAAGTCATACTTAAGCAAACCCTTCAAGTACAACTATAGTCAGAGATTCATCTTTCTATCACTTTATTACCATTATGAAGATCCTACCACCTTCATTGAAAATTCTGTTGCACTACTCTGATAAAAACATTTCAAAAACATTCTTCTTCTGATTGATGCATGGTCGATCCCTTCACACTCCTCTAGCCATCCTAGTGGCGTCCTATATGCAGTAATAGTGCGTACGCTCTCCTGAACTTACACAAACAGTTCCTAACTTGATGGCCGTGCTGGCCATATTCAAATCATGCTCCCTTTTTACTCTGACACGGGGCTGGCTCATGCCTCCTTTCCACAAACTCAACACACAATCAGTGAGTCCTCTACCTCCTATCAAGGAATATTATGCACCCTTCTTTGTACTGAGGTCCGTTCCAAATACCCCACTAAACGTCCTGAAGCATGCTTCCTCTGCTCTTTTCTATCGACGGTGGTGATAGAAACAGTTATGGTTCCATCTATCTATATGCAAAATCTTTGATCAGATGACTGCACTGGCGACCCTTGTAACAAGTCCTTTCTCTCTTAGGGCACGTAACATATCCATGTCCTTTTCTTATAGACACGACACACATCGATCGAGTTAAGCAATGACTTTCCAATTCTACTCTTCTAGTTAGGTGAAATAGGGCACCTTTCTTTTGACATCAACATTTCCCCTAATCGATTTCCATTTCTGCTTAAAATGAACTTTGACTCCGATACGTTAGCTTGATCCTTGATCACAACTCCAGATTAGGCCTCAACAGGCGTGCCAACAACAACGGTCACAACACTAGCAACGGTAGAAACAACGGCAACAGCGGCGGCTCGGTCCTAAGCATACTAACCCAAAATACTTCCCAAAGACTCTAGCACCTAAACAATCCTATCAAAACTAGGATCATTTAATGCTCCTACATTTTCAGTACCGACTTGTGGCGGTACTCTCACACTCGTGCTGGCCAAAGCCTACGCTCTACCTCGGGTACCAACTATTGTTAGCGTTCTACCCCAAGATACAGGTCCTACTGACCTCCTCTAGGGAGTTCTCCACTCCTGGTCACTCATCCTACAGGCTCTTTATAGACACCTGTTTTCCGATTCCAACATTAGGTTAGAATCTGAGTGACCCTACAAACACACTACCAATCAACTATCAACCACATGCATTAGCATATTAAAAGCCTTTCCTACTAACTATCCCATGATTCATCGCACCTTATCACTCCATATACAGACAATGCTCTGATACCACTTAAACGGGGATGTCACGCCTCGATCTTTGAGCGCGCCAACATCCCACCATGGTCATGGAAATGCGACATTCCCAGGTAGTGTCGCTGATCCCATTAATTTATTATTATGCAAATGGAACGTATTATAAAACCCCTAACAATGAAATACATGATAGAAAAGCAAAAAGCAAAACCACAACATAACACTTTCATAATTCAATAGAATTACAAACAAAGGTCTACGGCCAAATGTCTACCAAAGACCAGCTCTTAAAAAGGAACTGTCCTACGACCTACAAGTCGGACACGTTCTCCAATCCTTATGACTTCACCTCTGCAACTCCTCAAGGCCAACCAAAGTTATCTGGCCGCCCCATCCACCAGGGACCTGAAATTTTAATCCCATAACTGGGATGAGACATTGTCTCAGCAAGTTCAACCCCTTAAACCCCTATTAGAAAGAAAATACACCCCGGGTGGCCTAGCCACATCCCACAGAAGACTTACCTCGTCTTAATTCCTTCCTGCAAATTAGCACAGTTTGTATCACACAATCTCAGGTAGTAATAATAATTCAAACAATTGGAACGCCATCACTTTCATATAAATCACAATCGCACTTAGCACGCATTCCAATCATTATTCACTGCCACACAAGGGCATAGCCTACTCACAATTCGACTATTTACTGACATTAATGCCAGGCATCGCCTCCCCCCTTGGAGTGCGGCTTTGTCACTACGTCGACGGTATTCTCGAAGGAGCATAGGTCAAGTTGGCCTAGCCTCTACTGCGACCTGCATCCGTTGTAAGGGGCAAGTCCGGCTCAACAACCCAGGATGATTCATCTTAATTATCACACAGCCAAATCATACTCGGCCCTATGAAACTTTGCATTTCACTCAATGCTTCCACTTAAAATAGTGATCCCGTCCATTTTTTATTCATATTAAAATTATTCCAGAAATTACTTAAGTGGGTGGGGACACACTAATTTCGAACCAAAAAGCCAATATCTCACTTTTTCAAACCCCACTATTTAGTATAATCATTAAAATCCAATTTTTGCGTCAAAACCCGACATTTGGGTTTTTATGAATAAAATTCATATTTATCACAATCAATACTCAATTTGCCACATCCATTCATCAAATTCAAATTCTAAATGCACAAAGAGCGATTAACACGAAATTCTGGGAAAATAAGGTCATAAAAAGTTTATTTGAATTATTTGAATTTATTTTATTTTTTTTTAAATAATTTTTGGAACATAATAAATTATTAAAAATTGTAGAATTTTAAAAAATTTAAATAAATCAAAAATAAAACCTATCATGTCACATCAAGGCTTACATTAAAATAAACCTACTTAACTTTAAACTAAACACACTTTAACTTAATTAAATACCTTAATCTAATCCTCAACCAAATAAACTAATCTAACCACATAAATTTACTTAACATAGAATAAGCACACTTAGGGTATCATTAACCGTCTAATCAAGACTTAGTGAACTAAACTCACCGGATTAGCGAGCCGATCGAACCAAAATGACGGGGACGCCGAGGGGAACAACTTTCCTCAAAGCGAGCCAAGCATTCGGGGTCGGGAAGCCGACCAAAACAGGCCAAAGCTCCACTGCAATACCCTTTTTTTTTGCTCACCGATCGCTGTTGGTTGAGGGCGGATCCGGCACTAGTTGAGGCGTACAAGGGCTGAGATGGGCTGAGGGACTTTCGACGGGCTGAGGCGGGGGTGTACGGCGGCTCACAGCGGCAGAGACAAGCTTCGATAGCTCCCGGAATGCGCGAACAGAGGCAGAAGGAGACGGCTAGGTGTCGGCCAAGCACGGAGCAACGGCTGTGCGAGACGACGAGTGGCGACGGCGAGCGGTCCAGCGGCGTGCAACGGCGATGAGCGGCGCTGCTGGTTGCTGCTTCACTTCCCTGGTTTACTGGTGGGTCTTGAACAGCACAAAGAAGAAGAAGAAGAGGTCGCCACCAACAAGAGGGAGAGAGGAAGGTGGAGGGCGAGCGAGCTGAGCGACGGTGGCTGTGAGCAGCTTTGGTGACGAGCGAGTAGGCGGCCAAGTGGGCGAAAGGGTGGCGTCGAGCTTGCTAGTTCGGTCACATGGTCTCCCCCCTCCCTTACCGGTTCCAAGCTTGAAGAAGAAGATGATTAGATCTCTTCACTTTTTAAGGGTCAATATCCACCCTCCACTTGTGAACATCCTAACCACTCTTGCCCCTAGACCATGACATCACTTTTGATGTCACAATCCACTATCTCAATCCTCCACAACCTTTTCCAATAGGTTCAATTTCATTTTCCGCCAGGGCATAAAATCTTGTACAACTTCTTCAATTCCATTTGATTCTCTTCCAATTGAATCCAATTAAAGTCCATAAAATTAATCCAATGTCACCACACTTCAATTCACATATTTACTTGACCATAGAACCAACTTAAGTCCCAAAAGAACGACCAAAGGCAGGCCTACTAATTTCTCGAGCCAAATTAGTCATTCCTTGATTAATTTGCTGAAAAACTCTAATTGCAAGAAAATCTTTTGAAGATGAGTCAGTGATCATAAAATGGTTTGTGACACACCAGGACTTCCAATTGCTGAATTCGCTTTCAATTTCACGGTTAATTTCACTCTGGCACGATACTAGCGCATCTTGATCTACCGGTTAGCTTTTAGAAATTTTCATGCATTTGACCTGTGGTTGATCAAGCCACAATGTCCATCTTTGACACATTGGTGACTTTTGGTTGTTGAGGTAATCTCAAGATTTCAAATACAGACACAGGGTACCCAAACACTAGAAAAGTCAATTTAGTGTCGATCGACAAGGATTGTGTGACCTGGTGGAATCGCCCACCCTTGATCACATGCCTCTGTTGAGTCGACCTATCTCCGGTCTCTAATCGATTTTTAATTGTGTCGTAATGACCCTTGTAGATTAGCTTAGTCGAAAGGTCGCTTCCTGGTCAATTCTCGAGTTTGATGCATTAAAATCTCTTAACGGCTTTACCTAATAGACTAGTTTTCACATGAGTGGTCGACTCAAGGAAAAGAACTATATGCGTGCCAATGAAATGCCTGTCTCAATTTATTGAGAATAAAATTGAAAAATTGGGATGTCATAGTTATAGATTAAGCCTGTTGGGCCAGAGGTAAATATTTAGGCTCGAATGATTTTATTTTACAGATTATAGTTATGATAACTCGATTAATGTTTATAATGCTAATATCAATTTCTAACTTTAGCATTTTTGTGATGAGTTCTTTATAGACTAACATTGACTAGTCGATATGTTATGTCATGACTTTGTATAATTACAAAAGGATTGAAATCAAGTAGAAACAAAAGAAATCAATTGAAAAACATTAGAAACTAATGAACCGACTAAATGACTCGGATTAGAGACTAATTGATTTTGAGTGACAAATTAAACTTGAGAGAATAAACTTGGAGGCCACATCACTCTCTCTCTCGTTTCTTCTTGCATCCGACACCCACGGATTTCTTTCCTCTAGAAACCGAAACTAGCAACTTCAAGAAACACAATCATTAACAAAAATCTCATAATTAGTCTAGCCTAGGGATTAGCTTTGTAGACCTATTTCCCCCTTAAGTTTCGTAACCCCCCCTCTCTCTCTCTCCATATAAAACCGAGCAACCCATCTTCATCTTCTTCTTTATGTTTTTTTTCTCTCGGTCGAGCGGTGAAACTTGAAGCAAACCAAAAGCAAACCAGCGATTTCTTCTTCTTGCATGCGAAATTTTGGTGTTGATCTTGAAGCATCTTTGTGTTTTCTAATAGCTGAACAAGGTAAGGAAAGATATAACTCTAAATTGAAAGTTCTCCATTGTTTTGTCAAGAAAACTTGCGGGTCAATCCAAACAGTGAAGGATTTAGTTTGTAGTTGTTGTTTTGTGGTTAATCTAAGCTGAGTAAGTGTTAGATTAAAGGTAGAAGCCATTGCATGTTGTTTTTGAGCCTTGCATGTTCCAAAATCCAAGTGTGAGTATGCTGTTTTGTTGAGTGAAGTGATGAAATGGATGCCGAGTGGATGGATATTGTGTATACTGTGATGAGTGAACTCACGGATGCAACAACACTTCGAGCCGAGTTGCGGATTGATTATTTGTTAGAGAAAGACATCCCGAAGGTGCCTTAAGTTGCGGTGATTAGGCATTGAAGTATTGTAGAAGAAGTTTGTGAAAAGATAAGTGGTTTAGCCGGCTTAGAAGTAAAGGAAATCGTGTACCTATTTTGTTCTAGGTGAAAATGGTTATGGAGTCTTCTGTTTTGTGTTATTTTCTTTATGTATATTAATGGAAATAAGAAAGAAACCATTCTACATGATAGAAAATCTATAAGATCAAGTTATATACGTAGCTATAACCATATGGATATATAAAACGTAGAGATAGAAGTGAACTTAGTAAAACCGGTAAACTGTTTTTGTGAGAAACGGTTTGACCTTTACTGATTATACGAATTTTTTATATTTACCTAGTTAGATTTGGACTTCAAATCCTTAACGAAAATTGTACAACACATCTTAAGGAATGACGTGTCAAAATTTGGGGTTAAATAGAGAAGAATTGGCTAGTGAAATAATTTTCTTTGTAGATAAAGAATTTGGACGTCGATACAGAGTGTTAGTAAAGATTATGGCAATTGTTACTCTTAATACAATGAGAATCAGACTTAAGTTTCTGCATGGAAATTTTCAGTCTATGTCTTAAATATAACATACTAAAATTTGGTAGTATTTCGACAAGAATTGTTATATCTTCTGCGTCCGAAATTGAAACTGTACATTTAGTTAGTAAACTGTTTGAATCCGAGAACATATATTAGAGGTTGTGTCTTTTATATTAGGCTTTTGTGATGCACGTAGAGTCTAGTAACCTTCTAATAGAAGTTAGTCATATAAGAGTAAGTCTCATATATCATTTGAGATATAAGTGCATATAGTATCATGCGTGTGCAATGAGTGCGGTGCATAGTGCTTGATTATGAGGTAAATATGTGTTCGACATGGAATGAGACATGTCATAATTGGTTTTATCTTATAATATGGACACACAGGTGTGCTAGGTTCATGATTGTTAGATATATAGTTAGATACTTTGGAGTCTTTTCTTTTGCGTACGATAAATGCATTAATCAAAGGTGTGGTGGTGTGAAATGTGTGCTTAAGATGAATGAACCCATCGGTATAGAGATACCGGTGATGCCCCCGGAAGTTTGGGATGCCCTTGCTGCGTGGTCTTGGATGCCTCGGTAGAGAGATACCGAGATGCCTCAGAGTGAGATGCCCTTGTGTGTGATCAAGGATGCCTCGGTTGTGTGATACTGAGATGCCTCGGAGTGAGATGCCCCTTGCTGAGTGGTCTTGGGAGGACCTCGGTTGTGTGATACCAGGATGCCTTGGAATGAGATGCCCATGATAGAAATATTGTGAAAGTCCGGATAAGGTAACTTTCGGAAGTGACTCGATCGGGCCGGTTGAATTCCAGTTAGTGATTGATCGAGGGTGGATCATGTGCACACTAAATATAATTCTATTTGGCAAGTGAGTCCATGTATTATTGTTGCATTGCTTCTTGTTATGAGATTGAGCTTGAGAAAGGTAAGCATAGAAATGGATGCTCATAAGGTGATTATATACATAATGTGTTAATATCCAATTGTTTATGCTTGTGATATACCTCCTTTAGCATCCTAAATTGTTTGATGATTCTCTTGTAATCTTGATGGTTGTGGATTGTTTAAGTTAGAGTTTTATCATTCTTTACTGGGCAAGGTTGTTTGCTCATACCTTACATTTTCAGATTGATAGCATGGATGTACCGCCGGTAGCTCAATACGGGGTGGTAGTGAGTCTTGATGTTTGTCTTCATGACGTGTATGATCCCGACATTGTCATGGTTTTCTCCAAGTATGAGGTTACTTTATGGCTAGTAAAGCCGACTTGACATCATTGACGTTCGTTGCATGGTTTAGCAACCATGAAGGGGAGATATTTGGCCCTTCACCCTTTGGAGCAGGAGGACCTGGAGCGGGTATGGACGGTGCCTAGATGCCTTTGATCTTGTAGAAGCCGATTGACTT
Organism: Eucalyptus shirleyi; assembly: GCA_017140165.1. Classification (NCBI taxonomy): domain Eukaryota; kingdom Viridiplantae; phylum Streptophyta; class Magnoliopsida; order Myrtales; family Myrtaceae; genus Eucalyptus; species Eucalyptus shirleyi. The sequence continues at coordinate 32,409,710 of CM029450.1, forward strand.
TTGTTTTTTGTTAGATGCGGGCTTGTGTGGGAACTCGTGGAGTAGACACCCTCACCCTTTATCCTTGGCTTTTGTTACGCCTTACTTTTGTTATGTATATGTTGTATATATAGGTGATGAACATGGAAAGAGTCCAGGTTGATAAATTTTGTAAGCCCTTATGATGATAAGAAGAAATGGAGCTTCTTGTGTCCTTGTTTATGTGCATGAATGATTTGGCCAATACTTGAATTGAAGGCAGAGTGAATTGCAGGATAACCTCATAATATAAACTTAGATTTTAAATAATCCATGTTATACATACTAACCTTCAATGGTAAACACTATAGGTTATCTAAAGGAGTTTACAAATTAGGCAAGATAATAATGATAAATGATAATTCTGCTTGCGCTTAGTACGTGACGACCTGGGACGTCATAGCTCGTTACATGTATACTCAGCTTCGGTTGTAGATAATGCTACAGTAGGTTGAAGCATTGCCTTCCATAAAATAGCTCCACCTCCAAGAGTAAAAAAATATCCTGTGATGGACCTTCGCTTGTCCAAATCACCAGCGAAGTCTGAATCAACATAACCTGCTAAATCAATCGATCCTCCCTTGGAACTGAACATTAAACCCATTCCGGCAGTTCTAGCCAAATAACGAAAGATCAACTTAACAGCTTCCCAATGCTCCTTACCCGAATTGCTCACGTATCAGCTGACAAGACTCACCGCATGAGCCAATCCAATCTGCTACAAACCATAGCATGCATGAGGCTCCCTATTGCACTAGCATAGGGTACTCGAGACACCTTTGCAACTTCCTCATGTGAAACAAGACATTGTTTCTTCAATAATTTGAAGTGATTTGCTAAAGGTGTACTAACCGGTTTAGCTTTACCCATGTTGAACCATTCCAAGACCTTCTCAACTACTTCTTTTGATTTACCCAAAGCTTACTTGCATGTCTATCTCGAAAGATTTCCATGCCAAGGATCCTCTTTGCAGCACCAAGATCCTTCATATCAAACTCACTACTTAACTAAGACTTTTAGGAAATAATGTCTCTCATTGTTCTTGCAGCAATCAACATATCATCAACATAGAGCATTAACAAAATAAGTGACTTATCATCCAAAACTATGTAGTAGACACAAGAATCATTCACACTCCTCATGTAGCCAATACAAAGCATAAAGGAATCAAACCTTTTATTCCATTGCCTCAAAGATTGCTTCAAACCATAAAGTGATCTCTTGAGCAAACAAACATGATCCTCTTTCCCTTTCACCTTGAAGCCTTCAGGCTGCTCCATATAAATTTTCTTCTCCAAGTCACCATGAAGGAATGTCATATTCACATCTAGCTGGTCAAGCTCCAAGTCATACATGGCTACCATAGCTAGTAAAACACGAATTGATGCGTGTTTTACAATCGGGGAAAATATCTCGTCATAATCAATCCCCTCCTTCTGTGCATAGCCCTTAACAACAAGTCGGGCCTTGTATCTCTCTTGCTCTTTCTCCATTGTTGCTTCCTTTCTTTCAAATAAACGAATATTTTAAACTATCGATAAAAATTCGAGTGTCAATAGGGTGTCGACTGCAAAGGCAAGTCAATGAGCAATGTTGTCCCTTGTGAAAATCGGAGCACGACTAGGGGAGGACCTCATTGGTTGTTAAGAAACAAGTGCAGCAGTTCAGTGGTTTGTGAGGCGACAAGGATGAGCAACCGCGTAGGGGACTCGCATTGTGAGCAGGGGGCTCAGCATGATGAGGCAAGAGTTGTTTGTGGCATCTGGCAGCTAAGACAATGTCGCAGGGCTCCGCTGCAAAGGGGTGGCACGAGCTGTCGCCATGGCGCGGTGGAGGGTGGCGCAACAAGAGAAGCGTCTCAGCCAAGGATTTACCAAGAAGACCTTTTCCCACTCTTTTTGTGGTCATGTATTCTCAATTGCGTGGCCCCCTACATAAATGGCGTCGCTTTCTCTAAATGTGTGCATTGCCCCTCCATTTATAAGCAAAAACTTTTGGTCTAAAAGGCAAGCAATCTCTCCTTCCATTTAAACACACGACCAGCTCTCCTTCCCTTTCCATGCTAGCCGAGATCCCCGCAATCCTCTTTTTTCTTCTCTTGTATAGAAAAGTAGATATGCCAACTATCAATATATGAGAGATCTCAAGAATAACAAAATAATCTGCCCATCTCTTACACATGAATATCTTAGAATATCTTGCCAATTGCTTTCTTTGCCATGTGACCCAAAATATAAAGTTTATTGTGAATAGTTTCGGCCATGAAGAGAGTGACGGGCTCTACCAAAGTTTAATACCATCATGGGCGCTATCTAATCCATTAAGTTCAAGACCATTCATCTAAGTCCATTTGTCGCATATCCAATGCAAATGCAATTAATGAAAATAGAAACTAAATAATAAATGCTCCTAAAACTCTATGCTATACAATTTACTTCTAATATTTTTGTTTAAGGGTTAAGAATTAATTTCTAATTTTCTATGCAATAAATGAATGACTAGATCGCCAAAATTTAGGCATCAACAATTTGTCATTTCGCTAGTAATGTATATATTGCTTTGATTATTCATTACAAAATTCTTGTATGTGCACCTGCACAATCAACTGTTGCATGTTAGTAGATTAGGCTTAAGTTTGATCAAGATTGCCCACTAAATATTTTTTGAAAACAAAGAGAAAATGTACTAAAAAGGTGCTAAATTGGAGAAAGGATGTCACAAGTGCTGTGACTTTCAAAAGACACTCACTTGAGTGCCATAACTTCTTCTTTTTTTTTTTTTTTTATCATTTGAGTGCAAACTCCATTTACAATATCAACTTTGTGGCCTTTTTCAGATAGTTGCTCAACATTTGGCAAATTCTGAAAATGCCTAACAAAAAGTAAACATCCACAATAGTAATATTAGTAGCATATTTTGACTTAATAGTAATGTTTCCTTTGTCCATCACAAGAATTATTTATTTATTCTCGAAGTTGACTTCAACATGACTCATCTTGTCCAATTGCGAGAATAGTTTCTTTCGACCAAACATGCAATTGTTGTAACCAGTATCCAAGTACCATATGTTAATGTTTGAGTCATCATTTTTACATGTTAGCACCATATACTCCTTAGCATCGTACATAGCCTTTACCTGACATTTGGATTTATAATGTTTAAATTTATTGCACTTAAAACACTTGACTTTTAATTTGTCACATGTTTGATAGTTTTAAGTTAAATTTGAATTTCCACCTCTACCTCGGCCTCTTCCATGGCCTCAACCATTTTGATAGTCCCCTCAACTTGATGGAGCAACCCCACTTTGCAATGCTTGCTTGAGATTTGGACCAATGGACTTTTGATTCATTCTGTGCTCATACAAGCACAATGAACCCATCAACCCCCTAATGTTAGGGTTGACACATCTTGCCCTTCTTCGATCGCTTGACATAGCCAAATCTTTCCATCAAAGATCTCAAGATTTTTTCTACAATTCGTACATCTTGGGGTTCTTCACCATTAACCATCAATTGGTTAATGCTGGTTTACACATGATCAAAATATACCAAGATTGATTTAGAGTCATTCATGCATAAAGACTCAAAATCACCTCGAAGTATTTTATGCTGCACTCATTGGACATGGTCATCGCCTTTGTAGGATTTTTGCAAAATATCCCATGCTTCTTTCGCGGTCTCTACACTCAACATTTTTTCAAATATCATTTCCTCCACAACTTCAAAGATCACATACAAGCTTTTTAATCTTTCTTTTGACACTTCACTGAAGTATTTTTCTCCTCCTTTCTTAAAGCCTCAAATGCTTCAGCATCGGCCACTTCAATGTAGCTGTTTTCCACCAAACTCTATAAATCTTGCAATTTGAAAAGAACCTTCATTTGGACAGATCAACTGTTGAAATTATTTCCGTTCAACTTTGGAAGTTGCAATTGAATGGAACTAGTAGATACCATTTCTAGCTCTGATATTAGATGTAAGAACTAAAAAAATATAATAATGGCAACTTTTGAAAGTTTGGAACGAGGTACAAAATGAAGATCGGAGAGAGAAATAATGGAAATGCAAATGCTCTTTGCTTCGTGTAACTACAAATCAGAAATCCACAACCTTTTAAAGTGGTTGCACATGCATGTAGCTTAACTAACATTGAATGAGCAAAATAAAAAAGTCCAAAATGCTGAAGAAAAAGCAGAGACAAAGACATGAAATGTTTGCTCCTTTTGACAATTAAAAAATCTCATGTTCTTTGAATAAAGAAAAACAAAAAAGACCTCCCATTTTCAATATGAAAGCATTTACTCCTTGTTGAATGGTGAAGGGGCTACCCAAACATAACCCATCATAAATGGTGCTGATATCCTTTCGTCTTCAATCTTCTTTTGACACCCACCATAGATCAAGCATTTTGAAGAATACGAACAACAAATCCAACATGCTCAAATCTTCAACAATTATTATTTTAACAAACACAACGTAAAATGATGTTTTCGAGTGACTTTTGGGATAGAAAATCCAAATTCAATCCCCTTTGTTTTCCTCACCCTGAATCGTCCTCATACTATCAAGATATGACTTTCCTTGCAGCTCACGAGAGTAAAATCCCCTGAAGTAATCGGCAACACCTATTGTTTTGAACAATGCTGGCTTGTCCGGAGTGATTAAGCTCGGCGTAGGACCCATTTCACCTTCCAATTTCGGGCTGTAGAATGTGGCAACCGAGAGCCTCTCCTTCATTGAGTTAACTGTTACTCGGTGCTCAATGCTACGATAATTACCATTCGTGATAATCTGCGTCAATCGTCAAATACACAAACTATTCAGTCGTGCCTTTGATAGATTCTTGTTCATGAAATTCTATTCTCTATACTCATCCTAACAAATTACATAAAGTTCAGTTTAGGTAGACTATTGATCGAAAGGTATCTTTAAATACCAGATTTTTTGAGATAACAGTCTTGTCATCAATAGCTCATCGAATCTAGACAACATTGACTAGTATATAAGACAAAATTAGGTGGAACTCTGCAGCAAAACTATAGAGATTTGGCCGATCGAAAATCTTTACCTCTAAAATGTCTCCGACATTGACAACGAAAGCATTAGGAAGGGGCTTGATGGGAACCCACTTGCCCTCTTTTCTTACTTGGAGACCTTCCACTTCATTGACTTGGAGAAGAATGGTAAGGCCTATAGCGTCGGAATGTGGAGTGAGGCCAATGGCCAGCTCAGGTCGCGGACACGGAGGGTAATAGTTCATCCTCATGCCTTGCAGGCCCTCATCAAACAGTTCTATCATCTCCTTGGTGTCCATCTTTAAAGCTTTTGCCATGAGAAGGAGTATCTTCATTGCAAGATCTTGGAGCTCTGTGGAGTATTTATCCAGCACATCTCTGCATAATAATTACACATATAAGAATAGGTTACAAAGGTGAGAGAGAGAGAGAGAGAGAGAGAGAGAGAGCATGGATTTTCACACAAAATGTGAGGCAGTGATATGAGTATGTTTGTTTTCAGTATGTAATTAATTATTCATCTTGACGTCGAGAGATTTGGGATTTGTAGAAAATAGTTACACAGGTTGTTAATACAATATTCATCATGCTGCTAAAATTAAGGTATTATTGATGATGCGGGCCAATCATCAAGCCAATCTTTCATGCATCCCGCTCATATAAGCCCAACTCACATGAATCATTGGCCACACATGCACCGGGTGTAGCCAACAAAATTTCTAACTTATTATCTTTAATTCGATTGTTGATGTGTCAACCAATTAGAGTAAATTAAATAGTTAGCTAGTAAAGGAACCAAAAGTCCAATTGGAGGAGGAGGGGAAGGCCAAAGTTTTCGCGTCTCTCTTAGAAATGATGGGGGACACACTTTAGATATTGAGAGATGTATATTTGAACTTTTAGTTAATAAATAAATATAAAAAATTTAATGCCATTGGTCCTTCAACAATGAATGTTATTGTTTCGTGTGACGCTTGGGATTACAGAACTTGGTATATAAAATTAGTTACCCTGTTTCTCGGACTAATTTTGCTAGAAAACGGGTTCTTTGTATCTCTAATGTTTAAGTTTCAGTGACGAGCAGGGGCGGGATTTGCGCATGTGGCCTCTCAGCCTCTGTCGACCTTTAATCTGGGTTGACTAAGGGTCATCCAATGCAACATGGGAGGGAGGAGAGGGAGGGACATGATGGACGAGGGAGAGAGAGCGAGGCCATGTGTCGATAACAATGGTGGCTGCTATGGCGACATGACCAATGGTGAGGTCCGGTGGCTTATCAGCGCTCGTGGGGCGACGACGGTGGAGGCGGACTCTATGCAATATGGACAGTGGCAAGCAACGTGTGTGGAGGTGGGAATGGGAAGGGCAGATAGGCAGAAGAAGAAAATCAAATACGGCCAATTCTAACCTCCTTCATCTTAATGCGTTAGCCTCGGAAGGGTAAATTTACGACATGCATTCAGACAATCTCGATGGATAGTGTACTCAATGCACGAGAGAGAGAAAAACCTGAAGGGAGAAGGAAGCATGGGAAAAAGGTGAGGTTTTCTCAAATGTCTGGGGAGGGACACCACGTAAAATATGTCGCCCCAATCGAGCTTCTGCTCCTCGGACACTACAAACGCCTGCCCGAAGCCCTGCAAGTCTCCTTCTTGTTGCCAAAACCTCCTCTTCTCCTCTATTGGAAGCTTGAAGAACTCTTGTATTCCCAACTTCACCTCCTCCAACAACGAAAAGCTCACTCCATGGTTTATCAACTGCATCCACAAAAGGGAGATCGATTAAATTCGAAAGCCGAATTCTTGAAAAACAAATCTGGACCTCACGGAAGACCTGGAAGAATCCCCAATCTCTGCATGCAGAGTGCAGCTTTTCAAGCTCGGACTCCGTCAAATCGCCATCGCTCGACGAGAGCTTGCTCAGATCAATTACCGGTACTTGAAGCAACGAAGTCCCATGGTCTAGGTCGGTACGGATATAGCGAGGCGGGAGTTCGGTTATGGCCTCTTTTGCCAACTCCTGAACGATCGGGACTGGAAGAGAACCACCAAGCTCATTGACAATCGCGTCCATCGTCGCAACGAGAGGATCGGATGACGAAAATCTCATAAGAGCTGGCGGTTTCTCATTTATGGCGGTGGTGTCAAGAGACCTTGCATTTCGAGCCACGAGAAGTACACGTGGCTTCCGGCCAAACCCAATCTACTGACCGACAAACTTGTGGCTTCGTGATCGGTAGTCTGTGGCCTTGTCTTATTTTAATAGTAGAAGCTTCAAGAAATAAGATTTGAAATTGGCCGTGGGATCATGCTGACTACTTATCAAACGAATTATTACGGTTGACCCGATAAGCTAGCAAATCACTTTTGTGTTGATTTCTAAAAAGCGATATCGCAAGAATTAGAATTTACGGAAGCAACAAAACTTGAGTAAACTAATGGTAAGATAGTAATTATCCTTTTTCAATTGGGAGAGATGGCTGAGTGGACTAAAGCGTCGGATTGTGTGGCATCCCAAAATTTCATTACAACCCCTAAATATACCACGAACCATGATTAGGTAATGGAAGTGCAGTTTAATTTTGTATTAGCCATTAAGTTGACGAATTTCAATTAATTTAACGCCGAGCATTGTAAAGGATGATTGTTTGGATGGAGGTGCGTCTTCAAGTGACCCAAGGAATTATTAAAGTGCAAACTGATATAGAAAATCTTATTCTTGGTGGTGCACCTTATAAGTAGAATTTTATTGATTTAAATTATAGAGTTTTGTGGGCTTATAAGTTGAAATTAGGTGTTTATTTAATTAGGGATTAAATGGAATAGGAATAGGAGGGGGTGGGCTGATTTTTAGGCCCAAAAGCCCGTCCAAAACCAGCCCACGCAGCCCCCATTCGACCGGCCCATGAAGGCCCAAGCCCGGCCCATTGAGGGCCATCACCTTTGCACGGAGATTGACAAGTGGCGTGAGGGATTCTCCATGTGTCTCTAGCATGCAAAAGGCTACTCACCACTTGTCCATGCATCTTCCACTTGTCACCTGCATGCAACAAAAAGGGGTGATTAAATATTAATCAAAGAACAAAGAGGGGAGGGGGCTGTCTTCCAAGTGAGAGAGAGAGAGAGAGGGTTGCTGAGAGAGAGTGAGGAACCGAGAGAGAAAGGGAGAAGCTGCGCGAAGCAGGAGGTCTGCTCGTCCGTCGACCGTCCGTCCGTGTGTCCTTCGCCGTCCGTGTGCCGTTGTTTGTTCGATTTTGGAGGCAAGTTTGGATCCATATTCTGCTCTTGCATGTGTGATTGTTTGGTGGTAGATCTCGGATGTTTAGGGTATGCACAACCGAAGCTAGAGTGTGTTGTTCTTGAAAAGGTATTCTGTTTTCGTGTGTGCTGCCTGACCCCGAACGTTGTAGAGGCTTGCATGTGGCTTTTGAGTTGGATTTTGACTTCGTCTTCTTAATGAAAGTTGTAGAAAACATCTCATAGTATAACATACTAAAATTTGAGACAAAATGGCTGATTTTTAAGGGGTGAAACCCATCCTCTACGAAAAGGTTAGATCTGAAACTGTTTCGTCGACCTCTTGGTGGTTTTGTGTGTTGCATGTCACTTTTTACTAATAATTTCACTTTAAATTATTCACAAAAGTTTTAGAGAACATCCTGATGATTAACATACTCAAATTTGAGATAAAACGAGTAAGTGTAGCCTAGTGAAATGATTTTCTTTTGAAGATGGTAGATCTGGAAGTATGGTACTGGACTCACGAGACTTCGTGGACTAAATGGTGACTATCCTTTGAGAATCTCACCTAGATCCCTTGATGAAAGTTGTAGTGGACTTATTGAGGCACAACATATCAAACTTTCAGAAGAAACGAAGGAGTATAAGTAGGCGAAACCTTGATCTTTCGGAGACAGCTAAACTGGACTGTTCGGTACTAGAAACAGTAGCTTCGTCCGGCCATAGTAAATTATCTAGGACGAATCTGGCCTATATGTCTTCATGAAAAATCTACCTTAGGGTCTAGACTATGACCTGGTAAAATTTCATAATTCTTTGAGGTCATTCGGGTATTTTAATCGAAATAATTCAAGAACTGCACAATCTGATTTTATCCGAATTTTGCATGCTGTATTGTGTGAGTTATATCTTCTCGTGTGAAGCTCTTTTGGGCATGTGTTCTTCATGGAATTGCTACCTTTATGTCTTGTCTATCACATGTTCTAAGTTCATGATTTTCGAAGATCATATGGATATTTAATTTACATGCTTTCCGAAATTGTGCAAGCTGGAATTTGGTAAATCTCAAAAAGGTCATGATGTATGGATTATTCTATGTTGCATGGACCCCATGGATTGTATTGACATGAGTGATTGGATCCTGCTGCATGTATATTGATGACTGGAAATGCATATATAAACCAAATGATGAAAATGATCTTGTTTGCCATCACATTATATGCCATGTTGAAATTGAGCCACAATTGTGAATATAAACTATGATAAATGAGAAATGCCGTCGGAGGTGTGAGCTGACGATGCCCCGGGAGTGTCGGGATGCCTGGCTAGGGAGTGTCAAATGCCTAGTGGCCTTAAATAGCGTAATTCCGGAGGGTCCTTGGGAGTTTCGAGATGCCTGGTGGTATACGGTACGTAATTCCAAAGGAGGGGGGGATCCTGGTGGTATGTCGGTACGTAATTCTGGAAGCCTTGGAGGTTGGTGCCTGGGAGGATGTCTCGTGATGCTAGTTGGGATGCAAGATGCCCGACCAGGGAGTGTAAATGCCGGATGCCCGGTTGTATATTGGATACATGCCCGGAGGTTTCTCGTGATGCCAGTTGGGATACGAGATGCCTGGAATGTGGGGGTGCCGGATGCCCGGTTGTATCTTGGATACATGCCCGAAGGTTCCTCGCAATGCCAATTTGGGCACGAGCGATAAATGTGAGATGCAAACATTGGTCTCGGGAAAGATAAAAGTGATGGCCCAAAATGAAAGAATAAAAATTGGGAAATTGAAATTGAATTATGCATGATATGGCAACACGTATGCATGTGTGACATGATGATGGTGAGTGCATGGATGTGTGCACCTATGGCATGATGGTAAATGTATGACATGATGATGGTGAGTGCATGGATGTATGTGCACCTATGGCATGATGGTACATGTGTGACATGATGATGGTGAGTGCATGGATGTATGTGCACCTATGGCATGATGGTAAATGTATGACATGATGATGGTGAGTGCATGGATGTATGTGCACCTATGGCATGATGGTAAATGTATGACATGATGATGGTGAGTACATGGATGTGTGTGCACCTATGGCATAATGGTACATGTGTGACATGATGATGGTGAGTGCATGGATGTATGTGCACCTATGGCATGATGATACATGTATGACATGATGATGGTAAGTGCATGGATGTACGTGCACCTATGGCATGATGGTAAATGTATGACATGATGGTGAAGGTTATATGAGGATGTATGTACATGTGGTGTGATGACATATGCATGGCTTCGAGGTAAGTTATGCATAAGTGCATGAATGACATGTGTTTTGCTATGATTGTTATGATTATATTGTGTGATGTATTGAGTGGTTTATTGGGTCCTTTACTTGCTAAGTGGCTGTACTCACCCCTTTGGGGATTAACATTTCAGACTAAATAAGATACCTCTGCTACCACTGCCACCGGTAGATGGATCGAGTGGTTGGATATGACCGCGAGGAGGAGGATAGCAAAGGAATGAACCTTTGGACGCCGACACCGATTGATGGACTTTAAGTAAATGACTATTGGAGGAGATGTCGGTCATCTTTTGAAGTATAGCCAAGTATAGAAAAACCATGGCATTTTGATGCACCGATGAATGATGTCCATCTAGTTTAAGTAAATAAAAGTGTTTGGCTTTTACCTATAAATATTTAGTAGGTGTGCATCATTTTCTGAATATAGAAGGGAGTTGTTGGATATGCTTCCATATATGGATTGTGCAAGGGACCTATGATCTAAAAAAAAAAAAAAAAAAGAATGTAAACCCCCATGGTTGTATGGACCCGCTGCAATTGAAATGGTATCAAAGTGACATGTTAATAGGAAAAGTGAAAGGTAAGCGAACTGTGGTGACCCTAACGGATCGGGGACTGTCGAGGGGTGCCACAGATTGCTAATCCGTTGTACGAGTTTTTCATACCGAGTGTTCAAATCCTCTCTTTCTGTTTTTGTTGATGACTTGTTATTTTATTTTTTATGTTTTCAAAACCTTTCCTTTGTTTTTGTTTTTTTATTTCATATAATAAATAAGGATGTACAATAGATAAAATCATAAGTAAGGACATTGAAAAATTAAGGAAGTAAAAAGAAAGGCCTTTTTATTCTTCACGTCCAAGATTACGTCTTGGATCATTAGATAGGAATCCAAAGATGAAGAGAGAAATAAAATATATCACTACTGTATAAACAAAGAGTTTGAGAGTAAGCATTACACAATCTACAAGATCTTTTTTCTAAAATAACAAAAACAGAGAATAGATTCTCCATTTTTATACCCCATATCCTATTTTGACACCAATAAACAAAATGGTTTCTTGAAATCAAAAATCAAAAAGAATTTTCAGAAATTCATTTGGAATAAGAGTCGAGTATTTGATTAAAAAAAATATTTTCCTATTTTGAAATGACTCTAAAAGGGTTTTTCAATAAATGAAAAAGAATCCGAACGAGGAAAGGAAAGAGGGGAGTCAGATTTTTTGTAGCTATCTAAGAATTGTATCCTTTTCTCTTGACATGTAGAGTCTTCTCTACCTTAATGGTAGCTTAGTTACCTAAACCCTAATTTTCCAATACAATTCCATCTTCATCTCGTACATGGCTTTCCCGTTTCCCTTGTATTCTCAACCCTCTCCTCTCTCGATGACATTTCCATTGGTACTCCATCCCGCTGCTTTCCCCTGATTTTGTTGGGCTTTGTCACATTCACAATCCTTCACCATCGATGCCCCAACGATGCTCTAACCCTTTTTCTCAAAGCCTTCTTTCCATTTCTATTTGCTAGGTGACTTCATTTCCTCTTCTGTTCCATATTTCGGTCTCTACATGGCTTCAATTGCCCAATTCCAAAGTTGCTACCTTAAATCGTCCCTTCATATTTCGGTCACTTCTGATTCTGACGCTTCACACTAGCTCCGCATGTATTGCCTTGCCTTCAATCGCCTTTGTGGGCTCATTTCATGGACCTCGAAGAATAAGAGAATTCATCCCGACTTGCTGCCCTCTATCATAGTTGGGCCACCTCTACTCTGAACAAGGAATTGAGGTGTGGGACGATGAGCCGTCGCCTGAAAAACTAGAGGAATGCAGATTAACACTAATAGGTAAGATCCATTATAATCCCTCTGTCAATTTTCAAGCATTTCAAAGTACCTTGAAGCGTGCTTGGAGAATGGAATAAGTTGAGATATCCCAAAGAGAGGCCGGACTGTATGTTGCCAAATTCCATTCGACTGCAGAAAAATAGCAAATATTATAGGGCGGACCTTAGTTATTTTCTAGTCATTTGGTCATTTTCAAACCATGGATACCAAATACACCACTGCACTGCTATGACTTTTCCATCTGTGCATTTTGGGTGCAAGTTTTCGGCCTCCCTTTGAATGGTGCACAGAGCAAATGATTAGCAAAGTAATTAAACATGAGGGCAAGGTTCTAGAAGTGAAAGCATATATGAAAGAAGGCTAAACCCTTAAAGCTGGCAGAGCGAGGGTCAAAATTAATTTGCAAGAACCCTTGAAAATAGGCCAACTAATCATAATTGATAACAAAACTCTATGGCTAGACTTCCATTATGAACAGCTCTCCCACTTTTGCTATTCCTGTGGGAAGCTAGGACATTACACAATGTATTGTAAGGAGTTTCCTTTTGATGAGGCAAAACTTGAAGGCAAAGACAAGATGGCCTATGGCTAATGGCTTTGTGCAGAGGTTAATGAACACAGCCCTTACTAGCGGACTTATTATGAAGCAATGGAAAAAACAAAGCAACTAAACGAGGTTGTACCTAAAACTCCTCCCTCTTCGACCCATCCTCTTCCATTATTGCCACTCGATGCCAACGCCGAAGCTGCACCCTTACAGCAACCTACAATAGCTATAAGTTCTATTTCTAAAGTTCCAATATGGTAAAATCGTCAAGTTGAAATGCTACAGGGCAACTCCTCCAGCACCGCTCTGATACCTGCAACAGAAAAGATGAAAGGCATTTAGACCCAATTAGTGGACCCACTGCAGACCAAGGAATTGAAAAGCACAAGACTCACTCCAAAAGTAGGAGTTGCCAAAAACCTTAAAAGATACAATCCCTATGAAATGAGATATTCAGCACAAGAGAACCTAGATGAAGCTCTCCTTCTGGACACACCCATATTTCAAGCAGAAGAGGCAGGACAGTGGGCTAAGGTGGCTAGCCCTCAAGAGCCACCCACTCACAAATGAAGCTCTTGAGTTGGAACTGTCAAGGTTTGGGCAATCCCCAGACAGTTCAAGCTCTAAAGGCCCTAGTGGCAAAGGAAAAGCCTGACTTTGTTTTCTTGATGGAAACTAAAAATCAAGAGTTTGTGCTACAATGACTCCAATGTCATTTACACATTACTAATTCTCATATAAACAACCCAGTTGGCTGGGCTGGAGGTTTGACTGCTTTTTGGAATGATAGGATTTCTCTAACGGTGGCTCCGTCTACTTCAGATTATTTTGATATGATATGTGAGGATGATATGGATGGTAGAATCATGCGTCTCACCTGTATTCATGCCCCTACAGTTTATCACCACCGCCAACACTTATGGGATGAACTCAAACAAATCAGTTTCTCTAATCATTTACCATGGGTTTGTGTAGGAGACTTTAATGAAATCATTTATCATTGGGAAAAGGTTGGAAAGAGACCAGCTGACTCTCATTGCCTTATTTCTTTTTGAGCTGTTTTGAATGATTGTTCTCTAATGGAAATAGTTACTAAAGGTTGTGCTTTCACATGGATGAACAATCGTGAAGGGGATGACTTTATAAAGAAACGATTGGATCGAGTGTTGTGTACTATGGATTGGCGCCTAATGTTTCCTGACATTGAAGTTTTTGCTCTACCTGCTGTGGATTCTAATCACAGTCCTTTATTACTAAACACTATAGCAACTTCCAGTAAATGTCAAAGACCTTTTCTTTTTGAAGTCTTTTGGACCAAGGACCATGAGTGTTGCGAGGTCATTGCCTCAACCTAGAATTCAGATCAGGTAAAAGATTATGATCTCTTGCATAAATTACGGGCTATCTCTATCGCTTTAGCTAAGTGGAGTCGCCAGAAATTTTCGAATAGCCACCTTAAAGTAGCAGCTTTGCAACAACAACTTCAACACCACATCAACCAACCACATAATATCTATGACAACAGGACAGCAACGAAATTGAAAGGAGAGATCCACAAGTATGGCAACAAGAAGAACAATATTGGGCGATGCGTTCTAGGATTAATTGGTTGAAATTGGGGGATAAGAATACCAAATTCTTCCATGCTACTACCATACAAAGGCGACAAAGGAACAAAACCAACATGCTGCAGGACAACAATCAAAACTCGATGCGAGATCCTCAGCAGTTAAAAGAGATGACATCTGCCTTCTTCTCAAGCTTATATACAACAGTGGGTAATTAACAGCTATGATCATGCATGAGGAGGTCTTGAATATCAAGGTCAACCAATCTCAGGACCTATGAAGGTTAACAAATTACTGCATGAACTTTCTAAAGAATGGAATCACGTAAAGACTTCAATAAGGGAAACACAAAGGATCATGCCACTTTCCGTTGACGAATTGATTGGCACACTTCAGTCTTATGAAGTGAAGCAAATCAATGATGAAGACGAAGATCCCAAAGGTAAGAAATATATTGCCTTAAAATCTAACAAAGATTTTGATATTACAGACTTTGAAGACGACATGGACGACGAAGAACTTGCTCTCATGATAAAAAGGTTCAGGAAACTAAACAAAAAGGGAAGAAGATTCAACTGGAAGAAACAAAGCTCTCAAAAGTTTCAAAACAAATCAGTTGAAGATAATGAATCCAATAAAGATATGATTAGCTTTGAATGCAAGAAAAATGGACACATCAGACTCAACTGTCCCTTGCTGAAGAAAAAGAGAGGAAAAGCTGAGAAATACAAAAAGGCACTTAAAGCAAAAACTTGGAGCGATACTGAACGCGAAGAAAGTGATTATGATTATGCTAATATTTGTTTAATGGCAAAATTAGAATCAGACTCAGAATTTGAGACAGATACAAACTCAAACTCATATAGTGAAATCGAGGTAAGTAATTTCAAAGTTCCTACTAGAGTCTCGAAATATATTAATGAACTTTGTCTTAGTCTCAAATTGTCTCTTAAGAAGATTTCTGAGCTCAAAAAGGAGAATTCTATACTGAAGCAACAGGAAAACTCTTGGAAAGAAAAGTTTGAAAACCTAGACAAAAGTTTTGCTGCTTTAGAAGAAAATGCAGACTCACTTTCAAAAGAAAATACACTATTGAAAAATGATATTTCAAATGTTTCAAAAAGATTTTCTATAAGATCTGAGAAATTGAAAAAGATTCTTTCAGTACAAAGACCTTACTTTAACAAATCAGGTTTGGGAATGACTTCTGAAACCATACCTCTAAATGATTTTCCAAAAGTAAAGGAAAAAATTAAACAGAGACCTACAAAAGCTTTTTATAGAAATCATTTTCAAAAAGTTTTTGTTAAACCTGTTGGCCGTAGTGCTCTTAGATGTTCTAAGTGTAACAGCTCAGAACACTTTGAGAAAGATTGTCCTATGGTTTGGAGACCTGTTAAGAAGGATTGGGCAAAGATTGTGTATTGCACTAACTCCACTGAACCCAAGAAAGTGTAGGTACCAAAGAAAGCTTAAGTTTCTTTTTTAATTGCAGGTCACTATCAAGAAAAATGTTAAATGGTATTTCGATAATTGTTGTTTAAGACATATGACAGGAGATTTAGGTTGCTTTATTAAACTCACGCAAGTAACTGGAGGAAAATTTTCTTTTGGCGGAAACAGCAAATGAAGAATTGTTGGATGTGGAACTGTAAAAATTGGAAGTCTCACAATCAACAATGTCTCCTTAGTGGAAGGACTCAATTATAACTTGCTCAACATCAACCAATTGTACGACACTGGATTCAAGATCAATTTTCAAGAAGGAATATGTTCAGGAACTAGTAAAGATCTTTCATAATCCTTTACTAGGCAAAGGCATAGGAATATCTATCTTTTGCATATCAATCCAGAAAGATTTCAATGTCTAATCTCAATTTAAGATGAAGCAAATCTCTGGCATTAAAAGCTTGGCCATATCAACATGAAGCAAATTGCCAAGATCTCCTCAAAGAAGCTTATTCGTGGAATACCTAACCTAAAGTATCAAAAATCTAAATTATGCACACCATGTATATTGGGAAAACAAGTTAGAAGTTCATTCAAACCAATAAATCAAATTCCACTAACTGTGTATTGCAGCTCTTACATATAGATCTCTTTGTACCAACTAGAACTTAAAGCATTGGTGGAAAGAAATATTGCCTAGTAATAGTGGATGATTATTCACGATTTACTTGGGTCTACTTTCTTGCAAGTAAGTCTGAAACCTTCTCTTACTTTTCAAAGTTTGCCAAGAAAATTCAGAATGAGAAAGGGTATGTTATTTCAAGCATACGGACAGACCATGGAAGTAAATTTGAAAATCAAGATTTTACTAAATTTTATGAAGAATCTGGTTTTCAGCATATGTTCTCCTCTCCATACACTCCTGAGCAGAATGGAGCTGTGGAAAGAAAGAATAGATCTTTGCAAGAAATGGTTAGAACTTTTTTAATTGAAAGCAATATTTCATCTCGTTTTTGGGCTAAAGCTGTTTCTACAGCATGTTATATTATTAATAGAGTTTTCTTAAGGCCAATTCTGGAGAAAACTCCCTATGAGTTGTTCAAAGGAAAGAAGCCAAATGTTTCTTATTTTCATGTGTTTTGATGCAAATGTTTTATTTTGAAAAATGCAAATAATCGAATTGGTGAGTTTGAAGAAAGATCAAATGAAGGAATTTTCCTTGGATATTCAACCTCCAGCAAAGCTTACAGA
Source organism: Eucalyptus shirleyi (assembly GCA_017140165.1). Lineage (NCBI taxonomy): Eukaryota > Viridiplantae > Streptophyta > Magnoliopsida > Myrtales > Myrtaceae > Eucalyptus > Eucalyptus shirleyi. Next base: position 32,426,951 of record CM029450.1, read on the forward strand.
GTATACAACAAGAAAACTCAATCTATAGAATAATCTATGAATATCAAATTCCAAGATCTTATACAAAATTAATCGATCCAAACTCATTCTGAAGAATCTGAACCTGCTCCAGACTCTACAAAGTCTACTTCCCCTTAAGCAGCTTACACTTCAGAAGCATAACAACAAACTAATGTTGAAGACTCAACTGAAGAAAAAGTTCAGCAATCTGTAAAACCAACTAGTAAATGGAAGCACAAGTCTAGTCATCTTAAAGAACTCATCATTGGTAACATTGATGAAGGGATTCGTACAAGATCCAAAAGGCATGAAAAGTCTAATGTGGTGGCTCTTATTTCTGAAATAGAACCCAAAAGCGTAGAAGAAGCTTTAAGTGATGAAAGCTGAATTGAAACTATGCAAAAAGAGCTCAGGAAGTTTAGTGTTAACGATGTTTGGGAACTAACTCCCAAACCAAAAGATAAATATGTTATTGAAGCTAAATGGGTTGTCAGGAACAAGATGGACGAAAAAGAGAAAAAGTTGTGAGGAACAAAGCAAGACTTGTGGCCAAAGGATATACGCACCAGTAGCAAGGTTAGAAGCAATTAGTTTATTACTTGCTTTTGCTTGTTATAAGAATTTCAAGTTATTCCAAATGGACGTCAAAAGCGCATTCCTGAATGGATTTATCCAAGAAGAAGTCTATGTGGAACAATCTCCCGGTTTTGAAGACCCAAGGAAGCCAGACTTTGTATTTAGGTTGAAAAAGGTTATATATGGTTTAAAGTAAGCACCTCGAGCTTGGTACGACAAGTTAAATAAGTTCTTAATCCAAAATGGTTTTTCCAAAGGTAAAGTGGATACAACTCTGTTTATCAAAAAGGAAGGTAAAAATTTTGTACTTGTTCAAATTTATGTTGATCATATAATTTTTGGCTCACCTAACGAAAATCTATGCAAGAAATTCTCTAAGTCTGTGCAGAATGAATTTGAGATGAGCATGATAGGTGAATTATCTTTCTTTCTTGGATTACAAGTAAAGCAATTGAAGGAATGAATTTTTATTCACCAAGAAAAATATGCGAAAGAACTTGTTAAAAAGTTCAGTTTAGATAATTGCAAAAATGTTGAAATTCCAATGTCTAGTTCTCTAAAGTTGGATAAAAATAAAGGAGGAAAGAAAGTTGACTAGAAACTTTACAGAAGTATTATTGGTTCACTTCTTTATTTTACTGCTTCTAGACCTATATTTTGTTTAATGTTTGTATTTGTACCAGATTTCAATCAGATCCAAAAGAATCTCATCTAAGCACTGTGAAACGCATCATCAAATACGTTGCAACAACTTCTAAGTTAGCTCAATGGTATCTCAAAGAAGGATACTTTACTCTCCTTGGATATTCAGACGCAAATCTAGCAGGCTGTGGAGTTGAAAGGAAGAGCACTTCCGGTACTTGTCAATTACTCGACAACAAGACAATATCCTAGTTTTCAAGGAAGCAAAGTACTGTAGCTCTTTCAACAACAAAAGCAAAGTATGTGACTCTTAGAAGTTGCTGTTCACAAATCTTATGGATAAAACAACAACTGAGAGACATTGTAATCAAAGACTCTTGCACCGAGATCAAATGTGACAACACCAGCGCAATTAATCTTACCAAGAATTATATTCTTCATTCAAGAGCAAAGCATTTAGAGATTCGATGTGACATCCTGAAATTCAATCCCGTTTCGATAAAATGAAATGTGCATATCGTCGACGTGCCGATGGTCCTTTTTCTCTGAGCTGATCACTCACGAGTTAACTAACTTATTGGGTGAAGCCGTTAAGGGATATATCCGTGGTAAAATCCCTAAAAGCTACCTAATTTGTTGGATTAGACTAAAATCACGTCTGATCGATTTTTAACCACGAAATTGAACTCGATTTCGAGAATCGAATTTTATGCGCGTCATAATCTTTTTTTTTTTTGACATTGTCTCATCGTTCGTCAATTTATTGACGAGTCCGAAATTTCAAGAAAGAAATTATCGGAAGAAAAAAAAATTGAAGACCAAAAGAAATTAGAAAGGGAAAGAGAAAAGAAAAGAAAAGAAAAGAATAAGACCTTGTGGTTATATTATTTTATTTATTTTCTCTCCCTCTCTCTTTCTTTTCTCTCTCTCTCTCTTTCCCTCTTTTCTCTCGTGCGAATCCCCCTCCCCACCGCCAATGCCCCTTGCCAAATTCAATTTGGCTTCTCTCTCTTTCTTTTTCACTTTGACTTTTCAAACCTTTTCTTTCTCTCCTCTTTCTTCTCCCTCCTCTTTCTTCTCCCCCCAACCCCACGTGACCGACTCCTTCTCTCTCTTTTCTTCTTCTCCTTCGTGTGAAACCAGAAAGGAGAAGCTTGAGCGGAAGTTGCAGGCGCACGAAGACAGCAGCCAGCCGCCCGTCACCGCCCGTCCCACCGCCGCACCGCACGCCCGCGCGCCCGCCGCTTGCCACCGTGCGCCGCCTGCCCTCTCCTTGCCAAGCGTCCTCTCCCGTGCGTTTCCAACCCCTGTTCCGCTCCATCCAGCCACCATGAGCGGCCGAGCAAGCCGCCGGAGCCACCGTGCGACCTCATCGGACCGCCACTTGCCTTCCCGACCCTTCTCTGCCCCTAACCATCTCTATTTTCCCTTGTTTCGCAGCCGAACCAGCAAACCCACGAATGGGTTTCCAGCAGGTTCGTGGGCCCTTTTGGGCCGTTTCCGGGCCCCGAACCCGAGCCGTGCTCTGGGAACAATCGTTCCTCACATCGCCGCCGTCGGATTGATCCGATTTGCACGCGATTTGGTGAGTAATCTCACTAATCCCGGATTAGTTGACTAATTATGCTTTAAGGTTGGTTTAGTTTTAATTAATTATGTTTAGGTTGTTAGATTATAATAAATTAGCAATTATTAGTTAATTGTGATGCAATTTAGATAAATTGATTGCGCAATTAACAAGTAGACGTGGTCTACTATTTATTGGAAGTATCTCGAATTTTCCGACCCTAATCGGGCTTCAATTTGGCGATTCGGGCCTAAGTGGGATTTTTGGGCATTTAAATATTAATTTTCGGAATTAAATTAAATAATTATTTATTTTTCGAAAATTCAAGGGAGATGGTCCGGAACCGGAATTTTATGCGGATGACTATGGTGAAGTCCGTTTATTTAATCGGGCTTTATTTTGAGCTAAATTGAATTTTTAATATTAATTAGTTAATTTTCGAAATTAATTAATTATTTATTTATTTCCTGAAAATTCAACTGGGATGGCCCGTGACCGGAAAATTATGCTGATGACCGTGGTGAAGTCCGTTTATTTAATTGGACCTTATTTTGAACTAATCGGAATTTTTAATATTCAGTAATTAATTTTCGAAATTAATTAATTAATTAATTATTTTTCGGAAATTAAGTTTGAGATGACCAACGACCGAAATCTCGTGCTGATCGTCGTGGCACAGTCCGTTTATTTAATTAAGCTTTAAATTGTACTGAATTGATTTAATTGTGGATAATTACTTTAGAAATGGCATGAATCATCATGAAATGCTTGGGGCTTCATGATTAGATATATCACCTCGGAGAATGCACATGGCTCGGTGACGAAGTATGTCGCCTTGGAGAATGCATGTGGCTCGGTGATTAAGTTTGGCATCTAAAAGGACACGTGGGCTCGGTAATTTGATGCATTACCTCGGAGAATGCACGTGGTCCCTATGAGTACATTTGGCATCTAAAAGGACACGTGGGCTCGGTAATTTGATGCATTACCTCGGAAAATGCACGTGGTCCCAATGAGTACATTTGGCATCTTGAAGAGACACGTGGGCTCGGTGACTTGATGCATCGCCTTGGAGAATGCACGTGGGCTCGCTGATTCAAAATGACATTGAATATCGAAAGTGGTCAAGTGGGACCGTAAAGCCATTGAATATCGAAAGTGGTCGAGTGGGACCGTAAAGCCATTGAATATTAAAAGTGGTCGAGTGGGACCGTAAAGCCATTGAATATTGAATGTTGTCGAGTGGTGGACTGTGTCTTCCACCTATGCTTAAGATGTGATCTGAGGATCGTAGTTCGTAATTGATGATTGAGATGGAATAATCGAATTGACCTAGAATGGTCCATCTGACATGTAATCGACTAGGTCGATTGATCATTGATTTGATTTGATGTCGTGGATTGATTGACCGATTAGAAATGACCGTGAGTGGTCTTGTTGGCATTTAATCGACTAGGTCGATTTGATTGATGCTTCGATCAGTGATATGATTGCTTGGGTGCCTATTATGAATTGTACTGACTTGCAGGTGGGATATGAGGCCAAGGTACGTCTTCTGCCCTGTGCGTGAATAGGCAGCCTATAGTATAATGGTTGACTAATTGGGCTTAGTGGGGTAGAACTCGCTGAGACGTAGTCTCATCCCAGTTTGGGGAAAAACATTTCAGGACCCCGTTGAGGAGCTGAGGAGGAATCTGAGAAGGAGAACTCGGAGGTGAAACTTGAGGAGAATGATTTTTGGAAGAAGAAGATAATCCCGATAGGGGCCTTGAGTACGGCCCAGATGGATTGAGATTCTATTTTCTTTTGAGAATTCTATTTTGATGTGAATAGAGATAGAGTAAAAAGTTGTGAAGTACTCTAGGTTGTGTTTTATATAAAAGTTTGGTTATAAGTTTCAATATGAAAAATATGGCCCTGTTTTTCTATCCCATTGTTTTATTGTCTGGGGATTTATAATTGCTTCCGCATGTGCTTAATAAAAGAAAGGGTCGGCGATATATAGTCCTAGGATATCGCATATTATAATCGACCGAGGAGAAGGATGTGTGCGTGCCCGAGGATCGGGGCGTGACATTCGACATCACTTTATTAGAGATCATGTTCAAAATGGAGAAGTAATGATCCAATTCATTGACTCTAAGAATCAACTGGCGAACATATTTACAAAGCCATTAGAGAAAAATCTATTTAAGTCTATTCGTACCAAACTAAATGTCATATCACTTACTCAGCAAAGTCTGGATACACTCAAGACTCAAAGGTAAAAGTCTATAAGTGTTCAGACTCAGAAGACCAAGAGTTACGACTGTAAGTTGTTTATATTTTTAAATTTGAAAAGTTACGATTATTTATTAGCTGTTAATTGATTGAAATTATCTTTCCAAATTTTCTTCAATTTTCAAAAAGGTAGTTATCAATTTTGAAAAGTCAGTTAATTTCAAAAAGGGAAGTTATTGTTTTGAAATGGTATTTTTTATTTCCTTTTACGACGCTTCGTTTATCTCGCCCCACTTACTTTATATACCGCTGAGACTCATCTTCTTCGCTTTTACGCTGAAACCCTAGAATACAAAATTCCTATTTTCTTTCACTTTCACTTTCACTCTCGATTCGTTCAAAAGTTTTCACCTTTTTTGAACAAGTTGGTGATTCTCTCCATTGGAGCAACAATGTCTTCAAGAAAGTCATCGAGGATTGCAAGCAGGGGACCACGTCACATGCCTGAGGGTCCTACCCATTTTGACTTAGTCGAAGAAGAAGATTCTCCTCCAATGCGTCCAAGTCTGCAACAACCTTCTTAGCAGTGTCAACCTTCCCCGACTCGACCAAACAATGAGGTTATAGAGGAGGCTGAACTTGTAAGAACTCTAACTCCCAAGGTTGCTTGCAAACTCTACTCTAATCTGAAGAAAGGAGGAACGCCAATGTCTTTAATTGATGAATTCTTGAAAGATAGAGGATTCAAGAATGAAACCTTGTTTTTGAGGGAGTTGGAAAGGCTAGGAGTTGTAGAGAAAGGATTGGTTGAAAAAACATTTGTGAATATTCCAAGTGACCCACAATATGACACTATAAATCAACCGCAAACTCTGGACGATGATGAAAGGATGTTTACTCATTTTCTACCTAGATCTGGGGTGGCTGTAGACATTACTGATGATTCGAATCTGTTTAGATTGAAGAATCATAAAAAGGTTTATTCAAGTCTTTTGAAGAGAGGGGTGATGAACCTTAGGACTGTTGACTTCGATTTCCTCTATTCGATAAAAATCAATTTGCGGGAGAAGTTTGCTTTACTGCAACTGGAAAGGTTCTGTTATGAATCCACTGCTACATTTCCAAAGCTTACTGCATATTTTTATTCAAACCTGTCTTTCTTGGATGCACAAAGTTTTACTTTCACTGTGAAGGATAATGAGTTTTTTGTGAACACAGACATATTGGCTTACATAATTGGGGTGGAAAGAACAAGTTTCCAACCAATTAGCGTGTCTATTGCTCATGCTATATTATCTTTGGTGAGAGACAGGGATGTTGAAGGTAAACTTTCTTATTCAAGGATGAGTGTCTCTAACATTCTGCTGCGCAAGATTGTGATTAACTACATTTGTCCCAAATCGACATCCAAGATTGTGCAATCAATACTAGTTTCAAATTCTCTTTGCCTCACACCATATTGTTTCACATGTACCAAACTGTGGTGAAAGATAAGGGACAACTTTCTTATTCTGCTCTTATCACACGTCTTTTTAGACACTTCAAAATTCACATCTTTGCACCATTAAGCTTGAAAGCAATCTCTCCAATGGTGATTGGTTTCAAAATGGTGACAAAGATGCGCTTAAAAGCTGAACAAAGTGTTGGAGCGTATAAAGGAGAAATCTCCTTTCAAAGCAAAACAAGACTCTGCTACTGCTAAGAGAAAATGCAAGGAGCCCATGGTTGCTCTAGTGAAGAAGAGAAGAGCTCTCATCTTGCAAGATGAACAAGAAGGGGATGAGCTTACTCTCTCTGCCTTAAGAAATTTAAAGAGTTTTGTCAGCTTTCGTGAGAGAATAGAAGAGCCAAAAGAAGGAGGAAAAGAGAGAGAAGAATCGGAGAAGGAAGAAGAACAGAGGAAGACAGAGGAAAGAAGAAGAGAAGAAGAAGAATCAGAGGAAGAAGCAAAGGAAGAAGAAGAGAGAGAAGGAGATCAAGATCAGGGTCAAGAAGACTCTTTCGAGCCGACCTTGGCTATCTCTCTGTCTAGTGAATCTGAGATAAGATGAGCTAAATCTGTTCCAGCTCATCACTCTGAGACTGAGGAAGCATTACCTACTCCACCTGAGGGCATCAAAACAGGGGGAGCTAATGGTAAAAAAGGTACTTCTTCACCTTTATTTGCTAGTGATGTAAGTCGCTCTGCAGCAAACCCAAAAGATGTGTATGCCTCGCACTATCTAGAAGACAGTCATGGTGGACCATCCACTGAAGTTCCATCATTTCTCAAATTCCCTGAATTACACAGCAAATTTTTCAAGACTGCTGGAAATTATATTGGATTTGTGGAATCAATAATATGGTATGGGATTTGAGATACAAGATCTCAAGAATGCTGTTAAGGTCACTTCAGTGTCTCTGCATGACCAGTTAAATGCCCTGAAGATTCAAGTTCAGTCTAATGTGCAGGGTGAAGACTTTCAATCACTAAAGCAAAGTTTTGACAAGCTTGAGAAGACAGTGCATTCAATGGGAGAATACGAGCTTGCCTGCCTCCCCAAACAACCTTGATTCTTAATCTTTTTTCAAACCAACTCTTTTTGTTCGATCTCCACCTTTTGTTGTTGACAAAAAAGGGAGAGAAGTTTATGCAAATTTGATGACATTCCTTTTGTTTGATTTGATTTGGACTTTATCTTTTTGTTTGGTGTGGTTTTGTTTTGGACTGGTTTGGACTACTGAGACTTGCTAAGTAACTTAAGTTATTATTGATTATGTCAAAGATAGTTGCATTTACAAGACTAACATGTTTTTTGTGATTGCAAATTCGCTACTATCCTTTTTCTAATCTTTAATAATATTCGTATAAGAAAACTTGGTTTGCTTAAGTGTTATTTTGCAGGTCAAAGTGTCTAAATCTGCGAGAAAGTTTTGTCACCATCAAAAAGGGAAAGATTGTTAGAGAAATCTTCCTTATGTGTTTTGAAGTTAACAAAACGTTTCCTAGTTTGAAGACTTCCAAACTCTACTATCAAAGTCTGAAGACCTCCAAACTGAAGACCGCTAGACTCAAGATTTAAAATCTACCCTCGTTGACAATTTCTAGACCGATGAAGAAGTTTTATCCAAATATGAGTATATCTTTAAGGATTTGATTCAAATGGTTGAAGATTATCTCACGGCCGGAGATAGCATCTAAAGATCTATTATTCGTATGGCAAATAATTTGAATAATTCAGATCCGTTGATTGGTGAAGTATACTTGAAAAGTTCTACTTATGGAAACCTAGATCCTGATTATATGAGCAAACAAGATTGGTGGGCTATCTTCATATTCCTTAAATAACACGAGATCTCCATGATTGATTCTGTCCAACGGGTAAATTGGAAGAACTCATTTGAAAGGTACCAATGGTTATATAGGCATGGAAGAGTATTTAAGGAAGATGCTCTAGTTATTCGAGTGTGTGCAAGATAGAGAATTTCCAAACTCTGAAGTTCCTTACTCTTTGCTGATTTAATTGTTGAGCATGCATCTGTACTCAAAAGAGAAATTTTTGTGAGACCTCGAGGAAGTGTAGTAAAGTCTCTGTACTGTGGAATCGAGGATGTGAGATTGTAACATCTCTTTTGATTTATAGTGAAATCCAGCCAGTGGGCTGTCAGCGCGGGAGGGTAGATGTAGACTTTGTCTAAGCTGAACCACTATAAATACTGTATTTCAATTCTCTTTCCTTATCTCTTTACTTAATTCGTAGTCATATCCATTAGATTACATTCTTCCATATCTTTATTCTATTATAAACTGAATTAAGTTGTTAAGATAAGAAGAAATTGTTTTTACACTTATTCACCCCCCTCTAGGTGTTCATACTAGTACTTTCACCCTAATCTTTGTCTTCGACACTGTAGACGAGAAGCCAACGTTGTTGCCGATTGGGCTGCCAAGGCCCATAGTAGCAAAGCCTCAACCCAAAACTATGCCGTCTCTCCTCCTTTTCTTTTGCTCAACCTTGTATGTGCGGATGCACTAGCCTCAAGCTGTACCGGTTATATCACTTGAATATACAGTCTTTCTCTTTCAACCAAAAAAAAAATTATCCTTACCTTTCAAAGATTCCATTAATCAATTTTGGTCAATTATAAACCCAAATGAAGTAAAAGATAATATTTTACTTTTACGAACCAGAAATTTAATGAATTTGGGGACATGATTACGTTAAATTAATCTTACACTTACTTTTTTCTCTATCTCTCATGATCTCATTTGAAACAACTCCTTTCACTGAATAATGCTCACTTTGTTAAATCAAATATGATTTGTTTAAACCTCCACGCCTCTCACCAAATCACTGAATTGCCCTCAATTTCCAATCTCCAACCGAACTCCTTTTAATTCCTTCTTATTCGGATTATCAATTGAGTCAATTTCAAGTTTTGACTATCTCAACAAGATCATGGCAGAGCATTATCTTATTCTACTTGGTTTGTTTGGTAACATTATCTCCTAGCTCACGGTTTTCATTTTTCAAATAGAATCTGTTGTGCTTGTTGGATAGTGACCAAACTCCCAAATCCCACTAGTCGCGCCTTATATTGATGGTGTATTGATGGTGTATTGATGGTGCTACCTTGAAAACAGTGATTTCCTCCATATGATTTGTGATCTAAAGTAGTCAGTTCTGATGGAAGTTCTGTCCCCATGATGCAACGCGCAGACACTGGCCTTCATCACTTGGTCTACATTCTAAGCGAAGGACAATCCCAATTCAAGCCTTGAAATGATAGTCTTGAGTTGATCTTTGTTTGTATGCAATTTTAAGAGACACATACCAACGAACATGCAAACCAATCTTCGTTCCAGTGGTCACATGAAGACCACCATGGGAAGGGAAATTCATGCATATCTACTTTGTGGAGTTCCTAATGAAGGAAACCGATTCCCTACTAGCTCTTTCCTTGAACCATGTGGCAAAACCAATACGAACCTTATCCTCAAAATATTAATTTAGATTTTGATCATATCAAAAAAGACTTGTCGGTTCTTCTTGTTGGAGAAAACTTCATTGAGTGTTTTGAAGTTGACAAAACGTTTCCATCAGTCTAGTCTGAAGACTTGCAGACTCTTTCATCAAAGTCTAAAGACCACCGGATTGCCAGACTGAAGACTCAAAGTCTATCCTCATTGACAATTTCTAGACCATCAAAAAAGGCTTATCCAGAACTGAGTATTTCGTTAAGGATTTGATTCTATCGACTGAAGAAGATCTCTTGGCTGGATATAGCATGTCGGAATCCATTATTCAAATTGAGATTGATTCATGGATTTTGGATTTGTTGATTGGAAAAGTATACTTGGAAGATTCTACTTATGGAAACCTAGATCCTGATTGTATGGGCGAGCATAATTGGTGGGCTATCGTCATATTCCTTAAATAACTCGAAATCTCCCTAATTGATTCTATCTAATGGGTAGATTGGAAGAACTCCTTTGGTAAGTGCCAACGGGTGTGATGGCATGAAGGAGTATATAAGGAAGACGTTCCAGTTGTTCGAGTGTGTGTGCGATAGAAGAATTCCAAAGTCTGAAGCTCCTTGTTCTTAGTCAATTCAATTGTTGAGCGAAATCTTGTACTCAAAAGACAGTTTATATCTTTATGAGGTCTTGAGGAAGTGTAGCAGAGTCTGTACACTATGAAATCAAGGAAGTGCTATATTGTAACTCTTTTGATTCATTGTGAAATCTAGCCAGTGGGTTGTCAATGCGGAAGAGTGGTCGTAGGCTTGTATTAAGCTGAACCACTATAAACCTTGTGTTCTTATTCTCTTCCCTAAGCTCTTTTACTTTGATCGTAATTCTATTTAATTATTAGAGTCTAATTTTCTTTTCATAATCTATTGCTGATCAGAATTGCTTTAAAAATAAAATTATTCACTTCACTCTGAAAAATTTGTTTTCGCACCTATTCACCCCCTCTAGGTGCCCGTACTAGCTTCACAATTAGTATCAGAGCTTGTGTACTTACTTAAGTTGAAGTATTTTACTTCAGAGTTAAAGATCCATGGCTAGTATGTTGGCTCCAGGTCTGGTTGAAGGGCAAAGCAATACTAGATCGCCTAATTTTGATGGAAAGGAATATAACATATGGAAAAACAAGATAAATGCATTCCTAAGATCAAAGAATCCTCTGGAACAGGATGTGGCAAACAAATAAATCATTCCTAAAGCTGCAACAGTCTCAGAAAGAGGAAAAGAAGCTGTTGAGTCTAGTGAAATGACATAAAAAAAGATAACTAAGAGACAAGCTCTTGATGCAAAAGCAATTTATTATTTATATTATGCATTATCTCCTACTAAATATAACAGAATATCTTCTTGTGTAACAGCTAAAAAAGTCTAGGATAGATTACCCATCACCTATGAAGGAACTGATCGAGTGAAAAAAACCAGAATCAACATTCTGCTCGATCAATATGAAGCATACAAGATGAAACCAGGAGAATCTATCACTGACATGTTTAGTCGTTTTACAGAAATCGTGAATGGTCTTGAATATCAAGGTCAACCAATTTCTGGACCCATGAAGATTAACAAGTTACTGCGTGGACTGTCCAAAGATTTGAATCACATAAAGACCTCAATAAGGGAGACACAAAGAATCATGCCACTCTCTATTGACAAATTGGTCGGCACTCTTCAATCTTATGAAGTGGAGCAAATCAATGAAGATGAAGATCCTAAAGGTAAAAAATCAATTGCATTAAAATCTAATGATGATTCTGATGTCACAGATTCTAAAGACGATATGGATGATCAAGAGCTTGCTCTTATGATAAGAAGGTTCAGAAAATTGAACAGAAATGGGAGAAGATTTAATTCAAAGAAAAAAAGTTATCAGAGGCTACAAAATAAATCAGTTGAAGATGATGAATCCAATAAAGATGTAGTCTGCTTTGAATGCAAGAAAAATGGACACATCAGACCTAACTGTCGCTTGCTGAAGAGAAAGAAAGGAAAGCTAAGAAATATCGAAAAGCGCTTAAAGCATAAACTTAGAGTGATACCAAATGTGAGGAAAGTGATGATGATTATGCCAATATTTGTCTCATGGCACAATCAAACTCAGATTCAGACTCTGAAACAGACTCGGACTCAGACTGTGAAATCGAGGTAAATAATTTAAAAATTCCTACTAAAATCTCTAGATACATTGATGAATTGTGTCTTAGTCTTAAAACCTCTCTCAAAAGGATTTCCGAACTTAAAAGGGAAAATTCTGCACTAAAATAACAGGAAATTGTTTGGAAAGAGATGGTCAAAAGTTTAGACAAAAGTGATACTGCTTTAAAAGAAAATGCAGACAATCTTTCAAAAGAAAATGCATTCTTGAAAAATGATATCTCAAATATTTCTAAAAGATTTTCTATAGGATAGATTCTTCAACAAATCAAGTTTGGGAATGACTGCTGAAACCATTTCTCTAATTGATTTTCCTAAAGTAAATGAAAGAATTAAGCAAAGACCTATAAAAGATTTTTACAAAAATCATTTCCAAAAAGTTTTTGTAAAACCTATTGGCCGCAGTGCTCTTAAATGTTCTAAGTGTAATAGCTCAGATCATTATGAGAAAGAATGTCCTATGGTTTGGAAACCTGTTAAGAAGGTATGGGCAAAGACCGTATATTACACTAACACCAATTGACCCCAAGAAAATATGGGTACCAAAGAAAGCTTGAATTTCTTTTCTAAATGCAGGTTACTATCAAGAAAAAGATTAAATGGTACTTGGATAGTGGATGCTTAAGACATATGACAGGAGACTCAAATTATTTCATAAAACTTGTGCAAGTTAATGGTGGAAAAGTTTATTTTGGAGGAAATAGCAAAGGAAGAATAGTGGGATACAAAACTGTGGCACCCCTCGACGGCCCCCGATCCGTTAAGGTCGCCACAGTTCGCTCTATCTTTCACTTTCCCTATTAACATGTCACTCTGATACCATTTCAATTGCAGCGGGTCCATACAACTTGAGGGTTTACATTTTTTTTTTCGATCGGTCCCTTACGCAATTTATATGCGGAAGCACGTCCAACAACTCCCTTCCCTATATTCAGAAAACGATGCACACCTACTAAACATCTTATATAAGTTAAAACCGAACACGTTTATTTACATAGAGCAGATGGACATCTGTAGTCGGTACATCAAAATGCCGTAGTTTTCTATACTCGGCTACACTTCAAAGGATGACCAACATCTTCTCCAACAGTTGAATACTTAAAGTCCATCGATCAGTGTCGGCGTCCAAAGGTTCCCTCCTTTTCTATCCTTCTCCTCGCGGTCATATCCAACCGCTCAAACCATCTACTAATCTGAAATGTTGGTCCCCAAAAGGGGTGAGTACAACCACTCAGCAGGTAAAGGAATCCAATAACCACTCAATGCATCATACAAGTCATACATGTATTGCAGGCATTACTTACCTTGAAGCCATGCATATACTATCATGCATCATCACCATAATCATAACACATACATGTGTATCATCATGTCATACTCATATCATCGTCATCATGACATTATTATATCACACACATGTCATCATCATCATATACATGGCACTATCATACCATACACATGTCGTCATCATCATGACATCATCATATCACAACATATATGCATGTCATCATGCCATATCATATATCATCATCATATCATGCATATCATCATGCCATGGATGATCATCATCATATCACATCATACATCATCATCATCATGCATATCATTATGCCATGGGTGATCATCATCATATCACATCATACATCATCATCATCATGCATATCATCATGCCATGGGGTGATCATCATCATATCACATCATACATCATCATCATCATGCATATTATCATGCCATGGGTGATCATCATCATGTCATATCATATCATGCATGGTTCAATTTACACTTTTAACTTTCAATTTGATCACCACATCACCCTTCCTCGGATCATCAATTTCATCTCATATATTACACTCGCATCCCATGTGAGAAAACCTCCGGCATTCAGCCATTCCAGGCCACCGGCATCCGGCCCCCACATTTCGGGCATCTCGCATCCCAACTGGCATCACGAGGCATTCCCCTCGGGCAAAGACCTCCGACAGGGCTTCCGGCATTTACACTCCCTGGCCGGGCATCCCGCACCCCTACTGGCATCGCGAGGCATCCCCCTGGGCACAAACCTCCAAGGCTTCCGGAATTACATACCGACATACCATCAGGCCTCCCTTGGAATTACGTACCGTATACCACCAAGCATCCCGACACTCCCGGGGCATTATCATCCGCCACATCAATCTCCTCATTTAACATTATTCATGTTCACCAATTTCGGTCTCAATTTAGCATGGCATATGATGCAATGGCAACCAAAAATCATGATCAACATTGAATTCACACATGCATCTCAATGCATACATCAAGACCCCATCACACATACTACATGGTGAAATTATTTATAAATTATAATTCATGGAATTTATGCCAATTAAAATAATCCATTTATCATGCCCTTTTTCATTTATTTAAATTCCAGCTTATGTCATTTTCAAAAATATTAAATTTAATTATTTATAAAATCTCAAAAATCATAAAATTAAGGCAAGTAATAAATAATACAATAGGATAATGATTTCATGCAAAATACACGGCCAATGAGAATTCCACACAAATCCATTATTCACACAAAACAGCATGTAATTTTCGGATGAAATCAGAATGAACAGTCTCCGAAGAAATTCGATTTAAATATCCATACAACCTCCAAAAATTACGAAATTTTACCAAGTTATAGCCAAGAAATTTACGTACATATTTCATGAATACTTCCAAGTCAGATTCTTTCTAGATTAACAGTCTCTCGAAGCTTCTGGATCCATCACCGAAACGTCCAGTACATGGTTCTCCGAAATACTGAGTTTTTACCCACTTATACTTTTTATTTTCCTCTAAAATTTAGATATGTTCTACATCAAGATGTTCTCTACAAGTTTCATGAAGAGATCCAAGTCAAATAACCATAGTATATTCGTCATTTAGGTCCATGAAGTCTCGGGTGTCCTGTAATACATCTCCAGAATCACCGTCTCCAAGATTAAGTCGATTTACCAGGTTATACTTGTTCATTTTACTTCAAATTTGAGTATGTTGTATTTTAAGATGTCCCCTACAACTTTCATGAAGAAATCGAAAAGAGATTCTTAGTAAAAATCAGCATGCAACCACAAATTCATCAAGATGTCAGTGAAATCGTTCCAGATCTGAGGTCTCCGTAGAATGAGAGTTTAACCCCTTAAATCTCCATCAGTTTCCACCAAATTTTAGTATGTTGTAGTTTACGATGTTAGATACAACTTTCATGAAGAGACCAAAGCCAAAATCGAACTCTAAACATGCATGCAAGCTCTCACAACATTCTGACTCGAGCGGATTCATGCGAAAACATTCCAGATCTGACATCTCCATAAGATGAGAGTTTGACCCCTCAAATTTCCATCATTTTCCACCAAATGTTAGTATGTTGTATTTTAAGATGTTAGCTACAACTTTCGTGAAGAAATCGAAGCCAAAATCGAACTCTAAACATGCATGCAAACTCTCACAACATTCTGACTCGAGCGGATTCAAACGAAAACGGCAACCTTACTCAAAAACAAGTCATCCAAGCTTCGGTTTTCCTCTCCTAATCACCCAAAACTCGACATACATGTAACACGCACACATGCAAGAGCAGCAAAGGACCCCAACTTGCCTCTAAACCACACGAACGGCGTGCGGGCGGCGACGGGCGAGCTCCTCCTCCTCGGCCTCCCTCTCTCTCGCATCTCACTCTCTCTCGGCAACTCTCTCCCTCTCTCACTCTCTCAAAACCAGCCACTCTCTCTCTCTCTCTCTCTCTCTCTCTTCCTTTTGGTTGTATTTATATTGCATGCACCCCCTCTTTGCATGAGGGACACTTGTCCCTAAGAAGGAGACAAGTGTCTCCTTTGCCGAAGACACTTGGGGTGCGCATGACGAAATTTCTGAAACAGAAATTGATTTCTGGCCAGAAATTGATTTCTCAATTTCTATTTCAGAAACTGAGAAGCTAAAAATTTTAGCTTCTAATTTCTTCTTCAAATCTATTTCTAGAATAGAAATCTGTTTCAGAAATAGAGAAATCAAATTGTGTTACCAAACGGATTTCTGTTCCGGGGAACAGAGAAACAAAGAAATCAAGAAACATAAATTTTATCATGCGCAGCCTTGGAGGCCATGTGGCTCCTCCTTCCTCCCCCTCCATGCGCCGGCAGCCCAATGGGCTTCATGGGCCGGGCCTCTTGGCCCACTTTAGGCCCATCTCACTTGGGCCTAAGGTCCAAACTTAAATGGCCCAAGTTTATTTTATTTTATTTTTATAATATATCTTAATCATCATTTAAATAAATATCTAATTGCATAAATAATAAGGCCATTAAACTTATAGTCACAAATCCATAAATTCCAATTTATGATGCACATGGCCAATGATAGAATTTTCTTTCCTATCACATAATTATCCCTTAAAAGCTTGGCCATATATCTTATTGCAAATTATGGATTAAATGGCCATAAAATAACTTGATGATACTTCCATCACCTATTCATAGACTTTAATGTAACTAGAGGTCATTATGAATTTTGGGATGCCACAAAAACTATAAAGGTTAGAAGCCTCACGATCAGTAATGTTTCCTTAGTGGAATTACTCAACTACAACTTGCTGAGTATCAATCAGCTGTGCAACACTAATTTCAAAATCAACTTTCAAAAAGGAATATGTTCAGGAACTAGTAAAGACTCCTCTCAGTCTTTCACAGGGCGAAAACATGGGAATATCTACCTCTTGGATATCAAATCAAATGAAACCCAATGTCTAATTTCAATTCAAAAAGAAGCAAACTTAAGGCACATAAAATTTGGGCACATCAACATGAAGCAAATAGCCAAAATCTCAGCAAAGAAACTTGTTCGTGGACTACCCAAACTGACATACCAAAAGTCTGATCTATGCACACCATGCGTGCTAGGAAAACAGGTAAAAAATTCATTCAAACCAATAAATCAAGTATCCACTAACCATGTATTGCAGCTCTTGCATATGGATCTCTTTAGACCAATCAAAACTCAGAGCATTGGAGGTAAGAAATACTGTCTAGTAATTATGGATGATTATTGAAGATTCACTTGGGTATATTTCCTGGCAAGTAAGTTTGAAATATTTTTCTTATTTTATAAAGTTTGCTAAGAAAGTCCAAAATGAGAAAGGGTATGTTGTTTCAAGTATACGAACAGATCATTGAGGTGAATTTGAAAATCAAGACTTTGTTAAATTCTGTGAAAAATCTGGCTTTCAGCATGTGTTCTCTTCACCATACACTCCAGAGCAAAATGGAGTTGTGGAAAGAAATAATAGATCGCTATAGGAAATGGCTAGAACTCTTTTAATTGAAAGTAACATCTCTTCTCGTTTTTAGGCTGAAACAGTTTCTACAGCGTGCTATATTATTAATAGAGTCTTCTTAAGGCCTATTCTGGAGAAAACTCCCTATGAGTTATTCAAATAAAAGAAGCCAATTGTTTCGTATTTTCATGTATTTTGATGCAAATGTTTTATATTGAAAAATGCAAATGATCAAGTTGGTAAGTTTGAAGAAAAATCATATGAAGGTATTTTCCTTGGATATTCAATCACAAGCAAAGCTTACAGAGTATACAACAAAAATACTCAATCTGTGGAGAAATCGATGAATGTCAAATTTCAAGACTTTATGCAAAATCAATCGATTCAGACTCAACCTGAAGAATCAGAATCTGCTCCAGACTCTACAAAATCTAAATCTGCAGAAGCAGCTCAGACTTCAAAAGACCAGCAACAAATGATCATCGAAGATTCAAATAAAGGAAATGATCAACAGTCTAACAAATCATAAGTCCAGTCATCCCAAAGATCTCATTATTTGTGATATTAATGAAGGAATTCGCATAAGATCCAAAAGGCGTGAAAAGTCTAATGCTGTGGCTCTTATTTCTGAGATAGAACCCAAAAGCATAGAAGAAACTTTAACTGATGAAAATTGGATTGAAGCTACGCAAAAATTATTTAAACAATTCAGTATCAATGATGTCTGGGAATTGACTCATAAACCGAAGGGTAAATCCATCATTGGAGCTAAATGGGTGTTCAGGAACAAGATGACCGAGAAAGGAAAAGTCGTAAGAAATAAAGCAAGACTCGTGGCTAAAGGATATACGCAAAAAGAAGGAATAGACTATAATGAGACTTACGCGCCAGTAGCAAGGATAGAAGCAATTAGATTATTACTTACTTTTGCTTGTTATAAGAATTTTAGGTTATTCCAAATGGACGTCAAAAGTGCTTTCCTAAATGGATTTATCCAATAGGAAGTCTATGTGGAACAACCTCCTGATTTTAAAAACCCAAGGAAACTAGATTTTGTATTCAGATTGAAAAGGGCTATATATGGTTTAAAGCAATCACCTCAAGCTTGGTACGACAGACTAAGTAAGTTTTTAATTCAAAATGACTTTATCAAAAGTAAATTAGATACTACACTATTTATCAAAAGAGAAAGCAAAAGCTTTTTACTTGTTCAAATTTATGTTGATGATATTATTTTTGGATCTTCTAATGAAAATCTGTGCAAAAAATTCTCTAAGTCTATGTAGGATGAATTTGAAATAAGCATGATGGGTGAACTAACCTTCTTTCAAAGGCTTCAAGTGAAACAACTGAAGGAGAGAACTTTTATTCACCAAGAAAAATATGCTAAAGAATTTGTCAAAAAGTTTTGACTTGAGAATTGCAAAAAGACTGATATACCAATGTCAAGTTCCTTGAAACTGGACAAAGATGAAGGAGGAAAGAAAGCTGACCAGAAGCTATACAGAAGTATCATTGGTTCACTTCTTTATCTTACTGCTTCTAGACCTAACATTCTGTTTAATGTTTGTATTTGTGCCAGATTTCAATAAGATCCCAAAGAATCTCATTTGAATGCTGCAAAACGCATTATCAAATACATTACCTCAACTTCAAATTTAGGCCTCTAGTATCCTAAAGAAAGAGACTTCACTCTTCTTGGATACTCATACGCGGACCTAGCAAGATGCAGAGTTGATAAAAAGAACATCTCGGGCACTTGTCAACTTCTTAGTAACAAGACAGTGTCTTGGTTTTCAATGAAGCAAAGTACCGTAGCTCTTTCTACAGTAGAAGCAGAGTATGTAACTCTTGGAAGTTGTTGTTCACAAATTCTATGGATAAAACAACAGCTAAGAGACTTTGGAATTAAAGATTAATGCACTGAGATCAAATGTGACAACACCAGTGCAATCAATCTCACTAAGAATCAAATTCTTCATTCAAGAGCAAAACATATAGAGATTCGACATTATTTCATTAGAAATCATGTTCAAAATGGAAAAGTTTCGATTCAGTTTATTGATTCAAAGAATCAACTGGCGGACATATTTACAAAACCTTTGGAGAAAAATCAATTTGAAATTATTCGTTCCAAACTCAATATCTTAAAGTCTGAGGAAGTTCAGACTCAGGGCTGAAAGTCTGAAGACATTCAAACTCAGACGATCAAGATTCATGACTGTAAGTTATTTCTATTTTAGAAATTTATCTCTCGGATAAAATCTCGAAAAGGTAAGATCATCTATCTGTAATTGATTGATGTTATCTTCCCAAGTTTTCGTGATTATTGCAATCTTTCCTTTTCAAAAAAGAAGTTTTTTTTTTAAATGACGGTTATCTAATTTTTCAAAAAGGCAATTATTTTTTAAAAGGTTTTTTTTTTCTTTTACAACGTTCCGTATGCCTCGCTTCAACTGCCTTATATATTGTTGGTTCTTCTTCGTTTTACTTACAAAAACCCTAAGAGAGCACAGATCTTCAACTTCTCTTTTCTTCTCTTGTTTAATCCTCAAAAAAATTTCACCTTTCTTGCAAAACAAGCTTGGAATCTCTCAAAGACTATGAATGATGTCGTTTCAAAGAAAGTCTTCGAGGATCGTGAACAAGGGACCACAACAAATGCGTGAGGGTCCTACGCATTTTGACCTCAACAAGGAAGAATAATCTCCTAGACAACAGCATAGCCCACAACGTTCTCAGTAGCGTCCATCTCCTCCATCTAGACTTCAGAGTATTGAACATCGAGAAGAGGAAGAAATCATCGAAGATGCAGAACCCGTAAGAACTCAAAAGCTCACTTTTACTTTTAAGCTTTACCGTGCTTTGAATAAGAGTGGTACTCCCTTGAACTATATTGATGAATTTTTGAAAGACAAAGGATATTGAAATGAAACCTGCTGGGAATGATGATGATAGGATGTACACTCATTTTAAACCTAGAATTGGTGTTGTAGTGAAAATCCGAAGCAAAATGACATTTGTTTTGCTCGGAGGAACACAAGCAACTATACTCTAAGTTGCTAAAGCATGGTGTGATTAACCCTAGAAGTGTAGACTTTGATTTTCTTGATTCTCTGAATGTCAAGCTACGAGAGAAATTCAATCTTCTTCATCTAGAACAGTATTGTTCTGAAACGACAGAGGCTCATGCTGAACTCACTGCTTACTTCTATTCTAATATAAGTTTTTTGGATGCGAATAGATTCTCTTTCAGTGTTCGAGATTAGGACTATGTAGTTGACATGGATACATCGGCTGATGTAATTGGGGTTGAAAGAGGGAAATTCCAACCAATCAGTGTGACTATTGGTCGAGCGATGGTAGAGCTTGTTCGGGATAGAACGGCGGAAGGAAAGATTTCATATTTGAGGATGAATGCCTCAAATATTTTGCTTCACAAGATAGTGATCAACTGCCTCAGACCCAAATCGATTTCGAAGACCGATGTTTCAAACTCGAAGGCAAAGTTGATGTATGCCATTAACGCTGGCAAAAAGTTCTCTCTTCCACACACTATTATGTTCCACATGTACAGAACGATGATGAAAGACAAAGGCCAACTTCCTTACTCAGCACTTGTCACTAAGTTATTCAGACATTTAAACATTTAGCCTCCTAGGATTCTTTGTGTTCGAACATGCGATCAAATGGTGATGGGACTAAAAATGGTCTCTAAAATGCATCTAAAGGAACTTAACAAGGCTTTGGAGCAATTCAAGGATAAAACCCCTATCAAGACTCATCCAGTCTCTTCGGCTACAAAACGGAAAGGGAAGGAGCCCATGGTTGCTTCATCCAAGAAAAGAAGAGCACTCATCTTGGAGGATGACGAGGATGGGGATGATATCACAATTTCTGCTCTTGCTTTGAAAAACTTAAGTCGTTCTATTCCAGAGACAAAGGTAAGACAAGAACAAGATAAGGAGATCGAATAGAGGACTGGAGAGAGATAATCAATGGAGAAAGAAGCAGAGGAAGAAAGGACAAAGGAAGAAGAAGAAGAGGGCAGAGGGCAGAGGTGAACAAGAAGAAGCAGAGCATGAAGAGTACTTCTCACTGCCCAAAGGCAATGAAACAGGGGGAGATGCTGAGAAAAGAGGTACATCTTCAATTGCTGCTACTAGTGAAGGAGTAAGTCGTTCACCAGCAGATCCAGAAGACATCTATGCCTCTCAATTTTTTGATGAAGGCCATGAGGTTTCATCGCCCAATCTGAGTGATCGTGCTAACTTGCCATCATCTGCCAATACTGTCACGCCCCGATCCTCGAGCACGCACACATCCTTCCATCTTGGTCGATTTTATAATGCGATATCCCAGGACTATGTATCGCCGACCCTTTCATTTTTAAGCACATGCGGAAGCAGTTAAAATCCCCAGACAATAAAACGATGGGATAGAAAAGCAGGGCCATATTTTTTAGATTGAAACTTTTAACCAAACTTTTATACAAAATACAAATCACTTCATAACTATTCACATCAAAATGGAGATCTCAAAAGAAGGTAGAATCTCAATCCATCTGGGCCGTACTCAAGGCCCCTCTTAGGATTATCTTCTTCTTCCAAAAATCCTTCTACTCAAGTTTCATCTCCGAGTTCTCCTTCTCAGACTCCTCCTCATCAGCTCCTCATCGGGTCCTGAAATGTTTTTCCCCAAACTGGGATGAGACTACGTCTCAGCGAGTTCTACCCCACTAAGCCCGATTAGTAAACCATTATACTATAGGCTGCCTATACACGCATAGGGCAGAAGACGTACCTTGGCCTCATATCCCACCTGCAAGTCAGTACAATTCATAATAGGCACCCAAGCAATCATATCACGGATCGACGCATCGATCAAATCGACCTAGTCGATTATATGCTAGGAAGACCACTCACGATCATCTCCATTCAATCAGTCAATTCACAACATCCAACCAAGGCAATGGATCACATCAAGTCACACTCAGATCGAATCATCGATCAATCGACCTAGTCGATTACAAGTCAAACAGACCATCTCATGGTCATTTCCAATCAATCAGTCAATTCACAATATCAGATCAAGCAATGATCAATCGACCTAGTCGATTACATATCAACAAGACCACTTTCGGTCATTTCAACTATTCCAATTCAATTCCCAATTATGAATCACGGTCCTTAGGACACAACTTAATAATAGGTGGTAATTACGGCCCCACCGAGCAATTTTCTTAGATTTAGTGACATCACGGCCCCACTCGGCAATATTATACGTAGTGGCATCACGGCCCCACTCGGCATGTAGTGGCATCACGGCCCCACTCGGCAATGCTATATGCGGTGGTATCACGGCCCCACTCGGCATGTAGTGGCATCACGGCCCCACTCGGCAATGCTATATGCAGTGGTATCACGGCCCCACTCGGCATGTAGTGGCATCACGGCCCCACTCGGCAATGCTATATGCAGTGGTATCACGGCCCCACTCGGCATGTAGTGGCATCACGGCCCCACTCGGCAATGCTATATGTAGTGGTATCACGGCCCCACTCGGCAACTTTTTCAATATATTGGCATTATCAACCGATGCCCGGTTATTCTTCAAGTAATAACCAAAGATTATTCAATTTAGGAATAAATCCTAAAATCACTAATAAATCAATTTCTCACAAATTAAGCCTCGAATAAATAAACGAACCACACCATGACAATCAGCATGAAATTCCGGTCATCGGCCACCTCAAACTTAATTTCCGAAAAATAAATAATTATTTAATTAATTTCGAAAATTAATTATTTAATATTTAAAATTCCATTTAGCTCAAAATAAGGTCCAATTAAATAAACGGACTTCACCACGGTCATCAGCATAATTTTCCAGTCACGGCCCATCCCAGTTGAATTTTCAGGAAATAAATAATTATTTAATTAATTTCGAAAATTAATTAATATTAAAAATTCAATTTAGCTTAAAATAAAGTCCGATCAAATAAACGGACTTCGCCACGATCATCAGCATAATATTCCGGTTCCAGACCATCTCCCTTGAATTTTAGGAAAATAAATAATTATTTAATTTAATTCCGAAAATTAATATTTAATTGTCAAAAATCTCACTTAGGCCCGAATCATCAAATTGAAGCCCGATTAGGGTCGGAAAATCCCGAGATACTTCCAATAAATAGTAGACCACGTCTACTTGCTAATTGCGCAATCAATTTATTTAAATCGCATCACAATTGACTAATAATTGCTAATTTACTCTAATCTAACAACCTAAACATAATTAATTAAATCTAAACCAACCTTAAGCATAATTAGCCAACTAATCCAAGATTAGTGAGATTACTCACCAAATCGCGCGCAAATCGGATCAATCCGACGGCGGCGACGCGAGGAACGATTCTTCCCAAAGCGGGCCGAGCATCCGGCTTCGGAAGGCGGCCAAAACGGGCCAAACAGTTGCTGCAAACCCATTTCTGCAGTCCTCTGTTCGCTGCTGGTTGGAGGTGAAGGTGGGCGGATCCGGGGCTGGTTGGGCTCGGGAATGGGTGGAGGAGCTGAACAAGACCAAGGCGAGTCTTCACGGTGGCCGGAGGAGGTCGGGCGGCGGCCGTAGGTGCCTGAATGGGACTGAACAGGGGCGAAACAGGGGCTGGACAGAGGTGGTAGTTCGGCTGGGCGGCGAGGACGCGATCGCGAGGCGGCGGAGCGCGCGGGCGGAGCAGACGACGGCCCGGCGTGGCTACGACGGCGACGGCCTCGTACTCCGGTGGCGGCCCGGTTGCAACGGCAAGCTGCCGTTTCGCTCTCTGTGTTGCGTTCGAACGAGAGGGACGGAAGAGAGGATGCGGCGGAGATGGGCGAGGGCGCACGGGTGGGGCGAAGCAGCGACGGCGGCGGCGCGGCGCTCCGGCGTGGCCGCGGGCGCACGACGACGCGGCTTCGCTTCTCTGTTCTTCCGCTCCCCGGAGGTTTGAAAAAAGGAAGAAGATGAGGGAGGAGCTTGGTCGACGAAGGAGAGAGGGAGGAAGAGAAATTCAATTTTCCTTTCTTTTCTCTCACTCTCTCTCTTATGTCACCCTCACGTGAGCCACCATGGGCTGTCCTCCACCAACCATTTTCCTTGCCAAAATTGCCCATTCTAGAAGACTTTGGGTAATTTAAAATATTGGGTCCATGGGCATACGAATTTTGCCAAGTTTCCATTCCAATTGAGCCCTAATTCCTCTTGAATTGAATCAAATTGACCCCCATTAATTTATTCAATGCTTCAATTGAATATTCTCATCATCCAATAGCTCGTCTCGCATCTCAATTTTGTATTACATTTTAATCCCCGGCTCCAATTGCATAGAAATGACTTGATTAATTCAATTGAGATTAATACCGAAAATTCTGGATGTCACAACTCTTCCCCCCTTATAAAAATTTCGTCCTCGAAATTTAAACTTTCACTGATCCTTATACAAAAGGTGGGGGTATTGTTGTCTCATCGAGTCTCACTTTTCCACGCTGATCGTTCGGTCTTGTGGCATTGTCTGACCACCTTGACCAAGGAGATCATCTTTGTACACAAAATCTGCTCTTTTTGAACCAACTACTGAACTGAGCTTCTCACATAAGACACTCTGTCATCCACATCTGATCTCTTTTTTTTTTTCGACTCCCTAATAAACCTTTGAACCTCAACGATTCAAAATTTCTGACAGTTCTGAGCAATCTTTACTCTGACACTGATCTGACAACTGCAAACACTGATTTCTGAGCTGACTTCAGACTTGCGATTTTCTGATTTCTGATCTCATCTCAACTGACTGAAATCCTGTACACTCTGCTTTGCACTGAGTAAAAGGAAACTATCTGACTGATCTGCTGAAACTGGGAACCTCTGGTCAAGATCTAATATAACTCTGGCACTGATCTTGGCAATTGCAATCACTGACTATTGATCTGACTTTGGCCTGAAATCTTCTTCACTTTCTTTTCACCACTGAAATTCTGTACCCTCTGCTATACACTGCTTAATAAAGAACCCTCTGAAAACTCTGCCAACTTATAATCTCTGATCTAGATTCGATATATAATCCATCTTCGACACTCCATGCCGGCAAATTGATGCACACACACTTCGATATACCCAACCTGTGACAAGATAGGATCTTCAATTTCTAAAATCGAACTTAGATTGGCGGTTAATTTCACTCCGACACGCTTTTAGTGTGACCTAGGCTACTGGGTAGTGTTCAGAGCTTTTTAGGACAAATGACCCGTGGTCGATTTTCTTCGAGCCACAATAAACCCACTCGAGCCATTGACAACTCTCGATTGTCGTGAAAATCTCAAAGATTCAAATACGGACACAGGGCGCCAAAACGATAGAAACATCAAATTAGTGTCGGTCGATGAGAATTTTCCAATTTAGTGGAGTCACCCACGATCGGTCATTCGTCTTAGTCGAACCGGTCTATCTTTGATTTCAAATCAATTTTATACTATGCCGCAATGATCTCTAAAGATGAGCACGGTCGAGAAGTCGGTCCATGGTCGAATTCTCAAGTCTATTTGCCTTAAGGTCCTTAATAACTCACCCAGCTAGTCTAGTTATCTCACGAGTGGCCAACTCAGAGAAAAACACTGTAATCGCGTCGATGAAATGCCCAATTTATCTAGTCGAAATCAGAGTCCGAAATCTGGATGTTACACACTCAAAACAATATCTATCCGTACTGTACTAAAGTGGATCAACTCCATCTATTGATCAACCACTATTCTTAAATGGTATCAGTAATCCCCTGAATCCTTAGTAAGCCATATGTTTCAATTTCCACTTGGGACTCTCAAGTGCTGGCAAAATCTTCTCTCGGTTCGCATTACCGAGCTTCCACTTACTGACACCTCTGACACTTGCAACCTGCGCAGCGGTATCTATCTTCATATCAGTCTACTTATCTAGCTGATGTCGATTCTGACTTACTCATACCATCCGGTCAAAACTGCAATACTATAATGAACTTTTGACAAGATCTTTTCCCTGAGTGCTACACTGTCAAGTATATTCAATCACTCATGGAACCTGAACTTTCCATTCTCATAAATCTTAAAGTCAAATTCTTTCTTGCCAGCATCATCTATAAGATCTCTGAACATCTCTGTCTGTCAACTAGGCGATGATTCCAACTTGAACATTTGGCTCAATTTTGAGGGCGGCTATAAAATTGAAAAGGTAGCCTGTCTCAATTTTGAAAACCAAATTTCGAACCATTTTCAATTAAAGTCTATACTTTAGCCAGTCTATGCACAATTGAAGGCTCTTAGCTCAACACATCAATCACTCGATTCGTTCCTTCAAGGTGATAATCTTGTCCTCCAAGGTGATAACCTTATCACTATTATAGTTCTGCCAAAATTCTGATTCACGATACTGTTTCATGTTCAATTTGTTGGGTCTCAACTGGCGGAACAGTGATGCAATAATCTTCTCATGTTGTATCAATACGTACCCAGTCCTTTACAAGACACATCACTAAATACTTCATGCTTTTCAAAACCAAATGAAGAGTTTAGCACAAGTACGATAGTCGCCTTACTTAAGCTCGGAAACTATCCTCGTACTTGTCTATGCCAATGAATTTCTCTTCTTTCTCAAGAGGTCAAGCCCATGATGATACTTGATGCTGAAAATTCTTTCACAAACCTTCCGCGAGTAATCTGTCAAATCCCCACAACTTCTGATCTCTGACATTGATGTCGGTCTCGGTCCATTAACAACTTGGATCTTGGGCTTGGTCCATGAAGATTCCTTTACCTGTAACCACACGACCATTCTTAGGGGCATTTCGTGATTCTCAACACTTAATGAACACCTTATAATGTCGCTACACCACACGATCACCATTGATCTAGATATTCTTTGAACACTCAATTTGTCAATTCCATGACAGCAACTGGGGTGTTCACCAGGCCAATCGATCTTACAATACTCTCGTAAAGATCATATCAAGTACGAACAGCTGTCTTTCGTACAACCTCCATCCTGGTTCTCAACTGACAATAACTTGTCCTCAAGTCGATCCTTGAAGGCATCCACACTCTTTATAACAAGTCACCCAATTCGTCGATCTTTGACAATGAACACTTATCATTGATTGTCACTTGATTGGGTCGACTATAGTTGATGCATAATTACAACGAACCATCTTTCTTTCTCTTTTCACAAAAATGATGATTCCTAAAGTGATGCACTGATATGTATGAATTCCTCATTCATCAATCCTCACATCTACACCATTGGCTCTATCAATTCAGGCAACAATAACCGGTAAGAAACTTTAGAGAATAGTTATGTTCCGGGTGCTAGCTCAATCGTAAATTCTATCTCTTTCTCTGGCGACAGTCTGACTGTCCTTCTGGCAACACTTCCAGGAATTCTTAGACTACTGAGGAGTCCTCAATTTTCAATTCTTCAATCTATCTTATTTTTGACAATCGTCAAGTAACTTAGGCAACCTCCGTCTAACAAACAGGTTGCCTCAAGTGGCGATATCAAAGAAGTTGAGTACCCTTCTCGACCCTCAACAAAACTCAGCACTTCTACACTCCCGGAATGAACTCGTTTACTCAATTATAACAATTCATCAACACAAGATGCTCCGAGCCAATTCTTTCCACACTTGACGATAGAGTTGTAGACCAACAGCCAATCGAGTACAACTCTAGCCAGTGGTTCTTCTCTTACCACCTTAACACACATATTGAAATTCCACAACTTAATCTCTCGAACTCGAGGCACCATTCGATAAAAATTACTTCAAGACATCGTTCCTCTATTCGGTGCATGGTCGATTTCATTCCCATTCCCTTTGCCATCTTGTGGCGTTCTAACGGTAGTAACAGTGTTGGTGTTCTTCTTAAACCCCAACCGATAGTCCCTCACTTGATGGCCATGCTCACTGCCATCGAAGCATGTTCTAGTCATTCTCAAACACAAGATTAATCCATGCATTCCTTTCATACTTTCGGCACTCGCCTAATGAGTCCTGTCCTCAAAATACATGAGATTGATCCATACCATCTTCCATGTAACATATCTTCCACGGAACAACATGTTCCATTTGTCTAAATACTGACTTGACTATGCCGCCCTTCCTATTGAGTGGAATAGAATATCATTCTCTCAACATCAGTCTTTACCCTTTACCCTGACCGAATTCCCAATCTGCTTGCATTGAATCTTGACTCAGATATCGAAATATATTCCCTGATCATCCTTCCAGGTTGGACCTCAGCAAGGTAGCAACAACAGCAATAACTTGATTCTGACCTTACAGGCTCATCCAGATTCCAAGAAATACTTGCATTAGAACGATCCTATCGAGCTTAGGATCATTCGACGCTGCTATACTAGTACCAACCTGCAGTGGTACTCTTACACTCAAGCTGGCCAGAGCCGACACTCTGCCACAACCACCTCGGGTACTGACCTTTGTCAGTGCATTATCCCGAGTCACAAAGGACATTGTCCTCTTACTAGGAGTTCTCAACTCCCGCTCGCTCATGGTTCAGTCTTTATACTGAAACCCGTCTTCCACATCCACACTGGATTAGAAGATGAGCGATCCTCACACAACAAACAATTCTAGCACACAACTAACACAGACATGCACCAGCATGAATTTAAAGGCCATCCTACTAACTATCCCATGGTCAACGCTCCTTATCACTCCAATCTTCAACCTCGCTCTGATACCACTTAAACTGGATGTCACGCCCCGATCCTCGAGCACGCACACATCCTTCCATCTTGGTCGATTTTATAATGCGATATCCCAGGACTATGTATCGCCGACCCTTTCATTTTTAAGCACATGCGGAAGCAGTTAAAATCCCCAGACAATAAAACGATGGGATAGAAAAGCGGGGCCATATTTTTAGATTGAAACTTTTAACCAAACTTTTATACAAAATACAAATCACTTCATAACTATTCACATCAAAATGGAGATCTCAAAAGAAGGTAGAATCTCAATCCATCTGGGCCGTACTCAAGGCCCCTCTTAGGATTATCTTCTTCTTCCAAAAATCCTTCTACTCAAGTTTCATCTCCGAGTTCTCCTTCTCAGACTCCTCCTCATCAGCTCCTCATCGGGTCCTGAAATGTTTTTCCCCAAACTGGGATGAGACTACGTCTCAGCGAGTTCTACCCCACTAAGCCCGATTAGTAAACCATTATACTATAGGCTGCCTATACACGCATAGGGCAGAAGACGTACCTTGGCCTCATATCCCACCTGCAAGTCAGTACAATTCATAATAGGCACCCAAGCAATCATATCACGGATCGACGCATCGATCAAATCGACCTAGTCGATTATATGCTAGGAAGACCACTCACGATCATCTCCATTCAATCAGTCAATTCACAACATCCAACCAAGGCAATGGATCACATCAAGTCACACTCAGATCGAATCATCGATCAATCGACCTAGTCGATTACAAGTCAAACAGACCATCTCATGGTCATTTCCAATCAATCAGTCAATTCACAATATCAGATCAAGCAATGATCAATCGACCTAGTCGATTACATATCAACAAGACCACTTTCGGTCATTTCAACTATTCCAATTCAATTCCCAATTATGAATCACGGTCCTTAGGACACAACTTAATAATAGGTGGTAATTACGGCCCCACCGAGCAATTTTCTTAGATTTAGTGACATCACGGCCCCACTCGGCAATATTATACGTAGTGGCATCACGGCCCCACTCGGCATGTAGTGGCATCACGGCCCCACTCGGCAATGCTATATGCGGTGGTATCACGGCCCCACTCGGCATGTAGTGGCATCACGGCCCCACTCGGCAATGCTATATGCAGTGGTATCACGGCCCCACTCGGCATGTAGTGGCATCACGGCCCCACTCGGCAATGCTATATGCAGTGGTATCACGGCCCCACTCGGCATGTAGTGGCATCACGGCCCCACTCGGCAATGCTATATGTAGTGGTATCACGGCCCCACTCGGCAACTTTTTCAATATATTGGCATTATCAACCGATGCCCGGTTATTCTTCAAGTAATAACCAAAGATTATTCAATTTAGGAATAAATCCTAAAATCACTAATAAATCAATTTCTCACAAATTAAGCCTCGAATAAATAAACGAACCACACTATGGCAATCAGCATGAAATTCCGGTCATCGGCCATCTCAAACTTAATTTCCGAAAAATAAATAATTAATTAATTAATTTCGAAAATTAATTATTTAATATTAAAAATTCCGTTTAGCTCAAAATAAGGTCCAATTAAATAAACGGACTTCACCACGGTCATCAGCATAATTTTCCAGTCACGGGCCATCCCAGTTGAATTTTCAGGAAATAAATAATTATTTAATTAATTTCGAAAATTAATTAACATTAAAAATTCAATTTAGCTTAAAATAAAGTCCGATCAAATAAACGGACTTCGCCACGATCATCAGCATAATATTCCGGTTCCAGACCATCTCCCTTGAATTTTAGGAAAATAAATAATTATTTAATTTAATTCCGAAAATTAATATTTAATTGTCAAAAATCTCACTTAGGCCCGAATCATCAAATTGAAGCCCGATTAGGGGTCGGAAAATCCCCGAGATACTTCCAATAAATAGTAGACCACGTCTACTTGCTAATTGCGCAATCAATTTATTTAAATCGCATCACAATTGACTAATAATTGCTAATTTACTCTAATCTAACAACCTAAACATAATTAATTAAATCTAAACCAACCTTAAGCATAATTAGCCAACTAATCCAAGATTAGTGAGATTACTCACCAAATCGCGCGCAAATCGGATCAATCCGACGGCGGCGACGCGAGGAACGATTCTTCCCAAAGCGGGCCGAGCATCCGGGCTCGGGAAGGCGGCCAAAACGGGCCAAACAGTTGCTGCAAACCCATTTCTGCAGTCCTCTGTTCGCTGCTGGTTGGAGGTGAAGGTGGGCGGATCCGGGGCTGGTTGGGCTCGGGAATGGGTGGAGGAGCTGAACAAGACCAAGGCGAGTCTTCACGGTGGCCGGAGGAGGTCGGGCGGCGGCCGTAGGTGCCTGAATGGGACTGAACAGGGGCGAAACAGGGGCTGGACAGAGGTGGTAGTTCGGCTGGGCGGCGAGGACGCGATCGCGAGGCGGCGGAGCGCGCGGGCGGAGCAGACGACGGCCCGGCGTGGCTACGACGGCGACGGCCTGTACTCCGGTGGCGACTGGTTGCAACGGCAAGCTGCCGTTTCTGCTCTGCTGTGTTGCGTTCGAACGAGAGGGACGGAAGAGAGGATGCGGCGGAGATGGGCGAGGGGCGCACGGGTGGGGCGAAGCAGCGACGGCGGCGGCGCGGCAGCTCCGGCGTGGCCGCGGGCGCACGACGACAGCGGCTTCTGCTTCTCTGTTCTTCCGCTCCCCTGGAGGTTTGAAAAAAAAGGAAGAAGATGAGGGAGGAGCTTGGTCGACGAAGGAGAGAGGGGAGGAAGAGAAATTCAATTTTCCTTTCTTTTCTCTCACTCTCTCTCTCTTATGTCACCCTCACGTGAGCCACCATGGGCTGTCCTCCACCAACCATTTTCCTTGCCAAAATTGCCCATTCTAGAAGACTTTGGGTAATTTAAAATATTGGGTCCATGGGCATACGAATTTTGCCAAGTTTCCATTCCAATTGAGCCCTAATTCCTCTTGAATTGAATCAAATTGACCCCCATTAATTTATTCAATGCTTCAATTGAATATTCTCATCATCCAATAGCTCGTCTCGCATCTCAATTTTGTATTCCATTTTAATCCCCGGCTCCAATTGCATAGAAATGACTTGATTAATTCAATTGAGATTAATACCGAAAATTCTGGATGTCACAAATACACCTTCTGATCATGCAGAAGCCAGTACTCAGATTGATAATTCAGCAGATTTTCACAGAGTGCTTGATGTTCTTATGGAGATGCGAGGCCAAATTTATACTATGGGATGCGAAGTTCAGAACTTGCAGAATGCAGGTCAAGTCTCTTCAGTTTCTTTGCATGATCAAATTCATGCCCTTGCTCTTCAAGTTCAAGTAAATGCCAAGGGTGAAGATGTGGCTCAACTGAAGGAGGATTTGAAAAAGCTGGAAGGGATTGTCTAGTCAATGGGAGATTTCCAGCTTGTTCGTGTTCCAAAGCAATCCTAATTCCATTCGTTTTTTCGTCTCTACCTTTTTTAATGCTGACAAAAAAGGGGAGAGATGTGGTGTAGATTTGAGATTTGAGATTTAAACTCCTCACTTTTTGATTGACTTTACTTTTGTGTTTGGTTGTTTGGTTGTGACTGGATTTGGATTTGGATTGTTTGATCGTTTGTTTATTTTAAGCACTATTGGTATTTCATGGCAAAGATAGCTGCTCATTTATAGGACTAACTTATTTTCTATGGATGCAGATTTTAATGTTATCCTTACTAAGCTAACTATCTTTTGTGATATATCCTTGTTTGCTTGAGTATTGTTTTGCAGGTCAAAGTCATCCAAATCTGCAGGAAAGTTTTGTCACCATCAAAAAGGGGGAAATTGTTGAAGAAAACTTCATTGAGTGTTTTGAAGTTGACAAAACATTTCCATCAGTCTAGTCTGAAAACTTGTAGACTCTTTCATCAAAGTCCGAAGACCACCGGACTACCAGATTTAAGACTCAATGTCTATCCTTATTGACAGTTTCTAGACCGTCGAAAAAAGGCTTATCTAGAACTGAGTATTTCGTTAAGGATTTGATTCTATCGACTGAAGAAGATCTCTTGACTGGATATAGCATGTCGGAATCCATTATTCAAATTGAGATTGATTCAGGGATTTTGGATCTGTTGATTGGCAAAGTATACTTGGAAGGTTCTACTTATGAAAACCTATATCCTGATTGTATGGGCGAGCAGGATTGGTGGACTATCGTCATATTCCTGAAATAACTCAAAATCTTCCTGATTAATTCTGTTCAACGGGTAGATTGGAAGAACTCCTTTGGTAAGTGCCAACGGGTGTGATGGCATGAAGGAGTATATAAAGAAGACGTTCCAGTTATTCAAGTGTGTGCGCGATAGAAAAATTCCAAAGTCTGAAGCTCCTTATTCTTAGTCAATTCAATTGTTGAACGAAATCTTGTACTCAAAAGAGAGTTTATATCTTTGTGAGACCTTGAAGAAGTGTAGCAGAGTCTCTATACTATGGAATCAAGGAAGAGCTATATTGTAACAACTCTTTTGATTCATAGTGAGATCCAACCAGTGGGCTGTCAGTGCGGAAGAGTGGACGTAGGCTTGGATTAAGCTAAACCACTATAAACCTTGTATTCTTATTCTCTTCCCCAAGCTCTTTTACTTTAATCGTAATTCTATTTTATTATTAGAGTCTAATTTCCTTTTCATAATCTATTACTGATCAGAGTTGCTTTAAAAATAAAATTATTCACTTCACTCTGAAAAATTTGTTTTTGCACCTATTCACCCCCTCTAGGTGCTCGTACTAGCTTCACACTTATAAGGTTGTGCATTATAGGTCATGCTCTCATCCCGGTTAGCAAGAGCTTTAAAGCTCACAAAGTCGAATCTCATCCTTCTTTTTCACTCCACTTGTCTAATGGGTTTGTTACGAATGATAAAGTTCAGCCTTCGTTATGATATAACAATGCACATTTTGCATTGGTAAGAAGAATATAGATTTGTAGAAATTCGAGAACGTTGCATTGATACATTCTCTGTAACAAATTTACGCTGGTTTGTTTTATTATGAGTAAAGTTCACTTGTTTTCCCAACAAAAAAGAAATGCGTAAGAGTTAAAGGGCTCTATAATGTCATCCAGAAAAAAAAAAAAAAAAAGGGGATGAAATTGATCGACAAAAGCAAGGAGGGAGCAAAATGAATATGGATTATACAGATATTCCGTCAGTACATTATCCACTTATTTGAAGTACATGGAGAGTGTAAACATAAAGATATTATTCAATCCTCATTACGTCAAGATATGATTTCCCTTGGAGCTCACGAGGGAAGAGACCCCTCAAGTAATCGGCCATACCTATTCTTCCGAACAAGGCTGGCTTTTCCGGTGTGATCAGGCTCGGTGCAGGACCACATTCCCCTTCCAATTTTGGGCTGTGAAATGCAGCAATCGAGAGCCTCTCCTTCATCGAGTTAACCATTGCTCGATGCTCAATGCTACGATAAGTGCCATTCGTAACAATCTGTGGAGATCATCAAATACACAGACTAATTTGTCATTCCTCTTATGGATTTTATTCGTGAAATTGTTTAATTTATAGATCAAACTAGCTAGCTCATTGCATATCAATAAACAATGATGTCCACATCGGGATTTGGAAAATATACATGTAATTGTACAAATTTCTCACATTTCATAATTGAAATGTCTACCATTTTATTCAAGATTATGGTGGCGTTCACAGCGCATAAATTTTCATTTAGATTGATAACTCGTCCCTCTTGAACATTTACAAGTGAAATGTTAGATGGATAGTGTATGATATTATAGTTTCGTCATAAACAGCAGATGGATATAGACAATACTAGCTCATATAACAAACAAAATTAGGTGGAACTCCGTCTCAAAGCAGTAGAAATAGGGCCAATCGTAATACTTACCTCTAAAATGTCTCCGACGTTGACAACGAATGCATTAGGGAGGGGCTTGACAGAGACCCACTTGCCCTCTTTCCTTACTTGGAGACCTTCCATTTCATTGACTTGGAGAAGAATGGTGAGGCCTGTGGAGTCGGAGTGAGGAGTGAGGCCCGTGACAAGCTCAGGTCGCGGACACGGAGGGTAATAGTTCATCCTAAGGGCCTGCCTGCCCTCATCAAACAGTTCTATCATGTCCTTGGATTCCATCTGCAGAGCTTTTGCCATGAGAAGGAGTATCTTCATGGCAAGGTCTCGCAGCTCCGAGCTGTATTCATCTAAGCCTTCTCTGCATAATGATAAGGTGATACGTGTAAGAATAGGTTACAAAGACGAGAGAGAGGACGGGATCTGTAGAAGATGGTAAACAGGCTGAGCATACAATATTCACTGTAAAGTTAAGATATTCTTGATGATGTGGGCTAATCCTGAAGCTAGTCTTCCATGCATCCGACTCATAATGTAGTTTTATTATATTTTCGGCCCTTGCTAATCTTATCATGCAAACTTAGCATTAATCCTAATTTGCGATTTGATCACATACTATAGACATAATTTGTTAACATAGTTTCATTAATCTTACGATGTATGCAAAGTAAGTCATGTATGGTTTCCAAATCTTGTATATGTCATAAACGAGAGTTCTCTATAAACGACAGACCATCGATGTTCTTAATTAACTCAAACTCATTAGAATTCCAATAATGCACTTCTTATTCTTGAATTTAAGGTAACCAACTCTCGTACATTCACACTAATACTAATCCCTACTGGCCTTTCAACGAAGTATTTCTCCGTCGAAGTGTGTTGTAGCTAAGTAGATTTCATCGTTATTTCTACACAAAGTCTAGTAATACATAACTCTAGAAAAGATCTTCAATAAAAATTAAACTCTACTTATCTTTGATTAAATAGGTAGCAAACCCTTAAGAAACTGTTACTCAATAGATGCCAGAAAACCAGGCATGGGATCACCTCGAAATCTCCCCTACTTTGATTAAATTACTCTTTTTGCACAAGGGATGTGCAAATCATTTGAGTTGTCAGTAGACATTATAAAATAATTTGAGCGTGATCTTCGTTTGATTTGGCCAGCTATAATTTGCCTGAATCCAAATGTAGAATGTTTACATACGTGTACCCAACAAATCCCGTGAACGATCATCTCGCTTGTCCGTGAAAAGCTGAAAGCGACAATTTTTGTCCTCGCTCCCAAGTTCAACTCATCGACCAATTATGCTTACGAAAGTGACTATACTAGGACAAGTAGAGTGGCGGTCCCGTGAGCACGAAGACAACCCCACATAAATTATTGTTTCATGACACACTAGAGATACCGACATTATTATATAAAATTAATTCAGCTATTTTGTGAAATAGAGAGAGAGAGTAATGCTAATATGATATGTTGAAATATCTCACATCGCTTGACTATGAAGTTTATATATTTATCATATATATGTAATCTCCATGTACTTATCAGCTTAAATATTTAGGTTGAACCTTCAATATTAATATCAAAGTCGTCCACCTTATTCTTTAATATCTCCCTTCACCTATTGATTTAGTTTTTGACATAATGAATGGCGAGGGTCAAGTGGCTTGTCAGTGAGGGTGGGGCAACAGCGGTGGAGACGTCCTGTGTGAGACATGGTCAGGTAGGAAGCTATGTCGGTGCACGTTGGGAATGAGAAGGGCAGACGTAGAAAGGGAGAAAATAGAAGAAAAGAGGGGGAAATTGGGGAAATCAAATCTGCCAATTTAATCCTACTTCATCCTAATGTCTTAGGCTACCGACCAAAAAAATAAAAAATCTTAATGTCTTAGGCTCGGAGGGGTAATAAGTCTATTCCATCAAATTTAAACAACCCCGAATTTTTTTAAACGAAATATCCATTTGATATAAAGTGTCTCAATGCATGAGAGAGAGCGAGAGAACCTGAACGGAGAAGGAAGCATAGGAAAAAGATGAGGTTTTCTCGAATGTCGTGGGAGGGACGCCATGAAGAAGACGTCGGCCCAATCAAGCTTCTGCTCCTCCGACCCGACAAACATCTGCCCAAAACCCTCCACGTCTCCTTCTTCTTGCCAAAACTTCCTCTTCTCCTCCATTGGAAGCTTGAAGAACTCTTGGATTCCCAACTTCACCTCCTCGACCAATGTACAACTCACCCCATGATTTATCAACTGCGTGCAGAAAATAAAAAGGATCGATTATTCTTGAAAAAGAAATCCAGACCATTTGTCTTAAGTAATACTCACAGAAAGAAAAAGTAAAAGTACGCCTTCATGAAAATTGTACCTGGAAGAATCCCCAATCCCTACATGCTACGTGCAACTTTTCCAGCTCGGACTCCACCAAATCGTCATGGCTTGACGAGAGCTTGTTCATGTCAATTACTGGTACTTGAAGCAACAAAGATCCACGATCATCACGCATGAACGGATGATCTTGGTCGGCACGGACATAGCGAGGCGGGACTTCGGTTATGGCCTTGAAATGAATCGGTTCAGATGTTCTATAGTTCAAGTCCCACAAGCGTTGGACATCTAGTTCAGACACACCAACAACGAACATCGAACGGAAGAGAGAACTTTCGGATATTCACCACTTCGATCATGCTAGCAATTACATGGAAACAATCCGTTGTATTCTTGGTGTATAATAGTCACGGCCCAAACGAGATAATGCTCTTCTTTCTTGCGTCTCAAAGACACAAAAACACGCACACACTTTGCTCTTTATTTTCAGCAAAGCATCACTCGTATGTCTCTAAAAACACAAGACGCACGCCCACAGAAAATCTCTCTACGTTGTAACCTTTTTGCAGCCTTTCTTTTTAAAATTTATACACGAATCAGCAACGGTTGCCAATTGTGGGATCAGCAACCGTTGCTAATCCTCATTCTCATGCACGATCGAGCACAATCGTGTATGAACGGAACGGTTAGCAACCGCTGACCGTTTATGCACGATTTCATGCATGATGGTCAACG
This sequence comes from Eucalyptus shirleyi, assembly GCA_017140165.1. Taxonomy (NCBI): domain Eukaryota; kingdom Viridiplantae; phylum Streptophyta; class Magnoliopsida; order Myrtales; family Myrtaceae; genus Eucalyptus; species Eucalyptus shirleyi. The sequence goes on from CM029450.1 coordinate 32,465,133, forward strand.
GTTGCTGACCATCATGCACGAATTCGTGCGTGCATGTGCACGTATTCGTGTGAAGTGGTCAACAAAAATTGCTAACCATTTCCACTTTAATTAATCAATTATTAATTAATAATTAATCAATTTCCTTAAAAAAATAAAAAATAACATAATCCTTATATGTACAATTGGGGTGCATTAACATATATCCACTTCGGGCATGCGTGTGCATCATATGCAAGTAGGCTTGTGACTATAATACAAATTAAATTAAATGAGATCTCATTTAATTTAATTTCAAATCGACTCAATTCAATTGTAGTAATTGCAAACACATTTGCAATTATATTTCTCTCTTGTTCCACATTATCCTAATTGTTTATGGTGTGTGACATCCCTAGGTTTATTACTAAGCTGATAGTAAGACTTGTACTAACACATTAGTACTCTCACAAGAATTAATTATCCTGATTAATCTTTGGGTCTTACAAGCCATGATTGACATCTAGCAATATGTCATGGCTACCCAAATAGTGTGAATATTTTAAGAAAATAATGAACCTGTCAGCTTTGGCTATAGTGTAATTCAATCCCTCTATCTTACTATGTCCCGATCAAACAAAGACCATGGAATATTTGTCAAGTCATTAATTCGATCATATGCACAAATCTAATTGACATGCATTTTATTTGAGACATAAACAATTTATTCTCAATTACAACATCGACTGAGGATTTCAATGCAGTGTCACAATTAGATCGCATAGGACATCATTATCATACCTTGCATATAACAAGGAGACAGATTCCATATTGCGCACACGTATAACTTCGTATATGAACAAACTATGACCATCAAGTATAAAGAGGAATCAACAACCCGGCATTATGCGCACCCATGAACCATAGTTGTTCAATACACAAGTTAACATTGTGTCTCAAGTCTAAGAATTATTTACACAAGACCAAAGCATGAACAATTAGACATCGACCACACCAAAAGCTTCCATGTCGCTAATCGTTCCATATGCATCACGTTCAATGAATTTGTCTAATACAAACACCTATGTTCTAACTTAGGCATCATAATACCCAATGACATGTAACTCATCATTACCTTAAGTATCCAATACTTAATAGCGAAGTTAAGAACACACCAGTCTCAACAGGATTATTAATATCCACTTAATAATCCATCGACCGGGAACGATTTAAAGATTCAGTCTAACTATGAACCCGTCACATATATTCTCGACGTCTCAAGAATAGGTCTAGTTGCAAGCTGATCTTATGAAATTATTCATAAATATAAAATAATTGGACAAATGAATGAATACATCATTGCCATTAATTAAATAATAATAATGAAAGTATAATTGAAATCCCTAATATGTAACCATTACATAGTAGCTTTAGGGCATACATCCAACAGTTGGTTGTGAAGAAACAAGTGCAAAGTGGCTCGGTGGTTCGTGAGGTGACGAGGATGAGCAACCACATAGGGGACTCGCGTTGTGAGCAGGGGGCTCAACATGATGAGCAAGAGTTGTTTGTGGCATCAGGCAGCTAAGACAATGTTGCAGGGCTTCGCTGCAGAGGGGCAGCGCGAGCTGTCACGGTGGCGCGGTGGAGGGTGGCGCAACAAGAGAAGCGTCTCAGCCAAGGATTTACCAAGAAGACCTTTTCCCACTCTTTTTGTGGCCGTGAATTCTCAATTGTGTGGCCTCCTACATAAATGGCGTCGTTTTCCCTGAATGTGTGCATTGCCCATCCATTTATAAGCGAAAACTTCAGGTCCAAAAGGCAAGCAATCTCTCCTTCCATTTTAAACACACGACCAGCTCTCCTTCCCTTTCCATGCTGGCCGAGATCCCCGCAATCCCCTTTTTTTCTTATCTTGTATTAGAAAAGTAGATATGCCAATTGCCAATATATAAGAGATCTTAAGAATAACAAAATAAAATGCCCATCTCTCACACATGAATATCTTAGAATATCCTGCCGATTGCTTTCTTTGCCATGTGACCCAAAATATAAAACTTTATTGTGAATAAATTCGGCCATGAAGAGAGTGACGGGCTCTACCAAAGTTTAATACCATCATGGGTGGAGTCTAATCCATTAAGTTCAAAACCATTTATCTAAGTCCATTTGTTGTAGATCCAATGCAAATGCAATTAATGAAAATAGAAACTAAATAATAAATGCTCCCAAAGCTATATGCTATGCAATTTACTTCTAATATTTTTGTTTATAGGTTAAGGATTAATTTCTAAATTTCTATGCAATAAATGAATGACTAGATCGTCAAAATTTAGGCATCAACAAAGGTTTGTCATTTCTCCAGTAATTTATATATTGCTTTGATTATTCATTACAAAATTCTTGTATGCACACCTGCACAATCAATTGTTGCATGTTAGTAGATTAGGCTTAAGTTTGACCAAGATTGCCCACTAAATATTTTTTGAAAACAAAGAGAAAATGTACTAAAAGAGTGCTAGATTGGAGAAAAGATGTCACAAGTGCTATAACTTTCAAAAGACACTCACTTGAGTGCCATAACTTTTTTTTTTTTTTGATCATTTGAGTGCAAACTCCATTTGCAATATCAACTTTGTGGCCTTTTCATATAGTTGCTCAACATTTAGTAAATTCCACAAAAGTCCTAACAAAAAGTAAACATCTGCAATAGTAATATTAGTACCATATTTTGACTTGATATTAATGTTTCCGGCAGAAGTACAGCACAAGTGCTATAACTTGGCACCGAGGGACACTTAAGTGCCATAACTTTAAAATGGTACACTTGAGTGCCAGTTTTGAAGTTAAATGGGACACTTAAGTGCCACTCCGGTGAAGATCCAGCCAAATGGCTTACATGGCGACTTTCCGGCGAGCTTGGTCCAAAACGGCATCATTTTGCACGCTGACGTGGCGGAGAAAACGCAAAAACGACGCGCGTATCTACATGTAAATAATAATATATAAATTAATTAAATTAGATTTAAAATTTTCAAAAAAATTTAAAAAATAAAATTTAAAAAATTAAGAAAATTTTATAAATTTTAAAAAATTAAGAAAATTTTTTAAAAAAATTAAAAATTAAAAAAAGGGGGGGAGGTCAAACGGGGCGGCTCCTCGCTGCTGTCGCCTCCCGCCCGTTGCCGGAAGGGCCGGCGACGGAGGGGGGAGGGTCGGTCGGGGTCGCCGGCCCTCGGTCGACCTACGGCGAGGGCTACGAGCCCTCGCTGGATCGCGGCGAGGGCCGCGACCCTCGCCCCGGATCTGGGCGAGGGCTCGCCGGCCCTCGCCGGCCTTTGGCCATGTCACGGCGACCTTGGCCGACCCTCCCCACTTCGTAGCCAGCCCTTCCCGGCGGCGGCGGGGAGGCGGTGAGGGCCCGCGACCCCTCGCCGGATCTGGGTGAGGGTTGTGGCCCGCGCCTAGATCTAGGGTGAGGGTCGCGGCCCTCGCCCAGATCCGGCGAGGGCTCGCGGGCCCTCGCCGCCTCCCCGCCGGCCGCGAGAAGGGCCGGCAAACGGAGTGGGGAGGGTCGGCCGGGTCGCCGGCCTCGGCTAGGGGGGCGGCGAGGCCGGCCGACCGGCGGCGAGGGCCCACGAGCCCTCACCCGGATCACCGGGCAAGGGGTCGCGGCCCTCGCCGCGATCCGGCGAGGGCTCGCAGCCCTCGCCGTCGGTTGGCCGGGGGCCGGCGACCTCGGCCGATCCTCCCCCCTCTGTTGCCGGCCCTTCCCGGCGACGGTGGGGAGGCGGCGGCGGCGAGGGAGCTGCCCCGTTCGACCTCCCCTCTCCCCCCCCCCCTTTTTTTTAAATTTTAATTTTTCTTAATTTTTAAAAATTTTAAAATTTTTCTTAATTTTTTTAAATTTTTTTATAATTTTTTAAATTTTTCTTAATTTTTTAAAATTTTTAAAATTTTTAAAATTTTCTTAATTTTTAAAAATTTTCTTAATTTTTAAAATTTTTCTTAATTTTTTAAAATTTTTGAATTTTTCTTATTTTTTAAAATTTTTGAATATTTTAAATATAATTTAATTAATTTATATATTATTATTTACACGTAGACATGAAACGACGTTGTTTTTGCGTTTTCTCCGCCATGTCAGCGTGCAAAACGACGCCGTTTTGGACCAAACTTGTCGGAAAATTGCCACGTCTGGCCGGATTTTCGCTAGAGTGGCACTTAAGTGTCCTATTTTACTCCGATATTTGCACTTAAGTGTACCATTTTAAAGTTATGGCACTTAAGTGTCCCTAAGTGTCCCTCTGTGCCAAGTTATGGCACTCCAGGTGTCCCAACCTCTAATGTTTCCTTTGCCCATCACAGGAATTATTTATTTATTCTCGAAGTTGACTTCACCATGACCCATCTTTGTCTAACTGTGAGAATAGTTTCTTTCGACCAAACATGTAATTGTTGTAACCAGTATCCAAGTACCATATGTTAATGTCTAAGTCATCCTTTTTACATGTTAGCACCATATACTCTTTAGCATCGTATGTCACCTTTACCTGGCATTTGGATTTATAATGCTAAATTTATTGCACTTAAAACACTTGACTTTTGATTTGTCACGTGTTTGATAGTTTTCAGTTAAATATGAATTTCCACCTCTACCTCGGCCTCTTCCATGGCCTCAACCATTTTGATAGCCTCCTCGACTTGATGGAGCAACCCCACTTTGCAATGCTTGCTTGAGATTTGAACCAATGGACTTTTGATTCATCCTTTGCTCGTACAAGCACAATGAACCCATCAACCCACCTAATGTTAGGGTTGACACATCTTGCCCTTCTTCACCGCTGTGATGACGTAGCCAAATCTTTCAATCAAAGATCTCAAGATTTTTTCTACAATTCATACATCTTGGAGTTCTTCACCAATGACCGTCAATTGGTTAACGCTAGTTTGCACATGATCAAAATATACCAAGATTGATTCGGAGTCATCCATGCATAAAGACTCAAAATCACCTTGAAGTATTTGAAGCTGCACTCATTGGACATGGTCATCACCTTTGTAGGATTTTTTGCGAAATATCCCATACTTTTTCACGGTCTCTACACTCGATATTTTTTCAAATATCGTTTTCTCCACAACTTTTGTGACATCCTAAATTTCCAATATTGTTTTCAGTTGAATAAATCAAGCCTTTCATCGACGCGTCTATAGTGTCATTCTCAAAGCTGATCACTCGTGAGATAACTAGACTATCTGGGGAAGTCATTAAGAGATTTTAATGCAATAGACTTAAGAATTCGATCAGAAGTTGAATGCTCGATCGTGCTAGTCTGCAAGGGTCATTACAGCATTGTCAAAATCAATCGGACATTAGGGATAGGTCGATTTGATTGAGATGTGTGATCAAAGTGTGGGTGATTCCACCTGATTGATTCCACCTGATTGCAAAATTCTCGTTGATCGACACTAGACCGATTTTCTATCATTGTGAGTACCTTGCACCCGTAATTGAAACCTTGAGATTTTCACGACCATCGAGAGTTACCAATGTGTCGAGTGGGTTTATAGTGGCTCGAAGAAAATCGACCACGAGTCATTTGCACTAAAAATCTATGAAAACTACCCAGTAGCCTAGGTTACGCTAAAAATGCGCCCAAGTGAAATTAACCGCGAATTCAGGTCCGATTTCCGAAATTGAAAGTTCTGTCATGTCAAGATTTATTTTAAGAACATCTACTTATCCTTCAAATAATTTTCGGAGATTTCGAGATTTTTGCGGAAAATCAACGAAAATTCATATATAACAAATTAAAGGAAATTTGGACTTCCAAGCCGAGCCTTTGAGTGCTAGGGACTTACAGAAAATTATACAGGATTTTTCTTCGTCGAATTTGGACCTCGATTTGAAAAATTGATGAAGAAATTGAAGCCAAGTTAGTAAAATTCGAAATTGGAATGGGGCTGAAATTTGGGACTTTAATTTGGATCAATTATAGAAATCTAAGTCAAGAAAGTATTAGGAAACATGCAATTAAGGGAGGGGATAAAATTTGCTATCCTTGGCCCCCCTTCCTTGGCTTCCTCTTCACGGCTTCTCGATCATTTCCTCCCTAATCAAAGGCCAGCTGCTTCGGTTCTGCCGCAGCCTAGCCACCGAAGCTGTTTCTCTCACCCGTGTCTTCATCCCACGAAGCCCGACAAAGCCAGCATCTTCGTGCAGCTCCATCCAGCGACTTTCGTGGTCTAGCTACCAAGGAAGCTGAAGCCCAACAAGCCCGCAATTGTCCTGGAATAGCCCACGTGAATGTCATCTTCAAGCCTGACCATTTGAAGCCCATGTCTAGCCTTGCTTGGCCCATCTTCAGCAACCATAGCCCAGTCCAGCCTAGTTTTGAAGTCCGCTTCAGGCCTAGCCCAATTCAACAACAAGTCTCAGCTTGGGCTGAGATTTGTTGGGCCAAATTTAGGTCCGGTCCAAGCCCGTTGGTGTTGTCGTAAGCCCAAGTTCAGCCATTGTCGCGCCGTCGTCGCGGTGATCCAGTCTTCGCTGTGCACCAGTGAGTTTTGCTCACTAATCCCTTATTAGTATGCTAATGATGCTTATGGGTTGATTAGATATAATTAAGTGCAATTAGGTGGATAGATTAGATTAGAGTAATTAAATTAGAGACTTATCAATGCATGTTAGACAAATGGTTGGTGTAATTAGCAAGAAAATAGGCTCTATTATTTATTGAACGAATCTCGAAAATTTTCCGAGTCCGTTCCAGCTTCCAATTAGGCATTACAGGCCTACATTGGATTTATTGCATTTATTTAATATTTTATGTAATTATTTAATTAATTAATTATTTTCCAGAAATTAGGGTGGGATAGCCGACAACCGGAATTTTATGTTGATTATTGTAGTGCAGTCCATTTATTTATTTGAGTGTTAATTGATGCCGACTTGATTTAATTATGTTTTTAGGATTTTATTCCTAAATTAATTAAAATTGGTAATTAAGTAGAAAATTACTGGGTGTCAATCTACAGCGTCAAAAATCTAATTTGGGACTGCTGAAAATAGCGGGAGATTCAAAAGTGAATATATTATATTTTGGCTAAGGTCGGTCGTGTACCCACACACGATCATTTTTAACTGGTACTCTTAACCCGAGGAAAATAGGCCAAGATAATGGGTTGATTGAGAAATATTTGAGGAGTGTAATGTTGTTGGCCATGGGTGAATAATTGTATGACATTGTGGGTTAAATCAAGAAAATTGCCGAAGTATGATTATGTCCATTGGACCGTAGGTTACCACCTAATTTACGTTGTGCTCACTGAGCCGTAATTCAGCACCACCACCGAACTTGGAATCGGTTGTGCACGCTGAGTCGTAATTCAGCATTACCACCAAATTTGAAATTGGTTGTGCCCGCTAAGCCGTAATTCAGCATTATCACCAAAATTTTAATAGGCCTCACTCGTTGAGCCGTATTTCAATGTTAAGGTTGAGTATTTGAGAGGACCATGCGGACCGTGCTCGCTGAGTCGTAATTCAGTGTTGGAGTTGAGTAATCGAGATGAGCCGACCAAGAAAATGGTCAAAATGACATGTAATTGACTAGGTCGATTGATCGATAATTCAATTTGAGTGTGGATTTAGTTTGATTCAATGATTAAATGATTTGATGTTATGAATTGATTGAGTGATATGATATAAGGCATATGTAAATAACGTTGATTTGCAGGATGGAACTGAGGCCAAGGTAAGTCATCTGACTTGTGTTGTGCTTAAGCAACCTCTAATGCATATTGGCTACCTAATTGGGTCTTAGGGGGTAGAACTTGCTGAGACGTTGTCTCCTTGGTTATTGTATAACCATTTTCAGGCCCCTAGTTGAAAGCAGTGGGGAACCCAAGGCCCAAAGTTCAGAAGGTGAAGCCCGGAGAATCGGCGAGCATGTCTGACTAGCTAGTCCTAGGACATTTCTCTTTTGTTAAAAGCCGATTCCTTTTTGTATGCTTCTGTGTATAAACCTGTGTGTTTATAAAAATGTCTTTTGAGAAAAATTGGTCATACATTCTTATCCCATTGTTTTATTGTCTGTGGATTATTTATATGTTTCCGCATGGGTATATTAAATGAATGGGTCGGCGATGCATCCTGGGACATCACTATTAATCGACCAAGAAGGGATGGACACGTGCTCGGAGGATCGGGGTGTGACAACTTCAAAGATCACATACAAGTTTTCTGATCTTTCTTCTAACATTCCACCAAAGTATCTTTCTCCTCCTTTCTTAAATCCTTAAATGCTTTAGCATCAGCCACTTCGGTGTAGCTGTTTTCCACCAAACTCCACGAATCTTGTAATTTAAAAAGAACCTTCATTTGGATAGATGTTGAAATTCTTTCCATCCAACATTGGAAGTTGCAATTGAATGGAACTAATAGATACCGTTTCTAGCTCGGATTTCAAACGTAAGAACCAAATAAATATAATAATGGAATCTTTTGAAAGTTTGGAACGAGGTACAAATGAAAATCGAAGAGAGAAATAATGGAAATGCAAATGCACTTTGATTGATGTAACTACATATAAAAAATCCACAACCTTTTAAAGTGGTTGCATATGCATGTAGCTTAACTAACATTGAATGAGCAAAATAAGAATGTCCAAAATGCTGAAGAAAAAGTAGAGACAAAGACATGAAATCTTTGCTCCTTTTGACAATGAAAAAATCTCACGTTCTTTGAATAAAGAAAAACAAAAAAAGACCTCCCATTTTCAATATGAAAGCATTTACTCCTTGTTGAATGGTGGAGGGGCTACACAAACATAACCCATCATAAATAGTAACAATATCCTTTCACCTTCAATCTTCTTTTGACACCCACGGGAGATCAAGCATTTTGAAGGATACAAACAACAAATCCAACATGCTCAAATCTTCAACAATTATTATTTTAACAAACACAACGTAAAATGGTGTTTTCGAGTGACTTTTGGGATAGCAAATCCAAATTCAATCCCCTTTGTTTTCCTCATCCTGAATCGTCCTCATAATATCAAGATACGACTTTCCTTGCAGCTCACGAGAGTAAAATCCCTTGAAGTAATCGGCAACACCTATTTTTCTGAACAATGCTGGCTTGTCCCGAGTGATTAAGCTCGGTGTAGGACCCATTTGGCCTTCCAATTTCGGGCTGTAGAATGTGGCAACCGAGAGCCTCTCCTTCATTGAGTTAACTGTTACTTGGTGCTCAATGCTACGATAATTACCATTCGTGACAATCTACGTCAATCATCAAATACACAAACTATTTAGTCATGCCTATGATGGATTCTTGTTCATGAAATTCTATTCTCTATACTCATCCTAACAAATTGTATTAAGTTCAGTTTAGGTAGACTATTCATCGAAAGGTATCTTTAAGAATACCAGATTTTTTGAGATAACAGTCTTGTCATCAATAGCTCATCGAATCTAGAGAACATTGGCTAGTATATAAGACAAAATTAGGTGGCACTCTGCAGCAAAACTATAGAGATTTGGCCGATCGAAAATCTTTACCTCTAAAATGTCTCCGACATTGACAACGAAAGCATTAGGAAGGGGCTTGATGGGAACCCACTTGCCCTCTTTTCTTACTTGGAGACCTTCCACTTCATTGACTTGGAGAAGAATGGTGAGGCCTACAGCGTCGGAATGTGGAGTGAAGCCAATGGCCAGCTCAGGTCGCGGACATGGAGGGTAATAGTTCATCCTCATGCCTTGCAGGCCCTCGTCAAACCGTTCTATCATCTCCTTGGTGTCCATCTTTAAAGCTTTTGCCATGAGAAGGAGTATCTTCATTGCAAGATCTTGGAGCTCTGTGGAGTATTTATCCAGCACATCTCTGCATAATAATTACACATATAAGAATAGGTTACAAAGGTGTGAGAGAGAGAGAGAGCATGGATTTTCACACAAAATGTGAGGCAGTGATATGAGTATGTTTGTTTTCAGTATGTAATTAATTATTCATCTTGACGTCGAGAGATTTGGGATTTGTATAAAATAGTTACACAGGTTGTTAATACAATATTCATCATGCTGCTAAAGTTAAGGTACTATTGATGATGCGGGCTAATCATCAAGCCAATCTTTCATGCATCTCGCTCATATAAACCCAACTCACATGAATCATTGGCCACACATGCACCAGGTGTAGCCAAGAATTTTTCTAACTTATTATCTTTAATTCGATTGTTGATGTGTCAACCAATTAGAGTAAATTAAATAGTTAGCTAGTAAAGGAACCAAAAGTCCAATTGGAGGAGGAGGGCAAGGCCAAAGTTTTCGCGTCTCTCTTAGAAATGATGATGGGGGAACACACTTTAGATATTGCGAGATGTATATTTGAACTTTTAGTTACTAAATAAATATAAAAAATTTAATGCCATTGGTCCTTCAACAATGAATGTTATTGTTTCGTGTGACGCTTGGGATTACAGAACTTGGTATATAAAATTAGTTACCCTGTTTCTCGAACTAATTCAGCTAGAAAATGGGTTCTTTGTATCTCTAATGTTTAAGTTTCAGTGACGAGCAGGGGCGGGATTTGCGCATGTGACCTCTCAGCCTCTGTCGACCTTCAATCTGGGTTGACGACGGGTCATCCAATGCAACATGGGAGGCAGGAGAGGGAGGGACATGATGGACGAGGGAGAGAGAGTAGGGCCATGTGTCGATAGCGTTGGTGGCTGCGATGGCGACATGACCAATGGTGAGGTCCCGCGGCTTATCAAAGCTCGTGGGGCGACGACGGTGGAGGCGGACTCTATGCAATATGGACAGTGGTAAGCAACGTGTGGGGGAGGTGGGAATGGGAAGGGCAGAAGTAGACAAAGACGAAATCAAATCCGGCCAATTCAAACCTCCTTCATCTTAATGCGTCAGCCTCGGAAGGGTAAATTTACGACATGCTTTCAGACAATCTCGATGGATAGTGTACTCAATGCACGAGAGAGAGAGAAACCTGAAGGGAGAAGGAAGCATGGGAAAAAGGTGAGGTTTTCTCAAATGTCTGGGGAGGGACACCACGTAAAACATGTCGCCCCAATCGAGCTTCTGCTCCTCGGACACTACAAACGCCTGCCCGAAGCCCTGCAAGTCTCCTTCTTGTTGCCAAAACTTCTTCTTCTCCTCCATTGGAAGCTTGAAGAACTCTTGTATTCCCAACTTCACCTCCTCCAACAACGAAAAGCTCACTCCATGGTTTATCAACTGCATCCACGAAGAGGGGATCGATTAACTTCGAAAGCCGAATTCTTGAAAAACAAATCTGGACCTCACGGAAGACCTGGAAGAATCCCCAATCTCTGCATGCAGAGTGCAGCTTTTCAATCTCGGACTCCGTCAAATCGCCATCGCTCGACGAGAGCTTGCTCAGATCAATGACCGGTACTTGAAGCAACGAAGTCCCATGGTCTAGGTCGGTACGGATATAGCGAGGCAGGAGTTCGGTTATGGCCTCTTTTGCCAACTCCTGAACGCTCGGGACCGGAAGAGAACCACCAAGCTTATTGACAATCGCGTCCATCGTCGCAACGAGAGGATCGGATGACGAAAATCTCATAAGAGCTGGCTAAGCTGGTTTCTCATTTATGGCGGTGGTGTCAAGAGACCTTGCATTTCGAGCCACGAGAAGTACCCGTGGCTTCCGGCCAAACCCAATCTACTGACCGACAAACTTGGGGCTTCGTGATGGGTAGTCGGTGGCCTAGTCTTATTTTAATAGTAGAAGCTTCAAGAAATAAGATTTGAAATTGGCCATGAGAATCATGCTGACTACTTACCAAACAAATTATTACCGTTGACCAGATTAGCTGGCAAACGTAAGCAAATCACTTTTGTGTTGATTTCTAAAAAGTGATATCGCAAGAATTAGAATTTACAGAAGCAACGAAACTTGAGTAAACTAAATTATCCTTACCTTTCGAAGATTCCATTAATCAATTTTGGTCAATTATAAACCCAAATAAAGTAAAAGAGAATATTTTACTTTTACACACCAGAAATTTAATAAATTTAAGGACATGATTACGTTAAATTAATCTTACACTTTTTCCTTACATTTTTCTCTTTGTCTCTCTTGATCTCATTTGAAACAACTCCTTTCACCAAATAATGCTCACTTTGTTAAATCAAATCTGATTTGTTTAAACCTCCACGCCTCTCACCAAATCACCGAATTGCCCTCAATTTCCAATCTCCAACAGAACTCCTTTTAATTCCTTCTTATTCTGGTTATTCATTGCGTCAAATTCAAGTTCTGACTATCTCAACAGGATCATGGCAGAGCGTTATCTTATTCTGCGTGGTTTGTTTAGTAACATCATCTCCTAGCTCACGGTTTTTATTTTTCAAATAGAATCCGCTTTGCTTGCTGGATAGTGACCAAACTCCCAAATCCCACTGGTCGCGCCTTATATTTTTAAACTGACCGAATCCGTCGATCATCTTCTCTCTTCAAATCCTGCTGTTGTCTCCTATCACGCCATCTAGTACGTGGGTTTTGCAATTTGGCCATGGGATAAGATGAAAGAGAGATGGTCAGCCATTATGAAGAAGAATCTGGCGCACGTTCACCATCATGATGAAAATAGAAATCCATGTGATTGGCATGTGATGACGGCATGACTTCTGTGCAGATGCTATTTTTATTTTGGGATCGGGGTCGATCAATTAATTATATAGAATAGCTTAAATTTGCGCATCAAGAGGGATTTGAATAAACAGATGAAATTTTTGGGTAAGGTGAATTGATGGTGCTGCCTTGAAAACATTGATTTCCTCCATATGATTTGTGATCCAAAGCAGTCGGTTCTGATGGAAGTCCCGTTCCCATGATGCAACGCGCAGACACTGGCCTTCCTCACTTGGTCTGCGTTCTAAGCGAAGGACGATCCCAATTCAAGCCTTGAAATGATAGTCTTGAGTTGATCTCGGTTTGCATGCAATTTTAAGAGACACGGACCAACGAACATGCAGACCAATCTTCGTTCCAGTGGTCGCATGAAGACCACCATGGGAAGGGAAATTCATGCCTATCCACTTTGTGGAGTTCCCAATGAAGGAAACCGATTCCCTACTAGCTATTTCCTTGAACCATGTGGCAAAACCAATACGAACCTTATTCTCAAAATATTAATTTAGATTTTGATCATATCGGAAAAGACTTGTCGGTTCTTCTAAGGTTGTGCGTTATAGGTCATGCTCTCATCCCGGTTAGCAAGAGCTTTAAAGCTTTATCATGACGTGGGGAAGCGATCCTAAATTCCACACTCACAAAGTCGAATCTCATCCTCCTTTTTCACTCCACTTGTCTAATTGGTTTGTTACCAATGATTAAGTTCAGCCTTCATTATGATGTAACAATGCACATTTTGCATTGGTAAGAAGAATATAGATTTGTAGAAATTTGAGAACGTTGAATTGATACTTTCTCTATAAAAGATTTACGCCGGTTTGTTTTATTATGAGTAAAGTTCACTTGTTTTCCCAACAAAAAAGAAACGTACAAGAGTTAAAGGGCTCTATTTTTGTCATCATAATGTCATCCAGAGAAAAAAAGGGTTGAAATTGATCAACAAAAGCAAGGAGGGAGCGAAATGGATATGGATTATATAGATATTGCGTCAATACATGATCCACTTATTTGAAGTACACAGAGAGTGTAAACATAAAGATATCATGCAATCCTCATAACGTCAAGATATGACTTCCCTTGGAGCTCACGAGAGTAGAGACCCCTCAAGTAATCGGCCATACCTATTCTTCTGAATAATGCTGGCTTTTCCGGTGTGATCAGGCTTGGTGCAGGACCAAATTCCCCTTCCAATTTTGGGCTGTAAAATGCAGCAATTGAGAGCCTCTCCTTCACTGAGTTAACCATTGCTCGATGCTCAATGCTACGATAAGTGCTATTCGTCACAATCTGTGTCGATCATCAAATACACATACTAATTTGTCATCCCTCTTGTGGATTTTGTTCGTGAAATTGTTTAATCTATAGATCAAACTAACTAGCTCATTGCATATCAATAAACAATGAAGTCCACATTGGGATTTGGAAAACAAACATGTAACTATACAAATTTCTCGCATTTCATAATTGAAATGTCTACCATTTTATTCAAGATTATTATTGCGTTCACAGCGCATAAATTTTCGTTTAGATTGATGATTTGTCCCTCTTTAACATTTATAAGTAAAATGTTAGATGGATAGTGTATGATATCACAGTTTTGTCATCAACAGCAGATGGATATAGACAATACTAGCTCATATACAAACAAAACTAGGTGGAACTCCGTGTCAAAGCAATAGAAATGGGGCCAATCGTAATACTGACCTCTAAAATGTCTCCGACGTTGACAACGAATGCATTAGGGAGGGGCTTGACAGAGACCCACTTGCCCTCTTTCCTTACTTGAAGACCTTCCATTTCATTGACTTGGAGAAGAATGGTGAGGCCTGTGGAGTCGGAGTGAGGAGTGAGGCCCGTGACAAGCTCAGGTCGCGGACACGGAGGGTAATAGTTCATCCTAAGGGCCTGCCTGCCCTCATCAAACAGTTCTATCATGTCCTTAAATTCCATCTGCAGAGCTTTTGCCATGAGAAGGAGTATCTTCATGGCAAGGTCTCGCAGCTCCGAGCTGTATTCATCTAAGACTTCTCTGCATAATGATAAGGTGATACATGTAAGAATAGGTTACAAAGACGAGAGAGAGGACGGGATGTGTAGAAGATGGTAAACACGCTGTGCATACAATATTCACTGTAAAGTTAAGATATTCTTGATGATGTGGGCTAATCCTGAGCTAGTCTTCCATGCATCCGACTCAATGTACTTTCATTATATTTTCGGCCCTTGCTGAACTTATCATGCAAACTTAGCATTAAGCCTAATAAGCATTTGATCACATAATATAGACATAATTTGTTAACATAGTTTCATTAATGTTACGATGTATGCAAAATAAGTCATGTATGGTTTCCAAATCTTGTATACGTCATAAACGAGAGTTCTCTATAAATGACAGACCATTGATGTTCTTAATAAACTCAAACTCATTAGAATTCCAATAACGCACTTCTTATTCTTGAATTTAAGGTAACCAACTCTCATACATTCGCACTAATACTAATCCCTACTGGCCTTTCAACAAAGTATTTCTCCGTCGAAGTGTGTTGTAGCTAAGTAGATTTCATCGTTATATCTACACAAAGTCTAGTAATACACAAAATCTAAGAAAGATCTTCAATAAAAATTAAAATCTACTTATCTGTGATTAAATAGGTAGCAAACCCTTAAGAAACTGCTACTCAATAGATGCCAGAAATCGAGGCATAGGATCACCTCGAAATCTCCCCCACTTTGATTAAATTGCTCTTTATGACAAGGGATGTGCAAATCATTTGAGTGGTCAATAGACATTATAAAGTAATTTGAGCGTGATCTTCGTTTGATTTGGCCAGGGATAATTTGCCTGAATCCAAATGTAGAATGTTTACGTACGTGTACCCAACAAATCGCGTGAACGATCATCTCGCCTGTCCATGAAAAGCTCAAAGCGACAATTTTTGTCCTCACTCCCAAGTCTCACTCATCAACCAAATTATGCTTACGAAAGTGACTGTACTAGGACAAGTAGAGTGGCGGTCTGATTATAGAAATCTTCCCTTTACGTGTGAGCATGAAGACAAGCCCACGTGAATTATTGTTCCATGTCACACTGACATTGGTATATAAAATTAATTCAGCTATTTTGTGAAATTAAGAGAGAGAGAGAGAGAGAGAGAGAGAGAGAGAGAGAGAGGTGGCGGTCCGATTATAGAAATCTTCCCTTTACGTGAGCACGAAGACAAACCCACATGAATTATTGTTTTGTGTCACACCAGAGATACCGACATTGATATATAAACTTAATTTAGCTATTTTGTGAAATTGAGAGAGAGGCCTGATTATAGAAATCTTCCCTTTACGTGAGCATGAAGACAAACCCACATGAATTATGTTTCGGGTCACACCAAAGATACCGACATTGGTATATAAACTTAATTTAGCTATTTTGTGAAATTGAGAGAGAGGTCCGATTATAGAAATTTTCCCTTTACGTGAGCACAAAGACAAACCCACATGAATTATTGTTTCGTGTCACACCAGAGATATCAACATTGGTATATAAACTTAATTTAGCTATTTTGTGAAATTGAGAGAGAGGTCCAGTTATAGAAATCTTCCCTTTACGTGAGCACAAAGACAACCCCACATGAATTATTGTTTTGTGTCACACCAGAAATACCGACATTGGTATGTAAAATTAATTCAGCTATTTTGTGAAATAGAGAGAGAGAGAGAGAGAGAGAGAGAGAGAGAGAGAGAGAGAGAGAGAGAGAGATCACCACAAAAGGCCGCAAGATAAGGGGCAAAGATTGGGGCTAGGTGTGACATAGTGATGCTAATATGATATATTGAAATATCTCACATCGCTTGACTATGAAGTTTATATATTTATTATATATATGTAATCTCCATTTACCTATCAACTTAAATATTTAGGTTGATCCTTCAACATTAGTATCAAAGTCATCCACCTAATTCTTTAATACCTCCCTTCACCTATTGGTTTAGTTTTTGACATAATGAATGGCGAGGGTCAAGTGGCTTATCGGTGAGGGTGCGGCGAAAGCGGTGGAGACGTCCTGTGTGAGAATGGTCAGGTAGGAAGTTATGCTGGTGCCCGTTGGGAATGAGAAGGGCAGACGTAGAAAGGGAGAAAATAGAAGAAAAGAGGGGAAAGTTGGGGAAATCAAATCTTCCAATTTAATCCTACTTCATCTTAATGTCTTAGGCTACCCGACCAAAAAAAAAAAAAAAAAAAAACTTTATGTCTTAGGCTCGGAGGGGTAATAAGTCTATTCCATCAAATTTAGACAACCCCGAATTTTTTTGAACGAAATATCCATTTGATATAAAGTGTCTCAATGCATGAGAGAGAGCGAGAGAACCTGAACGGAGAAGGAAGCATAGGAAAAAGATGAGGTTTTCTCAAACGTCGTGGGAGGGACGCCATGAAGAAGACGTCGGCCCAATCAAGCTTCTGCTCCTCCGACCCAACAAACATCTGCCCAAAACCCTCCACGTCTCCTTCTTCTTGCCAAAACTTCCTCTTCTCCTCCATCGGAAGCTTGAAGAACTCTTGGATTCCCAACTTCACCTCCTCCACCAATGTACAACTCACCCCATGATTTATCAACTGAGTGCAGAAAAAAAAAAGGATCGATTAACTTCAAAAGTCGAATCTTGAAAAAGAAATTCAGGACCATTTGTCTTAAGTAATACTCATAGAAAGAAAAAGTAAAAATACGCCTTCATGAAAATTGTACCTGAAAGAATCCCCAATCCCTACATGCAACGTGCAACTTTTCCAGCTCGGACTCCACCACATCGTCATGGCTTGACGAGAGCTTGTTCATGTCAATTACTGGTACTTGAAGCAACAAAGATCCATGATCATCACGCATGAACGGATGATCTTGGTCAGTACGGACATAGCGAGGCGGGACTTCGGTTATGGCCTCCTTTGCCAACTCCTGAACGCATGGGACTGGAAGAGAACTGCCAAGCTTCATGGGATTCACCGCCATCGTCGCAACGAGAGGATCGGACGACAAGAACCTCAAAAGATGTGGTAATTTGTAATGGATAAAACGCTAATGAACTTACAACTCTTTTTTAGTGGGCTTCACTATAATGGCTTACTTAAAGGCACGCTATCTATATATACGTATTCGCTTTCATCCCCCACGAGATTCTTGATGCCAATTAAAGAAATTAAATAATTCTTTCATTATATTTTTCTTCATCCAAAATGACTGACTGATTATATGCCGTTGTCATTGTTATAGTCAGCATCATAAGCAAGCAAACTTAACCAACTCACTTTAAGATTGTTTTTAAACAAGCAATAACGCTAGGATTAGGATTTAAACAAGCAACCAAACTTAAGTAAACTGACTTATCTGGATTTATAATAAAAAATATAAAAATAAAAGAATTAAGATTAAGATGTAGACAAAATTACTTCACCGTAAAATTCTATGCAAACGAAGGTTAACTAATGTACTAATATATTATGACTCCCAGACTAGAAATAAGTATCTCAACTTACATAATATGCAACAGATTTTAAAGTAGCTAATGTAAACTCAGTTACTATTTATATAAAATTCACGAAACGTGATTGTTATCTACTGTTGAATAACAACTAGATTAATTTTTTTTTTAAAAAGGCTTCTTTACATGTTACTGTTCCTCCCAAATAATAAATGGGATTATTATCATCTCAATTTAGGAGGTATAACCGCTGCCACATTGTCAGGCTCCTCTCAAATGATTATGTTGTCAATATTGTAGACATACAGCAGGAAAGGGATTCGATTATATGTTTCAGGCAGTATTAGAGTAACCCTAGATAAAGAATGACTAGTTTGAAAAATTTATATATTTATTAAAGTGGTAGATTACAAGGAAATGTTTAAATGAGTGGATCATATCCAATGCCTCGTTAGAGTAAGTCGATCTTCTCTAGATCTATTCCAATGTCACATGTATAATTGAAAATTCATGTTTGTTTCTTAAATTATTATACCAAGCTTGTGGAGTTAGATACAGCCGATAGATAATATGCGCATAAAAACCTGAACACTCCTTTTCCGCCACCCCACTTTCTCCCCTTTCCTTTGCCATCACCACCACTTGGCCAGCCATGACATGAAGCTCATGCCTACAATGGCTGATTTAGGAGGGAGGGAGGGAGGCACATAAAAACCTAAACACTCCTTTTCCACCACCCCACTCTCTCCCCTTTCCTTTGCCATCACCACCACTTAGCCAGGCATGACATGAAGCTCATGCCTACAATGGCTGATTTAGGAGGGAGGGAGGGAGAGAGAGAGAGAGAAGATAATTGAAAAGAACGAACGGTAAAAAAGGGAATTAATAGAAAACGAAAAAAACAAAAATGAGTATTGAGCATGTCACGCCCCGATCCTCGGACGCGCGCACATCCTTCTACTTGGTCGATTTTAGAATGCGATATCCCAGGACTATGTATCGCTGACCCTTTCTTTTTTTATTACGCATGCGGAAGTAGTTATAAATCCCCAGACAATAAAACAATGGGATAGGAAAGTAGGCCATATTTTTCAATTCTGAAATTCACAACCATACTTTCATTAACAGCACAACTCATAGTATATTTACAATACTATTTATAGCATAAAAGTCTCACACCTATCTATACTAAGACAGGGTGCACAAAAGGGATGGGATCTCAATCCACATCTGGGTTGCACTCAAGATCCCTCTCTGGATCATCTTCTACTTCAAAATACTTTCTCCCCTTCAGGTCCTTCCTCCTTAGCTTTTCTTCAGGGTCCTGAAATGGTTATTCAATAACCAATGAGACCACGTCTCAGCGAGTCCTACCCCCTAAGACTCGATTAATAAACTAATATGCCATACGGTTGCCTAAGCACACCACGAGTCAGAAGACTTACCTTGGCCTCAATTCCAACCTGCAATTCAAGGTTAAACACATATATTCAAACAATTCACGACATCCGATCAAGCATTGATCCATCGACTTAGTCGATTACATGTCAATCTGACCATCTCTAGGTCATTCCCACTCGTACCATAACTTCTCAATGGTGTACTCATTCACCAAATCACATGTGTTTCTCGGGCGTCGTTTTCGCCAATGACATACCGATTCACCGACACCGTGCATTCTTTAAGGCGCCGTTTTCACCAGTGATATCCCCGATCACCGAACCACGTGTCCTTTCTAGGGCGCCGTTTTCGCCAAGGTGACATCGGCTATAGACAACACCGTGAGTTCTTTAAGGCGTCGTTTTCACCAGTGATATTTCCTTAATCACCGAACCACGTTTGTCTATAAGTCATTTACGTGCGTTCTTTAAGGCGCCGTTTTCGCCAGTGATACTCCCAATCACCGAACCACGTATGTCCAATAACATCGTACCTGATTGGTCTCAGCCAATAACATTCTCAGTTGTCTCTCATCATTCTCTCTACTATATAGCCCATCAACGTACTGGCGCTATATACCCATACTCGGCCAAGCACCAATCAAATATTCATTAACAAACAATTTAGGACAATTCCTAAAATTCCACAATTAATTCAATTCCACACAACGTAGAGCTCAAATAAATAAACGGACTGCACCACGACAATCGGCATGAAATTCCGGTCACCGCCATCCCGGTTGAATTTCCGGAAAAATAATTAATTAAATAATTAATTTCGAAAATAAATAAATAAACATTAAAAATCCAATTTAGGCCCATATTGCCTTATTGGAGCCCGAAACGGGTCGGGAAAAATCCCGAGATACATTCAATAAATAACCAAACATTTCTACTTGCTAATAGCTAGGTCTAACCACCTAACATGCATCATTAAGTTACTAAATTAATTACTCTAACCTAATCTAACCACCTAAGTGCATGTAATTAAATCTAACCAACCCTAAGACATAATTAGCAAATTAATAAAGCATTAGTGAGTAAAACTCACTTGATTAAAAACGGGGGTCGAATCACCGCAACGGCGACGCGACGGCGGCCGAAAACGGGCTCGCGACGACTCCCACGGGCTTGGACCGGGCCTTGGACTTGGCCCAACAAATCTCAGCCCAACTGAGATTTGTTCCTGCTTTTGGGCTAGACCCAAGTTGAATTGGGCCTGCTGAAATTTCTAGATTGAAATTACTTGAGCTTCAAATTGTGGGCTGGACTTCAATTGATTGCTGGAAACTGGGCCTTGAAAAAGACTGGGCTGTTGGACTCAATTCTTTGGGCCCGCGAGACAGAAGGAGCTGGGCCGAAACCTGAAGATGCTGGGTTGAAGAGGCCGAACTTTGGGCTGTCTCACACGGGCCGGATGGACGCTGGCGCACGGAGGAAGCTGCTGCGTGCGAGCTGTTGCACAGAGGAAAATGGAGGGCGACGCACGCGGCTTCGTGCGCGGCAGCTGGAAGACTCGGTGGTCTTCAAATTGCTGAAGACGAGGGAGCAAGGGCGTGTGGGGCTTCGTTCAGCAAGGCTTCGTGGAGTTGAGCGGCTTCGTTGACCGAGTGAAGGACGAAGACGCGTGGAGATGGTCTTCAAGCGGTCAACCAAGAGCTTCAATTGAAGCTGTTGTTGACCGAACCAAGCCTACACACTGCCAAGTGGCAGCAAGCTCAGCAGAATGGAGCTGGTGTCGTTGCTTGCGGAGAAGACCGTTCGGTGGAATAGAGACAAACGAAAGTGGGCTTTGCTGGCAAGGAGAATTCGGTGGATTGTGGCTTCGCATGGGGCAGCTTCGGTAGGTCTTCAACGCTGCTGGAGAAGACACGAAGCTGTGAAGCTACACGCGGTTAACGATCTTGCTTCTGCTGGTCTCTCGGTCCTCAAGCGGCGGAAATTCTCGGCAGAATGGAGGTTGTCGCACAAAGAAATGAGAAGGGAGAGAGAAGTAGCTCACGGCAACAATTTGGAGAGGATGAGGGAGAGGTGGGGGCCTTGCCTTGATATTTTCCACAAGCCTATCCCTTTAGACTCAATCTTGGCCAAGTATCATCCTTGGTTCACAATGGGCCACACCAACACCCCCAATGACATTTCAAATGGTCCAATCTTGCTAGGCTTAGGGGGGTTACGAATTTTACCATTTAAACTTCAATTTCTCCAATAACTTCCCAATTTGAGGTCCAATTTCGACGTAGAAAAATCCCAAATGATTTTCTATAAATCCCCGACACACAACGGCTTAGCTTGAGAGTCCAATTTCCCCTTAATTTAGCCAATCTGAACTTCCGTCAAATTTCCGCGACGTCCGAAACGGTTTTCCGTAAAATTTCCCAAATCTCCGAAAATTTTCTGAGACTGAGTCGATACTCCAAAAATTTATTGTGACATGGCCAAAACTTCAATTTCTGAAATCGGACTCGAATTGGCGGTTAATTTTCATTCGGCGCGTTTTTAGCGTGACCTAGACTATCGGGTAGTTTTCAGAACTTTTTAAGGCAAATGACCCGTGGTCGATTTTCTTCGAGCCACTATGAACCCACTCGACTCAATAGCAACTCTTGATTGTCGTGAAAATCTCGAGAATTCAATTACAGACACAGGGTACCAAAACAATAAGAAAATCGATCTAGTGTCGGCCGACGAGAATTTTCTAATTCGGTGGTGTCACCCACGATTAGTCACATATCTCTATCGATCCTCGTCTATCTCGATTTCAAATCGATTTTTAATCGTCTTAGTGACCTCTAAAGATGGACACGGTCGAAGTCGACATCGATCGAGTTCTCAAGTCCATTGCCTTAAAATTCCTTAATAATTCCCCCACTTAGTCTAGTTATCTCGAGAGTGATCGGCTCTGAGAATAACCCTATAGACGCGTCAATGAAATGCCCGATTTATTCAGTAGAAGACAGGGTTGAAAATTTGGGATGTCACAGAGCATTCCTGGCAGGTATCAATCTCTCAATAAATTTGAGTGGAGAGAGAGAGAGAGAGAGAGAGAGAGAGAGAGAGAGAGAGAGAGAGAGAGAGAGAGAGAGAGAGAGAGATAATTGAAAAGAACGAATTCGTTAAAAAAGGGAATTAATAGAAAACGAAAAAGACAAAAATGAGTTTTGATTGTTTACCTGCATTCCGGTATCAATCTCTCAATAAATTTGATTGGAGAAGGAATGCGATCTTAAATTTACAATGTGTGAAAGCTAAACTTGTAAACTATTGTAATACTTCGTTAACCTATGGATATTCGATTGTTTTCTAGGTAGTATCCAATTACAATTTCATATTTTGATTGGTTCTATTATATGCTTTAACAACATTCATATGTATTATAGTGAAATTTCTAACTATTAGATGAAAATCGATACTTATTTCGAAAATGATGGACAGATGATGATAAATGGGTCATACCAAATCATTGAATATCAAATCTATTAACACATAAATATTGACTGGCTATTTAAGTTTAAGTTAGAGATTGGCTTGGCCTAACAAAAAGTGTGACATCCAGGATTTTCGGGTTCTAATTTACTTGGATAAACAATGATGTTTTCATTCGGTTGAAGCCGGGGATTGCGAAATTGAGGAGTATGAGGGATTCTTGGATGAGAAAAATAATCAATTTGATAATGGAGATATCAATTGATTTTTGTGAGAGTTATTTGAGAGAAATTAATAGAGAAATTGGATGCAGATATGCAAGTGGGGATCAAGAACTCTAAGTTGGAAAATCCTTTTGAGAGTCTATGAGCTTATTTAAAAAAAATTGGGATTAGAATTTTCTATTTGAGGAAATCCTTTTGTTTTGTGATATTCCCATTTCTTTTCCCTTTTTAGCCAAACATTCATTTTTCTCTTTTCCCTCTCTCTCTTTCTTTCTTCTTTTTCTTTTTCTCTCTCTCTCCCTCTCTTTTTCTTTCCCCTCGTGCAAAACCCCCACCAACTCCCTCTGCCGGTTCCAACTTTGCTTCCTCCACTTTACCTTTTTGACTTTTCAAACTTATCCTCTCTCTCTCTCTCTCTTATCTCTTCTTCTTCTCTCTCTCTCTCGGTAGACTCTCTCTCTTCCTCACCATTCGAACGAAGATAGAAACAGAAGCAGAACAGCAGCACCAAAAGAAGAAGAAGAAGATCAGATCAGCTCGTTGTCGCCGCCTCTCGCCGCAATTGTTGCCCACCGAAGCTGAAGTCGCCGTCGCTGTTTCGTGGCCGCCCGTGCACCCTCCGCTCTCTTCTCTCTCGTAACTGACCCTCTCTCCCTCCTCTTGTTGGTGCAAACCAGCAAAGCGTAAAATGAAGCAAAAGCGCGACCGCGTCGCTTGGAAGGAGCTGCGGGACAAAGTTGCCGTTGCCATCGTGCCAGAGTATCGCCGTCGTCCGTCTCCCTCTCGCTCACTTGAATGCCCTCCGCCCTTCTCTCTCCTCCTCTCCCTCTCGGCCGTTCAAACCAGCAAGGGCAGAAACAGAGAGAGCAGCTTGTTGTCGCAACCAGCAGCCGAAATCGGAGCCAAGGCCGTTGTCGCTACCTCACGCCGTGCGCCGTCTCAGCTCCACAGTCTCCTAGCTGCGCCATTTGGCCTCGTCCAGTTGAGCTGCCGTCCACAGACCGCCTGGCCAGCTGCTGTTCG
This sequence comes from Eucalyptus shirleyi, assembly GCA_017140165.1. Taxonomy (NCBI): domain Eukaryota; kingdom Viridiplantae; phylum Streptophyta; class Magnoliopsida; order Myrtales; family Myrtaceae; genus Eucalyptus; species Eucalyptus shirleyi. The sequence goes on from CM029450.1 coordinate 32,489,363, forward strand.
GTGGTCATGAGGGATGGTAGAGACCCACCGAAGCTCCCTTCGACCACCTCCGGCCACCGTGAAGCCTCGCCTAGGCCTTGTTCAACCCCTCCGTCCATTTTCGACCCAACCTAGCTCCTGATCCGCCCTCCTTCGCTCCCAACCAGCAACGCACAGAGGGCTGGAAAAATGGGTATCGCAGAGGGTTTTGGCCCGTTTTGGCCGTGTCACGCCCCGAACCCCGAGCGCGCCAACATCCCACCATGGTCATGCAAATGCGACATTCCCAGGTAGTGTCGCCGACCCCATTCATTTATTTATGCGCAAGCGGAACGTATTATAAAACCCCTGACAATAAAATACGGGATAGAAAAGCAGGAAACAATTTCACAACCAATAACTTACTCAAACCAACGAAGTTACAAACGAAGGCCTACAGTCAAAAGTCTACAAAAGGTCGACTCTTAAAAATGAACTGTCCTACGACCTACAAGTCGGTCACGCTCTCCAATCCTTATGACTTCGCCTCTGCAACTCCTCAAAGCCAACCAAAGCTATCTGGCCGCTCCGCCCACCGGGGACCTGAAATGGTTATTCAATAACCACTGAGACAACGTCTCAGCAAGTTCAACCCCCTAAACCCCTATTAGAAAGAAAATACGCCCAAGGGTGGCCTAGCCACATCACACAGAGAACTTACCTCGCCTCAATTCCTCCTTGCAGGTTAACACAATTTATATCACACAATTTCAGGTAGTAATAATAATTCAAACAATTGGAACGCCATCACTTTCATATAGATCACGATCGCACTTAGCACGCATTCCAATTATTATTCACTGTCACACAAGGGCATAGCCCACTCACAGGTCGACTATCTATTAACATTACAACATTTCGAGAAGAATAAAGGTCCAGTCGGTCTCGCCACTACTACGACCAAGCCACGTCGTTCTATCGACAACATTTCTAGAATAATAGAGGTCCAGTCGGTCTCGCCACTACTGCGACCAAGCCACGTCGTTCTATCGACAGCATTTCTATAATAATAAAGGTCCAGTCGGTCTCGCCACTACTGCGACCAAGCCACGTCGTTCTATCGACAGCATTTCTATAATAATAAAGGTCCAGTCGGTCTCGCCACTACTGCGACCAAGCCACGTCGTTCTATCGACAGCATTTCTATAATAATAAAGGTCCAGTCGGTCTCGCCGCTACTGCGACCCAAGCCACGTCACTCTCTTGACGGCATTTCTAGCAGAATAAGGATCCAGTCGGCTTAGCCACTACTGCGACCAAGCCACGTCGTTCTATCGACAGCGTTTCTAGAAGAATAAGGGTCCAGTCGGTCTCGCCACTACTGCGACCAAGCCACGTCGTTCTATTGACAGCATTTCTAGAAGAATAAGGGTCCAAATGTCTAGCCACTCTTCGCGACCGAGCCTTTCAACTAGCACACGACAATTCGATACCGATCCTTGGATACTTTACATTTCACTCACATAATCCAATTACGATATTAGCCATTAACAATCCAATTTCAATGCCGAACTCGACACTTGGGATTTTATGAATAAAATCCATATTTATCACAATCAACACTCAATTTGCCACAATCAATCATCAAATTCAAATTCTAAATCCGCAGCAGCGATCGGCACGAAATTCTGAGAGTTCGGGGTCCCGACGAAATTTTTGAATTTTAATAAATAATTAAATTTATTCCGAAAATTAATTAAATAATAATATTCATATTTTTCGTAATCCACATTCAACTTATAATATCCGACCATCAATTTCAAAATCCGAATACACAGCAGCGACCAAGCAAAATTCTGAGAATTTAGGGTCCCGACAAAATTTTCGGAATTTAATAAATAATTAAATTTATTCCGAAAATAATTAAATAATAATATTTTAATAATTTCGAATAATAATATATTATTAAATTATTAAATAATTTCGAAATATTTAAATAAGTCAAAAGTAAATTCCTTTATGTCACATCAAGCTTTATATTAATGTAAACCTTCATTTAGCCTTAAATTAAACTCACTTTAAGCTAATTAAACACATTAATATAATCAACACTTAAATAAATTAAATTAACCACCTAATCACACTTAACATAAACTAAGCACACCTAAAGCATAATTAACCCTCTAAGCGAGGTTTAGTGAGCTAAACTCACCGGATTAGCGAGCCGAGCGGACCAAAACGACGGGGACGACGCGAGGATCGACTTTCCTCAAAGCGGGCCGAGCATCCGGGCTCGGGAAGGAGGCCAAAACGGGCCAAACAGGTGCTGCATACCCATTTTTCTTGGCTGCTGTTCGCAGGCGGAGATGGGGTTGTCCGGCGGCGATTTGGGCGGAGGGACGGCGGAGGAGGACCGGCGGGGCTTGGACGGGTGAGGCGGCGGTTCCGGCGACCCTTCGGCGGCGACGGCAGCAGCTGGACGACGAAGGAGACGGGCTGGCGCGGGCGAAGCGAAGCGGAGGGGCGAGGCGCACGCGGGGCGACACGCGGCGGCGGACGGCGGACGAACGGTGACGGCGAAGCCTCCGACGGACGAGCGGGTGGCCGGCTGGGCGTGCGAGCAGGCCGGCGAGCTGCTGGCTTGGTCCGGCCGAAGCTCCCCCTCCTCCTCTTTCTCTCTCTTCCAAAGGTTGAAGAAGAAGTTGGATCAATCTCCTCCCTCCACTTGTCAAATTCTTCTTCATTTTGGCCAACTACCATGACATAGGGTGATGTCATCTTCCACTAAAATTCAAATCCCCCACAACTATCTTCAATAGGTCCAATTTCATTTTCCGCTGGGGCCTAAAACTTGTGCAACAATGTCTTCAATTCCACTTAATTCTCTTCCAATTAAATCTTAATCCCACTTGAATTAAATCAAATCGACCCCCATTAATTCATTCAACACCTCATCAATCAAATTGATATTTTTCCTTACCACTGTGGCGTATTTGCATCCCAATTTCACAATCTCTGTCTTCAATTGAACGAAGACGGCCTTATTTATCCAGTCGAAATTAAAACCCGAAAATCCGGATGTCACAGGCCGCCTTCCCGAGCCCGGATGCTCGGCCCGCTTTGAGGAAAGTCGATCCTTGCGTCGAGCCCGTCGTTTTGTGTGAGTTTTACTCACTAAGGCCTTCTTAGTGCGCTAATTATACTTAAAGGTTGATTAGTGTTAATTAAGTGTAATTATGTGGTTAGATTAGAATTGATTAGTGATTATTAGTTAATTGCTTTGCATATTAGTTGTGTGATTAGTGTAATTAGATAGAGAATTGCCTATAGTATTTATTGGATGCTTCTTGGGATTTTTCCCGTCCCTTATCGGGTGTTAATTAAGCAAATCGGGCCTAGGTGGAATTTTTAGGAATTAAATATTAATTTTCGAAATTATTTATTTAATTATTTATTTTCCGGAAATTCAATTGGGATGGCCAGTGACCGACCGGATTTTATGCCGATGATCGTGGCGCAGTCCGTTTATTTAATTGAGTTTTATATTGTGCTAAATTAAATTTATTGTATTTATTTATTGATTTTTCGAAATTAATTATTTAATTATTTATTTTCCGGAAATTCAACCGGATGGCCGGTGACCAGAATTTCGTGCTGATTGTCGTGGTGCAGTCCGTTTATTTATTTGAGCTCTACATTGCGTGGAATTGATTTGATTGTGCAATTTTAGTGATTTATCCCAAATTGAATGAAATTGAATGATTGATTGGTTGATGGCCGAGTGTTATTATTTAGCATCGATAATGCTGTAATGATCTGTAAAGCAGAGGGAACCGTGAAAGTGAATTGGGGAAATTCTCGGCTGAAACCAATCAGGAACAATGTAATGAGACATACGTGGTTCAGTGACTAAAGGATATCACTGGTGAAAACGGCGCCTTAAAGAACGCACGAGTGCTGTCTATTACATGCAGCAGTATGGACATACGTGGTTCAGTGATGGAGGATATCACTGGTGAAAACGGCGCCTTAAAGAACGAACGAGTGCTGTCCATTATACACGTCACCTTGGCGAAAAAGACGCCCGAGAGCATTAATGAGGCTCTGTGACTAAGTGTACTACTGGAGATTATCGTGATCGGTAATTGATACGTCACCTTGGTGAAAAAAGACGCCCGAGAGCATTCATTTGGCTCTGTGACTGAGTACCCGAATGGAGATTATAAAGTATGGTGTTGATGCGACCGAGAGGTGCTCCGAATGACATGTAATCGACTAGGTCGATTGATCATTGTTTTGATATGATGTTGTGAATTGGTTGATTGAATGGGAATGACCGTAAGTGGTCTTGTTGACACGTAATCGACTAGGTCGATTTGATCGATGCTTCGATCTGTGATGTGATTGCTTGGGTGCCTATTGATTTGTGCTAATATGCAGGTGGAATCTGAGGCCAAGGTAAGTCCTCCGACCCATGTTGTGCATAGGCAGCCCTAAGGTGTATTAGTTTACTAATAGGGTCTTAGGGGGTAGAACTTGCTGAGACGTGATCTCAATGGTTATTGAATAACCATTTCAGGACTCAGATGAGGAGCCTAAGGAGGAGAAATCTAATGAGGAGATCCCTATTGAGGAACTCGAAGAGGAGTACGTGGAGAAGGACCCTGATGAGGACTGAGATCCCATCCTGTCTTGTTAGACCTTATTTGCATGTGAATAAATGTTATATCAGATTTATGTATATACTATATTGTGGAATACTATGAGATGTGTATAAAAGGGAATAGTTGAGAATTTCAGTATGAAAAATATGGTCTACTTTTCTATCCCATTGTTTTATTGTCTTGGGATTTATAACTGCTTCCGCATGTGCATGTATAAATGAAAAGGGTCGGCGATACATAGTCCTGTGATATCGCAATTTAAAATCGACCAAAGGTAAGGGATGTGCGCGTGCCTGAGGATCGGGGCGTGACAAAAAGAATTTTCATGAATTACCCACAGAGGTATTAGGATCATTTGCATTAATAGTACTAGTTTTTTCTTTTAAAAAAATTACTAAATGTAATGGGGCCGATCAAACAGCCCATTTCCTTTCCTGGCCGGGCCCGACCCGGTCCCCTACTTTTAATTATTTTCCGAATTTTCTAAATTTTTTCATAATTTTCTATTTTTTTCAAATTTGTTAATTTTTTTTCCTAAGATTACTTATATTGTTATCATTTTCTGAAATCTTTTTTTTATATTTTTCGAAAATTTCTTTAAATAATTTCTTATCTTTCTTAAAATTTGTTCATTATTATTAATATTCTATGATATTAATATAAAAGAAGTTCGGTCGGATCAAGAAACCCGACCCAACTAACCGACCCGAACCCTATCGGATCGAGTTCGACTAAACGACTAACCCTAAAGCCCATTCGAAATTAATTAAACCAGCCCAAGAACACCTCCTTTTCTGTTGGCCCAAACTCTAAAAGAACCTAGCCCACAAACAAAACCCATCTCTCCTTTCTTTATAGATTTTCTAATTTTTTTACTTTTCTGCACTTATTCTCTTCCCCCCCCCTTTTTTTTTCTTTTTTATTTCTTGGTCTTCTTCTGCCCTGCAATTGTCTTCAGCCTCTAGCTCCTCCTTCAATGAGGCCGAACTCCCGCAACTCATCTCTCGCCGACGAGAAACACTCGACACCACCGCCCTCCGGCCGCCGCATCATCCCCGAGCCAACACCACCAACCGGTGCTGCCATTTCCGGTTTGCTATTCCGACGACCACCAAACACCAAAATGAACATCACCCAGAAACTCAAAACTTCTAATATTAACAAACTCAGCAAACAAATTAGCACAAGCACTTTAAAACAAAGAGAAAAGTTGACTCAAGAAGCCTTGAACTGTCACGCCCCGAACCCCGAGACACGTGGAACAACCCGCCATGGTCATGCAAACGCGACATTCCCAGGTAGTGTCGCCGACCCCAATATTTAATTATTAAAGCGCATGCGGAACGTTTTAAGAAATCCCTGACAGAAACTCGCGGGATAGGACAGCAGGAAGAATTAACTCAAAATCAAACGAGCATAATTCCATACATCATCAACAATCCAAGTCTTACATACATCAACAGGATCCGGAGGCTATATGCACCAAAAATGGGTTAGAGTTTATGTGCATCAAAAATGGGTCAGCCTACATAGCAAGGATCAGTTCGCCAAAAAGGTAATCAACCACCCTAGAACTACAGGTCAGCCCCATTGGACGACCCTACGTCCTCAGGATCTGACACCCAAGATTGCGGGGGCGAGGCATTGATCACTCCACCGGTAGGAAGGTCCGCCACACCCTTGCCCAGGATGGCATCCAAGACCGCCAGCGGAATATCCATGCTGTCTAGTGGGCCGATCCTAACACCATCTGCTCCGGTACGATACCAAGCTCTAAACATGTATGGAACTCTGTCATGCACGTTCACCTGGACCCAGATGAGGGTCCTAATCAACAGATAGACCCAAGGACTCCCGGGGTCAGGAGCACTCTCCGTCCACTGGTCGATCTCTGTCGGTAGACCACTCATCTCCGGGGGTCTCGCCATCTATGGTCCTGTAATATTTTTCCCCAAACTGGGATGAGACTTTGTCTCAGCAAGTTCACCCCTCCTAAACCCCTATTAGAAAGTAAATACACCCCAAAGTAGTTCAGCCACGACATCAAGAAGACTTACCTCGTCTTAGCCCTCATCTGCAGGTTAGCACAGTTTATATATAATTCAACCACGTGCAATTATGATAACCAAACAACCATGGCACAATCACATTATCAAACAATTCAACCACTTGGATCGTCTTAGCGATCAATCGACTCGGCCGATTACATGTCATTCTAGCAAATCAATCATTGCTCTTAATTACGGCCCTACAGGAAGGTACAACAACCAGTGGCAATCACGGCCCCACTCGGCACGACCTCTAATTAGGTGGTCAATCACGGCCTCACTGGGCACGACCTCTCATAGGTGGTCCATCCCGGCCTCACTCGGCACGACCTCTCATAGGTGGTCCATCACGGCCCTATTAGGCACGACCTCTAGTAGGTGGTCAATCACGGCCCCATTAGGCACGACCTCTCTTAGGTGGTTCATCGCGGCCCTATTAGGCACGACCTCTCATAGGTGGTTCATCACGGCCTCACTAGGCACGACCTCCAATCGGTGGTTAATCACGGCCTCACTAGGCACGACCTCTAATAGGTGGTCAATCATGGCCAATCTCCCATAAACTCCTACACTTAGGGTTTTCTAAAGAATCCTCATAAATCACAATCACACTCAATTCGCCACAACCAATCATCAATTTCAATTTCTACACGCACAAAGAGCGATCGGCACGACATTCGAGCAACTAGGGTAAAAATAAATTTTTCGAGTTTTTTTTTTTTTATAAAACATTATTTTAATGAATTTCGGAATAAATATATTATTAAATAATCCATCAATTTCGAAGTATTTATTTAAATCATAAATAAACTCCTTTAAGTCACATCAAGGTTATTTAAAAGTAAACATACCTAACCATTAAACCAAACACCATTTATCTTAATAAATCCTCTTAATATAATCCATACAAATTAAACCAATCTATCCACCTAATCACAATCAACCTAAGCTAAACCTACTTAGGGCATCATTAACTCGCTAATCGCGGATTAGTGAGGTAAACTCACCGGAATCGCTTTCCGATGGGTCTCCGGCGAAGAGCACGACGACGCCGACGACAAACCGAGCTTGAGGGGATGGCGGAACGGCGACGGAACGGTGGAGAAACGGTGGCGGCGTGCGACGGCGACGAGACGGCGACGGTGGGCGAGGCAGTGACGAACGGCGACCAGCAGCTCGGCGAGGGAACGGCGGCGACGAAGGCGCGACTTGCTCGCACCCGGGGCCTCACACGCGAGGCTTCGCACGCGGACGAGCGGCGACGGAGGCGGCGTGCGACGGCGACGACGGAGGCGAGCGGCGGCGTGCGGACGGCGAAGAAGCGGACGGCAGCTCGGGCGAGGGAGGATCCGGCGATGGCTTCTCCTTCGTTTTTCTTTCTTTCCCTCCCAATCTCTCTCCTCTCAAGGTTGAAGATGAAGTGGATGGGACACCCCCACTTTTGGTGGGCCAATCGGCTGGCGACACTTGTCAAGCTCTCCTTAATTTCGGCCTCCACCATGACATCACCTGCGATGTCATTATCCACTAACTCAATTCCTCACAACATCTTTCAATAGGTCCAATTCATTTTCCGCTGGGGTCCAAGCTCTTGCACATTTAATTATTTCAACTTCCATCAATTCTCTTCCAATTGAGTCCAAATTAAAGTCCATAAATTAATCCAATGTTCCTAATAGGATTAGCGACACCCTTTGACTTTCAAATTTCATAATTCAATTTCAATTTCACGGTTAATTTCACTCTAGTGCGATTTTAGCGCGCCTAGTCCACGAGTAGCTTTTGGGGAAATTTTCTTGCATCCGACCCGAGGGTGATCGGTCCCCAAGTCGACGCGGTAAAATTCCTTAATTACTTTACTCGATAGACTAGTTCTCTCGTGAGTGGCCAACTCTGAGAAACGAACTATATGCACAGATGAATTGCCCGACTCAATTGACTGAAAAATAAACTTGAGGAAAAATCGGGATGTCACAACTCTTCCCCTCTTACAAAAATTTCGTCCTCGAAATTTAAACCATTACATACTTTTCTCAAATAGGTGGGGGTACAATTCTCTCATCGACTCTTCAGTCTCCCAAGTTGCTCCTTCAGTGCCGTGGTGTTGCCAGACCACTTTGACCATTGGGATGGTCCTGGTGCGCAGAACTTGCTCCTTGCGATCTACAATCTGAACCGGGCTTTCAACGTATGACACTTTGTCATCCACGTCTAATTCCTCGAAATTTAAAACGTGAGTCGGGTCAGGTTCATACTTCCTCAACATCGACACGTGAAAGACGTCGTGCACTTGTGACAACTTTGGCGGTAGTGCAAGACGATACGCCAGAGTCCCTATCCTTTCCAAAATCTCAAAGGGACCTACGTACCTCGGACTCAGTTTTCCCTTTTTGCCAAAACGGGAAGTACCTCTCACCGGTGACACCTTCAAGAAAACGTGTTCACCAACTTGGAATTCTAATGGCCTTCGACGCTTATCGGCATAACTTTTCTGACGGCTTTGAGCGGTTTTCAATCTATTTCTGATAACTGTAACTGCCTCTACTGACTGCTGAACCAACTCTGGACCGGTGATCTTCCTTTCTCCTACCTCATCCCAACATACTGGCGTTCTGCATACTCTGCCATACAATGCTTCAAAAGGAGCCATTTGAATACTCTGCTGATAACTGTTGTTGTAGGCGAACTCGACCAGATGAAGCTGTTCCTCCCAACTTCCTTTGAAGTCCAAGACACAAGCTCGCAGCATGTCTTCAAGAGTCTGAATTGTCCTCTCAGACTGGCCATCAGTCTGTGGGTGATAGGCCGTACTGTACTGCAGCTTCGTTCCTAATGCAGATTGTAAGCTCTTCCAAAAAGCGGCGGTGAACCTTGGGTCTCTATCCGAAGTAATTGTAACTGGCACTCCATGTATACGAACCACTTGACGTACATATAGATCTGCCAGTCTATCCAAACTCAAGTCTCTTCGAACTGCAATGAAGTGAGCCGACTTGGTCAGTCTGTCGACCACTACCCAAATTGAATCGTTCCCCCTCTGGCTCCTCGGTAGACCCGTCACGAAGTCCATCGTGATATGCTCCCATTTCCACTCTGGGATCTCAAGGGGTCGTAAAAGTCCTCCCGGTTTGCAATGCTGAGCTTTCACCTGCTGACATGTCAGACACTTGGCGACATGCTTGGCGATATCCGCCTTCATGCCACACCACCAATAGTGTTGACGCAGATTCTGATACATTTTGGTACTACCAGGATGAATGCTGTAACTGCTACGATGCGCTTCTGACAAAATCTCTTCTCTAAGTTCCACATCGTCAGGCACAACCAATCGTCCTTGGAACCTCAACGTTCCATCCTCAGAAATCTGGAAGCCAGCCTTCCTTTCCTTGGCATCCTCATGCAGAATTTTCTGAACATCTGAATCCGTCTGTTGAAGCGTTCTGATTCTAACCTGCACTTCCGGTTCAATTCTAAGGGTGGCCACAAGGTTCGAAAGGTGGCCTACCTCGAACTTGAAATCTGAATCTCGTGCTCTCTCTATTAGGCCCCATTCCTTAAGCACCATATGAGCAATTGAAGACTTCCTACTCAGGGCATCCGCAACCTTATTCGCCTTTCCTGGGTGGTACAAAATCTCGCAGTCATAGTCCTTTAAGAGTTCCATCCACCGACGTTGTCTCATATTCAACTCCTTCTGAGAGAATAGGTACTTGAGACTCTGATGGTCAGTGAAGATCTGAAATCTTTCTCCGCACAAATAATGTCTCCAAATCTTCAGGGCAAAGATGATTGCTGCAAGTTCCAAGTCATGCGTCGGATAATTCAACTCGTGAGGTCTCAACTGACGGGACGCATATGCAACAACCCTACCATGTTGCATCAACACACAACCTAATCCCTTAAATGACGCATCACTATAGATCTCAAATCCTCCCGGACCGGATGGAATAGTAAGTACAGGTGCGGTAGTTAGCTTATGCTTAAGCTCTTGGAAACTACTCTCGCACTTGTTCGTCCACACAAATTTCTCTTCCTTCTTTAGAAGTCTCGTCATTGGCGATGCTAACCTTGAAAACCCTTCTACAAACCGTCTGTAATACCCTGCTAACCCCAGAAAACTTCTGATTTCTGTCACTGTCGTCGGTCTCGGCCAATTGATCACTGCCTCAATCTTGGCGGGGTCCACTGAGATTCCTTCTCCAGAGATGACATGACCTAAGAAAGCCACACGAGTCAGCCAAAACTCGCACTTACTAAACTTGGCGTATAGCTCGTGATCTCTTAAGGTCTGAAGCACTATACTTAAGTGCTTTTCATGATCCTCGGTACTCCTTGAATACACCAGGATGTCGTCGATGAAAACAATTACAAACTGATCTAAGTACTCCTTGAACACCCGATTCATCAGATCCATGAAAGCAGCCGGGGCGTTTGTCAATCCAAACGGCATCACGGTAAACTCATAATGGCCGTATCGCGTGCGAAACGCCGACTTTGGGATATCTTCCTTTTTTATTCTTAGCTGATGATACCCCGTCCTCAAGTCGATCTTAGAAAATATCGACGCTCCTTGAAGCTGATCAAACAAATCATCAATCCTTGGCAACGGATACTTGTTCTTAATTGTCACCTGGTTGAGCTGTCGGTAATCGATGCACAAGCGTAATGAACCATCTTTCTTCTTCACAAACAGTACTGGTGCTCCCCAAGGTGAGGCGCTTGGGCGAATAAATCCTTTATCCAACAACTCTTGCATTTGCACCTTTAGTTCCTTAAGTTATGACAAGGCCATTCGGTAAGGAGCTTTAGAAATCGGTTCTGTCCCAGGGGCTAATTCGATCACGAACTCTATTTCTCTCTCTGGCGGTAAACCCGGTAATTCTTTCGGAAACACGTCTGGGAACTCTCGTACCACTGCGATATCTTCGATCCTTAACTCCTCTGCTGTCGTGTCTACGACAGTTGCTAGGTAACCTTGGCAACCCTTGACTAGCAAGCGGGTTGCCTCGAGCGACGAGATTAAGGAAATTGAGGGTCCTCCTCGACTCCCAATGAATTCAAAACTCTCACCCTCTAATGGATTAAACTGAATCGCCTTGCGATAACAGTCCATCTTGGCTCGTTGCTTGGTGAGCCAGTCCATGCCAATTATCACATCAAAATCATACATGGCCAAGACTATCAGGTCTATCCTCCCCTCTCGCTCACCAATCACTAACTTGCAACCCAGGCAACCTACTGTAGCTAACACTTTATCTTTCAACGGAGTAGATATACAAATCACAGACTCCAACAGTTCAGGAATTAATTCTACCAATTTAACAAATCCTTCAGCTATAAATGAATGCGAAGCTCCTGGATCAAACAAAGCATAAGCAGGTTGGTCGTTCAGTAAGACCATACCTGTGACCACGTTAGGCGCATCCTCCGCCTGTCCTCTAGTGAGCGCATAAGTCCTTCCTTGAGCTGGAGGTCGGTTCGATCCACTCGGCGGCATGATCTGAGGTGCGGATCCCCTGTTCTGGCCCAGCGGTGGCGGCGGCGGCAGCTGAGGCTGTCTCATTTGTCTCCTAGGACAAACCCTAGCAATGTGACCCTGCTGGCCACACTCATAGCAAGCACCCGTCCTAGGAGGGCACGGGGCCGAGCCATGTCGCCTTCCACACGAACGACATGCTCCATTAAAGCTCGACGACGGCTTCCCCACTCCACCCTTCCTATTGGGCGGAACATGGTACCTTCCCCCAGACATTGGCCTCTTCCCAAATCGATTATCACCTCTGTTTGAATTGAACCGCGACCCAGATGCGGCAGCTCTCTCATTCTGATCCTTCTCAATCAGCTGGGCCCGCTTGCAGAGATCCTTGTACTCCTTCAGATCTAAGGGAACCAAAAAGCTCCTCACCTCCGATCTAAGCCCATCTCTAAACCTTCGAATTCGGTCCGCCGGTTTCTGGACCAATTCAGGGGCGTACTGCGACAATTCAGCAAACTTCGCTTCATACTGATCAACTGTCATTGTACCTTGCCGAAGGCGTTGGAACTCCGCCATCTTCAACTCCTTAGCACAGTCAAAAAAGTACTTCTCATTGAAAACCTCAAGAAAGGCATTCCACTCTGGAACTACACCTTCAGGGAACACTATCCTTTTGTTAGTCTTCCACCATGTAGCTGCGATCCCTCTCAACTGATAGGCTGCCAGGGCGACCTTCTCTGCTTCCGTGCACAGCAGTAGCTCGAAGGCATTTTCTAACTCCAGGATCTATAAGGCTGCGGCTTCGGGGTCTCCTGTCCCCATGAACGTTGGCGGATTCAACCTCAGGAAATGCTGCACTAACTTCTGCCTAGGCCTCCCAGCGGCCTCATTCTCAGGCGGGATCTCCTCCAATTCCTCTTCTGGCTCGGCAGCCGGTGCGGCGGCAGCAGCGGCGGCCGTAGCGGCAACAGCAGCATTGGCGGCATTAGCAGCATTGGTGGTGGCGGCGATAGCGGCGGCTGAAGCGGCGGCCTGCTAGTCTAGTCTGTTACCCATCATCTCAAGCATCTGCATGATTCCAGTAAACCTCGGATCCTCAGGAGCCACTGCATCCTCAGAAGGCGACGCTGCACCACTTGCACTGGCCTCAGCCTGTGCTCTTCCCAAGGCACCTCGGGCACCGACTCTCATCGACGGCCCACCCCGAAACACGGGGCCTACTGCTCTCTTCCTAGCAGCTCTTGGCACTCGGTCACTCATGCTTCAGGCTAAATATAGATGCCTATTGGCGAATTCCAATACTCTATTAGAATTTGAGTAACCGATCAATCAAGCTAACAAACAACTAACAACCACATGCATTAGAATATCGAAAGCCTTTCCTACTAACTATCCCATGACTCATCGCACCTTATCACTCCATACACAAACCATGCTCTGATACCACTTAAACGGGGTTGTCACGCCCCGAACCCCGAGACTCGTGGAACAACCCGCCATGGTCATGCAAACGCGACATTCCCAGGTAGTGTCGCCGACCCCAATATTTAATTATTAAAGCGCATGCGGAACGTTTTAAGAAATCCCTGACAGAAACTCGCGGGATAGGACAGCAGGAAGAATTAACTCAAAATCAAACGAGCATAATTCCATACATCATCAACAATCCAAGTCTTACATACATCAACAGGATCCGGAGGCTATATGCACCAAAAATGGGTTAGAGTTTATGTGCATCAAAAATGGGTCAGCCTACATAGCAAGGATCAGTCCGCCAAAAAGGTAATCAACCACCCTAGAACTACAGGTCAGCCCCATTGGACGACCCTACGTCCTCAGGATCTGACACCCAAGATTGCGGGGGCGAGGCATTGATCACTCCACCGGTAGGAAGGTCCGCCACACCCTTGCCCAGGATGGCATCCAAGACCGCCAGCGGAATATCCATGCTGTCTAGTGGGCCGATCCTAACACCATCTGCTCCGGTACGATACCAAGCTCTAAACATGTATGGAACTCTGTCATGCACGTTCACCTGGACCCGATGAGGGTCCTAATCAACGAATAGACCCAAGGACTCCCGGGGTCGGGAGCACTCTCCGTCCACCGGTCGATCTCGTCGGTAGACCACTCATCTCCGGGGTCTCGCCATCTATGGTCCTGTAATATTTTTCCCCAAAGCCGGGATGAGACTTTGTCTCGGCAAGTTCACCCTCCTAAACCCCTATTAGAAAGTAAATACACCCCAAAGTAGTTCAGCCACGACATCAAGAAGACTTACCTCGTCTTAGCCCTCATCTGCAGGTTAGCACAGTTTATATATAATTCAACCACGTGCAATTATGATAACCAAACAACCATGGCACAATCACATTATCAAACAATTCAACCACTTGGATCGTCTCAGCGATCAATCGACTCGGCCGATTACATGTCATTCTAGCAAATCAATCATTGCTCTTAATTACGGCCCTACGGAAGGTACAACAACCGGTGGCAATCACGGCCCCACTCGCACGACCTCTAATTAGGTGGTCAATCACGGCCTCACTGGGCACGACCTCTCATAGGTGGTCCATCCCGGCCTCACTCGGCACGACCTCTCATAGGTGGTCCATCACGGCCCTATTAGGCACGACCTCTAGTAGGTGGTCAATCACGGCCCCATTAGGCACGACCTCTCTTAGGTGGTTTATCGCGGCCCTATTAGGCACGACCTCTCATAGGTGGTTCATCACGGCCTCACTAGGCACGACCTCCAATCGGTGGTTAATCACGGCCTCACTAGGCACGACCTCTAATAGGTGGTCAATCATGGCCAATCTCCCATAAACTCCTACACTTAGGGTTTTCTAAAGAATCCTCATAAATCACAATCGCACTCAATTCGCCACAACCAATCATCAATTTCAATTTCTACACGCACAGCAGCGATCGGCACGACATTCTGAGCAACTAGGGTAAAAATAAATTTTTCGAGTTTTTTTTTTTATAAAACATTATTTTAATGAATTTCGGAATAAATATATTATTAAATAATCCATCAATTTCGAAGTATTTATTTAAATCATAAATAAAATCCTTTAAGTCACATCAAGGTTATTTAAAAATAAACATACCTAACCATTAAACCAAACACCATTTATCTTAATAAATCCTCTTAATATAATCCATACAAATTAAACCAATCTATCCACCTAATCACAATCAACCTAAGCTAAACCTACTTAGGGCATCATTAACTCGCTAATCGCGGATTAGTGAGGTAAACTCACCGGAATCGCTTTCCGATGGGTCTCCGGCGAAGAGCACGACGACGCCGACGACAAACCGAGCTTGAGGGGATGGCGGAACGGCGACGGAACGGTGGAGAAACGGTGGCGGCGTGCGACGGCGACGAGACGGCGACGGTGGGCGAGCGGTGACGAACGGCGACCAGCAGCTCGGCGAGGGAACGGCGCGACGAAGGCGCGACTTGCTCGCACCCGGGGCCTCACACGCGAGGCCCGCACGCGGACGAGCGGCGACGGAGGCGGCGTGCGACGGCGACGACGGAGGCGAGCGGCGGCGTGCGGACGGCGAAGAAGCGGACGGCAGCTCGGGCGAGGGAGGATCCGGCGATGGCTTCTCCTTCGTTTTTCTTTCTTTCCCTCCCAATCTCTCTCCTCTCAAGGTTGAAGATGAAGTGGATGGGACACCCCCACTTTTGGTGGGCCAATCGGCTGGCGACACTTGTCAAGCTCTCCTTAATTTCGGCCTCCACCATGACATCACCTGCTGATGTCATTATCCACTAACTCAATTCCTCACAACATCTTTCAATAGGTCCAATTCATTTTCCGCCGGGGTCCAAGCTCTTGCACATTTAATTATTTCAACTTCCATCAATTCTCTTCCAATTGAGTCCAAATTAAAGTCCATAAATTAATCCAATGTTCCTAATAGGATTAGCGACACCCTTTGACTTTCAAATTTCATAATTCAATTTCAATTTCACGGTTAATTTCACTCTAGTGCGATTTTAGCGCGCCTAGTCCACTGAGTAGCTTTTGGGGAAATTTTCTTGCATCCGACCCGAGGGTGATCAGTCCCCAAGTCTGACGCGGTAAAATTCCTTAATTACTTTACTCGATAGACTAGTTCTCTCGTGAGTGGCCAACTCTGAGAAACGAACTATATGCACAGATGAATTGCCTGACTCAATTGACTGAAAAATAAACTTGAGGAAAAATCGGGATGTCACATGAACCATGGACAGGGGCTCGCTGGCGAGAGGCTCCGGTAGTGTATTCCTTCTCCAGCAACACAAAAACGATGGGCATGCAATCGCAAGAAAAAACACAGGAAAATTACAATATTAGACGTCATGCGAAAACGCAAGAACAATCAATGCATTCAGCCAGGTTTATAAAAGTCGATCTGCCTATGAAGATTTCCGCAACTCAATTAGGCCTTTCCTCAAACTGTTAATGAGCGGTTTAACAACGGGGTCCAGAGGAAGATTCCATGTAATTTTTAAACCCCAATACACGCAGGTCTGGCTGGATTATTCTTATTTTGCTATGATTCACTTAAACCTTTCGTCATTAGATTCGGTATTCTTGAAGGTTCCTATGCTTCATTCAAGCAATATATAAAACGGTCGGCATGCACTGATGCACACGAGCTTGAAGTTTAAATCGAAAGTATTCATCAGTCCATGCGCGACGCATTAACCTCGAAACATCATGAATTGTCTTAAAATTGCTTTTGCCAGAACCAAACCGTCGAGCCTTCCTCCGTTTTTTTTCTTTCCAATGCTCGAAGCCTCCTGCTTATGTATATCCTCGAGCGATCCTCAAAAGGGAATGTTTTTCTGATAGCCTTGCCAGCTCACTGATCTAGAAGGTTCGGAATTGCTCCCGTCTACTATCCGTGGCTCCTTTCTCGCTCACAGGCGCATGCTCACAGCTTTCATTCGGTCACAGTCAAAGAGCGTCCCCCTTCTTGCATCACAGACGTGAGTTGGGCCAAAGAAGGAAGCAATAATATGGGCTAGGCGTTGTTAAGCTCTCACGGGCTCTGAAAATAGGGAAAATAATACGAACAATTTTTAAATTTTTAATTTATTCAATGTGGTCACATATTCTACATTGAATATTTTCATACATTTCAGGGAATAAATTATATATTAAATCAAAATTCAGACATTGCTTATGTCATTGTCCCTTGGTAGGGCCAAAGGTTATGCCAAGTGCATTGAGCATGACAGCCCATTCAATTTTTATTCATTTTGATTTCACTTTTTTTTCTTTTTGTATCTTTTTATAAATTTATATATTTTTGTAAAATAAATGGAGATTTTAAAATGTCGATAAAAATTCATATGTCAATTGGGTGGTAGCAGCAAAGGCAAGTCGATGAGCAATGTCATTGCTTGTGAAAATCGAAGCACGGCTAGGGGAGGACCTTGTTGGTATTGGGGTTTCATGAATCATGTATAAGAAAAATTAATAAAAGGAACGTAGCGGAAACAAAGATATATCTTATACATGATTCTCCTAAGGCGTTGTTCGTGCATTTTAATAAAAAAATCTAAACATAAAAGGGAGTTAAAACGAATTACCTCTCGAAGCGTGCTTTGAAATGAATCGGTTCAGATGTTCTATAGTTCAAGTCCCACAAGCGTTGGACATCTAGTTCAGACACACCAACAACGAACATCGAACGGAAGAGAGAACTTTCGGATATTCACCACTTCGATCATGCTAGCAATTACATGGAAACAATCCGTTGTATTCTTGGTGTATAATAGTCACGGCCCAAACGAGATAACGCTCTTCTTTCTTGCGTCTCAAAGACACAAGAACACGCACACAATTTGCTCTTTGTTTTCAGCAAAGCATCACTCGTATGTCTCTAAAAACACAAGACGCACGCCCACAGAAAATCTCTCTACGTTGCAACCTTTTTGCAGCATTTCTTTTTAATATTTATACACGAATCAGCAACGGTTGCCAATCGTGGAATCAGCAACCGTTGCTGATCCTCATTCTCATGCACGATCGAGCACAATCGTGCATGAATGGAACGGTCAGCAACCGCTGACCGTTTATGCACGATTTCGTGCATGATGGTCAGCGGTTGCTGACCATCATGCACGAATTCGTGCGTGCATGTGCACGTATTCGTGTGAAGTGGTCAGCAAAAATTGCTGACCATTTCCACTTTAATCAATCAATCAATTAATTAATAATTAATCAATTCCCTTAAAAAATAAAAAATAACATAATTCTTATATGTACAATTGGGGTACGTTAACATATATCCACTTCGGACATGCGTGTGCATCATATGCAAGTAGGCTCGTGACTATAATACAAATTAAATTAAATCTCATTTAATTTAATTTCAAATCGACTCAATTCGATTGTAGTAATTGCAAACACATTTGCAATTATATTTCTCTCTTATTCCACATTATCCTAATTATTTATGATGTGTGACATCCCTAGGTTTATCATTAAGCTGGTAGTAAGACTTGTACTAACACATTAGTACTCTCACAAGAATTAATTATCCTGATTAATCTTTGGGTCTTACAAGCCATGATTGACATCTAGCAATATGTCATGGCTACCCAAATAGTGTGAATATTTTAAGAAAATAATGAACCTGTCAGCTTTGGCTATAGTGTAATTCAATCCCTCTATCTTACTATGTCCCGATCAAACAAAGACCATGGAATATTTGTCAAGTCATTAATTCGATCATATGCACAAATCTAATTGACATGCATTTTATTTGAGACATAAACAATTTATTCTCAATTACAACATCGACGAGGATTTCAATGCAGTGTCACAATTAGATCGCATAGGACATCATTATCATACCTTGCATATAACAAGGAGACAGATTCCATATTGCGCACACGTATAACTTCGTATATGAACAAACTATGACCATCAAGTATAAAGAGGAATCAACAACCCGGCATTATGCGCACCCATGAACCATAGTTGTTCAATACACAAGTTAACATTGTGTCTCAAGTCTAAGAATTATTTACACAAGACCAAAGCATGAACAATTAGACATCGACCACACCAAAAGCTTCCATGTCGCTAATCGTTCCATATGCATCACGTTCAATGAATTTGTCTAATACAAACACCTATGTTCTAACTTAGGCATCATAATACCCAATGACATGTAACTCATCATTACCTTAAGTATCCAATACTTAATAGCGAAGTTAAGAACACACCAGTCTCAACAGGATTATTAATATCCACTTAATAATCCATCGACCGGGAACGATTTAAAGATTCAGTCTAACGATGAACCCGTCACATATATTCTCGACGTCTCAAGAATAGGTCTAGTTGCAACTGATCTTATGAAATTATTCATAAATATAAAATAATTGGACAAATGAATGAATACATCATTGCCATTAATTAAATAATAATAATGAAAGTATAATTGAAATCCCTAATATGTAACCATTACATAGTAGCTTTAGGGCATACATCCAACAGTTGGTTGTGAAGAAACAAGTGCAGTGGCTCAGTGGTTCGTGAGGTGACGAGGATGAGCAACCACATAGGGGACTCGCGTTGTGAGCAGGGGGCTCAACATGATGAGCAAGAGTTGTTTGTGGCATCAGGCAGCTAAGACAATGTCGCAGGGCTTCGCTGCAGAGGGGCAGCGCGAGCTGTCACGGTGGCGCGGTGGAGGGTGGCGCAACAAGAGAAGCGTCTCAGCCAAGGATTTACCAAGAAGACCTTTTCCCACTCTTTTTGTGGCCGTGAATTCTCAATTGTGTGGCCTCCTACATAAATGGCGTCGTTTTCCCTGAATGTGTGCATTGCCCATCCATTTATAAGCGAAAACTTCAGGTCCAAAAGGCAAGCAATCTCTCCTTCCATTTTAAACACACGACCAGCTCTCCTTCCCTTTCCATGCTGGCCGAGATCCCCGCAATCCCCTTTTTTTCTTATCTTGTATTAGAAAAGTAGATATGCCAATTGCCAATATATAAGAGATCTTAAGAATAACAAAATAAAATGCCCATCTCTCACACATGAATATCTTAGAATATCCTGCCGATTGCTTTCTTTGCCATGTGACCCAAAATATAAAACTTTATTGTGAATAAATTCGGCCATGACGGGCTCTACCAAAGTTTAATACCATCATGGGTGGAGTCTAATCCATTAAGTTCAAAACCATTTATCTAAGTCCATTTGTTGTAGATCCAATGCAAATGCAATTAATGAAAATAGAAACTAAATAATAAATGCTCCCAAAGCTATATGCTATGCAATTTACTTCTAATATTTTTGTTTATAGGTTAAGGATTAATTTCTAAATTTCTATGCAATAAATGAATGACTAGATCGTCAAAATTTAGGCATCAACAAAGGTTTGTCATTTCTCTAGTAATTTATATATTGCTTTGATTATTCATTACAAAATTCTTGTATGCACACCTGCACAATCAATTGTTGCATGTTAGTAGATTAGGCTTAAGTTTGACCAAGATTGCCCACTAAATATTTTTTGAAAACAAAGAGAAAATGTACTAAAAGAGTGCTAGATTGGAGAAAAGATGTCACAAGTGCTATAACTTTCAAAAGACACTCACTTGAGTGCCATAACTTTTTTTTTTTTTTGATCATTTGAGTGCAAACTCCATTTGCAATATCAACTTTGTGGCCTTTTCATATAGTTGCTCAACATTTAGTAAATTCCACAAAAGTCCTAACAAAAAGTAAACATCTGCAATAGTAATATTAGTACCATATTTTGACTTGATATTAATGTTTCGCGAAGTACAAAGACAAGTGCTATAACTTGGCACCGAGGACACTTAAGTGCCATAACTTTAAAATGGTACACTTGAGTGCCAGTTTTGAAGTTAAATGGGACACTTAAGTGCCACTCCGGTGAAGATCCAGCCAAATGGCTTACATGGCGACTTTCCGGCGAGCTTGGTCCAAAACGGCATCATTTTGCACGCTGACGTGGCGGAGAAAACGCAAAAACGACGCCGTTTCGTATCTACATGTAAATAATAATATATAAATTAATTAAATTAGATTTAAAATTTTCAAAAAAATTTTAGAAAATAAAATTTTAAAAATTAAGAAATTTTATAAATTTTAAAAATTAAGAAAATTTTATAAATTTTAAAAAATTAAGAAAATTTTTAAAAAAATTAAAAATTAAAAAAGGGGGGGGTGGTCAAACGGGGCGGCTCCCTCGCTGCTGTCGCCTCCCCGCTGTTGCCGGGAAGGGCCGGCGACGGAGGGGGGAGGGTCGGTCGGGGTCGTCGGCCCTCGGTCGACCTACGGCGAGGGCTACGAGCCCTCGCTGGATCGCGGCGAGGGCCGCGACCCTCGCCCCGGATCTGGGCGAGGGCTCGCCGGCCCTCGCCGGCCTTTGGCCATGTCACGGCGACCTTGGCCGACCCTCCCCACTTCGTAGCCAGCCCTTCCCGGCGGCGGCGGGGAGGCGGTGAGGGCCCGCGACCCCTCGCCGGATCTGGGTGAGGATTGTGGCCCGCGCCTAGATCTAGGGTGAGGGTCGCGGCCCTCGCCCAGATCTGGCGAGGGCTCGCGGGCCCTCGCTGCCTCCCCGCCGCTGCCGAGAAGGGCCGGCAACGGAGTGGGGAGGGTCGGCCGGGGTCGCCGGGCCCTGGCTAGGGGCCGGCGAGGCCGGCCGACCGGCGGCGAGGGCCCACGAGCCCTCACCCAGATCTGGGGCAAGGGTCGCGGCCCTCGCCGCGATCCTGCGAGGGCTCGCAGCCCTCGCCGTCGGTTGGCCGGGGGCCGGCGACCTCGGCCGATCCTCCCCCCTCTGTTGCCAGCCCTTCCCGGCGACGGTGGGGAGGCGGCGGCGGCGAGGGAGCCGCCCCGTTCGACCTCCCCTCTCCCCCCCCCCCCCTTTTTTTTTAATTTTAATTTTTCTTAATTTTTAAAAAATTTAAAATTTTTCTTAATTTTTTTAAATTTTTTTAAAATTTTTTAAAATTTTCTTAATTTTTTAAAATTTTAAAAATTTTAAAAATTTTCTTAATTTTTTAAAATTTTAAAAATTTTCTTAATTTTTAAAATTTTTCTTAATTTTTTAAAATTTTTGAATTTTTCTTATTTTTTAAAATTTTTGAATATTTTAAATATAATTTAATTAATTTATATATTATTATTTACACGTAGACACGAAACGACGTCGTTTTTGCGTTTTCTCCGCCATGTCAGCGTGCAAAACGACGGCGTTTTGGACCAAACTCGTCGGAAAATTGCCACGTCTGGCCGGATTTTCGCCAGAGTGGCACTTAAGTGTCCTATTTTACTCCGATATTTGCACTTAAGTGTACCATTTTAAAGTTATGGCACTTAAGTGTCCCTAAGTGTCCCTCTCTGTGCCAAGTTATGGCACTCTGTGTGTCCCAACCTCTAATGTTTCCTTTGCCCATCACAGGAATTATTTATTTATTCTCGAAGTTGACTTCACCATGACCCATCTTTGTCTAACTGTGAGAATAGTTTCTTTCGACCAAACATGTAATTGTTGTAACCAGTATCCAAGTACCATATGTTAATGTCTAAGTCATCCTTTTTACATGTTAGCACCATATACTCTTTAGCATCGTATGTCACCTTTACCTGGCATTTGGATTTATAATGCTAAATTTATTGCACTTAAAACACTTGACTTTTGATTTGTCACGTGTTTGATAGTTTTCAGTTAAATATGAATTTCCACCTCTACCTCGGCCTCTTCCATGGCCTCAACCATTTTGATAGCCTCCTCGACTTGATGGAGCAACCCCACTTTGCAATGCTTGCTTGAGATTTGAACCAATGGACTTTTGATTCATCCTTTGCTCGTACAAGCACAATGAACCCATCAACCCACCTAATGTTAGGGTTGACACATCTTGCCCTTCTTCACCGCTGTGATGACGTAGCCAAATCTTTCAATCAAAGATCTCAAGATTTTTTCTACAATTCATACATCTTGGAGTTCTTCACCAATGACCGTCAATTGGTTAACGCTAGTTTGCACATGATCAAAATATACCAAGATTGATTCGGAGTCATCCATGCATAAAGACTCAAAATCACCTTGAAGTATTTGAAGCTGCACTCATTGGACATGGTCATCACCTTTGTAGGATTTTTGCGAAATATCCCATACTTTTTTCACGGTCTCTACACTCGATATTTTTTCAAATATCGTTTTCTCCACAACTTTTGTGACATCCTAAATTTCCAATACTGTTTTCAGTTGAATAAATCAAGCCTTTCATCGACGCGTCTATAGTGCCATTCTCAAAGCTGATCACTCGTGAGATAACTAGACTATCTGGGGAAGTCATTAAGAGATTTTAATGCAATAGACTTAAGAATTCGATCAGAAGTTGAATGCTCGATCGTGCTAGTCTGCAAGGGTCATTACAGCATTGTCAAAATCAATCGGACATTAGGGATAGGTCGATTTGATTGAGATGTGTGATCAAAGTGTGGGTGATTCCACCTGATTGATTTCACCTGATTGCAAAATTCTCGTTGATCGACACTAGACCGATTTTCTATCATTTTGAGTACCTTGCACCCGTAATTGAAACCTTGAGATTTTCACGACCATCGAGAGTTACCAATGTGTCGAGTGGGTTTATAGTGGCTCGAAGAAAATCGACCACGAGTCATTTGCACTAAAAATCTATGAAAACTACCCAGTAGCCTAGGTTACCCTAAAAATGCACCCAAGTGAAATTAACCGCGAATTCAGGTCCGATTTCCGAAATTGAAAGTTTTGTCATGTCAAGATTTATTTTAAGAACATCTACTTATCCTTCAAATAATTTTCGGAGATTTCGAGATTTTTGTGGAAAATCAACGAAAATTCATATATAACAAATTAAAGGAAATTTGGACTTCCAAGCCGAGCCTTTGAGTGCTAGGGACTTACAGAAAATTATACAGGATTTTTCTTCGTCGAATTTTGACCTCGATTTGAAAAATTGATGAAGAAATTGAAGCCAAGTTAGTAAAATTCGAAATTGGAATGGGGCTGAAATTTGGGACTTTAATTTGGATCAATTATAGAAATCTAAGTCAAGAAAGTATTAGGAAACATGCAATTAAGGGAGGGGATAAAATTTGCTATCCTTGGCCCCCCTTCCTTGGCTTCCTCTTCACGGCTTCTCGATCATTTCCTCCCTAATCAAAGGCCAGCTGCTTCGGTTCTGCCGCAGCCTAGCCACCGAAGCTGTTTCTCTCACCCGTGTCTTCATCCCACGAAGCCCGACAAAGCCAGCATCTTCGTGCAGCTCCATCCAGCGACTTTCGTGGTCTAGCTACCAAGGAAGCTGAAACCCAACAAGCCCGCAATTGTCCTGGAATAGCCCACGTGAATGTCATCTTCAAGCCTGACCATTTGAAGCCCATGTCTAGCCTTGCTCGGCCCATCTTCAGCAACCATAGCCCAGTCCAGCCTAGTTTTGAAGTCCGCTTCAGGCCTAGCCCAATTCAACAACAAGTCTCAGCTTGGGCTGAGATTTGTTGGGCCAAATTTAGGTCCGGTCCAAGCCCGTTGGTGTTGTCGTAAGCCCAAGTTCAGCCATTGTCGCGCCGTCGTCGCGGTGATCCAGTCTTCGCTGTGCACCAGTGAGTTTTGCTCACTAATCCCTTATTAGTATGCTAATGATGCTTATGGGTTGATTAGATATAATTAAGTGCAATTAGGTGGATAGATTAGATTAGAGTAATTAAATTAGAGATTTATCAATGCATGTTAGACAAATGGTTGGTGTAATTAGCAAGAAAATAGGCTCTATTATTTATTGAACGAATCTCGAAAATTTTCCGAGTCCGTTCCAGCTTCCAATTAGGCATTACAGGCCTACATTGGATTTATTGCATTTATTTAATATTTTATGTAATTATTTAATTAATTAATTATTTTCCAGAAATTAGGCTGGGATAGCCGACAACCGGAATTTTATGTTGATTATTGTAGTGCAGTCCATTTATTTATTTGAGTGTTAATTGATGCCGACTTGATTTAATTATGTTTTTAGGATTTTATTCCTAAATTAATTAAAATTGGTAATTAAGTAGAAAATTACTGGGTGTCAATCTACAGCGTCAAAAATCTAATTTGGGATTGCTGAAAATAGCGGGAGATTCAAAAGTGAATATATTATATTTTGGCTAAGGTCGGTCGTGTACCCACACACGATCATTTTTAACTGGTACTCTTAACCCGAGGAAAATAGGCCAAGATAATGGGTTGATTGAGAAATATTTGAGGAGTGTAATGTTGTTGGCCATGGGTGAATAATTGTATGACATTGTGGGTTAAATCAAGAAAATTGCCGAAGTATGATTATGTCCATTGGACCGTAGGTTACCACCTAATCTATGTTGTGCTCGCTGAGCCGTAATTCAGCACCACCACCGAACTTGGAATCGGTTGTGCACGCTGAGTCGTAATTCAGCATTACCACCAAATTTGAAATTGGTTGTGCCCGCTAAGCCGTAATTCAGCATTATCACCAAAATTTTAATAGGCCTCACTCGTTGAGCCGTAATTCAATGTTAAGGTTGAGTATTTGAGAGGACCATGCGGACCGTGCTCGCTGAGTCGTAATTCAGTGTTGGAGTTGAGTAATCGAGATGAGCCGACCAAGAAAATGGTCAAAATGACATGTAATTGACTAGGTCGATTGATCGATAATTCAATTTGAGTGTGGATTTAGTTTGATTCAATGATTAAATGATTTGATGTTATGAATTGATTGAGTGATATGATATAAGGCATATGTAAATAACGTTGATTTGCAGGATGGAACTGAGGCCAAGGTAAGTCATCTGACTTGTGTTGTGCTTAAGCAACCTCTAAGGCATATTGGCTACCTAATTGGGTCTTAGGGGGTAGAACTTGCTGAGACGTTGTCTCCTTGGTTATTGTATAACCATTTTCAGGCCCCTAGTTGAAAGCAGTGGGGAACCCAAGGCCCAAAGTTCAGAAGGTGAAGCCCGGAGAATCGGCGAGCATGTCTGACTAGCTAGTCCTAGGACATTTCTCTTTTGTTAAAAGCCGATTCCTTTTTGTATGCTTCGTGTATAAACCTGTGTGTTTATAAAAATGTCTTTTGAGAAAAATTGGTCATACATTCTTATCCCATTGTTTTATTGTCTGTGGATTATTTATATGTTTCCGCATGGGTATATTAAATGAATGGGTCGGCGATGCATCCTGGGACATCACTATTAATCGACCAAGAAGGGATGGGCACGTGCTCGGAGGATCGGGGTGTGACAACTTCAAAGATCACATACAAGTTTTCTGATCTTTCTTCTAACATTCCACCAAAGTATCTTTCTCCTCCTTTCTTAAATCCTTAAATGCTTTAGCATCAGCCACTTCGGTGTAGCTGTTTTCCACCAAACTCCACAAATCTTGTAATTTAAAAAGAACCTTCATTTGGATAGATGTTGAAATTCTTTCCATCCAACATTGGAAGTTGCAATTGAATGGAACTAATAGATACCGTTTCTAGCTCGGATTTCAAACGTAAGAACCAAATAAATATAATAATGGAATCTTTTGAAAGTTTGGAACGAGGTACAAATGAAAATCGAAGAGAGAAATAATGGAAATGCAAATGCACTTTGATTGATGTAACTACATATAAAAAATCCACAACCTTTTAAAGTGGTTGCACATGCATGTAGCTTAACTAACATTGAATGAGCAAAATAAGAATGTCCAAAATGCTGAAGAAAAAGTAGAGACAAAGACATGAAATCTTTGCTCCTTTTGACAATGAAAAAATCTCACGTTCTTTGAATAAAGAAAAACAAAAAAAGACCTCCCATTTTCAATATGAAAGCATTTACTCCTTGTTGAATGGTGGAGGGGCTACACAAACATAACCCATCATAAATAGTAACAATATCCTTTCACCTTCAATCTTCTTTTGACACCCACGGGAGATCAAGCATTTTGAAGGATACAAACAACAAATCCAACATGCTCAAATCTTCAACAATTATTATTTTAACAAACACAACGTAAAATGGTGTTTTCGAGTGACTTTTGGGATAGCAAATCCAAATTCAATCCCCTTTGTTTTCCTCATCCTGAATCGTCCTCATAATATCAAGATACGACTTTCCTTGCAGCTCACGAGAGTAAAATCCCTTGAAGTAATCGGCAACACCTATTTTTCTGAACAATGCTGGCTTGTCCCGAGTGATTAAGCTCGGTGTAGGACCCATTTCGCCTTCCAATTTCGGGCTGTAGAATGTGGCAACCGAGAGCCTCTCCTTCATTGAGTTAACTGTTACTTGGTGCTCAATGCTACGATAATTACCATTCGTGACAATCTACGTCAATCATCAAATACACAAACTATTTAGTCATGCCTATGATGGATTCTTGTTCATGAAATTCTATTCTCTATACTCATCCTAACAAATTGTATTAAGTTCAGTTTAGGTAGACTATTCATCGAAAGGTATCTTTAAGAATACCAGATTTTTTGAGATAACAGTCTTGTCATCAATAGCTCATCGAATCTAGAGAACATTGGCTAGTATATAAGACAAAATTAGGTGGCACTCTGCAGCAAAACTATAGAGATTTGGCCGATCGAAAATCTTTACCTCTAAAATGTCTCCGACATTGACAACGAAAGCATTAGGAAGGGGCTTGATGGGAACCCACTTGCCCTCTTTTCTTACTTGGAGACCTTCCACTTCATTGACTTGGAGAAGAATGGTGAGGCCTACAGCGTCGGAATGTGGAGTGAAGCCAATGGCCAGCTCAGGTCGCGGACATGGAGGGTAATAGTTCATCCTCATGCCTTGCAGGCCCTCGTCAAACAGTTCTATCATCTCCTTGGTGTCCATCTTTAAAGCTTTTGCCATGAGAAGGAGTATCTTCATTGCAAGATCTTGGAGCTCTGTGGAGTATTTATCCAGCACATCTCTGCATAATAATTACACATATAAGAATAGGTTACAAAGGTGTGTGAGAGAGAGAGCATGGATTTTCACACAAAATGTGAGGCAGTGATATGAGTATGTTTGTTTTCAGTATGTAATTAATTATTCATCTTGACGTCGAGAGATTTGGGATTTGTATAAAATAGTTACACAGGTTGTTAATACAATATTCATCATGCTGCTAAAGTTAAGGTACTATTGATGATGCGGGCTAATCATCAAGCCAATCTTTCATGCATCTCGCTCATATAAACCCAACTCACATGAATCATTGGCCACACATGCACCAGGTGTAGCCAAGAATTTTTCTAACTTATTATCTTTAATTCGATTGTTGATGTGTCAACCAATTAGAGTAAATTAAATAGTTAGCTAGTAAAGGAACCAAAAGTCCAATTGGAGGAGGAGGGCAAGGCCAAAGTTTTCGCGTCTCTCTTAGAAATGATGATGGGGGAACACACTTTAGATATTGCGAGATGTATATTTGAACTTTTAGTTACTAAATAAATATAAAAAATTTAATGCCATTGGTCCTTCAACAATGAATGTTATTGTTTCGTGTGACGCTTGGGATTACAGAACTTGGTATATAAAATTAGTTACCCTGTTTCTCGAACTAATTCAGCTAGAAAATGGGTTCTTTGTATCTCTAATGTTTAAGTTTCAGTGACGAGCAGGGGCGGGATTTGCGCATGTGACCTCTCAGCCTCTGTCGACCTTCAATCTGGGTTGACGAAGGGTCATCCAATGCAACATGGGAGGCAGGAGAGGGAGGGACATGATGGACGAGGGAGAGAGAGTAGGGCCATGTGTCGATAGCGTTGGTGGCTGCGATGGCGACATGACCAATGGTGAGGTCCCGCGGCTTATCAAAGCTCGTGGGGCGACGACGGTGGAGGCGGACTCTATGCAATATGGACAGTGGTAAGCAACGTGTGGGGGAGGTGGGAATGGGAAGGGCAGAAGTAGACAAAGACGAAATCAAATCCGGCCAATTCAAACCTCCTTCATCTTAATGCGTCAGCCTCGGAAGGGTAAATTTACGACATGCTTTCAGACAATCTCGATGGATAGTGTACTCAATGCACGAGAGAGAGAGAAACCTGAAGGGAGAAGGAAGCATGGGAAAAAGGTGAGGTTTTCTCAAATGTCTGGGGAGGGACACCACGTAAAACATGTCGCCCCAATCGAGCTTCTGCTCCTCGGACACTACAAACGCCTGCCCGAAGCCCTGCAAGTCTCCTTCTTGTTGCCAAAACTTCTTCTTCTCCTCCATTGGAAGCTTGAAGAACTCTTGTATTCCCAACTTCACCTCCTCCAACAACGAAAAGCTCACTCCATGGTTTATCAACTGCATCCACGAAGAGGGGATCGATTAATGTTGATGTATCAAGACTGCACGTGCTGTTTTTTCTCTTTTTGTTTTGTTTAGTCAATTTGTTAGTGTCCTGTTTTTTAGGAGTTGGTTAGTCAATCTTATCTCCTAGGAGCAGTTAGCTGCACGTATCTTAGATATTCTGATCTATTGCTGATTTTGTGGATCAAGCAAGCCGTTAGTCGGCGACGTGGGTTTGTGGTTACGTTTTAGTATGTATTTTGAACCTTTTTTTTTCAGTTTTCCTGAATACGATGCTCTGTTTTCTGCTGTAAACTTGTTCTCTGCTTCTGCTGTAAACTCCTTTTTCTGTTCTTTTTGCTGTCTACGTGTTCTCTGTTCTTATCAAAAAAGAACACAACACTGGTATCAGAGCTCTCTTGATCTTAAGGGGCTGTGAGTGACTTGTGAGGTTGATTGATTGAGAGGTGTCTGCATCCATAGAAGTTAAAAGCAAGATGGAGGCAGGATCGAGTGGTTTTTCAGCAATGGCTCCGCCAACGTTTGATGGAGAAAATTATCAAGCCTGGGCAGTGAGAATGCGAGCCTATCTAGAGGGTTGTGATTTTTGGGAAGCTGTGGAACAAGATTATGAAGTCGCTCCCCTTCCCGATAATCCAACCATCAATCAAATCAAGTTTCACAAGGAGAGGACGACAAGGAAAGCAAAGGCAAAGTCCTGTTTATATGCTGCTGTCTCGCCTACCATTTTCAGCAGAATTATGGCTTGTGAATCAGCCAAAGCTATTTGGGACTTCCTCAAAGCTGAGTATCGAGGAGATGAGAGGATCAGAAGCATGAAGGGGTTAAACTTGATCACAGAATTCGAGAGACTGCAGATGAAGGAATCTGAGACAATTAAGGAGTATTCTGGTAAGTTGATAAATATTGCAAATCAGGCAAGAGTTCTAGGCACTGACCTCTCTGATAATAGGCTAGTGCAGAAGATTCTTGTCTCCTTGCCCGAAAGGTTTGAGGCAACTATTGCCTCTTTGGAGAATACCAAGGATTTGTCTCAGATCAAGTTGGCAGAATTGCTAAGTGCTTTGCAAGCACAAGAGCAAAGGAGGTTAATGAGGGTGGAAGGAAGTACAGAAGGAGCTTTGCTGGCCAAAGAACAGCAGAATGTAGGAGGAAAAGTTAACAAGTGGAAAGGGAAGAAAGGAAATGGCAGTAGTGGTTCAGAAGCTGCTGCAGGAGAGAATAGTGCGAGCAACTCCAAGAACAATTGGGGAAGATATTCCTCATGTCAGCACTGTGGAAAAAGAATCATCCACACTTTAGATGTTGGAAGAGGCCAGATGTTAGGTGCAGAAAGTGTCATAAGCTTGGACACATTGAAAAGTTCTGCAAAGAGAAGAGAGATCGAGCGGCGGGTGAGGCACATGCTGCGCCTTCAGCAAGAGGTAGATCAATTGTTTGTTGCCTCTTGTTTCTCCTCTAGTACTCCATGTGATAGTTGGCTTGTTGATAGTGGTTGCACAAACCATATGACAAGTGATGAAACGCTGTTTATAAACCTTGACAAGTTGTTGAAGTCAAGAGTGAGGATTGGGAATGGGGAGTATTTAGAAGTGAAAGGTAAAGGGACTGTAGCAATGGAGAGTTGTGCTGGAACGAAGCTGATTTCTGATGTGATGTATGTGCCTAAAATTGATCAGAATTTGTTGAGTGTGGGGCAGTTGGTAGAAAAGGGATTTAAGGTGATATTTGAAGAGGAGAAGTGTTTGATCTTTGACTCCAATGGTCAGGAGTTGTTCAAGATAAAAATGCAACAGAAAAGTTTTTCTTTGAATCCTCTTGAGAAGGAGCAGATGGCATTCAAGTGTCAGGCTAATGATTTAGAATTATGGCACAAGAGGTTGGGGCACTTTCATCATAAAGGCGTGCTGTTCATGCAGAGGAATGAAATGGCAACCGGGTTACCAAACCTGGAGGAGGAGATCACAAGGTGCAAAGCTTGTTTGCTAGGCAAGCAGACAAGACTTCCCTTCAAGAAATCCACTTGGAGAGCGACAGAGAAGTTGCAGCTGATTCATACGGATCTATGTGGTCCACAAGTGATTCCTTCACTAAATGGCAGCAGGTATTTCATTATTTTCATTGATGATTATACTAGAATGTGCTGGATTTACTTTATGAAGCAAAAGTCAGAAGTTGCTGAGGTATTTCAGAAGTTTAAGAAATGGGTTGAGAACCAAAGTGGCTGCAAGATTCAGGTCATTAGATCTGATAATGGAACAGAATACACTTCACAGAGGTTTAAATATTTTTGTGAAGAGGCTGGAATTGAGCATCAGCTTACTGCTCCTTACTCTCCACAGCAAAATGGAGTTAGTGAGAGGAAGAATAGAACTATTATGGAGATGACTAGGTGTTTGCTATATGAGAAGAGTCTACCAAAAGAGTTTTGGGCAGAAGCAGCAAGCACAGCAGTTTTCTCTTTGAATAGATTACCTACGAGGGTATTGGAGATGAAGACACCCTTTGAAGCCTGGTTTGATGTCAAGCCAATTCTAAAAAATTTGAAGGTGTTTGGCTGTTTGTGTTTTTCTCATATTCCACAAGTCAAGAGAGACAAGTTGGGAGAGAAAGCTGAACCTGGGATCTTTGTTGGCTACAGTTTAGTATCAAAAGCTTACAGGATCTATCAACCTCAGACAGGAAAGATGATCACTAGTAGGGATGTTCAATTCCTAGAAGATGAGAAATGGGATTGGACAAATGAGCCACAAGGCAAGCACAAAGAGGTCTCATTGGAACCTAACGAACTGGTGGATGATGTTCCAGTTAGATGTACTGGATCTTTGACTGATATATATATCAAAGGTGTAGTGTGGCTGTTTTGGAACCTGCAGGTTATGAGAAAGCTAAAAGCGATCAGAGGTGGATGAATGCAATGAAAGAAGAGTTGGCTATGATAGAAAAGAACTAGACATGGGAGCTAGTGGAGAGGCCTCAAGATAGGAAGGTGATTGGAGTAAAATGGGTTTTCAAGACCAAATTTAATCCCGATAGCTCAGTGAATAAGCATAAGGCTAGGTTGGTGGTGAAGGGATATGCACAGGTTTGGGGAGTTGATTTCTCAAAATCCTTTGCTCTCGTGGCAAGACATGATACAATTAGAATGATTCTTACTTTAGCAGCTCAACAAGAATGGAAAGTATATCAGTTAGATGTGAAATCTGCATTTTTGTCACACCAGGCCAGGAGGAGAAAGTTTATTTGTTGAGAAAGGCTCTCTATGGCTTGAGGCAAGCTCCCAGAGCATGGTACAGTAAGATGGATGAGCACTTGTTGGGTCTAGGTTTCAAGAAAAGCCTCAGTGAATCCACTCTATATGTCAAGAAGTTAGTATCTGACTTAGTGGTGGTGTCTCTTTATGTGGATGATATGATGGTGACAGGGAGTAATAGTGCTCAGATTACTGCATTTAAGCCAGAAATGATGAAGATGTTTGAAATGACTGATCTTGGTGAAATGTCATATTTTCTAGGAATGGAAGTCAGGCAGACTCAGAATGAAGTTTTTATCTGTCAAAAGAAGTATTTGAAGGAGATCCTAAGGAGATTCAACATGGAGGAGTGCAAGAGTGTGAGTACTCCAATGGGTCATAAGGAAAAGCTTCAAAAGGAGGATGGATCAGCACCTGCAGATGAAAGAGTTTATAGAAGTTTGATTGGCTGTCTTATGTATCTCACTGCAACTAGGCCAGACATCATGTTTCCTGTAAGTGTTTTATCTAGATTTCTCAATTGTGCAAGTGAGTTGCATATGGTAGCTGCAAAGAGGGTATTGAGGTACTTGAGAGGTACTCTTTCATATGGGATTAAATTTTGTAGAGTTCAGGAGTTTAAGTTGCAGGGGTATTCTGATAGTGACTGGGCAGGATCAATGGATGATATGAGGAGCACTTCAGGTTATTGCTTTACATTTGGGTCGGCATGTTTTTCTTGGTGTTCAAAGAAGCAGGAAATAGTGGCTCAATCAACTGCAGAAGCTGAGTTCATTGCAGCTACTGCAGCTGTGAATCAGGCATTATGGTTGAAGAAGCTAATGGATGATCTGCATATGCAGCAAGAAGAAGATATAGAAGTGTTTGTGGATAATCAAGCTACTTTGGCCATTTCACAAAATCCGGTATTTCATGGAAGAACAAAGCATTTTAAGGTCAAGTTTTACTTCTTGAGAGAAGTGCAAAAGGCTGAAGAGGTGAAACTGGTGTACTGCAATTCAGAAAACCAGATTGCAGATATATTCACAAAGTCATTTCATGTTGGTCGATTTGAACTTCTCAGGGCAAAGCTAGGAGTGTGCAGTACTTGATCCAGGAGGAGAGTGTTGATGTATCAAAGACTGCACGTGCTGTTTTTTCTCTTTTTGTTTTGTTTAGTCAATTTGTTAGTGTCCTGTTTTTTAGGAGTTGGTTAGTCAATCTTATCTCCTAGGAGCAGTTAGCTGCACGTATCTTAGATATTCTGATCTATTGCTGATTTTGTGGATCAAGCAAGCCGTTAGTCGGCGACGTGGGTTTGTGGTTACGTTTTAGTATGTATTTTGAACCTTTTTTTTTCAGTTTTCCTAAATACGATGCTCTGTTTTCTGCTGTAAACTTGTTCTCTGCTTCTGCTGTAAACTCCTTTTTCTGTTCTTTTTGCTGTCTACGTGTTCTCTGTTCTTATCAAAAAAGAACACAACAATTAACTTCGAAAGCCGAATTCTTGAAAAACAAATCTGGACCTCACGGAAGACCTGGAAGAATCCCCAATCTCTGCATGCAGAGTGCAGCTTTTCAATCTCGGACTCCGTCAAATCGCCATCGCTCGACGAGAGCTTGCTCAGATCAATGACCGGTACTTGAAGCAACGAAGTCCCATGGTCTAGGTCGGTACGGATATAGCGAGGCAGGAGTTCGGTTATGGCCTCTTTTGCCAACTCCTGAACGCTCGGGACCGGAAGAGAACCACCAAGCTTATTGACAATCGCGTCCATCGTCGCAACGAGAGGATCGGATGACGAAAATCTCATAAGAGCTGGCTAAGCTGGTTTCTCATTTATGGCGGTGGTGTCATGAGACCTTGCATTTCGAGCCACGAGAAGTACCCGTGGCTTCCGGCCAAACCCAATCTACTGACCGACAAACTTGGGGCTTCGTGATGGGTAGTCGGTGGCCTAGTCTTATTTTAATAGTAGAAGCTTCAAGAAATAAGATTTGAAATTGGCCATGAGAATCATGCTGACTACTTACCAAACAAATTATTACCGTTGACCAGATTAGCTGGCAAACGTAAGCAAATCACTTTTGTGTTGATTTCTAAAAAGTGATATCGCAAGAATTAGAATTTACAGAAGCAACGAAACTTGAGTAAACTAAATTATCCTTACCTTTCGAAGATTCCATTAATCAATTTTGGTCAATTATAAACCCAAATAAAGTAAAAGAGAATATTTTACTTTTACACACCAGAAATTTAATAAATTTAAGGACATGATTACGTTAAATTAATCTTACACTTTTTCCTTACATTTTTCTCTTTGTCTCTCTTGATCTCATTTGAAACAACTCCTTTCACCAAATAATGCTCACTTTGTTAAATCAAATCTGATTTGTTTAAACCTCCACGCCTCTCACCAAATCACCGAATTGCCCTCAATTTCCAATCTCCAACAGAACTCCTTTTAATTCCTTCTTATTCTGGTTATTCATTGCGTCAAATTCAAGTTCTGACTATCTCAACAGGATCATGGCAGAGCGTTATCTTATTCTGCGTGGTTTGTTTAGTAACATCATCTCCTAGCTCACGGTTTTTATTTTTCAAATAGAATCCGCTTTGCTTGCTGGATAGTGACCAAACTCCCAAATCCCACTGGTCGCGCCTTATATTTTTAAACTGACCGAATCCGTCGATCATCTTCTCTCTTCAAATCCTGCTGTTGTCTCCTATCACGCCATCTAGTACGTGGGTTTTGCAATTTGGCCATGGGATAAGATGAAAGAGAGATGGTCAGCCATTATGAAGAAGAATCTGGCGCACGTTCACCATCATGATGAAAATAGAAATCCATGTGATTGGCATGTGATGACGGCATGACTTCTGTGCAGATGCTATTTTTATTTTGGGATCGGGGTCGATCAATTAATTATATAGAATAGCTTAAATTTGCGCATCAAGAGGGATTTGAATAAACAGATGAAATTTTTGGGTAAGGTGAATTGATGGTGCTGCCTTGAAAACATTGATTTCCTCCATATGATTTGTGATCCAAAGCAGTCGGTTCTGATGGAAGTCCCGTTCCCATGATGCAACGCGCAGACACTGGCCTTCCTCACTTGGTCTGCGTTCTAAGCGAAGGACGATCCCAATTCAAGCCTTGAAATGATAGTCTTGAGTTGATCTCGGTTTGCATGCAATTTTAAGAGACACGGACCAACGAACATGCAGACCAATCTTCGTTCCAGTGGTCGCATGAAGACCACCATGGGAAGGGAAATTCATGCCTATCCACTTTGTGGAGTTCCCAATGAAGGAAACCGATTCCCTACTAGCTATTTCCTTGAACCATGTGGCAAAACCAATACGAACCTTATTCTCAAAATATTAATTTAGATTTTGATCATATCGGAAAAGACTTGTCGGTTCTTCTAAGGTTGTGCGTTATAGGTCATGCTCTCATCCCGGTTAGCAAGAGCTTTAAAGCTTTATCATGACGTGGGGAAGCGATCCTAAATTCCACACTCACAAAGTCGAATCTCATCCTCCTTTTTCACTCCACTTGTCTAATTGGTTTGTTACCAATGATTAAGTTCAGCCTTCATTATGATGTAACAATGCACATTTTGCATTGGTAAGAAGAATATAGATTTGTAGAAATTTGAGAACGTTGAATTGATACTTTCTCTATAAAAGATTTACGCCCGGTTTGTTTTATTATGAGTAAAGTTCACTTGTTTTCCCAACAAAAAAGAAACGTACAAGAGTTAAAGGGCTCTATTTTTGTCATCATAATGTCATCCAGAGAAAAAAAGGGTTGAAATTGATCAACAAAAGCAAGGAGGGAGCGAAATGGATATGGATTATATAGATATTGCGTCAATACATGATCCACTTATTTGAAGTACACAGAGAGTGTAAACATAAAGATATCATGCAATCCTCATAACGTCAAGATATGACTTCCCTTGGAGCTCACGAGAGTAGAGACCCCTCAAGTAATCGGCCATACCTATTCTTCTGAATAATGCTGGCTTTTCCGGTGTGATCAGGCTTGGTGCAGGACCAAATTCCCCTTCCAATTTTGGGCTGTAAAATGCAGCAATTGAGAGCCTCTCCTTCACTGAGTTAACCATTGCTCGATGCTCAATGCTACGATAAGTGCTATTCGTCACAATCTGTGTCGATCATCAAATACACATACTAATTTGTCATCCCTCTTGTGGATTTTGTTCGTGAAATTGTTTAATCTATAGATCAAACTAACTAGCTCATTGCATATCAATAAACAATGAAGTCCACATTGGGATTTGGAAAACAAACATGTAACTATACAAATTTCTCGCATTTCATAATTGAAATGTCTACCATTTTATTCAAGATTATTATTGCGTTCACAGCGCATAAATTTTCGTTTAGATTGATGATTTGTCCCTCTTTAACATTTATAAGTAAAATGTTAGATGGATAGTGTATGATATCACAGTTTTGTCATCAACAGCAGATGGATATAGACAATACTAGCTCATATACAAACAAAACTAGGTGGAACTCCGTGTCAAAGCAATAGAAATGGGGCCAATCGTAATACTGACCTCTAAAATGTCTCCGACGTTGACAACGAATGCATTAGGGAGGGGCTTGACAGAGACCCACTTGCCCTCTTTCCTTACTTGAAGACCTTCCATTTCATTGACTTGGAGAAGAATGGTGAGGCCTGTGGAGTCGGAGTGAGGAGTGAGGCCCGTGACAAGCTCAGGTCGCGGACACGGAGGGTAATAGTTCATCCTAAGGGCCTGCCTGCCCTCATCAAACAGTTCTATCATGTCCTTAAATTCCATCTGCAGAGCTTTTGCCATGAGAAGGAGTATCTTCATGGCAAGGTCTCGCAGCTCCGAGCTGTATTCATCTAAGACTTCTCTGCATAATGATAAGGTGATACATGTAAGAATAGGTTACAAAGACGAGAGAGAGGACGGGATGTGTAGAAGATGGTAAACACGCTGTGCATACAATATTCACTGTAAAGTTAAGATATTCTTGATGATGTGGGCTAATCCTGAGCTAGTCTTCCATGCATCCGACTCAATGTACTTTCATTATATTTTCGGCCCTTGCTGAACTTATCATGCAAACTTAGCATTAAGCCTAATAAGCATTTGATCACATAATATAGACATAATTTGTTAACATAGTTTCATT
The DNA here is from genome assembly GCA_017140165.1 of Eucalyptus shirleyi. Lineage (NCBI taxonomy): Eukaryota > Viridiplantae > Streptophyta > Magnoliopsida > Myrtales > Myrtaceae > Eucalyptus > Eucalyptus shirleyi. The sequence goes on from CM029450.1 coordinate 32,527,308, forward strand.
AATGTTACGATGTATGCAAAATAAGTCATGTATGGTTTCCAAATCTTGTATACGTCATAAACGAGAGTTCTCTATAAATGACAGACCATTGATGTTCTTAATAAACTCAAACTCATTAGAATTCCAATAACGCACTTCTTATTCTTGAATTTAAGGTAACCAACTCTCATACATTCGCACTAATACTAATCCCTACTGGCCTTTCAACAAAGTATTTCTCCGTCGAAGTGTGTTGTAGCTAAGTAGATTTCATCGTTATATCTACACAAAGTCTAGTAATACACAAAATCTAAGAAAGATCTTCAATAAAAATTAAAATCTACTTATCTGTGATTAAATAGGTAGCAAACCCTTAAGAAACTGCTACTCAATAGATGCCAGAAATCGAGGCATAGGATCACCTCGAAATCTCCCCCACTTTGATTAAATTGCTCTTTATGACAAGGGATGTGCAAATCATTTGAGTGGTCAATAGACATTATAAAGTAATTTGAGCGTGATCTTCGTTTGATTTGGCCAGGGATAATTTGCCTGAATCCAAATGTAGAATGTTTACGTACGTGTACCCAACAAATCGCGTGAACGATCATCTCGCCTGTCCATGAAAAGCTCAAAGCGACAATTTTTGTCCTCACTCCCAAGTCTCACTCATCAACCAAATTATGCTTACGAAAGTGACTGTACTAGGACAAGTAGAGTGGCGGTCTGATTATAGAAATCTTCCCTTTACGTGTGAGCATGAAGACAAGCCCACGTGAATTATTGTTCCATGTCACACTGACATTGGTATATAAAATTAATTCAGCTATTTTGTGAAATTAAGAGAGAGAGAGAGAGAGAGAGAGAGAGAGAGAGAGAGAGAGAGAGGTGGCGGTCCGATTATAGAAATCTTCCCTTTACGTGAGCACGAAGACAAACCCACATGAATTATTGTTTTGTGTCACACCAGAGATACCGACATTGATATATAAACTTAATTTAGCTATTTTGTGAAATTGAGAGAGAGGCCTGATTATAGAAATCTTCCCTTTACGTGAGCATGAAGACAAACCCACATGAATTATGTTTCGGGTCACACCAAAGATACCGACATTGGTATATAAACTTAATTTAGCTATTTTGTGAAATTGAGAGAGAGTCCGATTATAGAAATTTTCCCTTTACGTGAGCACAAAGACAAACCCACATGAATTATTGTTTCGTGTCACACCAGAGATATCAACATTGGTATATAAACTTAATTTAGCTATTTTGTGAAATTGAGAGAGAGGTCCAGTTATAGAAATCTTCCCTTTACGTGAGCACAAAGACAACCCCACATGAATTATTGTTTTGTGTCACACCAGAAATACCGACATTGGTATGTAAAATTAATTCAGCTATTTTGTGAAATAGAGAGAGAGAGAGAGAGAGAGAGAGAGAGAGAGAGAGAGAGAGAGAGAGAGAGAGAGAGAGAGAGAGAGATCACCACAAAAGGCCGCAAGATAAGGGGCAAAGATTGGGGCTAGGTGTGACATAGTGATGCTAATATGATATATTGAAATATCTCACATCGCTTGACTATGAAGTTTATATATTTATTATATATATGTAATCTCCATTTACCTATCAACTTAGATATTTAGGTTGATCCTTCAACATTAGTATCAAAGTCATCCACCTAATTCTTTAATACCTCCCTTCACCTATTGGTTTAGTTTTTGACATAATGAATGGCGAGGGTCAAGTGGCTTATCGGTGAGGGTGCGGCGAAAGCGGTGGAGACGTCCTGTGTGAGAATGGTCAGGTAGGAAGTTATGCTGGTGCCCGTTGGGAATGAGAAGGGCAGACGTAGAAAGGGAGAAAATAGAAGAAAAGAGGGGAAAGTTGGGGAAATCAAATCTTCCAATTTAATCCTACTTCATCTTAATGTCTTAGGCTACCCGACCAAAAAAAAAAAAAAAAAAACTTTATGTCTTAGGCTCGGAGGGGTAATAAGTCTATTCCATCAAATTTAGACAACCCCGAATTTTTTTGAACGAAATATCCATTTGATATAAAGTGTCTCAATGCATGAGAGAGAGCGAGAGAACCTGAACGGAGAAGGAAGCATAGGAAAAAGATGAGGTTTTCTCAAACGTCGTGGGAGGGACGCCATGAAGAAGACGTCGGCCCAATCAAGCTTCTGCTCCTCCGACCCAACAAACATCTGCCCAAAACCCTCCACGTCTCCTTCTTCTTGCCAAAACTTCCTCTTCTCCTCCATCGGAAGCTTGAAGAACTCTTGGATTCCCAACTTCACCTCCTCCACCAATGTACAACTCACCCCATGATTTATCAACTGAGTGCAGAAAAAAAAAAAGGATCGATTAACTTCAAAAGTCGAATCTTGAAAAAGAAATTCAGGACCATTTGTCTTAAGTAATACTCATAGAAAGAAAAAGTAAAAATACGCCTTCATGAAAATTGTACCTGAAAGAATCCCCAATCCCTACATGCAACGTGCAACTTTTCCAGCTCGGACTCCACCACATCGTCATGGCTTGACGAGAGCTTGTTCATGTCAATTACTGGTACTTGAAGCAACAAAGATCCATGATCATCACGCATGAACGGATGATCTTGGTCAGTACGGACATAGCGAGGCGGGACTTCGGTTATGGCCTCCTTTGCCAACTCCTGAACGCATGGGACTGGAAGAGAACTGCCAAGCTTCATGAGATTCACCGCCATCGTCGCAACGAGAGGATCGGACGACAAGAACCTCAAAAGATGTGGTAATTTGTAATGGATAAAACGCTAATGAACTTACAACTCTTTTTTAGTGGGCTTCACTATAATGGCTTACTTAAAGGCACGCTATCTATATAGACGTATTCGCTTTCATCCCCCACGAGATTCTTGATGCCAATTAAAGAAATTAAATAATTCTTTCATTATATTTTTCTTCATCCAAAATGACTGACTGATTATATGCCGTTGTCATTGTTATAGTCAGCATCATAAGCAAGCAAACTTAACCAACTCACTTTAAGATTGTTTTTAAACAAGCAATAACGCTAGGATTAGGATTTAAACAAGCAACCAAACTTAAGTAAACTGACTTATCTGGATTTATAATAAAAAATATAAAAATAAAAGAATTAAGATTAAGATGTAGACAAAATTACTTCACCGTAAAATTCTATGCAAACGAAGGTTAACTAATGTACTAATATATTATGACTCCCAGACTAGAAATAAGTATCTCAACTTACATAATATGCAACAGATTTTAAAGTAGCTAATGTAAACTCAGTTACTATTTATATAAAATTCACGAAACGTGATTGTTATCTACTGTTGAATAACAACTAGATTAATTTTTTTTTTAAAAAAGGCTTCTTTACATGTTACTGTTCCTCCCAAATAATAAATGGGATTATTATCATCTCAATTTAGGAGGTATAACCGCTGCCACATTGTCAGGCTCCTCTCAAATGATTATGTTGTCAATATTGTAGACATACTGCAGGAAAGGGATTCGATTATATGTTTCAGGCAGTATTAGAGTAACCCTAGATAAAGAATGACTAGTTTGAAAAATTTATATATTTATTAAAGTGGTAGATTACAAGGAAATGTTTAAATGAGTGGATCATATCCAATGCCTCGTTAGAGTAAGTCGATCTTCTCTAGATCTATTCCAATGTCACATGTATAATTGAAAATTCATGTTTGTTTCTTAAATTATTATACCAAGCTTGTGGAGTTAGATACAGCCGATAGATAATATGCGCATAAAAACCTGAACACTCCTTTTCCGCCACCCCACTTTCTCCCCTTTCCTTTGCCATCACCACCACTTGGCCAGCCATGACATGAAGCTCATGCCTACAATGGCTGATTTAGGAGGGAGGAGGGAGGCACATGAAAACCTAAACACTCCTTTTCCACCACCCCACTCTCTCCCCTTTCCTTTGCCATCACCACCACTTAGCCAGGCATGACATGAAGCTCATGCCTACAATGGCTGATTTAGGAGGGAGGGAGGGAGAGAGAGAGAGAGAAGATAATTGAAAAGAACGAACGGTAAAAAAGGGAATTAATAGAAAACGAAAAAAACAAAAATGAGTATTGAGCATTCCTGGCAGGTATCAATCTCTCAATAAATTTGAGTAGAGAGAGAGAGAGAGAGAGAGAGAGAGAGAGAGAGAGAGAGAGAGAGATAATTGAAAAGAACGAATTCGTTAAAAAAGGGAATTAATAGAAAACGAAAAAGACAAAAATGAGTTTTGATTGTTTACCTGCATTCCTGGCAGGTATCAATCTCTCAATAAATTTGATTGGAGAAGGAATGCGATCTTAAATTTACAATGTGTGAAAGCTAAACTTGTAAACTATTGTAATACTTCGTTAACCTATGGATATTCGATTGTTTTCTAGGTAGTATCCAATTACAATTTCATATTTTGATTGGTTCTATTATATGCTTTAACAACATTCATATGTATTATAGTGAAATTTCTAACTATTAGATGAAAATCGATACTTATTTCGAAAATGATGGACAGATGATGATAAATGGGTCATACCAAATCATTGAATATCAAATCTATTAACACATAAATATTGACTGGCTATTTAAGTTTAAGTTAGAGATTGGCTTGGCCTAACAAAAAGTGTGACATCCAGATTTTCGGGTTCTAATTTCGACTGGATAAACAATGATGTTTTCATTCGGTTGAAGCCGGGGATTGCGAAATTGAGGAGTATGAGGGATTCTTGGATGAGAAAAATAATCAATTTGATAATGGAGATATCAATTGATTTTTGTGAGAGTTATTTGAGAGAAATTAAGAGAGAATTTGGATGCAGAAATGCAAGTGGGGATCAAGAACTCTAAGTTGGAAAATCCTTTTAAGAGTCTATGAGCTTATTTAAAAGAAATTGGGATTAGAATTTTCTATTTGAGGAAATCCTTTTATTTTGTGATATTCCCATTTCTTTTCCCTTTTTAGCCAAACACTCATTTTTTCTCTTTTCCCTCTCTCTCTCTCTCTCTTTCTTTCTTCTTTTTCTTTTTCTCTCTCTCTCCCTCTCTTTTTCTTTCCCCTTGTGCGAAACCCCCACCGACTCCCTCTGCCGGTTCCAACTTTGCTTCCTCCACTTTACCTTTTTGACTTTTCAAACTTATCCTCTCTCTCTCTCTCTTATCTCTTCTTCTTCTCTCTCTCTCTCGGTAGACTCTCTCTCTTCCTCACCATTCGAACGAAGATAGAAACAGAAGCAGAACAGCAGCACCAAAAGAAGAAGAAGAAGATCAGATCAGCTCGTTGTCGCCGCCTCTCGCCGCAATTGTTGCCCACCGAAGCTGAAGTCGCCGTCGCTGTTTCGTGGCCGCCCGTGCACCCTCCGCTCTCTTCTCTCTCGTAACTGACCCTCTCTCCCTCCTCTTGTTGGTGCAAACCAGCAAAGCAGAAACAGAAGCAAAAGCAGCGACCAGCGTCGCTTGAAGGAGCTGCGGGACAAAGTTGCCGTTGCCATCGTGCCAGAGTATCGCCGTCGTCCGTCTCCCTCTCGCTCACTTGAACGCCCTCCGCCCTTCTCTCTCCTCCTCTCCCTCTCGGCCGTTCGAACCAGCAAGGGCAGAAACAGAGAGAGCAGCTTGTTGTTGCAACCAGCAGCCGAAATCGGAGCCAAGGCCGTTGTCGCTACCTCACGCCGTGCGCCGTCTCAGCTCCACAGTCTCCTAGCTGCGCCATTTGGCCTCGTCCAGTTGAGCTGCCGTCCACAGACCGCCTGGCCAGCTGCTGTTCAGTGGTCATGAGGGATGGTAGAGACCCACCGAAGCTCCCTTCGACCACCTCCGGCCACCGTGAAGCCTCGCCTAGGCCTTGTTCAACCCCTCCGTCCATTTTCGACCCAACCTAGCTCCTGATCCGCCCTCCTTCGCTCCCAACCAGCAACGAGCCACCGTGAAGCCTCGCCTAGGCCTTGAGGAAAGTCGATCCTTGCGTCGAGCCCGTCGTTTTGTGTGAGTTTTACTCACTAAGGCCTTCTTAGTGCGCTAATTATACTTAAAGGTTGATTAGTGTTAATTAAGTGTAATTATGTGGTTAGATTAGAATTGATTAGTGATTATTAGTTAATTGCTTTGCATATTAGTTGTGTGATTAGTGTAATTAGATAGAGAATTGCCTATAGTAATTATTGGATGCTTCTTGGGATTTTTCCCGTCCCTTATCGGGTGTTAATTAAGCAAATCGGGCCTAGGTGGAATTTTTAGGAATTAAATATTAATTTTCGAAATTATTTATTTAATTATTTATTTTCCGGAAATTCAATTGGGATGGCCAGTGACCGGGATTTTATGCCGATGATCGTGGCGCAGTCCGTTTATTTAATTGAGTTTTATATTGTGCTAAATTAAATTTATTGTATTTATTTATTGATTTTTCGAAATTAATTATTTAATTATTTATTTTCCGGAAATTCAACCGGGATGGCCGGTGACCAGAATTTCGTGCTGATTGTCGTGGTGCAGTCCGTTTATTTATTTGAGCTCTACATTGCGTGGAATTGATTTGATTGTGCAATTTTAGTGATTTATCCCAAATTGAATGAAATTGAATGATTGATTGGTTGATGGCCGAGTGTTATTATTTAGCATCGATAATGCTTTGTAATGATCTGTAAAGCAGAGGGAACCGTGAAAGTGAATTGGGGAAATTCTCGGCTGAAACCAATCGGAACAATGTAATGAGACATACGTGGTTCGACTAAAGGATATCATCGGTGAAAACGGCGCCTTAAAGAACGCACGAGTGCTGTCTATTACATGCAGCGAAGTATGGACATACGTGGTTCGATGATGGAGGATATCACTGGTGAAAACGGCGCCTTAAAGAACGAACGAGTGCTGTCCATTATACACGTCACCTTGGCGAAAAAGACGCCCCGAGAGCATTAATGAGGCTCGTGACTAAGTGTACTACGGAGATTATCGTGATCGGTAATTGATACGTCACCTTGGTGAAAAAAGACGCCGAGAGCATTCATTTGGCTCGTGACTGAGTACCCGAATGGAGATTATAAAGTATGGTGTTGATGCGACCGAGAGGTGGTCCGAATGACATGTAATCGACTAGGTCGATTGATCATTGTTTTGATATGATGTTGTGAATTGGTTGATTGAATGGGAATGACCGTAAGTGGTCTTGTTGACACGTAATCGACTAGGTCGATTTGATCGATGCTTCGATCTGTGATGTGATTTCTTGGGTGCCTATTGATTTGTGCTAATATGCAGGTGGAATATGAGGCCAAGGTAAGTCCTTTGACCCATGTTGTGCATAGGCAGCCCTAAGGTGTATTAGTTTACTAATAGGGTCTTAGGGGGTAGAACTTGCTGAGACGTGATCTCAATGGTTATTGAATAACCATTTCAGGACTCGGATGAGGAGCCTAAGGAGGAGAAATCTAATGAGGAGATCCCTATTGAGGAACTCGAAGAGGAGTACGTGGAGAAGGACCCTGATGAGGACTGAGATCCCATCCTGTCTTGTTAGACCTTATTTGCATGTGAATAAATGTTATATCAGATTTATGTATATACTATATTGTGGAATACTATGAGATGTGTATAAAAGGGAATAGTTGAGAATTTCAGTATGAAAAATATGGTCTACTTTTCTATCCCATTGTTTTATTGTCTTGGGATTTATAACTGCTTCCGCATGTCATGTATAAATGAAAAGGGTCGGCGATACATAGTCCTGTGATATCGCAATTTAAAATCGACCAAAGGTAAGGGATGTGCGCGTGCCTGAGGATCGGGGCGTGACAAAAAGAATTTTCATGAATTACCCACAGAGGTATTAGGATCATTTGCATTAATAGTACTAGTTTTTTCTTTTAAAAAAAAATACTAAATGAAATGGGGCCAGATCAAACAGCCCATTTCCTTTCCTGGCCGGGCCCTGACCCGGTCCCCTACTTTTAATTATTTTCCGAATTTTCTAAATTTTTTCATAATTTTCTATTTTTTTCAAATTTGTTAATTTTTTTTCCTAAGATTACTTATATTGTTATCATTTTCTGAAATCTTTTTTTTATATTTTTCGAAAATTTCTTTAAATAATTTCTTATCTTTCTTAAAATTTGTTCATTATTATTAATATTCTCTGATATTAATATAAAAGAAGTTCGGTCGGATCAAGAAACCCGACCCAACTAACCGACCCGAACCCTATCGGATCGAGTTCGACTAAACAGCTAACCCTAAAGCCCATTCGAAATTAATTAAACCAGCCCAAGAACACCTCCTTTTCTGTTGGCCCAAACTCTAAAAGAACCTAGCCCACAAACAAAACCCATCTCTCCTTTCTTTATAGATTTTCTAATTTTTTTACTTTTCTGCACTTATTCTCTTCCCCCCCCCCCCCCCCCCCCCTTTTTTTCTTTTTTATTTCTTGGTCTTCTTCTGCCCAGAATTGTCTTCAGCCTCTAGCTCCTCCTTCAATGAGGCCGAACTCCTGCAACTCATCTCTGCCGACGAGAAACACTCGACACCACCGCCCTCTGGCCGCCAGTATCATCCCCGAGCCAACACCACCAACCAGTGCCTGCCATTTCCGGTTTGCTATTCCGACGACCACCGAACACCAAAATGAACATCACCCAGAAACTCAAAACTTCTAATATTAACAAACTCAGCAAACAAATTAGCACAAGCACTTTAAAACAAAGAGAAAAGTTGACTCAAGAAGCCTTGAACCATGGACAGGGGCTCGCTGGCGAGAGGCTCCGGTAGTGTATTCCTTCTCCAGCAACACAAAAACGATGGGCATGCAATCGCAAGAAAAAACACAGGAAAAGCACAATATTAGACGTCATGCGAAAACGCAAGAACAATCAATGCATTCAGCCAGGTTTATAAAAGTCGATCTGCCTATGAAGATTTCCGCAACTCAATTAGGCCTTTCCTCAAACTGTTAATGAGCGGTTTAACAACGGGGTCCAGAGGAAGATTCCATGTAATTTTTAAACCCCAATACACGCAGGTCTGGCTGGATTATTCTTATTTTGCTATGATTCACTTAAACCTTTCGTCATTAGATTCGGTATTCTTGAAGGTTCCTATGCTTCATTCAAGCAATATATAAAACGGTCGGCATGCACTGATGCACACGAGCTTGAAGTTTAAATCGAAAGTATTCATCAGTCCATGCGCGACGCATTAACCTCGAAACATCATGAATTGTCTTAAACTCGCTTTTGCCAGAACCAAACCGTCGAGCCTTCCTCCGTTTTTTTCTTTCCAATGCTCGAAGCCTCCTGCTTATGTATATCCTCGAGCGATCCTCAACAGGGAATGTTTTTCTGATAGCCTTGCCAGCTCACTGATCTAGAAGGTTCGGAATTGCTCCCGTCTACTATCCGTGGCTCCTTTCTCGCTCGCAGGCGCATTCTCACAGCTTTCATTCGGTCACAGTCAAAGAGGGTCCCCCTTCTTGCATCACAGACGTGAGTTGGGCCAAAGAAGGAAGCAATAATATGGGCTAGGCGTTGTTAAGCTCTCACGGGCTCTGAAAATAGGGAAAATGATACAAACAATTTTTAAATTTTTAATTTATTCAATGTGATCACATATTCTACATTGAATATTTTCATACATTTCAGGGACCGTATTAAACATATACCAAAAGTTCAGAGAATAAATTATATATTAAATCAAAATTCAGACATTGTTTATGTCATTGTCTCTTGGTAGGGCCAAAGGTTATGCCAAGTGCATTGAGCATGACAGCCCATTTGATTTTTATTCATTTTGATTTCATTTTTTTCATTTTTTTCTTTTTCTATCTTTTTATAAATTTATATATTTTTGTAAAATAAATGGATATTTTAAAATGTCGATAAAAATTCAGATGTCAATTGGGTGCTAGCAGCAAAGGCAAGTCGATGAGCAATGTCATTGCTTGTAAAAATCGAAGCACGGCTAGGGGAGGACCTTGTTGATGTTGGGGTTTCATGAATCATGTATAAGAAAAATTAATAAAAGGAACGTAGTGGAAACAAAGATATATTTTATACATGATTCTCCCAAGGCGATGTTCGTGCATTTTAATCAAAAATCTAAACATAAAAGGGAGTTAAAACAAATTACCTCTCGAAGCGTGCTTTGAAATGAATCGGTTCGGATGTTCTACAGTTCAAGTCCCACAAGTGTCGAACCTCTAGTTCAGACACACTAACAACGAAAGTCGAACGGAAGAGAGAACTTTCAGATATTCATCACTTCGATCGTGCTAGCAATTACATGGAAACAATCCGTTGTATTCTTGGTGTATAATAGCCACAGCTCAAACGAGATAATGCTCTTCTTTCTTGCGTCTCAAAGACACAAAAACACGCACACACTTTGCTCTTTATTTTCAGCAAAGCATCACTCGTATGTCTCTAAAAACACAAGACGCACGCCCACAGAAAATCTCTCTACGTTGCAACCTTTTTGCAGCCTTTCTTTTTAAAATTTATACACAAATCAACAACGGTTGCCGATTGTGGGATCAACAACCGTTGCTGATCCTCATTCTCATGCACGATTGAGCACGATCGTGTATGAACGGAACGGTCAGTAATCGCTGACTGTTTATGCACGATTTCATGCATGATGGTCAGCGGTTGCTGACCATCATGCACGAATTCGTGCGTGCATGTGCACGTATTCATGTGAAGTGGTTAGCAAAAATTGCTGACCATTTCCACTTTAATTAATCAATTAATTAATTAATAATTAATCAATTCCCTTAAAAAAATAAAAAATAACATAATCCTTATATGTACAATTGGGGTGTGTTAACATATATCCACTTCGAGCATGCGTGTGCATCATATGCAAGTAAGCTCACGACTATAATACAAATTAAATTAAATCTCATTTAATTTAATTTTAAATCGACTCAATTCAATTGTAGTAATTGCAAACACATTTGCAATTATATTTCTCTCTTGTTCCACATTATCCTAATTATTTATGGTGTGTGACATCCCTAGGTTCATCACTAAGCTGATAGTAAGACTTGTACTAACACATTAGTACTCCCACAAGAATTAATTGTCCCGATTAATCTTTGGGTCTTACAAGCCATGATTGACATCTAGCAATATGTCATAGCTACCCAAATAGTGTGAATATTTTAAGAACATAATGAACCTGTCAGCTTTGGTTACAATGTAATTCAATTCCTCTATCTTACTATGTCCCGATTAAACAAAAACCATGGAATATTTGTCAAGTCATTAATTCGATCATATGCACAAATCTAATTGACATGCATTTTATTTGAGACATAAATACTTTATTCTCAATTACTACCCCGGCTGAGGATTTCAATACAGTGTCACAATTAGATCGCATAGGACATCATTATCATACCTTGCATATAACAAGGAGATAGATTCCATATTGCGCACACATGTAACTTCGTATATGAACAAAGGTATAAAGACAAATCAACGACCTGGCATTATGTGCACTCGTGAACCATAGTTGTTCAATACACAAGTTAACATTGTGCCTCAGGTCAAATGATTATTTACACAAGACCAAAGCATGAACAATTAGACATTGACCACGCCAAAAGCTTCCATGTCACTAATCATTCCATATGCATCATGTTCAGTGAATTTGTCTAATACAAACACCCGTGTTCTAACTCAGGCATCATAATACCCAATGACATGTAACTCATCATTCCCTTAAGTATCCAATACTTAATAGCAAAGTTAAGAACACACCAATCTCAACAGGATTATTAATATCCACTTAATAATCCATCGACTGGGAACGATTTAAAGATTCAGTCTAACTATGAACCCGTCACATATATTCTTGACGTCTCAAGAATAAGTCTAGTTGCAACTGATCTTATGGAATCATTCATAAATATAAAATAATGGGACAAATGAATGAATACATCATTGCCATTAATTAAATAATAATAATGAAAGTACAATTGAAATCCCTAATATGTAACCATTAAATAGTAGCTTTAGGGCATACATCCAACAATTAGTTGTTAAAAAACAAGTGCAGCGGCTCAGTGGTTCGTGAGGCGAAGAGGATGAGCAACCACATAGGGGACTCGCATTGCGAGCAGGGGACTCAGCATGATGAGGCAAGAGTTGTTTGTGGCATCAGGCAGCTAAGACAACGTCGCAGGGCTTCGCTACAGAGGGGCAGCGCGAGCTGTTGCGATGGCGCAGTGGAGGGTGGCGCAACAAGAGAAGCGTCTCAGCCAAGGATTTACCAAGAAGACCTTTTCCCACTCTTTTTGTGGCCGTGAATTCTCAATTGTGTGGCCTCCTACATAAATGGCGTCGTTTTCCCTGAATGTGTGCATTGCCCATCCATTTATAAGTGAAAACTTCTGGTCCAAAAGGCAAGCAATCTCTCCTTCCATTTTAAACACACGACGAGCTCTCCTTCCCTTTCCATGCTAGCCGAGATCCCCGCAATCCCCTTTTTTCTTCTCTTGTATTAGAAAAGTAGATATGCCAATTGCCAATATATAAGAGATCTTAAGAATGACAAAATAAAATGGCCATCTCTCACACATGAATATCTTAGAATATCCTGCCAATTGCTTTCTTTGCCATGTGACCCAAAATATAAAACTTTATTGTGAATAAATTCGGCCATGAAGAGAGTGACGGGCTCTACCAAAGTTTAATACCATCATGGGTGCAGTCTAATCCATTAAGTTCAAAACCATTCATCTAAGTTCATTTGTTGTAGATCCAATGCAAATGCAATTAATGAAAATAGAAACTAAATAATAAATGCTCCCAAAGCTATATGCTATGCAATTTACTTCTAATATTTTTGTTTAAAGGTTAAGGATTAATTTCTAAATTTCTATGCAATAAATGAATGACTAGATCACCAAAATTTAGGCATTAACAAAGGTTTGTCATTTCTCCAGTAATTTATATATTGCTTTGATTATTCATTACAAAATTCTTGTATGCACACCTGGACAATCAATTGTTGCATGTTAGTAGATTAGGCTTAAGTTTGACCAAGATTGCCCACTAAATTTTTTTGAAAACAAAGAGAAAATGTACTAAAAGAGTGCTAGATTGGAGAAAAGATGTCACAAGTGCTGTAACTTTCAAAAGACACTCACTTGAGTGCCATAACTTCTTCTTTTTTTTTTTTTTTTTTTTTTATCATTTGAGTGCAAACTCCATTTGCAATATCAACTTTGTGGCCTTTTCATATAGTTTCTCAACATTTAGTAAATTCCAAAATTGTCCTAACAAAAAGTAAACATCTGCAATAGCAATATTAGTACCATATTTTGACTTGATATTGATGTTTCCTTTGCCCATCACAGGAATTATTTATTTATTCTCGAAGTTGACTTCACCATGACTCATCTTTGTCTAACTATGAGAATAGTTTCTTTCGACCAAACATGTAATTGTTATAACCAGTATCCAAGTACCATATGTTAATGTCTAAGACATCCTTTTTACATGTTAGCACCGTATACTTTTTAGCATCGTATGTCACCTTTACCTGGCATTTGGATTTATAATGTCTGAATTTATTGCACTTAAAACACTTAGACTTTTGATTTGTCAGGTGTTTGATAGTTTTCAGTTAAATTTGAACTTCCACCTCTACCTTGGCCTCTTCCATGGCCTCAACCATTTTGATAGCCTCCTCGACTTGATGGAGCAACCCCACTTTGCAATGCTTGCTTGAGATTTGAACCAATGGACTTTTGATTCATTCTTTGCTTGTACAAGCACAATGAACACATCTTGCCCTTCTTCACCACTGTGATGACGTAGCCAAATCTTTCAGTCAAAGATCTCAAGATTTTTTCTACAATTCATACATCTTGGAGTTCTTCACCATTGACCGTCAATTGGTTAACGCTGGTTTGCACATGATCAAAATATACCAACATTGATTCAGAGTCATCCATGCATAAAGACTCAAAATCACCTTGAAGTATTTGAAGCTGCATTCATGACACCTTTGTAGGATTTTTGCAAAATATCCCACACTTTTTTCACGGTCTCTACACTCGATATTTTTTCAAATATCGTTTTCTCCACAACTTTTGTGACATTCTAAATTTCCAGTACTGTTTTTAGTTGAATAAATCAAGTCTTTCATTGACGCGTCTATGGTGCCATTCTTAGAGCTGATCACTCGTGAGATAACTAGACTATCTGGGAAAGTCATTGAGATATTTTAATGCAATAGATTTAAGAATTCGATCAGAAGTTGACTGCTCGATCGTGCTAGTCTGCAAGGGTCATTATGGCATTGTCAAAATCGATCGGAGATTAGGAATAGGTCGATTCGATTGAGATGTGTGATCAAAGTGTGGGTGATTCCACCTGATTGCAAAATTCTCGTCAATCGGCACTAGACTGATTTTCTATCATTTTGAGTACCTTGCGCCCGTAATTGAAACCTTGAGATTTTCACGACCATCGAGAGTCACCAATGTGTCGAGTGGGTTTATAGTGGCTCAAAGAAAATCGACCATGATTCATTTGCACTAAAAATCTATGAAAACTACTCGGTAGCCTAGATTACGCTAAAAATGCGCCCGAGTGAAATTAACCGCGAATTCAGATCCGATTTTAGAAATTGAAAGTTCTGTCATTTCAAGATTTATTTTAAGAACATCTACTTATCCTTCAAATAATTTTCGAAGATTCCAAGATTTTTGCGGAAAATCAACGGAAATTCAAATATAACAAATTAAAGGAAATTTGGACTTCCAAGCCGAGCCTTTGAGTGTCAGGGACTTACAGAAAATTATACAGAATTTTTCTTCGCCAAATTTGGACGTCGATTTGAAAAATTGATGAAGAAATTGAAGCCAAGTTAGTAAAATTCGAAATTGGAATGGGGCTGAAATTTGGGACTTTAATTTGGATCAATTATAGAAATCTAAGTCAAGAAAGTATTAGGAAACATGCAATTAAGGGAGGGGATAAAATTTTCTATCCTTGGCCCCCCTTCCTTGGCTTCCTCTTCACGGCTTCTCGATCATTTCCTCCCCAATCTAAGGCCAACTGCTTCGGTTCTGCCGCAACCCAGCCACCGAATCTGCTTCTCTCACCCATGTCTTCATCCCACAAAGCCCAACAAAGCCAGCATCTCCGTGCAACTCCATCCAGCGACTTTCGTGGTCCAGCTACCAACGAAGCTAAAGCCCAACAAGCCCGCAATTGTCCTGGAATAGCCCACGTGAATGTCATTATCAAGCCTAACCATTTGAAGCCCATGTCTAGCCATGCTCAGCCCCTCTTCAGCAACCATAGCCCAGTCCAGCCTAGTTTTGAAGTTCGCTTCAGGCCCAGCCCAATTTAGCAACAAGTCTCAGCTTGGGCTGAGATTTGTTGGGCCAAATTTAGGTCCGGTCCAAGCTCGTTGGTGTTGTCGTGAGCCCAAGTTCAGCCGTTGTCGCGCCGTCGTCGCGGTGATCTAGTCTTCGCTTTGCACAAGTGAGTTTTGCTCACTAATCCCTTATTAGTATGCTCATGATGCTTATGGGTTGATTAGATATAATTAAGTGCAATTATGTGGATAGATTAGATTAGAGTAATTAAATTAGAGACTTATCAATGTATGTTAGACAAATGGTTGGTGTAATTAGCAAGAAAATAGGCTCTATTATTTATTGAACGAGTCTCGGAAATTTTCTGAGTCCGTTCCAGCTTCCAATTAGGCATTACGGGCCTAAATTGGATTTATTGCATTTATTTACTATTTTATGTAATTAATTAATTAATTAATTATTTTCCAGAAATTAGGCTGGGATAGCCGACAACCGGAATTTTATGTTGATTATTGTGGTGCAATCCATTTATTTATTTGAGTGTTGATTAATGCTGACTTGATTTAATTCTGTTTTTAGGATTTTATTCCTAAATTAATTAAATTTGGTAATTAGGTGGAAAATTACCGAGTGTCAGTTTACAGCGTCAAGAATCTAATTTGGGACTGTTGAAAATAGTGGGAGATTCAAAAGTGAAAATATTATATTTTGGCTAAGGTCGGTCGTGTACCCACGCACGATCATTTTTAACGAGTACTCTTAACTCGAGGAAAATAGGCCAAGATAATGGTTTGATTGAGAAATATTTGAGGAGTGTAATGTTGTTGGCCATGGGTGAATAATTGTATGACATTGTGGGTTAAATCAAGAAAATCGCCGAAGTACGGTTGTGTCCATTGGACCATAGGTTACCACCTAATCTATGTTGTGCTCACTAAGCCGTAATTCAGCACCACCACCGAACTTGGAATCGGTTGTGCAAGCTGAGCCGTAATTCAGCATTACCACCGAATTTGAAATTGGTTGTGCCCGCTGAGCCTTAATTCAGCATTATGACCAAAGTTTTAATAGGCCTCGCTCGTTGAGCCGTAATTCAGCGTTAGGGTTGAGTATTTGAGAGGACCGTGTGGACCGTGCTCGCTGAGTCGTAATTCAGCGTTGGAGTTGAGTAATCGAGATGAGCTGACCAAGAAAATGGTCAAGATGACATGTAATCGACTAGGTCGCTTGATCGATTCAATTTGAGTGTGGATTTAGTGTGATTCAATGATTAAATGATTTGATGTTATGAATTGATTGAGTGATATGATATAAGGCATATGTAAATAACGTTGATTTGTAGGATGGAACTGAGGCCAAGGTAAGTCATCTGACTTGTGTTGTGCTTAAGTAACCTCTAAGGCATATTGGCTACCTAATTGGGTCTTAGGGGGTAGAACTTGCTGAGACGTTGTCTCCTTGGTTATTGTATAATCATTTTCAGGCCCTTAATTGAAAGCAGTGGGGAACCCAAGGCCCAAAGTTCAGAAGGTGAAGCCCAGAGAATCGGCGAGCATGTCTGACTACCTAGTCCTAGGACATTTCTCTTTTGCTGAAAGTCGATTCCTTTTTGTAGGCTTCTGTGTATAAACCTGTGTGTTTATAAAAATGTCTTTTGAGAAAAATTGGTCCTACATTCTTATCCCATTGTTTTATTGTCTGTGGATTATTTATATGTTTCCGCATGGGTATATTAAATGAATGGGTCGGCGATGCATCCTGGGACATCGCTATTAATCGACCAAGAAGGGATAGGCACGTGCTCGGAGGATCGGGGTGTGACAACTTCAAAGATCACATACAAGTTTTCTGATATTTCTTCTAACACTCCACCAAAGTATCTTTCTCCTCCTTTCTTAAATCCTTAAATGCTTTAGCATCAACCACTTCGGTGTAGCTATTTTCCACCAAACTCCACGAATCTTGTAATTTAAAAAGAACCTTCATATGGACAGACGTTGAAATTCTTTCCATCCAACATTGGAAGTTGCAATTGAATGGAACTAGTAGATACTGTTTCTAGCTCTGATATCAAACGTAAGAACCAAATAAATATAATAATGGCATCTTTTGAGAGTTTGGAACGAGGTACAAATGAAAATTGAAGAGAGACATAATGGAAATGCAAATGCACTTTGATTGATGCAACTACAAATAAAAAATCCACAACCTTTTAAAGTGGTTGTACATGCATGTAGCTTAACTAACATTGAATGAGCAAAATAAGAAAGTCCAAAATGCTGAAGAAAAAGCAGAGACAAAGACATGAAATCTTTGCTCCTTTTGACAACGAAAAAATCTCACGTTCTTTGAATAAAGAAAAAGAAAAAAGACCTCCCATTTTCAATATGAAAGCATTTACTCCTTATTGAATGGTGGAGGGGCTACACAAACATAACCCATCATAAATAGTAACAATATCCTTTCACCTTCAATCTTCTTTTGACACCCACCGGAGATCAAGCATTTTGAAGGATACAAACAACAAATCCAACATGCTCAATGCTGGCTTGTCCCGAGTGATTAAGCTCGGTATAGGACCCATTTCGCCTTCCAATTTTGGGATGTAGAATGTGGCAACCGAGAGCCTCTCCTTCATTGAGTTAACTGTTACTCGGTGCTCAACGCTACAATAATTACCATTCGTGACAATCTGCGTCAATCATCAAATACACAAACTATTTAGTCATGCCTATGATGGATTCTTGTTCATGAAATTCTATTCTCTATACTCATCCTAACAAATTGTATTAAGTTCAGTTTAGGTAGACTATTCATCGAAAGGTATCTTTAAGAATACCAGATTTTTTTAGATAACAGTCTTGTCATCAATAGCTCATTGAATCTAGAGAACATTGGCTAGTATATAAGACAAAATTAGGTGGCACTCTGCAGCAAATCTATAGAGATTTGGCCGATCGAAAATCTTTACCTCTAAAATGTCTCCGACATTGACAACGAAAGCATTAGGAAGGGGCTTGATGGGAACCCACTTGCCCTCTTTTCTTACTTGGAGACCTTCCACTTCATTGACTTGGAGAAGAATGGTGAGGCCTACAGCGTCGGAATGTGGAGTGAAGCCAATGGCCAGCTCAGGTCGCGGACATGGAGGGTAATAGTTCATCCTCATGCCTTGCAGGCCCTCGTCAAACAGTTCTATCATCTCCTTGGTGTCCATCTTTAAAGCTTTTGCCATGAGAAGGAGTATCTTCATTGCAAGATCTTGGAGCTCTGTGGAGTATTTATCCAGCACATCTCTGCATAATAATTACACATATAAGAATAGGTTACAAAGGTGAGAGAGAGAGAGAGAGAGAGAGAGAGAGAGAGAGAGAGAGAGAGAGAGAGAGAGAGAGAGAGAGAGCATGGATTTTCACACAATGTGAGGCAGTGATATGAGTATGTTTGTTTTCAGTATGTAATTAATTATTCATCTTGACGTCGAGAGATTTGGGATTTGTAGAAAATAGTTACACAGGTTGTTAATACAATATTCATCATGCTGCTAAAGTTAAGGTACTATTGATGATGCGGGCTAATCATCAAGCCAATCTTTCATGCATCCCGCTCATATAAACCCAACTCACATGAATCATTGGCCACACATGCACCGGGTGTAGCCAAGAATTTTTCTAACTTATTATCTTTAATTCGATTGTTGATGTGTCAACCAATTAGAGTAAATTAAATAGTTAGCTAGTAAAGGAACCAAAAGTCCAATTGGAGGAGGAGGGCAAGGCCAAAGTTTTCGCGTCTCTCTTAGAAATGATGATGGGGGGACACACTTTAGATATTGCGAGATGTATATTTGAACTTTTAGTTAATAAATAAATATAAATAATTTAATGCCATTGGTCCTTCAACAATGAATGTTATTGTTTCGTGTGACGCTTGGGATTACAGAACTTGGTATATAAAATTAGTTACCCTGTTTCTCGGACTAATTCTGCTAGAAAATGGGTTCTTTGTATCTCTAATGTTTAAGTTTCAGTGACGAGCAGGGGCGGGATTTGCGCATGTGGCCTCTCAGCCTCTGTCGAACTTCAATCTGGGTTGACGAAGGGTCATCCAATGCAACATGGGAGGCAGGAGAGGGAGGGACATGATGGACGAGGGAGAGAGAGCAGGGCCATGTGTCGATAGCGTTGGTGGCTGCGATGGCGACATGACCAATGGTGAGGTCCCGCGGCTTATCAAAGCTCGTGGGGCGACGACGGTGGAGGCGGACTCTATGCAATATGGACAGTGGCAAGCAACGTGTGGGGGAGGTGGGAATGGGAAGGGCAGAAGTAGACAAAGACGAAAATCAAATCCGGCCAATTCAAACCTCCTTCATCTTAATGCGTCAGCCTCGGAAGGGTAAATTTACGACATGCTTTCAGACAATCTCGATGGATAGTGTACTCAATGCACGAGAGAGAGAGAAACCTGAAGGGAGAAGGAAGCATGGGAAAAAGGTGAGGTTTTCTCAAATGTCTGGGGAGGGACACCACGTAAAACATGTCGCCCCAATCGAGCTTCTGCTTCTCGGACACTACAAACGCCTGCCCGAAGCCCTGCAAGTCTCCTTCTTGTTGCCAAAACTTCTTCTTCTCCTCCATTGGAAGCTTGAAGAACTCTTGTATTCCCAACTTCACCTCCTCCAACAACGAAAAGCTCACGCCATGGTTTATCAACTGCATCCACGAAGAGGGGATCGGTTAACTTCGAAAGCCGAATTCTTGAAAAACAAATCTGGACCTCACGGAAGACCTGGAAGAATCCCCAATCTCTGCATGCAGAGTGCAGCTTTTCAATCTCGGACTCCGTCAAATCGCCATCGCTCGACGAGAGCTTGCTCAGATCAATGACCGGTACTTGAAGCAACGAAGTCCCATGGTCTAGGTCGGTACGGATATAGCGAGGCGGGAGTTCGGTTATGGCCTCTTTTGTAAACTCCTGAACACTTGGGACTGGAAGAGAACCACCAAGCTTATTGACAATCGCGTCCATCGTCGCAACGAGAGGATCGGATGACGAAAATCTCATAAGAGCTGGCTAACCTGGTTTCTCATTTATGGCGGTGGTGTCAAGAGACCTTGCATTTCGAGCCACGAGAAGTACACGTGGCTTCCGGCCAAACCCAATCTACTGACCGACACACTTGTGGCTGTGGCTTCGTGGTCGGTAGTCTCTGGCCTTTTCTTATTTTAATAGTAGAAGCTTCAAGAAATAAGATTTGAAATTGGCCATGAGATCATGCTGACTACTTATCAAACGAATTATTACGGTTGACCCGATAAGCTAGCAAACGTAAGCAAATCACTTTTGTGTCGATTTCTAAAAAGCGATATCGCAAGAATTAGAATTTACAGAAGCAACAAAACTTGAGTAAACTAAATTATCCTTACCTTTCGAAGATTCCATAATCAATTTTGGTCAATTATAAACCCAAATGAAGTAAAAGAGAATATTTTATTTTTACGAACCAGAAATTTAATGAATTTAGGGACATGCTTATGTTAAATTAATCTTACACCTTTTCTTTACTTTTCTCTCCGTCTCTCTCGATCTCATTTGAAACAACTCCTTTCACCGAATAATGCTCACTTTGTTAAAACAAGTCTGATTTGTTTAAAGCTCCACGCCTCTCACCAAATCACCGAATTGCCCTCAATTTCCAATCTCCAACGGGACTCTTCTTAATTCCTTCTTATTCAGATTATTCATTGAGTCAAATTCAAGTTCTGACTATCTCAACAGGATCATGGCAGTGCATTTTTTTTTTGGTCGAAATAACTGATATATTATATGAAGAGAGAAATACAACCAGCTAGTAGTGCATCACTTAGTACAAGGTTCTAGAAAATAGGAGGAGGGAAGACAAGCCAGTTACCGACTGAGTCGTGGGCCCTATGGGCTTTGGCGGCCCAATCAGCGGCTAGGTTGGCTTCTCGACAAACATGGTGAATCAAAACATTAGGGCATTTAGAGAGCAGATCGTGGAGACAGGCGAAGAGATGTCGTTCCTGCCATGGCTGTGGCTGCTTCTGCCGAAGGATCTCCACCAGTAATAGGTAGTCTGATTCAAACGTAACACGATGGAGATGAAGTCCCTGCTTGATTAGATGCTGGAGAGCCCGAATCATGGCGAAGATCTCTGCTTGAAACGTCGATTGTGAAGGTACACTACTGGTAAACAAGTCAGTGAGTTCGCCTTTGAAGTTTCTGTAAATACATGCTATCGCTCCTTGCTGATTGCCTGGTATGAAAGCCCCATCGATGTTGCATTTGATTGTGCCTTTATCAAGTGGTTTCCATCATTGATCAGTACTAACATTTGATTGTGTAACCCTAGGTTTTGGGGGTTGGAGACTCTTGAAAATTCTGCACTGGGCTAGAGCATTGTTGACACTTATTTTTAGCAAATCTAGGAAAATAAAGAAAATAAAAATTGCATTGGAACAAATAAAAGGAAAAAAGGGGGAAATTTGATTTGATTGATTATGCATGGAAGTTTAAAATTCTGATGAGTATTCAGATTTTGATAAATGCAGAAACAATTGAAAAATCAAGTGAATAAGAGGCAAGAATTTTGCAAAATGGAATAAATCTGAGCGGGATCGAGTTGATTTGCGAAATCACATTCCGATTTGCAGGCTTGATTTAATGCAGCAGAAGATAGAAAGTCGGAAATTGCTATAAAAATGGCCATATGAAAATCACTATAAAAGGAGCCATAATTTTCGTGAGCGAAGGGGGAGCGAATTCAGAAAAATTTTCAGAGCAAAGAAAGATCGAGAGAAAAAATTGGGAAAAAAAAAAAAGGGGTGGACGATCTCGAGAATTCATCGATTGGTCTATTGGATGGTGTAGTCCTCTTGACGACATCCCACATTCATCACGCGTCATGGATATTGACGACAAGCATAAAGCTAAGTCGAGCTTCCTTTTTTAAGTTTGATTGTGTGCGATTCCAATTTGCTATTCGAACTAAAGTGATTTTATTTTCTTGCCTAGATTAAACTCCTACATCTCCGACGATAATCCCGGCAGTGAGACATCGAAGTGGCCATTGTACCCAAGCGTTGATTAGCATCCAATGATTTCACTATGATAAAACCAGGTTGTTTCTCTCCCTATTAAAGTTGTTCATTTCATATTCTCGGTATTTACTTTGTTTTGTTGTGGTCGCAGGCAATTCAATGCTGAACAAGAGGCCACACAATTGAGAATACAAGGCCAAAAAAAAGAAAGAGAACTCACGTTCTCCACGATGACAGCCAGCAATTAAAATTCGAGCACGTAGAGATACACGTGAGGAGAAACAAAGCAGAGAGGTCCTGTACATGGATCAAGAGAAATCACAGCACCGCCAATCATCCCACATCGAGGATCCAGTCTAGTGTTGACGAGATCCGGAGCCACCTCATGGACTATCATAGCTCGCCATCGCGAGATTAACCCGCAAGTCCACTAATCGCTGCTCGCGGTCCCGAAGAGCCTGTTACCACTTGACACCACCCCAACGAGTTGTTGCCGCCCACGCTCGCTGCCCCACGACAAACCCAGGAGATCCTCGTGACGCCGTCCTATGACATCTTTGGTACTATCTGCGACGACGATCGAGCCCGCTGCCTCATCCCGCGACAACTCGAGCCAACGTCGATAATTTTGTTGTGCCTCGAAGCCATCGATCGTCACCCACTCCAACCGAGCTTTTGTTTTTCACCTCTTGCAGCGTTTGCAGCTTTGTGTTTAATCGTGCATGGCTCCGGTTGACATGTCAGCAAACCTGGCTCAAATTCTTTGAACTCTTCGGTGAATTATTTGCAGGTTGACTCGCGAAGATCGTGACTTGGTGTGACCTTCAGCAACATCCAGCAAATTCACAAGTGCCAGAATTTGGGAGCGCACTATTTGTTGGTCCAAGCTTTAAGAGGAAAAAGACAAGAGTTGACTTCAGCTGCTACCTGTTCAAGCCATCGTCCAATGCAACACTCCTTCTACAGCGGTGTTGAGTCCCTGTTGTAGGTAGTTTAGTTTTAGTTTTACCTTTATTTTGTTATATTATGTTATTTTATTATCATTTTTAAGTCTTGTTATTATTGGTTAAATTAGAACTTAGTATGTCGATATTGATTTTGTGAATTTTGTAGGTATTATCCGCAGGGATTTTGTCCAGAATTTTTATAATTATTAATTTGACCCGTAAGACATCGGATCATTTTTTTAATTATATTAATTTTCGGGCTTTTTGATAATATTTTAATTGTTAAATCATTATAATTATTAATTTGATTCGTGAGACTTCGGATCAGATTTTTAATTATTTTGAATCTTTTGTCGTGATGTTTAGGGTTAGAGTAATCGTTAATTTGACCTGTGGGCCTGTGGGACAACATGTTATTTTTTCGATTATTTTAATTCTTTATTTGATTAATATCGTGATTGTTTAGATATAATTGTTCATCTTGAAAAATGCTAAAAAAACATAAAAATCAAATAAAAAAATCAAAATCTTGCATCAAAGCACGTTGGTTTAATTATTCAAATTTTTAGGATTATATTTCTAGGATTGCATTTTTTGATAATATTTTTAGGACTGCATTTCTAGATATTTTAAAAGAAATAAGTTAGGATTAGACTTAAA
Organism: Eucalyptus shirleyi; assembly: GCA_017140165.1. Lineage (NCBI taxonomy): Eukaryota > Viridiplantae > Streptophyta > Magnoliopsida > Myrtales > Myrtaceae > Eucalyptus > Eucalyptus shirleyi. Next base: position 32,551,317 of record CM029450.1, read on the forward strand.
TAGCCTTCTTAGAGTTTTAGATATAATTGGCATATTTTCATCCTCTTTTTTTAAAATAAAAAAAATAAAAAAATAGACTTCTAAGATAGAATAGGGTTTAAGTCAAATTAATCCCAAAAAATGGATTAGAAGATTATTTTTAGATAGATTAATTAGGGTTTTCATAAATTCTGAATTTCAATAAAAAAATGCAAAAATACTAGATGCATGTTAACTAGTTTGCATAATAGAATCATTTAATCAGAATTTGTTAATTAGTAAAATTAGGTCATGAGGTGCATGTTAATTAGTTTGCATAATAGGCCCATTTAATTAGAATTTGCATATTAATAAAATTAAGTCATTTAGTTTTAAAATGCATTTTTAATAAAAGAATTCTAATTTTTAAGAAAATCCAAAAAAGTTGTTTGCTTGCTTTGTGTGATGCAATTTATTTATTTGAATGTTTTAATAATGGATGAGTACCTGTGTAGCCACCACATTTGCATGATAGCAATTTAGCTTAAAATAAATCAGCTGCTTGCGAAAACATTTTGAAAAACTAAAAAAAGAAATGGTACCGAAAGGGCATTAGAAAATTCTAGTGTAACCAAGTCCCCGTACCCTTAGTCTCTGGTTCGTAGGAGTAAAATAAATCTCCCTTTATTTTACTTAGGTGTCTAATCGACCTACCATAAACCGATTAGTGGCGACTCCTAGTTAATAATCTTGCATATTTAAAAATTTGGATTTAAGTCGCGAATTGGTATGGGCTTGGGAGAGCCCGAGCTAAGTTTAAAAGCTTAGTGGTCCATTAGCCTAGTTTTAGGTGGTGCACCTGAAAAACAGGTCGCGACAGCTTGGCGACTCCGCTGGGGATTTGTGTTAAAACACTTAGTGGACTTAGGCCAATTTTTCTTTTTCTTTCAAAATGAAAAAATTGTTTGGCAGCGAGGACACCAGGTACGTCCCTAACATTTCTAAGGTGTTAAATGTTTTTGCAGATGGGAGGTATAAGGGGAGTAGTCTATGCTAACCTTTGTCTTGCAGGTTGGAGTATGTAATTGATGATTTATTTTTTTCATAATTAGAAGTGTTGTTTGCATTTAAATTGTTGTGCATGTTTTACTGTTTTTTGCACTACACTATTGCACACACAACCTGTGGCCGGACCTGGGTTACGATAGGATTTCTAGGATGGTGTTGATAAGGATACTTCCTTCAAAGCGAGACTGCTATGAAGAGGTTGACCTTCTCTTCTCCGAAAGTCTTTTCATGGTGTCGAATGTGTTTGTCCATATCCGCGAGACTGCGTGACTATTGGACACTCCATTCGACTGAGCCGGAGTTAAGGGGACCTGACATGTTAATGCGAGACTGCAACGGTCAGATCATCCTCTTAGCTTCACTTTGTTAAGCCGTTTAGATAGAAATCGAGTCTCACATTTCATGCGTGTGTCTATGTGCTTGTCATCCCTTCCAGTGAAAGTAAGTTCTCTAAATTCTTACTTCGCAATTTACTTACCTTATTGCAATTTTGTCGGTCCATGACAATGGGTTTCGTCGCGTCTTGTTTTATATGCTATGGGGAGGACCGACGTACAATTCATTTCCACTCCCAAAAAAGAGCTCAAGATGTGGTTGGATCAATTAGATCAAGAGGGCCAGAGGTATGTGAAGACTAGGATTGCCCGACTTCTCCCACTATTGGAGATCAACATCTACTCTAGTGTGATACAAGCACTCCCTCACTTCTGATGTCCACAAACTTCCACCTTCATATTTGGTAACAACGGATTCTCCGCGCTCTCCCATTATTACGCGATCAAAGGCTAAAATGGCTGACCAAGGGCGAGGGAGGCAAAACCCACTACCCCCAAGCATTCACGAGACATTCCCTGGTCCTCCAAGAATGATGCAGGATGAAGTGGAAGTGATAGACACTTTGGGACAACCTAGTGGCAAGTTTGATTACCTGGTGAAGTATTCGGCCCCTCCTAGCTACTACATTGATCCTAGTGAGATAGTCCTAGATGGATGGGGTGGCATGGATGATCCGACACCCTCGAAGGCAGAGAACCCTGATGATGAGCTAGAAGGAGTTGCAAGCCTATTCGACAACCTCATCATAGGAGCCATTGATAAAGGATCCCCTGAAGAGATGGGCCTTGGCCCACAAGAGTAACTCTTTTGCTGTTCTTGCACATTCCCCTGCGTGGGAATTTTTATTATTTTCTGAATGATGTTTTCAGTTTCTTCTTTTAATGATTGAGTGTTGCATTTTCTCCATTCAATAAATGTAATTGATTGATGAATTTCAATGAAATTACAAATTTTATTTTGAGGGCATGATGAGGTACACCAAACTAGCCCGGTGATGATATCCAACCAAAGAAAAGAAAAATCCAAGGAGAATTCTGAGGCCTGGGCTTCATCATACTTTCTCGTGTCAAAATGTTAAAAAAAAAAATGCTTTTCCAAATGCTTTTAAAAAAAATTCAAAAAAATAAGACTTGATTTACTATGTTTGTCTTTTTGACTCATCCACTTTTTGTTTCAGAGACAGTCTTGTAACATGTGAAGGTGTGGAAACGGTCCAATCCAATTCTGAAGCCTAGGGGCAAGTTCGCTCCAAATTACAGTGGCCCGAATGTGGTAAAGAAGATACTTCCTGAATGTGCCTTGATCTTGACAGAAATGCATGGTCATGAGCGTTTCACTTTAGTTAATTCTGATATTGTCAAGAAGTATTACCCATGATAGAATTTGCCATGTCATGTTTTGAACTGCAAGCATTTCAATGATGAATAAATTGCCTCAATGAGTTCAATTGCAAATCTTGCGTTTTTTCTCCCTTGATGAATTGCGTAAGATAAATTGAATGTGTCAAATGGGATACTTTGGAATGATAAAAGGCAAGCCTTGTTCCATACACTATTTCATACACTAACCCCCTGTGAGTTGTGTGAAAAATTCCATGCCCGCAAGGAAGAGGGCTATCTCGCAAAGGGTACATCAACCAAGGTGATGAGAGGCATCCTTTTCTCTATCCTAAACACTACAGGTGATCAATTGCTCAACCCCTTGAGCCCCATACACTTATGGAGATTTTTTAAAATTATCCCTATCAAGAGTCATCCCACATTGGGACAAATTTGAAATGAATGGTAGGAACCTTCTTGCTCCCACTTGCACCAATCTTCGAATATTGCTTTTGCAGTGTAACTCGTACGGTAATTCAAGTGCCTTAGGATGACGAAGAGCAGTTCTTTCTTTATCCTATACACTTCTATCCATTGCATAGCCCACTTGAGCCTATGAATTTATTTCATATTAAACTCAGTTGGTGATCATCCCCCACACTGGGGCAAGGCAAAAAGAATCATTCAAGTAACATGGCTTAGAATGCTGTAAAGGATGGTTGTGCAAGTTCAAAAAATAAGTGCAAAATAATGGGGCATGAAAAAAGCAGTGTGCCTGGTAAAAGCAAGGCCAATGCCAAGAAAAGAAAAAAAATCAAACTTGCCATACAGTAAGTTGTGTCCCCAGCAAGGTGGTACCAAAAAACTCTCAAATGCTGTTGCAATCATTGGAGTTGTGATAAAAAAAAATCTTCGAAAGTGGAGTGGTGGAAATGTCAAGATGATCACCAACTTTAACCCCCCTAAAACACTTTTTGAGCTTAATGATCCTTTCATGAACCAAGCCTATGTTACGTCCCTTGCAAAGTCTCTTCTGATTATGGCACTTGAATTAACCTAGGGGTTCACATGTTTTAAGCATCGCTCGAAGAAGTGCGAGCAAGATTATTCCTTTCTTATTTTGTAGGGTTCTTGATTTGTAAACCCAGAGATGATTATAGAATATCACTCTTTCTTTCAAAAGCCTTGACTCAAAGAGTCCCTTTTGTTAAGCCATTGACCAGGCCCACATTACGATCCCTACTAAAGACCTCTCAGATTGGTAAGGTCGTACCACTTGCGAGATTGCACAAAACCTTGTTTGGCATGATGACAGTGAGATAGAGTGATTGTCAAAATCCTGCATCAAAGGTCAGGATGAAATGACCCTTTTAATGAGGATGAGCGCAAAGCCCTTTCAGACTGAAAGACCTTTCATTTGACACATCCATAACACTCATCTATTTAGATTGGAATATCCTTTTGAAATTCTTCCCAAAGGAAATCAGGTAATGCAAAAATGATAGAAATCATCACGCATGAACCTTACTTGAATTAATGCATGTCTGTGAATGCATATTGCCTCTCCTACAACTGTGTTTTGCAGGAGACATATCCTCAAGGAACAGAGATGTCATCAGGTAAGTCTATCTCTATCCATACTTTAAATACTTGTCATTGTACAGGTATTCATTTTCAAGCACCAACACTCAATGGAGTTGTCCCCCAAAGATTTTTCCTCTAGATTCAATCTGATTAAGGCGACCGAAGAATGGTTCGGGTCCTGGTCGGATGATTTCTGTCGCAAGGTTGGGCAACCGAAGAATGGTTCGGGTCCTAGCCAAGCAAAACCTCAATTCAGGCGACCGTAGAATGGTACGGGTCCTGGAATACAAATCCCTGTTTAGGCGACCGTAGAATGGTACGGGTCCTAGACAACCTCAGTTCAGGCGACCGTAGAATGGTACGGGTCCTGGAAAATCTTTTTTCCGTTTAGGTGACCGTAGAACGGTACGGGTCCTAGACAACCTCAGTACAGGCGACCGTAGAATGGTACGGGTCCTGGAATACAAATCCCTGTTTAGGCGACCGTAGAATGGTACGGGTCCTAGACAACCTCAGTTCAGGCGACCGTAGAATGGTACGGGTCCTGGAAAATCTTTTTTCCGTTTAGGCGACCGTAGAATGGTACGGGTCCTAGACAACCTCAGTACAGGCGACCGTAGAATGGTACGGGTCCTGGAATACAAATCCCCGTTTAGGCGACCGTAGAATGGTACGGGTCCTGAAAAATCTTTTTTCCGTTTAGGCGACCGTAGAATGGTACGGGTCCTAGACAACCTCAGTACAGGCGACCGTAGAATGGTACGGGTCCTGGAAAACAAATCCCTGTTTAGGCGACCGTAGAATGGTACGGGTCCTAGACAACCTCAATTCGGGCGACCGTAGAATGGTACGGGTCCTGAAAATCATTTTTTCGTTTAGGCGACCGTAGAATGGTACGGGTCCTAGACACAACCAAACAATGCCATACTAGGCGACCGTAGAATGGTACGGGTCCTGGGAAAGCAATCACTTTGTGAAGTCATGTTACTATTCTGGGCGACCGTAGAATGGTACGGGTCTTGGACATGTAACACCAATCTATCTTGAGTTACTCTACCATCCCTGAAGGTAAGTAATTCCAAGTAAGTTAATTTGCATAAGCATTTCCATGCATCATATAAATGTCCTTTCAAAATGGGAGTCATTTTCCAAAAAAAAAAAAAAAAAAAAAAAAAAAAAAAAAAAAAAAACAAAAAAAAACAAAAGTCATTTAGTACATTTGCACGATTAACATTTAGGTCTCAACTTGTCTTTGAAGGCAACCTCTACGAGCTCACCTTCAAAGATTGGCAGCTGTTGACACCTATTTTTAGCAAATCTAGGAAAATAAAGAAAATAAAAATTGCATTGGAACAAATAAAAGGAAAAAAGGGGGAAATTTGATTTGATTGATTATGCATGGAAGTTTAAAATTCTGATGAGTATTCAGATTTTGATAAATGCAGAAACAATTGAAAAATCAAGTGAATAAGAGGCAAGAATTTTGCAAAATGGAATAAATCTGAGCAGGATCGAGTTGATTTGCGAAATCACATTCCGATTTGCAGGCTTGATTTAATGCAGCAGAAGATAGAAAGTCGGAAATTGCTATAAAAATGGCCATATGAAAATCACTATAAAAGGAGCCATAATTTTCGTGAGCGAAGGGGGAGCGAATTCAGAAAAATTTTCAGAGCAAAGAAAGATCGAGAGAAAAAATTGGGAAAAAAAAAAGGGGTGGACGATCTCGAGAATTCATCGATTGGTCTATTGGATGGTGTAGTCCTCTTGACGACATCCCACATTCATCACGCGTCATGGATATTGACGACAAGCATAAAGCTAAGTCGAGCTTCCTTTTTAAGTTTGATTGTGTGCGATTCCAATTTGCTATTCGAACTAAAGTGATTTTATTTTCTTGCCTAGATTAAACTCCTACATCTCCGACGATAATCCTGGCAGTGAGACATCGAAGTGGCCATTGTACCCAAGCGTTGATTAGCATCCAATGATTTCACTATGATAAAACCAGGTTGTTTCTCTCCTATTAAAGTTGTTCATTTCATATTCTCGGTATTTACTTTGTTTTGTTGTGGTCGCAGGCAATTCAATGCTGAACAAGAGGCCACACAATTGAGAATACAAGGCCAAAAAAAAGAAAGAGAACTCACGTTCTCCACGATGACAGCCAGCAATTAAAATTCGAGCACGTAGAGATACACGTGAGGAGAAACAAAGCAGAGAGGTCCTGTACATGGATCAAGAGAAATCACAGCACCGCCAATCATCCCACATCGAGGATCCAGTCTAGTGTTGACGAGATCCGGAGCCACCTCATGGACTATCATAGCTCGCCATCGCGAGATTAACCCGCAAGTCCACTAATCGCTGCTCGCGGTCCCGAAGAGCCTGTTACCACTTGACACCACCCCAACGAGTTGTTGCCGCCCACGCTCGCTGCCCCACGACAAACCCAGGAGATCCTCGTGACGCCGTCCTATGACATCTTTGGTACTATCTGCGACGACGATCGAGCCCGCTGCCTCATCCCGCGACAACTCGAGCCAACGTCGATAATTTTGTTGTGCCTCGAAGCCATCGATCGTCACCCACTCCAACCGAGCTTTTGTTTTTCACCTCTTGCAGCGTTTGCAGCTTTGTGTTTAATCGTGCATGGCTCCGGTTGACATGTCAGCAAACCTGGCTCAAATTCTTTGAACTCTTCGGTGAATTATTTGCAGGTTGACTCGCGAAGATCGTGACTTGGTGTGACCTTCAGCAACATCCAGCAAATTCACAAGTGCCAGAATTTGGGAGCGCACTATTTGTTGGTCCAAGCTTTAAGAGGAAAAAGACAAGAGTTGACTTCAGCTGCTACCTGTTCAAGCCATCGTCCAATGCAACACTCCTTCTACAGCGGTGTTGAGTCCCTGTTGTAGGTAGTTTAGTTTTAGTTTTACCTTTATTTTGTTATATTATGTTATTTTATTATCATTTTTAAGTCTTGTTATTATTGGTTAAATTAGAACTTAGTATGTCGATATTGATTTTGTGAATTTTGTAGGTATTATCCGCAGGGATTTTGTCCAGAATTTTTATAATTATTAATTTGACCCGTAAGACATCGGATCATTTTTTTAATTATATTAATTTTCGGGCTTTTTGATAATATTTTAATTGTTAAAACATTATAATTATTAATTTGATTCGTGAGACTTCGGATCAGATTTTTAATTATTTTGAATCTTTTGTCGTGATGTTTAGGGTTAGAGTAATCGTTAATTTGACCTGTGGGCCTGTGGGACAACATGTTATTTTTTCGATTATTTTAATTCTTTATTTGATTAATATCGTGATTGTTTAGATATAATTGTTCATCTTGAAAAATGCTAAAAAAACATAAAAATCAAATAAAAAAATCAAAATCTTGCATCAAAGCACGTTGGTTTAATTATTCAAATTTTTAGGATTATATTTCTAGGATTGCATTTTTTGATAATATTTTTAGGACTGCATTTCTAGATATTTTAAAAGAAATAAGTTAGGATTAGACTTAAATAGCCTTCTTAGAGTTTTAGATATAATTGGCATATTTTCATCCTCTTTTTTAAAATAAAAAAAATAAAAAAATAGACTTCTAAGATAGAATAGGGTTTAAGTCAAATTAATCCCAAAAATGGATTAGAAGATTATTTTTAGATAGATTAATTAGGGTTTTCATAAATTCTGAATTTCAATAAAAAAAAAATGCAAAAATACTAGATGCATGTTAACTAGTTTGCATAATAGAATCATTTAATCAGAATTTGTTAATTAGTAAAATTAGGTCATGAGGTGCATGTTAATTAGTTTGCATAATAGGCCCATTTAATTAGAATTTGCATATTAATAAAATTAAGTCATTTAGTTTTAAAATGCATTTTTAATAAAAGAATTCTAATTTTTAAGAAAATCCAAAAAAGTTGTTTGCTTGCTTTGTGTGATGCAATTTATTTATTTGAATGTTTTAATAATGGATGAGTACCTGTGTAGCCACCACATTTGCATGATAGCAATTTAGCTTAAAATAAATCAGCTGCTTATGAAAACATTTTGAAAAACTAAAAAAGAAATGGTACCGAAAGGGCATTAGAAAATTCTAGTGTAACCAAGTCCCCGTACCCTTAGTCTCTGGTTCGTAGGAGTAAAATAAATCTCCCTTTATTTTACTTAGGTGTCTAATCGACCTACCATAAACCGATTAGTGGCGACTCCTAGTTAATAATCTTGCATATTTAAAAATTTGGATTTAAGTCGCGAATTGGTATGGGCTTGGGAGAGCCCGAGCTAAGTTTAAAAGCTTAGTGGTCCATTAGCCTAGTTTTAGGTGGTGCACCCGAAAAACAGGTCGCGACAAGCATTATCCACCGCTTGGATTGGACTCGGAATTAGCTTCCTGAAGATGGTGTTGTTGCGTTGACGCCATATCTCCCACAACAGGTTAGCAATCACTTCAAAAATTGGGGAGGAGTGAGGATGAGTGGCGCGAGTAGCCAACCAGGCCTCCAATCTCTGCACTGAGGTGAGTGATATAGGTATCCTGATCTTGGCGTTTGTCCATATATCTCGTGTCCAGTTGCAGTAGAAAAATAAATGTTCAATGGTCTTTGGAGTATTTTGATCACATAGGTTGCAGTAGGGATTGGGAGAGATATGTCTAAGGTATAGGTTGGCTTTGGTCACTAGGGCATTTTTACAGGCTAACCACATGAAAACATGGATTTTAGGAGCCGCTTCCATATGCCATATCTTCTTCCACAATTGATCAGGAGGCTGATAGGAAGATGAGGCCATGGTGGGTGGGTTTTGTTGCTTCGAAAGTAAGTAGTGATAGCAACTTTTAACTATAAAAGATCCTGAAGAGGTGGCTGTCCAGACTAGTTGATCAGAACTAAGTGAAGGATTTATAGGGGTGGTTAGGATTGCTGCACTTACCTGTTCATTGAAGAAGTTAGAAATAAGCTCCTGTTTCCATGTTGCCGAAGATGAATCTAAAATATCAACAATTTAATGGGTTCCCCTGCGGCTACACACCCTCCTAATTTACCAATTGAAAGCTAAGAGTCTGTTCGGATGTCAATCTTGGATCCATCTTTCACCAGCCATCGAGTTTTGGGAAGAATAGCATCCCTGCCCTTTAATATGCTCTGCCACCCCCATGAAGGTCTATAGCCTGAAGTGGCATTTTGAAAGGAAGACTGTTTAAAATATAGATCTTTGAACAATTGACTCCAAATTGCAGTAGGTTGCTGTAGCAGACGCTAAGCTTGTTTACCGAGCATCGCTAGATTAAAAGTAATTAGATCTTTGAATCCCATGCCCCTGTCTGTTTTCGAGTGCTTTACCTTTGACCATTTCATCCAATGTATGCCTGAATCACTAGGATTTTTACTCCACCAGAATACTGATATCTTGTTTTCCATTAATTTGCAGAGTGACAGGGGAAGCATAAAGAGGGACATCGCATACTGAGGTAATGCCTGGATTACTGCTTTTAATAAAATCTCCTTGCCCCTTTTAGATAAAAAGTTTTCCTTCAAACCAGCTAATTTTGCATTCATTTTTGCCAGGATCCAGGAGAACATCTCACGTTTTGAACGCCCCCAATCTGAAGGGATGCCCAGGTACTTGCCATATCTACTCACCACAGGTATTCGTAGTTCTCTTTGTAAAGTATCTTGTAGTGTCATAGGACAATTCTGACTAAAAAATATCGCAGACTTATTCCTGTTGATGAGCTGACCGGTTGCATGGCAGTACTGGTTTAATAGATTAGTGAGATTTTGGCATTCAGAGATTGAAGCTTTGATGAAAAAAACTGCATTGTCAGCAAAAAATAAATGGGATAGCTGAGGGTAGGCTTGATTAAATTGGATCCCCTGTAAGTTACCCATATTGATTGCTTGCTTGATAACTGTTGATAAAGCATTAGCCATTAAAATAAAAATGTAAGGGGATAGGGGGTCACCTTGACGGATTCCTCTAGTAGGTTTGAAATATGGGAGCTGTTCTCCATTGAAGCAAATACTAAAAGAAACCATGGTGATGCATGCCATGACCATCATTACCCATCTATTTGTGAAGCCCAATTGTTTTAAATAAGCTGCAAGAAAGTCCCATTCGACACGATCATAGGCTTTCTACATGTCTGTCTTGAGAATAAGGTTGAATTTTTTTGTTTTGGATCGAACTTTAAACTGGTGAAGTACTTCCTGAACAACCATGATGTTATCTTGAATCTGTCTGCCATTTACAAAAGCTGCTTGTTCTGGAGTGATCAGTTTAGGGAGCCAACACTTCAATCTGTTTGCCATAACTTTAGAGATAATCTTGTATGCGAAGTTACAAAGACTAATAGGACGATACTGGTCAATGCTTTCAGGGCGATGAACTTTAGGAACCAAGGTCAGAATCGTTTTGTTTAAGTTTGGATGCATGTGACCAGATTCAAAGAAGTCTTGCACAGTTTTGACAATTGTTTTTTTATTGATGTTCCAATGATGCCTGTAGAAAAGACCATTGAGGCCGTCTGGTCCAGGAGCCTTGGATGCACCCAACTGAAAGGTAGCTTGGTATACCTCCTCTTCTGTTACCGTACTCATGAGGTGTTCATTCATTTGTGAAGTAACTATTGCTGGACATTGGAGTAGAAATGGATTAAAATCTCTGTATCCCACTGATTGATAAAGTCAAGTAAAAAAATTCAAAGTCATTGTTTTAAGCTGTTCTGGCTCTCTATTCCAGTTCTGGTCTTCATCTTTAAGTATACAAATTTTGTTTCTCTGTCTCCTTTGCACTGTACAAGCATGGAAAAATTTTGAGTTCTTGTCACCCCATGTTAACCAGTTAAGCCAGAACGCATCGCCCAGAATTGCTCCTCCTGATTCCACATTTGCTGAATTTCAGTTCGAATTGTAGTGGCTAACTCTTTTTCTCCCCTTTGATAGGATTTCCGATTTGTAATGGTCTGAAGCTGTTGCTATAGTTGCTGAATACGCTGCTTGGCATTACTGAAGCGAGACCGACTCCAGCTAGTTAACTTATGAGATATTGCTTGCAGTTTGGATGGTAAGGAAGAGTGACTCCTCTCCCATACTGATTGAACTACTTCAGTACATTCAGTATGTTGACTCCAGTAAGCTTCATAATGGAAGGTCTTTTTTGGCTTGACAGGCTGATAATGAGTGTGGAACACAAGTGGGCAGTGATCCGAGCCGATCGATGGAAAAGCAAACACTGTGGAAGATGGGTATGTGAAACTCCAAGCCAAAGAGCAAAATACATGATCCAGCTTCTCCTTCACTAACTATCCCCGTCTCGATTATTGGACTAGGTAAACTCGCAACCTTTACTGTCCAGTTCTATTAAAGCACAATCATTGAGTAACTTCCGAAACGATGTCATTCTGGAATAATTAGCTGGTCTTCTGCCAATCTTCTTACAGGGGTATAGAAACTCATTGAAATCCCCGATACACATCCACGGTAAGTTAGTTGTTGCATGAATTATCCAGATCGTATTCCAAAATTCCTGCCTAGCTGGGAAAGAAGTAGGAGCATGTAGACAGGTAACTTGCATAGAGGTAGAGGTCTGAGTATCCATAACTATCATATTTACAAAATTCTGTCCCGGTGAAAGAACTGTAATGTCAAAAAGGTCATTCCAAAACACTGCAAGGCCTTCATATAAGCCTACAGGATCCCTCAAAAAGGAGTGAGAGAAATGAAAATGCCGCTGTAAGTTCTTCAAAACTGATTCTGCATTATCTTATTTTACTTGGTTTGTTTGGTAACATTATCTCCTAGCTCAGGGTTTTCATTTGGGTTAATACCCTGAAAAATCCAAATCGGTACACCTTGAACAAATTTATCCTGACTTACAATAAAAAACCATAAATTTGTACATTTATGACAAATTTACCCAAAACTAATTTATTCGATTGCAAAAAAAAAACTCAAAATTAGTAAATTTGTGACAAATATACCATCCGCTAAATTGGATTAATACCACAAAAAAAAATCACAAAAATTGTAAATTATGACAAATGGAACATAAAATCCCAAATTAATACACCAGTTAATTGTCGCGAGTCATTTAATTTAATAATTTGACAATAAAAGTTAACGAAAACTAATAGAGGGTAAATTTGTCACAAGTGATCGACCAAAAAAATTTGTCACAAGTGTACTAGTTTGGGGTAAGTTTGTCAAAAGTATACCAGTTTGGGGTTTTTTGTAGTCAAAAAAGTAGTTTTTGGTAAATTTGTCACAGGTGTATTAGCTTGGGATTTTTCAGAATATTAATCATTTTCATTTTTCAAATAGAATCTATTGTGCTTGCTGGATAGTAGGGGTGAGCGTGGTTTCTAAGTAGAACCAGGAATCGGAGGGTTCCAGTTCCCGGTTCTCTTTTCCTGGGAACTGGAGGAACCGAAACCGGCCAAGTTAAAAAAAAAAAAAAAAAAACCCTAACCCCCTTCACGTGATTTCCCCCTCCCCCACCCCTTTTGTTCAATTTCCCCCCTTTCTCTTTCTTTTTCTCTCTCTCTCTCTCTTTTCTCCCTTTTTTCCTCCTCACATCACTTCCTGCCCCCCAACTTTTTTCTTTTCCTCTCTCTCTCTCTATCTCTCTCTCTTCTCTTTCCCCCTCTTTCGGCCAAATCCCCCTCTTCTTCTTCTTCTTCTTCTTCTTCTTCTTCCTTCCTCTCGCCGGCTGCTACTTCACTCACCACCACACGACCACCCCATGCCTTACTCACCACCACCTCTTGGCCACCAAACCCCCACCACCCACTGCTTATTCGACGAGTCGTCTCGCCGTTAAGCCCGACAAGCTGTCTTGCTGTCCGTGCCACCGTGAGGCACCACCGCCGTCTCCAAGCCACCGTCACCACCTCTTGCCACCATTCGCTTGGCCGTCCAGGCCATCGTTGCTCCGAGCCGTCACCACCTCCGCCCAAACTGAGCTCTTCCCCCCTTGGCCATGGGTTGAGTCGTGACTGCCACTATCTTTGCTATGTCGTTCGTGCCGTCGTTGGTGCCATGAGACTCGTGCCTTTGTCGCCGTCACACCACCGTTGCTGCGTGCTCACCGTCGCCGGATCAAGAAGAAGCTGGCGAAGAAGATGAGGCTAAATAGGCCCATTCCTCACTGGATTTGCATTTGGACCAACAACACCATCAGGTTCATATCCAATTCCTTCATGTTTTGTCCCAAAAAAGCTGTCTTTCTTATTTTATTTTATTTTTTTGTGGCCTAATTTTTGTCGCCAAAATCGTTTAGGTACAACACGAAGCACAGGCACTGGCACCACACCAAGCTTGGGTTCTAAGGTGTTTTCATGGGAGGAGGTGCTTTTGCTTTGGGTTAGAGCTTTTTAGTTGTTGCGAAAGAGACCTCTCAATGCTTTTCAAATTATTGCTTTTAAGCAAATCGAAGACTTGTAAGGAAGCAAATAGCTGCTTAGATACAATGTTGCTTTGTTACTCTCAAGCACAAGCATTTTTTTATATCTGATGATCTGTAAATTGTGGTAGTTTCTGTTGCTTCATGTGATTTTAGTGAATTTTAATGTTGCTTCAGCTTTATGTCTTGTTAAGCCTGTCACCATTACAACACATTGTGTTCAACGTTCAGCACCTTTGATCGGTTCTGCTAATGATTTGCCTTATCTTGTTATTTAGATGAGACTTATAGGCTTGTGTTGGACCTACTTTTTCCTATTTAGTGCTTGTTGAGGTCACGGTGCTTGTTCTCATAGTGTGGTAGTGATTATTAGTGGTCGTCCTTCCAGACATTGGGGAGCTTTTAGTTGTGTCAATTATGAGGAATTTCAGCTTATGTGGTATGTATGCAGTATTGATGTAAGTGTCCAATTTTGCCTACCAACTGGTTTGCCATCTGCAATGTCTAAATGAGAATAATCATCAGTTTATGGGCATCTTCAGTAGCTTCAAGTCGGTTTAGCATGTGAAGTGTGTTCTAGCATCGGGTTGTAGGATTCATGGCTATTTCATTATTATTGCTACATTCATTTCCATTTTTTTAAACTAAAAATGAAAAAAAAAAAAAACAAAGAACCTGTTGGAACCTATTGAAACTTGGAACCAACCCCGGAACCTATGACAGGGTAGGTTCTAGGTTCTTGGTTTTGACGGGTAGGTTCTAGGTTCTAAGCGGAACCTGTAAGGAATCGGGAACCACTCACCCCTACTGGATAGTGACCAAACTCCCAAATCCCACTGGTCGCGCCTTATATTTTTAAACTAACTGAATCCGTTGATCATCTTCTCTCTTCAAATCCTGCTATTGTCTCCTATCATGGCATCCATTACGTGGGCTTGGAAATTTGGCCATGGGATAAGATGAAAGAGAGATGGTCAGTCATTATGAAGAAGAATGTGGCGCACGCTCACCATCACGATGAAAATAGAAATCCATGTGATTGGCATGTGATGACGGCATGACTTCTATGCAGATGATATTTTTATTTTGGGGGCGGGGTCGATCAATTAATTATATAGAATAGCTTAAAGTTGCGCCTCAAGAGGGATTTGAATAAACAGATGAAATTTTTGGGTAAGGTGTATTGGTGGTGCTGCCTTGTAAACGGTGATTTCCTCCATATGATTTGTGATCCAAAGCAGTCGGTTCTGATGGAAGTCCTGTCCCCATGATGCAACGCGCGGACACTGGCCTTCCTCACTTGGTCTGCGTTCTAAGCGAAGGACGATCCCAATTCAAGCCTTGAAATGATAGTCTTGAGTTGATCTCGGTTTTTACGCAATTTTAAGAGACACGGACCAACGAACATGCAGACCAATCTTCGTTCCAGTGGTCGCATGAAGACCACAATGGGAAGGGAAATTCATGCCTATCCACTTTGTGGGGTTCCCATTGAAGGAAACCGATTCCCTACTAGCTATTTCCTTGAACCATGTGGCAAAACCAATACGAACCTTATTCTCAAAATATTAATTTAGATTTTGATCATGTCAAAAAAGACTTGTCAGTTCTCCGAAGGTTGTGCGTTATAGGTCATGCTCTCATCCCGGTTAACAAGAGCCTTAAAGCTTCATCATGACGCTGGGAAGCGATCCTAAATTCCACACTCACAAAGTCGAATCTCATCCTCCTTTTTCACTCCACTTGTCTAATGGGTTTGTTACGAATGATTAAGTTCAGCCTTCGTTATGATGTAACAATGCACATTTTGCATTGGTAAGAAGAACATAGATTCGTAGAAATTCGAGAACGTTGCACTGATACATTCTCTGTAACAGATTTATGCTGGTTTGTTTTATTATGAGTAAAGTTCACTTGTTTTCCCAACAAAAAAGAAATGCATAAGAGTTAAAAGGGCTCTATTTATGTCATCATAATGTCATCCAGCAAAAAAAAAGGGGGGGGGCGAAAAAAAAGAGAAAAAAAAACAAGGAGGGAGCGAAATGAATATAAATTATACAGATATTCCGTCAATACATGATCCACTTATTTGAAGTACATGGAGAGTGTAAACATAAAGATATTATTCAATCCTCATTACGTCAAGATATGACCTCCCTTGGAGCTCATGAGAGAAGAGACCGCTCAAGTAATCGGCCATACCTATTCTTCTGAACAATGCTGGCTTTTCCGGTGTGATCAGGCTCGGTGCAGGACCACATTCCCCTTCCCATTTTGGGCTGTGAAATGCAGCAATCGAGAGCCTCTCCTTCATTGAGTTAACCATTGCTCGATGCTCAATGCTACGATAAGTGCCATTCGTCACAATCTGTGTCGATCATCAAATACACAAACAAGTTTGTCATTCCTCTTATGGATTTTATTCATGAAATTGTTTAGGGCACGTTTGGTAACATTTCCATTTAAAAATTGTTCCAAGGAATAGAAATAGAAAAAAGTGTTTTTGTTCCGGGGAACAATTTTTAAATAAAAAAACGCATATGGTAAACTTGTTCCTAGAATAAAAAATAACAGAAACACGTTTGATAAATTTATGTTATTTCTTGTTTCTTTTAATTTTTTAATATTTTTATTTTATTTTTCTTATTTTTCTTTCTTTTTTCTTTTTTCTTTTTTTCTTCTTTTGGCCGGTCGCCGGCCTCAGCCATGGCCGGTGACCGGCCGACGAGGGCCAACGGCCTCGCCTAGCCACGGCGAGGCTCGCCGGCCCCCGGCGAGGCCAAGCCTTGCTGTGGTTGGGCGAGGCTCGGCCTCGCCTTGGCTGGGCGAGCTCGGGCTCTCCTAGATTCGGCTCGCCCGAGCTCGCCCAGCCTTGCCCCACGTCAGCGAGGCTCGACCTCGCCGATGGCTGGGCGAGCTCGGGCTCGCTGAATCTGGGTGAGCCCAAGCTCGCCCAGCCAAGGCGAGGCTGAGCCTCGCTAGGGGCCGGTGATGCTCCGACGAGGTCATCGGCCCTCAATGGCCGGTCACTGGCCATGGCTGAGGCCAACTACCGGCCAAAAAAAAAAAGAAAAAAAAAGAAGAAAAAAAAGAGAAGAAAAAGAGAGGAGAGAGAAAATTTGTTCTTAAAAATTGTTCCAGAAATAAGAAACACATTTTTCTTGTTTCTTGTTTCTGTTCCGAATGTGTTCTTGGGAACAAAAGAATAGATTTGGAACAAAAACGCAAACAAACGTATTTCTTTTCTTTTTTTGTTCCCCGAAACAAAAAAACATAAATTTTGTTGAAAAATAGAAAAAAAGAATGAAAACAATCAGGCCCTTAATGTATAGATCAAACTAACTAGCTCATTGCATATCAATAAACAATGATGTCCACATGGGGATTTGAAAAATGTACACGTAACTATACAAATTTCCTACATTTCGTAATTGAAATGTCTACCATTTTATTCAAGATTATTGTTGCGTTCACAGTGCAAAAATTTTCATTTAGATTGATAACTTGTCCCTCTTTTAACATTTATAAGTGAACTGTTAGATGGATAGTGTATGATATTATAGTTTCGTCATCAACAGCAGATGGATATAGACAATACTTAGCTCATATAGCAAACAAAATTAGGTGGAACTCCGCGTCAAAGCAGTAGAAATAGGGCCAATCGTAATACTTACCTCTAAAATGTCTCCGACGTTGACAACGAATGCATTAGGGAGGGGCTTGACAGAGACCCACTTGCCTTCTTTCCTTACTTGGAGACCTTCCATTTCATTGACTTGGAGAAGAATGGTGAGGCCTGTGGAGTCGGAGTGAGGAGTGAGGCCCGTGACAAGCTCAGGTCGCGGACACGGAGGGTAATAGTTCATCCTAAAGGCCTGCCTGCCCTCATCAAACAGTTCTATCATGTCCTTGGATTCCATCTGCAGAGCTTTTGCCATGAGAAGGAGTATCTTCATGGCAAGGTCTCGCAGCTCCGAGCTGTATTCATCTAAGACTTCTCTGCATAATGATAAGGTGATACATGTAAGAATAGGTTACAAAGACGAGAGAGAGGACGGGATCTGTAGAATGGTAAACAGGGTGAGCATACAATATTCACTGTAAAGTTAAGATATTCTTGATGATGTGGGCTAATCCTGAAGCTAGTCTTCCATGCATCCGACTCATAATGTAGTTTTATTATATTTTCGTCCCTTGCTTATCTTATCATGCAAACTTAGCATTAAGCCTAATAAGCAATTTGATCACATACTATAGATATAATTTGTTAACATAGTTTCATTAATCTTATGAGTATGCAAAATAAGTCATGTATGGTTTCCAAATCTTGTATATTTCATAAATGAGAGTTCTCTATAAATGACAGACCATTGTTGTTCTTAATTAACTCAAACTCATTAGAATTCCAATAACGCACTTCTTATTCTTGAATATAAGGTAACCAACTCTCGTACATTCACACTAATACTAATCCCTACTGGCCTTTCAACGAGGTATTTCTCCGTCGAAGTGTGTTATAGCTAAGTAGATTTCATCGTTATTTCTACACAAAGTCTAGTAATACATAAACTCTAAGAAAGATCTTCTATAAAAATTAAAATCCACCTATCTATGATTAAATAGGTAGCAAACCCTTAAGAAACTGTTACTCAATAGATGGCAGAAATCCAGGCATAGGATCACCTCGAAATCTCCCTCACTTTGATTAAATTGCTCTTTATGGACAAGGGATGTGCAAATCATTTGAGTTGTCAGCTGACAATATAAAATAATTTGAGCGCGGTCTTCGTTTGATTTGGCCAGCTATAATTTGCCTGAATCCAAATATAGAATGTTCACGTACGTTTACCCAACAAATCGCGCGAACGATCATCTCGCCTGTCCATGAAAAGCTGAAAGTGACAATTTTTGTCCTCACTCCCAAGTCTCACTCATCAACCAAATTATGCTAACGAAGCGACTATACTAGGACAAGTAGAGTGGCGGTCCGATATAGAAATCTTCCTTTTTATGTGAGCACGAAGACAACCCCACATGAATTATTGTTTCATGACACACCAGAGATACCGACATTGGTATATAAAATTAATTCAGCTATTTTGCGAAATAGAGAGAGAGAGAGAGAGAGGGGAGGGGGAGATCACATCACTTGACTATGAAGTTTATATATTTATTATATATATGTAATCCCCATATACCTATCAGCTTGAACATTTAGGTTGAACCTTTAATATTAGTATCAAAGTCGTCCACCTTATTCTTTAATATATCCCTTCACCTATTGGTTTAATTTTTGACATAATGAATGGCGAGGGTCAAGTGGCCTGTCAATGAGGGTGGGGCGGCAGTGGTGGAGACGTCCTGTGTGAGACATGGTCAGGGGGGAGCTATGTTAGTGCACGTTGGGAATGTTGAAGTAGTTAACTTTCAGTTTTTTATGTGTCAATAGTGGAGTCCTAGTCAATAGGAAGTGGCTTGTTTTTAGGAGTTAGTTTATGCACATGTTCTGGTTAGTGGGGTATGTTAGTGGGTCTTTGTTGTTGTTGTTCTGTAGCTATTTTCCTGCAAAGTGGTTTGTATGTTCTGCCTATTTTATAGGCTTTGTTCTGTTGAATATTGTGACGAGAGTTACTGCAGCAACTCTCTTGTGTGTGCAACTCTCTTGTGTGTTTTCTTCTCTGAATTTATTTGAGTAAATTACAACAGTGGTATCAGAGCTACAAAAAAAAAAGTGTTCGAAAGGAGTCTTGAGTGATCAAACACGAGAGCAGTAGTGGTTCTTCTTTGCAGCAGCACTAATGGCCACAGAGAACTTCGTACAGCCTGCTATACCTCGCTTTGATGGTCATTATGACCATTGGAGTATGTTGATGGAGAATTTCCTCAAGTCTAAGGAGTATTGGGACGTTGTTACGTCTGGTATTGTCGAACCAGACAAAGGAGCTCAGTTGACAGCAGCACAATGGACAGCTTTAGAAGCAGCAAAATTGAAGGATCTTAAAGCCAAAAACTATCTGTTTTAGGCTGTTGACAGATCCATCTTGGAGACAATTCTCTGCAAGGACACCTCCAAACATATATGGGATTCCATGAAAAAGAAATATCAAGGCTCGGCAAGGGCAAAAAGGCAGCAACTCCAAATGCTTCGTGGGGAGTTTGAATTGCTAAGAATGAAATCGGGAGAAACAATCACGGATTTCTTTTCCCGGACAATGGCGATTGTCAATAAGATGCGAATGCATGGAGATAAGACGGAAGATGTCACAATAATGGAGAAGATTCTTCGATCTTTGACACCAAACTTTAACTTTGTTGTCTGTTCTATTCAAGAAGCCAAAGATGTTGAAGAACTCTCAATTGATGAGTTGCAAGGATTTTTGTTGGTCCATGAACAAAATTTCTTACAGCAAGAACCATAAGAGAAGGCATTGAAGGCCTCAACTGCAAATTATTTTTCATCAACAGCAAGAATGAATAGTGGCAGAAGCAGAGGAAGGGGAACCAATGATCGCCGCAATTTCAATCAAAAATTCGATGGCCATTTTTCTCATGATTCTCAAGGCAGAGGACGAGGACGCAGAGGTCGACACTCAACAGATTTCAGACCAAAGTCAGTAGACAAATCCAAAGTGGAGTGCTTTCAATGCCACATGTATGGGCATTACAAATCTGAATGTCGAACTAATTTAAATACACAAAGTATGGAAAGGACTAACTTTGTAACAGAAAAGGAAAAAGCAGAAATTCTCCTATTTGTGTGTCAGGAAAAGGAGAAAACTTCTTCAAACTTGTGGTATCTTGATACCGGTTGCAGCAACCACATGTGTGGAGACAAGAAAGCATTCTCTACATTAGACGAGTCATTCCGTACCACAGTAAAATTCAAAGACGACTCTACCGCACCAGTCATGGGGAAAGGGACGGTTGCAATTGTTCCTAAAGGGACTTCAGTACATACCATCAAAGAAGTGTTTTATGTTCCAGAATTAAAAACCAACCTCCTAAGTGTTGGCCAATTACAAGAGAAGGGCTATGAAATTACACTCAAAGGAGGTATTTGTAGAATCCATGATGAGAAATTGGGTCTAATTGCTCGAGTTACAATGACTGCCAATCGAATGTTCCTACTACATCTTCATAGCACTTCCCACTCATGCTTCGCTGCAAGATTAAAAGAGGAAGTTTGGGTATGGCATTTCAGATACGGTCATCTCAGCTTTGGTGGATTACAGACATTACATCAAAAGAAGATGGTGGAGGGACTGCCCCCAATCACTGCTCCGTCCGATATATGTGAAGACTGTGTAGTTAGCAAACAACACCGTGCACAATTTCCATGAGGAAAAGCATGGAGAGCAAAGAAACCGTTGGCGTTGGTCCATTCAGATATTTGCGGGCTAATATCTCCAGTTTCCAATGGAGGTAAACGGTATATTATCACTTTCATTGATGATTATAGCCGGAAGGTTTGGGTTTATTTTTTGCATGAAAAATCTGAAGCTTTTGAAGCATTCAAGAGCTTCAAAACACTTGCTGAAAAAGATAGTGGGAATCCAATAAAAGTCCTTCGCACAAATCGCGGTGGCAAGTACAACTCGGGTGCATTTGTAGATTTTTGTGGGAAGCATGGCATTAAGAGACAACTCACT
The DNA here is from genome assembly GCA_017140165.1 of Eucalyptus shirleyi. NCBI lineage: Eukaryota > Viridiplantae > Streptophyta > Magnoliopsida > Myrtales > Myrtaceae > Eucalyptus > Eucalyptus shirleyi. The sequence goes on from CM029450.1 coordinate 32,572,654, forward strand.
ACAGCTTATTCACCACAACAAAATGGAGTTTGTGAACGGAAGAATCGCACTATTTTGAATATGGTGCGGAGTTTATTGATAGCAAGTGGAATTCCAAAGAGCTTCTGGCCTGAAGCTGTTAATTGGAGTATTCATCTTTTGAATAGAAGCCCGACTCTTGCTGTTTTGAATATGACACCTGAAGAAGCTTGGAGCAAACAAAAACCGGCAGCAGATCACTTCAGAATTTTTGGGTGTATAGCATATGCTCATGTTCCAGATCAGAAGAGAAAAAAGCTAGACGACAAGGGAGTTAAATGTGTTTTTCTTGGCATTAGTGATCAATCAAAAGCCTACAAGCTTTATGATCCTATAACCAAGAAAATCATCATCAGTCGTGATGTGATATTTGATGAAGAACAATTTTGGCCATGGAGTAAGAAAGGTGTTGAAGGACAAATTCCAATGAATTTTGAAGATGATGAAGTGCCCACAACCAGTCAAACCATCACAGAAAGTTCACAAAGTCAAGATGCTACTGCAGAAATTGAAGAACGGCCACATCGAGTTCGAAAAAGACCCGCTTGGATGAGTGATTATGAAGTAATAGGGGTTGACCAATCTAAAGATCCACTTACCTATTTTGCTTTATTGTCAGATTGTGATCCTACAACCTATGATGAAGCTGTGCAAAAAGAAAATTGGAGAATTGCTATGGATGCAGAAATTGCAGCCATTGAGAAGAATAATACTTGGGAGTTAACAGAACTTCCAAGAGGACACAAATCAATCGGGGTCAAATGGGTGTACAAGACGAAGTTGAATAAAGATGGCGAAGTTCACAAGTACAAGGCACGCTTGGTCACAAAAGGTTACAAGCAAGAATTTGGAGTGGATTATAAGGAGGTGTTTGCTCCCGTGGCAAAACTTGACACAATCAAATTGGTGATTGCATTAGCAGCACAGAATTCATGGCCTATCTTCCAATTGGATGTGAAGTCAGCATTCTTGCATGGTGACATCCAAGAAAAGGTATTTGTTGATCAACCTTCTGGTTATGTGAAGCATGGTAGTGAACATAAAGTTTATAGATTGAGAAAGGCACTATATGGGTTAAAACAAGCTCCCCGAGCTTGGTATAGTCGCATTGATGCTTATTTTTTGAAGGAAGGATTTAGAAAATGTCCATATGAGCATATGTTATTTATTAAAGTTGATGATGGTGGAAAACTGCTTCTGGTATGTTTGTATGTGGATGATCTCATCTTCACAGGGAATAATGGTGTCTTGATCAACATATTTAAGAAGTATATGATGGATGAATTTGAGATGACTGATCTTGGATTGATGCATTATTTTCTGGGCATAGAAGTAATCCAATCTGCAGCCGGAATCTTTCTTTCCCAAAAGAAATATGTTCAAGAAATTTTAGACAAATTTCAAATGAAGAATTGCAACTCGTGACCACACCAACTGAGGTTGGATTGAAGCTATTGAAAGATTCTGATGGGAAAAAGGTGAATAGCACACTTTTCAAGCAAATTGTTGGAAGTTTAATGTATGTGACAGCAACGAGGCCAGAGATCATGCATGGTGTGAGCCTCATAAGCAGGTATATGGAACGTCCAGCAGAAATACACTTGCAAGCTGCAAAGAGAATTTTTTGCTACTTGCAAGGGACTGCAACTTTTGGGCTTTTTTACAAAAAAGGAGAAAAATCAGATTTGTTTGGCTTCACTGACAGTGATTTTGCTGGAGATATGGATGATTGAAAAAGCACTTCTGGCTATGTGTTTATGTTTGGTTCAGGGGCTGTCTCGTGGTCTTCAAAGAAGCAGCCAATTGTTACTCTATCAACAACTGAAGCTGAGTTTGTAGCTGCCACTTCAAGTGCTTGTCATGCTATCTGGTTCAGAAAGATTCTTGGAGAACTTCAATTTAAACAACAAGAAGCGACAACAATATATTGTGACAACAACTCAGCCATTAAACTTTCAAAGAATCTAGTTCTACATGGAAGGAGCAAACATATAGATGTGAAATATCATTTCTTGAGGGATCTCACAAAAGATAAAGTGATAGATCTTGTTTTCTGCAGAAGTGAAGATCAACTTGCTGATTTATTCACCAAGCCTCTCAAAGTGTCTACATTTCAGAAGCTGAGAAAGCTACTTGGTGTTTGTTCGTTGGATGTTCCAGATTAAGGGAGGGTTTGTTTTATTCCTTTAAACTGTTGTCTGCAACATCAATTTAAGGGAGGGTGTTGAAGTAGTTAACTTTAAGTTTTTTATGTGTCAATAGTGTAGTCCTAGTCAATAGGAAGTGGCTTGTTTTTAGGAGTTAGTTTCTGCACATGTTCTGGTTAGTGGGGTATGTTAGTGGGTCTTTGCTGTTGTTGTTCTGTAGCTATTTTCCTGCAAAGTGGTTTGTATGTTCTGCCTATTTTATAGGCTTTGTTCTGTTGAATATTGTGACGAGAGTTACTGCAGCAACTCTCTTGTGTGTGCAACTCTCTTGTGTGTTTTCTTCTCTGAATTTATTTGAGTAAATTACAACAGGGAATGAGAAGGGCAGACGCAGGGGGGAAATTGGGAAAATCAAATCTGCCAATTTAATCCTACTTCATCTTAATGTCTTAGCCTCGGAGGGGTAATAAGTCTATCAGTGCATGACAGAGAGCGAGAGAACCTGAACGGAGAAGGAAGCATAGGAAAAAGATGAGGTTTTCTAAAATGTCGTGGGAGGGACGCCATGAAGAAGACGTCGGCCCAATCAAGCTTCTGCTCCTCCGACCCGACAAACAGCTGCCCAAAACCCTGCACGTCTCCTTCTTCTTGCCAAAACTTCCTCTTCTCCTCCATTGGAAGCTTGAAGAACTCTTGGATTCCCAACTTCACCTGCTCCACCAATGTACAACTCACCCCATGATTTATCAACTGCGTGCGGGAAAAAAGAAGGATCGATTAACCTCAAAAGTGGATTCTTGAAAAAGAAATCCAGACCATTTTTCTTAAGTAATCTCACAGAAAGAAAAAATAAAAGTACGCCTTCATGAAAATTGTACCTGGAAGAATCCCCAATCCCTACATGCAACGTGCAACTTTTCCAGCTCGGACTCCACCAAATCGTCATGGCTTGACGAGAGCTTGTTCATGTCAATTACTGGTACTTGAAGCAACAAAGATCCATGGTCATCACGCATGAACGGATGATCTTGGTCGGTACGGACATAGCGAGGCGGGACTTCGGTTATGGCCTCTTTTGCCAACTCCTGAACGCATGGGACTGGAAGAGAACTGCCAAGCTTCATGGGATTCATCTCCATCGTCGCAACGAGAGGATCGGACGACAAGAACCTCAAAAGATGTGTAATCTGTAATGGATAAAGAGCTAATGAACTTACAACTCTTTTTTAGTGGGCTTCACTATAATGTCTTACTTAAAGGCAGACTAATTTTATATATTGGGAAATTTATCAAAAAAGTCTTAAACCTATTGCAATTGTGTCAATTCAATCTTAAACTTATTTTTTTGACCAATTGAGTCCTAAATTTTTTACAATTATTTCTTATTAGTCCATCCAGTCAAAATTGTCTAGCCGACCTTTGGCGAGCTTTTTTTAATAATATTTTACTTTTAAAATTGTTTATTAATTCTTTAAATTTTTTAAATTTTTTAAATTTTTTTTCCTTAATCCTCTTTTTTTCTCCCTCTTCCTCCCTCCTCCCTCCTCCCTCCTCCCTCTTCCTTCCTTTGGCTTCGGCGATCGACTAGGTTGACCGATCGCCGGACTAAGGCGATCCAGCAGGGCGAGGCAAGCCCTCGCCAGATCTGGCAAGGGCTTGTCTCGCCGAATTGCCTCGCTAGATCTGGCGAGGGGGGCTTGCCAAAACCCCGCCAGAGGTAGAGGAAGGAGGAGGGAGGAGGGAGGAAGAGGGAGGAGGGAAAAAAAAAAGAGGAAAAAGGAAAAATAAAAGATAATAAAATAATAAAATAAAATATTATTAAAAAAACTCGTCGGCTTTGGCCGGCTGCCACATTGGATTGATCGGGAATAATTGTAAAATATTTAGAACTCAATTGGTCAAAAAAATAAGTTTAGGATTGAATTGACACAATTACAATAGATTTAGGACTTTTTTTGGCAATTTTCCCCTTATATATATGTATTTGCTTTCATCCCCAATGAGGTTCTTGATGCTAGCTAAAGAAATTAGATAATTCTTTCATTATATTTTCCTTCATCCAAAATGATTGTTTAGTTATATGCCGTTGTCATTGTTATCTGGCCATGTGCATGTTGATGGGCATCCCTTATGTTCAATCACAACTTACATTCGAGGGTTTAATGATTGTGGGATGTTGCCTAACCTGATTCCTTATTCATAGTAATTGCTTCCAAACAACATTTTTTAGCGTTGATGCAGGTCCTACGCACTAATTTTTTTAGTTGGGTTGGACAACAGCTTTTCCTAATCTTATCTTGAGTGTATATTTATCTGAAAATGACAGAGGCCAAGTCAAAATTTTGCATGTTTCGTCTGATATTGGGCTGTTTATTGGCTTCTAGCTGTACCCAACCGCCAGTATGGTCGAACAATATTTGGTCCTTCGGGATCGGTCATTGGTGCATGAATCGGCCTTGTCTCATACAATATAGTGAAGTCAAAGCTTCCAGATTATTTTTTTTTTTTTTTATATAATTTCCCATGAGATTAGGCTTACTCATTATCCATAAAATTATTATGGTCAGCATCATGAGCAACCAACTTAACCTAATCACTTTAAGATTATTTTTAGAAAAAAGACCACAAAAAACCCCAAATTTTGTCCAAAATGACAAATTTATCCCAAACTTTTTTTGCGATATGGAAAATCTCCAACTTTGCAAATCGTGACACATTTACCTCATTAAGGACATTTTTGTCTAATTCTTTTTATTTTTCCTTTTTATTCTTTTTTTCTTTTCTCTTCCCTCCGCCAGCCATGGATAAGCTAACGAAGGGAAGCTGGCGTCGGGCAAGGGTTGTCCTTGCCAGCGTCGGGCGAGGGTTGCCCTCACCTAGGCTGGCTAGGGCCGCCCTCACAGGCGTCGGATGAGGACGACCCTTGCTAGATCCAGCAAGGGGTGCCTGAAGCCGGCGAGGGCAATCCTCGCCCGACGCTGGCTTCCCTCCACCATGGTCGGCGGAGGGAAGAGAAAAGAAAAAAAAAATTAATCAAGTCCCTTTCCACCATGGTTCTCGGTTTCTTTCATTATATTTTTCTTCATCCAAAATGATATATGCCATTGTCATTGTTATCTGACCATGTGCATGTTGATGGGCATCCCTTATGTTCAATCACAACTTTCATTTGAGGGTTTAATGATTGTAGGATGTTGCCTAACCCGATTCCTCATTCATAGTAATTGCTTCCAAACAACATTTTTTTAGCGTTGATGTAGGTCCTACGCACTAATTTTTTTAGTTGGGTTGAACGACAGCTTTTCCTAATCTTATCTTGAGTGTATAATTTAACTGAAAATGACAGAGGCCAAGTCAAATTTTGCATGTTTCCTCTGATATTGGGTTGTTTATTGGCTTCTAGCTGTACCCAACTGCCAGTATGGTCGAACAATATTTGGTCCTTCGGGATCGGTCATTGGTGCATGAATCGGCCTTGTCTCATACAATATAGTGAAGTCAAGCGTCCAGAATTTTTTTATATAATTTCCCATGAGATTAGGCTTACTAACTATCAATAAAATTATTATAGTCAGCATCATAAGCAACCAAACTTAACCTAATCACTTTAAGATTGTTTTTAGGGAAAAGATCACAAAAAACCCCAAACTTTTTTTTTTGTGACATGAAAAATCCCAAACTTTGCAAACTATGACACATTTACCCAATAAAGAGCATTTTCATCTAATTCTTTCTATTTTTCCTTTTCCTTTTTCTTTTTTTTTCTTTTTTTTATTTTCTCTTCCCTCTGCCGGCCATGATTGAGCCAGCGGAGGGAAGCTGGCGTCGGGCGAGGGTTGCCCTCGCCGGCGTCGGGCAAGGGTCGCCCTGGCCTGGGCTAGCTAGGGCCGCCCTCATCGGCGTTGGGTGAGGACGGCCCTCCCCAGATCTGGCAAGGGGTGCCCGATGCCAGCGAGGGCAGCCCTTGCCGACACCGGCTTCCCTCTGCCATGTTCGGCTAGAGGGAAGAGAAAAAAAAAGAAAAAAATTTAAAAAGTAAAAAGACCAAAATGCCCTATAATTTAGGGTAAATATGTCACATGAATGAAAGTTCTGGGTTTCTTGTGTCGTAAAAAAAAAATTAGGGTAAATGTATCACGGTTAGCAAACTTCGGGGTTTCTCATGTCACAAAAAAAAAAGTTTTGGGTAAATTTGTCACTTTGGGTAAAGTTTGGGGTTTTTGGTGGTTTTTTCCTTTGTTTTTAATAAAGCAATAACGCTAGGATTAGGATTTAGACAAGCAACCACACTTACGTAAACTGACTTATCAGGATTTATTAAAAAAATGAAAAATAAAAGAATTAAGATTAAGATGTAGACAAAATTACTTCACCTTAAGATTCTATGCAAATGAAGGTTAACTAATGTACTAATATATTCTGGCCCCCAGACCAGAAATAAGTATCTCAACTTACATAAAATGCAACAAATTTTAAAGTAGCTATCGTAAACTCAGTGACTAATTATATAAATTTCACGAGCCATGATTTATTATCTATTGTTGAATAACAACTAGATTAATAAAGAAAAGGCTTCTTTATATGTTATTGTTCCTCCAAATGATAAATGGGATTATCATCATCTCAATTTCGGAGGTATACCCGCTGCCACATTGTCAGGCCCATCTCAAATGCTTCTGTTGTCAATATTGCAGACCTACAGTAGGAAAGGGACTCTATTATATGTTTCGGGCCGTATTAGAGTAACGCTAGATATAGATTGACTAGTTTGAAAATTTTATATATTTAGTAAAGTGGTAGATTGCAAGGAGACATTTAAATGGTTGGATCATATCCAATGCCTCGTTAGAGTAAGTCGATTTCTCTAGATCTATTCCAATGTGAAATGGTGCATAAAAACCTGAACACTCCTTTTCCGCCACCCCACTCTCTCCCCTCTCCTTTGCCATCACCACCACTTAGCCAGCCTTGACATGAAGCTCATGCCCACAATGGCTGGAGTTAGATACAGCGAATCAATAATATGCGCATAAAAACACACCTTTTCATGAAGCTCATGCCCACAATGGTTGATTTAGAGAGAGAGAGAGAGAGAGAGAGAGAGAGAGAGAAGATAATTGAAAAGAACGAACGGTAAAAAAAGGGAATTAATAGCAAAGGAAAAAACAAAAATGAGTTTTGGTCGTTTACCTGCATTCGTGACAGGTATCAATCTCTCAATAAATTTAAGTGGGGAAGAATTTTTGCGATCTTAAATTTACAATGTGTGAAAGCTAAACTTGTAAACTATTGCAATACTTCGTTTACCTATGGATATTTGATTGTTTTCTAGCTAGTATCCAATTACAATTTCATATTTTGATTGGTTCTATTGTACCCTTTAACAACAATCATATGTATTATAGTGAAATTTCTAACTATTAGATGAAAATCGATACTTATTTAAAAAATAATGGACAAATGATGACAAATGAGTCATACAAGATCATTGAATATCAAGTTTATTAACACATAAATATTGACTGGCTTTTTAAGTTTAAATTAGAGATTGGCTTGGCCCTAGCAAAAAGAATTTTCATTGAATTACACACATATAGGTATTAGGATCATTTGCATTAATAATACTAGAATTTTCTTTTGGAAAAAGAAAAAATAATAGTAAATTAAATGGGGCCGGATCAAACGGCCCATTTCCTTTCCTGGCCGGGCCCTGACCCGGTCCCCTACTTTTTTTCTTCCCCCACCACCCCTGTGCGGGCCGGCCCACTTCCTTTCCTCCCCGGCCCGGGCCGGCCCGTGCGCGGGTCTTCTTCCCTCTCTCCCCTCTCTTCCTGGCGCGGCCGCACGGCGCAGGACACCCGAGAGACCGCCGGTTGAGGGCGAGGACCGGCTGGCGCTCCAAGGACCAGAAGGGGATGAGCTTCACCTGGTTTGACAACTCAAGCTGTCAGTCAGGTCGCGGAGCTTAAGGCAGCAGGTCTTCTAAGGCAAGGGACAGACCGGCGGCAGAGCAGGGAGGAGAGAAGGGCCGCCGGTGTAGGCCAAGGACCGGCCGACGCGCAAGAGACCGGAAGGCGAAGGGCCTCCACTGATTGGACTTTTCGGCGGGTCGATTCGTGGGAGGAGAGGCTATAAAGCGGGGTTTGAACAGAGAGAAGGCGAGAGAGCGAGACCAAGAGGTGAGGGAGACCAAGAGTGAGACAGAGGCGAGAGAGGACCGAGAACGAGTGAGTGTTCTCCGGCGACGGACAAACTTGAAAACCGGCTGACAACCCACCGACGTTGCCCCTTTTCCCTGACGGAATAGTCTGGGTTCTCGGTTTTCTTCTTCTTCTTCTTCTTCTTCTTCCTCTTTTTTTTTTTTTCTCGGGTCGGGTCCATTTCCGGAGTATTCCGGCTCGGATACTCACGAGGCGAACGGACGTAGCCCGGTCTAACGAGCTCGCCCACCGTCCGACGCTGCCGAGCCGGGGAGGGAGCATTTCCGACCGCCCCTGTTTTGCTTTCCTTTCTGTGCCCTGTTTTGGGCTCGCCGGACCGGGCTGCCGTCGTCCGGTTCGAGCTAGTCCCGACCACAACTATGTTGTGCTTTGCTGCTGTTGGGTATTTTTTTATATTTATTTTCGGTCCTTTACGATCTGTCTCGGTCCTCGTCTGAAGTCCCGGTTGAGCTTTTGTTCGTTCCTCAGATGGTACACGCCGCCTTGCTCGATGAAATGCCTAGGTTAGATGCTCGCTTGTGTCATTCGTTGTGGCTAAGACTTGCTGTTTTTTTCATTCTAACTCGTAATGAGTGCAAACGAGTCGTCCCTGTACTGAAGCTGAATCTCACTTATTCATTGCTTGCTGATTTTGGTCTGAGTTCGCGTCTCATACAAGTCTATAACCTCCTCTCAGCTGCCGCCTTCCGTGTGTTCGATGAAATGCCTGAGTGAGATTTGTGCAGTCGTTCTTAGTCTTCTGTCCATTTTGGGTGCTTGTTTTTCGTTAGATGCGTTATGGTACATTCCCATCGCTATCCTTTGCTTTGTGTGTCCTTGTTTTGTCGCTTTTTCGGTGCGCGTCGTGTTTCTGCGAGTGATCGGTTCTTGACCGGCGAAGATAAAGGGCGGTGGTGGCTGTAGCCACAGATGGCAGCGGCGTGATGGCTGGACACGGCTTATAGTGTTGCCTGAGTTGATTTAATTAAACTTGAGCGTTTTCTGTAGTGCTTGAACCAGCGGATATTCTCGGTCCATGGAGAAGAGGGAAGCCTGCGTTTGTGGGTAAACGGAGAGATTAGGAAAGAAAGATGGGGATAGCAAGAGCTTAGGGTTAATTTAGATCCCGGGCTGGGCTTTGTTTTTTTTTTTTTTTTTTTTTTGCATTTTTTTTCCTTTTTTAATTTCTTGTTGTTTTGGGTTGTGGGTGTTGCCCACCTTGGGTCGCCTGATTATGTAATATAATCTAATATCATTTTTTAATATTAAGATATATTTCCAAAAATATTTCTGGAAAAAAGTTATCTTTTCCAGAAGTTAGGAAGAAGCTTGAAAATTAGTTTTTGAATACTTTTCTCTTAAAATGTGTGAAAATCCTTTTAAAAGATAAATTAGTCTCAAAATTGAATAAGCTCTCAAAACTTTAAAATAACCTCATTTGGTTCAGAATTTTAAATTGGTTTTGGGATTCTAAAGTCCTTTGGTCAAATACAAATAGCATTTGATTCGTTTTTGCTCAAATTTGGGGAATGATAATTGCATTTCTGAAAAGCTCTAAAGATCTTTAACCCAAAATAGGTTCTAAGGTCTTTTAAGAAATTGCATTTTCCGAATGCAAGTCTTGACCTTTTTGTTTACTATTCATCTTTTTCATGATTTGCACGGAAAAGCTAGTCAAAGGCCAATGGCCGCTGGCCAAGGGGTTGTGTATGCTAGCAATCACCACATGGGGTCACCACATCACTCGCTTAAGTCACAACAAGGCAACCCAGGTGAGGTCCGGCTAGATATGGCGATCAACTCCAAAAAAAAAAAAAAAAAAAAAAAAAAAAAAAAAAAAAAAAAAAAAAAAAAAAAAAAAAAAACTAAAAACCTTTTTAAAAAATTAGTAAAAGTCCTTTATAAATATAATTTTTATCAAATGGTATTTAAGCAAAAGTTGTTCCCCAATGCATTTTGAAATTATAACTCATTAAATGCTATTTGTATTTTAAAAAACTTATTTATGTCAAAAGTATTTGCATTCTTCTAAGGATATTTTCCCAAAGCCAAACCAAACCAGGCCAATACAGATTGAATGTTAATGGAAATAAATGTTGGCTGTTGTTTGCACGTTTCCATTATTCCGACCATGCCCTTTTGGTGCATGGATTGCATTTTCCTTAGCTTGGTTACAAATTGAATCTTAGGAGTCATGATTAGTATGAAACGTTAGATGAACACTTTATTTGGTAGTTGAATAAGGATACATACCGAAAGAGTATTAATTGATTAATTAGTGTAATCTAATCTCCAACCTTAAACTCTATGGTTCCTAAGAGTAAAATAACTCTCTCATTACTTTACTTGGATATGGCAACTCTTGAATAAAAATATTTTTGCATATTAAGAACTTGGACCATAAATTGTGAAATGATATGAGTTTGGGAGAGCTCGACTAAGTTTAGATTTAGTAATCCATTAGTCAAATTTTATGTGGCTCACATGAGGTTAGGTCACAATAGGGCCATAATCAACTTGTCTTAAGAAAGGTTTCAACTCAAGGTTTGATGAAAACATCACAAAGCCTAATTACATCTGGAAGCCAGTTTTGTTTAAGAGAATAAGCATGACAAATGCGAATGTCAGTAAAACATGATTAAAAATTGCGCTGATTACTTAAGACTTTCGCAAGCTTTAAGGCAAATCCTATTTCAATGTCATGCGAGTGTCAACAAAACAAGATTAAATCCATATAATCTGCGAGTGAATCATTGTTGTGAGATGGTGCTCGCGTTGTTTAGCATGAATAATGTGCCCGAGAAGGACCTCGCACATTTCTAAGCGTTATAAAAATTTTCTATTAGACCAAATGTATAGGGTAATTTAATCGATGGAAAATCTTCTATTAGAATAAGCATATGTTTTTTTCTTTTAAAAAATAGGACTCACTTTTAATAATCTAGATATGTGATTGGGCTGATCTAGTAAAGAGCGTGTGGATTTATCCTCTACCTCTGATCGATAGGGAAGACGAAGCCCAAACGAAATGATTTGAAAGTTTACATGCGCGTTTGGGCTCCCATTTTCACGTAACCAGCACTCGTGCAAACCCGAAATGACAGGGAAATAGATAGAGCCACTTGGAAATCTGTCTTAAATGGAGGTACACTTGTTTTTGCGAATATGTCAGCTGTTAAAAGTTTCTCCTCATTCTCTACTGCGTAGCATCACGTAGGAAAAATATATTCTTGATCAACAAAATTCTATGTTTCAATTATATAAAAACTTAGCATCCAATTTGACCTCCACTCCCTTTAGAACCATACCCAGACCTTAAACTCAGAGGTTGGATTAAGTGCAAATTGAAATAAGAATGACACGTAAAGTTTGATGAATGAGAAAGATGCACAAAAAAAATAAACCGAGTAGCACCTTGTCGGTTCTAATACCATATTGGAAAGTACGATACAAAAATTTAAATTAATAAATGAAAAGAGACCACATGTATAAGGAGTATATAAACCTTATAATCTATCAATATGAGATATTTTAATAATGTATCATTCGATAGCTATCTTAAATGGTACACGTAGAATTATAGCCACCAACGCCTTGCTTTCTGTACTCATACATCCTATATATATATTCACTCGTGCTAACATGCATGGGCGGCTTGCGCGTTATTTTATACTCGTTTAAATGAGTATCTCAATAAGTTCAATTCATTTTAAGGACGAAAAGACCCCTTTTTTTCGTGTCTCTTTTTTATTATCTATCATCAGGACACTTCATGTTGATGTCTAGGTGCCCAATATAGGCCTAAAAAACTAATAAATAGAAGAAGCCGAAAAGGCCCTCAACGCCATTACTTGCCACTGCCACGCCCCGTCGCGGTGGCGTCCATCGCAAGAAGGGAAAGAGTACGGGAATCGATTGTCTCAGGTGAGGGTCGTGGAGCCCTTCCGAGGGAAAGAGAGAATAATCGCCCCCTTAGGGATGAGGCAAATTTAGATGGTGGGGGTGGTGTTAAACTCATCAAACAGGTGTGTAAGATCGACAATAGTCCAACTCAAATAAATCTATTTAACTCATTCTGACTTTTTTTTTATACAATACAAATTTAGTGACCCATACTCAATTTAATCATACCTAGCTCAACCTGTATTATTAGAACACTTTGATTAACTCAATTTAAGAAAATTCCTACTCAAATTGAGATGAGAATGCGAAGTGATCAAATAAAAGAGAGAAAGAACGAAAAGAGAGTTATAGAGGTGGATTGAGTTTAAATAATTATAAATTAATTTATGATTGTTGACACCTAAATTTTGATTAGGTTATTAATTAGGCCTTAATCTCTTTTATTTTTCCTTTTTCAGATAATAAATAATAAATAATAAATAACAAAAACAACAAAAAAATTCAATAAAAACAAAAAGAAAACAAGAAAAAAACAAATGCAGCCCATCGGGTTGGGCCTTCGAGCCCAGCCCCTCATTTTCTCTCGCGCAGGCCCCCACTGGCCCAACCCGCGTGACTCAGCCCAGCCCCTTCTCCCTTGTCTTCTTCCTCCTCTGTCTTCTTCCCCAACCGGATAAGCAGCACGCGCCGAAGACAAGGACACGTGCGACGCTGGAATGGAGAGGGAGACGGCAGCGTACAATGGAGTGGACACGTCATCAATGCAAGGCGGCCTAGCTAGAGCCACCTCAGTGGATGGGACGCCAGTTCGGCCGACGGAGGCCGTTTGGCGTGCGAAGACCGGTGGTCGAAGCTCCGTCGATCGACCGCCCCCTCGCCTATAAATAAGCTTCTCCTAATGGTAATGGACACGGCAAACTCGGAGATTTCCCTTGAGAGACTTCAGGGGAGATCAAAGAGCGAGTGCGCGAGAGAAATCGGGTCGCGAGTTCGAACGACCTCCCTCCGAGAGACTTCGGGGGAGGCTGGAGGCAAGCGAGCCCGAAGGGGGAGAGATCTGAGGTAGGGGTCAAGTGAGAGAGAAAGCGGAGAAGGAGGTCAGATCTGGAACTCGAAGAGAAGGAGAGGCTGTTTGGACGTCGGATCTGGAAGGGGGAAGACTCGCGGTTGCCGTGCTAGACTCCCGTTGCCTTGCCATAGCCCAGCGAGCGAATCCCTGTAGCCAAGCCAAGCCGTGCCCCGACATCGCTGCTGCCCCAGATCCCACCATGTTGCCACTGTGAAGCCCTTTGGTTCAACACCTTGCCGCTGCTGTTCCCTCGACACCGCTGTTGCCGTTCCCAGACGTCCTACCGCAACACCCCCCGATGCCGTCCTCGACGACTCGCCGAGACCCCCTGCCGCGTTAGGTCGCCGTCGCACCTCACACCACCACCGTGCCATCGCCTGTTGCATCACCTCCGTCGTCGTGTCGCTGTCCTGTGACGTCCCGGCCATCCTTCATCGGCGCCGTCAAGAGGTAAGGAGAAGGAGAGCCTTGAATTCGGGTCAGCTGGGTCGGACGAAAGCCTCCATCGGGTAGGGTTTTAGCCAAAAGCCGGGTCGAGCGCACCTCACCTAGGTAGGGTTTCGGCCAGATTGGGCCATTCGCGCTTAGGCCGGCTATTCCTTGGGCCAGACCCTTTTTAGAAAATAGGGCTATTTAGGCCGGGCTTTTTTTTTAAAAAAGAAAACAAAACAAAACAAAAATCTCGGGCCAAGCCTACGTTGCAGGCCCGTCAGGGTCTTGGGCGAATGGCCCGGTTCGAACCCAACTCGAGGATCCAACCCGGTTCGTTTTTTTTAGTAATATTATAATATAATATAATATTTTAAAATAAAAAATAATAAAATAATTTATTTTCCAAAGAATAAAAAAATAAAAAATGTCCATATTTTCCCCAAAAAAGCCAAAAAGTCATAAAAAGCCAAAAAATGATTTATATTTTCAAAAAAAAGATTAAAAATCCCAAAAAATGCTTTTTATGTCAAAAAAAAAAAAAGAGAAAAAGTATTTCTTTCACAAATGCATGGAAAAATCGCTCAAAAATCCAAAAAGCCTTAGGGTTTAAACAAGATTAGGTACCGAAAGGGCATTAGTAATTAACTAGTGTAATTAAGTCCTCGATCCTAATTTCCCTAATTGCACAGGAGTGAGTATTTCTCCTGATACTTCGCTTGGGTTTCTAATCGACCTACCCCAAATCGATTAGTGGCGACTCTGTTTTAAAATTAACTTACAGGTTAAAAATTTGGACCGTTAAGTCGTGAATTGGTGGACTTGGGAGAGTCCAGGCTAAAATAGACCTAGCTAAAGCATTAGCCTCCGTAAGGTGCCCGCCCCGATCGGATGCAAAAAAAAAAAAAAAAAACGTCCCGACAGCTTGGCGACTCCACTAAGGACATTTGAGGACTTAGGCCATTTTATCTTATTTAAATACTTTCTTGACTTGTTTTTGTTTTTTATGCAGGTCAGTAGCTTAGAGGTTTTTTTGGTAAAGACTTAGAGGTTTATTTTTCATAATGTTTTGTGATCATAAACTGTTGTGCATACTTTACTGTTTTAGCACTACATATGGCACACACAACCCGGCCACCGAACCTAAGCCGCCATAGGATATCTAGGATGGTGTTAAGAAAGATACGGCCTTGAATGCGAGACTGCGATGTAGAGGTTGCCTTTCTTTTCCCTGAATTTCTTTAGCCGAGGTTAAGAGGGTACACTGCTAATATGAGACTGCAATGGGCGGATACCTTTTTAATTTCAACAAACTTTCTTAGTTAGAAATCGAGTCGGACATATCATGCGCATGTCTATGTGATTGTCATCAATTTTCTCGTGTGATATAAGTTTTTTTTCGTGTACTTTGCAATTTAATTACCTTCTTGCATATATTGAGCGATCCATGATTAGTCTAGGATTTAATACCACGGTCATTTAAATTTGGAAGTAATAGTCATAAAGTTAAAAAAAAAAAAAACTTTTGCAAAAGAAATTACTTTCAGTTGATGTTTTTATTCTCAAGCATGTTACAAAGTTCTTTTCCGCAAGAATTTTCATTTGCTTCAAAAGGGATAGAAGTCTTTTTCAAAATTTGTTGCAATTCATACTTTCTTCGCCTTTCAAATTGAGTATCTTTTTAGTTTATGCAAACATGTCACATGCCTATTTTAATCTATGCTTAGGAAACCTTCTACATGTACAAACTTTTCATAAACAAACAAAAGGGTAGGATTAGGTCGTCATCATGGACTGACTCCCTATTTACGTCTTGAATTCACACGCGTTTGTTTATTCATGGACAGGTAATCACGAAGAGTCAACGTTCGCCGATCCAGACTCACTCAAAAGCAAGAGCAAGAATGGCCGAAGAAAATGTACCAAGCCGTATTGCGGTCGTAGAAAGCGAAATGAAGCAAGTCTTTAATGTGCTTCAACAACTTTCAAAGCAGATAGACTCCATCCAAGGCAAGCTCACTCCCGCCCCGGCCTCAATCGAGGCATTGTTGCCACAATCATCTACTTGGGGTGATCAAGGTGGAGATACTGACGATAATATGCCTGAATTAGAGGATGATCCGCACCAAACTGCGATTGAGAAAGTGAAGCCAAGCAGTTTGTCTAAAACTGAGCATGACAAACGCCTCGAAAAGCTTGAGGAGAGGCTGAAACAACTACAAGGCCTCCAAGATCCTACTTTGACAGACCTCTCCATTTATTCCAATGTCAAAATGCCGGAAAAATTCAAAATGCCTGAGTTTGAGAAGTACGATGGCACGACTTGCTCGAGGGCTCATTTACAAATGTATTTGGTTCGAATGACCCAATACGTTAATAATGCACAATTAATGATCTAGTTGTTCCAATCAAGTCTAGTAGGCCCTGCCCTAAGGTGGTACATTACAAAGAACATGAACCTCCTCGAAACATGGAGCGAAGTGAGTGAGGCATTCCTCAAGCAGTATAAGTTCATAATGGACATTACCCCTTCTCGTGAGGATCTTGAGCATACTGAAAAGAAAAAGCACGAATCGTTCAAAGAATATACTATTAGATGGAGGACTCTGGTCGCCCAAATCAGTCCTGAACCAATCGATTTCGAGCTAAGAAAGATGTTTATCAAAACCCTCCCCTACGAGTACCGCAATTGAATGGTAACCACGATCATCGAATCATTTAATCAACTCATTCCAATAGGGAAGCAAATTGAGATAGGGTTGAGGGATGCTTGGTTCACTGAACCTGCATCCACGGGCAGGTTCAGCATGAAGAAAGATAAAAAAAAAAAAAAAAAACCCCTGGTATATGTCAATGCGACCTACGATCATTCTCCAACAATTCAGACAAGTGCAAGACAGCAACAGACCACCAGCCGTCAGCCATCCCAGCGTTACAACAACAAGAGACAATTTACTCCTCTTTCTGGATCTCTGTCACAGGTACTGGCAATCCTCCAGAAGAAGAACCTCCTTTCGATTAAGCCAAAATGACCCAACGTTGAAAGTTTTTCCAACTATGACTCATCAAAAATATGCGACTATCACATGGAAGAAGTGGGGCATTCGACTGATGAGTGCTTCGCCCTCAAGAGTCGAATCTAGAACTTGTTAGACACTAAAGCTTTCTCATTCTAGAGCAACTCGCTCCCTAATCACATCGACAAAGTAAACGCAGTATTCATTTCTGAAGACAGTCATAGCAGAAATGTTGAAGCACATACCGTTGATATTTATCAAGGGCTGGTGGAGGCCGGGTATTATTCAAGCAATGAAGTGCCACCTTTAGCAACAGAGAAAGAAGGGCCAGATGACATGACCACCATGTTTGGAGACCTTTTCATGGACACCATAAACGAAGGACTGTAATGGGAAATGGGTGCAGGCCCGCTCAAGTAGAACCCTTTTTAATTTCCTCGCGTACTCCCCAACGTGGGAACTTGTACATCTTTCTTAAGTCTGGCTTGTTTTATTTTCAACATCAGTTCCACTTGAGGAACTAACTTTTGAAATCATTCTTCTAAAATGTAAATCCACCTATTAAATAAAGTTGAAAATATTTCGAGAGCATGAGGCAGTATCTCAAACCAGACCGGTGATGCTATCCAACCATGAAAAGAAAATACCATCCAAGGAGAATACTGAGGGCTGGGCTTCCTCATGCTTTCTTCCCCCCAAGGATATATACTTTTGAAAACAAAAAATATTTCATTACCAAAAGCTTTCATCAAAACAAGATGTTAAATTTAATCATGTTTGTCTCTCTAACTCACTCACTTTGTGTCTCAGAATATCATCCCCCCTCCCCCTTGACTTAATGTGATAGGGGGCATTTGAAGCTGGCGCATCATGTGAACTTGCCGAATTCAAAGACACTCTTCCAAGAAGGCAGTGGGGCAAACAGAAAAGATCATCCCACTTCAAAGAAGGAGCTTTGTGCACTCCACCCCGCTCCTGCCTAACTCCTTCTCAAGCCAGGAGCAATATCTTTTCCCCACAACGTGCCTAAGCAACTAGATGTTATGGTTTCATCAACGGGACTTCCAGCTTCGACAAGCCCAGAAGCACAAGATGCATGCTCTCCTAAGAAGTGATTGCCATAAAAGAATTAGAGGTTTTGATTGTCCATCTCAGATCCATAGAAGCTTGAAGTACATGTCTTTGGTCAATGCTGCTAATGGTCATATGGTTAAAGACAGAAGAAAAATTCCATAGAAGGAAGGCGTTGCAAATCATCAATTGTGTACACACGACCACAAATGAGCAGGGCCAATCAAAAGAGACATTGAACTATGTCAAAGACAAAAGGCCGTCATCGACATTCAAATATCCCTAGGAGTCATCAAATATAAAACTCTGGGGAAGAGTAATTTGGTATTGTTTCCAATACTCTCAATATCTGAACTCACTTTTGACATATTTTCTCCTATTGACAGGAAGCATAGGATTCAAGAAACAAGCTTAATGGTTAATTTGGGCAAATAAAGTGACCCATATCAATTTATCTAACTTGGTATGAAAGTACGTGTCATCTAGGAGTCGGTTCGGTTAAATGAAAAAAGAAGCACCCTACGGACACCGTCGGCACCTCTAGCCGAGTGGTACCCGGGAAGAAGCAAAACGATCAGAAGTTGGGGGTTCGAATCCCCGACGCGGCAGTTAGCCGCTTGGTAAAAAAATAATAAAAAAGTTTTTGCTTCCCTTGCGCCTGCAAATTACGAGAGAGCATATGACCTAACGAAACAAAAGACATAGGACTTCATGTCCCACTTGCACTTCAGGTCCATCCAATCATCTACAAACTAGTGAAGGGTAATGTTGTATCGCTTTCAAGTTATTTGACTCTTGAAAGAGTTTCCGACTGACATGATCCCTTTTATCTATTGCAGGATCACTTGACCGTAAAAAATGCGGATAATAAATCAAGGAAAGACATGTCAAACTCTGATAAACTCTCCCAAGCAAAATGGTGTCTCAAGTATCGCCAAAGCAAATGACAGAGATCCTTCAAGCCTCAATTCACCTTTAATTTTGGTCCTGTTGATTGATCCATTTTCATCTTCTCTCCTGTAGGGGCAAAAGCAGAAAGGCCTGTCAAATCAATGATCAGATCCCCAACCTTGGCTGATCCTTCTTGTGTCATTTCCCTACTCAATAGGAACAATCCATTGACACCCATTTGTGAATAACCCTTTTTGATGTTCAAAATTTAACATATTTGGAAACACCATTTTGTTGACCCTTAAAGCTGCCAACAAGGTCTTTTTGAGCAAAAACCATTCATTTATTTTAAGAGTACAAACTCTCTCATGTTTAAAATGCTGGATGCCTTTTCCAAATGAATTTTTGCATGATGATTTTGTCTATCTAGATCACTGATTCCGCTGAGGATTATTAGAATAGACAGCTAAGTGAAGAATACAAGATTAATTGAGCATGCTGGATGAGACGCGTCAGAATGATGAAAGGCAAGCCATATCCTACACACAATCCCCCCATCTATACACTTGTGAGATGAGTGCAGAAGATTCCATGACTGCAAGGTAAAGAGTTCTCTCGTGAATGGTACGATAACCAAAACAGTGAGAGGCATTTCATTACTCACCCCTTTGAGCTCCTTACACTGGTGAAGCTTCTCTCATACACCCGTCAAGAACCACCCCACACTGGGGTAGATCGGAGGCGAAGTAGCATCACAAGATGAGAAGAGAAATAGAAATTTTCTTGCTCGCACTTGCATCAATCTTCGGGTGTCTTTATTGTATATGAACACTCGCGTTAATTTAAGTGCCATAGAATGGCGAAGAGCAATTCTTTCTGTACGCACTTATATTCATTGTACAACCCAATTGAGTCTATAATTTCACCCTCACATAGAGGCAAAACAGAAGTTACAATTTCACCCTCACATAGAGGCAAAACAGAAGTTACTGCCATTTAAGTAGCATAGCCTAGAGTGCTAGCTGAAGATGAAGACTCAAGAGTCTAACAATAGTGTCATGCGTGAACCTACCTAGGCTAGTTCCTCTAACGACAAGAATGAAAAAAAAAAGGGCATAAAAAAGTAGTGTACCTGGTAAAAGCAAGGTCAATGCCCATAAATGAAGAACTGGAATAAAAAATAGGGGCATGAAAAAGCAGTATGCCTGGTAAAAGCAAGGCCAATGCCCCTAGTAAAAAAATACAGCCAAGAAAAAGTTGCTATTGTGGTCCATAAAACCTCCATCTGACAAGAAAGACTAGTGACAAATGCCGAGATAGTCACCAACTCTCACCCTCTTACATGTGAGCCAAGTCTATGTTACAATCCCATTGTAAAAGTCTCTTCAGACTAGGGCACTTCAATTAACGTAGGATTTCATGTGTACATAAGTATCGCTCGAAGAAGTACTAGCAAGATTACTCTATCTCTTTTCGCAGGATTCTTGACTTGCAAACCCGGAGATGATCGTGCGGCACTTCATTCATGAGCCTTGACCTCGATGGTCCCATTTGATGAGCCGTTGACCAAGTCTTCATCACAATTTCAACAAAGACCTCTCACATTGGTAAAGTCGTACCACTTGCGAGAATACTCGGACCCCTGTTGACATGATGACAGTGAAATAGTGGGGTCCTTATAAATCCTGCATCAATGGTAAGGATAGCCTTTTTCCATGAGAGTGAGCAGAAAGTTCTTTCAGACTGAAAGTCCCTCATTTGGCATGCTCAAGACATCTATATTTTAAATGAATGATGTCTTTCAAAATCTTCCCCAGTGGAATTTAGATGATGCAAAACTGACAAAATTGTCGTGCATGAATCACATTTAAATTCATGAATTTATGGCATATACAATCATGTGTGCATATTGTGCAAATAGCAGACATACTCTCAGAGATAAGAGATATTGCCAGGTAAGCATATCCCTATCCCCATTTGTCTTAAAGTACCTACCACTATCCAAGTACTCTCTTCTTGTCACTCGACCTATTCGAGTCGTCCCTTGAGTTTGGGTGCTTGCAACTGTCTAAGTATCCCCTTGTCTTTGAGTACACACCACTTGCCGAGTACTCCCTTTTAACGACACTCGACCTGTCCGAGTTGTCCTCAGAGTATTGATACTTGCAACTGTCCAGGTATCCCTTTGTTTTTAGGTACCTCCCATTGTCTAGGTACCCTCCTATCGACACTCGACCTGTTCGAGTCGTCTTCGGAATTTAGATGCTTGAGACAAACCAAGTACCCATCATCGATGAGTGTTCATCATCATCTGGGTACTCCCTCTTATCGACACTCGACCTGTTCGAGTTGTCCCCAGAGTATTGATGCTTGCAACTGTCTAAGTATCCCATTGTCTTTGAGTACCCACCACTTGCCGAGCACTCCCTCTTATCGACACTTGACCTATCCGAGTTGTCATTAAAATTGTATCATTGAATACTAGTAGTTGTTCAAGTATTCCACTACGTTATGCACCTGCGATTACCCAGTACTTTGTACACCTGCGGCTACCCAGGTGTTCCAGCCCTTTTGAGTGCCTACGGCCTTCCAGGTAAGCCTTGTGCTACATTCAAGTTTATGTTACTAGGAGGTGAGAGACCTTCATGAATATCTCAGGTACGTCCTCGATATTCCCAATTACCAGGAGGTGAAAGACCTTCACGAATATCTTAGGTACGCCCTCGATATTCCCAACTACTAGGAGGTGAGAGACCTTCACGAATATGCGAGACCCATCCTTGATATTCCCACATACCAGGAGGTGAGAGACCTTCACGATTATCTCAGGTACGCCCTTGATTCTTCCTTAAGAGTTTGTACTTGTAATCATCCAGGTATCCCTTCGATACTTGTGATCATCCAAGTATCCTTCAAGAGTTTGTACTTGTGATCATCCAGGTACCCCTTTGATACTTGTGATCATCCAGGTATCCTCCAAAAGTTTGTACTTGTGATCATCCAGGTACCCCTTCGATACTTGTGATCATCCAGGTATCGTCCAAAAGTTTGTACTTGTAATCATCCAAGTACCCCTTCGATACTTGTGATCATCCAGGTATCCTCCAAGAGTTTGTACTTGTGATCATCCAAGTACCCCTTCGATACTTGTGATCATCCAGGTATCCCCCAAGAGTTTGTACTTGTGATCATCCAAGTACTATCTCCCAATAAACAGATGCCCTAAGAAAGGTTGGCGCATCTCCTATTAAGGCGATCAAAGAAAGGTTCGGGTCCTAAACAAACAACTTATTACTTTAACAGGCGACCGAAGAAATGTTTGGGTCCTGGAAAAGTGATTCCCCATCAAGGCGACCGAAGAAAGGTTTGGGTCCTAGACAAACCACTTATTGCTCTACCAGGCAATCGAAGAAAGGTTCGGGTCCTAGAAAAGCAATTCCCCGTCAAGGTGACCGAAGAAAGGTTCGGGTCCTGGAAAAGCGATTCCCCGTCAAGGCGATCGAAGAAAGGTTCGGGTCCTAGACAAATCACTTATTGCTCTAACAGGTGACCGAAGAAAGGTTCGGGCCCTAGAAAAGCAATTCCCCGTCAAGGCAATCGAAGAAAGGTCCAGGTTTTAGACAAATCACTTATAGCTCTAATAGGCGACCGAAGAATGGTTTGGATCTTGGAAAAGCAACCTCCTCATGTCACCAGGTAAGATGACGCCTTGATACTTGCCAAACTTAGGGTTCACACCCTATCTCACTCACTCCCAGTAAGTAACTAAAGGTATCTTCTTATTTGTCTTAGTATGTGTAATTTTATATTACTCATTTTCTGCATAGGACACTAGGTCCTAAATAAGATATAATCTACTACATATGAACGGACAAAATTTAGGTATCAGTTTGTCTTTGAATGCAATCTCTGCGAACTCACCTTCAAAAAGGGGCAGCTGTTAACACCTAAATTTTGATTAGGTTATTAGTTAGGCCTTAATCTCTTTTATTTTTCCTTTTTCAGATAATAAATAATAAATAACAAAAACAACAAAAAAATTCAATAAAAACAAAAAGAAAACAAGAAAAAAACAAATGCAGCCCGTCGGGTTGGGCCTTCGAGCCCAACCACTCATTTTCTCTCACGCAGGCCCCTACCGGCCCAGCCCACGTGACTCAGCCCAGCCCCTTCTCCCTTGTCTTCTTCCTCCTCTGTCTTCTTCCCCAACCGAATAAGTAGCACGCGCTGGAGACGAGGACGCACGCGACGTCGGAATGGAGAGGGAGACGGCAGCGTATAATGGAGTGGATGCGTCTTCAATGCAAGGCGGCCTAGCTAGAGCCACCTCGGCAGATGGGACGCCGGTTTGGCTGATGGAGGCCATTTGGCGTGCAAAGACCGGCGGTCGAAGCTCCATTGACCGACCGCCCCCTCGCCTATAAATAGGCTTCTCCCGACGATGGCAAAGGACACGGCGAACTTGGAGATTTCCCTTGAGAGACTTCAGGGGAGATCAAAGAGCGAGCACACGAGAGAAATCAGGTCGCCAGTTCGAACGACGTCCCTCTAAGAGACTTCGGGGGAGGCCGGAGGCAAGCGAGCCCGAAGGGGGAGAGATCTGAGGTAGGGGTCGAGCGAGAGAGAAAGCAGAGAATGAGGTTAGATCTGGAACTCCAAGAGAAGGAGAGGCCGTTTGGACGTCGGATCTGGAAGGGGGAAGACTCGCGGTCGCCGTGTCGGACTCCCGCTGCATCGCCACAGCTTAGAGAGCGAATCCCTGCAGCCGGGCCAAGTCGTGCCTCGACGCCGCTGCTGCCCCAGATCCCGCCGTGAAGCCCTCTAGTTCAATACCTCGTCGCTGCTGTTCCCTCAACACTGTTGCTGTCGTTCCCAGCCGTCCTACCGCAACCCCCCAGACGCCGTCCTCGACGACTTACCGAGACCCCTTGCTGCGTTGGGTCACTGTCGCACCTCACACTGCCACCGTGCCGTCACCTGCTACATCACCTCCGTCGCCATGTTGCCATCCTGTGACGTCCCGACCATCCTTCATCAGTGCCGTCAAGAGGTAAGGAGAAGGAGAGCCTTGAATTCGGGTCAGTCGGGTCAGATGAAAGCCTCCATCGGGTAGGGTTTTGGCCGAAAGCCGGGTCGGGCGCACCTCACCCGGGTAGGGTTTCGGCCCGCTTGGGCCATTTGCGCGTGGGCCAGCTATTCCTTGGGCCTGACCCTTTTTAGAAAATAGGGCTATTTGGGCCGGGATTTTTTTTTTTAAAAAAAAAGAAAACAAAACAAAACAAAAATCCCGGGCCGGGCCTGCGTTGGTCTTGGGCTAATGGCCTAGGTCGGACCCAACCCGAGGATCCGACCAGGTTCGTTTTTTAAATATTATAATATAATAAAATATTTTAAAAAATTTTGGTAAAGAAAAGAAATAAAAAATAAAAAAATTATTTTCCAAAAAATCAAAAAAATCAAAAATGTCAATATTTTCCCCCAAAAAAGCCAAAAAGTCAGAAAAAGCCAAAAAATGATTTATATTTTCAAAAAAAAGATCAAAAATCCCAAAATATGCTTTTTATGTCCAAAAAAATTTGAGAAAAAGACCATAAAATGTTTTTCCTTCACAAATGCATGGAAAAATCCCTCAAAAATCCAAAAAGCTTTAGGGTTTAAACAAGATTAGGTACTGAAAGGGCATTAGTGATTAACTAGTATAATCAAGTCCTCAATCCTAATTTCTCTGATTGCGCAGGAGCGAGTATTTCTCCCGATACTTCGTTTGGGTTTCTAATCGACCCACCCCAAATCGATTAGTGGCGACTCCGTTTTAAAATTAACTTATTAGTTAAAAATTTGAACCATTAAGTCGTGAATTGGTGGACTTGGGAGAGTCCGGGCTAAAATAGACCTAGCCAAACCATTAGCCTCCGCAAGGCGCCCGCCCCGATCGGGCGCCAAAAAAAAAAAAAAAAAAAAAAGAGGTCGCGACAATGATCTATTTAATATTTATATTACATTTAAACTCATTTATGATTAATTTATTTAATATAACTAACCAATTAATGATTTATTCAACTCGATTATGGATTAACAAATTGACCAATCATCCATTTTGATGAGCCTAGATGGTGTCCATGTGCACTTGCGTGCTTGCTGTCCCATTTTCCTAGATGAGGGTTTGGTGATCCTGACAACAATGACGGTAGCCGCACGATTCACATCCTTGCCCCTCGTGTATCTCTCCCTCCCTCTCTATTTCTATAATCATTGTCATCATCTTCATCCTTTGTTGTTGTCTTTTTAATACTTTGTTGATGTGGACCTCATGGAATGACAAATGACGATAAAAGTAAACTAATAAAAAGTCTACATAAATTTTTCCATCATCAAAAAGAATGGTCCTAATGGATATATTTAATTGCATCATTTTTGACATGTGGTGACACATCCTTAAAGTGTACCACCTACGATTTTGATTAATAGATTATTAACCATAAACTTAACTCAATCCATATCAATTCGCATCTTGTTATTCAAATTCGTAATATGCAAATGATCTTCAATAAGGAATTAATGCTAATTAATTTGCTGTGGTTTGATTAGAAACCTAAATAAAGTAATGCAAAATTTACTTCATTCCTACAAATCAAATATTTTGGGTTTGAAGATTTGATTACATAGATTTCTCGAATGCGCTCTCAGTGTTGCTCTTTTTATAAAAAGATTTTATTAGGCAGTTTGAATTGATTTTGTTACTTCCTATTATGTAAATGATCATAAGAATGTGCAAACCAACATAGTAACATCCAATAAAGTAATGAATAAATTATTGAACTTACCTCGAGCGATACAAACATCTACAATATTAGCTCAAAAATCACATCAATAACCTATATCTGATTTTTAATTAACACGAAATCACTCAATTTATTTATTTATTAATTTATGGATTTTCACTTATCTAAATGAAATTTAAATAACATGCAATACGTAATTATTCCAAATGTAACGACGTACAAAATATGTCTATACTAAAATGACTTACTACATGTAATCAAATTAATCTAATGTGCAAACTATACATCACATAGTTTTAATTAAATGACTAACTCTAATGGCAAGCAATAATTATCATGTAACTATGCTAACATGTCACACGTTTTAATTTAAAGATCCTGAACGTGTAATTACTAAATGACGTGTAGTGGATAAACCTAGTTCTACATGACACACACATGATATTTTTTGTTTTTGTTTTAATTAAAATTCTTAATTAAAAATACCCTATATTTAAACATGCAATTTAAGCTAAAAAGAAAAAGATCTAATTTATTCTAAGGCAATTTTTTTTGCATTTTTTATTTTGAATTTCGGAATAAATAAATTACTTAATTTAAACATGCAGTCAAACCTAAAACGGGCAATATTATCAACAAAATCAAATTAACTCATATCTAATCTTTTTTGGATTTTTGTGGAAATAATCAAATAACAGACAACCATTCAAACAAATATAATCCACACAATTTATCTTATTAATTTAAACTTAGAAACGGAATAAACCCACGATTAAATCCAAGTGATTAAATATATTAATGGAATTTTTTTTTGTTTAAATGTGAAAACAAGTAAATCAATGATAGTATCCGAGTAATTATGGATAAGATGGAAGATTTTTTGTTCTACCGGGTATCGTATATCATAGCTAAAGATTGGATTACCATCCAAGCACGTTGTTGAGTTAGAAAAGTTTCCTAACTTGGGGTGATTTCTAAGATTTTGTGGATATGAATTGTTGCTTGAATATTTGATAAAAGATGACAATCAATCAAAATGGGCAAGTAAATATTCAAATCAATTAAAAATAAGAAAATTACTTAATTTGCGTATTGACTTTCCAAATTTGAACTTGATGTAATTGGACTGGAATAGTGAGACAGGACTCGATGGTGGTGGGCGGTTCACTGGCTAAGACAGCAATGGTGGTGCTCGATGCAGCGGCTCAAGATGATAGTAGGGCAATAGGCTTGTCGGGGAAGTTCTACAGCTCGAGATGGCGAGTATGCTACGATGAATGGAATATAGATTCGGCCAAGGAGAAGTAGTCGGGCCTCATGATTCAGTTTGGTAGGGATGTTGCGAGGTAGCAGCTCAATCACAAAGAAGTAGTAAGCGACGTCGAGGCTCCACGGAATAGCTTGATATGTAGGGAGCAGTGATCGTCAATAGGCAACGTGGGTTGCTTGGGTAGCATGGAGCGGATAGCGTCGTCATGGGTCACAGCAGCGCAGTGATGGCGGGATGGCTCATAGGCGACGAAGGTCATCGGGGCATTGTGGCCGGGAGTAGCAAGTCGCAACAATGGTGCGTCGAAAGGCAATGCGGCAAAGGGGGTGTCTTGGCCAAGGCTTGGTCTAGAGGATTCTCTTCTCTCCTCACGTGTTTAACTATTGTGAAATTTTGATTTGCCGACTTTGAGTTATCAGATAAATATGTCTATATAGCAAAAACCTAGGTCTAAACTTGATTATACGGGCTCATCTTGGCCATTTCTATTGGAAAAACATCTTTGAGTGATTTTGATGATGTCTAAACTATCATTAGTATAATATTTATTATTATGTATGAAAATGGTTGGATCAAAGGACCACGCAATATCCATGGTGTAATCCATAGGAAAGAAGTTTGCAAAATGTCCTTCTACAGTTTTTCTGTAAACAATACTAGTGAACCTAAAAGATCAACAGTTAATGATAATTGTGTTGAAGCTATAAAGATCGGGTTGATGGTGTTGTGACAACGACGTACATCTGATGATATTCGTTGGGTCAACAAACTAGCCATTGTGGCCTTGGATTTGTATAGTAACAAAATCTAGATGAAACATGTAGCCAAGTAGCTAAGTCATTTGACATGTCTGTCAAAGACTGTAATGAGAAGATAACAACAATGGCTATTTCTAGATAGTTTGCAAAGGTTTGAGGAAAAGAGCAGTATTGGTAGTTCCATTGTGGCACCCCTAGACGGCCCCCGAACCGTTCGGGTCACCACAGTCCGCTTTCCTTTCTTCTTTCCCTAATCTCATATCACTCTGATACCGTTTCAATTGCAGCGGGTCCATACAACTTGGGGGTTTACACACTTTTTTTTTTTTGAAAGGTCCCTTGCGCAATTCACATAGCAAAAGCACATCCATCAACTCCATTCCCTATATTCAGAAAACGATGCACACCTACTAAACATCTTATATAAGTTAAAGCCGAACACGTTTATTTACATAAAAGCAGATGAACATCTTTAGTCGGTACATCGAAATGCCAATGTTTCTATACTTGGCTATACTTCAAAAGATGACCGACATCTTCTCCAACAGTCGAATACTTAAAGTCCATCGATCAGTGTCGGCGTCCAAAAGTTCCTCCCTTTGCTATCCTCCTCCTCGCAATCATATCCAACCGCTTGATTCATCTACTGGTAGCAGTGGCAGCAGAGGTATCTTATCTAGTCTGAAATGTTATTCCCCAAAAGGGGTGAGTATAGTCACTCCGCAGGTAAAGGACCAATAAACCACTCAATGCATCATGCCACACATTCATCACAACCATAGAATCACATGTCATTAAAGCATCCATGCACAACTTACCTTGGTATCATGCACATGTCATCATACCTCATGTACATTCATCCTCGTATAGTCATCACCATCATGACATACACTTACCATCATCATGTATATCATCATGCATAGTTACCATGCATCCATGCATATCTCATCATCATATCACATGTACCATCATCATTACCATGCACCCATGCACATCTCATCATCATATCACATGTACCATCATCATTACCATGCATCCATGCACTCATCATCATCATATCACATGTACCATCATCATTACTATGCATCCATGCACATCTCATCATCATATCACATGTACCATCATCATTACCATGCATCCATGCACTCATCATGTCATGCATATATCATCATGCATATTTTAATTTCAATTTCTCAATTTCATCCTTTCATTTTGGACGGCCACATTTCTCTTTTCCTAGGACCAATGTTTGCATCCCACATTCATCACTCGCGCCCAATCCTGGCATTGCGAGGAACCTCCGGGCATGTATCCAAGATACAACCGGGCATCCGGCACCCCCACATTCCGGGCATCTCGTATCCCAACTGGCATCACGAGGAATCTCCGGGCATGTATCCAAGATACAACCAGGCATCCGGCATTTACACTACCTAGCCGGGCATCTCGCATCCCAACTAGCATCACGAGGCATCCCCCCGAACACAAACCTCCGGGGCTTCCGGAATTACATACCAACATACCACCAGGATCCCCCCTCCTCTGGAATTACGTACCGTATACCACCGGGCATCTCGAAACTCCCGAGGACCCTCCGGAATTACGCCACTAGGCCACCGAGCATCCGGCACTTCCTAGCCAGGCATCTCGACACTCCCGGGGCATCGTCGGCTCGCACCTCCGACGGCATTCTCATTTATCATAGTTCACATTTTCAATTATAGCTCAATTTCAACATGGCATATGATGTGATGGCAAACAAGATCATTTTCATCCTTTGATTCATATATGCATTTCCAATCATCATTATACATGCAGCAAGACACAATCATGCCTTTTTAAAGTTTACTAAATTCCAGCTTGTACAATTTTTGAAAATATTTAAATTAAATATCCATATGATTCTCAAAAATCATAAAATCAGGACATGAGATAGACAAGACAATAAGATAACAATTTCGTGGAGAACACATGCCCCAAAGAGTTTCACACAAGAAGATATAATCCACACAAATACAGCATGCAATTTCGGATAGAAACAGATTGCGCAGTTTTTGAAATAATTCGATTAAAATACCCGAGTGACCTCTGAAAATTATGAAATTTTACCAGGTTATAGTTAAGACACTAACGTAGGTTTTTCATGAAGACATCTAGGCCAGATTCGTTCTAGATAATTTTCTATAGACGTCCGAAGCTCCTGATTCTAGCACTGAAACGTCCAGTATAACCATCTCCGAAATATCGAGTTTTCACCCACTTATTCTTCTTCATTTCCTCTGAAATTTGGATATGTTTTGCTTCAAGAGGTCCCCTAAAACTTTCATTAAGGGATATAAGTGAAATTTCCAGATAATAGTCACCATATAAGTCCTAGAAGTCTCGGGTGTCCAGTACCGTGTTTCCAGATTTACCGTCTTCAAGAGAAAGTCGATTCATTAGGCTACACTTGCTCATTTTACCTCAAATTTGAGTATGTTAGTCTTTAGGATGTTCTCTACAAGTTTTATGAAAAAGTCGAAGAGAGATTCTTAGTAAAAAATCGACATGCAACCCACAAACTACCAAAAGGTCAACAAAACTGTTCCAGATCTAGTGTCTTCGTAGGATGAGGGTTTGACCCCTTAAATCTCCACCATTTTGTCCCAAATTTTAGTATGTTGTAGTTTAAGATGTTGGCTAAAACTTTCATGAAGGAATCAAAGTCAAAATCCAACTCGAAACATGCATGCAAGCCTTCACAAGATTCTGGGTCAGGCGGTATTCACGAAATCAGCAAGCATATTCAAGAACAAGTCACATTCTAGCTTCGGTTTTGCCTACCCTAACATCCGAGATCTACCACCAACAAATCACGCATGCAAGACACACATGCAAGAGTGGAAATCGATCCCAACTTGCCTTAGATTCAAGCACAAAATAGCAGCAAACAGGGGCAAAACGGCGACGAACGGGTGGACGAATGCTCCTCCTTCTTCTTCGCACGGCCTCCCTCTTCCTCTCTCGGTTTCCCTCTCTCACTCTTTCGACAGCTCTCTCTCTCACCCCCTCAATCGGCCACTCTCTCCCTTTTATTTCCCCCACAAAGCCATCATTTGCAATCATGAGAAGCCACCCCAATGGCCAATGGATGGTCTACACTAGGCAATTTGGGAGAGACACATGGCCTTCTTCAAGCAAAAATGGGCCTCATTCTCGGCTGGGCTTTGGGCCAGCAAATGGGCCGGTCGATAGCCCCTCCTTGGGCTCCAATGGGTCGGCCATTTGGCCCACCAAAAGTCCAAACTATTGGGCCTAAGGCCCAAACCTAATTAAACCCTAAATTTTACTTTTAAACACTTTTAATTCTTTCTTTTATAGGTTTCAAGTTTTCAATTTCACATGGCCAAAATCTTATAACATTTTATCTATAGGAATTTAGTCTATGAGGTGCATAGCCAAGAATAGATTATTCTCATTAATTTATCCTATAATACTAATTTAAAAAATTCATGAACACAAGCATATATCACTTAGTCTTAAGAGAAAACTAATGGCTAAAACATAGACCATAGGTAATTTCATTACCTAATCATAGGCTTTAATTCATCTAGAGGTTCTCTTGAATTTTTGGGATGCCACATCCATCCACGAACAACAGCTCAATGGTAACTCCAACGGCTATTTGCCTCTTCAATCCACCTTCAACGGATAGATTGAAGATGACTATAAAAGAGAAGACCTCAGAAGCCATGTGTTAGAGTGTGCAACTTCAAAAGATCAAGAAACTTCTTGTTGTTTTTCTTAACTATACGCTCTCTGTCATACTGTTTTAGCATTCATGCTATTTAGTAATTGTGCTAAGGATTAAGCGTATAAGAGTAAGAGCTGTAGTTGAGTCCTAATAGTGATATCTATTTTGTATAGGATAAGTGTTAGCAATTTGTAACTTTCCAAGCAAATTGCTAGTGGAATCCAACCCGCCTTATGGTTGTTAGTTTGAAGAGTGGACGTAGGTTTGTGGATGAAGCCAAACCACTATATTCCTCTATGCATTGCTGTTTTCATTTGTTTACTCCTATTTGCACACAGTTGCTTTACAGCTTTTCTAAACATCACATTGACCTATTCTTTGCTTAACGATTAGCTAATTTCTATGAAAGATAGCCAAATTTTCCAAAACAATCTATTTACCTCCTCTAAGATGTATTGTTAGCCACTAACAATTGGTATTAGAGCCATTTGCTTGTTATTTGAAGTGTATTACTTATGAGCATAAAGATCCTCTCTTATAGCTAACCGTGACAATTTTTTTTTTATTAATGATACTCAAGCTCCCAACAAGCCACCTTACTTTGATGGAAGCAACCATAGTTATTGGAAGCAAATAATGCAATCATACATTGAATCCAATAATTTGGATATGTGAGATGTA
The DNA here is from genome assembly GCA_017140165.1 of Eucalyptus shirleyi. Taxonomy (NCBI): domain Eukaryota; kingdom Viridiplantae; phylum Streptophyta; class Magnoliopsida; order Myrtales; family Myrtaceae; genus Eucalyptus; species Eucalyptus shirleyi. Next base: position 32,604,623 of record CM029450.1, read on the forward strand.
ATTATAAATGGTGTAGAAGTACCAGCTCCTACCAAGATGGTCAAGAAGCCGTTGCTGTTAACAACATGGAAGAAGCTTGAAAAAAAAGCTCCTCTTAATGCTAAGCCCAAACATCTCTTGTACTGTGCTTTATCACCATTTGAGTTTAATAGAATTTCTTTTTGTGGTACAGTTAAGGAAATTTGAGATTACATCATGCTGACATTTGAAGGAACAGACGGGGTGAAAGAAACAAAGCTAAACCTCTTGCTCAGAAGCTACGGGTTATTCAAGATGAAATCTAATTAAAAAGTAACACAATGTTCACTTGATTCACTGAAATAGTGAATGGTCTTGCTCTTCAAGGAAAAGTGTATACTGATACTAAATAGGTGAGCAAGCTGTTGGGAGCCTTACCCAAGGAAAGGACAAATTGATGAAGGAACTTGACCTTTGAGTGAATGAAGTAAAACTTTTTTTGAGTTGAGAATGAGAATTCCAGAGATGAGATTCAAAAATCGGCATCAAATTTTCTCTTGGTTCAGAAACTCTGAAGCACATTTTCTCAATTCAAACTCCTCACTACAACAAAAGTGGCTTGGGACGTGATGGAAATGAAGATGAGGAGAATCCCTTTCCGAACTCAAATGATAGACCGAAGCACAAATCTCCTGTGCGTTGTTACAAATATCACTATGATGGACAATTCACAAGTGCTACTAGCCGAAGATTCTTAAGTGCTCAGACTGCAATGGATACGGCCATTTCAAAATAGACTATCCAAAACAACAAAAGAGGTTCGAAAAAACTGGCCGGTGTTTTGGCCCTGAATCAAAGGCTAACCACAAGGGACTCAAGTTTATATAGGTACCAAAAAATATCAGATTTTCTTGGATTACAGGTGATTTTCTAGAAAAACAAGTGGTATTTGGATAGCTAGTATTTCGGACATACGAATAGAGACGGCATCAAATTTGGAACATTCACCACCATAGATGGAGGACTTGTTAATTTTGGGGGAAAAGACAAAGGTAAAATCATTGACAAAGGAAACATTGAGTTGGGAAATTTGATTAAGATGTTTCACTTGTCAAAGGACTGAAGCATAATCTCATGAGCATTAGCCAGCTGTGTGACAAGGGACACAAAATAAGCTTCCAAAAAAAAAAAGTGCATTAATACTAGCAAGGACAATTCTCAATCATTCACTGGAAACAAGTATGACAATATTTACTTACTCGATATCAACTTTGAAGAATCTTATTACCTATTGTCTATCAAGAAAGAGTGTGATCTATGACACAAAAAATTAGGTCATGTTATTGCCAAGAAAATTCACAAAATATCTTCAAAAGATCTCGTTCGTGGGTTACCAAAGATCAACTACATCAAATGTGATTCTTGCAATGCCTGTACATTGGGAAAGCAGATAAGAAGTTCTTTCAAATCAACAAAAACTATTGCTACTACGGATCTTTTCAGCTGTTACTTATGGACCTGTTTGGGACCGACACAAACAATAAGTCTAGGTGGAGAAAGTATTGTCTAGCGGTGGTTGATGATTTCTCACGATTTATATGGGTAATGTTTCTATCTCATAAGAATGAAACTTCGCACTCATTTGAGAAACTTGCATGACAAATTCAGAATGAGAAAGGATACAACATCATTACCATCATAATTAATCATGGAGGAGAATTTGATAATCAAAACTTTGCTGATTATTGTGATGAAAATGGAGTGGAGCACAATTTTGCTGCTGCCTATACTCCTCAGCAAAATGGCCTAGCTGAAAAAAGGAATCGATCACTTCAAGAAATGGCTAGAATCATGATGATTGAAAGTGGAATTCCCACTTACTTTTGGGTTGAAGCTGTTGCTATCGCTTGTTACACACTCAACAGGGTATTGTTGAGACCCTTGGTGATTAGGACTTTGTACAAAATTTTCAAGGGACGAAAGCCTATTCTACATTACTTCCATATATTTGGATGCAAATATTTCATTCTCAAGAATGTGAATGACAAAATTGGGAAGTTCGATGCAAGAGCAAGTGAAGGTATTTTTCTTAGATACTCAACTATTAACAAAGCCTATCGTGTTTTCAATAAAGATTCAAAAGTAGTAGAAGAATCCATATATGGGAAGTTCAAGGATGATCAAAAAGGAGTGCAAGCTGATGACTGCAAAGACATCATATAAATACCTACACCAATCACTTGTAAATAGCGGCAACCATAACTATCAGCAGATCTTTCGAACTAAGGACAATCTTCTAAGGATTAGCTATTCAAGTCAGGACATCTTACGGAACAGATTATTGGGAAAATGGATGAAGGAATCAAGACTAGGTCATCTCTTAAAAACGTGCTAAATTCCTTGGCTCTTATGTCTCAATTGGAACCCAAAGGAATTGAAGATGCTATAATGGATGAAAAGTCGATCAAGCCTATGCAAGATGAGCTACATCAATTCAAAGTCAATGATGTTTGGGAACTAATCACTAGACCCAAAAATCAAATAGTGATAGGAAGCAAGTGAGTATTTCAAAACAAACTTGATGAGAAGGTAATGTAGTCTGTAACAAAGCAATGTTAGTTGCTAAAGGATATTTATAGGAAGAAGGTATTGATTTTAATGAATTTCATGCTCTAGTTGCTAGACTAGAAGACATACATTTGTTACTAGCATATGCATGCTTTCACAATTTTGTGCTATACCAAATGGACAGCAAAAAGTGCATTTCTAAATGGTTATATCAAAGGAAAAAGTATATGTTGGGTAATCTCCAAGTTTTGAAGAACTAGGAAGATCAAGTGATGTCTATCGACTTAAGAAGACACTCTATGGACTAAAATAAGCACCCAGAGCATGGTATGAAAGATTAAGTAATTTTTTGACTAATTATGATTTTGAAAAAGGTAAGGTAGACACCACTCTTTTCTTTAAAATGAAAGTTAAAGATTTACTCACAAATATACATTGACAACATAATTTGGTCTAGAAAGATGCAAGAAAATTGATATGCCAATGTCATCTTCTATCAAGCTGGACAAGGATGAAAAAGGTAAGCCCATCAACTCCAAATTCTACAGAAGCATGATAAGATCATTACTATACTGAACAATCTTTTGACCTAATATCTTATTTAGCACCTGTTTGTGTGCCCGTTTTCAATGTGATACAAAAAATTCTCATTTATCTGCTATTAAGCAAATCATTCGATACATTGGATCATTTCTAAAATTAGGAATATGGTGTTCCAAAATATAAAATCAATAGAAAGAGTACTCAGGCACTTATCAATTGTTGGGAAGTATGCTGATCTCTTAGTTCTTAAAAAAACAAAGTTCAGTTGCTCTTTCAATTATTGAGGATGAATATCTCTTGAAAGTTTCTATGCACAACTTATTTGGATAAAGCAATAGTTAAGTGATTTTGGAGAAAATGAGGAATGTATTCATATTATGTATGACAACATGAGTGCTATAAACCTCACCAAAAATCCAATACTGCACTCAAGGGCAAAGCACATCGGGGTACGGCATGATTTTTATCAAAGATCATGTTAGCAATGGTGATGTTTATAAATAGTTTGTAGATTCGAAACATCAGCTAAGAGATATCTTCACTAAGCCACTGGACAAACCAGCCTTTGAATATATTTGTGGCGAACTAAGGATCTACAATGCACTTGAATTGTCACGCCCCGAACCTTGAGCACACGCACATCTCTCGGTGGTCGATAAAATTGCAACATCCCAGGACGCATCGCCGATCTGTTCATTTTATTGCACATGCGGAAATGTATAATAAATTCCCAAACAAAACAGATATGGGATAGAAGAACAGGATAAAATTTTCACAAAACACTTTTTATAAACACACTGGGTTTATATACAAAAGTCTACAAAAAGATCAGCTTTCAAAAAGAAGCTATCCTACGACCTATTAGTCGGACACATTTGCCGATCCTTTGGACTCCACCTCCATAGGCTCCGAGAGTTTCGGGTCCTCCACAACTCCATCAAGAGGGTTAGTTGCACCCTCACCCAGAGCGGCGTTGACCACAATGGCGGGGATATCAAAACCCTGAAGGAGACCTACCTTATACCCATTGAGTTCATGGTGAAACTACACCCTGAATCGATGAGGTACTCTCTGAGGTAGGCCCTCATCGACCCAGACAGTGGTCACGACAAGTTCATAGACCCAATGACTCCCGGGGATAGGGACGTCTATGCTCCACTCGGTGACCCCTTGAGGCTAATTAAAATGTTCTAGAGGGACCGCCATCTAAGGACTTGAAAATTTAAGCCCACGACGGGGTGAGACAACGTCTCAGTAAGTTCACCCCCTAAACCCTAACTAGGAAGGAAACACACTTGAGGGCGGCCTAACCACACAACCACACAACTACAGAGACTCACCTCATCTCAGATTCTCCCTGCATGTCAGTACGGTTCATATCACAAACATAACCAGTGATAAAACTCAATCAATTGGAATGCCACATCTCATATCTCAAACAACCACAGGGGTCTCGATTATAAGGCCAAATCATTATAACACGTCCCATACCGTGTCACATGATTTTGTCCCATAATCAGGCGCGGTTAAGACATTCAATCATGCGTTCCAATTTTATCATGGCCCAACGAGCACGGCCTACTCGACGTTCGGTGGTCTTCTGGCGTAACTAGGCATTGTCTCATCCCATTGAGCACTGCAACGTCTACATCCAGACGGCAATCCTGAAGGAGCATCGGTCCAAAATCTACTGCAACCGGCATCCATTATCCAAGGGCTTTCCATATAGGGGCAACGTCCACCCGACTCATATCGATGACAGGTTCTCATATCCATCACACGATCATTCACTTTTGGCCAAGGACACCGTGCATTGTACTCAAATGTCTCAATTAAGATGGTGCGCTTGGCTTATTTTCTTCGTATTAAAAACATCTGGTGGAAATAATCGTATGTGGGTACATGGTTAGATTGAATTTTAGAAATTGATATCCCTCTTTTTAAAAACCCCACTATTTAATATAGTATCTAAAAAAACATTTTCGACGTCAAAACCCAACACATCGTACTTTTTAATTAAATACCAAAATTTCAAAATTTTGAAATGAATACTCAAAATCACAATCACCACTTAATTTGCACAAATTAACATTCAATTGCATAAGCTAAGCACATCACTGCAATTAGCACAAAATTCGATTATCGGCTATCCCGTTATAATTTTTGAAAAATATTAAATATTAAATAAATGCAAACTTAGGCCAGAATGCTAATTTAACCACCTAAACGGGCCTAGAATATTTATGCACCTATCCATATAAATAGTACAATCTATTTAGCCCTCAATCAATCTATTCTAACCACCTAACAATCATAATTAAGCAATTAAATCACTAATCAAAACTAACTAACCACCTAAGCCATACTTAGTCTAATCAAATTATCTACTAAATGTCATTAACTCCATAAGTAGAGTTTAGCAAGTAAACTCACCGGTTTTGCGGGCCAATGAGTTCATGGTGATGGTGACGGTGACGCGGAGGTGAGCGACAAACAAGTCTATAGCAACACCAAGCGAGGTCGGGAAGAGACCTAAAATGGGCCTTGAAGCTCTTAGCCCTTACTGAACTTCAGCCTCTGTCCAAGGCTGAAAGGAGCTACTCGGCTTGGCTACGACGGTTGGAAGCGGCAAGGCAAGATGGCGGCAACTGTAGTGGCTACTGGCGAGCTCGACAGCGACGGACGATGGCTAAAATGGCTTCCAGGCGAGCTCGATGGCTCGGGATAGCGAGCTAGGCTCGTGGGAACGGCGACTAGACATAGACAAGCACGCGGTGGGATGACGAGCGCGACAGGTCTGGCGGCGCGAGGCGGGCTTGGGATTGCTTGCGGACGGTGTGTGGTGGGCTGGCTGATCTTGGCTGGTCTTCTCTAGTTTTTCTTGAGCTCAAACACTCCAATTATGGAAAAAGCAATCCAAGGAAGAAGAAGAAGGCTGCTGAAGTTGAATGGGGGCCATAAAATATCCCAAATACTTGAGTTCTATGCCTCACCAGCCCATAGCTGCCATCCTCAGCCAAAAACCTTCCTCAAGCTTCCCAAACAAGTCTCCCATGTGGTCCAAATGTTGCACCTCCCTGGCTACGAATTTGAGGCATCCCCCATCCAATTTCATTCAATTCCTCTCCAAATTGACTCAAATTGGTGCTCATAAATTCAGCCAAGGTGCCCACATCACATTCCACATTTTTTTCTTGCCAATTAGTCTAACTTGAATGCCAAAGAGCAACGAAAAACGGTCCTCTAATTTTCCCGGTCCAAAAATGCCTAAATTTGATTTTTCGCCAAAAACTTGGGTTTGTAGAAAAATCTTCGGAGGACGAGTTGACATTTCTAAAATAAATTGTGACATGACAACTTTCAAATTATGAAATCGGGTTCAAATTTGCGGTTAATTTCAATCGGACGTGATTTTAGCGTGAACTAACCTACCGAGTAGCTTTTAGAAATTTTTAGTGCAATTGACCCGTGGTCGATTATTTTTTAGCCACATTATACATCTTCGACTCATTGGCGACTCTCGTTTGTCGTGAAAATCTCAAGGTTTCAAATGCGGGCACAGGGTATAGAAATAACAGAAAAATCGATCTAGTACTGTTTGACGAGAATTTTGCAATTAGGTGGAATCACCCACTCTTTAATCATATGCCTTTGTTGAAATGACCTATCTCTGGTCTCTGATCGATTTTGATAGTGCCGTATTGACCCTTGCAAATTAGCATGGTTGAGCAGTCGATTTCTAGTCGAATTCTCAAGTCTATTACATTAAAATCCCTTAACGGCTTCATTAGATAGACTAGTTATCTTGTGAGTGATCAGCTCAAAGAAAAAGACTATAGGCGCCTTGATGAAAAGCCTTATTCAATCGAAAATAGATTCAAAAATTCAGGATGTCACATCAATAGTATCTTCCAGGTAACATTTCATTTACTAGACATTGATTAAAAAATCAATTATGCTAAAAATGCAGGTACACATGTAATGTTTTAAAAAAAAAAGTTATTGCTATAGTTATTTTCCTCTATCTCATTTTATCAGTCTAACACATGATATCCCTTATCTCTAGTTGTTACTGCTATTTTATTGGGATTTTGGAACCTGATTTTATTGCTAATTTAATTCTTGATTGTTTAAATCAACTATGTAGTAAAAATTACTGATGAGAAAGTTACCATTGGATACAACAGCTAACTCTCTCTCAATGTGAACTTACTACTATTTATAGCGAGATGGTATTCGCGTCTTTCCTCACCACAAAGTTATTTCTAATATTTCATACTCTCTTGCATTTTCTTACTCTCCTTGACACTCCCTCTTTTTCATTCCAAACCATGACACATAAACCTCACCCTGCCTCTAAGGCCGTGCGAAAATTGGCTTGTACTACTAGACCAGTAACCAAAGCCTCAAAAGAGATCTCTTAGCCAAAAGGATCGATTGAAGCCACTCATAGTTAGAGTGTTGCTCAATCCCAACTAATGGGTGGATCAACTACTACCAGCACTACATTGCCCTCATCAATTGAAAGGGTTACTCCAATGGCAAAAACACTTGAGTTGACATTGCCAATTGAGAAGGATACGACAGTTGTACTATCAATGTCACCTCTGACCCTTACTACTTCGTCACTATCAGCCCCCACTCCACCTCTACTTGAAGGCCTACTAAAAAGGCTAGCTGCTCTCATGGAAAGCTATGAATCACACCTGAAGAAACTGCTCAAATTTGAAGCCACTAGTTCATAAGCCTAGTAGGCCAAACATTTGTTAACTACCTAGGAATAGACAGTCGCTGAATCATCTAAATTAGCTATTCAACTCTCTCCTCAGAAATCTTCTACCAAAGAAGAAGCACCTTTAGAGCCTATTGTTGCAAAAGACAAAGGCAAACAAGTCATCGAGGAACTCGAAATAGTCCCTGACCAAATAGTTACTTAGCCTAAAGGAAGTGAAGCCAGAACAGAAATAGAGAAAGCCTCAAGAGACAAATGTCATAAAGATTATGATGACTAGGAATTTCAAAATCTTGAACCATCAGTTTTGAGGAAGATAAAAACTTTGATTCTGAAATATTATTTCTCAAGAGCATCAAAAGGCCAACGATGCTTTTAATGACCGAGGAATCATTCCTCATAGATTTGTTGACTTTGATTTTCTCGATAACCATGACATTTTTCTATTTGAACTTTTTGAATACCTCAAGCTTAAGTTTTTCTGCTCCATGAAAGAAGAAGTTCATCCTACTCTAGTGGTCTTGTTTTACTCAAACTTGCATTTTCCAAACAAGGACTCATTCGTTTTCACTTTCGAAAACAAAATTATGTCGTGACTTTGGATGAACTCTCTAATATAATGTAGGCCAAGTACAATATTTTCAAAAGGATTCCTATAGAGCCTGATGAGGCTTATAGTTTTGTGTTGGAAACCCCCAATTTCTCTCAAAGTTCTTGAGAAATTGTGTCTTTGAGTTTGCTCCCTCTGAAAATGAATTTTATTCAAAAGATCTTGACACTATGCCTTTTTCCTAAAACATCTTCTACCAATGATGTTTCTCGTCATGAGGTTAGAGGTATTTGGACTATTCTCAACAAATTCGATGAGTTCTCCTACTCCCTCATGATCTTTATTCACATGTACTAGATGATAAATAGAAAGATGGGCAAGCTGCCCTGTGGTGCTCTCATCACTCATATCTTTAAGCACTATAAGATTGACTTCTCTGATGTTGACTCGTTGAGCATGGCAAATGTTCAGAGCGGGAAGAAGACACTAGATAAGATGATATTGAGAATGACTCCCGAAGGTGGGTCAACCAGAAATGAGAAACCATCCCCATTGGACATGGAGAAGAAGAAAGAGTTGTTGCAAAGATTAGAGAAAGACTTGCCGAACTGATCGAACTAGGGAAGAAGAAGCATGCTAAGGCAAGGCATTGCCTAAGGCCCCTTGTCCACCAAGACCAGAAAGATCACCATCTCCAACTATGGACTTATTTGCGTTTCCTGCTACTAACCTTGCCCAGCTTCAAGCCGATGTTCATGAAATCAAAACCACTATCTCCTCTCCAACTCAATATATAGTGAAGATCGAGCGCACTCTCCTAAGCTTGGACTGCTACAACCTTGTCTGTCTTGACCCTATGCCAACAGAACCTAAACTGCCCACCTTCTCACAGCAACGCAAATGCCCTCGCACTTAAACATTTTCAAATCTTTATGTGCTCATGTTTTCCTTTTGCTGCTTATGCCGTACTCATATCTGTTGATCTCATGTAGTGGCCTTCCATTTGCTATCGATGAAATTAAATTTCCTTCATATTTATGTGATTGATAACAAAAAGGGGGAGAGTTGACTTGATGTGAATGCTCATAATATTTGCTCACTCATGATATTTGCTTATAGTATATCTGCCAATGTTAACTTGGCGTAAATATTTGCTTGTCCGTCCTTGATGAATTTCACTAACTGCAAATTTATTAAGTCATAAGGAACTACTATTCAAAACGGGGAGAGCATTCGAATGTATCATCAAAATAGGAAAGCATTCAACTGTCATTCTTTGAACCCCATACATTTGATGATACAATCTGTCACGCCCCAAACCTCGAGCGTGTGCCCATCCCTCGGTGGGCGACGTCCCAGGACGCGTCGCCAACCCATTCACTTTATTGCACAAGCGGAAGCAAATAAACCAATCCCCTAATAGCAAACAGCATGGGATAGAAAAGCAGAAAAACAGATTCACAAATAAAATACGCTTTTATATACAAACTGGGTTTATATACAAAAGTCTATCTCCAAAAGGTGTCCTAACTGACTTACACCTCAGATCCCCTCAGCTTGGCTCCAGATCCTTCACTCTACGGTCTTAAAAAGAATTGAGCCCACGACGGGGTGAGGTATAAATCTCAACGAGTTCACACTCTAAACCCCGATTAGGAAGGTAATACACCTAGAGGCGTTCTAACCACACAACCATACAACCATAGAGACTCACCTCGCCTTAGTTCCTTCCTGCATGTCGGCATAATTTATATCATAGGCATGAGCAGTAATCAAACTCAATTAATTGGAACGCCACATTTCATATTTTACACAGTCACAGGGGTCCTGATTATAAGACCAAATCGTTATGACACATCCCATACCGTGCCACACAATTTTGTCCCATAATTTGGCACGTTTAATTCAATCAATCATGCATTCCTAATTTCGATCTCGGCCCAATAGGCACGGCCTACTTGATGTTTGGCGGTCTTCTGGCATAGTCAAGCGTCGTCTCACCCTATTAAGCACGGCTACGTCTACCTCAAGACGGCTTTCCACATAAGAGCATCGATCCAACTTTAGCTACGACCAGTATCCATTGTCCAGGGCTTTTCATATAAGAGCATCGGTCCAGCTTCTACTGCGATCGATATCTATTATCCAAGGCTTTCCACATAGAAGCATCGTCCAACCGACGCACATCGAGTGATGGGTTCTCTTAACCATCACACGCACATCCAATCTTGGCCAAGGACATCATGCATTGCACTCAAATGCCTCATTTAAAATGATGTGCTTGGCCTATTTCCTTCGTATTAAAAACACCTAGTGAAAATAGTCGTGTGTGAGTACACGGTCGGATCGAACCACAAAAATCAATATCATTCCTTTCTAAAATCTCACTATTTAATATAGTACCTAAAAACGTTTTTGGTGTCAAAACCTAACACCCGGTATTTTCTGATTAAATACAGAAATCTCATATTTTTGGAATAATAATTCGAAAATTAACACTCAACATCAAATTGCACAAAGTAGCACTCAATTGCATAATTCAACCACACCACGACAATCAGTATGAAATTCCGGTCACCAGTTATCCCGGTATAATTTTCGGAAAATAAATAAATAAATAATTTTAAAAAATAATTAAATAATGCAAATTAAATCAATAAATGCATACTTAGGCTAAAAATTGCTAATCTAACCACCTATTGAACTAATTAAATTATCCTAATCATTCTAACTACAATGCTACATAATAAACTATCTAACTACAATTTCTAACCACCTAATTCACTAATTTAACTAATCTAATTTAACTAAACAAGCTAATAACTACACGAATCTAATCTTAATTTAATCTAAACACTCCTTAAGTGTTATTAACACTCTAATGAGATTTTAGTGCATAAACTCACCGGTTTAGCGCAATAACTGGTTCACGGCAATGGCAGCGCGATGGCGACCGACTCGAGTCTATGGCGACGTCGAAGGGAGCTCGGATCAGGCTAAAAACGGCAAAGGAAGCTCATGGGTTGAGCTGATTGAGCTGTTTCGGTTCTATGGAGGTGAAGACGGTGGCTGAACGAGTGAGGCTTGGGCTGGTCTTGGCGGCCGCAGGTGGTGGTGCGGGTGCAACACGAAGATGGAGGAGCTGCTGGCGTGTGGGCTATTTGGTGGAGGACGTGGGCGACGAACTGGTCCTGTTCCAGCCCTTTGACAAAGATCTAGGCGTGCAGCTGGTGTACGTGCGTGGAGGTTGGCGTGTGGGGGTGTTGGTGGTCAGCAAAGTTGACGGTGGTGATGCACGCAGAGTGGAGAAGATGGGATGGATGCGCTGGTGGAGGATGATGGTGGACCGAAGATGGTGGATGATGATGCAAGTGTTGGGATGAAAGAGAGAAAACGTGGGGAAGAATTCGTTGGCAGAAGGGAAAGGCAGAAGCGGCTGGTTTCGGTGAGGCAGGTCTTCGCACGAAGAAGAAGGGGAGGGGAAAGAGAGAGAGAGAAACCAGCCTTGAAAGTCAGTAAAATATCCTAATTTCATCATTCTTTGGTCCCAAAAGTCTCCATGCTTATCCCTTGTGTCCCCCAATACTTTCTTGCAATTAATTTCCCACAATTAACTAATTTGATGCCAAATGTTGCAGCCCCCATACAAGCCTACGAGTTTCCTCAATTTGGACTTCAATTTCTTCACCAACTCTCCAATTTGATGACCAAATTTGCTATGGAGGAAGCCTACACAATTTCCACAATTTCCGTTCACCAAATAGCTCATTAAGGATTCAATTTGGCCCCTCCAAATTTCATTTCTTTTCCGAATCGTCTGAATTGATTTTCCATAAAAATCCCGAGCTCGTTGAAAATTCTTCAAAGGATGAGTCGACGTTCTTAAAATAAATCATGACATGACCGAACTTTCAATTTCTGAAATTGGGTTCAATTTCGCGGTTAATTTTAACCGGATGCGATTTTAGCGTGACCTAACCTACTGGGTAGCTTTTAGGGATTTTTAATGCATTTGATCAGTGGTCGATTATTCTCGAGCTACATTATGCATCTTTGACTCATTGGTGACTCTCAGTTGTCATGAAAATCTCGAAGTTTCAAATACGGACATAGGGTACAAAAATGACAGGAAAATTGATCTAGTGCCATTCAAAAGAAATTTTACAATTAGGTGGAATCACCCACACTAATCACATACCTCTATCAAATCGACCTATCTCTGGTCTCTGATTGATTTTGACGGTACCGTAATGACCCTTGCAGATTAGCACGGTCGAGCAGTTGATTTCTGGTCGAATTCTCAAATTTATTGTGTTTAGATTCCTTAACGGCTTCACCTGATAGACTAGTTATCCCATGAGTAATCAACTCAGGGAAAAAAACCATAGGCGCGTTGATAAAAAAACCCAACTTATTCAATTGAAAATAGAACCTGAAAATCAGGATGTCACACACTCTGGCTAGGAAATCTTTTTGCTAGCATCTTCCATTCTATAAGATTGTCTAGTTCATATCTCTAGATTCATTGCAAAAATCTTGCAGAGATCCTATTTAATTTGTGCAAATTCATTCAAACAAAACTTATTATTTGCTCACATATGTAGGATGAGTTTTGTCATTATCAAAAAGGGGGAGATTGTTGGAGAAACATCTACAAGTGATTTTGATGATGTCCAAACTATCATTGGTATAATATTTACTATAATATATGCAGATATTTGGATCAAAGAGCTATGCAATATCTATGGTGTGATCCATTTGAAAGAAGTTTGCAAAATATCCTAATATGGTTTATACGTGAATAGTATTAGTGGACCTAAAAGATCAACAATTGATGATATTTGTGTTGCAGTTATAAATATTGGGTCGATGATGCTATGACAACCACAGACATCTGATGATGTTTGTTGGGTCAACAATCTAGCCTTTGTAGCCTTGGATTTGCATAGTAGCAGAATCCAGATGAAACATGTAGTCGGGTAGGTAGGTTGTCTGACAAGTTTGTTAGAGACTACAGTGAGAAGACAATAGCGGTTGCTATTTCTTCATAGTTTGCAAAGGTTCGAGGAAAAGAGTTATATGGGTAGTTCCATCCATGGACAACAACTCAATGGTAATTCCAATGGCTACCTACTCTTCCAATACACCTTCAAAAGATATATTAAAGATGGCTATAAAGAGAAGACTTAAGAAGCCATGTGTTAAGATTGCACAACTTCAAAAGATCAAGAAGCTTATTTCCTGCTACTTTTCTTAGTTATACGCTCTCTGTCATAGTATTTGTACTATTCAATAATTGTGTCGATGATTAAGTGTACAAGAGTAAAAGTTGTAGTTAAGTATTGATAGTAACATCTATCTTGTAAAAGATAAGTGCTAATCATTTGTAACTTTTTAAGCAAATTACTAGTGGAATCCAGCTCATCTTACGACTATTAGTCTGAAGAGTAGACGTAAATTTATGGATAAAGTCAAACCACTATAATTCTCTATCTACTGCTATTTTCATTTGTTTACTCGTATTTGCATATGGTTGCTTCACGGCTTTTCTAAACATCACATTGACTTGATCTTTACTCAGTGATTAGCTAATTTCTCCAAAAAATCACCGAATTTTCTAAAACAACTTATTCACTCCCCCTCTATGTTGTATTGTTAGCCACCAACAATTTCAATGTAGTGGGCTAAATTAGCTCCAAAGACTCATAGGCTGAAATTAGATTAAATTGAGCTCAATTTGGCCCATTCCCCATGTAATTTTTGGCCATAATGCCTCTCCCATACTATCTGAATTTTTCCTTCTCTTGTAGCCTAAATTTATATTGAATTTTAAGCTTAAAACCATCCATCGCTGATCCAATACTAATGCAATGAAATAAACTATAAACTATATAATAAATGCTCCTAAAACTATATGTTATGTAATTTATTCTAATATTTTGTTTGGGGGTTAAAGATTAATTCTTAATTCTTGTGCACTTATTACTAAATGATTAGTTAAAATTTTAGGTGTCAACATGAGAATTCTTTTAATTTTTAATAGTAAAATTTATTTTTTAAAGTAGGGATCTATTTGTTTGAAGTGAAACCATTTTTTAAATTTTTTTTCAACTTTCCGATGTCAAAATAATGGAAAATTAATTAGTCTACGGAACACGTTTTCCGCAGGCCAAAAACAACAAGCTTAATTTAGGGAAAAAAGACTTCCCTTTCCTGTAAAAAGGAAATCCCTTTCCCTAAATTATCAAATAAATAAATAAATAACATTTTTTTCTAGAAAGTAATTTTCATGACATATATTTCCTTAATCATAATTTTTTCGGTAAAAACAAATGCACCTAAATGGCACTTCGAAGACTTAAAAAATGAGTGAAAGACCCTTGGCACCTCACAAGTGACCAGGGGACTTCTCCCGGTTGCCTAGGATTTTGACATTCTCGATGCACATACATAAAAATTCAGCCTGGTTGATTTGTTCTATGTTCTATATTAATAATTGATTGATAGATATTTGTTAGTGAAGACTGGTTTTAGGGAGCTGAATATTGAGGCTGCATTTATTTCGCAAAAAAATAAAATAATTTACAAAATCTTTTTGTTAAAAATGATAGCCCATATAACTTATAAAGTAACCACATGAAAAAAATATTTTCATTATCCACAAAAATATCATTGTTGTCGATCATGAAAGTATTTTTCATTAAATAATTATTTTACGCAGTTATTTTTAAGAAAATATTTTCTAAATTATTAATTTTCCATTATAAAAATGGATGCTAAGATAGCCTAAACTTAGGGTACAAAAGGCTCTGGGAACCAATGTGTGCATATTCTCCCTCTTTTTGGTAAGTTGTCCCTTATCATGTGTGATTAAAATTAATTTACTTGAATTAGTTTATTTTGGATAAGTACAATAGGAGTGTCATAACTTTTGTACTACACCCATTTGAGTGCTAAAACAATTTTTTTTCCCTCATTTAAGTGCTACATTAGAGTAAAATCGATCATTTGATTGGCACTTCCTGCAAATCATCATACAAGGATTTTTTAAAAATTAGTTTTTATTCCTATTCCTTTTTTTTTTGGTGCCTGCCACAAAGGCCTAGCCCTCGACTGGCAAGACTGCGAAGGCCTTGGGCAAGGCCATTGCGGCCTCATCGACCTTACCAATTGCAATCGAGGTGGCCTCATTGTGAAGGCCCTTGCCTACAGTTGATGATGGCCTCACCTAGGGCCATCGCGCCCCAGCTAGATTTGGGCGAAGGCCTTCGTGGTTAGCAAGGCTTTGATGGTCTTGCCTAGGGTCATCATGGCCTCGCTGATCATGGGTGAGTGCACGAAGGCCCTCGCCAGATCTAGGCAAAGCTAGCGATGGATTTTCCCAAACGAGTGAAAAAATTTACAAAAATTATCAATGTCAGTACCAATAGGGCTACATAAGACAACTAGCATCCACATCGAATTTTTCCAGTGAGGTACATCATCGATAACAATTAAGTGAGAAAAAAAAAGTTTATGATACTCAAAGAAGCGCCGTATGAAAGTTATAGTACTCTTGTTGTATTTGTCCCAACTTATTTGTGCCGTTGACTGCGGTTTTTTTTCAAAATGGTGCCATTCACTTTAGTCCACGACCTTTAGTAATTGCGGATTTATTCTTTAGACTTTTATTTTTGTGAAATTGTGATCCTCTCTTATGATAATTGAATTAGGTCCACAACTGTTAGACGTCACCAATGACCTGGTGTAGTTCTTGCGCTTCGGTTCATTATGAACGTGACTCTCATGTTGAAGCATAGTCAAAACTCATGCCCGAACAATCTACGTGGAAACTACACAAGAATAAATTTTAAAAAAAATCAAGAACTAAGCACGTTTTAATTCACCAAAGTATTATGTCTGTTTTAACACGTAACTGATAAAAAAAGGGCGAGCAAAGTTAAAACCCATGCCTCAATTCTATGAAGAAATTACACAATAATTAATTAAAAACCAAGAATTAAGCACGTTTTAATTCATTAATTTATAAAAATATTATGCCGTTTTCTAGACGCAACTGTGAAAGAGAAGGACGAGCAAAGATTTTTGTGAAATAGCATGGAAGCTAACAGACTTTGCAAATTGAGTCTTATACGAAAAGAAGAAATTATCAGAAAAAAAAATCAATAAGGAATGACAAGGACACGGATATATACTTGATTCGGTTTGAGTGTTTGTACCTATTCCAAGAAGAGAGCTAGCCGTTAGGAAATTCACTATGAATCTGAGAAGTAAAGATTTAAAATCTGTCAAGTGCTTGCCAACCTTTGATTACATCCAAAGAAAACACACAAGTGTTATTTCACAATCACTGACAAAAAAATTCACTCTAAAAACTCACAAAGAGAAAATCCTAACACTCCTTTTGTTTGTTTTAGTGCGTAATGACCAAGTAGAATTACATCTCTTTCATATATATATATATATATTATACGTGTGTTGTTTTTATCCAAAATAGGAAAATCCTTTTAGGAAACCTACTCAAACGAAGAAATCTACTTAGAATTCCATCCTTCAAGTTCCCCAAGCCACCCATGTTCATAAACCTTGTTACTGTTACTGCCACACTACTTGAATTATATCCTCCGAAATACGCCCCAACATTTGTTGTTCCCAACAAAACCAACAGGATCCACTTAATAACATCACAATATATGCCTGCATTAACTGTGTGCGTTGTTCTACTTGTACGTGAAAGAAGCCTAATACTATCTAGGTCATAGCTCAGACAACCAATTGGGCTAGTATATGAACGATGGGGCACGTGCCCCTCCTCTATCCAAGTACATGCAACAAGTGGGATGTTTACAGAATTTCCCAAATGAATGTTGAAGCGCCTCAATGCTTTTCCAATGTAGCTCCTTCAAGTCACTCGCAACATTTCCAAAGTCTTCACTCTCTGCATCTCCATACCAAAACTGTCTCTAGTGTACCCAAATCATTTATTTTAATATATGCACACAATTGTCACTCTACCTTATCTATCTCCACTGACCACCTTGAAGCTTTATCAATGTGACCTCGAAACAATTAATCATTGCTATGGAATCTAACAACTTTAGGGACATTGTCACATATAGTGTACTCTAAAAATCTCTCAATTCTCTTTAAAGCTCCCTATATATATTTTCTTTTATCACTATTCTAATCTTTCTCTATAATCAATCCCTCTCTCATCTTCTAAAACATTTCAGATTTGTTAAAGGTAATCTCTCTACTAAACATAAAATTACGAATCTTTCTTAGTGAACCATAGCTTGTATACCTACAACCTATGTGCATAGCCTAGGAGTATGCACTTCCTTACCTCTGACTCCACTGTGCCATCACTCACACAAGCATGAATAGGGTAAACAAATACCTTTAGTCTGGTGCAATTAGCAAGCTTACCTGACCACATTTTCTCAGGAGTATTCCAACCAATTGGTGGTGATGCTGATCTATTCACTAACCAACGAGTAGTATTTACTTTGACCCAAAGACCTTCACCTAATCCAACATTGGAGAGCAAAGAGCCATCCCTCTCTAATATAATGTTGGTCATCAATTTTGTAGCTCCGTTTCAACTATAGTATTTTGGCATCAATGTGGTGTTTCACCATACCTTCCTCTTCGCAAAACCAGCTAACCTCCTCAGAACAAAATTCAAACTCTTTTTCAATTATCATGCACATGATTTTCTTGCCTATTTGATTTTCGATCATCGCCTTCCACGACTTGAGCTGACCAAGCACTTTGCTCTTGTGCTTAAGAAGAGAAATCAAAACTTTTCTCAAAACATCATCAACAAAGTGTTTGCAGCCTACAAACTCCGAGGTTCGATGAATTGCCATGCTAAACATCACTCTCTGTTCACTATCTACGTTGCAGTGTTCATAGAAGTTTAGCTTCTCAATGATCTCCTAGGAGACCCGCTTACTTAAAACAGTCATCTTCCTCTCATTCATGTGTCCGAGTCTCATGTGCAACAACTCTAATCTGTCCTAAACCCAAAAGCTTAGAGAATCCAGTAGATGAGCCAAACACTGTCATTCTTTAAA
Organism: Eucalyptus shirleyi; assembly: GCA_017140165.1. NCBI lineage: Eukaryota > Viridiplantae > Streptophyta > Magnoliopsida > Myrtales > Myrtaceae > Eucalyptus > Eucalyptus shirleyi. The sequence continues at coordinate 32,623,053 of CM029450.1, forward strand.
GGAGATATAACTTGGAGTCAATCTTCCCCTCATCACAATAAGCACACTTCAAAAGATCTTAAAACCTCTACCTTCATAGGCGACTTGGCATCCGAATCCATCCAAAGCACTTAATGAGATAAGATTTTTTTTCCCTCTCTGGTGCATGCCTCACGTCAGTCAATCACCATTTCATAATGCATCTTAAGCTGAACTGTTTCGATTTGTAGTATTTCACAAGAAGTATTGTTTCCCCAAAGGAACCTTACCAGCCTCCATGCACTACTAGGTAACATGATAAAAACATAAAGAGTCAAGCACTCAATCATCACTTGATGAACTCGTGGTGACTATTAACCTATCATCCGTATTACTGGAACTAGTATATGTTGTAATAATAAAATTATCATCCCTATTAACTCCTTCACCCTTTTATTTTGAAAAATCTCTCCTGGAGTGGCCTACATCCTCAAAGTGATAACATTGATGTTTCCGAACATTGAACCTTGATTTGGAATAGCTCAATTGCAACCTCTAGACTCTCAATGTTCGTTTCTACCCTAGATAACCGAAGTTTGTGCCATATCCTGGGCTAAGTAATCTCCTAGCCACTCCTTTGAAAACAAGATGGGTTTACCTCTTCAGAGGTAATCGTCGTGTGCCCCTACAGTAGTGAATTATTAAAGGGCTCAAAGAATTCAATAAAAATGCCAACAACATCTTGCCTTGTTTCTCATCAGGCTAGGCCTCATTTGACATTCTACAATCGCATCATGAGTTTGTTTAATTTATCTAAATGGGCTGTCATGGATGTGCCTTCAACCACTTGGAATTGAAATATTCTTTTCAGCATCTAGAAGCAATTATTCAAAACCTTCATCAAGTAATGTGCCCTCACTTTTGCCCACAATGGTGCAATATTCTTTTTTTTTTTTAAGACACTTCAATTAATACCTTAACCAACAAATTCAACAGAATTATGTTGGGATAAGTACACTATCAGTGCCAAAAGTTGTGTACGGTGCTCACTTTAGTGCCAAAAGTTTCTGCCAGATCACTTAAGTGCCAAATAGGAAAAAAAAAACGATCACTTTGATGCCACCAGCAAGAGATTCCGGCCAAATTAATTACGTGACTTTTATATTTTTTTAAAAAAAGTTGCTTGGCTTTTAAACGACGTCATTTTCCTTCCTCCTCAAGAAATGATGTCGTTTTCCATCATCCTCAAGAAACGACGTCGTTTTGCCGTTATACATGGACATCCTCACAAAAACAACGCCGTATAGCTCATACGTGGATTGAAATTAGGGTTAGGATTTCTTCTTTGCCACTCGGCCACTGTTGTTCACCCGCCATCGCTTGGCCACCGTCGCTCGGCCACCATTGTAGTTGCTCTACCAGGTGAGCGAGGAGTGACGAGATTGTTGCTCAAGTAAGAAGTGGCAGGAAGAATAGGAGGCGAGGGCGGAGGAGGAGGAAGAAGATGGGTCGAAGGTGCCGCTGCTGGTGCGCCGTCGCCGCCACCGCTATTGTCGTTGCTAGTGCTGGTGCTGCTATTGGTGCGCTGCTAGTGTTGCTTTTAGGGAAGAAGACGACATGCCTCCTCTCTCTCTCTCAATTTGGAGATTTAGGGTTCTAAGTTGGCGGAAAGACACCAAACAACGTTGTTTTCTTGTTTGGATGCTGACTCAAGTCTCCGACGAGTCACGTTAGCTTCAAAAATTAATAAAAAAAGGACCATGTCGGATTTCTGGCCAAATTGATCGGCGTTGGCATTGAAATAATCGTTTTTCAAATTTGTTGGCACTTAAGTGATCCAAAATAAACTTTTGGCACCAAAGTGAGCGCCGTACACAACTTTTGGCACTAATAGTGTACTTACCTTGAATTATGTTTGTTGCCTTCTTCATTAACTCTACTTTATCAGCCTCTTTCATAGGTTTTGGCTATTTATCACTGACATCCTACACCTTTCAAACCTTAGGTTTTAATTGAGCGTGCATCTTAGTGCTCCGCAACCCAACATCGTTCCTCTCATTAAACCTCTCAATCTCAACTTCCTCTAGATATAATTGCAAACACAACGTTTCCAAATAGTGATCAAACAAGCAAAAACTCCAAATTAACTCGAAACCCAAACCTGAGCTCTAACACCAATTGTTGTGAAACAACATGGAAGATAATAGATCTTGCAATTCAAATCTAACATGGGAAGAAGAAATTACTAAAGAAATCAACAAAGAACGATTAAGATACAGGAGACATACACGGTTCAATTCAATTATTGGTACCCACACCCCAAAAGAGCTAGCTAACAAGAAATCCATTATGAATTTGGAGAATATAGAGTTTACAATTGTGTAATCGATTAGGTATTCTCAACCCTAGATTACACCCAAAGTAAATTCACAAGTGGTATCTTACAACCTACTACAAGAGAACTCATTCAAAAAACTCAGCAAAAAAAAAAAAAAAAAACCAATGCTCTCTTGTCTACTCCAGTGTGTATTAAGCGAGAATAATTCCAATTCTCTTGTGTATGTATTATAATTTAAGGAAAATCCTTATAGAAAACCTACTCAAACTAGGAAACCACACAAATTAGAAAAACTTTCTGAATTGGGTTGTATTTACGAGTTCAAATTTGAGATATATTCTCAAAAAAATTAAAACACACGCCTCAATTTGTTGGGGTTTCATGAATCATGTATAGGCAAAATTAACATAAAAACAACGGAAACAAATACAATATATTTCTATACATGATTCTCCAAAGGCGTTGTTTGTGCGGTTTAATAAAAAATTTGAATATAAAAGGGAGTTAAACGAATTACCTCTCGAAGCATGCTTTAAACGAATTGGTTTGAATGTTCTTCAGTTTGAGTCCCACAAACATCGGACCTCTAGTTTAGATACACCATCAATGGACGTCGAAAGGAAAAGAGAACTTTTGGATAATCACCACTATGATTGAGCTAGCAATCTCGTGGAGATAATCATCCTTGATGTTTTAGCCATGGCCCGAATGTGAGAGAATCACTTTTCTTTCTCGCGTACCAACACACGAAAACACGCACGCTTCACTCTTTTTAGCAACCATTGCTTATGCCCTCCTTTATGCGACATTTGAAAATGCCCTCTCTAATCAGCAATGGTTACTGATCGTGATAATTAGTAACTGTTGCCACATGTGGGAAAGCATCCCACAATCAGCAACCGTTGTTGACCATCATGCACAATGCTTCGTGCATGATGGTCAACAACGATTGCTGACCATCATGCACGAAGCTTCCTTATTTTTTTTGTTTTATTTTATTTTATTTTTATAATTTTTATTATTAAAACACGCACATGTGATGTGCGTTGCACATGGTCAGCAACAATTGTTGACCGTGTGCACATTGATAAATTAATTAAATAAATGAATAAATAATTAATTAATCAATCCCTTTTTATAAATAAAAATAAAAAATAAAAAGTACATAATTTTTATGTGGGCATTTGGAATATATTAACATATATTTACTTTGGGCATGCTTGTGCATCATATGCAAGTAGGCTCATGACTATAATACAAATTAAATTAAATCTCATTTAATTTAATTTCAGATCGACTCAATTCGATTGCAGTAATTACACATTTGCAATATTATTTATCTCTTGTTCCATGTTATCCTAATTGTTTATGGTGTGTGACATCCCTAGGTTCATCACTAAGCTGATAGTAAGACTTGTACTAACACATTAGTACTCCCAAAAGAATTAATTGTCTTGATTAATCTTTGAGTCCTACAATTCATGATTGACATCTAGCAATATGTCATGACTACCCAGATAATGTGAATGTTTTAATAACATAATGAATTATCAGCTTTGGTTACAGTATAATTTAATCATTCTATCTTACTATGTCCCGACCGAACAAAAACCATGGAATATTTTTCAAGTCACCAATTTGATCATATGTACAAATCTAATTGACATGCATTTTATTCAAGACATAAACAATTTATTCTCGATTACAACCCCGGTTGAGAATTTCAATGCATTGTTATAATTAGATTGCAAAGGACATCATTAGTATACCTTGCATGTAACAATGAGATAGATTCCATATTGCGTACACGTGCAACTTCGTATATGAACAAATTATGATCATCAAGTATAAAGATAGATCAACGACCCGGCATTACGTGCACCTGTGAACCATAGTTGTTCAACACACAAGTTAACACTATGTCTCAAGTCTAAGAATTATTTACACAAGACCAAAGTATGAACAATTAGACATTAACCACACTAAAAGTTTACATGTCGCTAATCGTTCCATATGTGTCACGTTCAGTGAACTTGTCTAATACAAATACTCGTGTTCTAGCTTAGGCATCACAATACCCAATGACTTGCGACTCATCATTCCCTTAAGTATCCAATACTTAATGGTGAAGTTAAGAACACACCGATCTCAATAGGATTGTTAGTATCCACTCAATAATCTATCGACCGAGAATGATTTAAAGATTCAATATAACTATGAACCCGTCATATATATTCTTAACGTCTCAAAAATAGGTTTGATTGCAAATGATCTTATGAAATCATTTGTAAATATAAAATAATTGGACAAATGAATGAATACGTCATTGCCATTAATTAAATAATAATAATGATAGTACAACTGAAATCTCTAGTATGTAACTATTACATGGTAGCTTTAGGGCATACATCCAACACAATTATCTACGACAAAGCTACATAAGAATTTACAAAAAACCAAGAACTAAGCACGTTTTAATTCACCAACATATAAAATATCGTGCCTTCTCAAGACGATAGATGAGAAAAGAAAAAACTTTTGATCAGGCAAATAAAATTAAAACACACGCCTCAAGTATCTATCGCAAAGCTACATAAGAATTTGCTAAAAACCAAGAACTGAGCACGTTTTAATTCACCAACATGCAAAATATCATGCCTTTTCAAGACGGTAGAAAAGAAGGAACTTTTGACCATGCGAATAAAATCAAAACACATGCCTCACGTATCCATGACAAAGCTACCCAAGAATTTATATAATAATAATTAAAAAAAAAAAAGAACTAAGCACGTTTTAATTCACGCACATACAAGATATCATGCCTTTTCGAGATGGGAGCTGTGAAAAGATGGAAGTTTTGACCACGAAACCTCTCGGTTGATTGAGTCATTGCATATATCAGATATAGCGGTACCGAAGCATTGATGCAGCTTATATGATCGAATCCGTTTCATGTATGTCATTCAAAGCTTGGTCGATGTCGTCTAATGTAAAATATAATCTGTTTCGTGTCATCATTGTTTGCACTTTACAGGCGGTAAAATATATTATTATCGGTTTAGGTCGAACAGCATTAACCATAAAGCAAGATATAAAATTAACGAGTGTTTAGATCGATGTGACTTGCCATCAGGGAGAGCAACTAGAAAACTTCATTATATTATAAACATTACACTACGATCACAAACGGTTTATTAAATTTATTTGGAGTGGATCATATCGTTGGTGCACAAACCGAAAATTTATTTTTTTGTCGATCCCAATTTCACTAATGTACTTTCAAAGTAAATATTTGTTTTTTCGAATATTTATTATCCGACTGGTTCATATCGTTGGTGCCCAAACCTAAAAATGGGGAGTCATGATTTTCTAGTTCCTTGTACTATAAATGATCTAGATTAGTGTGATTTAAATGAGCGTAGCACAATTATGAACTAAACTTGTTATCATATGTCGTTACTCCTCCTAAAATTCTCCCGGAGAACCAAAAAGAGACACCCTACAGTTCAATGATTTGATTTTTATGGCAAATGAGAGGTTCATAAAACTAGAAATTTCAGGTAACAACAAGAAACAAGTGACAATTATCTTATAATTAAGATTCCCAATGATTTAATAATTTCGATTAATTTGAATCAACCAGAGATCATGTTACTTGTTGAAAATCAAAAGCTTACTTTATGTTTCACCAAAAATAAAAAATAAAAAATCAGGTACATCGTTTTCAAAGGAATTCATATGTTTTTCCTAAACTAGGGATTTTGATGATGATAGAAATGGAGAGACATCCACGTGTTCAATTTCTCTCTCACGAGGGAAGGGAAAACAACTACTTCCATCAAAAAGTGACCGTACAATGACATGTCAGCCTTCGAGCCTTAATAGCCTATTTATATTGTCTCGCCAGCAGAAGTGATCGTAGAAGGCTATTACGTGTGATTCTTGAACATCTGCTTCCACACTTACGCACTTGAAAGTTGGACATGTATCAAATAAGTACTACAGATGATCGGCTTTGGAGTACGTCGGCTCTTGACTCAGAATTGGGAACCAACTCTTTGACTCTTGCTCCAAAAGATTGTAAGTAGGAACCGTCCATTTTATGTTTTGGGTAGAAAAGTAAATTTTTATGATAAAGTATTAAAGTTGCACGATTTCACTATAAAAAGAGTAGATGTTCAAATGTTTAAGTCATTGTTTGTTCATGTTGTGGACCGTGGTTCAATTTTTGATAGGTCCAAAAGCACTTTCTTTTTTTCTTGAAAAAAAAACTTCAAAATCAATTTAGAACCGGTTTCCAAGAACTGAACTGACTAGACTAGTTCTAGATCGGTAGAGTCGAGAATTGAACTGGATCTCCCTAAACTAGCCTTAAGCCAGTCGGTTCAGCGAGTTCAGTCCAATTCTCAAATTAAATTAGAGTCAACAAATTAAGTACATCTTTTTCTTCAAACTCTTCACTTCTTTATTAATTTTAGAAAGAGCAATATAGATGGAGCCGGACCCTATTCCAGCAGGCAGATCTAACTCTGCCGCCTTCAATGACCCAGGTACGTGAGCCTTTGATTATATCTCCCTAATGTCAAATGTTCCTTTGATTATATCTCCCCAAATCTTTTGTTAATTTTTGACTTTAACATCAAGAAACCATTGGTCCATCTGTCCAATACCATTCTAAACAACCTTAGCTTGATGTCAAAGAGGAGAAAGAAAAACATGGCAAAAGAATTGGAAGTTTGCTTAAGTATGGACAAGATCGTAAAAAAAGAGCGTGCTTATCATAGAAGTTGTTATTGGTCGTCAAATCTGACCCGTTTATACTAACTTTCAAACAAATTTTCTGTTCTACGATAGTGACAAATTCATCGAACGAGCTCTCTTGTCTCTCTCTCACTCGTTATAAATAGCAATGTGCAAAAGCGAGTTCAGCATTGAGTTAGAGCGATGGAATCCCAAATACCACCTCTCGCTACTAATTCTTCGGTAGTGAGCGTTCAAGAGCTCATCAAAGAAACCATGAACACAGTTCCAGAGAGGTATGTTCGTCACGACCAAGAACCACTAATCCTCTCTGATAACGGAAGCACTCAAACGTCAGTCGTTCCAGTCATTGACTTGGGCAAATTGTCCTCGGACGAAATCGTGGGTGATCAGGAATTGCAGAAATTGCATGAGGCTTGCAAAGACTTGGGCCTCTTTCAGGTTTTCTCAGGGTCCCTCTTCTCTACCTTTAAAGCCCACTTGAACTTAAAGCTTCTTACGTTGATTCAGATTTTCCTAAAATACTTTGATTGAATAGAAAGTGCGCCCCGCGACCTCAACCTCCGACTAAGTTGATCGGCCCAAAAGGACCCCATGGCGTCCAAAGGCTTAGCATGAACGGGATGCATAAGCATTCGACGCATCGTGTGCCGTGTTTCTTCTATTTTATTTGATTTACTTATTTTCTAAATGACTTGGGTTTTTTTTTTTTTTGGTAAAGCAAATGACTTGGGTTTTAATACTTGGCGATGGTGACAATTTTGACTATGATACAATAATGAACCTTGCAGTTTGTTTGAGACTATTCTACAAATTTAAAATATTCTGTGTATTTCACGTGCATTGTGACCGAGGGAAATATTGACGAAGTGATAATCAAAACTATATTGGAAAATTTAAAAATGTTGAAGACTATATTCTACAAATTTAAATTTTTAAATAGCAATTTGTCTATGCAGCTGGTTAACCACGGAATAGGTCCTTCTCTGTTGGAGGATCTAAGGCATGAAATCGAAGAATTTTCCAAGCTTCCCTTGTCGGAGAAAACGAAATTCAAGGTAAGGTTAGGAGAGGTCGAAGGTTATGGGAATGTCGCGCGATCAGATGGAAAGCTTGACTGGGGTGACAGGTTCTTCATGATAGTCAACCCGCTTGCTAAAAGGAAACCTCATCTTTTTCCCGAGCTCCCTTTGTCGCTCAGGTTATTTCCCTATCTGTATACGCATGTTTTACAGATGTGATGGTCCTGTGCATTGTCAAGATACTACTAGTTATCTTGACAAGGTGTGATGATGGCCTGGCCTTATACATTTATGTTGGTAAAACTCCAAAATTAGACTTCTTAGGCCCACTCAGTGGCGTTGTAGAAATCTATGGGGCTCCTAGTGGATCTGCTTAGAAACTTGTGCTTGCATACGATTCTTCTTTTTGCTATGATTAGTTCTATCTATCATTTCATTTCATGTATAAGAAGGTAGGTAGATAACTCATACTTGTGAGCTTCTCTACAACTTTTAGTGATTTTGGGCCATAGAGGCAGTGAATGGCAAACATTATAATGTAAATTATAATCTCTCTCTCTCTCTCTCTCTCTCTCTCTCTCTCTCTCTCTCTCTCTCTCTCTCTCTCTCTCTCTCTCTCTCTCTCTCTCTCTCTCTGCACACAAAATTTTTGGCTGCATCTGAAGCATTTGAGCCTAACCCACACACGACATTAGATAAGGTGAGTCTCATGTGTGAGCTACTTGATCTAACGGTATATGTGAGTTAGCTCACATGTAATATTAATACATGCAAAAAACTTTACTGTTTGTGGATATAATCAGTACCTTCCTTTCACACGCAGAATTACCTTAGACTCTTACATTAAGGAGACGCAAAAGCTGGCTATGCAGCTACTTAGCTTGATTTCAAAATGTTTGGACATCGAGATAAATGAGATGAAAGAGTTATTTGATGATGGCTTCCAAACTATGAGGATGACGTACTATCCTCCATGCCCAAGGCCAGAGCTTGTTGTCGGGCTGACACCGCACTCAGATGCTAACGGCATCACCATCCTCAACCAAATCAATGATGTCGATGGCTTTCAAATTAAGAAGGATGGAGTTTGGATACCTATTCACATTCTACCACATGCATTTGTAGTGAATGTGGGAGATATCATGGAGGTATCATTTTGTTGCTTAGGCAAACTTTCTCCTTTATTTTTAGAATTTCTAACTTGTTTAACATTTTCCCATAAGCATGTGATTTGTTTGGCTGTTTAAATACGTATTGTCTAAATGATACTACACCTCACTTATCAAGAGAACTTATGAGACCCACTCTAGGCCACTTGAACACACGTAACTTTCATGTCACATAACCACTATGTCAGGCTAAACAATATTTTTTTCCCCTGTAGCTAAATCACGGTAATAAATTAGAGCAATTTAGTGCATCATTAGTAAATGGGTTTCGCATGGAGGTGTGGTCATGATCACGACAATCCTGAATTTCTGCTAATTTCATATTTTCAAGATCTCGATGACAATGTCATTCATCATTACATTATTTACATATTAAATCAGGTATTCATCTATCAAATTAGGTTTCATGGCTTTCATACTAATTAGTTATATAAAAAATTCACCTGTCAATATTTATACATTGAGAAAGTTTCAAATGGCTTAAATTTTAAAAAAGTCAAAGAACACGATTCGCAAGATTTATATTAAACAAGTAAAAAGAGTAAGAGACAACCCAAACAGACTTTAAGATCTCACAGATTCTACATGGTGTTTGGAGTAGGACAACTTGAGTTTGAAACTCTTGAGACCCCATTCACCGACATATTATAAATTTCCATGCATCAGTCTAAGGGAAAATCCAACCAAGACCCCATATATACACAACAATTTAAGCATCAACTTCTCGAGCTATAAATCCAATTTCGTTTCTATTCCTTTGTATCAAACATTAGCCTTGAATTTGTTCGTTGGACCATTCACTGAATTGAAATACTAAGGCATCTTGTCATAAAAGGCATTTCAACTACCATGAATATATCATATGAATAATTCGATGTATTTAGGGTATCTATTATTAAGAGTATTCAAATTAGTCCGAAAGCACGAAAGAAATTGGCCTGTCAACTTCAATCAGTTATTTCGTGTTAACATTCAATCCAGACAGACTACTGGGCCCATTTTTTCATTTTTCTCTGGGCTGGGCCAAGCCTGTTTGCTCTCATACATAATATGATTATCCTCGGCTTATTATTGCAGATTCTTAGCAATGGTCTTTACAATAGCATTGAGCACAGAGCCACAGTCGATACAACAAGCGAAAGGATCTCAATTGCTATGTTCTTCAACCCTAAGCTAGACTTGGAAATTGGTCCAATCCAATCTCTAACGACCAAGGAGAGTCCAGCACTGTTTAGAAGGATAAAGATGGAGAAATATGTCAAAGATTTCTTTTCCCAAAACCTTAATGGAAAGTCATATTTAGAGAAGATGAAGCTCCAACCAGAGAAGGCTTTTGCATCTGAAGAGGAGTGAATGAGAAGGATCTTGGAAGACCCTTGCTTACCAAGCTTAATTGATGAGGGAAGCATATTTAAGCATTCAATAAATGTTTGTCACATCATATCATAAATATATCTAGTAAATCAATTTCTAGGTCCCTTATAGTATTTGAGTGTTGTAGCATCATTTGTTGAAGAAGCATAATGTCCTGTAACATAGGTAAATCTTTACATTTGAACGATATTGTATATTTCAATTCAGCACTACTTCATATAAATGATAGTGGGAGTGTGTAATGTTTATTCATGGGATTTTGATTACAAACTGCGAATCATTTTCTAAAATGTTTCCCTATACATCTTCAAACAATTAAATGGTACTAAGCATAAAATTCAACTACCAAAAAAAAATATATATATACCCTGAAGCATCTGCATTCTATTTTCCAATAATGTCTTTTTATGCCACGAGTTTTAATATATACTAAGATACTCTTAATTCCTATATTTTTTGTTGATACTCCTTTAAAGAACAAATTAAAGTAAAACTATTAGAGTTTTTGATCTCTTGAAAATAAAGATGGGATTCGACTTGCCTTGTCGCAATTATATGAGTCTATAGCAGCCAACTCATCAGTCCCATCCTGAATCTTGCCCGGATCAATGAAATTCAGGGAACAAGATCAGGGAAAACTAAAACAAGTTTATGGATTTAGCTATGATCCAAATGATCTTTACATATCAGGGGAATCAGATTGTGATACGTACAGAAATATAAATATAAAACTATAAATAGTGGATGGAGAAAAAGAAAGAAAGAAAGAACGAACCTTAAGCAGCATAATCGTCCCAGAAACTTGGTCCCTTACCTCCTGCTGCAGATCCTTCCATCTATATAACAACAATTTTCGGTACTCGTTATGCAGTAAAAATGAAAATTCCTCGCTTGCTCCGCTGTTTAGTCCATAATAAATTAAGTAATCGATTAACATAAACTCACATTTTTTAAACACGTATCTTTTAAAAGTGAATAATAGTTGTGTACGAACCTTCATAAATTGAAAAAAGGTTCAAATGTATATTCACTTGCTGAACTGAAGTGGCAACCCCGAATAAGAAATCACTTGGAAAGTCTGACCTCTTGAGCTTAAATTGATCTATCCCTGAACTAAGACATAAGAATTTGAAGCTGCGAAAGATTTAGGACATCGTTGAATTATTCTTTTAAATATGAATCTTTCCCAAGAAAATAGAAGAAAAGATCAAATAGTTTCCAAAATGATTAAGGACATAACGAGAGCGTTCTAGATCATTCTTTCTCCTGTGTAGTGATGAATCAACTCAAACATGTGTTTGCATCAATCTCAAAAACAAGCCATGCATGTTAGATGCAAAAAATCTATTCAGAGATTATTATTTCACTATGTGCCTAATTAAACGTCGCATACTATAATTTATGAAGAAAAACACCCAGAGAAAAGGAAAAAGAGAGATCAAGGGCAGCCAACCCTCGGCCACCTGGGTGGATGACGCCGACAAGATCAAAACAAGTGAAAAGGCCACTTAGAAAGCTAGTAAAAGGGTCGTTGGTGATGGTGATGAAGATGACAAGATCAATGAAGCATTTGAAAAGAGAAATTGGGGTGGGTGGATAAATAAAAGCCCGAAAGCAATCTCCTTTTAGATATGAAGGTTGAGAAGCGCAACTAAGATAACTATAACCAACTTCAAATGCAGCAATCCTGACATGGTTTAAAAAAAAAAAAAAAAGTTCGTTCATTTGCCGACTCCTGAACTCAAATCATACCCTTTCTTCTCAAACGACTCGTCTATCCAAGACCAACTTCCGCTTCAACCCAATCCAACTCTCTAGTAGTCTTTAATTTTCACTCCAAATGTAGATGGTTTGACATATTTTGTTAAATCTAATAGTAGGTCCTCACATGGTAAAAACATTGTTGAAGGAAACCCATTTATGACTTAAAAAAGAATGCAAAAACTACGTATAGTTTTTCAGGAAGGAGTAAAAGAATAGTGGCAAAGCTGGGGCCCGTCTCGGCAATCTTGTTATGAACATATTCTTTTCAGGAAGTCCATGGAACATAGACTATTTTGATCGACTTTCTCTCGCATCATTGATTCTGTTTTTCACTTCTGAAGATTGTCATGTCTATTTATTAAGCACTGAGTGGCAATTCATGCGGATGGGTGCTTGTTTTTTCTTATGGCAGGAAAAGGAAACGAGTCATATGAATTATCCACCGGCTCGGCTCCGACGTGCTGATCAATTGCCGATTACCCAGAGATCAGAGAACAGCTTTGCTCTGGACCATATGGATATCATCTGACGCACTACGTAAAAAATGTAATATCCTTTCTCCATATTTCATTTTAGTTTCTATTTTTCTCCATCTACTTCACATGGTTCCATGGTATACTATTAATACCCCATTTGTTCAGCATTTCAAATGAGCTTTGGGACTCTAAAGTCCCATGGGCAAATGCAAATAGCATTTGGTTCATTTTTTGCTTAATTTTGGGGAAATATAATTAAAATTCCAAAGGGCTTTAATGGCTTTTAGCCCAAAGTAGGTCCAAAGGTCCTTTGCAAAGTTGTATTTTCGAAATGCAAGTCTTGGCCCCTTGTTTACTATTCATCTTCCCCATGATTTGTATGGAAAATGGAAAAGCCAATTGGAGGCTGATGACCGCCGGCTAAGAGGTCATGTGGGTCGACAACCATAGCCTGGGGGTTGCCTGGGTTGCAATGAGCTAGGCATCACTCGCTTGGGTCGTGGCAAGACATCGTCACTTGGGATTGTGCAAGCTAGGTGACGCCGCTTGGGTCACATGACTCAAGCAAGGCCGTCCAGTTGCCAGAGCCGCCAATGGCTAAACTCTTTAAAAAAATTTAATTTTTTTTTTTAAATTTAGTAAAAATTCTTTATAAATGTAATTTTTACCAAAAAGGTATTTCAGCCAAAATTGTTTCCCAATGCACTTTAAAATTACAAATCACCAAACGCCATTTACATTTCGAATAACCTCTTTTAGCCAAAGGTATTTACATTTTCTCAAAGAATTTTCTTCAAAACCGAACCAAACGGGGCCTAAGTTGTCTATCTTTCAGCATCTGTAGACCTGATGATTGTGTGCTTATTGACACTATTGCATAATGGCTTTGCTTTCAGGGTGTATGATTTTCTGTTCTCATCTTCCCTCGTAGAGCATGACGACGTAGTTTCCAGCAATCGGAAACTTTTGATACGATGTTATCAGTCCGGCTAACGTAGGAAGGCTGGTGGCGTCTTCCCCTAACGTGAAATTCTCTGTGCGCCTTGTCACTTTGCACTTTTACTAGGAATGCTATCTGGACAATGCATTGACATGTGGGAAAGACAAGTTGGCAGTTAGATTATGTAATAAAATCAACTGAGGTCTGGATGATTGAGTCTGAAAAGCAGATATCTCCATAACATAATCTCAAAGTTCAATAACCAGGCGATATAGGGGAAAAGTGCCAAAAAAGTCATAAACCTTTTGTCTTTGTGCCGATTTAGTCCTAAATCTTTTTATTTGGTGCCGATTTAGTCCTTCCGGCAAATCTAGCCCGGAAAATGCCTACATGGATACAAAGTTAGCGCCGGCCGTCCTACGTGGCCGGACCGGTGCTGACATGGATGCCTGAAATCAAAACGATGCCGTTTTATTAAAAGAAGAAAAAGAAAAAAGACCTAGAACCTTCAAAATAGAACGGCGTCGTTAAGAGCTCTTACGTTTTCCCTTTCTCACTTGCCTTGAATCATCTTCAGCGATGGAGGAAGAACCCCAAATCCCATCTGCCCAAATCGATTCAATTTGAACTCAAATCCAAGGAGTTTGTTCAAGCCAAGTTGCTCTTTGATTGAATCGACTCCCCAATCTAGCCCAACCCCTTCGTCTGCCCAAACCCTACAATTTGGCCTTCGAAATTGCGAAGACTCGACTGACCCAATTCGAGTCGCCACCCGATTGACCTTATTCAAGTCGCAACCGGATTCGACCTCACCGAACACAACAAAGTGTGTGGTCCCAATTTGCTCGTGTTGTCGACACTCAGCGGACATAAAGGTATGTTTTTGTTGTTGTGGTCCCAACCCTCAAATTTTGTCAATACATCTTACAATGTTGTTTTGATGATATCCAGATACTAAACACTCAACATGCCTTGTAGCCGTGTTGTTGGTCTAACGTCTAGTAAATTTTTAGGTTTTCGTTGTCTTCACATGAGCTTGACAGAATATAAAGGCAAAAAAAGATGCGACAATATTACCATTATATTTTGAGAAGCAAAACATTGAAGTAAATGGCTATTGAACTTATTTCCTTCGGAGAATATGCATTCTAATTTCACTCAGAAATTTCATCGAACAGGTGGCGTTTGAATTGATTTTAGTACAAATTGATTTTAACAAGGATTTTTATGTTCTCTCATGCGATGATTGCGTATGAATTGTTTTTATTACAAATTGGTTGTTGTGGGATTGCTTTACCTTAGCATTTCTACTTTTTATGTACGAAGGTATGTGTTTGTGATTGAATCTGGCACTCAAATGAAGACTTTTTCATACGGACTTGAACCATGCAAGGTTGGAAGCAGTTTTATTTTTTGGTATTATTTCTCCATA
The DNA here is from genome assembly GCA_017140165.1 of Eucalyptus shirleyi. Lineage (NCBI taxonomy): Eukaryota > Viridiplantae > Streptophyta > Magnoliopsida > Myrtales > Myrtaceae > Eucalyptus > Eucalyptus shirleyi. Next base: position 32,638,287 of record CM029450.1, read on the forward strand.
TGAAAAAAAAAAAAAAAACTATTTATCGGGAGGCAACACAAAATCGATCGTCTCCTCTAAACATAAGCGAAACCTAGCTGTAGGTGTATCTTGATTGCGTTCTGGTCAAGCTGACCATAGGGGCAACCACAATAGTTTGTCAAGTGAGTTAATGGTAAGGAAGACCAAAACTTCAAAGAACAGCGTATTGATTATAAAGGCCAAGTCAAAGCACAACATGCGATAGAATTTCAATTGCAATATGTATAAATGTGTGTTTGAATTTTTAGTATTGCTACTTATATGGCCCACCCATTTCCTAGACTGTATATATTGGGAGTCAATTGCAGTCTTCTGTCATCTTCCGCCTTCAATTTGTTGATTCTTATGTTGAACTTCAATTGCAGTCTTTTGAATAGCAATAGCTTAAAAGCAAAATCATGATTTTCCATTGGACCTATTATGTTGTTGCTCCATTACGAGTCTCCATATGTTTATAATATATGTTTTCACTTTGAATAGTGGTCAAGATGAGCAACAAGTCTACATTGGTTTGCTTTTATCATGGTGGGAAATTTGTTCGTCGCCCAATGCTTGAATATATTGGGGGATAGATGGATTTAGTACACTTAAATATTGATTCTATCAGCCATGAAAGGTTCATCAGAGACATTGAGAATGCGGTAAATGGTAAATTTGAAAAACTATATTTTAAGCTTCTTGATAAATCTCTAGAAGATGGGTTGAGACATATATGTAATGATAGCACTATTATCGATCTAGTTTTCTATCATTTGCAACATGGATTGATTGAGGTGTATGGAGAATCTTTTGACAATACGGTAGGTGAAGGTCCCGGTCATGGTGAGGGCAATGGTGAAGGTGCTGGTGAGGGCGTTTGTTAGGGTGAGGACAATGTTGAGGGTGCTGGTGAGGGCATTTGTCAGGGCGAGGGCATTATTGAGGGTGTTGGTTTAGGTGATGAGGCATTTGCTTAGCATGGGCGTGATTTAGATTATGATTACTTAGTAGATGAGGGTAATTATGCTGATTTAAAGGGTGATGAATTTATGGTCGAAGTCGATTCAGAAAATGAAGACATGGACTTAGTCGATGAACTATTCTTGACTAATGATGACAATAGGGATGACGAAGACCTTGTAGAAGGAAGGAAAAAACTCAAGGAATTCCACAAAATGGCCACAAAGGCTTGGATTATAAGGGAACCTCTCGCGGAGTTTATACCATCTCAATAGTCTATCAAAGAATCATCTAATCTCCAACAATCTGACATGGTTATTGCTGAAGCTAATTACCAAATAGACTATTACGAAACAGATGGAGATGAAAGTTTGGAATCTGATATGGAGCCAGAAGATGAAGTTACAGGAAGGAGAAGTAGGTATCCAAGGTACGATCCTAATTGTATAGTGCCTATGTTTACTACATCTATGGTGTTTGGTGATGGTAGACAATTCAAAGATGCTGTCAAAAAGCATTCAGTGGTTGAGCGTAGAGAGATAAAATTTGTCAAGAATGAAAAGAAATTTGTTAGGGCAAAATGTGTCGATGTAAATTGTCCTTGGAAGATTTCTACATCTTTTGATGTTAGAACTGGATCATTCCACGTGAAGGCTTACCATGAAGAGCATACTTGTAGCATTAGTTTCACTAATAAGAGAGTCACAAGTTCTTGGTTGGCGAATTTTAGTACAGTTAGAGCAATGCCAACTATAAAAACCATTGCTTTTAAAGAACTTATTAAGGAGCGATCAGACTTAAATGTAACTATAGATCAGTGTAAAAAAGCGAAGCTACTTGCCTTTAAAGTTTTGATGGGAAATTATAGGAAGGAATATTCAAAATTATGGGATTATGTGGAGGAGCTAAGAGAGACAAATCCTGGGAGTAATGTTACATTGAAGGTTGAGAAGCCTAACATGCAATCTAAAACATTATTTGAGAGAATGTACATATGTTTTGTTGCAAGTAAGAAATGATTTCTTGATAGATGCAAAAAAGTTGTGGGGTTAGATGACTGTTTTTTAAAGGGAATTTGTAAAGGGGAGATATTGTGTGTTGTTGGAAAAGATGCAAACGACCAAATGTTTCCAATTGCATGGGCAGTTGTGAGAGTTGAAAGTGGAGACACTTAGACTTGTTTTTTTAACAAGTTTGATGTATGACCTCAATATGATAGACACATATGGACAAGGCTGGGTTATAATTAGTGACAAGCAAAAGGTGAGTTCATTATTTTATTTTATTTTCAGTGTTATGCCTTGTAAATGATCACTCTTGTGGTATGTTGCTGATATTGAAATCATCTTTTTTAGGGCCTTCTTCAAGCCGTGGTGAACTTGCTGCCTTTAGCTGAGCATAGAATGTGTGCTAGACACATTTATGCTAATTGGGGCAAAAAGTATAAGGGAATACAAATGCAAACGCTGTTATGGCAATGTGCTATAAGCAATACTATGGTGCAGTTTGATGAACAAAAACAAGCATTGAAGAAAATTAGTCCTGTTGCGTATCATGACTTAATTCAAATAGAGATAAAGCACTAGAGCAGAGCTTTCTTTACTACTGAGGTTAAATGCAACATAGTCGATAACAATTTATGTGAAGTATTCAACGGAAGAATTATTGAAGCCAAGTGTAAGTCTATTTATAGTATGTTAAAAGAGATAAGAATAATGATCATGACAAGGATGCATACACAGAGGGATGCCAGTGCTCAATGGAGAAGGGATTATGGTCCAAGAATCATTAAAAAGTTGGAAGAAAATAGAGTTGGCGCGACTTATTGCCATGTGATATGGAATGGCAATGCTGGATACGAGGAGTTGGATAAGGGTATTAAGTACGTAGTTGATGTGTCCTAGAGAGATTATACTTGCAAGAGGTGGCAATTTACTAGTATTCCTTGCCCCTATGCCATTTCAGCTATAGATCATAGGCGACATGATGCATATGATTATGTGGATGAGTGTTACATAAAGGTAAAGTTCTTAGCTACATATCAGAATATGATGATGCCAGTTCGGGGAGAGAATTTTTGAAAAAAAACTAATAATAAGGCACCTGAACCACTTCCGACCAGGGTGAAGCTCGGTAGGCCCAAACAGAAAAGAAGAGGGGAGGAAGGTGAGGTTGCACGTGGTATTAGAATGTCAAGAAGAGGAATGAAAATGACCCGTCGAAGTTGCTCAAAGACAGGACACAACAGTTTGACATGTCCAACTAAGAAAGCTAAGACTACAACATCACAAACACAATTATCTCGGCAAAAACTTTCAATAAATACTTTCATATCTATTGTTTCATGTTTATTTCATGAATCAATTTTAAATGAATATTATTCTTTCTAGGTTAAGCAACGTACTAGCAAAGGTACAAGTGAAAGTGTTGGTGGGACACCAATTGCTAGTGCTGCTCTTAGGACACCATTATCTCATGGGAGTGTAAGTAATGTTTTTGTTAGTACTTTTTCTTTTACTAGAATAATTCTGTTGAGTAATGAAATTAACAATGTTAAGTGCAGAGTATAAGTGCCAGACAAGGCAATAGAGTTGATATAGAAGCACAAGTTGAATCAACATCACAAGCAACTACAACTGAAGTTCCATTTAACGTAGTAGGCCCAACAAGAAAGAAGAAAAAAAAAAGAAGAGGAAGTAACTCCAATTTACAAGAAGTGACAACATTAGTAAGTAGTGTTGTTGCTATTTTTTTTATTTGTCGATGATGTGTTGGTTCAATGAAGTAGTGCAGTGGCTATTTTTTGTTTGTTGCTAATGTATGGGAGATCGATCCACTCCTCCAAGTGTTGTGTGATCTTCACTACTTGACGTTTATAGTGTGTGAAAGGCTACTATGGACTAGAATTGTCAGTTTACTTGGGTTATGGAATTCCTCAAAAGATAATTCTCTTTATAAAAAATTCCTGAAGTTGGCTTAGAATGGGGCCATTTAATGTATTTGGAAGGAAAGAAACTCTGTTTTGCATGCTGATCCTTTGAACTAAATTGGTTAGATAGCTACTTATGTTGTTATAATAAGTGTGTTGGAGAATTGGTGAAGCTTCCATTGGTGATCGTGTTTTTCATTGATTTCTCCTAGTTCATTAAAATTGATTGATTTCTCATGTGTCTTTACTTGTCAACTTATGAACTCGTCTCCTTTTCATTTCTTGCTTCTCCATGCTGAATTATGCTCTATTCAGGTCGAATTCCATGATTTGCACGTTTATTAAAAGGGTGGTTGGGAAAGAAATAGAGAAAAAAAATGAGGTGTCAAGTTTGGATGCCAAATTTTACATGCTCAATAAAACAATGAGGTTTTAATCTAAGTGTGTGCAAAGTTTGATGGATTAATTTTGAGTAAGGGAGCATGTATGAATTTATTTCCGAAAGCTTTGAAGAAAAAAAAAAGTTGCCCAAGATTATTTCTAAAAAGAGTGGTTGGGCTAGAAAATAGAAAATAAATGGGGTGTTGGGTTTGGACGCCAAATTTTATATGCTCAATAAAAGGAGGTTTTAAACTAGGTGCGTGCAAAGTTTGGTGGATTAATTTTAAGTACGGAAGCATGTACGAATTTATTTCCGAAAACTTTAAATAAAAAAATTGGCCAAGATTATTTCCAAAAAGGGTGGTTGGGCAAGAAAATACAAAATAAATTGGGTGTCGGGTTTGGACGCCAAATTTTATATACTCAATAAAACAAAGAGGTTTTAAACTAGGTGCGTGCAAAGTTTGATGGATTAGTTTTGATTACGGGAGCATGTACAAATTTATTTCCGAAAACTTTGAAGAAAAAAAAAGGTTGCCCAAGATTATTTCCAAAAGGGTTAATACCCTGAAAAACCCCAAACTGGTACACTTGTGACAAATTTACCCAAAACTATTTTTTTTACCACAAAAAATCCCAAATTAGTATACTTTCGACAAATTTACCCCAAACTGGTACACTTGTGACAAATTTACCCTATGTTAATTTTCGTTAAATTTTATTATCAAATTATTAAGTTAAATGATATGTGACAGTTAACCGGTATACCAATTTAGGAATTTACACTCCATTTATCACAGTTTACAATTTTTGTGATTTTTTTGTGGTATTAATCCAATTTAGCAAATGGTACATTTGTCACAAATTTACTAGTTTAGGGTTTTTTGCAGTCGAATAAATTAGTTTGGGGTAAATTTGTCATTAATGTACTAGTTTAGGGTTTTTTTATAGTCAGTCGGGGTAAATTTATCACAGGTTTACCAGTTTGGGATTTTCATGGTCAAAGAGATAGTTTGGGGCAAATTTGTCACAAGTATATTAGTTTGGGGTTTTTCAGCGTATTAACTGTTTCCAAAAAGGGTGGTTGGGCAAGAAAATAGAAAATAAATGAGCTGCTGGATTTGGATGCCAAATTTTATATGCTCAATAAAACAAGAAGGTTTTAAACTAGGTGCATGCAAAATTTGATAGATTAATTTTGAGTACGAGAGCATGTACGAATTTATCTTCGAAAGCTTAAAAAAAAAAAAGGTGAATGGGCAAGAAAATAGAAAATAAATGGGCTACTGGATTTGGATGCCAAATTTTATATGCTCAATAAAACAAGGAGGTTTTAAACTAGATGCGTGCAAAATTTGATAGATTAATTTTGAGTACGAGAGCATGTACGAATTTATCTCCGAAAGCTTTAAAAAAGAAAAAATGTGAATGGGCAATAAAATAGAAAATAAATTTGGTGTCGGGTTTGGACGCCAAATTTTATATGCTCAATAAAACAAGGAGGTTTTAAACCAGGTGCGTGCAAAGTTTGATAAATTAATTTTGAGTACGGGAGCACGTATGAATTTATTTCCGAAAGCTTAAAAAAAAAAGCTTAATGGGCAAGAAAATAGAAAATAAATGGGGTGTCGGGTTTGGACGCCATATTTTATATGCTCAATAAAACAATGAGGTTTTAAACTAGATGCGTGCAAATTTTGATGGATTAATTTTGAGTACGAGAGCATGTACGAATTTATTTCCGAAAGCTTTGAAAAAAAAAAAGGGTGAATGGGCAAGAAAATAGAAAATAAATGGGGTGTCCGGTTTGGACGCCAAATTTTATATACTCAATAAAACAATGAGGTTTTAAAAATGAACTATCAGGTTTGGTAGCACCGGTAGCAAATAGAAGGTAATCATCCCGCATTTGTCTAGTGTTTCCTTGAATAGAATTTGCTTAATATTCTCTTCCTGATTTTATTTTTACTTAAAATTCTCGCTTGATGTTATGTTCGGGAAAACAGTTGATTTGCTGAAGAACAAGTTTGGATTTGATGACACTTTCAACTACAATGAAGAACTGGACATGGATGCTACACTGAAAAGGTGAACCGGGAATATAGTAACGAATGTTGAGCAAATGATTGATGTACAACCAAACTTCAAGAAAGGCAACTTGGTTTGGGGCATGACTAGATGGGAGGAGTGTAGTCTAATTGCTGCAATTGCTGTGAGAATTAAGTGATCTAGTCGAGCTTTGAGAAATCGGAGTGAGAAGTATATTAGGAACTCCATATGCCTAACAAACTTTGTCGATCTAAACTTGAGGCAGCAACTCAAAGTAATATATTCTTCTCAAATGAGACGAAAGTAACAACAATACCAAAAATTCTAGGCAAGACAGAGACATTCTACGTGAGACCATCCACAAACCCATGTCAGCAATTTGTCCAGCCATTTCAAACGAACCACTTCAACAACCACAAACCCATCACTACAACAGACCCATGTCAACAAAATTTAAGATAAAATTCAAGTGAAATCAAGACAGCTAAACCCTCAACATAAATATAAAGCACTGCAATTTCAAGAAGATGATGAAGGTGTTGAGTGAGCGTCAAGCAAGCTCCAGGCGAATCTGAGCGAGCGTCAGATGGAGGCGTCGAGCAAGCGTTGGACGAAGACGCTAGGCCGAGCGTTGGACGGAGGTGTCGGGCCAATGCACAATAGCAAAATATATACGTATCGTAGTCAATTGGACGGACCGACAACGCTAATTGTGACAAATTTGATGATATCGTCATGAATTCACTAATCTCCTCTTGTTGTCAATCCCAAAAGTCTGTTAAAAAACCTAGCCACAAGAGAGTGCACATTGGATGATGACTAGAAAACTTAACAAACTAGAAGTCTAAGATGAGCAACCTCCAATTACACAAGCATGGGTAGAAATTATATCCAAATTTTTTTAACAGAGAAACTAACTAATCACTTTCTACAAAGGTTTAAGAAAAATTATCCTTTTCAAGAGCCAAAATAACCCACATTGTCACTGGACTTACATCACTCGAGAGCATGGAGGATCTATAATTTTGCCTAATTGGAATGCTAATTAGACCTCTTACCATTGATCTTCTCAAGAAACTTGATCATAATTTTTGAATTATTATCCCATATGATGTTCTCACATTTCATCACATACACCCAAGAAAATATTCTTCATGTTCTGCTTTTTCTAATGCTTGCAATGCACAAAGAGATTCTAGTAGGTCATTAGCTAAAAAGGAATGCACCTAAAAGTGATACAAATCATACAATCCAACCAACAAAGATGCAGTTTTTCCAATGACTGCTATGTACGAATAGATTCCAGTGGGTCATTAGTTGAAAAGCAATGCACATAAAAGTGATACAAATCATACAAGCCAACTAACAACGACAAAAATGCAGCAGGCACCATTTTCACCTCAACAAACCGACTTAGAAATCTACTGCTTCTTATGCCAACACCCCGAAAACTCGAATCATGGACCCTCGTTCCTGACCAAACTCAAAGTTCCACTCATCCAAAGAAGCTGGTTCACTGAAATGGATAGTACTAAGTGCAGAACTTCTTCTCCACTTATCGCAACACACCAATACCTCTTCTAAACTATTAGCTTTGTGATTTTCAATTCACTAAATCTCGGCCGCAAGAAAATGATCGCCTGATACACGGTGGCCTGAGCTAAAAAGGGGTCGACGAAAAATGAATCGGAACTCTAACCAAAGCAAACAAAACCTCTATCCTCCATCGCAATTCCTAGGCAAAACGTTTTAGAAATTTACTTGATAAACGTAGGGTTGAAAAGGCGTCTAGAAGAATGGCGCGACCATGGCGGAACACTTTGTTGTGTTAGGTGAGGTCGAATCCGGTTGCGACCTGAATCGGGTCAATCGGGTGGCGACTCGAATTGGGTCAGTCGAGTCTTCGCAATTTCGAAGGCCGAATTGTAGGGTTTGGGCAGACGAAGGGGTTGGGCTAGATTGGGGAGTCGATTTGATCAAAGAGCAACTCGGCTTGAGCAAACTCCTTGGACTTGAGTTCAAATTGAATCGATTTGGGCAGATGGGATTGGGGGTTCTTCCTCCATCACTGAAGACAATTCAAGGCAAGTGAGAAAAGGGAAAACGTAAGAGCTCTTAACGGCGCCGTTCTATTTTGAAGGTTCTAGGTCTTTTTTCTTTTTCTTTTTTTTTTTTAATAAAATGGCATCGTTTTGATTTCAGGCACCCGTGTTAGTGCCAATCCGGCCACATAGGACAGTCAACGTTGACTTTGTATCCATGTAGGCATTTTCCGAGCTAGATTTGCCGGAATGACTAAATCGACACCAAATAAAAAGGTTTAGGACTAAATCGGCTTAAAGAAAAAAGGTTTAGGACTTTTATGACACTTTTCCTGGCGATATACAGACAATAGGAATAGAGAATCGACAGACCATCACCTTAACTTTTGAGTGACGAATTGGGGCAAATTTTTGGAAGCTCATGTCGCAACCTCAGCAACAAAACCACCCCAGATGAAGGCAAACGTTATTCAGCGTCTCACTCATTTATTATGGGAAAAGAAAAATTCATTGTCAATGACCCCAACTTCTTTGAACTAAGGTTTTCCTCTTCAATCCTTCTCGTTTTCAAAATGACCAAAAGTCATGAGGCAATGAAAATGAAAAAAAGCGCTCTTCGGGTCTCTTCCATATCCCCTCGTGGTATATCTAGGCAATTCAAATAATCCCTCCAACATTCAAATTCACACTACCGGATCAACCGCATCCAATGCGTTTCTGATGTCAATGAATGTTTTCAATAGAGGGTTAATATCCTGAAAAACCCCAAACCGGTACACTTGTGATAAATTTACCCCAAACTATTGTTTTAACCACTAAAAATCCCAAACTGGTATACCTTTGACAAATTTACCCCAAACCGGTACACTTGTGACAAATGTACCCTATGTTAGTTTTCATTAAATTTTATTCTCAAATTATTAAGTTAAATGACATGTGACAGTTGACCAGTATGCCAATTTAGGATTTTATGCTCCATTTGTCACAGTTTACAATTTTTGTGATTTTTTTGTGGTATTAATTCAATTTAGCAGAGGATACACTTGTCACAAATTTACCATTTTTGGGTTTTTTTGCAGTCGAATAAATTAGTTTGGAGTAAATTTGTCATAAATGTACCAGTTTAGGGTTTTTTATAGTCAGTCGGGGTAAATTTGTCACAAGTATACCAATTTGGGGTTTTTCATGGTCAAAAAAATAGTTTGGGGTAAATTTGTCACAAGTGTACTAATTTGGGGTTTTTACAGGGTATTAACCCTTCAATAGAACATGAGTGATGGATGCTTATCAGTAATCTCACCGTGTCATTTTCCTTGAAATCTTATTTAAATAGATAGCAGAAAAAATCACAAGTATCAGCTAACAAGACCCAAGCAAGAAAAAACACGTTTGGCTCAGATAATGCAGAGACACCGACGCATGCAGATGATGCAAAGCTGAAAGTACCCTTTTTGATGGAGGCATGGTGAGAAGGATCAGGTAAGGATTGCTCAAGCGATCTGAGGTCGAGAAGAATCTCTTTCAATTCGGCCTCCATTTCTTACCTACCTCACTCGGTCTTTCTCTCAAACATGTCTCACTGTGTAATTGGGAATTAAAATTGAGGATGCACCAACAGAAAGCGGACTCTTGTTTTCAGTTATATTCACTGGAGATTTGGACTTGCAGGCGCCATTATATCTCTCACTGAATTACGAGTCAACGTTTCAAAGAATTTTTCAATGCTTTCCGACATCATTAGCAATTAACAATCATCTACATCATCTTTTGCCATTTCAGAATTGTTGAGAAAACTCCTACCAAGTTTTTAAGTTAACAAAACTTTATAGCTCTTTACTTTTATTTTGAAGAAGAGTATATTTCTAAAGTTATATTGTAGACTCTTATCAAAGTATATTCATTGCAAAGGTCTTTCCCACTCTGATGCAATCTGGACTGAAACGGTATCCAGAATGAAGATAAAATCAGACTCAGATTTATCGATCTTGCAATAAGGATTCAGAATGAACGCAATAAGAAGTTATTCTTCAAAATTTGGCTCTTTGGCGAAGAATCTTACTTACCTCTTATAAATATATTGATAGAATCAATCACAAAATTGATGAAATCAATCTTAAAGACAAGTCCATGTTTGGGAAGCGTCTACTTATGGAAACCCAGATTTTGATTGTATGGTTAACCAGAATCAATATGTTTTTATCTCAATCTTCAAATGGATATAAGATTTTCTTAGTCAATTATGTCCAACGGATTAATTGGAAGAAATTCCTGTAGAAAATGCTAACAGCTAATGAGGCGTGGGGGAGTATTTAAGATGGTCATTTAGTCTATTTGAGATAGGGCATGAAAATTGAAATTCCAAAGTCTGAAGTCTTTCCAACTAATTGTTCTTCATCGGCAATGCTTACAAATTGTATTCAAGAGAGAAAATCACAAGAAGAGTGATTTAATGAGAGAAACTGGATCTTCTATTGAGTGTTTGCACTCAAAAATTGTATTTATCTATTGATACTATATTAGATTCCAACCATAAGACTGTCAGCATGGAGAGTGGACGTAGGCTTGATCTAAGTCGAACTGTTATAAATTTCGTGTGCAATCTTCTCTTCTCTTAACTCTCTTTATTTACACGTGTTGCATTCTTTAAGTATTGCAAACGCCAGTTACATCGCTTAGCTAATTCTGAACATTCATCAGAAGTCCAGTGACTCATTTTATTAGACTTTGTTTAGTTTTCAAACTTTATTCGAAATTTATTTTGTTAATCAATTTCTTTTAACACCTATTCATCCCTCTTAGGTGTTCACACTAGCATTATCAATTGGTATCAGAGCCCTGTGCTCATCTATTGAAGTGATATTACTTCTAAGCTAAAGATTTTATATGGCTAGTTATTTAGCACCAGGATTTGTGGAAGGGTGGAGCAACACCGAGCCACCTTATATTGATGGAAGAATAAAGATAAAGACATTCCTGAGATCCAGAGATCCTATGGAATGAGATGTTGTAGAAAGAGGAATCAACCCAAAGGCAACTTCTGCATTTGACAAGGGAAAAGAAGTCTTAGATAAGGATGCTGAGGAAGCCAACCAAGCAAAAATTACCAAGAGATAGGCTCTTGATGCGAAGGTCATCTATTCTTTATATTGTGCTTTGTTTCCTGCTAAATATAACAAAATTTCTTCATGTGATATAGCTAAAGAAATCTCGAATAGACTTCATTTCACCTATGAAGGAATAGATCGTGTAAAGGAGACAAAGATAAATATCTTGCTTGGCCAATATGAATTCTTCAAAATGAAGCTTGGAGAGTCCATTGAAGACATGTTCAGTCAATTTACAAAAATTGTAAATGGGTTGGCATATCAAGATCAACAAATTTCTGCCCCATTAAAGGTCAACAAATTTATATGATAACTTTCAAAGGACTAGAATAATGTGAAAACATCAATCTGGGAGACACAAAGAATTATGCATCTCTTTATTGATGAGTTGATACGCACTCTTCAATCGTATGAAGTAGAACAGACAAATGACGATGAGGATCCAAAAGGTAAGAAGTCAATTGCACTTAAGTCTAATGCTGATTCTGATGACATAGACACAGACGATTACATGGACCACAAGGAGCTTGCTCTCATGATAAAGAAATTCAAGAAATTGAATAGGAATGGAAGAAGACTGAATTGGAAAAAGCAAAGTAGCAAAATTTCTGGAAAAGATCAATGAAAGATGTTGAAACTAGCAAAGATGTAATATGCTTTGCATGCAAGAAGAAGGGGCACATCAAGCCTAACTATCCCTTGCTAAAAAAGAAGAAAGGTAAGTATGAAAAATATAAGAAAGCCCTAAAAGCATAAACATAGAGTGACACAAAATGTGAGGAAAGTGAAGAGGAGTTTGCAAATATCTATTTGATGGCACACTCAAAATCAAACTCAGAATCAGAATCTAACTCAGACATAGACTCAGAGTCTGACAAATAAATCAAGGTAAGTCATTCAGGAATTCCTACTAAAGTTTATAAGTATATAAATGAGTTTTACTTAAACCTCAAATCTTCTCTTAAAATGATCTCTGAATTAAAGAAGGAAAATTCAAAACTCAAATAACAGGATAATTCTTATAGAGATAAGTTTAAGGAAAATTTTGATTCTCTTTCAAAAGAAAATGAAATTTTGAAAAATGAGATTTCAAATATTTCTACAAAGTTCTTCAAAGGGTTAAAAACTTTAGAACAAATTCTTTCAGCTCAAATATCTTATTATAACAAATTTAGTTTGGGTCTGAATAAAGAAAGTGCTCATTTGATTTATTTTTCTAAAGTCAATGAGAGACTTAGACAAAGACCTCCAAAATCTGCTTATAAAAATCACTCTCAAAAAGTTTTTGTAAAACCTATTGGTCGAAGTACTTTTAAATGTTTTAAGTGTGATAGCTTAGGACATTTTGAGAATAAAAGTACTAAAAGTCTAGAGATATGTTAAGAAGGATTAGGCAAAAGCTGTTTTAAAACTGACCCCTCAAGACCCAAAAAAATTTGGGCATCAAAGAAAATATGAGATCTCTTTTTTACTGCAGGTTGCTATGAAGAGGAAAAGCAAATGGTACTTAAATAGTGGTTATTCCAAATAAATGATTGGAGATTCAAGTAGTTTCATTAAATTAGAAAAATAAAGAGGAGAAAATGTTTCTTTTGGTGGAAACAGTAAAGGAAAAATTATTGGACATGGAACAGTGAAAATTGGAAGTTTGATCATCAATAATGTTTCCCTAGTGAAAGGCTTGAATTACAATCTTCTAAGCATAAGTCAACTATGTGATACGGGATTCAAAATCAATTTCCAAGAAGATGCTTGTTGTGGAGTTAGTTGAGACTTCTCTCAAACCTTCACTGGACGAAAGTATGGCAACATTTATCTTTTGAATATAAGTTTAGAGAGTTCTCGATATCTTATCTCAATTCAAAATAAAGCAAATCTCTAGCACTGCAAGCTTAGACATGTTAGTATGAAATGGATTGCTAAACTATCATCTAAGAAGTTGGTTCGCGGTCTCCTCAAAATGATATACCAAAAGTCTAAAATGTGTACTCCATGTCTTGGGAAAACAGGACAGAATCTCGTTAAAATCTATAAACCAAGTCTCCACTAATCGCATCTTGCAGCTTCTTCACATGGATCTTTTTGGACCAACTAGAACTCATACCATTGGTAGTAAGAAGTATTGTTTGGTAGTTGTAGACAACTACTCAAGATTTACTTGGGTTTTCTTCTTGACAAATAAAGTAGAAACCTTCTCATGTTTTTCAAAATTTGCTAAGAAGGTTCAAAATGAGAAATGTTATGCCATTTCAAGAATTAAGATTGATCATGGCAGAAAATTTGAAGATCAAGACTTTGCAAATTTTTGTGATGAAAATTATTTTCAATATGTTTTTTCCTCCCCTTACACTCCTGAAAATGGAGTTGCATAAAGGAAAAATCCGTTTAGAAGATGGCCAAAAGTTTGTTAATTGAAAGTAAAGTCTCTTATCGTTTTTGGGCAGAAGCAGTTTTCACTACTTATTATATAATTAATAGAGTATTTCTAAGGCCCATCCTAGAGAAAACCCACTATGAAGTTTACAAAGGAAAAAAAGTCAAATATTTCTTATTTTCATATGTTTGGTTGCAAGTATTTTATTTTGAAGAATGGAAATAATTAGCCTAGAAAATGTGAAGACAGATTGGATGGAGGGATATTTCTTAGCTATTCTACTTCAAGCAAAGCTTACAGGGTCTTCAACAATAATACACAGATTGTTAAAGAATAAATGAATGTCGAGTTTCAAGAAGTTTTCTAGAACCAATAAGATCAGACTCAACTTGAAGAGTTTGAGCTAGTTTCAGACTTAATGACGTCTGATCCCCTAAGAAAACTCCACCATCTGGTGGTCAAAGTCAAGCTAAAGAAAAGTCAGAAAATTCAAAGGAAACAAAGGTATAGCAAACCTTTGCAGACAATGACAGATTCAACAATAACTGGAAGCACAAATCAAGCCATCCTAAAGATCTCATTATTGGCAATATAGAAGTAGGGATTCATACCAAATTCAAAGTAAGAGCAGATTCAAGTGCTCTAACTCTTATTTCTGAGATAAAACCAAAAGAAGTAGAAGAAGTTTTAATTGATAAAAGCTGGATAGAAGTTATGCAAGAAGAACTCAAACAATTCAAAATCAATGATGTTTGGGAGTTAGTTCCAAAATCAAAAGGAGAATTAGTGATTGGAACAAAGTGGGTGTTCAAAAATAAGATAGATGAAAATGGTAAAGTGACTAGAAACAAAGCAAGGCTTGTTACAAAAGGTTATACACAAGAGGAATGGATAGACTATGACGAAACATATGCACCTGTAGCAAGACTAGAGGTTATAAGATTATTACTTGCATATGCACATTTCCATAATTTCATGTTATTCCAGATGGACATCAAAAGTGCATTTCTAAATGGTTTTATTCAAGAAAACATTTATGTGGAACAACTACTAGGATTTGAAGATCCCAGAAAATCAAACTTTGTCTACAAACTGAAGAAGGCTTTATATGGTCTGAAATAGGCACCTCGAGCTTGGTATGAGAGATTGAGTAAGTTTCCAGTAAGCAATGGTTTTAAGAAAGGAATGGTTGACACAACTTTATTTATCAAAAGGGAAGAAAAAGACTTTTTGCTTGTTCAAATATATGTAGATGATTTAATCTTTGGCTCTTCTAATGAAAGTCTATGCAATAAATTTTCAAAATCTATACAAGAAGAATTTGAAATGAGCATGATGGGTGAATTAACATTATTTCTAGGTTTAAAAGTCATACAATTAAAGGAAGAAACCTTCATTTATCAAGAGAAATATGCCAAAGATATTATCAAGAAATTTGGAATGGAAAATTGTAAGAAAACTAAGACTTCTATGTTAAGGTTTTCCAAACTCGACAAGGATGAAGGTGGAAAGAAAGTAGACCAAAAGACATACAGAAGCATGATCGGTTCTTTTCTCTATCTTACTATTTGTCAACTTGATATTTTATTTAGTGTATATGTGTACCAGATTCCAAGCTAATCCTAGAGAATCACATCTTAGTGTTGTCAAATGAATTATTAAATACATTGCAACAAATCCAAAGTTAGGTTTATGTTATCCAAAAGGAGAATACTTTATTTCACTTGGATATTTAGATGTTGATCTAGCTGGTTGTAAAGTTGATAGGACAAGTACATTTGGTACATGTCAACTGTTGGGATAAATGTTAGTGTCATGGTTTTCTAAGAAGTAGAATACTGTGACACTCTCAATGGCAGAAGTATAATATGTTGTTCTTGGAAGTTGATGTTCGCAAATTCTTTGGATCAAGCAATAACTAAAGGACTTTGGAATTGAAGAAACTTGTACTGAAATCATATGTGACAACACAAGCATGATCAGTCTCACCAAAAATCTCATTCTCAATTCAAGAGCAAAGCATATAGAAATCCACCATCACTTCATAAGAGATCAGGTACAAAATGGTGAAATCAATGTTCAATTCACCAATTCAAATAATCAACTAGCAAATACTTTCAACAAGCCATTGGAGAAATGATCATTCGAATTCATTTGTGAAAAGTTGAATATTACTCATACGTGCGATTGAAGTCTATGTAAAAGCAGACTCATCCATTCAACCTTCTAGAAGAGACATTATTCTGGAAGCTCATACAAACTTAGGTAGTTATATTTCAAATTTTGGCGCATAAGTTTCTTTCTTTCTTGAACATGTATGAATATTCTATTTGATTTATTACTTGCCTTTTTTCTTTTCTTTTTTTTTTTTTGAAATTGTTATATTGTTGCTGATTTTTCGATATTAATATTTCATAAATTATTTTTTTCGGTAAAGAATATTTCATAAATTATTTATAGTTACATTTTGAAATTTTTCAAAATGGAAGTTTTTTATTGATTTATTTTGTGCCGGTTCAATTGCCCCGGTTCTTATTCTCTAAATAGGTCTTCAGTTTATTTTTTTCCTGATCATAGAATCTCACAAACCCTAATCTATCTCAAACCCTTGCTTCTCTCAATCCGTTTTTACTTTATTTGTGAATCTCTCTCTCAATCACTCACGAACATGTCGTCAAAATCCACAAAGTCCGTTTCGATGTCTTCTTAGAGGAGGTTCTCTCGCATTGCTTGTCATGGGCCTCGGTTTGTGCCTGATGCTTAGACGCACTTTGATCTTATTGGAGATGAATCACCACAAAGCATGAATCAACCATCGGTAGGGGAAGAGGTTACTCAAAATGCAACTCCTCTTTCGATTAAAAAAGCCTAAAGTACTTCTTAAACATGATGAGTTTCTGAAAAAGGGAGGAAGTCCCATGGATTTTATAACTTCATTCTTGAAAGAAAATGGCTATGGGAATGAAACTTTGTTCTTGAGAGTCATGGAAAAATTAAGGCTAGTAAAGGCCTGAAGAGTAGAAGAGGAATTTTCCAATTTTCCTGCTGATCCTCGTTTCAATATGGAGGATCAGACTGAAGGAAAAAAGGAAGATGATGATGAGAGGTTCAAGAATTTCTAACCCACAATGAGTGTTGTTGCAATCACTAGAATAAAAGGAAAATTATTTCAATCAAAGGAACATAAGAAGATCTATGTGCGGATACTGAATAGAGGGATCATCAACCCCAGAATGGTAGATTTTGATTTTCTGGATTCCATCAAGGTAAATTTGCAAGGAAAATTTGTCAAACTTTAGATGGAAAGGTTTTTTGTGTAGTATTTTCATGCCTATCTTGAGTTGACTACGTATTTCTATTCAAACCTGTCAGTTCTGGAGTCCACTCACATTCAATTTACTGTGAGTGAAAAAGTTTTTGATGTTATTTGTTGGCTAATATTTTGGGAATAGAACGAAGTGAATTTTTGCCCATAAATTTCTCAAATGAAGAGGTCATCAAGTTTCCACTAAAGGATAAAATTCTTAGAGGAAGTATTACTTATTTCAGGATGCATGCCTTAATATTTTGCTTCACAAGATTGTCATCAATTGTTTCAAGATTTGAAGCAAAAATGATGCAGGCTATCTACATTGGAGTTGCTTTCTCACTTCCTTACACAATTCTACTGCACAAATATAGAACCGTAATGAAGGAGAAATGTCAACTTCCTTATACCACTTTGGTGACCAGACTTTTCCAACACTTTTAGATTCAATCATCTTCCAGTTTTTACTCCAGAACCATTTTCTCCATGCAAATTGGACTCAAAATGATCTCAAAAATATGATTAAAGGATCTCTCTAGAGTTTCGAAACTTTTGAAGAAGAAATCTACTGGTAAAGTTAAGACAAGATCTGTTGCTGAGAAGAAGCGTAAAGGGAAGAGCGCTATTTTGTGAACTCCAAAAAGGAAAAGACCTGTTCTTCTTCTACAAGATGAAGAAGAGGAAAATGATGAAGATGAGACTATCTATGATATTGTGATAAATATTGCCATGAGAGATCCTATTTGAAGTCTAGCTGATTCTAAAAAAGAAGAAGAAGAGTAGAGCGAGAAAAGATCCTAAAGAGGAAAGTGAAGGAGAGGAAATTGGAGAGAAAGAGATTGAGGAGAATGGCTCAAATGAAGAAAAGGGAGATGCAAATTTGAACAAGGAGCAAAAGCATCTAACAAGGAAAAGAAGATACAAGGGAAGTTGGTGCAGGAGATGTTGGAGAGAAGAATAAGGAAACTAGTTAACAAACCAATGCTAGAAAAGGAGTGAAGGAAGGAGAAGAAATTCTTCCTCAAATTGAAGACACTAAGACAGGGGGGTTTCATATAACCAATTGTAGGTGATGGTATCAGTCGATCTTCTCCAAATGCTAAAGACATTTACACATCTCATTTCCTTAAAGAATCTCCTAGGGGTCAGGACAAAGAGGTTAATGTTCAGGGAGAGCAACAAACCTCCATTGTTTAGGTCAATGTTGCTTTACTTTTGGAAACTTCATCGGTACATTTTGCTAAAGTTAGTGCCCAAACCGAACCAGACTCAAACTATCCTCAAATAGTGGAACTCCTTTTGGAGATTAAGACACAGCAATATGGGATGGAGAGTTGATATCCAGAAGTTGCATACTACTCTCGGTAATACCTCATAATCTCTCACTAGAAAGGTACGGTCTCTTGATAACAAAGTTCAGAACTTGAATTAGCTGGCCACTCAAAATTTGGCAAAGGTTGAGATTGTCTTCCATCAGTGCCTAACTAAGCTTGAGGAAACCATGCAGACTTTGGAGGATTTCCAACTTATACGTGTTCCAAGGCAACCCTGATCATTTTTGAAGACCAATATTTTTCTCTTTGTGATTGTTTGTTTTTCTCCTTTTTTGATGTTGACAAGAAGGATGAGAATTTTGCAAATTTGAAGCTTTGACTTGCTGGTTGTGTTTGCAATTTGAGTTTTCTATGTTGGTGTGGTGTGTTTTTATGTGTGTAGACTATGTGTGTTTTTATGCAAACTTCTTATACGGACTTTATTGTGTAGACCAAACTTTAGCAAATATTTATTCACTTTATTCTTACTGTCTGTCATCTCTATCTATTATCTTGTCCTGCTAAACTATTGTTTTGCAAGATAACATATACATTATGCCTAAATTTGCATGAAAGTTTTGTCACTACAAAAAAAAATAAAAATGAGATTGTTGAAAAAGCTCCTACCAAATTTTGAAGTTGACAAAATTTTTTAGCTCGTATTCTTATTTTGAAGAATAGTATACTTTTGAAGTTATATCATAGACTCTTGCCAAATTTTATTCATTCCAAAAGCCTTTCCTACTTTGATGCAATCCAGAATGAAACCGCATTTAGAATGAAGATAAAATTAGACTTAAATGTATCAATCTTGCAACAAGGATTCAGAATGAATGCAGTAGGAAGTTATTCTTCAATATCTGGCTCTCTGGTAAAGAATCTCATTTAACTTTTATAAATACGTTGATGGAATCAATCACAAATTGATGAAATCAATCTTGAAAACAAGTTCCTTTTTGGGAAGCGTCTACTTATGAAAACCTACATTTTGATTGTATGGGCGATCGGAATCAACAGATTTTCATCTCAATCTTCAAATAGCTATAAGATTTCTTTAGTCTATTCTATCCAACGGATTGATTGGAAAAAAAAAATTATCTAGAATATGCCAACGGTTAGTGAGGGGTGGAGGAGTGTTTAAGGAGGTCATTCAATCTATTTGAGATAGGGCATGAAAATTGAAATTCCAAAGTCTGAAGTTTTTCCAACTAATTGTTCTTCATTAGCAATGCTTACAAATTGTATTCAAGAAAGAAAATCATAAGAAGAGTGACTTAGTGAGAGAAAATGGATCTTCCACTAAGTGTTTGCACTCAAAAATTATATTTCTCTATTGATACTATGATGGATTCCAACTAGAATGCTATCAATGTAGAGAGTGGACGTACATTTGATTTAAGTAGAACCACTATAAATTCCACATATAATCTTCTCTTCTCTTAACTCTCTTTATTTACATGTGTTGCATTCTTTAAGTATCGCAAATGTTGGTTACATCGCTTATCTAATTCTGAACATTCATCAGAAGTCCGGTGACTCGTTTTATCAGACTTTGTTTGGTTTTTAAACATTTGTTCGATGAAATGCATAACTTACATCTATGTCAATTAGCTTGTGTTATTGTGTTATTGATTGATTAAAGAGCAATCTTATGTGTCTTAAATAATTTTGTTAAAAATATTGATTGTGTTTTGTAAATACATTCTTAAACGAGAGTCTCCCTCATTTATTGTTGGTATGATTTCTGTCCCTGTTTGTACAATCTTTTGATGCGTTTTGTGAATTCATAATCAAACCAACAATAGGTGGGGCTTTCGGTTAGGAAAAAATGGATTCACGAAACTCATCAAGGGAATGATATTTTTCAAAAAAAATCATTTGAGACACGTGAGATTGCTCTTTAAGCAATCAATAACATGAGATAATTGACACAAATTTAACTTTTGCATTTCGTCAAACTAACGGTGAGCATTTCAGACAAAACGATCCTACAACAACATTTTTCAATTAAAGTGTTCCAAAAAAAGTTTAGTTAAAATAAAATCCTAATTATTTTCCAAGCAATATTAACATTGACTTCAAATGCAGTTTTTACTTGCAAAATAACTAATACAGAGTATCTCGAGTCTTATCTTGCACAAAAGAAATTTCAATGAAGATTACCGATCTGACTATCATGAAGAGGTTATCGAATTGATTTCTACTAAGGATCGGTGAATGATTCCTAAAGGTGTTGACATCTAAATTTTATTATTTTATTTACAACTTTATCGCATAGAAAATTATGGATTATTTTAACCCCTAACAAAAATAATTTCCATTAAATTGCATGGCACATAGACATTAGAAGCATTTGCATTAATAGAAATATAGACTTCTTTGTAAAAGAAGAAAAAATAAAAAAATAAAAAGAAAGGGAAAAAGGAAAAATAAAATTAATTAAAAGAACTGCTTTAAAAAAAAAAAAAAAAAAGAGGAGGAGGAAGAGAAAAAAGGCTGCCAGCTTGCTTTCGTTTCCTCTGCTATTTCTTTTTGCTTGGCCCGACCTCCTTCATCGCTTTCTTCCGTCTTCTTCCCTTCACGCTGGTCAAAAGAACGCACAAAGAGGACAGAGAAGGACGAGGTACGCGGTGCAGAGGGAACGAGATAGAGGGTAGAGCATCGACTGGGAGTTGGTGGTTGGTGCCAAGCCAGCGGCAGCAACTGGCACAGTAGGAAGCACGCGCACCAGAGCTTAAAAGCGAGAGAGGAGGAAGCTGTTGGGGGTTTCCTTGGCTGGTTTTTCTCTTCTTCAGAGAAAGAGAGAGAAATGAAGATGGAGAGAGCTAGAAGCTGCTTGGGTTGAGCATCGCTCACCCATCCTTGACGCCAATCGCTGACCTCTAACCGATGCCTCGAGCACAAGACTTCTCGTTCCCAAACCTCGGCATTTTCGGTGAGTTTCATTTTGGTTTAAACCCTTCGTTCCTGAGGATCTTGGCTCGAAGACATTGTGAGGTGGCCGACTGAAGTTTGATTCGTCTCGAACTGGCCTTCACGCTGCCGTCTTAGAGCTGAGTAGGGTTTGTATGACTGAAAGTCATCCCTACGAATCCTCTTAGCACTACCTTGTTTTGGTGATAGAATAGCCGAGCGAGTCTTCATTGATTCTTGAGTTTATTGTTTCCAACTGAGTCGTTTTGTCTGATGTTGGGCATTTTCCTGTGATCACTCGGGTCTAGGTCTGAGTTTGAGTCCTAAGAAGTGGCCAGCGTCATTCTCCCCACTTCTTGCTCATTAAGTGCTTGACGAAATGCTTGAACCAAACCTGTGTAAACCTGTCTCTGCGCTGTGCATTCTGGCTGACTACCATGTGTTCGTGATAATGCCTAAATGGAGCTGCGTCCTCGTTCGAAGAGGGAATCAAAACATCTAAATCTTTTTAGAAAAGTCATAACTTTTGACTTTCGTTCATTTAGTCTACATTTACTTACTTGAGATTTGAGTTTGCGGCTATACATTTGTTGCCGTGTTAAAGATTGAATGTGTCAGTTTGTAAATCCATGAGCATCCTCCTTTCACTGGGAAAAGAGCGTGTGCAAATATTCATGAGAAGTTGGCATTGAAGTGGCCATGAGTCGTGAGCAATGAGCTTGGTAGGTTTAATGAGATTTGGATTTTTGGTTGACTGAGAGAGCTTAGGTTGGTTCGAGCTCAAATAGATTCTAGGCCTTAGTTTTAGACATGTGGGGAGCTCAACATTCTGCTGTCTACCTAAGAGAGGGAGAGAGGCTTGAGTGAGAGGGAGGGAGATCCAAGAGTGAGCCTAAGAGAGGAATCTAACGAAGTGATCATGGGCCATAGGCCCATTTTTTAAGCAATACTCCTAAATCTATTCCCTTCCTAGAGGTCAGGTCGTGACAAAAGGAAAACGCAAAACTTCAAGCTTATGCAAGGGGACAGAGAAGGGTCTGATTGCGACTCCAAAACAGTGAAAGACGGCATGGATAATTGCTAATGACATGGGAAGGCAATGGAAAATTCTCTAAAACGGCAACAAAAACCTAAATCAAAGAAAGAAATAATGGCAGACTGCAACTCCAAACCTCCAATGAGTATAATCGACAACAGAGCTACAAGGCTTAGTGACGATGGTCAGCCACGATCCTCTAAAAAGTGAGAGTAAAGAAGAATTGAAAAGATTTGAGAAAAATATTAAATTAAGAGATGTCTGGTGTGTCCATGGAAAAAAGGTTCTTTTCCAAACCAGAGAGAAAAGCCCCTTTCTATCAGTATGCCTCCTGCCTAAAAATTCCTTCTTCTTTTTTTCTCAAGCGCTAAATTCCCGTTACAGGCCTCTTGGCTTTCTTCCTTCATCTTCTTCAATCTCGAGAAAACGAGAAAAAAGACGAGATAAGGAAAAAGAGGGAGCTATTTCTCTAGTTCCGTTTTGTTGAGTAATGTTCCCGAATTTTGTGTGGGTTTCGTCTTATTTTAGAAACATGGGCTGAATTCCTTCACGAGATCTAATTGGGCTTGATTAAACTGGGTCGTATGACTAAAGCGATTGAACGACGCTAAATAGGGCCCAGACCCAAAGAGTTATTTTTTGCTGTTATTTATTTTTTACGATATACTAAATAAAATGGTAGATTGCAAGTAGACATATTCGTTTATTTTATGGGCAATTAATGATCTGGGAAATATTTTTCTAAAAATCATTGATCTTTTTGCTTGTGAAATGAATGTGTGAGAAATATTTTCATTCTCTAAGAAAATATTTAGATATAAATTGCTACTAGTGATGAAAAGATTTTATATAGGCTAATTATTTTAGACGATACAAGATCATTTTATCTTTCATTTTTTATGAAAAAAAAAATGGAATCTAAATGAGTAGATCATATATAATGCCTTGTTAATGTTAGCAGATTTTCTCTAGATAAACTCCTATGTTGCCTATAGAATCGAAAATACACGTTCCTTCCTTAACCATTATACCAACTTGATGGATAAACTTGGTCCTATAGTTAATAATTTTAATTGGGAGAGGATTTGCATCTTAAATTTACAATGTATGAAAACTAAACTTGGCCCAATAGTTAGGCAAACTCTTGAGTTATTTTTCTTTTTTACCATTATCCATTGATGTTTGGTCATTCGATTATTTCTTAGCCAATATCAAATTAAAGTTCAATACATATTCATATTTGATTGGTTATCTCATACTCTTTAACAACAATCATATGTATTCTAGTGAAATTTCTAACTATTAGACCAAACTCGATACTTATTTCAAAAATGATTGGCAGATGGTGGCAAATGGGCAAGTTGTAGCATTGATTATCGGGCCATAATCAACTCGACTAAAGAAAGGTTATCGGTCACCACCTTTTTTCAGCCCTAGCTTTGATGCAGAGATCGACCCAGCACAGAGCCTACTTACTTTCGAAAGCCCAGATTTGTTCAAGAGAATCAGATTGCTTAAGAGAGGTCTCTTTGCTGGCAAGCTCCAAGGCGAATTCTATCACGACGTCACGAGAATGTCAACACAATAAGATCAAAGCCATCTAATTTGCAAGTGAATGCATTGTTGTGAGATGAAACTCAACGCTGGTTTGCATGAATAATGTGTCAGAGAAGGATCTAGTACATTTCTAACTGTGAGAAAACTTTCTATTAGACAGTTTATAAGGTAATTTAGTCAATGGAAATTTTTCTATTAGATTAACTGTGTGTTTGTTTTACAAAAAATAAATAATTTGAAATTTTTTCCCAAAATATAAATCTCTTGTATTGCTTACAAAATTAATTGAACTAGAAAAGTTTTCACTATTTACGAAAATGTTCAAACAAAAATTGTTCTTGATGATGAAACATTTTTTATTGACTAGTTATTTCAAGAGATATAAGTGATGATTTTTTGTAAAATGTTTTCAAAATCATCCATTTTCACGAAATAAATGGAGGATAAGAGTTCGTCTTCTTCTTTTTTTCTTCTTCCAATAGGATTCAATATTAATAATATAGAAATGTGAGTGGGCTGATCTAGTAAAGAGCATGTGGACTTATCCTTATTAGAAAATCGGAGCTTGAGAAATCTTATGGTGAAACTCTTGCCTAAATAATCAGTATCATCAAGACCTTGCTTGAGTTGATCCGCGTCCGCTCATTAAACACATCTAATTTATAAGTAAGACTAAGCCCAAATTAAATGATTTGGAAATTTACATGTGCGTTTGGGTTTCCAATTTCTATTAGCACGTACCCAACACTAATGCAGGCCCAAGCGACAGGAAAATAGATATAGCCACTTGGAAATCTTAGTCCTAAATGGAGTACATTTGTTTTTGCGAAAACATCGGCTGTTAAAAGCTTCTTCTCTTTCTCTACCGTATACCATCACGTAGGAAAAATATATTTGTGGTCAAGAAAAATTTATGCTTCAATTATCTAAAAAATTAGAATCCAATTTGACTTCCACTCCTTTCAAAAGCATACCAGCTGTGCCTGGACCTTGGGCTCAAGAGGCTGGACTGAGTGTAGACCAAATTGACAATGACACATGAAGTTTGATACATGAGATAATGTACAAGCAAAATAAATTAGGTAGAACTTCATTCTAATTAGAATGTCTAACACAAAAGCTTAAACTGATAAATGGAGAGAGACCGCGTGAAAGCATTTAGGACCTGTTGTCGAGCAATGTTGGACAACACTTCATATGAAAGCCGAATTATGAGCAATATGTAAAACTTTTGCGGAAAGGATAACACTAGCTTTGATACCATGCTAGAATGTTCAATCCAAAAGGTTGAGCTAAAAGGTGGAGGATTACCACATGAATATAAAAACCATTTAGGACCCGTTGTCAAGCAATGTGTGATCATACTTTAACAATCATGTTAGAGAGTTCGATCGAAAAAATTAAATTGACAAGTAGGGGGAGACCACATCCATATAAAAAGTATATACATATCATAATCTAGTAATTTGAGACATTTTAATAGTGCATCTTTCAATAGCTATCTTAATGAGTACACATGTAATAATAGGCATAGCCGCCTTGCTTTCCGCACTTACACATCCAATCTATATTCACTCCTGCTAACATGTATGGCCAGCTTGCCTTATTTTATACTCGTTTAATCAAGTATCTCAATATGGTCAATTTATTTTAATGACAAAAAGATCACATTGGCCTTTTTTATATGTCCCTTTATTTTCTCTTTCTATTATTGGTGCCAAATATAGGCCTAATAAAAACTTTAAAAGAAGTAATAAATTCTAAAGGCCGAAGAATCTGAAAAGGACCTCAACTAACTACGCCCCTTCTCACCACCGGCAGTGTCCACCGCAAGAAGGGTCATGGAGCATTTTGGGGAGAGGCATGTATTACGAAATCACACGTTGATTCCTAAAAAAAAAAAAAAAAAAAAAAATGCTCGCAAACAATTCACCAAATAGAATATAATAATAGAATAACATAATCAAAAGAACACGCCAGAAAATTTGTTGACAAAGTTCACCAAAACCTAGGCTACATCTCCGTGCAAGGCACTCTGCAAATTCACTAGATTTCAAAAAAAGTTAGAATACAACGATGATCTTCTCTTAAGATCAAGACACAAAGAGATTAAGAACCCTCATAAAGAAAAACCTCACTTTTTTCTTCTCTCATTTTCTTACCTCTCTATTTTCTTATTTAGCGTCTTGACGGCTAGCGTTTGGCCATCGCTAATATAAAGATATAGCTTTTAACCTAAAAGCAAATCTAATAGAAAAGACAAAAAAGCCCCTAAAAATACTTGGTTTCATCCATAACAATCTTCCACTTGAAGACAAATATACCCAAGCACCAAGCAACTTTGCATCAATCTTCTTCAAAAAAACTAGTACTTGAAAAATGTGTGCCTTTGCGATACTCTTCATCAATCAATATGGAGTAATACCAATTGTAGTAGTACATAAAATATGATTTTCTCTGTCTACTACCTTGGTCAACATGTCAGCTGGATTCTTCAAGCCTTCAATCTTCCATAACTTTAACTCATTATCTTTCAATGCTGACCTGATAAAGTGATAATGCTTCTTAATATGTTTAGTCCTTGAGTGATAAGTTGTATTCTTCGCTAAGCTTTGAGTTTAGCAAAGAAATGAGTTTGCGTAAAGCTTTGGGCTTCAAGCGCAAAATGAATCATCAATTCAACAATAAAAAGAATAAGACTGATCAAGCACCTAAGAGAGCCAAGATTTTTTGACGCAAGAAGTGTGGTGGGAAGAAGAACAAAGCCAAGATAAAGTATTATAATTGTGGCAAGATAGATCACTTTGCTTATGAATGCATTGAGTCGAAAGAGATATCCTATTACTCCATTATTTTTAGTAATGCTTTTGTTTCTAATACTGTAATACTTATTGAATCTCATCCAATGTAAATTGTAGACTCAGGAGTAACAGACCACATAATTAGAAACCGATAAGCATTTATGGAGTATCGTCGGATATGGCCTAGAAGAATATGGATATATGTTGGTAATAACTCGAGAGTTGAAATAAAGGATATCGGCACATGTAAATTAATTTTACATGGAAGCTGAAGTCTATTCCTACATGATATTCTCTATGCTCCAGATATTCGACAGAACTTGGTTCTCATAATTTTTCTTCTTAGCTTAAGTTATGTATTGAATTTCTATAGTAATTATGTTAATATTTTGTTTCGAACAGTTTATTATGGCTCATGTCATGTATTAAATGGTTTTATGCTATTATATATTGACTATGATCAGTATAATGCTAATGTCAATGGTTGTTTTTCTTTGATTGCATCTTTTAGTAATGTTGATATTAATGCAAGTACTTGGCATGCTAGTTATGTCACGTTGGGTTACAAAGAATGCAAATGTTAGCTTGAGAATGCCTTTTAGGGTCATTCACTAATGTTAATATACTCGTATGTGAATATTGACTAGCGGAAAAAACAACTTAAAAACCATTCGATAAAGGAACTCAAACCGAATTTCTATTGCAACTCATACATTTTGACATTTGTGATCTTTTGAACGTGAGGACAAGACATGAAACCTTATATTTCATTAGTTTCATAAATGACTTCATGCATTTCAGTTATATTTTTCTAAAGCCCTATAAGTCAGAAGCATTAGACTGCTTTAGACAATATATAACAATGGTAAAGAATCAGTTGAACAAAACAAAAAAGACATTGATAAGTGATCGCAGATGTGAGTATCTATCTGAGCAATTCAAGGCTCTTTGTGATGAAAAGAGAATCATATAACAATTGACTATTCCTGACACTTCACAACAAAATGTGGTTGTTGAGAGAATGAATAGAACTCTATTGGAAAGAGTTATGTTTATGATGACACAAACAAATTTACCTATTTCTTATTAGAGAGATATCTTATTGACTACTGCTTATATACTTAACTGAGTGCTCTCAAAATCAATCACTTTTATCCCTTATGAATTGTAGACTAGTAGGAAACTAGACTTAAGTAATTTACATCCATAAGGGTGTGTAGCTAATGTTCATGATTCTTCCCATAAATGTGGCAAATTATATCTTAGAGGGAAGAGATGTATTTTTATAAGATATTCTAAACACTCTAAAGGGTACGTGTTCATAGGTGAACAAGTTGATGGAAGTATGACCGAAATGAAGTTACGAGATGTCACGTTTTTGGAAAATGATTTTCCTTGTAGAGATGATATTGATAAAGACTTCCAATTATATGAGATGGAAGATCATAATAACACACCCACTAATGTTGTAGAGGGAAATTGAGATTTACCTCAACATACAAGATCTAGTGAGAGTGTTGCATTACTTGGCGAATTGAATTTAAGAGAAATTCAGTTACGTAAAAGCAATCGTAAAAATATTCATCGTCATCATTTTGAGATTGAATGTGAAGTATTTATGATTACTCAGTAAAACAATGCCAAGTCTAAGACTGTTCAAGAGACTCTCTTATCATTTGATAAGGAAAAATGGAGAAAAACTTTGGAAGATGAGGTGGAGTTAATGAGGGCAAATCATGTCTGAGACTTGATTGATCTATCACCCAATCAGAAGACTATTGAAAACAAATGGGTTTTTAAGATTGAGCGAATGGCGAATGGATCCATTGAAAAGTATAAAGCTCGTCTTATAGTGAAAGGTTATACCCAATAAGAGGGTATAGACTATGAGAAAACATTTTCATCAACTGTAAAGTTTGCTTAAAGATGCCTTATCCCAGCCATCGTTGCACATTTGGATCTTGAATTACATCAAATGGATGTAAAAGCGACATTTCTCAATGAAAAATTAGATGAGGAAATCTATACGAAGCAACTAATAGGTTTCATAGTTAAAGGTCAAGAGCATTAAGTTTGCAAGCTTCATCGCTCAATATATGGCCTTAAGCAATCATCTAGAAAGTGGTATCTTCGATTTCATCGAGCCATAATGACTTTTGGTTTCACAACGATCAAAGAAGATCAATGTGTATATGTCAAGCAGTCTAAAGATAAATTTGTTATTTTATCACTTTATATGGACAATATTCTATTGGTTGGAAATGATAAGGTTTTGGTTATCACCATAAAAGAATGGTTATCTAATTTTGAAATGAAGGACATAGAAGAAGCTGCTTATATATTAAGAATTAAGATTGAAAGAGATTGATCAAGAAAATTTCTTGCTTTATCACCAGAGTCTTATATACTGAAGATTTTTGAACGTTTCAATACGTCACACTGCAATTCCATTGATAACCCTGTCATGCAAAGTGAAGGCTTAAATACTAAGATGTGTCATAAGACTTCGGAAGAAAATAAGGAAATGGAAATTGTCTATTATGCTAGTGCAGTCGAAAGTTTGATGTATGTTATGATATGTACTCGATCCGACATATGTTATGCTATGGGATTTGTGAGTCAATATCAATTAAATCCTAGTCAAATACATTAGAAAGTAGTGAAGAGGATTCTGAGATACTTAAAAGGCACCATGGACTATTGACTTTGTTATAAAGAGAATGATTTATGCCTATTAGGCTATTCGGATGCTGATTGGAGTGGAGACCTAGATGAGCGTAAATCGACTTTTGGATATGCGTTCTTGCTTAATAAATGTGTAATTTCTTGGAATGATGAGAAACAAACATACACGGCCTTATTTATGATGGAAGCATAATTTATTGCAATAAGCAATATGGTTAAAACGTTTCTTGGAAAATTTAGCTATTGTCACTAAGACTCAAAGATCGGTGAGAGTTTATTACAATAGTCAAACAGTCATTGCTTATGTAAAAGATTCTAAGTATCATGGAAGGACGAAACATATTGACATAAAGAACAACTTTATCAGAGATATAATAATGCATAAAGAAGTGATCCTATAATACATTTAAACTAATATAATAGTTGCTGATCCATTTACAAAAGTTGTTCCTAGAGACGTATTATTGACCTACAAAATGTCACTAGGATTACGTAAAATGTGATATGTGATATTGTAGCGAATCATTGATTTATGTATATGTGAATATATGTATTGTACTTTATTACAAAAAAAAAACATATGTATTGTACTTGTTTATTTATTAGTGACTTGATATTTTATTAATAAGTACAAATTTATTATGAGACTAGCACATACACATATATCTTATTAAAAAGTAAGTCAACATACAATAATTGGCTTACTCACACGAGTAATCACCTCAAGTGCTATAGTTAACATGTTAGGATAAGACGGTATGTATAAATACATGCTGAAGAACAAGTTTAGTATATAAAATAATATGTCACATTGATTAGAATAAAGATGAGGTAAGTGATTTGTTTATAATAAGACCAAACATGATAGTTTCACAATCATGTATGTTTGAAAGATACCGGATACAAATATTTAATTGAGCGCTATAAAAAGCGAGTTGATATAGCACTCGAGCTAAACTTAAGTACGTGAGAAGTACGTGATTATGTTTAGACAAATATCCGTATAATTGATATATTTAATAAATGATATACGCTCTTATAAAAAGAGAAATCCATTATAATATGTAATTCATACTACATGTACATTGTACGATTGACAAGGGAAGGTAAGTGAAATTATCCATATTTACTCATCGTGTGAGTCATTGAGATAATTTATAATTTACCTCATTTTATGTCCTATATTACTCCTATTGATGTTATCGAAGTGAAAGATCAATGTTGCTACTTTAGCATGTTATCGGTGGTCATGAATATATATGGCTTTATGGGACGTGTCTAGAAAAGCAGTTGTTTTGAGATGGAAAGAGACATGAGTGTGAATGAAGATTATTGTTGTTTTACATCTATCACATGTATTTACTAGTTGACCATCACCTTCTGTGGTTGTGGATATAATTGTAAATACATGGTGTTATGAGAATAGTCAAGTATAGTATTTAAGGGATATGTATACTTGGATTGATGTAATAAAATATGTTTGGGGCACTGTGAGACATCAACTATTTATTTCTTTTTAGGGTTGTAGCCATTATGTCATCATTAACAGGTGTATAATTTGAGCTCCCAAGTGCAAGTGTACTCACCGGTCGCATGATTTTCTTGCAAGTATGAGTTATTTCTAAAGTTGATGAATGCTGAATACCTTATATTCTTGATAGAGTGCTATCAAACCTACCATGTTCGAGTGTGAGATATTGTACTTTATTAATACATCCATGATATAGTAAAATTAGAATGCACCGTTTCGTCTTGATATATTATGATGGAAAGATGCATTTTGAAATGATATAAGGGAGTCATATAAAAAAAACTTCTAAAGAAAACCGTTAGGACGGTTGGCAGAATGTATGTTTAGAAAGAAATTATTCTCCCTTCTTGTCCCATTTCCATCAAAGAAAAAAAAAAGTCGTTCCATTATTTATTTACAAAAACAACTGGTATTTACACTGTGAAAATTAGATGTTTTCCTCGTAACTGCATCCAGACCATTGTGAAGTAATATTGTTTGCTGATCATCCGTAATTCAACGTTCGTTTTAGGGTAAATTGTTCATTGCGCATTAGAAAGAGGTTAGTCGTCTTTCACCGACTTTATCCTATAGTTTCAATTCCCAGAGATGGCTTGGAAGCTTACACTGTGGAGCTGAAAAGCCTAGGCCTGAACATCCCTTTTTCTAATGGCAAAGGCATTGTAGATGCACGTCACAGATCTAGAGGAACAATTTGAAGGAGAGACTGTGGGGTTTAGGATGGACCATGACCCTCCATGCCCACAGCCTGAGCTCGAACGCAACGCAACGCAGAGAAAGAGAATTGAAGAGAACGAGTGGAAAATAAGGGATTAAATAAAAAAGGAAAATAAATAAATAAATTTCGGTGATTTAGTTGTATATGTGGCAGGGTTCAATCTCTCAATAAATTTATAAAAAGAGAGGATCTCGAGCTTAAATAGTTGTGGTTAGGCAAACTCTCGTGATATTCCATTACCATTATCCATTGACAATTGGGAATCCATTTCTTTCTTAGACAATATCCAATCAACGTCAAACACATTCATGTTTTGATTGGTTTTCATGTACTCTTTAACAGCAATCGTGTGCATTTTATTAAAACTTGTAAATAGACACAAATATCAATACTTGCTTAAAAGATGATTGGCCAATGGCGACTTAAGAAAGGTTATCAGTCGCCACCTTTTTCAGGCCAGGGTTCGATCCAGAGATCGGCCCAGCACAGAGCCTAATTACTTGGAAGGCCCAGCTTTGTTCAAGAGAAGCAGCATCGCTGATTACTCGAAAGGTCTCTTTGCATGCGGTCTCCAAGGCAGATCCTCTGCTGATGTCATGAGAACATCAACACAACCACATTAAAACCATCAAATTGGCAAGTGAATGCATTTTTTGTGAGATGAAACTCACGTCGGCTTGCTTGAATAAGGTGCCCGAGGAGGATCTGGTCCATTTCTAAGCATGTATATGGAGAAAATTTTGTATTAGACTAAATCTATAAGAGCAACGCGGTGGATGGAATCAATCATAGCACAGAAACTATATGGAGAATGGAGCATGTTTTATGTAATAGGACTCGATTTTGGATCCAAATAATCTAGAGATGCGATCAAGCTGATTTAGTAAATTCATGGAATATTTACTTGCCAGAACTAGTTCTTTTAACCAGATGTTTTAAACATAATGCTTTAGCGGCTTGAGTTCTTGCTTTGGGCATTTTTGTTTTTTGGGACAACCTAGAGATTTTGCCATACATTACAAAAGGGCATGTGGATTTATCTTTACTAAAAGCTCCGAACATGAGAGGTCTTGTAGTCAAACTCCTGCCTAGTGGATTGTCATTCTCAAGACTTGGATAAAACATGGACAACCGCTAAGCCTCGGTATGGCCTGGCCCGAATTGGTCCGCGTCGATGAAAGTAAGACGACGCCCAAATCAAATGATTTGAGATTTACATGAGTGATTTGGGTTTCTACTCATTAGTCACCTCTACTTGGAAATCGAGTCTTGAAGGGAGCACGTTTGTTTATGTGGGGAAAAAAGTACAGCCATAGAAAGTTTTCTCCTCATCTTTTCCCATGGCGGTCTACCATTGTAACTTTATCTAAGAAGCACCAATATTCTCCGAAAGTTTTCATGTCATATCTGACACTGACATATTTCCGACACACTCTAACATGTTTTGGCACGCAGTCAACGAGTGTCGGAAATTCCAACACATGATCAACTCTTCTCAATATGCGAGTTTGAAATTTCAACACGTAATTCCGATACACATGAGATTAATTTAAAAAAAATTCAACACTTATGAGGTCAAAATGTAAATATATGAAAAAATAATGAAAATAATAAAAATAAAAGTGAAAGAAGAAAATTCTAACTCTCAAATTCTCACTTCTGAGTTCTGACCTCCACGTGAGTGACGATTGAATGCCTCTATTCTCGCTGGTATCACTCCTCTCGTAGGTGTCGCTCTGTTGCCTGCACAACCCGCCCAACTAGCTGCATCTAGGAAAAATGTCAAATCAGGTCGACGTTTTCCATGAGAAGTTAGATTTGATCCAAACTTGGAACTCGAGTAGTTTTGTTGCTTTCGGAATGAGTCTCAATTAGGAAATTCCATCTTTTTGCTAGTTTGGGATTAGTGAATTTGTGACCCATTGTGGGTAGTTGGCTCATGATTAGAAAGATTGATAAGGATGAAGCAGAAAAGACTTAGTATTTGTATGATTCATAGATTCATGAAAGCAAACTTAAAGTTGTGAATTTTTTTTTTTTTTTGGCTTCTTTCCATCTCTTGCAAGCGTCGCTTGCAAGTTATCTCCTTTGGTATATATCACTGGCTTTTGAGTTATCTCTTATATTTTTCATGGCAAATTTAGTGATTTCCTTTACTTTTGGTCATATTTTGAGAGTTCTTGTCCTGGATTTTCATTTTTCTCGAACTTTGTTTTGTAGAGAAGCTCCAACTCATTCTTTATTTGGAACTTTGAACTCTGTCTATGACTATAAGAAATTTCACTAATCTCCGATAAGTATAAGAAAATAGGACATGCTATTTTAAGTTTACTATTTTGTGTTTGCAATTTTTGAATTTCTCGTTCAATCTCTATCAAATTAAAACTATGAATAATATTAACAAATGTTGAATTAATTTTTTTAATACAAATTAATTCTATGTTCTTTTTATTATTATATATTTATTTTTGCATATATAAATATATTATAGCATGTTGGAACGTATCGAAATTCTTTATTTTTCAAGAAATGACATGTCGGTGTATTGTGTTGTGTTGTGTTGTGTCATGTCGTGTCATATCGTATCGTATGGCGTGTCATGTGTCCATGTCAATGCTATATAGCTTCTCATAAGCTTTGTATCTTTGAATAGCTACCTTAAAAAATACAGCACAAAATAAAAGACACCAAAACCTTGCTTTCCATACTGATACATTCTGTATGAGTGCATTTGGTTGGACTTTTGGGGAAAGCCATTGGGAAAATGCAAAGGACTTTAAGTTGAAGAGGTTTTTCATAATGCAAATTGCATTTGGTAAATGGTAACTTAAAAGTCCCTTGCGAAATACCTTTAGCTAAAATTGTGTTTGGATAAGTGATATTTATAAAAGTCTTTATTATTAAAAAAAAACTTACCAGTGAAGGGTGGCGACGACTGGTGAACAGCGGCGGCGATCGGTTGCCAGTCCTCAGGCGGCCCCTGGAGACCACCGGCGAGGGTCGCCTAGGGTCGAGCGACTGCTGGTGACCCAGGCAAGACCCTCGCCTGAGGTCGCGTGGCCTTGGTGAGGGTCGCTTGCGGTCGAGCGACTGCTGACGACCTAGGCGAGACCCTCACCTAAGGTCACGAGGGTTGCGCGATGCCGACCGAGACCTTCACCAAGGTCGCTGACCACAGGCGAGACCCTTGCCTGAGGTCGCACGGCCTCGGCGAGCTCGCCTATGGTTGACGACCTCGACGAGGTCTCGGCTGGGGTTGCGCAACCCCCGACGTAGCGGCCCTCACCTAGGTCTCGCGACCCCTGGCGAGACAGCTGCCTAGCATGCAACCTCAGGCACCAGCACGACCTCCGCGACCTCCCGGCGACCAAATCTGGGTCCGCCAGAGGTCGCGTGACCTCGCAGCGATCAGATCTGTATCACACCTGAGGTCGCATGACCTCCGACAACCCAGATCTGGGTCGCACGGCCTAGATACCCGCCAGAGGTCGCGACCCACCGATGACGGTCGCCGTGACCATCACCGGTCTCTCGCCAGTCCGTCGCCCACCCTTCAACCCTGCACAAGATGAACAGCTCAATGAACAAAGGAGATGAATGGCAACGAAGAAGATGAACAGTAAGTCGAAGCCAAAGCTGAAAAGCCCAAGTTACCCCCTGGGGTGGGGTGCCTTGGGCTTTCAACCTTCAAAAGGCTGGCCTTTGCACAAGGGGGTTTCCAAAAAATTTCCCAAATGCCTAATACTTTGCCAAAAGGCCTTTAGGTGTCTAAAGATACTTGGGAAAGCTGTTCCCAAACGCAGCCATATATGTCCATATGTACACTCATGCTAACATGCACTCGCCTTAGGGTGTATAAGTTTCATATAAGATAAATGATTTGAAAAATATTTTTTTGAAAAATAATATTTATATTATTTAGAAAAATTAGTTAATGAAAAATATTTTCATCATTTATTTTAGTGGGCAATGAATTTTTTTTCATTTATTTATATTTATAAGTGATACAAGTGATTATATTTTGAAAATATTTTTTAAATTGCTTATCTTTTGCAAAAACGAATGTATCTTAATTTATACTTGTCAATATGGTCAATTTACTTTAATGACGGAAAGATTACATGGGCTTTTAGTGTTTGTCTCTTTCTTATTGTCTATTTCTAAGGACATTTGATATTGATGTCTTGCTCAATAGATGCCAGATGTAGGCATCATTGAAAGTTTATGTAAACCTAATGAATATATGGTCAAAAAAGAAAGGACGTCAACTAACTCTGCCCCCTTCACACCGTCATCATTGTCATTCCAACCTTCACTGCTGAGTGCAAAAGATTGTAACGTGAGTGATTTAGTAGATTCCCGTTTTCATATGTCCACTTATGCGGTACTTCATAATACGACATATATAAGATCTATATGTATAGGTATCATCTCTTACATTAAGAAACTTATATGCTTTAGAAGAAAGAATATAAAGACCTCGGTTGGGATGGTGGGAGGGTGTGCGCACGAGCGCATGTGTCCGTGTGTATGTTTGCAATCACACTAGTTCTTCCCGGTGAGGGTTTGGTGACCCTCACAACGATGGTGATAGATAGCTGCACAGTCCACACCACCACCTCCTCCTCCTCCTCTCTCTCTCTCTCTTTTTCTCTCTCTCTCTCTCATAATCTTCATCTCCATATCTTGTTCTTTTTTTACAATCACTTACTTCACGCGGTCCCCATGGCAGCTGGCCACCCTATCAAGCGTACCAAAAATATAATAATAAGAGAAAACCAATAAAAATGATCCACAAATGAAGAGAAGCAATCATGTCCTTAGCATGACCTTAAAAGGCTATGACATCCTAGAAAGACGGATCCAGGTAGGGGGCTCGAGAAAGATTCCCTCCCGCTTGGCTAAGCCGCCACAGCCCCCCCTTCGGATGGGGTAGACCAGCCACCTTTGAGGCACCTTGGCTTCCCCCGGGTCTATTGGGGCAATAACTTTACATCAAATTTTCCGTCATTTAAGAAAAATGGTTCTACGCCATATTTTATAAGTTTTAAAAATCACCAGTCGTGAAATCTAAAAATTTTAGAAGTACATTGCACTCTGAGTGTCAATTTGGAAATGGCCAAAAGATTTCCAAAATCATGAAAGACCCTTGGCACCTCAATAGTGATAGGGAGACATCCTGAAGTTGCTTAGGACTTGAGCATTTCTCGATGGACCTACCCAAAAAATCAGAATGATGGAATCTTTTTCTATTTGGACTATAAAAATTGATTGATTGATTGATACTCTAAGAAATGGTGCCCTCAACTTAATTAGTCCAAGACCTCCAGAAATTGAGGCTTCATTGTTAGACCTTCACATGGATATCGAATTTGGTCCCCAGGTGGAAAACGACACCAATGACGGTATATCTGCTCTCGATTGATGCCGGTGCGGTTCCTGCGCTCCTGCTCATTATCAAACGTGACTTCCATGCTGAATAGTAAATACTCTCAACACCAGCAAAGTCAAAGCGCTTGCGCCTCAACTTAGCTACGAGTAAACTACCGTAAGTATAAATTAAAGAGCAAGAAATGAACACGTTTTAATTCGTCATATAATACAGTGCTTTCTTCAAGACGTAACCATGAGAGAGAAAGGCGGTCTCCAGACTCAATGCCACGCAACCCCTCGGCTGAGTACGCCATTGCGTAGGTCATGCATATCGATTTCAACGCGTTGATGCAGATTCTAAGACTAGATTATGGCCAAGCCCATGTGGCATAAACCACTGGGTAGGGGTTTATCCTAGGAACCCTGATTACAAAATCCAAGGAACAAGGCTTACGCCATTGCGTAGGTCATGCATATCGATTTCAACATGTTGATGCAGATTCTAAGACTAGATTCATTTCTTGTATGTGATATCCGGTGCTTGTCCATGTCGTTTACTGTAAAATATAGTCTGTTTCGTGTCATCAATTGTTTGGACTTTAGCCTGCAAAAGTAAGCTGATGCATGTCGGGTGCGTTCAGAAAAACTTTGCGGAGAAGTCTTTGACGAATAGCAAAGAAAATAGTGTATTCGTTTCGCAAGAAATGAGTATTTTGAAAAATATATTTTTTAAATAATTATTTATATTATTTAAAAATTAATCAATAGAAAATATTTTCATCACTGACAACAATACCTAACAAATGTGACAATACCTAACAAATGTGACTTACTTTTGAAGAGAGCAAAATAATATTTTATACTGTACTAACAGTACACCATGATCCCAATTAATTTACCCAAAAAGTCTCATTATTTTCCTCGACTGATGAAAATTATTTCTACCACATAAATAGATGTTTCACTCAATTTCACCTATATACCTTCGAAATTAATTTTCTTGCGATACGTTTATCATTGAAAAACGTTACACCATTGAATTATATTGTTGGTTCTTTTTTTTTTTTTGTCGGTAATTATATTGTTGGTTCACAAACCAAAAAATAAAATAAAATGGGGAATCATGATGTTCTCAGCTCTGTACTTTAAATGCACTTGAGCAGCACACCACTTTTGACCAAATTTATTATCATATGTGTCACTCCTAAAAGTTTTATGGAGAACCAAAAAGGGACATCCTATACTTTAATAATTTGACTTGTATGGCAAATGAGAGGTTCATGAACCTGTCCGGGATGGAAAGTTACATAGTCTATTGATCAAGATCATGAACTACTATTAATAGAAAAATTGTTCAATTCAGCCTACACCTGTTTTATGGATTGATCATCACACTACTTTTAACCAAACTTGTTATCATATGTCATCACTCCTAAAAGTTTTACGGAAAACCAAAAAGGGATGTCCTACACTTTTATAATTTGATTTGTATGGCAAATGAGTGCTTCATGACCCTATCTAGGAATGAAAAGTTACATAGTCGACCAACAAGATAGATCAAGATCATGAACTACTATTAATAGAAAAATTGTTCAATTCAACCCAAACCTATTATAAGGCGATCAATTTAATCATAACTTTTTGATTTAATCAATTTAGTCTTAAAACTTTTGATGATCTGTCAACGTAGTCTTTCTGATCAATTTTGGCTAGGAATTGCAGTCGGCTTGATGTGGATAAGTTTTGCAATTTTTTAACTTTCCCGGTTTTTTTTTTTTTTTATTATTTCCCTCTATTGGTCTATGGATGTTGTCATCAACAACAAGGGCTTGTGCATCCTCACCTAGAGTAGGCAAGGAAGTCTCAAACCTCGCTTGTGGTCGACAGAGTCGCTTGCCATTGTCAAGGTTGCTAACTGGTTGAGGGAAATAAGAAAAAACCAAAAAGCAAAAAGAAAGAAAAGAAAAGAAAAAATTAAATTTATTAAAGTTGTTCATATCAACATCAGTGCACCAACTGTGCCAAGTAAGACATCTAGCATCAATGTTAACATTTTTTGACTAAAATTTGCCAACTTAGGTGGAAGAGTTATATTAGTGAATCATGAGAAGGTTTAGAACTAAATTAATCAAATAAAATTGTTTAGAATTGAATTGGCAATCATGTAAAATGTGACATCTTATAATTCAATGATTCGATTTATGTGGCAAATGAGAGGTTCATGAACCCACTCATAACAAAGAGTTACATAGTCTACCGACAACAAAGACCAAGACCATATGGGTCCAAAGTAAGAATCACATGATTAAAGGTACATTTGACATCGTCTTATGATCGGATAGCAGAGCTCCTTTTTATCTTTTGGAATGATTCTTCTCTCATCTTAAAAAGGTGCATGAATTTCCAATGGATTTGGTATATAGTTGATTTTTTTTTTTGAAGTACATCTTTCAACTTCTAGGGGAATTTTATGTATTAAGGTTGATCTATACGTCGGTTGATACTTGTTATCGGTGGCAAATCATTTTCATCAGCGATTAATTCATGCATGCACTACGTGCTTACATGATAAAAATAAAACTAAAAGCAAATGGTATAAAAGGTGACACCATGTAAAAAGGGATAATTTAGGAATAAAATGAAAAAGGGTGATTATTCAAAGAAGTGGATGAAAGATGAAGTTATTAGAAGCATATGTATTTTTTTCATTATTTAACGCTAATAACGGTAATTTGGAATATTTCTAAGAGTAAGTCAAAATTCACTTTTGGCTTGAATTTATAGATTAATCATCAACCATAGGTTTGGTCGTGTGGTCCAAGAGTTGTACTGCAAGCTGAAGGCCAAAGATTCTATTCTTCAATCCATTATCAGTCTCAAGATAGGTCGGACCTGGCGAAGGTTCAATGTTAATTTTGAGCTTTTCCATTTGAACCTATTGGTGTTATGGTAACAGGCTTATCTAATGGGCAATAAGCATTTCATTAGCATTTAAATCAAATATTCTGACAATGGACGAGATAGGTTCTACTTATATTCAAATTCATTATCTTTATATAATAATAATAATAATAATAATAATAATAATAATAATAATAATAATAATAATAATAATAATAATAATAATAATAATAATAATCGTTGTCCTTGATATTTACAAATCTTATTTTCTGCTATCGAACTAAAACTGGCCCACATGTTGGGTAACTGTAATAATTTTTTGAGGTTCAAAAATTTCTAATTTGACCGTTTTAAGAGGTAGATGATTCGCAAGATTGGGTCGTGATTTGATTATCCAACTTCAATCATATTTTTTTTTTATTATTTTCTTC
This sequence comes from Eucalyptus shirleyi, assembly GCA_017140165.1. NCBI lineage: Eukaryota > Viridiplantae > Streptophyta > Magnoliopsida > Myrtales > Myrtaceae > Eucalyptus > Eucalyptus shirleyi. The sequence goes on from CM029450.1 coordinate 32,678,692, forward strand.
CACATTCAATTCTGTCACAATACCGGCTATGACCGAAAGGATCTTCAGCCTCGCTGGTTCTCATTTTTCTTTCCATTTGCACAAAATTTCCTGAATATTCATTTAACATCCAGCAAAGTTAGGATCCCGTGAAATTCTAGTAGCCATAAACCAATTTTGCTAACATCAATTATTGCAAATCAGTCCCGTCAATCAATTTTTTCTAACATCAATCATTACAAACTAGGGTCCAATCGGAAGTACCAAAATTAGATGAATTATTGCCAAAAAGGTCATTTCTATTGGGATTTTGATCAACTACGGATAAGGATAAGCATTCCCTTTAACAATCAGACACCTTTGGATGGGTCAAACTGTACGACTAATTACATTCGTAATTATATTGAAGTACCTCTTGGAGAGAGTGATCAATGCGCAAAGGATCAGATTATTACAAATGGTAACCTTGAGAGCAATGAAGCTACCAATGGTGGATCTGCTTCTATGGAAATTATTAGAGCTGAAGGTTGAAAGACGATATGTTGACAAAAAAAAAAAAAAATCACATATTAGCAATATGCAATCATCGCATGAATTGTTATTCGAAGCTAAATGGCATGTTTATCATTCGTCAAGTCAAACAATATAAGCATCGAAGGTATCAAAATCACATGAAACTATGGACAGTTTGTTCATTATAGTTTTCCTTGTTGATAAAACAAGAAGATAAATATACAAAACTAAAATTTTCGGGTAAGAACAAGAAACAAATGACAATTACTTAATAATTGAGATTCGAAATGGTTCTACCAATACATGATAATTGTCAACTGATTTAAATCAATTAGAGATCATCTTGCTTGTTGAAAATCAAGCGAAACTTTAACATCACCGCCCCCCCAAAAAAAAAAGGTCAAGTACATCCATAGCCTTCAAAGTAGGAGGGTGCAATTGGACCGATATACCTAGGAATTGGACTGGCCCACCCAAAAAAATAGGTTGGGAATCAGTTCATGTTGAAACTGGTCTAAGAACCGGTTCCCATTGAAATTGGTCCAAGAATCGGTTCCCAAAATTTGCAACTGGTTTGAACTGGTTCGGGAACCAATTCCGAGTTTATACCCCTTCGGGAACAAGATCAACTGGACCAATTTGGGAACTGGTCTTGTAAGCCCAACCTTAAAAATCCAAAATCCAAAATGAACGTGGTTATTGAAGGTACGAGGCATTCTCATACATTTTTTTAGGTACCTATGTTATAATAATCTAGCTCTGTAGGATAAAAAGATCTCAAAATCAGATCAACTAAGTTTGCACTTAATAATTCATATGCTTATGCGTATTACCAAAATGAGGAAGTTGCAGACATCATTAAAAGCCATCAATTGGAGATTGTAACTCTTGCTACTATATCATCATTAGCCTTGTGGATCCTCATTTTTTTTTTTTTTAGTTAAAAAGTTTATGTGCTTATTAATTATAAGTACTTAATGTTTCAATACACATTAGGAGGATTACGTTATTTTCTCATTTATTAATGTAAAATTTGAAGTCACATAGGATATCGGGCAGTTGCAAAATAAGTTCCAATAGAAATAGGGTTGGCTTTGGAACCAGACTGGAAAAACAAGGTAGTTCGGGTAGAGGGTTCGATGCAAATAGGGTCGAGTGCAAGGTTCAAAAAAAGGGGAACCGATTATAATAGGGTTCAGTTCAGGATCCAAGTCTAGAACCTACCTACCCTAGACCCGATCAACCCTACTTCAAAGGTACTCGGGTGTTCTTTCTAGAGGAGGGACTTTTATTATAGTAGAGGTGGAGAGACATCCTGCTGGCCAATTTGTCTCTCACAAAGCAGAGGAAAAGAGTTGCCCTTTTAGGAAGGTGCCGGACAATGACTTGTCAGCCCATAAAAGCTTAATTATATCTTGTTGCGACTTGAAATCCTTGTAGAAGACTATTATGTGTGATTCTAGAACATAACATCTATCTCCTTTGCTGTACTGTTAAAAGTCGGATAAACATTACAAAAGTACCATCTTCTTCACGAGACTCTTCCCTTCACTGTCAATTTCTAAAAGAGCAATATCTACCGCTGCTACGTAGACTCTTGGTGGGCATTTGTGCTTTTTTATTCTCCCAAATATAGATAAATCTTAGAAGAAAACACAAGCATTTGAAATGACTGAAACCCTAATCCTGATCTCCAGAATGGGGAGTCTGTATTGGGCCAGTGGACAAGGGCAAGGACATGGGTGGAGCTGCACCCTCTTGAAACGAGCAGATCTGGCTCTGTCGTCCTCAACGAGCCAGATCTTGCTCGGTTGAAGATGGGACAGGTACATCTAACTCTAAGAGACCCAGATGTGGCTCTGTTGAAGATAGGAAAGTTAGAGCAGGGGAGAGAGAGAGAGAGAGAGAGAGAGAGAGAGAGAGTGTGAAGCTTCGATAATCAAGTTCTAAATTTGAATGAAACCATTTCTAGAAGCCAATTTCCTTGAATCTTCCAAGACATTTCTGTGTGAACTGATATCAGCTGTTATATTGACCAATATATCCTTCGTAATTCCATAAAGACTCTAGATCATTCTTTTCGTAGATATCCTCAGAACTTCGGTCAAAAGTTCCAATTCCAGCATCATGGAACCATTGCTCCATGCGTTCCAACCATTTTAAACAACCTTCGCTTAATGCGGAAGAGGGCTTTATAAAATGAAATAAAATAATTCGAGGTTTGCTTAAGTTTCATACAAAATCAATCAGAAACGAGACAAACAGAAGGTTTCTTTTAGCCTTTTTTTCCTGTTAGGCTACTTTTTGACATTTGGGTCCATATGTATTCACATTTTGGATCTCTCTCAATTTGTATATACATGCGTATGATGCAAATTTAAATGCATGTGCATGCACGTTATATGAACTCACTATAGAATAAATATCATGTATTTGAATGACTCTTTTTTTACTAAAACCCATTTAAGAAATGGTGTATTAAATATTATAAGAAGATCTTATTGATAGTTGAATATGACTCGTTTATATAAATGTCCACTTGCAATTTAGTAATTTTTACTCTCTGTCTCTGTCTCTGTCTCCGTCTCCATCTCTGTCTCTCTCTATAAATAGCGCCATGCAGAAGCAAGTCTAGCATCGGATAAAAGCAATGGAATCACTGGAACCACCTCTCCATACTGGTGCTGCCATGGTGAGCGTTCAAGAGCTCGTCAAAGAAACCTTGGAGGCAGTTCCAGAGAGGTATGTTCGCCACGACCAGGAACCGCAAATCCTCTCTTATAATCGAAGCACTGAAACGCCAATCGTTCCAATCATTGACTTGGGGAAATTGTCCTCGGACCAAACTTTGGGTGATCAAGAATTGCAGAAATTGCATGGGGCTTGCAAAGACTTGGGAATCATTCAGGTTTTCTCAAACTCCCTCTTCTCTATCTTTCAAGCCCACCGGGGCTTGAAGCTCCGTCCTCGTCGTCCTCCTCTCAAATTTTGTTAAAATATTGAAAGTCAGGCTAACCAGAAACAGAAAATCAGCCCTGCGACGTGAACCTTCCAATGCCGTCGGGTGGTCGGTCCACATGGACTCCACGATGTCCAAGGGCCTAGCATGCATGTGATAATACACATTCGATGCATCGCACAATTTTTCTTTCTATTTATTTATTTATTTTTTTTTGGTAAATGACCTACGTTTTGATTCTTGGCGATGGTAGCAGTGTTGACTTGGCTCGCATGAACTTTTTCTATGTTGGTTATTGAGTACGATGTAGTACAATATCGGACTGTGCAGTTTTTTCTTCTTCTTTTTTTAGCATGCGATTAGTGCTACCGGACTGAAACATTAACGCAGTTACATATGAGTTTATCATGATAGGAGGTCTCAAGAATTGCTTTAGTCAAGCAATTTATGGTTTGTTTCATTTCTTTTGCTAAAAAAACACGGACAAGAAAAAAAAATGTATCTCATACTTTACCAAATTACCACTTACATGGCGACCCAAAAAACAAAACAAAACTACCACTTACACACCTCTGTGTTCGCAAAATCAGTAACATTTTTCTAAGCAAAATTCACTATTAAAACGACTAATTTTTCCATTCTTGCAAACTTATTTTGGCATCCTGTTTGGAATTTGAAATTTGAAATTTTTAGTTGGTTTAATTGTTTTTCGTGAGTAAGAATTTCAAATTTGGATACGTGCATTTCTTGGAGACATTTTTGTAAATATATGGAATATGGATAATTGAAGTGAAGGTGCAAAGTGATCTCCAAAAGTAAAACTTGGTTATGTATTGGATATTTTCAAAAATAGAAATGTGCAAGATGTAATTGGGTGCTCGTGGCTAAGGATCCTAAAAAAAGGAACCAAGCTTGAGTTTCTGACGTTCCATACCCTTTCTTTTTTCATGGATACAAAATTTGCATCTCTCTCCATTTTTCCTGGACTCTATTCGGACAAAACTATGGTATACAAAAATTTTATTTTCTCTTTTCCTATGTATATAATATTTATCTAGAGAAATCTTACTATAGACCGACAAAAGGTAATGAATAAGTGGATTTAATTTCTTCCTTAAGACTTCATTTGTTTCACAAAAAATTAAAGATTTGGAAAACATTTTTCTAAAAAATGATGAATTGTATTGCTTACAAAATAAATTAAAAATACTTTCGTCGTCGACTAAAATATTTAAACATGTATCATTGTCAATAATAAAAACATCTTCAATTGATTAACTATTTCAATGCTGCAAATAATTATTTTTAGAAAAATATTTTTCAAATCTTTTCGTGAAACAAATCGAGGCATTATATGTAATTCACTTTATCATCAAACGTCTATGGTCTCCACAATCCTTGGAGTTTTGTTTTTACACCATTCTTTTTTCTCTTACAATTTATATTTATATTCCACCTTTGAAGATCCCAATCAATCTTTTCTCCGCTACTTTTATTTTATTTTATTTCAAATTGATAATTACTTTAAATGTTTTCAGAAGGACTTGTTTTTCTATTTTGACAGATCATTAGTATGTTTCCCATTCGGTGATTTTGTTATTATCTAATCATTAATGCGAAGAGTAGAATGAATGAGTGGATTGATTTCTTCCTTCAGATGTGATTCGCTTTCTCATCCAGCGTCTATGGTCTGTTTCTAGACCACCCCTTTTTCCCTACGATTTTTATTTCCACTCCACCTTTGAACGATCCCAATCAATCTCTTCTCCACTACTTTTGTTTCAAATTGATAATTATTTCAAATGTTTTTACCGGACGACCTTCGAGTATTTCTATTTTAGTTGATTAATTAGTATGTTTTACTTTCAGTGATTTTGTTGGAATTATCTAAGCATTAATGGGAAAAGTAGGAGGAATGAAGCCTCGATAACAATTTTTTTTTTCAAGTTGATTTTGACCATTTATAGATGTATTATAGAGAGTAAAAATTGGTTCAATGCCATGAAAAAATTCTAAACTAATACAGTTGTGATAAATTTACTCAAAACTATAAGTTATCAAAAATCCAAAACTGGTATACCTTTAACAAAATTACCAAAAACTCATTTTTGTGTCACCAAATTTTTCAAATTAGTACACTGATGACAAATTTAGCTCAAACGAATTTATATTTCCATGTGAACTTACCATGTCAATTGAGTCAATGCCATGTGTTATCTAGTTTAGCAATTTCATAATAAAATTTAATGAAAGTTAAAAGAGGGTAAATATGTCACAAGAGTATCAATTTGAGGTTTTTGATACCCAAAAATTAGTTTATAGCAAATTTATCATATATGTATCAATTTTGAGGTTTCTGGTAACGCAAAAAAAGTTTGAGATAAATTTTTCATAAATATACTAGTTAGGGTTTTTCTATGGTATTAACCCTTAAAAATTTATTTTATTTCAATGTTGGAATATTCGCGATTTTATCTTTTAACATGAAATGAGGATGAAGATGCTTATAAGCATAGTGCAGATCGACATTATGGCTCATCTAATCTTTACTATTCTTTGTCCAAAGTTATGCCAAGTGTTTTTTTTTTTTTTTGTCCTCGTTTATATTAGAATCTGAATATCAATCTTATTTTTTACCTTTTACTACGGTGTTTATCCATTGTTGTGATATTTAAACGATAAAAGAGAATCGGTTCTTTCTTTTACATACTCACATTTCTAGAAAGACCACCTCCAGATAAATAGTTCAATCTTTTTCATCTATTCTATTTCTATGGATTCTTCATATCAATCTTATTTACCTTTTACTCCGGTGTTTATCCACTGTTATGATATTTAAATGATAAAAGAGAATTGGTTCTTTCTTTTACGTACTCACATTTCAGAAAGACCACCTCCAGATGAATAGTTCAATCCTTTTCATCTATTCTATTTCTATGGACTCTTCATATCAATCTTAATTTACCTTTTGCTACAGTGTTTATCCATTGTTGTGATATTTGAACAATAAAAGAGAATTGGTTCTTTCTTTTACATACTCACATTTCCAGAAAGACCACCTCCAGAGAAATTGTTCAAACTTTTTCATCTATTCTATTTCTATGGATTCTTCATATATCTCTTCTTCAATTATAAGAAAGGGTAGGATGGGCCATTGCTCCCTTCACCGGTAACATAAATTACACGTATTGGAGATAAATAATGACCAACACTAAGAATTATATTCAAGGTGCAAAGTCACAATCATTTCTAGAAAGCATGAAACAAAAGCATCTTCTGATTCTAAAAAAGATGAATATGGAAGTCAATATGGCTCTTCGCAATTATATATTATATGCACATGGCTTTTGCAATTAAATATGCACATTGCTCTTTACGAGGAGTTTGGGGGCACCTTCGCTATTCTGTTGACATATATTCGTTTTGTTAAGAAATCAAATACATAGTGACAAAGGGAAAAATTGAGGACGTGATAATCAAGACTAAATTGGAAAATTTAAGCAAATTTTTAAGACTGTAAAGTTTACTAATTTTAAATTTAAGAATAGCAATTTGTGTATGCAGCTGGTTAACCACGGGATAGGCCCTTCTCTGTTGGAGGATCTAAGGCATGAAATCGAAGAATTTTTCAAGTTTGCCTTGTCGGAGAAAGAGAAGTTCGGGAGAAGGTTGGGAGAGTTCGAAGGCTATGGGAGTGTCCCACTGTCAGAAGAGAAACTTGACTGGGGTGATAGGTTCTTAATGACAGTCAACCCCATTGCCAAAAGGAACCCTCGACTCTTTCCGGAGCTTCCTTTGTCACTCAGGTTGTTTCTCAGTCTTTATACATGCGCAAAAACACATTATACCATATCCGAGCAGTAGTACATAGTCATTGAATGGTGAATAATGATTGGTCTATCATGATTGAACATTAAAATGAATAATAGTTTATCTGCCATGATTGGACATTGAGTGAATCGTACTTTGTCCGTCGTCTAGAGGAGCTAGTGTTGCACGAAGACTAAATCTATTGACCCGAGTCATTCATACTCTATAATTCTATTGGACCTATGCTTGATCTTGCTAGAAAATACAAGCTCACAAATGGTTAGCTCCGTTGTGATTGGTTCGATGCACTATATTATTTATGTATTTGGTCAATTACTGTCTACTGAGCCAGCTAAGATTACCCCATCAAATTACCAATTGGATCGATCTTAATGAACTTACTAAATTAGCAAGCTTGAGTGTTTTCTCACATACATACTATGGTAGAAGGATGATACTTGTACTTTTGGGCTTCTACACTATCTTTGACTGCATCTGGTGCATTTGATCCTAACTCACATGCATTGCTAGATAATGTGGACCTCAAGTGATAGCCACTTGATCTAGCGGTACATGTGAGTTGGCTCACATGTCGTGTTGACACACAAGAATCTTCCACCATTTGTGGATATGATCATAATATTAATTCCTTCCTTTCACGCACAGAAACACCTTAGACTCTTACATTAAGGAGATGCAAAAGCTAGCCATGCAGCTACTTTGCTTGATTTCAAAATGTTTAGAAATCGAGATGAACGAGATGAAAGAGTTATTTGAAGACGGCTTTCAAATTTTGAGGATGACATACTATCCTCCGTGCCCACAGCCGGAGCTTGTTGTCGGGTTGACACCGCACTCGGATAGTTGCGGCATCACCATTCTCCACCAAATTAACAATGTTGATGGCTTCCAAATTAAAAAGGATGGAATTTGGACACCTGTTCACATTCTACCGGATGCATTTGTAGTGAATGTGGGAGATACCATGGAGGTACTCTTTTCTTACTTTAGCAAACTTTCTCCTTCAATTTTAGAATTTCTAACTTGCATTAAACATTAGCCTTGAATTAGTTCAGGCGACCATTGGCCGGATCTATTGCAAATAACTTAGACATCTTGTCGCAAAAGTCATTTTATATCTTTCAATAACCATGAACGTATGATAAAAATAATTCTGTGAATTTAAGGTATCTATTACTAGGGGTATTCAAAATAATCCGAAAGCACGGAGGACCAAAATTACCTGGTCTTTTTGGGCTAAGATTTAATTGGGCCATGCTACCAGGTCCACTTTTTCCCTTTTTCTCCTGACCGGGTAGAAAATTTCCTTGAAGCCCAGCCCGTTTGCACTCGTATTTAATATGATTTTTCCTTGCTTATAAGTGCAGATTCTTACCAATGGTCTTTACAATAGCATTGAGCACAGAGCCACGGTGAATTCGATAAAAGAAAGGATCTCAATTGCCATGTTCTTCAACCCTAAGCTGGACTCAGAAATTGGCCCAATCCAATCTCTGATGACTGAGGAAAGCCCAGCTTTATTTAGGAGGATTAAGACGGAGAAATATGTTAATGATTACTCTTCCCATAAGCTTGATGGAAAGTCATATTTAGAGAAGACAAAGCTTCGGACGGAGAAGGCTGTTGCACTTGAAGTGGAGTAAACGAGGATTCTGGAAGATCCTTGGTGACCAACCTTAATTGACGAGCGAAGCATACTAAAGACATTATGCATTGAACAAGAGTTTGTCGCATCATATTGAAAATATATATATAGTAAATCATTTTCTATGTTGCTTATAGTATTGAGTGTTATAGCACTGTTTGTCGAAAAAGCATAATGCTCTGTAACATAGCCATTTTGTTATACCAGTATCTTCATGGCTGAATGATATTGTATATTTCGATTTCAACAATACTTCATACATATGATCGTGGGTCTCTCTTGTTATTTACACATAATATTTTAGTTATAAACTACAAATCATTCAAAAACGTTTCACTATACAACTTCAAAAGATTAAAAGGTATTAAGTGTCAAATTCAACTTTGAGAAACAATATAACCTAAAGCATCTCCATACTATTTTCAATAATAACTTTTCATGCCACGAGTTTATATGTATACTAAGATATTCTAATTCTTATGATCTTGTATCCATACTCCTTCATAGAAGAAATCAAAGAGAAACTATTAGATTATTCAATCTCTTGATCAAATAAAATAGAGTATGATCATAACCGAGATCACTAGATAAGTCTTTCATTATAGAAAAATTGGCCCAATACAACCTCTGGTGACTAAGGAGAGTCTAGTGTTGTTTAGAAGGACAAAGATGGAAACATATTTATGTTGCGATCACCTTGAGATGAATCCCGAGATTGTTTAACTAGGTGGGCATGTATAAATCTCTAGTAAGGCGGCGCTTACGCTTTGCATGACCCTCTTAAACCTTATTGACCATAGTTTAGTTTCTTGCTTACTCGAGTATACTAGAGTTGTCACTAATCTATTTTAAGGTAGTTAGGAGTTGAGTTAGTGCAAGAGGACACCTTGATTATGCTTAATAGATATTTTGGATTGCAAGGACTTTGTTACATTAGTTCTACATAACACTCATTACCAATATCTTTATCTTTTAATAAAACATTATTCCATGCAAGCATTTCCAATGTCTATTCCTAAGAATCAGAATCTATATGACCGCGCATAAGTGCGCAATCCATAAATCATTCAATAGTGATAACCATATAATTAAAGATTAAAAGAAAAGAAAATGTAAAAATAAATCGAACCATTCCTAGAAAAATTAATATTAGGCATTATTATAATGTCATAGGATAGGACCCCGTGAAAAATTGATAAGAGATAAATACGCATAAATCTAAGAATTAGATGTCAAATGTGAATTTTAACTAAATGTAAATTACTTCATGCACTAAAATAACAAAATACTCCTATATCAATCATGATCCACTTTTAAACAAATTGATCATAGGTGAAGATATGATTTCCTTCATGTGTGAATGGATTACTTATAAAGGTTGGAGGGAAAAACAAAGCTTTCTTAAAAAGGTGACTTGCTTCACCATTGCCAAAAAAGCCATATACTAACACCAGAAGTAGTACTTCAATCATAGTGGGAGTTGAATCTCCCATTGTCAACTAGGTTGGATGTCAACCGTCAAGATAGATTTATTGAGAAGAACTCTTGAACACAATGTAGTGGGATGAGGTCAACTCGTATCCTCCGAATAACTGGACAATTTAGCAAAAACGTGCAAAGTTGTTTCCACTGAAGACTCACAATGCAGACAGTAAGGGTTACCTCCCATATTGTGAGACGTCCTCAATTCATTGGTTAGTAAATGCTTATGTGTTTTTAGATAAAGGAAGGTTCTAATACATTGAGGTCCCCTTCACTTCCATTTAAGGGACCATATGCTATCAGCTCCTTGATTGTTGATTCCTTTAATAATTTTATATGTTAACAAAGAAGATCCATTGCCATTACCTTCTCACAATAGACTATCTTTCCCATTCGAGGCTATCGAGGGTTTGATTGCCCAAATTCTAAGGATTACATCTTCTGGTAAGATTTTTTGGAAAAGCAAAAAGTTCTAACTCCCATTTGCATGTCACGCCCCGAACCTCGAGTGCGTGCACATCCTTCGGTGGTTAATAAAATTGCGACGTCCCAGGACACATCACCGACCCATTGATTTATGCTCATACGGAAGCATAATAAAATCAATCCCCAGACAATATCGATATGAGATATAAAAACAGGACCACAATTTAACAAAACCCTTTTTATAAACCAACTACTTTATACACAGAGGCCAACACTGAGGTTAATGTACAGGAGGTCTATCTCCAAAAAGAACTACTGAGCCACTCATGCCCCTTACCCTTTCACCCCAAGCTTCGGGTTCTTCACACTAGGGACTTGAAAAAATTAAGCCCACGACGGGATGAGATATAAATCTCAGCGAGTTCATATTCTAAACCCCAATTAGGAAGGTAATACACATAGAGGCAGTCTAACCATACAACACAGAAGACTCACCTCGTCTCAGTTCGTTTCTGCACATCAGCACAGTTCATATCACAGATGCATATAATAAATGTGCACATCAATTGAAATGTCTCACACAGCTCAATCAATCACAGGAGTCCCGATTATAATGTCAAATATTTATGACACGTCTCATTTCGTGTCACACAATTTTGTCCCATAATCAGGCGTATCTATCTCAATCAATCACACATTTCAATTGATTACTGCCCACACAGGCATGATCTACCTGTCATACAGCAGTCTTCCGGCGTAACCGAGCATTGTCTTGCATAACATCTACCTCAAGATGGCATTCCACATAGAAGCATCGGCCTAGCCTCTACCGTAATCAGTATCCATTGTCAATGGCTGTCCACATAGGAGCATTGTCCACCCGACGCACATCGGGTGACGAGTTCTCATAGCCAGCACACAACCATCCAATCCCGGCTAAGGACATTGTGCATTGCACTGAAATGCCTCAATTAAAATGATGTACTTGGCCTATTTTCTTCGTATTAAAAACACCTAGTAAAAATAGTCGTGTGTGAGTACACAGTCGGATCGAACCAGAAAAATTGATATCCTTCCCTTTTAAAATTCTCACTACTTAATATAGTATCTAAAAATATTTTCGATGTCAAAACCTGACAACTGGTATTTTCTAATTAAATACCGAAATCTCATATTTTTGGAATAATAATTCGAAAATTAACACTCAGCATCAAATTGCACAAAGTAGCACTCAATTGCATAATTCAACCACACCACGACAATCAGCATGAAATTTCAGTCACTAGCTATCCCGGTATAATTTTCGGAAAATAATAAATAATGAAATAATTTACCTGTAATTAAATAAATTACAAAATAAATAAATTAAAGCACTTAATTAAATCAACCTAAACTAACCGGGCTAATTAATCAAACTAACAAATAAATCTAACCATTCTATCTAATTTAATCTAATTACACTAGTTATAAAATCTAACTAATTCCTAACTAAATCCATCTAACCATCATAACCATCTAACTAACAATTACACTAACTAACTAACATTAATCTTACTTAGGCATAGCTAATCCACCTTAAGTGTAATTAGTCCCCCTAATTAGAGTTTAGGATATAAACTCACCGATTTAGTGCAAAAACCGGTTCACGGCGACGGTAGCGTGACGGCAGCCGAAACTTGGGCCTATGGCAGTGCCAAAGGAAGTTTGGACTGGGCCGAAAAGGCCTTGCAAGCCCACGGCGAAACTGCTGAGCTCAACTTGACGAGGCTACAATTGTAGGTTGGGTTGACTTTGTTGACTACTGGTGGACTTCGAGTAGGCTGGCCGATGGCAGCGCGATAAAGGGGGAAAGAGAGGAAGTTTGTGGGGGAAATTGTAGAGATGGTGGCCTTGTGGGGGAGCAACAAAATTCGATCGCTGCTGGGGGAGTGTTGCGGACGTGGAGAGGGGGTGTTGCTGGAGTCAACACCAAGAGGTTTCGATGGGACGTCGTTGTTGGTGTCTTTGTGGCAGCGTGAGAGAGGGGAAGTGGAGATGGAGTGGTGGGGTTTGACTCGGTAGCTACAAGGGAGACACGCAGAGGGGGATGGTAGCAGGATAGGAGGGGAGAGGTGGGCTTCGAAAGAAAAGGAAAATGAAAGAGAAATAGAAGCAGTTCGTCCAAGGTGAAGGAGTCGGACTTTGAAAGAAAAGGAAGAGGAGCGAAGGAAAGGGTAGCTGGCTTAGCTTGCCCGAGAAGCCAAAGAAGGGGGGGAAGTCAACAAAATTATCTACTCAATTAATGCTTGGTTTCCTAATTCTTTCTTGCAAGATAAATCCCCAAATAATCAACTTTGGATGGCAAAATTAGCCATTTCCCTCACCCATCCGAATTTCTTTCCTTTTTCGAATTGTTCGAAATTCAATTTTTCCGAAAAGTCTCGGTCTCAACAAAATTTCTCCGAAAGACGAGGCGACGTCCTATAAATGAATTGTGACGCAGTAGAATTTTTCGATTCTTGAATTTGGGTTCAATTTCGTGTTTAATTTCAACTGGACGCAATTTTAGCGCAACCTAATTTACCGGGTAGCTTATTAGGAATTTTTAACACGTTTGACCCGTGGTCGATTATTTTCAAGCTACATTGTACATCTTTGACTCATTGGCAACTCTTGGTTGTCGTGAAAATCTCAAGGTTTTAAATACGAGCACGGGGCACAAAAACAACAGAAAAATCGGTTTAGTGTTGTTCGATGATAATTTTGCAATTAAGTGGAATCACCCACACTTTAATCACATGCCTCTATCGAATTGACCTATCTTCGGTCTCTGATTGATTTTGTTGGTGCTGTATCGACCCTTGCAGATTAGCATGGTCGAGTAGTCGATTTCTGGTCGAATTCTCAAGTCTGTCGCGTTTAGGTTCCTTAATGGCTTCACCCGATAGACTAGTTATCTCGTGAGTGGCCAACTCAAAGAAAAATGCCATAGGCATGTCGATGAAAAGCTCATTTCATTTCATCGAAAACAAGGTTGAAAATCAGGATGTCACACTGCACATAATCACAAACTTTGGTGTCTATCTCAAATGAAGGTAGGTGGGAAGTAATTATGTTGTGGAGTGGCTCCCACCCTGGAATCCATTTGTCTTTCCAAAAACTTACATGTTCTCCATTTCCTAAGCTTTATACCACTCATTTATCTAAAGTTTGCCATACATTGACAATTGCTTTCTATAACGACCTCACCCGTTTGTCTTTTTATCATAAGCATGCAGAAGCGTATACAACATCAATCTCCCAGACAACAAACAAGTAACCGAGAAAGCACAGCATAAAACACTCTACTTTTACATTATTTTTGTACATTTACAAGCTTTTTCTTCACGAGCCCTTTTCTTTTTACATCATCCTTATATGTTTGTATAGGTCAAGAGTATTTCTATCTCCTTTAGCGTAAGGCAATTCCCAAACTGGTGTGAGACTCCCATGCCTACAAGCTTGAAAAATAAAGGAGTGAGTCAAGGACTGAATAAATATAATCACTAATCCTCATCTAGAAGGATGACTTGTCATCGAATCAGGCATGCAAACATCTCATACACTACAACATTGATAGCAACTTAATAGCAAACCGTTACTTTACCTTGACTATATGACCCACTTTCAGCTTACCAAACAAGCTAGCCTCAACTTACCAAACAAGCTATCTTCAGCTTATCGAACAAGCTACCTTTCCAAACAAGCTACCCTCAACTTATTAAGCAAACCACCTTTAACTCAACAAACAAGTCACCTTCAACTTACTAAACAAGCTACCTTGCCAAGTAAGCTTATCAAACAACATACGACAACATATATAAAATGTTTGTTAACTGTCTCAATGATTATTCCCATACTTGTAGGAGCTTTCAACTTTAAGTTAGGCATTGGCCTCAAGCTAAGCATCCCATCTTTCAAGGGCTTCCTAGCTCAATTAAGGTATCCAACTTTCAAGCCAAGCATCATATGCATGTGAACCATTTCAACTTACCATGAATGCATGCTCTACCTCAAACTTATTAAACAAACTCATTACACAACATGCACAAATGCATGTACGGAGATGTTCATTCATCAATCTAATCATCCCTACGATTCATCCGGAATCAACCAAGCATTCGAAATCCACTGGGCATTCACAATCCATCGGGCATCCAGAACCCACCGAGCATCCAAAATCCATCGAGCGTCTTATTCTCATGAACAAGGCATCGCTGAATGCCATGTGACGATGGGTCTTATCTTTCATTTTATAATCACACATTACACAAGCCGGTTTATCATGTTTCCTCTTGGCCCATGCTTACAAGGCCTGATGGCATGCTCATACAAGCGTGTGCATGTTGTGTTATACAATACCACAACTACATAGTATGTCGAACAAGGCACAAGGTTCGTGGCTCAAACCAACCCATTTAAGAGTTGAGTGGGACCCATCTATGGCGTGAGGCATGCTTCCGCTCGTGGATCCATAATCATGAGCAAACCATAGAAAATATCACAAAAACGGGTCATAGAATAACCGAAACGCATAAGCATGATTAAAAATACAACTAGCTCAAACAAATCACAATGCTCTAGTCATGAGTTAGGGAATCCACTTATTCATGCAAAGACATGACTATCATGTTCACAGCCCAAACCCAATAACATAGTACATTGCCCTAGTCAAGAATTAGAGATTTCACCTACCTAATGTGATAAAGACGGTTTCGCCAAGAGATGGCCATTTGGTGGAGGCAATGGTGGGCATGCAAGGCCAAAAGGGAGAGGGAGGCATGCAAGAGAGAGGAAAGGGGAGAAAATGAGTCTAGGGTTCATGAGAATGAAGGGGGTGCCTCCTTATTTATAGGCCAAACTTACTTATTCTCCAAGGAAGATCTCATGGCAATGATGACCACATCTTCCTTAACTTCTTCTCCAAGAAAAATCTTTTGTGATGATGACTATATCTTCACTAACTTGTTCTCCAAGGTCCACATTCTAGAGTTCTTTAGCCAATTTTCTTCATTTATGGACTAACTTTCAAAGAACATGTGCTACTTGTTCTCCAAACCAATATTTAATGCCATCATGACCAAATCTTGTGCAATGATGGCCATAGCTACCTAAGGGAGTGATTCGTCCATTCTCATTAAATGCCTAGATTTTGGTCATTATGAAACTTAGATTTAGTCATATGCTTCTTATCAAAATTTGGTCTCCAAGCCAAGCTAGTCTTTAGTATCTTCTATTTTGTTCTTTTATAAAGAATATAGTCAACATGAGAAATAGACCATTGGAAGCGCTAACGAGATCAGGTGAGAGTTTCTCATGTTCATCCACGATTAATTATCACATTCAAATTGAGGTTTGTAGCCAAATCACCCTTGGTTGGGTTGGTTTGTGGCTAAACTTGCTTTTCATAGCTAGGTCGATGGCCCATCTCATGAGTCAGAATCGTGGATGTTACAATTCCCCCTTAAAAAAAATTTTATCCTTGAAATTTCCAATGTACTTGGTCACCAAAATAGATGTGGGTACTTGCACTCCATTACTTCTTGATTTTTTCATGTTGCTTCTTTTATTCCGGGGCATTGCCATAGGACCTTTACTAGGGAAATTGCCTTATGTTTTATCAGTTGCTCTCTTCTATTTACGATCCACACCAACTCTTGTGCATACGACACTCTGTCGTCTACTTCGATCTTTTTGAAGTTTAGCACGTGTGTTGAATGAGATGATAAGTACACTAAAAGTGCCAAAAGTTGTATACGACGCTCACTTTAGTACCAAAAGTTTTCGTTAGCTCACTCAAGTGCTAAATCATTAAAAAAAAAAAAAGATCACTTAAGTGCCAATGGTAAGAAATTCCGACCAAATTGATTACGTGTCATTTATAATTAAAATTATAATATGACTTGGCAAATTCTTAAAAAAATCAAGTCCACGTGGCATTTCCACATGGCATGCTTAGCACTAAAGTGATCGCTTTTTAACAATGACTGACACCGAAGTGATCACTTTATACAAACTCTGGCACTCAAGTTATCATTTTAAATAAAATTTGGCATTTAAATGATCACTATTACAACTTTTTGACGGCATCATCTAGGGTTTTGTTAGGCACATCGGTGAGCCACATAGGACTGAGAAATTAATAAAATTTAACCACGTTGGATTTTCGATAACTTGAACCAAAGTTGGCATTTAAATGATCTTTTTTTTTTAAGTGGCACATAAGTGATCCGAAAAAAAAAAAAAAACTTTTGCCACTAAAGTGAATGCCATATCCAAGTTTTAGCACTTATAGTGTACTTATCTCACCGAATTGGGATTATACTTTCTCAACATTTATACATAAAACACATTATGTATCTAAGCAAGCTTCGATGCTAGCGTCAACCAACATGTCAAATTCCCTATCCGCTCTTGGATCTCAAATGGTCTTGTGCACCTTGGGCTTAATTTCCCTTCTTCTTTTTTTCTTAAAGCATAACATACCCTTCATGGGTGACACCTTAAAGAAAGACGTGGTCACCTACTTGAAAGTCTAAAGGCTTCCATCATCTACCTGCATAACATTTCTATCTATCTTGGGCAATTCTAACCTATCTCTATATACCTACATGGCCTTTGTCGTAGGTTAGACTAACTCTAGACCAATGACCTTTTCACTGACCCCATTCCAACAAACTGGAGTTTTGTAAGCTCGACTATACAGCACTTCAAATGGAGCCATACTAATACTTTGTTGGAAACTGTTATTATGGGCAGACTCGACGAGATGCAAGTGCTCGTCCAAACTTCCCCTGAAGTTGATAACATAAGCTTTTAACATATCTTCCAATGCTTAGATGATCCTTTATGTCTGACACTTTGTCTGTGGTAGTGCCTTAATTTTTCAATAGTATTTCTGGCTTGATCATACTTCTACTGTCCATTCTGATTATTATTCTTCATTCTTTGACGATTGTCTTGGAGTTTTCCACTTCCTCCTAAGTGATTGCATATACTTTTTCCTTGAGCCGGAGGACGATTGGTATCATCATGTTGTAGGACTCCACCTTGTGGCATCATTTGTGACTACTACATCAGCATCATCTGTCGTTGTTATAGACAATCTTTTAGTGTGTGGCCTTGCCAATCATAGCCACATGAAGCTCATGTTTGAGCAAAGCACAAAGCGTTGCCATGTCATCTTCCACACTTGTGATATTTGTCACTTAAAGTGAAGGTTAGCCTTGAATTATGATTCTTATTATTAGAACTGATGGGATGTTGTTCTCCCTATATTGGCCTCTTGCCACGACATTGGTTGAATTAAAATGTTGGAGGACAAGGCTTTCCTTAATCAATCATTGCGACGGTTCGCTCTAGCAAATATTTTTCCACGAGTTGGGCTTGTTCATATAGCTCATCGTAGTCCTTCAGATTCAACAGCACTAATTAACTCTAGATTTCAAGTTTTAGGCCATCTCGGAACCTTTTCACTCTATCCATTGGATCTTCTATTAACTTGGGGGTGTACCTTGACAGTTCTGCAAACTTTGCCTCATATTAATCAATTGTCATATTTTGTTGCTTGAGTTGTAGAAACTCTGTAATCTTCTTATCTTGAGCACATTCAAAAAATGTGTCCCGCTAAATGCCTTGACAAAGGCATTCCAAGTAATGGGAGTATCATCAAGGAAACCCTTCTTTTCATTGCTTGATCTTCAAGGGAGATATCGTCATGTCCCAAAAATCCCTACTCCAACTCATGTATTTTGTAGTTGGTATACCACTAATGTCACCTTGTCTTCATTAGAGTACCTCTGAAGTGCAAATATCTTTTCCAAATTGTAGATCCAAAATTTAACTTCTTTGGGATCTCTTGTCTTGGCAAATCTCAAGGGTTGCAACTTGAGAAACTGCTCAACTAGTCCCTACATAGGACGTTCACCATTTTCATTCCCATTTCCAGCCATAGAGGCATTTCTAGAAGCAAAGGCTACTTGATGTTGTGCTTACTACTCAATTAAGCGTCTAATGGTCGTAAGAGCTTGCAAAATTTCATCTAATTGGGGGTCCCCCTTCGACTTTCCTTTTCAAACTCGACTGATCCTGAGTATTTATGTTGCCAACCTATAGGGCAACTATTGGAATTCTAAGGGAAGTATTCTATACCATAATAAGATGTTAGTAGTCATGAACTACTATTAAAAAAACAAATCAATCGAGCAATCATAGGCATGATGTGTTTTCCTAGCTAACTATTCCATGACTTTCAGCGCACCTTATCACTTCAGGTGATAACTTCACTTTGATACAAAAAATATAATGGTCTCGAGGTTATTGTTACGACGTTCCAGGTACGTCACAATCTCATATCTTTTTATCTTTTTATTATGAGCATGCAAAAGCATATACAACATCAATCTCCTAGACAACAAACAAGCAATTGGGAAATTACAACACAAAATACACTACTTCTACATTACGTTTGTACATTTACTAGCCCTTTCTTCACGGGCCCTTTTCTTTTTACATTATCCTTATATATTTGTATAGGCCAAGGAAATTTCTATCTCTTCTAGCATTAGGTAGCTCCGAAACTGGTGTGGGCTTCTATGCCTACAAGTTTAAAAAGTAAAAGGGTGAGTCGAGGGCTCAGGAAGTAAAATCACTAATCCTCATCTAGGAGGATGAATCGTCATCAAATTAAGCATGCAAACATCTCATGAACTATAACATCGATAGCAAATCAATAGTAAACTGTTACTTTACCTTGACTATATGCATTTGTTCATACTAGCTTACCGTTAATGCATGATCCGCTTTTAGCCTACCAAACAAGCTATCTTCAACTCATTGAACGAGTTACCTTTCCAAACAAGCTATCCTTAACTTACCAAGCAAGTTACATTTAACTCACCAAGCAAGCTACCTTACAAAATTGCTACCTTCAACTTACCAAATAAGCTATCTTACCAAGCAAACTATCTTCAACTTACTAAACAAGCTACATTACCAAACAAGCTACCTTTAAAATGCTAAATAAGCTACCTTACCAAACAAGCTTATTAAACAACACACGACAACATGTATAAAAGGTTCGTGAATCGTCTCAACGGTTTGTCCCATACTTTCAGGAGTTGTCGACTTCAATTTAGGCATCCGACCTCATGCTAGATATCCCATACTTTTAGGGGCTTCCTAACTCAACCAGGGCATTAAGCTATCAAGCCAAGCATCATATGCATATGTACCATTTCAACTTACCATAAATGCATGCTCTATTTCAAACTTATTAAACAAACTCATTAAATAACACGCACATAAGTATGCATGGAGAAGTTCATTCATCAATCTAACTATTCCTACGGTTCATCCGGAATCCATTAGGCATCCAAAATCCATTAGTATTCGAAATCCACCAAGCATCCCATTCTTATGAATAAGGCATTGCCATCAACGCTATGTGACGATGGGTCTTATCTTTCATTTAACAATCACACGTTGTACAACACAAACCGGTTTATCATTTTTCCTCTTAGCCCACACATAGAAGGCATAAGGACGTGCTCATACAAGCATGTGCATGTCACAATATCATATCTGTATAATATGTCAAGCAAAGCATAAGGTTCATGGCTCAAACAGATCCATTTAAGTGCTAACCCTCTACCAAGCAAGGCTTAGATCGATACGCCTCACTATCAATCCAAGGCTCAATGAGGTTTAGTTTGTCATGCCTCAATGCCAACCCAAGGCCAAGTAGGACCCGTCCATGACTTAAGGCATGCTTCCACTTGCAGATCTATAATTATGAGCAAACCATAGAAAATATTGCAAGAACAAGTCATAGAATAGCCAAAACACACAAGCATGATTAAGAATATAACTAGCTCAAATAACGTATCACAACGCCTTAGTCAAGGGTTAGGGAGTCCACTAACTTATACAAAGACATGACTATCATGCTTATAGCTCAAACCCAACAATTCAGTACATCGCTCTAGTCAAGAATTAGAGATTCCACTTACCTAATGCACCAAATACGGCTTCACCAAGAGATGGCTGTTCATTGGAGGTGATGGGCATGCAAGGCTAAAAGGGAGAGCGAGGTGTGCAAGGGAGAGGAGAGGGGAGAAAATGAGTCTAGGGTTCGTGAGAATGAAGGGGGTGCCTCTCTATTTATAGGCCAAACCTACTTGTTTAGCAAGGAAGATCTCATGGCAATGATGACCACATTTTCCTTAACTTCCTCCACAAGCCAAATCTTTTGTGATGATGACCATGTCTTCACTAACTTGTTTCTCCAAGGTACACCTTCTAGAGTTCTCTAGCAAATTCTCCTCATTTATAGACTAACTTCCAAAGAACATGTGCTACTTGTTCTCCAAGCCAATCTTAATATTACCATGACCAAAATTTGTGCAATGATGGTCATAGCCACCTAAGGGGGTGATTTATCCCTTCTCATTAAATGCTTAGATTTTAGTCATTATGAAGCTTAGATTTAGTCACATGCTTCTTATCAAAACTTGCTCTCCAAGCCAAGCCAATATCTAGAATCTTCTATTTTGTTCTTTTCCAAAGAATATAGCAAACATGGGAAATAGATCATTAGAAGCACTAATAGAGTCAAGTGAGAGTTTCTTATGTTCATCCATAATCAACTATTCCATTGGAACGGAGGTTCGTAACTAAATTACCCTTGGTTAGGTTGGTTCATGGCCAAACTTGCCTAGCGTAACTAGGTCAATACCCATCTCCTAAGCCAGAGTCATGGATGTTACACTTTCCATAACATCGAATCACCAAGTTTAGCTTGAACAATATTTCTCTCTTGTGAATAGTTGTTGAGAAACAAAACCTGAAATGAATGCTTGGTTAGGTTGAAGTGATCCAAAACTATCTATTTATTTTTTTATTAGAAAGCTATCTATTTATAATAAAGTGAAAAGGTCAAAATTACAATATCACTTTTATTGCCGCCACAAGGAAAATAATAGAGGAAATAAACAAATATAAACTTATTGGCTAAATACTTTCAACACTTCCCCTCAAATTGGAGCATAGTTTTCACACATGCCCAACTTAACTAAAACAAGATGAAACAAATTACCCACTAATCCTCTAGTGAAAAAATCAGCAAGTTGACCACTATACTGAACAAATGGCATACAAATTATATCATTATCCAACTTCTCCTTGATGAAGTGCCTATCAATCTCTACATGTTTCAAATGGTCATATTATAAAAGATTGTGAGCAATACTAATAGTAGCCTTATTATTACGATGTAGCATCATAGGAACATGAACAAATACATGAAGATCTTCAACAAATCTTTTAAGCCATAACAACTCAAAAACTCCTTATGCTATCGCACGAAACTATGCTTTAACCATTGATCAAGCAATCACATTTTGAATTTTGCTGTGCCAAGTCACGATATTCCCTCCTAAGAAAGTACAAGACCTAGAAATAGACTTCTAGTTGGGGGTTCTAGCCCAATTAGCATATGTTAAGGTTTCAACTTATAAGCCATCATGAGGAACAAAAGAATCCCTTTCCAAGGAGCAGACTTGAAATACCAAAGGATCCAAAGAATAACATGCATATGAGTAGAGTAGATCATGCATGAACTAACTCATTAGGATCACGACAAAAGTTGTAACATCCCGAATTTCTGTTTGAGCTGATCACTCATGAGATAACTAGTTTATCTGGTGAAACTGTTAAGGGATTTTAATGCAATAGACTTGAGAATTCGATTAGAAATTGACTGTTCGACCGTGCTAATCTGCAAAGGTCAATATGTCACTATCAAAATCGATTAGAGGTTGGAAATGGGTTGGTTCGACAGAGGCATGTGATTAAAATGTGGGTGATTCCACATAATTGCAAAATTCTCGTCGAACCGCACTAGACCGATTTTTCTATTATTTCTGTACCATATGCCCGTATTTAAAATTTTGAGATTTTCACAACAACCAAGAGTTGTCAATGAGTTGAAAATGCACAATGTGGCTCAAAAATAAATGACCATGGGCCAATTGCACTAAAAATTTCTAAAAACTACCCGGTAAGCTAGGTCACGCTAAAATCGCGCCCAGTTGAAATTAACCATGAATTTAAACTTGATTTCTACTTCTGTCATGTCACGATTCATTTTAAGAATGTCGACTCATCTTCTAAAGATTTTTATGCACACCCGAGATTTTGGCAAAAATTCAAAGTAAGGCTATTTTGGACTAGGAAAATTAGAGAGCTATTTTTGGTCACATTTTTGGGGTTCAAGTTGGTTCAATTGACAAAGAAAAATCATGAGATGAATGATGGCACCATGGCTGATTTTATGGAGGCCAAATTGAGCTCAATTGGAGAAGAAATTGAATCAAATTGGATGGCAAATGTCCAAATTTGTAGGCCAAGGGGGTGGGCAACATTTGGACCCATTGGATGGCTTCTAAGAGAAGTTTGAGTGAGGAAACTTGGCTGAAGATAGGGCTGGACAAGTGGGGGCTAAGCAAATGAGTGAAATGGATATTTTGGTTGATATTTGAGGCTATTTGCGTCTCCCCCTTCAGCAGCTGGCTTCTTCTCCTTCCCTTAGCCTCATTTATCCATTGTTGAGGTGTTTAGAGAGCTTAGTGAACCAGAGAAATAGCTAGCACTTCCCCCCTAACCGTCGATAGCCCACCGAAGCTGCCCAAGCACCGTCACTGCCACGACGAGCTCGCGAGCACGTCCACCCATTCGCGATCATCCCACGGTCCCGTGCCATCATCCACGTGCCCTGGTCGCCATTGAGACCTCTTGGCCACTGTCGTAGCTCACTTGGTCATTGTCCAACCAGTCGGAACCACTGCCTGGCCCTGCTGTAGCTCGCCGTCACCGCTTAGCCCTCTCTCGAGCTATTTCAGCTGCTCAACCCAACCCTTCGGCCCTTGGACAAAGGCCGAAGTTTAGCAAGGGTTGAGGACTTCTAGGCCCATTTTAAGGCCCATCCAGATCTCTGTTGGTGTTGCCGCAGGCTTGTTTACTGCTCGCCTCTACATTGCGGTCACCGTCGACTCATCGACCCGTTAAACTAATGGGTTTACTCACTAAACTTTGCTTATGGGGTTAATGATGTTTAGTAGATAATTAGCTTAGCTTAAGATGTGGTTAGGAGGTTAGTTAGTTTATATTAGTGATTTAATTATATAATTATTTAATTATGTATGTTAGGTGGTTAGAATAGATTGAGTAGGGACTAATTAGATTGTACTGTTTATCTAGATAAGTGCATAAATTTTCTAGACCTGTTTAGGTGGTTAGATTGGCGTTTCTAACCTAGGTTAGCATTTATTGGATTTAATTTACATTATTTAATTATTTTTTTTTAATTTTTTTAATTATTTAATATTTTTCAAAAATTATATCGGAATAGCTAGTGACTTGAATTTCGTGTTGATTGCAATGGTGTGCTTAGTTTATGCAATTGAGTGTTAATTTGTGCAAATTGAGTAGTAATTGTGATTTTGAGTATTTATTTCAAAATTACGAAATTTTGGTAATTAATTAGAAATTACTAGGTGTCGGGTTTTAACACCGAAAATGGTTTTAAATACTATATCAAATAGTGGGATTTTAAAAAGGAGAATATCAATTTTTTTGTTTCAAATTGACCGTGTACCCACACACGATTTTTTTTATCGTATGTTTTTAATACGAAGAAAATGAGCCAAATACATTATTTTAATTGGGACATTCGAGTGCAAAGTATGATATATTGGCCGGGATTGGATGGGTGCATGAATGGTTATGAGACCCCGTCTCCAATGTGAGTCGGGTGGACATTGCCCCCATATGGGATGCCCTTATCAACGGTTGCCGATTCTGGACCGATGCTCTTTCAGGATTGTTGTGTTCAATGGGGTGAGACGTTGCCATGCTCAATGAGGTGAGATGATGCCTGCTTACACCAGAAGACTGCTAAACATCGAGTAGACCATGCCCGTTGGGCCGTGATAAAATTGGAATGCTTGATTGAGTGTCTTAACCACGCTTGATTATAGAACAAAATCGTGTGGCATGGTATGAGACGTGTTATAACGATTTGGCCTTATAATCGGGACCCATGTGGCTGTGTAAGATATGAGATGTGGCGTTCCAATTGATTGAATTTGATTACTACTTATGTTTGTGATATAAACTGTACTAACATGCAGGGAGAATGTAAGACAAGGTGAGTCTCTGTAGTTGTGTGGCTATGTGGTTAAGACGCCCCTAGGCGTATTTCCTTTCTAATTGGGGTTTAGAAGGTGAACTTACTGAGACGTTGTCTTACCCTGTCGTGAGCTCAATTCTTTTTAGGTTCGTAGATGGCAATCTCCAATACGTTTTGGGCAGCTTAAGGGGTTCGGTGAGCAGAATACCTTTTTCCCCATCCTCGGGACTTCCTAGCTCTGTGAGCTCATGGTGTCTACGATCTTGGTCAATGAGGGCCTACCTAAATTTGTACCTCATCAATTCATAGCATGGTATCATCATGGGGCCTGATGGAGAATAGGAAGGTCCCTTAGATGGTTTTGATGCGCCCACTGTTGAGGGTGAGGAGATGGTTGGCTACCTCGACACCGACATCCCTGATGGTGTCGTGGAAGACCCAGATCCCCTGGAGGTCTCAGAGGTCTCGGCTGAGGAGTCCTTTGCCTTTTTAGCTGGGTGGCTCTCTTTTTTGGAGTAGACCATTATTTATAGTCTAGTGTTGTATATAAACTCAGCTTGTTTATGAAAAGTGTTTTGCAAAAATGGTATCTTGCTTTTGTATCTCATATTTGTGTTGTCTAGGGATTTATTATACGCTTCCGCATGTGCAATTAAAAGAAAGGGTTGGCAACGCGTCTTGAGATGTCGCAAATTTGATCGACTACCAAGGGATGTATGTGTGCTTGAGGTTTGGGGTGTGACAAAAGTTATATTAGGTTGAGTGTGGGACAAATAAATCAACTTGCCCACTAACTGCTGATAATGACCCTTATCCACTAGATTACCATCATTTTCTTGAAGACAACTATCGGCCTCAATAGGTTTATCAACGGGGCAACATCTCAACAACCCACTTCTGTCAAAAGATCAAGTACATGCTTTCTTTGAGACACAAAGACACCTTTTTGAAGATCTCACAACTTCAATCCCAAGAAAGTACCAAAGCTTTTCAAGATCCTTTATCTCTAACTCTTGTCCAAGAAACTTTTTCAACTAGTTGATCTCATCATTTTCATTCCATGTGACAAAAGAATCGTCTATATACACGATGAGGATAGTAACTTATAACTTGATATTTTTAGAATAAAATTATGATCAGCATTTCTCTATTTATACACAACATAGATCATAACTTTCCGAAACCTACCAAATCAAGCTTGAGGTGGCTACTTTAAATCATAAGTACACGTTGTAGCTTACACATTTTACCTTGAGTTTTGTCACTAGAAAACCTAGAGCATTCTCCTTATACACATCTTCTTCTAACTCTCCATGAAGAAAGGCATTCTACACATCTAACTACCGAAGATTTCATCCATAGTTAATAGCATAAGAAAGTAACACTCGAATAATATTCAACTTGATAATAGGAAAAAAGGTTTCTTGATAGTCAATCCCATAATTCTGAGTACATCCCTTTGCCACCAAATTACATTTGTCCATAGTACCATCCATCTTTCGTTTGACTATAGGTACCCACTTCCATCCTACCGATTGTCTCCCAAGAGGAAGAAAAATAAGATCTCATGTACATTTTTCTTCAAAACATGAACTCCTCCACCATTGCTACCTCCCACTTCTTATTTGGAAAAGCTTCCTGCCAATTCTATGGAATAGAGATGGTAGATAGAAAAGACACAAAAGTATGAAAAGAGCTAGACAAAGAGTCATATGAGACAACATGAGATATAGGGTGTTGAGTACAAGTTCTAGTACACTTTTGAAGTGTAGTAGGAAGATCATATGTAACAATTGAAGTTTCAATTTTGTCTCTTTTCCTTTGTATCAAACATTAGCCTTGAATTTGTTCTGTGGACCATTCACCGAATCAAATTCCTAAGGAATCTTGTCATAAAAGGCATTTTATATAAATTTTCAACAACCATGAATATATCACACATAATTATCTATAACTAGGAAAATTCAAATTAATCCAAAAGCATGAAAGAAATTGGCCTGGTGAGCTCCAACCAGTTGTTTTGGGTTAAGATTCAGTCAGAAAAGGCTACTGGGCCCATTTTTCCTTTTTCTCAGGGCTGGGCCACGTTGAAAATTTCCGTGAAGCCCAGCCCATTTGCACTCTGTATCCAATATGATTTTCCATTGCTTGTAATTGCAGATTCTTAGCAATGGTCTTCACAATAGCATTGAGCACAGAGCCATGGTGGATTCGACAAGAGAAATGATCTCAATTGCTATGTTCTTCAACCCTAAGGTAGACTTGGAAATTGGCCCAATCCAATCCCTAACGACGAAGGAGAGTCCAGCGTTGTTTATAAGGATAAAGATGGAGAAATATGTCAAAGATTTCTTTTCCCAAAACCTTATCGGAAAATCATATTTAGAGAAGATGAGGCTTCAATAAGAGAAGGCCGTTGCATCTGAAGAGGAGTGAATGAGAGGGATTTTGGAAGGCCATCGCTTAACAAGCTTAATTGAAGCATACTTAAGCATCCAATAAGAGTTTGTCACATCCTATTCTAATTATAATTACTAAATCAATTTCTAACATCGTTTGTCGAAAAAGCATAATGTCTTGCGACATAGGTACTTCATTATATCAATATCTTTATGTTTGAATGATACTGTATTTTCTGACTTAGGCACTATTTCATATAAATTGTAGTGGAAGTGTGTAATGTTTACTTATGAGATTTTAGTTATAAACTGCGAATCATTTTGAAAAATGTTTCACCATACATCTTCAAACAATTAAAAGGTAGTATGAAAATCAACTATATAAGGAAAAAGGAACAATATACGCTAAAGCATCTGCATTCTATTTTCCAATAATGTCTTTTCATGCCACGAGTTTTAATATATGCTAAGAGACTCAAATTCCTATACAAATTAAAGAGAAACTACAAGAGTTTAAAAAAAAAAAAAATCTCTCGATCAACTAAAAATATATATAATAAATAAGTTTATAAAAAGAGAGAATCTCGATCTTATAGTTAGGAAAACTCTTGTGATATTCCATTTATCATTATCCATTGATGATTGGATATTCATTTATTTCTTAGGCCATCCAATCAACGTTCTACACATATTCGTATTATGATTGGTTCTGTTGTACTCTTTAAAAGCTATGTGTGTATTTTATGGAAATTTGTAATTAGAGACAAATATCAATACTTGCTTAAAAGATTATTGGCCAATGGCGATAATTGGGACATACCGTAGTCAATTCGACTAAAGAAAGGTTATCGGTCGCCACCTTTTGCAACCCAGGGTTCGATCCAGAGATTGACCCAGCTCAGAGCGTAATAACTTTGGAAAGCCCAGCATTGTTCAAGAGAATCAGCATCGCTGATTACTCGAGAGGTCTCTTTGCATGCAAGCTCCAAGGCAAATCCTCTCTCCATATTATGAGAGTATCAACACAACCAGATTAAAACCATCTAATTGGCAAGTGAATGCATTTGTTGTGAGATGAAACTCGCGTTGGTTTGCTTGAAAAACGTGCCTGAGAAGGATCTGGTCCATTTCTAAGTGTGTATGTGGAGAAAATTTTGTATTATACTAAGTCTATGGGGGAACTGCAGTCGATGGAATGAATCACAGTGCATAAACTATAGAGAGAATGGAGCGTGTCTTTTCTAATAGGACTCAATTTTGGTTCCGCACAATCAAGAGATGCAATTGGGTTGATCTAGTAAATTCGTGGAATATTCACTTGCTGGAAACAATTACATTGAATCAGATGTTTAAACTTAACGCTTTAGCTGCTTGAGTTCTTGCTTTGGGCCTTTTTTGTTTTTCGGGACAACCTGGAGATTTTGCCAAACGTCACAAAAGAGCATGTGGATTTATCCTTACTAGAAGCTCCGAACATGAGAGGACTCATAGTGAAACTCCCCCCTTGAGGATTGGCAATCTCAAGACTTGGACAAGACATGGACAACCGCCAAGCCCTGGTGAGGGCTGGCCCGTATTGGCCTAGGCCCGCTCGTCAATCGCCTCTAATTGATAAGTAAGACGAAGCCTGAATCAAATGATTTGAGAATTTACATGAGCGATTTGGGTTTTGCACTCATTAGTCACCTCTACTTGGAAATCATTTCTTGAATGGAGCACGTCTGTTTTTGCGGGAAAAAAATACAGCCATTGAAAGTTTTCTCCTCATTTTCTCCCATGGTGGCCACCATTGTAAACTTTTCATAAGCTTCGTGTCTTTGAATAGCTACCTTAAAGGATACAACACGTAATAATAGGGACCAACGCCTTGCTTTCCATACTCGTACATCCTGTATCTATGTCCATATGGACACTCATGCAAACACGCATGGGTGGCTCGCCTTAGTTTGTACTTCTCAATAAGGTCAGTTTACTTTAATGACGAAAAGATCATTTGGGCTTTTATTATTTTTCTCTTTCTTACCGTCTATTTCTTAGGACATTTGCTGTTGATGGCCTGCTTAATAGATGCCAGATATAGGCCTCATTGAAAGTTTACGTACGCCTAATGAGTTCAAGGTTAAAAGAGAAAGGACGTCAACTAAATCTATCCCGTTCTCACCCCCATTACTTGTCCCTACCAACCTCCATTGCTGAGTACGCATCAAAGAAGGCAAGACTGCAAAAGTTCGACACTCTCGGGCGAGGTTTTGGAACCCTTCCGTGCATGGGAAAAAGATTTAGGATGCAAAAGATCGTAACAAGAGTGATTCAGTAGACTTGGATTGTTATATTTCTATTCAGGCAGTACTTCATTGTACAATAAATACAAGATCCATTTGTACAAATATCATCTTTTACATTAAGGAAGTTAGATGTCTCAGAAGAAAGCTGTTCAGATTGGGAATGGATTTAGCTTAGATGATGGTCGTGGAACCTGAGAGAAAGTATAACCACCTTAGTCGAGATCGTGGCGAATTTGGATGGCAGGAGGGTGTGTGCACATGCGCATGTGTTGTTACACTCGCACGATGGTGATAGAATAGATAGCTTGCACGTTCCACTCCTCTCTCTCTCTCTCTCTCTCTCTCTCTCTCTCTCTCTCTCTCTCACGCACATCATCTTCATCTCCATAATTTTGTTCTTGTTTTTCAATCACATTCTTCACGCGGTCCTCATTGTAGCTGGTCATCCTAACAAGTGTACTTAAAAAATGACCATCAGAGAAAATCAATAAAAAAGATCCACAAATAAAGAGAACGGATCAATAATTGCACATCAAAATTTTCCTTCATTTAAGAAAAAAGGTCCCGATGTTTTTTTTTTTTTTTTTTTGTTTAATGCATCATTTTTCCGAAGTTTTAAAAATTGCCAATCACAAAATCTAAAAATTTGAGAAGTAAATTGCGGTTCGAGCATCGCTTTTGAAAACCCCTGGCAGATTTCCAAAATCATGGAAGTCCCTTGGCACCTCGAAAGCGATTGGGAGACTTCCCCTAGTATTACGACCGTGATGTTCCCGGTTCACCTACCCAATAAATCAGAACGATTGAATCTTCCTCTCTGGACCGTACAGATTGGTGGATCGATTGATGGATGCTCTTAGAAAATGGTGCCCTTCACTTTAGTCCACAACCTCAAGAAATCGACACTTTATCGTCTAGGCTTTCTCATGGATATTCAATTGAATTTGGTCCCCATGTGTAAAACGTCACCAATGACGGTACATCTAGCCCCGATTGGATATGAACGATTGATGCCGGTGTGGTTCCGGGGCTCTTGATCATTATCAAACGTGACATTCGTGCTGAATAGTAAATACTCTCAACACCAGCAAAGTCAAAGCACATGCGTCTCAAGTTAGCTAAGAGGAAAAGACCGCAAGCAAAAATTAAGAGGCCGAGAAATGAGCACGTTTTCCATACAATACAATGCCTTCTTCAAGACGAAACGGGGAGAGAGAAAGGCTGTCTCCGGACTCACCGCCACCGAACCTCTCGGTAAAATACTCTCAACACCAGCAAAGTCAAAGCGCAAAAGCCCCATGTCAGCTACGAGGTAAAACAACCGTTAGCAGAAATTAAAGTACCGAGAAATGAGCACGTTCTCCTTCGCCATACAATACAATAACTTCTTCAAGACGTAACCGGGAGAGAGAGAGGCCGCGTCACCAGACTCACCACCACCCAACCTCTCGGGAGACCGGGTCATTGCGTACGTTATGCGTATCGATATCGATACGTTGATGCAGATTCCAAGACTGGATCCCTTTCATGTGCGCGTCGTATCCGATGTTTGTCCATGTCGTTTCGCGTAAACCATGGTCTGTTTCGTGTCATCATCGTTTGAACTTTAGCCTGCAAAAGTAAGCTGATGCAATTACATCCGGTTGCGTTTGGAAACACTCTGCGGAAAAGTCTTTTGAGGAAATGCCAAAAAAATTTAGATGAAAAGAATTTTCCCAAAATATAAATAATTTTTGGTAAAGTGTATTTTAAAAACACATTTGAAAGCAACTTTAACTTGAATAACAATTGAAAAAACAACACTTGCCAGATTTTTTTTTCTTTTAAATCTCAAACTATTTGTTAGCAGAACTTAGTCAACTGCGAGCCAAGTCTAGTCTCGCTAGTTCCTAAACCCTAGGACATTTCCAGAAATATGAAAATTGAGCGAAGGTAAAGTTGGAAGAAAAAATTGTATTTACACTCTAGAATTGATCAAAGCATCATTGGACCTTCCTTGAGCTAAGTTAGAAATGCAATTGCATCTTCTTAAAACTCTCCAAAAAAGTTGACAAATGGTTTTTGCATTTGCCCAAGAACCTTTGGAGGCCCAAGCTTCTTGGCAAAATAGTTTCCAAACGCGCCCAAACAGCCTAATAATGAAAACAAATGTTTGAGGGATAAACATGGGAAGTATCATCTCCAATTATATTGGTTTATGTCACGGTTTATCTTTTGTTGGTAGATGGCTATGAAAGTAGGCAAGTTGAAACTTATTGAAAAGAAAAGGGTTAGTGCTATGAAAAATCGCAATTTGATATGTGTGTGTGTGTGTGTGTGTGTGTGTGTGTGTGTGTGTGACAAATTTGCTGTAGTATACTTGTGATAAATTCATCCAAACTAATATTTTGACGACAAAAAACTCTAAACTGATATATTTATGACAAATTTATCCATTGTTGGTTTTTATTAAATTAGATTAATATTACGAAAAAATCACAAACCAGTATACTTATGACAAATGGATGGAAAAATCCCAAATTAATATACTAATCAACTACCAAGTGTTATCAAATTCAATAATTTGATAATAAAATTTAACAGAAATTAACATAGGTTAAATTTGTTACAGGTTTACTAGTTTGAGATTTTTTTATATCAAAAAATTAGTTTGAGATAAATTTGTTATAGATATACTGATTAACTCAAAAGAAAATGACAAGTAAATTGAATATATGATTAAATCGATGTGACACTTTCGGAGAGAGTAATAAAAAAAATTTAAACCATACTATCAGTATACCATGATCCAACTGTCTAACTATTTTAATTGATGATGAAAATCATTCCATCGCTTAAATAGATGCTTGGCCTAATTTCACCTACGTACTTTCAAATTTTTTTTTTTTGGAATATATTTATCATTAAAAATCGTTGCACCGTTGAATTATATTGTTAGTTCTTTTTTTTTTTTTTGGTCGGAAATATATTGTTAGTTCACAAACCTAAAAAGGGTAGTCATTCTCATTCCTTGTGCTTTAAACAAACTCATCATCATTTGTCGTTACTCCAGAAAGTTTTATGGGGAACCAAAAAGAGATATTCTATACTTCAATGATTTGATTTATATGACAAATGAGAGGTTCATGAACCTATCCGGAATGAAAAGTTACATAGTCCACTGCAACATAGATCAAGATCGCGAACTACTATTAATGGGAAAATTGTTCACTGCAACCTAATTTCAACCAAAAAAAAAAAAAATGATATGGCAATCAATTGAGTTATTGACTTTTCAATTTAACCAATTTTGTTTTAAACCTTCTAGCAATTTGTCAACGTAATCTTTCCAATCAACTTTGGTTGGAAATCGTGGTCAGGCTACCGCATGCATTTTTTGGGATATTTCTTAACTTTTCCATTTTTTTTTATTATTTCCCTCTATTGGTCCACAATCTCGGCAATGCCTAGTGGCGGTTGTCAACCACAACAAGGGTTTGCACGCCTTCATCTAGAGCAGGCAAGGGAGTCTCGTCCCTTACTTGTGGCCGGTAGAGTCACCAACCATTGCTGAGATTGTTGACCGCCTAAGGGAAATAAGGAAAAAGAAAGGAAAGAAAAGAAAAGTATTTAAAATCTACAAAAATTGTTTACATTAGTGTCGGCACACTAACCGTGCCGCATGGGATGGCTAGTGTCAATGTCGGCAATTTTCAAGAAAAGAATTGGCTAGTTTAACCGAAAAGACTATATTGACAAATCAAAAGAATGTTTAGAACTAAATTAATCAAATAAAAAAATTAAGGACTGAATTGCCTATCACGCAAGAAAGTAACTTCCTATACTTCAATGATTTGATTTATATGGAAAATGTGAGGTTCATGAACCCATCCATAATGAGAAGTTACATAGTCAACGGACGAAATAACCAAGATCAAGAGGGTCCCAAAGTGAGAATCCCATGATTAAAGGTACATATAACGTTGTCTAATGATCAGATAGTAGAATTCTTTTTTCCTTTTGGAAAGATTCTTCTCTCATCATAAGAAGGTACATGAACTTCCAATGGAAATGAATTGGAAATTGAGACACGGTTGAAATTTTCTTTTTCTGAAGGTATGTCTTTCAACTTCTAGCGGAATTTTATTTTTTATGGTTGATCTATACGTAGATTGATACTTGTTATTGGTAGCAGATCATTTTCATAAGAGATTAATTCTGGCATGCACTACGTGCTTGCGTGATAAAAATGAAATCAAAAGCAAATGGTATAAAAGGTGATGCCATGTAAAAAGGGATAATCTAGGAATAAAATGAAAAAGGGTGGTTATTCAAAGAAGTGGATAAAAGTATGAAGTTTTCAGAAATATCTGTATTTATTTTATTATTTAATGCTAATAATAGTAATTTGAAACATTTATAAAAGTGAGTCAAAATTCACTTTTTGGCTTGGATGTAATTAGTCACTAATCAGGAGTTTGGTGGAGTGGCCTAACACGTGTTGCAAACTGAAGGTCCGAGATTCGACTCTTCAATCTTTTTTTGGTGTCAAATAATCTTGATTAGTTACGCTAGGTCGGACCTAGGCTACGGTTTAATGTTAATTTTATGCTTTCCCACTTGAACCTACTGGTGTTATGATAACAGGCTTACTTAATGGACAATAGGCGTTTTATTGGTGCTTTTAATAGAATAATTTCATAACGGATGAGATAGGTTCCATTTATGTTCAAACCCATAGGTTCCATTTATGTTCAAACCCTTTCTTTCTAATATATATAGAATAAATGTTTTTTTTTTCTTGACCATTGAATCGCCTCACTGCCGACAGCAGTTATACGTAAATCACGGGAGTGCTAGCACAGGGATCCACCTCCCACACCTTCCCATTTTAGTCGTGCATCATGACAAGTTGGGGAATCGAACCCCTACCTTGCGCATGGCCAACATGCGCTTCCACCAACTTGGCCACCACGGGGTGGGTTATAGAATAAACGTTTTTTTCCTGCTTAACAAATATTTAACAAATATATTTTTTTTCCTGCTATGGCACTAGCAAAAGCTAGCCCACATGTTAGGTGACTGTATTCACTCATCATGCTTCCAAAATATCTAATTTGACTGCTTTAAAACGTACAAAATTTGCACAAATTGGGTCATGATTTGACTATCCAACTTCAATCACTTCTTTATTGTTTTCTTCACCATTCAATGCTGTCACAATGACCTGCTATGACCCATAAGTATCTTTTAGCCTCAGCGGGTTCTCATTTTCCTTTTCATTTGCACGAAATTTCCGGAATATTCATAAAAAAAATCCAACAAAGTTAGGCCCGTGTGAAACTCTAGTAGCCATGAACCAATTTCACTAACATTAACCATTACAAATTGGTCTAGTCAATCAATTTCTTCTGACATCAATCATTACAAACTAGAGTACAATAGGAAGCACCCAAAATTAGATGAATTACTCCCATAAAGGTCATTTCCATTGGGAGCTTGATCAACTTCGGATAAGGATGAGCATCCGCCTTAGCCCTCCAGTCTCAATCCATTGGATGGGTCTCAAAATGTATGACTGACTAGATACATAAGTATATAAAAGTACTTTTTGAAGGATGGATCAATTTGGGATTACTACAGATAGTAACCTTGGGAGCTACCAAGCCGCCATTGGTGGAGCTGCGTCTATGGAAATTATTAGAACCGAAGGTTGAAAGACGGCATGTAATCAGAAAAGGAAAATAAAAGAAGAAGAAGATCATTAGAGATATGCAATCATTGCCTGATCTGCTGATCGAATCTAAGTGGCACGTTGTTACCGTCCGTTCAATCAAACGTTAAAAGCACCGAAGGAAACAAAACCATATAGAATTATGGGCGGCTTTGTTAATTATAGTTTTCACTGTCGATAAAACAGAAAGATATATACAAAACTAAAAATTTGGGATAACGATAACAAACAAGCGACAATTACTATATAATTAAGATTCGAAACGATTCTATCAATACATATTTAACTGGCGACTGGTTTAAATCAACTAGAGACCATGCTGCTTGTTGAAAATCAAAAGGAAAAAAAGAGAGTCAAGTACATAGTCTTCGAAGATACTCACTTTTTATTTCAAAGGTCTCACTTGTTCTTTCTAAACGAGACATTTTGACTATGGTGGAGGTGGAGAGACATCGTGCTGACCAATTTCTCTCTCGCAAGGGAGAGGAAAAGCATTGCGTTTATGAAAAGATATTGGACAATGACCAGTTAGCTTAGGTTAATATCATGAAAAATCTCAATAAATTTACTCAAAATTAATTTGTGGTAGTCAAAATTAATTTTTGATCTTCAAAAATCCCAAACTGATATATCAAAAAACCAAAATTAATATATTTATGATAAAATGTCTATCCGTTAGTTTATATTAAATTGTATTAAAATCACAAAAAACCATAAATTAATACACCTATAATAAACGAATGGTAAAACTTCAAATTGATACATTCGTTAACTATCACGTGTCATCCAATTCAATAATTTGACGGTAAAATTTAACGGAAATTAACGGAGGATAAATTTGTCATAGGTGTACCAATTTGAGATTTTATGTGGTATTAATCCTTTATATCTTGTTGCGACTTGAAATCCTTGTAGAAGACTAGTATGTGTGATTCTAGAACATCTATCTCCTTTGCTGTATTTATTAAAAGTCGGATAAACATCACATAAGCATCATCTTCTTCATGAGACTCTTCCCTTCTTTGTCAATTTCTAGAAGAACAATATTTAACACTGCTACGTAGGCTCCTGGTGGGCATTTGTGCTTTTTCATACACAATGATCCTGGATAGAAAAATCCTAAAAGAAAGCAGAAATAATTGAAATGACTGAAACCCTAATCCTGATCTCCAAAATGGAGGGTCTGTATAGCAAGGAGTTACGTGGAGGCGAGCCCTCTTCGAACGCGCAGATCTGGCTCTGCCGTCCTCAAAGACTTAGATCTGGCTCGGTTGAAGTTGAGAGAGAGAGAGAGAGAGAGAGAGAGAGAGAGAGAGAGAGAGAGAGATGTGAAGCTTTGATTGTCAAGTTCTAGATCTGAACGGAACCTTTCCTAGAAGCCACTCTCCTTGAATCTTTCAAGAACTTACTACCTAGCAACTAGTTCCTGGATCAAGCAAGACCTTTCTGGGTGAACCGATATGAGCTATCACATTGACCGTTACATCCTTCGAAATTCCATAAAGATTCAAGATCAACCTTTGAAAGCCTATTCTTGTCGTAGATAACATCGGTCAAAAGTTCTAACTCCAGCATCATGGAACCATTGCTCCACGTCTTCCAACCATTTTAAATGACCTTTGCTTCTTGACCAAAAAAAAAAAAGAAATGACCTTTGCTTAATGCTGAGAGGGTTTTATAAAATGAAACAAAAGAATTTGAAGTTTTCTCAAGTATGGATATGACCGTAAAAAAATAGAACGTGCGTATACGTGCGCATCATACGAAATCATTCAGAAACAAGACAAAAAGGGTATTTTTTTTTTTTTTTCCTTTTACTATAACCGTTTAAAAAGCAGTATAATTGTAACAAGCTGCTATTGATGGTTGAATATGACCCGTTCATACAAATGTCCACTCGCAATTTACCAATATTTTACTCTCTTTCTCTCTCTCTCTCTCTCTCTCTCTCTCTCTCTCTCTCTCTCTCTCTCTCTCTCACCCTATAAATAACGCCATGCAGGAGCAAGTCTAGCATCGAATCAAGGCAATGGAATCACAAGTACCACCTCTCCATGCTGGTTCTTCCCTGGTGAGCGTTCAAGAGCTCTTCAAAGAAACCATGGAGACAGTTCCAGAGAGGTATGTTAGACGCGACCAAGAACCGCAGTTCCTCTCTGGTAATGGAAGCTATGAAGCGCCAACCGTTCCAATCATTGACTTGGGGAAGTTTTCCTCGGCCCAAACCGTGGGTGATCAAGAATTGCAGAAATTGCATGTGGCTTGCAAAGACATGGGTCTCTTTCAGGTTCTCTCAGGCTCCCTCTTCTCTATCTGTCAAGCCCACCCAGGCTAGAAGCTTCGTCTTCCTAGTCCTCCTCTTAAATTTTGTGTAAATAATTTGATTGAAAATCGGGCTGACCAGAAACAGAAACTCTGCCCTGCGCTGCGGACCCTCCGACACTGTCGGTTGGTCAGCCCACACGGACTCCACGTCGTCCTTAGGGCTTAGCATGCATGGGATAATATGCATTCAACACATTGCGCAATTTTTCTTTTGGTTTGCACGAACTTGTTCTATGTTGGTGGGGGGCCCTAGCAGTGGGTTGCTGAGCCAGCTTCCTCCGAGGTATAGTCGCCACCTTGAAACAGGGTGGCCGGTACTAGGATTAGGGTTCCGGTGGATTCTCAATTACCCAAAAAAAAAAAAAAAAAAAAAAAACTTTTCTATGTTGGTTATTGAGTACATATGTGGTGCAATAACGTTCTGTGTTTTTTTTTTTAATGAGCATGTGGTTAGTGCTACCGGACTGAAACATTAACGCAATTACATAAGAGTTTATCATGATAGGAGATTTCAAAAATTGCCTTAGTCAAGCAATTTATGGTTCGTTTCTTTTCTTTTGCTAGAAAGAAACAAAAAAGGACGGAGAAAAAAACGTATATTATATATTACTAAACTGCCACTTACATAACTCTGTTTTTGCAAATATCATCAACCTGTTTCTAATCAAAACCCACTTTTAAAACGACTAATTTGTCCATCCCTGTGAAATTAGTTTATCTTCCTGCTTAGAGTTTGGGTATTTTAATTTTTAATTGGTTTGATTGTTTTGGGTGAATTTAAGAATTTATAATTTGTACACATGCATTTCTTGGAGAGATTCCTATAAAATATGAACATATGGATAATTGAAGGGATGGTGCAAAGTGATCTCTAAAGGTAAAACTAGGTTATGTATTTGGTACTTTCAAAAATAGAAATATGAAAGAAGTAATTGGATGCTCGCTACTTTCAAAAACTTATGTTCCATACCCTTTCTTTTTTCATGGTTAAAAAATTCGCATCTCTCTCCATTTTTCCTGGACACTATCCTAACAAAATTATGGTACGCAAAATTTTTATATTCTCCTTTCCTATATATATGATAGGACGCCTCGGAATGCCATTTTCGTCTTCAAACCACTGGTGTAACCAATCGTATGGATGGCGTAATACTAAAAGTCTACCCACGTGTTGCGCGAGGTTTGAAATTTATTATAGGAAAGATGAGAATAAAAATAAACAATTAAAAAAAAAAAAAAACACACACACACACACACACACAAAGGCACTCATGTGCACATGGATCTTTGCAATTAAATATGTCTCTATAAGGAGTTTGGTGCACGTTCGCTCCTGTTAAAACTGATTCGTTTTGTTAAGAAATCAAATACATCGTGACAAAGGGAAAAATTGAGGAAGTGATAATCAACACTATATTGGAAATACTGAAAATATTTGAGACTATAATTACCAATTTGAAATTATAAAATGGCAATTTGTGTATGCAGCTGGTCAACCACGGGATAGGCCCTTCTCTGCTGGAGGATCTAAAGCGTGAAGTCGAAGAATTTTTCAAGCTTCCCTTGTCGGAGAAAATGAAGTTCGGGATAAGGTCGGGAGAGATCGAAGGTTATGGGAATATCATGCCATCCGAAGAGAAGCTGGATTGGGGCGACAGGTTCTTCCTGATACTCAACCCCGTTGCCAAAAGGAGACCTGATCTCTTTTCAGAGCTTCCTTTGTCACTCAGGTTATTTCTCCGTCTTGATACATACGCAAATACACATGTTATGTGCATCATCAAGATAATAGCCTGGCTATATATTTATGTTAGTGAGCTCTAGGGGAGCAAGTATTGCGCAAAGACCAAGACTCCGTTTGTTAGCGGAAAATTAATAAATTAGAAAATATTTTTCTAAAAATGATCATTTATATTACTTGAAATAATTAGCTAATGAAAAATAATTTCATTATCAACAATAATTTATGAATAAATGCTTTCTTGGAAAATGAAAATATTATTCGTTCATTGATGTTGTATACAATATAAGTGATCATTTTTAAAAAAATTATTTCCAAATAATTCATTTTTCATGAAATAAATAGAGTCTAATGATGCATTTGTTTCGCACAAAGCTTCTTAACGAAAGAAATATTTTCAGTGAAACTTATTTTTAAGGAAAATGATTGGTTTTCTGCTGTTTGGTAGTGTACTTGAAAGTGAGAAGAAAAAAGTTTTCTAATGTTGAAATGTTACTTTCAAAAATAATTCTCTTTGACATAATTATTATTATTTTTCCTAATATAAGATACTAAGATGTCCTCAGCATTCTTGTCTAAGATAGTAGTAATATATGAAGTACAAACTTCAAGGTTTTTTCTATTTATTATCAAAGTAAAGTAACCAAACATAAAGATGCCAAAGTATTAGAAAACGCAAATAACTAACAAATTTAATCTCTAGGCATTCATAAGATTTCACGTGAGAATAACTCTCCACTATGTATGGGCGTGCACGTGGAAAAGGTGGTCCTCACGTAGGAGTCATTTGATCTAATGGTACATGTGAGTTGGCTCACATGTCGTATTATCACATAAAAGAATATTCCATAATTTCTTAATATAACGAAATGCTTAATACCTTCATTTCACATGCAGAAACACCATAGACTCATACATTAAGGAAACGCAAAAGCTGGGTATGCGGCTACTTGGTTTGATTTCAAAATGCTTAGACATTGAGATCAATAAGATGAAAGAGTTATTTGAAGATGGCTTTCAAACTATGCGGATGACGTACTATCCTCCGTGCCCACAGCCAGAGCTTGTTGTTGGGATGAGACCGCACTCGGATGCTTCCGGCATCACCATCCTCCACCAAATCAACGGTGTCCACGGCTTCCAAATTAAAAAGGATGGAGTTTGGGCACCTGTTCACTTTCTACCAGATGCATTTGTAGTGAATGTGGGAGATTTCATGGAGGTACCATTTCCTTGCTTTGCCAAACATTCTCCTTCAATTTTGAAATTTTAAACTTGTTCATCTTTTTCCGCTTTCTAAAGCATGCCATGTTTTTTCTTTCTTTATCATTAAACCAGTATCTATTGTCAGCGCTCATTTTACTATACCTCCCTTAGAGAACTTATTCGACCCACTTTTGGTCACTTGAAAAAACATAAATTACATAATGAGTCTATAGAATATTTTTTGCCCCTTTAGCTAAAAGCATGTCAATTAACTCGAACAACTTTATGCATCATTATTAAATGAGTTTCATTTGGAGGTAACGTGATGATGACTATAATCCTTACCTTCTGCTAGTTTCAAATAATTCAGATTTCGATGACAACAACATTGATCATCTATCGGTTTAGGTTTTAGGGTTTGTTTGTTCAAGATTTAGTAAAAGTGAAAAGTAGTTTCTTGATTTCTTGCTAAAATTTAAAGTATAATTTAATTTGAAATTTTCAAAAAATATGTGTGAATTTACGTGTAAATGCTTGTATATTGTAATAATGTTATAGTATTTTTGGATTTCAAAACGGTCAAACTGTGTGAAGCACGAGAATTAAAATAGACCTAAAAAAAGAGTAAAAGTCAACTTAAACAGACTCTAAGATCTCACAACTTCTCTAAGGTATAGGTGTAGGACAACTTGAGTTCAAAACTCTCAAGACCCCAATTTCATCTCTATTCCTTTGTTTCAAACGTTAGCCTTGACTGTGTTTAGTGGACCGTTCACCGTATCCATTGGAAATACAAAGGCAATTTGTCGCAAAAAAGGCATTTCGTATAAATTTCAACAACCATGAACATATCATACGAGTAATTCGGTGAATCTAAGGTATCTATTACTAGGACTATTCAAATTAATCCAAATGCACAAAAGACCAAATCGGCGGGGTCATCTCAAACAAGTTTTTCCGGGTTAAGATTCAGTCGAGCTAGGCTACCAGGCGCATTTTCCCTTTTTTCTTTGAAAATTTCCTTGAAGCCCAGCCTGTTTGCACGTGTATCTAATATGTTTTCCCTTTGCTTATAATGGCAGATTCTTAGCAATGGTCTTTACAGCAGCATTGAGCACAGAGTCACGGTGAATTCGACAAGGGAAAGGATCTCAATTGCCATGTTCTTCAGCCCTAAGCTGGACTCAGAAATTGGCCCAATCCAATCTCTAGCGACTAAGAAGAGTCCAGCGCTATTTAGAAGGATAAAGATGGAGAAATATGTTGAAGATTACCTGTCCCAGAAGCTTGATGGAAAGTCCTGTTTAGAGAGGACGAAGCTTCAGTCGAAGAAGGCTGTTGCATTTCAAGGGGAGTGAACGAGAAGGATTTAGGAAGATCCTTGCTTGCCAAGCTTAGTGACCAGCAAAATATATTTAAGCATCCAATAAGAGTTTGTCACATAATGTTGTACATCTATTTTGTAAATCCATTTCTATGTCACTTAGAGTATTGAGTGTTATAGCACCGGTAGTCGAAAAAGCATAATGTCATGTAAAATAGGTATTTCGCTACACTGGTATCTTTATGTTTAAATGACATTGTATATTTCAGTTTGGGCACTACTTCATATAAATAAAAGTGGGAGTGTGTTAATATTTAGAAATGAGGTTTTGATTTTAAACTGCAAATCATTTGGAAAAAATTTTCACTTTGCGACTTCCAACGATTAAAAGGTAGTATGCATTAAGTTCAACTTTAAGGAATAATATACCCTAAAGCATTTCTGTTCTATTTTTAATAATAACTTTTCATGCCTCAAGATTAAGATACTCTAATTGCTATGATTCTGTATTTATACTCCTCTATAGAAGAAATTAAAGAGAAACGATTGGAGCATTTAATCTCTTGATCAAATAAAAAAGATTACTCATAACTTCGCAAAAACAAGTTCACTCACAAGAATTTACCATAAAAGAGTGTGATATAACTGAGATCACTGCATAAGTACTTCATTATAGAAAAATCTGGTGACTAAGGAGAGTCTAGTGTTGTTTTGAAGGACAAAGATGGAAACATATTTGTGTTGCAATCCCTTGAAATGAATCTCAGGGTTGTTTAACTAGGCAGGCATGCGTAAACCTCTAGCAATGTGGCACCTACACTTTGCTTAACTTTCTCAAACCTTACTAGCCACAATTTAGATTTGCGCTTACTTGAGTAATACTAGAGTTGCCTCTAACTTATTCTAGGCTAGTTAAGAGTCAAGTTAGGTGCAGGAGGCCACCTTAATTATGCTAACTAGAGATTTGGGATTTTGAGGACTTGATTACACTAATTTTACATAACACCTAATACTAGTATCTTTTATCTTTTAGTAAAACATTATTTCATGCAATCATTTCCAATGTATATTCCTAAACATTAGAATCTACATGGTCTTGGTTAAGTGCGCAATCCATAAATCACTCAATAATGATAACCATATAAGTAAAGTTAAAAAGGAAAGAAAATGTAAAAATAACTTGAACATTGTCGGGAAAAATTAATATAATGCACTATTATAATGTCGTGGGATAGGACCCCGTGAAAAATTTCTAAGAAATAAATACACATAAATCCAATAATAAGATATTAATCGTGAATTTTAACTCAATGTAAAGTACTTCATGCACTAAAATAACAAAATACTCCTATATCGATCATGAAACCCAAAAAAAAAAAAAAGTCTTAGGTGTGTATATTTTATTTTTTAAAATTTCATTATATTGAAAATAGCTACACTTAAGATCTCTAACATGCTGCATCACATGAAATAATGAGAAACCTAATAAAACACGATGTAATTCTTTCTTCTTCTTCTTCTTTTTTTTTTTGGTAAACATAAGGTATAAAACTAAGAAAGTTAACATCTACAGTCTACAATCCCAACTTTATCACTAAGTAAGACATGATATAATTCTCTAGGAGGCTATAAGTAGAACATAGTATCCAATCACTTAATTATGCCAATTTTGATAACGATATCAACAGGTCGATTG
Source organism: Eucalyptus shirleyi (assembly GCA_017140165.1). Lineage (NCBI taxonomy): Eukaryota > Viridiplantae > Streptophyta > Magnoliopsida > Myrtales > Myrtaceae > Eucalyptus > Eucalyptus shirleyi. Next base: position 32,722,422 of record CM029450.1, read on the forward strand.
CCTTCCCAAAAAAATAATGTATCTTGAACTCAAAATGAGAGCTCAATAGTCTTTTGATATCCTTAAGTAGTATTGGACCGGTGTTATCCACTATTTTCTCTTGGTTAGCAAGTTTGGTGATAATTTTGGAGTCCATCCCAATGATCGATTTATGGAAACCATGCTGCTTTGCGATGGTAATTCCCAACCATAATGCCCATAGTTTTGCTTGTGAAGACAAACATATTACAAGAAATGAGATAAAACCACCAAGCTAGTCACCCCCTTCATTTCGAAATAATCCTCTAGCTCTTACAACTCCTGGATAACCTTTAGATGCTGCATTTATATTCAGTTTAATCCATCCCAGAAGTGGAGGATCCTAGTTGACCATAGTGGGAGAAGTACATGATCCACTTTTAGATTAGTTTATCACGAGTGAAGCTACGATTTCCTTTGTGTATGATTGGGTTACTTGTATAGGGTTGGAGGGAAAAACAAAGCTTTGTTGGAAAAGTGACTTGTTTTGCCATTGCCAAAAAAGCCATATACTCATAGCAAAAGTACTACTTCGATCATAATGGGAGTTGAATCTCAAGTTGTTGGTTAGATTGGATTTCAACCATCTAGATAAATTCATTGAGAGTAAATCTTCAAGACAATGTTGTGAAATGAGGTCAACCCATATGTTTTGAATAATTGGACAAAATACTAAAACATGGAAAGTTGTTTCCATTGAAGACTCACAACGTAGACAATAAGGGTTACCTCCCACATTGTGAGATGTTCTCAATTCATTGGTTAATAAACACTTATGTGTTTCTAGCCAAAGGAAGGTTCTAATACATTGAGGTCTCCTCCACTTCCATATAGGGGCCATAACTTGTTAGTTTCTTGATTATCAATCCCTCTAACAATTTCACATGTTGACTTAACAGGGAAAGATCCATTGTAACTTTCTCAAAATAAACTATCTGTCTCATTGGAGGCTATTGAGGGTTTGATGGCCAGAATTCTAAGGATTACATATTTTGGTAAGATTCCTTGGAAGAGTAAAAAGTTACAATTCCCATTTTGCATATAATCACGAACTTTTTTGTCTACCTTAGATGAAGGTAGGTGGAAATAATTATGTTGTGGAGTGGCTTTGTCACGCCCCAAACCTTGCGCGCGTTCACATCCCTCGGTGGTCGATAAAATTGCGACATTCCCAGGATGCGTCGCCAACCCAATCGGTTATACACATGTGGAAGCAAATAAATAATCCTCATACAACAAACAACATGTGGATAGAAAAGCAGGACAATCAATTCACAAAAGCCACATTTTTATAAACAAACTGGTTTATACATAGATGCCAAAAAGCAAAAGAGCTGCCAAACTACCTTACCCTGGACCCTATCTACTTGGGATCTGGGTCTATCATGACACCGTCTGAGATGCCGACGTCTAACAGATTAGCTACCTCCTCTCTCCCAACCACGAGTTCGTCAAAACCATCCATGGGACCTTCCCGTTCCCCATTAGGCCCATGACAAAACCACACCTTGAATTGATGAGGTACCAACTGTGGTAAGCCCTCATCGATCAAGATCATGATCACAATGAGCTCACGAATCTAGGGACTCCCATGGATAAGGAAGAAGGTACTCTGCTCGCTACACCCTCACAGCTACCCAAAACGAACGAGTCTCACCTCCATCTATGGACCTGAAAATTGAAACCCACCACGGGGTGAGATGATGCCTTAGTGAGTTCACACCCTAAACCCCGATTAGGAATGTAATACACCTAGAAGTAGTCTAATCACACATCATATCAAACTTACTTCGCCTCAGCACCTTCCTACATGTTAGTACAGTTCATAAAATATTTATAGATGCAATAAATGAAATTAACAATTGGAACACCTCACTTTAAAATCAATCCAATACAAGGGTGCTGATTATAAGGCTAAATCATTATGACACGTCTCATTCCGTGCCACACGATTTTGTCCCATAATCAAGCGCGTCTATTTCACTCATTCATGCATCCCAATTGATTGCAACCTAACGGCCAACTCAATAGTCAGCGGTCATCCGGCTTAGTCAGGCATTGTCTCACACCATCGAGTACGGCAATGTTTACCTCTAAACAGCATTCCCAAAGGAGCATTGGCCCAACCTCCACTATGACCGGCATCTGTTGACAAGAGGCATTCCCGAAGGAGCATCATCCGGCTTAAAATCTCATGACAGGTTCTCATATCAATCATGCACACACTTAATCCCGACCAAGGACATCGTGCTTCGAACTCAAGTGTCCCAATTAAAATAATGTGCTTGGCATATTTTCTTCATATTAAAAATACCCAATAAAATAATCATGTATGGGTACACGGTTGGCTTGAACCATAAAAAGTGATATCCTTCCTTTTAAAAATCTCACTATTTAGTATAGTAATTAAAAATATTTTTGACGTCAAAAACCGACACCCGATGCTTTCTAATTAAATATCAAAATTTTATATTTTTGAAATAATAACTCAAAATCAACAATTATCATTCAATTGCATAAACTAATTACACCATGACAATCATCATGAAATTCTGAAGACTAGGTATCCCGGAATAATTTACAAAAAAAATAAATAATTAAATAAATTACAAAATTAAATAAATAAATGCAAAATAATTAGATAAATGCCTAATTAAGCCAAATACACTAATCTAATCACCTAATTGGACTTATATAAATAATTCACAAAGCTAAATAAATCACACAATCTAATTAACCTCTAACTAAACTAATCTAACCACCTAATAAGCCTAGTTAACCAACTAAATCATTAATTACACTAATCTAACCACCTAAACCAATCTTAGGCTAAGTTAAACATCCCCTAAACATAATTAACCCCCTAATCAAGGTTTAGCAAGTAAACTCACCGGATTTACAAGCCGATGAGTTCATGGCGACGGTGACGCAGAGGCGAGCGAGACTTGAGCTTAGAGCGACACCAAGATAGGCCAGGGAAGGGCCGGAAACGGGCTACGAAGTCTCAACACCAAGCTAGAACTTCAATTCTGAGCTGGGTTGAGGGGGCTCATTGAGGGGCTTGGCGGGCAAAGCTGGACGACAAGGTAGCATAGGCGGGACTAGGCAGGCAGACGGAGACAAGCTAGCAGCTCGGGGGCTTCAAGATGGTGACAAACGATGGACTAGGCTCACGGGGACAACAGGCTCGGGCACAATTGTGGGGGATGGCACGCAAGCGAGAACAACTACTCGTTCACTTAATTTCTAGAATCATCATGTTGTAAGGTGTATTACCATTTCTAGCTGATAGGTGATCATGTTTGGGTTAATAGGTTATGGCAATAGGTTATCATGATAAGTCCTTCCAATGTTCGATAAGTTATCAATATGTGATAGATAGTTATGCGATAAGTTGCTATGCTATGATAAGTGCAGTATTATATGTTGATATGATGTTTTATAATAGAGAGATAAATTGTTATGTGATGATATGGGTTAAGTGATAGGATGTTGTGGTAGGGTATGTTACTAAAATAAGTGCAGTATTATAAGTTGCTATGTTTTATAGTAATGATTTAGACCGTTATACATTGACATGTTTTAAAGAAGTGTCCTATGTGCCTTAAAGTTTGATATTGATGCATTGACGGGAAAAGATATGAGATGCAAGCATGAAAGAGTGATATGTGACACACGTGATTGCATATGTTATGAGCATTACACACTCTTGCATCGATTAATGTGAAAATATATGAAATGAGTTGTGTGATGGTATGCTTGTGTGATCATCTAAAGACCCTTATGCATTTTACGTAGGGTAGTGAACCCGTCCTAATGCGTTTTACGCGAGGCAATGCTTGATTTAGTTCATATGCCCCCATGTTAATGAGATGTCATTCACAGAGAGATTTCGGAATGAAGCTCCCTACAAGAATGCCTTCTTGAGGCGTTTATGCAGGATAATGCCATGCTCAATGGGTCGAGATGATGCTTGGTTACGTCGGATGGCCACCAACTTTCGGGTCGACCGTGACCTTGAGCGGTCATAATAATCTAGACATACATGTGTGGAACGTGCATGAGATTGGCTTGTGATCATGATTGGACTATTGCATAGAATGGGTGCATGTTTATGATATATTGTATATCTTTATGTTTGACTTTTAGATATGAGATGTGTTATAAGAATTGTTTACATGCTATGTTGTAATGACCTTGAGAAAGTGAAGTGAACCGCTCATGTGAATAGTTAGGGCAAAGCAAGGGCTTTGTTATTGATCTACCATCAATAGCTGTCTTGCATGTTTAGGTTGATCTTGAGGTGAAGCACTTCTCTAGGTGAGGTCTAGAGAGTTCACTCATTGAGTTTATCTTACTGTTATTCATTAAATGTTTATAGGCCTTAGGAATAGCTAAGACTTTTTCGTTAGATCTGATTCGGACTCCTGGTAGAGCATAGCCAGGAGGTAACCAATTACTTTATCAAGGGGATCGATGCATGCTATACACGCTATGTCATGATCATTTGGGTTGACAAGGGATTGCTTAATATAGTGGCTCATTGGTTTGTGGCTTGGTACTTTTGGATAGGGAATGAGAGCCACAAACCTATGCATGGTTTTGATGGTCCATTGGGTGCTAGAGGATCAGGGGGAGGCATTGGCTGGGATGCTATGAACGTGGATGTTCTCTATGGGGAGGTGTTCGGCCCTGAGCTTGACCTCAATATGATCGTTGAGCCCGAGCACTAAATTATGGAGCCCCTAGCAAGCTAGGAGATAGTGGGGCTAACATAACTTTTTGGAATCACCCTCGTAGTACCAAAGGTGCTAGGTTTACCCCCAAACCCCTTTTTAATGAAGGTCATGGCCGTGCTTTTAGGTTGATCGGTGTGGTGAGCAAGCTAGGTTTAAACTAGTGTGTTTGACTTATGTGAAGATGGCTTGTAATATTTGATGACTTTCTAATGCATATGTATATATAATTATCATTTGAACAATCCCTGTTTGTTGATTGGGTGATTCGTTTATGCTTTCGCTTGCATATTTAATCGATAAAGTGATTTTGTTGGCGATGCCTTTTGGGACGTTGTAATCGAATGACCTAAGACAAAGGAGAGTGTGGGGTGTCTCACATCCAAAGTGAGTCGGGGTATAATATTACCAATCCTCGATAATGGCCCTTATCCATTAGATCACCATCCTTTTCATGAAGATGAGTATTGGCTGCAATATGCATATAAAAAAGATGACATTTCAAAACTCAAACTTTTGTCAAAAGATTTGTAAACACTTAAATGTTTTTCCCAAATATCATTATCGAAAAATGGGAATTTTTTTTTCCTAAAAAATATTTAATGCATATAGATTATCTAGACGTTTAGTATAGCTTTTTAAATGGAAGATGTTTTTCTTCCTTAAAAAAAAAAAAAAAAAAAAAAAAGAAGCAAGTTGAGGTCAATGATCTAATTGTGACAAGCTAAGCCTTGGGGGATAGATTAAAAATTAAATAGCAAGTTGGAGTCAAAATGCAATTTCCAAAAGTTGAGGAACCATTTGTAAACTTTGCAAAATTTTTCCCAAGCCCTTAAATCATCATCTTTGCCACAAGTAAAGTTGATATTGAGCGTAGGACAAGTCAAATTGATCAAATCAAGTTGAAGTGAATAAATTTAGTCAAATTAAGCATTCTTGGTAAGAAGGTGGCCAACTTTGAAGGACTTTCTTGCAAAGTTGGGTTGGGACAATTGTGAAGAATAATTAGGATCTTGAGTTACTATATATAACCTTGCCAATTGACCAAAAAAATCTGCCAAATTGATGGATTAGAGCACTTAAACCAACTAGCAAAACTTAGTCCATGATTTGGGCTCAATTCGAAGCTACTTAGTAAGCAACTTTGTGGCCCTACCCTACTCAACCACCCAATCAGCCTAATCTCTACCAAGATGGAAGACCATAATTAGGAGTGCATGTGGACAAAAATTGGTTAGGGATAAGTTACTGAAAGCACGTGAAAATCGTAGCAAAATCCACACATTCAACAGCTACAAAATTTGAAAAATTTGGTGAAGTAAGTTGGCAAGCTTGGTAGGTGGGCAAAGACTGACCAAAAGATCCCTTAATTTAGTAGGTAAGATCTCTAAAGCAGGCTCTTTTGGGGCATAAAAGGTAGGAAACAAGAGACACTAGAGGGAGCTCTCAATCATTCTCGAAAGACACCCCTCAAACAACTCAAAAATACCTCAACCCAAAAATTCCAGACCGACCATTAGAGAGAAAAGTGAAATTTTTACAAACTTACAATGAAAAATAGACAAAATATTCAACTAGAAAGTGAAACTTGACTCAAAGATGTTTCATCTATAGATTGCACGTTCGAAATGGATATCTATAAGGCTTCCTAAAGCCCCTCGAAAAATGCCCTCTTGGCGATTAACAGAATAAGTTTGAATTTTCTTTTAAGTGTTGGGCCTAGTTGGTCACAAGTCAACGAGAGTGAGCATTTTTGAGAAAATTGACAGACAACCGAGGAAAAAAATGACTTATAACTTGAACAAGAATAAATCTAGTTTGGTTTAAAGTTAAATTGGTCAACAAAAGAGGTCCCGGAGTCCAATTTTAAAGGCCAACAAAAGCCTTCGTTATTTGTTCTTTCTTTGCAAATCTCATTTTCCAATTTAAAGGAGCCAAGTTCCATGCGACCCCGGAAGTTAATTTCTTGGTTTCCTTGGTTGATAGCTATTAACACTTGATTTTTAGTTGACTTGTGACAAAAGGTAAAAGAGCAAGATTAGGGTTCATGATCCTGACGGGACCCATTTCTCAACAAAAAAAAAAAAGTCGCTTTCACTCATTTTCTCAAGATAAGCCCTAATCCAATTTCTGTTTTGAGAAATTCACTTGAGCACTTTGTGATTTGAGGGATTTTGCTCTCTTGAATATAAGAAAATCGAGCCATTAAGCATCAATTGGAAAATTTTAAATTGACCCATTTGAGACTAAGATTTAATTTTATGAATCAAGGTCCAATTTTGATATTAGACCTCGATTTAATTTTGGCCTAAGTGTTGTGACGTCAATTTAAGGTCAATTTGAATGCAAAAGACTATCCTAAATATGGACAGTTATTTGAATACATGTATCGCAATATAATTTGAGTTCAATTTCAATTAATTTGTGATTTCGAGTGAAGAATTGCAAAATTGCCTGTTTTGGCCTATAATGTTTAACTATGTGCACCCATGGTCTAGGTTCGCTATTTTGCAATAATCAATTAATCAAGTAAAACAAACCATAGATTGCATTTACAGGGTTTAATTGGTTTAATTTGAGTAGTAATTTGATTAGAATCAGACCGTTTCTACTCAAATTAGGTAAGCTTTCTCTTCAATTTGATCTTGAGGGGCCAAATTGCACAAATTTTCAGCCCCTAGGGACTACTTGTCAAAACCGATCAAAAATGGTCAAATCAGTGTGGACCGACTGAACCGGTCTAACAAGTTGCCAGCGAGGCAGGCTGGTTCGGCCCCTTACTAGCCAACTCTAGATTGCTAGTGACCACCCATCAATCCTTCGTGCATATTTCATTCCCATGCCCTTACTTTTTCCAAATTCTCAAAATAACCCCCAAATTTGTGTAAATTTACAATTTTACCCCTAATTAGGCCTTAATTGCGATCTTCATTTTAACTCCTAATTTTTGCAAATCAAAGCCATCAGATCGGTCATAGGACATATTCTAGGTGGGATTAGTCCTTAATGGACATAATTTGATAATGAAATCAAAATTTTGACCATCAGATCGAATTGATGATCAAGATTTGGTGATTAGACCCAGGTATAAAAAGATTTTCCCTCCAAAATCACAAAGGGAGGGCTCATCTGTTAATTTTCAGATCCAAATTGCAGAAATTTTCCCTGAAAGTCTATTTCTATCTTCACTCTTCCTGTCCAAAACCTCCTTTCTCTCTACCCACGGCCACCTCTTCCTTTCGCTAAGCTAATTGTCGCTAGTTTAGGCCCCTATTGGCGGTGCTCTACCTCCATTGGTGACCTTCTCTATCATCCCATCCTTGTCAAAGTGGTGTCAACCTTGATCATTTCCGGAATCCCTCGCCCAACAGTGTTCTTCCTCGATTACAGAACACCAGTAGTCTTATCTGTGTTGATCTCGATTAATCCTCTAGCTTAGATTAGTGGCCTAAGGTGATTCCTAGATGTCCTACCCCTGGGGGATCCCTTCCTTGGTGTATCCTCAACCGTTGAGTGGTTGAGGCTTGATTGAGTAGTCACCTGAAGCCTCCCGGTGACCAAATCCTCAATCAATGCTCCAAATTAGTTCAAATTGGATTGGTTCCTTCGATCACCACCAGTTTTGTCCAAGTTGTAAACCGACAGTCCAACTGCCTTGATCCGAGCTCCTAACTATCCACAAAGGTTCAATCGACTTCCTAGATGTCTTCATAAGAAATGCTTCTGATGTCCCATTCTACATATAGAACTTTTCTTATGATTTTTTTCATGTCATTAGGTCATAAAAAATTAACCATGTTCTGTAATGATCATGTTGAAATGGGGGCTTATCATGAGCCTATGAAAACTCATTTGTTTGGATCCCTTAAGGACTAAATCATACTTTGATGTCTTCTCAACATTTGAAGCATGTTTTACAAGCTTCGTATCCATACATGTCACGTCATATTTGAACCTTGTTTATTATGTGAACATCATGCATCAATTTGGCCAATTGCCATTGAAATTTATTAAACACGCCGTTCTTAGTTCTAAGTCACTTTGTAATATTAATGACTTGTGTGACTTCTTGACATCCCAACTTAGGGTTAAATGCTTTACTCAAACCTTTGTTGCATTTATCCTTATGTCATGTGCAAGTTTCATGCTTTTCATGCATTGTCTAAGTGGTCTTATAGACTATTAAACACGCATTATATTCTGTTTTGTATGTGGCTGATTTGCATGCTTTCACGAATATTAATTTTTGACCATCAATTTGACCTCAATTAAACTCAAACCCTTCGTAGGACTCGCTTTTATCTTTTCAATGCCACCAATTTTGTTTGATGAGGCCATAGGCGGGAGAGAGAATGACTATGCAAGACTATGCAAATTTTTTTATTATTTTTTGCTTGGCATGTCCAATTTCTACAATAATGATGAATTTTAATCCCTAATGTTATGACATACAAGAAACAACTTTTCATGTGAAAGATTTAGGTGTTAATAATGTTGAAGATTTCTTTTCTCGAAAACTCAATAGAGATTCCTTTTTAAGAAAATAAGAAGATTCAACTAGGCATGACAGATGCCTTCGAAGTTGAATGATTGAGAAAAGTTTCGAAGACCAACACTTGCCGAGCTTGATGCTAAAATTTACAATATTGATCTTGCCAAATTCGATTTACTAAGAGAATGGTAATTTCTACATGAGGTTTTAAAAAGAAAAAACAAGGCACCCTCGAGCGCACAATAAGAAAATGTCACTTAGAGTACATTTAGCAACTTGCCAAATAGTAACAATTTATGTTATTTTATTCTTGAGAATAGATTTGAAATAGAAATTCGTTTGGTAAAACTTTTATTCTCGAAAATAAATTTTTATTTTTTTATTCCTAGAAATAGATTTGGAATATAATCAAGAAGCAAAAAAAAAAGTTGATTCTTTGTCCCCAAGAACAATTTCATAGTCAAGCCAACCCATTTTTTCCTTTTTCTCTTATTTCTTCTTATTCTTCTCTCTCATCTCTTGTTCAACCATTGCCATTGCCACCACCACTGCCGCCGCCATCCACGGTCGCTGGTCATCGGTGACTAGTCTAGCAAGGTCCGGTGATCTTGCCAGGCCAATGCGAGGTCCAACAAGCTTGCCGAAGGCTTGCCTTGCCAGATCTAATGTGGCTGACTCTTACCGATGGTCAGGTGGGCCTTGCCTGAGCCTCCCCTGGCCATTGACCAGGCAAGGCCAGCCAAAGGTTGGGTGAGGCTTGACCTTGCCCAGAACTGGTGAGGCCACTTGCCTAACCAAGGCTCGACCGATGAGGCACCACCTTGGCGAGGGCTGACGATGCTTTGGTGAGGTCGCCGATCATCCTAAGGCTGGCAGTTGGCAACCCTTGAAGAAGAAGAGGAGAAAGGAAAATAAAAGAAATAAAAGAACTAAAATTATTTAAAAATTAAAAGAAAATGATTTGAAGTAGAAATTTTGAGAATAGTCACAAACACAATTCTATTTCGACAATTGAAATTTTGAATAGTTATTGAACTATTTAAAATGTTTAGAAATTGTTCCCAATAACAAAATAATAAAAAAATCATTTTTGATCAAAAATTGTTCTCGGGAACAAAAGTATTATCAAACACACCATTAACATTGCAAATCTATTCTCTAAATCAATTTTTACGTCGCCTATATTGTTTATGTGTTTCCAAGTATGTTTTTATTTATTTAAAAAGAGGCATAATGTCTTGTATTATTAGTGCTTCGCCTGTATCAATATATTATATTTGTAAAATGTTATGTATTTCAATTTCAGCTTTATTTTATATAAGTAATGGTGGAGGTCTTTGTAGGTTACTATTGTTTTGTACTGCGCATCTAACTTTTAGAATGGTCTTGGGGATTAATGGATTCAATTAAGTCGAAGCGATGGCGAAATGATAATATGCAATTGGACGTGCCAATGACAATATTTATAGTAACATGACAACATATGATAATAGAACACGATGCATTAGTAAGACCACCTAGTATAGGCATGTAAGATAACGTGACATAAATGATTATACATCTTTATTTTTAAGATTAATGTCATGAAAAATCTAAACTAGTAGACCTCTGGCAAATTTATGAAAAACTACTTTTTTACCATAAAGAACCCAAACTTTGTAGAATTATGACAAATTTATCAAAAACTAAATACTAATGCGATAAATTTATTATTTGTTATTTCCCATTAAATTAGATTAATATCGTGAAAACACGCAAATCGATACACCTATAATAAACGAATGATGAAATCATAAATCGATATATCTATCAATTGTCATATATTATCCAATTAAATAATTTGATGGTAAAATTTAATTAAAACTAACAATATGTAATTTATCACATGTATACGAGTTTATGATTTTTGATAGTAAAAAAATTATTTTTTTGTCAATATTAAAAGATTAGTTTAGACCGTCATATTTATACTAGTTTGAGGGCTTTTTGTTATATTAGCTTTTATTTTTATGGTAGGAAATAAAGATGGGGTGGCATAATCGATCGGCATCACTTTTTAATATTGAGAATATCAGATAAAAAATTAACGAAAATTAATTAAGATGGAAATTATCCCTTATATAATTCAGTTTATTTAATATAAAGTTATCTTTACAGTTTTAATACAATTCTTTCGGAAGTTCCTGATTTCTTCCATGTAAAAACTGGGAAGATTGATTTCAGATGCGAATGCAACAGAAATAGCGAGAGAGAGAGAGAGAGAGCTGCAAAACTTTCCTGAGAAAAAAACATGGTGGTGGAAGAGACGGCGAAATCTGCGGCGGCGGCGGCCGCCGACGACCAGAATAACGCCGCCGCGGCGAACCCTAACCCTAATCCGAAGGGCGTTGCAGGCAGCGGCGACCCGGAGCTGGAGGAGGGAGAGATTGCGGGCGAAGAGGATTTAGCGGAGCAGTCGGCGAAGGAGGAGCCGAAGGCGGACCAGCCGCATCCGCTGGAGCACTCGTGGACTTTCTGGTTCGATAACCCTGCCGCGAAATCGAAGCAGATGGCTTGGGGCGCCTCTATGCGCCCGATCTACACTTTCTCTACCGTCGAAGAATTCTGGAGGTGAAAATTTGTTAGCGTTTTTCTCTCGAATTTTAGGAACCCAGTTCTAGTCGATTGAGTTGTGGTTGGGTTGTTCTCTTTTCTGGCTGATTCTTGTTTATCATCGTGTTATGGCTGATGGGTTTGATGGTGTTCCAATTTTTATTTATTTATTTTTTTTGGGTAAAGATGGTGTTCCAATTTTGTTCTCGCTGAATGCAAAGTTTTATGGTTAGGGAGAATTAGTTGCTCTGCCATTATGGCTTTGAGGAGTGTCTGTAGAGAAGGACGGCGGCTGATTCTGTTTCAAGTTTTGAGCGATGGGTTGTTATGTCTCTATTTAGTTGAGTTAGATTGTTAGTTCTGAGAAATCTGGAATCAATAAGTTGAATTCCAGTTTGCTTGTAATTTTTGAAAAGGACATTATAATTCTTGGCCTGATGTCGAATGGAGAAATCTTGTTCTCCAGGGGTGACATAAAAATCAAGCCTTTACCCTTTATTGAGCTGAACTGGTCACAATGGTGTTCCCAGAGTTCTTGTCCCTTATAGTGACCTCAAACGTAATGGTGCATTCATTATACTCGTCAACCGTCAAGGGATACTACAACTGTTTGTTGATTGTCCTTCGTGGCCTGAGTTTTCAATTAGCATCATGATTGGAAACAGGGCTGCGGGGTTCATGCACTTGCATGGGTACTATTATAGTTTGGCAATTCTGCTTCATCAAGCTTTTTGACATGTTTTATGTGGGGTCTGAACTCTGACGTTTGGTGGGACATCGGCTTTCCTTCTCAGAAGAATATAAGCTTTTCGCCAAACGCTTGAGGGATATTGTAGAGGTTTGACTGTGTTGTTTGTGATTTATTCTCTCGAGTTTCCTTTCTCCCTTCTCACAAGTTTTTATTAGATTATTGTTGAAACTTGCAATTTCAAAGTTTGACTGGGGGAAATTGTTACCAGATTGTAATTACTGACAACAATGAATTAGAAAGTGGTGATTCAGTTTTTCTCTTTGAAGTTGGTAGTGTAGATTCGAAAATCATAAATTCTTAAAAATATGTTGTTCTGTTTATTTACTGGAAACAGTTAGGCTTTTGTGTATTCTTATGTTTTAGCTTCTTTGACACCTCAACCATTCAGTGGAAGTTTATTTTACTGGCTTCTCAGAGCATATGCTCTGGCCCGTGCAAATATGTCTTCAGTGGTTGAACAAGAGAAGATTTTAAAACTGAAATTGACTTCTTCAATACTTTTTCCTTGAATGTAATGTCTTTGTTTTTCAGTCATTGATCCTGTCCTTCATAGGCCCGTTCCCAGCAATTGTCAGGTTGAGGCTTCAAGCTTTGTTGTCTGATATTTTTCTCATGAGTGATATGGATAATTGATCCTGGACATGGGTTAGATTGTGTATTATCTGTGAACAGTGATTTACTCTGCAAGGATGCTTTTTGAGTTTCGCTGGAAGTTTGATCTGATCCATAGTTTTGATATTGAAATATCTTCATTGCTATTTCTTTCGCTTTCGACTCTACATCGATGTTGCAAGATCCTCCTTTGATGTAATTATTGGGCATTGTCTAAATGCAGTTGCAATCAGCAAAATTTGCATACCTCACACTTTCTAATTGTGCTCTTTTGTTGTGGTTCCACCTTTGCTTCCTTTATGCAATGGAGGCTTCATCATGTTGATTTTAATCTTATGGATCAGTCTGACGTATTTATCTTCCAACCATGCTTTCAGTCTGTACAATAACATACATCATCCAGGCAAATTAGCTGTTGGAGCAGACTTTTATTGCTTTAAAAACAAAATTGAGCCAAAGTGGGAGGACCCTGTTTGTGCTAATGGAGGCAAGTGGACTGTGAACTTCAACAGAGGAAAATCTGATACCTGTTGGCTGTACACGGTATGCTTTTCATCATTTACTCTGTAGATAAGTATTCTAATAAGCAAGGTATGCTCTTATAAGTCTTTCTACTGTTATTTCTCGCATTAGTTGCTGGCAATGATTGGAGAACAATTTGATCATGGAGATGAAATATGTGGAGCCGTTGTCAATGTCAGAAGTAGGCAGGAGAAAGTATCTCTATGGACGAAGAATGCTGCAAATGAAGCTGCCCAGGTTCTTCTAATTCACCAAATTTTATTATGTCCTTAGCCTGTTTGTATATCAAATGATCATTTGATTTAAGTTTCATGTACATTTTTTATATTCATTAACTTCCTGTTTCTATAGGACTAGGATATGTTGGAATTTAATAACAGGAATAAGGCTTCTACATGAAAAGGGATGCCAATTACTTCTAGATTGGTTATCATTGTAACACTGAAAATTTTTCTTCCTCTGCTATGTAGAAGATTTTTGTCAGGAGTCTCTTCCTAGGTGTGAACATACCAGATTAACCTTGGTTCTTGTTTTATACAAGTAGTTGTATCACTCTGACTTAACATTACTCGACTTGAGAAGTATGCCCCTTTACTGAGAGAATGAGGGATGTTGATCTCTTTTTGCCTTTCTTCTTTTCATTTAGCTGTCCAAGGGAGCAATTTTCTCTTCTTTTTTTTTTCTTTTTTTTTTCCCTCCTTTTTGGCATACTTTGAAAGAAAGTTATGCTATGCATTACTTGCCCTGCGATTGGGCCAAAATTTGTTCTGACTGCTCTTAAATGGTACCTCTGTAATCTCAACTAAAATTTGGGGCATCTTTTTGCATTTGAGAGTCTGAATCCATATGGGGTTATGCGGTTGCCACTTTAATGACCTCTCGATAGACTATGGACTATGGAGCATTTTTTTAGTGCAGCAACAACAATTAAGAAAGGACAATTTCACTCACTGTAATTGTTTCTGCAGGTGAGCATAGGGAAGCAATGGAAGGAGTTTCTGGATTACCATGAGAATATTGGGTTCATATTTCATGTATGTTTTATTCAGCAACTGTTTTACTGATCTCTCTCTGTCTCTCTCTTCCCTTCCCCCCCCCCTCCCCCCAATCTTTTTTCTCTTTCCTTCTTCATCTTCTAAGAATCTTGTGAATATTGCGAGTGAATTATTAAACCATCATCCTCAATTTATTTTCCAGGCTTTTTTTAAAGTTGGAATTAGTTTAAATTGTTTTCTTTTCTGCTCTTGCAGGATGATGCAAAGAAGCTTGATAAAGGTGCTAAGAATCGCTACAACGCATGAGTTTTTGCGTCTTCTATTTAGCTCAAGATGGAGGAGTTTCTTAATCCAGAATCATGCTCAATGTCAAGTTATGATCTCATGTATTTGGACTGCCTTGTACTTTGAACTGCAGAGTAGTCCTTGCGGTGTAAAAATAGATGAGTTTGGCATGTCAAGAAAGGTTTTTTTATAGGGGGAGTTCAAGATGAAGATTATAACTGCAAGTTATCCTTTCAACGTGTGCTTTGGTTCTCGCTTTTCTAATGGTTTCTTGAGCAAGAGATAGTTGTGTTCAAAGTGCATAAGGTGACAATCAAGGAATGGAAAAGTCAAGGGCTTTCTCAGAGTCTCATTGGGAGTTTATAAAAGTGACACCCACATAAAAAATAATGATGGGTAATTTAGAATCACATTTGCGGACATGGAAATCATAAAATGGGCTAACTTATTGTGCTATGCTGACGCCCGACACGGTGACATGTTTAACAATCGTGTTAACTGTGTTGCAGCTTTGCTAGGCATGCCATTTTCATGTCGAAAAAGTTCGGACTCATTGAATCTTTAAATGTAGCGTGTTCGGGCTAGTATTACTTCTTCTTTATTATAAACCATACACACATTTTGGTATTGGATTTTGTTTCTTTTTTTTCCAGGGGTTGATTCACTCAAATGAGATAGGACCTACAGCAATATCGAATACTCGGATTTGCCAAACTAGTTCAATTTAGTTCAATGTATCATAATTTCATTATCGTACGTACGAAAAAACATTAAAATCATTATGCTGAAGAAAAAGGAAAGAGGCAAGCTGGTCGTCAATGCATACTAATCAAAGACTTCCAACACCTCCCCTACTTTTATTCATGTGCGCCTTGTGCACCGCTACCTTATAGCCCCAGGATCAAGATCTCGTTCAGGCATTTCTTAATTCGTTGCATGCAGCGGTACTTTGTATTCTCCTCATAAGTCCACGCGTAATGCCACCGGAAAGTCGGTCGATCTACTCAAAATTGTAGGCGTTGAAGCTTTCTCATTCAAACGGCTGAACATTCGGTTGATCTTTAGGTCCAAACGATGGTTGCATGGAGGAAACCTAAATACCATCCTCCCTCCCTTGCTCGACAGAAACAGTGGAAATATTAAAATCCCAATGAGTGTGCTCAAAACGACTTTTATCATGGCCTTTGCCTCTACCGTTCCGCCTTTCCAAGATCGAAAAACACCACCAGATTAACGCCACATAGCAACTCCAGAAATCAATGCCCATCTTGCGATTGTAAAAACACGCTTCTTGAGGAAATACTAGACTTCCAAAGCGTATATGTCACTTAGACAATCAATATGGTTATTAATCGTAAAATCCCTACCGGAAGTTTTTTATATATTTATAAAATCGACAACTTAAATGCTCTCTGTAGCTTTACTAGCTGTTCATAGGTTTGAACTTACTTCATAGGTTCGCCCCAGTGGCCACCCTTCCAACATGGAAGGGGGAGGTGAGGGGTTCAAATCCCCACCTTCTCAGGGGGGGATGGGGGTAGGGACGCGTAAGTTTGAGAGTGGGTTGCGACTCCCACGCCCTGCAAGAGGCAGGGCACAAGTCTGCAAGTGAGTGTAGAGTAGGCATAGAGTAGGACTGACCAAAAAAAAAAACTTACTTCATGATGATGACTAGATTTAAATGGATAAGGACTGAAAAATGCAATATCAACTTTCCAAAATAAATGTAGAGAGAAGTGGGTTTTCCTCAGGCCCCATCCCCTCAACCAAAGATCAAATCGACGTGATTAGCGCGCTTTATCATACAGAAAAGCCTTTAATTGAACTCCTGGTGCGAGTCTATTATGATCCAAGCAAAAGAAAGGGCCTATTTGGGAAATCAAAGTGAGAGCGTGTTGTGAAAAATGGCATGCATGTTTTTGCGTGTAAGTTACGATGTAAAATGTCAAATGGAGAAACCGATCCCTTTTACATGATACGTCGTCCACATATACAATATGTGTTACTCACAGTGTTCTTTTATACTCTTTTGCAATTGATTTGACAGCCTAAACATGTCTAATGCAATATAAATAGACCATTCTTAACCAAGATATTTCAAACAAAGAAAAATATATCCTTTTGAAATCATTCACGCCGGTGAAACAAGTTCTCCAATTTATCAGCAGAGATTTCTCCATTATCTACCTTTTAAGGAAGTCAATCACCTCTACCTAAAAGAAAAATGGGAGTACTGGTAAAATTTGTAAACCTTTTTCAAATATTTTTGGGCAAGAAAGTGACTACGCATTACTGATTTATTACTAAAATAGTGGCATCCCGAGTAATAGAAAATAATCAATTATCTTGGGAAACCAAAATTTGTCACTGAAAATTGCAATTGACTTGAAAACTACACTTTTCGTTGGATTTTGCTGATGAAAGCTTGATATGATCATCGATGAGCATTTTAGCCATTGACACCAAAATTAGGAAAAAAAAAATTAGATCATGTTGGTAAACAAAAGATCTATTTTGTTTTTGTGTTGTTACAATTTATTGCCTAAAGGATGCTTGTAATATTGGTTTGGCTCTTTTAGTGGGTATTTATTCATTTATTAGTTTGAACAATTAACTCATCCTTCTTCAAATATTATAAACAATCAAATTTCATTGTACATGGACAAATGAGCGAAATTTAAAACAGCCAATATTTTTTTAAGGTGAAGACAATGGGGAATTAAATAGAATTCAATGTGAAGCTTGTCCAAAGCATAGGGATAACAACACTATTCCAATATACTTTCTAAAATTACCATCACCATTGACATCTCATAATTATCATTTAGTACTCAATTTAATTGCTAATCTCATAATTATTATTTCTATTATATTTCCCTAAAGTGTCTTTTTTATCATTGGAGATATCAATTATCACATTTTAACTTAGTAAGATTGCTCACTGACCAAAAAAAAAAAAAAAAAAACTTAGTAAGATTGCTTATGAATATGCCAGTCATAGCTTCTATAACATTTTCAATTTTGTATTCAAAGATGTCGCAACATAGTAAAGGACCTTACTAATCTTTCCTCTCCATATTATTCTCTAGTATTTTAAATTACCTATTATAGTGCTTAAATCAATTGTTAAATACGATTGAAGCTAGTTAAAAGACATTATATTGCTTTATGTAATAATGTCACATGTTCTTTAACGAACATAAATTTATTTGGTGACTAGTATTACTTTACTGAAACAGCTCCAACCTATGATGATCAAATTATATTTGACTTTACGTTAAATATAAAATCACACAAACAATCGATTGAGTTAAATTGAAAAAGTTTGGTAGGAAAAAGGGGCAAAGCCTGAAAATTACATTGTTATTCTCCTCATAAAATATTAGCTAATATAATTCCTTAACAAGAAAGGCAGCAAACATATTGGCGTCCTATCAATACTTGATTATCACCCACATTGTTGGGTTGGATAATCCAATCTACTAGCTAATCTACACGTGCCTTTCCTTCCTTAAAATTATGGAGAATCTTGACCTATTGAAAATACTTGAGCATACTTCCAATATGAGAAATGAGTGTGCCACCAAAATAAAGCAATGAAGTTCTACATACTTGATTGAAATAAATGTTTTTGTCATTATGTGACATCCTCAAAATTTGATCAAGATACAATAAAGGGTTTACTTCTATTAATGCGCGATTAGTAGAATTAGATTTTGAATTGATTCATAAACCCTTCAAAAGTGTTAAATCTATTAGGAAGGGCAAATTAGGATTTCGATGCGGACAACCAGAGAACTCAAACATAGATTGACAATTTGACCATAAGGATCGATAAGAGACAATTTTAAGCCATTTCAAATCGATCTAGGAGTGGTTATAGATCGTTTTGATAATAGTATATAATTGGATTGCGGGTAATTCCGCATGATTACTATATTAACTCCGAACAATCCTAAACAAATTCCAAATGATCGTGTACTTCGGAACAAGTAATTGACCCCTCATGATTACATGACAACCGAGGATCATCCATGAATTGGAAAGGGCTTAAACGTGGATTGATATCGAATCAACCACGAGTTGAACTCATGAAAACCCTAAAGGCCACCCGTCAGTTTTAATTATGCTAAAGTCGCATTTGATAGATTTTAATCACAAATTCTAGTCTAGTTAAGGATATCATACTTTAGAGGATTAAGTGACCACCATTGGACATTGCTTCATCAAATTCCTTAATTATCGGTAAACCTCAAATTCTTGGATAAGTGAAATTGGGCCAGAAATTGGAAGTCCAATAGACCTCATGCCCAATTAAAGGCCCATTAAGCTTGTTAAGGCCCGAATTGGATGAGTTAAGTCCAACAAAATGTCAAGCCCAAATCCAAGCCCTATGTACGTGAATAGTGTGTGTACTACTAGACCGTCAATATTTTCCAATTTTATAGGCTTTCTATCTTTCAAATCTCACAAAACTTCCTTCATGAAAGTTGTTCAAAACATATTGATTTACAACATACTTTAATTTTAGATTTGTCTAAGGTGATGTGATTCGTATGAAAGCCTATTTTTACCATGTGAAAATTGCCCAGTGTAGTAAACATGGTGACCTGTTTGTATTCTTGATTTTTTCTTTTTATAAATGTTTCCCTTTGGAATCTAAACATGCTTCCTTCATAAAAGCATAGAGGACATCTATGTCTACAACATATTAAAATTTCAAAGTATTTTATTTAGATTTGGATGTCGAAATGGGTTTTCATCTATGGTTGTTGGGACTATTCAACGGACAAGATTTTCAATTGTCTTTGGTGATTTACTGCTCTTTATACAAAATGAATTAGGCTTGGATTTCTCCATAAAAAAAAAAGTTATTTAAATTCTTCTCTACAACCTATTAAATTTTTATATTTTTTCGAATCCGCTTGATAAGGTAATAATATTTATTTTCAAAATTGCTCGAAACTGTTCTTCCCATTAGAGGGAGAGGGCCACACGCCCAAGGAAGGGCTATGGACCCTCTAATCTCATCAAGCCATCATTGTAAGATTTTAGCATTTATTGCACTCAAGAACATGAATAGTGCATAATCTTTGGGGAATTGACTAAATTGCGATACATATCTCTTTATTAATAACTTGGATTTTTCTTCTTCAAGAAGCTTTCTTTTGATTGGTTAAGAAAGGTTCTAAGAGATTGGATGGGGTGGGCATTAATGGGCAAGATTTCTCTCATTCTCTCTCCTTTCCTCCCTCACCGGTCAACACCCCTCTTTTTCTTCCTTCTCTCATTTGTTCACTTTGGCTCTCACTCTCATCTTCTCTCCTTGCCAGACCACCCCTCACCTCCATTTCCATCTCCAGTTCAAGCCTTTTTCCTCTCATTTTCCTCTCTAGACTCATTGGAAACTGACCACCATAACCACCACCCTTAAACCGTCCTTCACACCATCATTTCCGTCATTGAGTTGGAGCTTTGGAGCCAAAAAAGATGCTATCTAGCCCTTCACAGCAGCCCTCTCTCTCTCTCTCTCTCTCTCTCTCTCTCTCTCTCTCTTTCTCTGTGTTGGCAATTTGGACACCGCTGGCCTAAGGGACACCATCCAGCTTAGTCATGTGAGCGGTGGAGGCATGACTAGCAGCCCATAGCCACTATCCAGCCTTGCCGCTCGTCCCTCGATGTTTTTTAAAGATTGAACTTGGGTGGAGTGGCTTCCTAACCCTTGATTAGGGTTGTTGTATTTTGGAAGTAGTTTAGAGTGAGATTAAAGTTAAATGGTGCTTTGTTGATGTGATAAGTAAGTTTTATGTAATAAGTTATCATTGGGTTTCGATAAGTTATCTTGATATGTTATCGAGTTTGGACCGTAAGTTACTGAGGTTTGGGCAATAGGTTATCAAGTTTTTAATGATAAGTTATCAAGGTTTGAGCGATAGGTTATGGAGATTTGGACGATAAGTTATCAAGTATTGGACGATAGGTTATCATGTTTAGGACGATAGGTTATCGACTTTTACCGATAGGTTATCACTTCTTGGTTGGATAAGTTATCATTACGTGATAAGTGGTTATGCGATAAGTTATTAGGATATGAGATGTGGATTATAATAAGGTGTTATGATATGTTAAAATAAGGTGATGAATTATTTTGTGATGATATGCAATGTGTGTTTTGTTGCGGTAATAATCCTAGGTGATAACTTATCTTGTTAGGTGGTAAGCAAATGTGATAGCTTATCCTAAATAGTGATAAGAAATTGCGATAACTTATATTCTAAAATTGTTAAGTACTTGCAAAATATGATTTTGAAAGATTATATGCTAAGGTTGTTTGATGTGATATTGTTATTAGAGGCTTGTTCTTTGCAACGTTGTTTAATATTAATGGCAATGTATTATATGAATTCATTAGAAATAGTTGTTGCACATATATACATATGTTGTGTTCATTGTACATGGTCAATGCATGAGAAAACCTCGAGCCTCCAAGACAAGATATACATTAGTTCTTGGGCATGCAAGGAAGCACGTTGAGTCAAGTGTCACGAGCCGAAAGAAGGTTGACCTAAGAGGTTCCCCGAGGACGACAGTGACTCGTCCTTGGTAGACTTCCTGTGCTCGCTCGGATTTCCAACGAGCCTTCTTCCCGAAGTTTCTAGAAGTCTCTAGCTTCATTGATGTCGGTAGCTAGTAGTTAAACATTTATGTCGGTAGTTAAGGCAGTGCAATCTTGTCTGCCGGTTAAATTCTAGATCAATGATTGTAAGCCGATGCCCTCAACTATAAGAAGGGGTGTCCTCCTTCATTTGTAAGCATCCACTACTTCCGCAATACAAAGCATACTTCTTTTCAGAGCTCTTCTCTCTAGATACTTTCTCTCTCTACGATCCGGGTAAGGCGAGCGAGTGAGCGTTTGATCAAGCAAGGCTTGGCTTAGGTGCTTTGGCTATCCAAATCAGTCCTAAAGTACCCGAGTCGCCACGCGGTCACGATTCCAATCGATCGGCCCGTGACAAGTGGTATCAAAGCTAAGGAGAGACCCATTTCCAAGAGATTGAAGAGCGCCAACTGTTTGAGAGAATGTTAAGCCAGGAAGCGGCTATAGTTGGAGAGGCCGTGCAAGTCAAAGAGACTTGCGGCTGATCAAAGAAGAGGGAAACCTCAATGGATGCTACAGCTACGTTCGATGAGAAGATTGGGAAGGTCTGGAGTGCCGTGCTCGAACTAATGGAAGGTCTTGATGATATGCGAGACCAGATCATGGAGGTTGAGGGCTTGCTTCGTGAGGACTTCACGACCGGCATCAACCAAGCTATAGCTCTGTTGTGCGACAAGGACAAAGCTCTCGAAGCATGGATCGATGGTTTGAATGAGCACGTCCAAGTGATTGAAGAGGTAAGCCCGTGTAGGAAAGAGGTTGAAGTCATGAAGGCGAAGATCTAAGAGCTCAAGATCGAGCTTGCCCTATGCAAGCTAAGTATCACGAACGATGTGGTGCCTACTCAAGCAATGCCCAAAATTGAGGTGCCAAAACCCAAAGAGTTCAAAGGCAACCAATCTGCCCAAGAGGTGGACAACTTCGTGTAGAGCATGGAGCAATACTTTGGCATCGTCAACATCTAAGACGAGTCAATCAAGGTACGAACCGCTTCCATGTTCCTTCCTAATACGGCAATGCTTTAGTGGCGTAATAGGTGGGATGAGATTAGATGCGGCGCTAATCCTATGGACACATGGGATGACTTCATGAGGGAGTTCTGCGACTACTTTTTCCTCGAGTTCGCTCAACAGGAAGCCCGTAGCATGCTCCATTGCCTCGAGCAAAGAGGTGCAATCCGAGAGTACGTGAAGGAGTTCATGGAGCTCAAACTCCAAATTCGCAACTTAAGCGAAGAGGAGGCTTTTGGAGAATTCATGGATGGACTCAAGCCATGGGTACAACTCGAGTTGAAGCGATGGGATGTGAGTGGTATTGCGTGAGCACTAAGCATGGCCGAATCACTCGTCGACCTCACCAAAGCTGAACCAAGAAGTAGACCAAAAGATTGGAGGTCGGATCGACCCGAAGACGAAGGAAGAAACACTCCCTAAGGCGCGCCCGATCAAAGCGGCCGAGTCAAGACATGGGGAGAAGGGTCTTCCAAGCCATCCTTCCAAAGGGGTTGACCATCGACGGACTACACAAGTAAGTTCGATCAACCTCCGCCTTCTCCTTGCTACATTTGCAAAGGTCCACAATGGACCCAAAAATGCCCGAAGAAGGGTCGAATCAATGCCCTTCTAGCCATCGAAGAGGTGGAGGAGGAGACCACAGAATTGAGACGGCAAATCCAACTTGGAGGCATGAAGACAATCAACTCTTTCTAAGCTCGATCATCGTTCGAAGAAGGAATCACACTGAACACAGACATGTTCTTCGTGGAAGTCGAAATGTGTGGCCGAACGCTTTACGCTTTGGTCGACACTGGTGCATCCAACATGTTCATGTTGATCGAGGTTGCAAAGGCCTTAAAGCTTTGTGTGGAACTAACTAGGAAGATGTTCAAACCCATCAACTCGGATGGTCTCCATGGCGTAGGATCAACTCCCGACGTGGGCGTCCAAATCGGTGGTTGGAAGGGCAAGCTATCATTTGAGGTAATTCCTCTTGACGATTATGATCTCATCTTGAGATTGCAATTTTTCCATAGCGTGGAAGCCATGATCGACATGAGGACCAAGTGCATCTTGATTGTTGACTCAAAAAGCCCGTCGATGATCGCTATGATCAAAGGGGTGATCGATACCAAGACCATTGTGACGATTCGGTGCTTCGACAAGAAGTTGAAGGTCGTGAAGCGCATGGAGAAGTTGAAGGAAGAGTTGGATCCTACTCCAACTCACACCATGCCGATTCAAGCACTCTTCCCCAAGGTTGAGTACGCATCGCATGCTCCGCCCAAGCCAAAGATGGTGCCGTATGCCAACTCCAAGGTGATCATAAAAGGTTGTGGTCCATCGCACGTGAGCATCCACACCAAGCGAGGTCAAAACAAAAGAGCTTGTGCCAAAGCCCGTGCTCATACCAAGAAGGCTACCTGTCAAGTTGTGAGAGACGAGGACGTCACTCGATTGAGTGGGGCAGAATGTCACGGGCCGAAAGAAGGTCGACCCGAGAGGTTCCCCAAGGACGACCGTGACTCATCCGTGGTAGACTTCCTGTGCTCGCTCGGATTTCCAACGAGCCTTCTTCCCAAAGTTTCTAGAAGTCTCTAGCTTCATTAGTGTTGGTAGATAGTAGTTAAACATTTATGTCGGTAGTTGAAGTGGTGCGATCTCATCTGCTGGTTAAATTTTATATCAATGATTGTAAGCTGATGCCCTCGACTATAAGAAGGAGTGTCCTTCTTCATTTGTAAGCATCCACTACTTCCGCAATACAAAGCATGCTTCTTTCCAGAGCTCTTCTCTAGATACTTTCTCTCTCTACGATCCAGGTAAGGCGAGCAAGTGAGCGTTCGATCAAGCAAGGCTTGGCTTAGGTGCTTCGGTTATCTAAATTGATCCTAAAGTGCCCGAGTCGCCGCGAGTTCACAATCCCAATCAATCGGCCCGTGACGCAAGTCTCTCTCTTGGGATCAACGATATTGAGACGTATCATTCTCGAACCCAGTCTAGTACTAGATCAATGATCATGTCACGATGAGCCAATCATTTCTTAGTTTCAGTGCGATACTAAGACGTATCGTTCCTAAGCAAAGTCTAGTACTAGGTTGGTGATTATATCATGGCGGATTGGTCATTTCTTGGTTTTGGTGTAAATTGAAGTGGATTGTTTCCGATCCAGATTGGACTAAGACTAGTGCTCAACGCAACATGTCAAATCACGGACTCTCGTTTCATGCTTGGCATATCTTATTGATGTACTTTCAATAGATCACGACACACTCCTCTTGGCACACCATTGAGGCATTCATATTTGGCTAATGAGTAACAATGGGCGGGAGTGATGATGTGCTCATGTGATCATATAAAGACCCTAATGCATTTTACGCGGACTGTGAACCCATCCTGATGTGTTTTACACGAGATGATGCCCAATTAAATTTGAATACCCCTAAGTTAATGGGATGCCATTCGTGGATGGATTTCGGAATGAAACTCCTTATAGGAATGTCATTTGGATGTGTTTACGCGGAACAATGCCATATTCGATAGGACCAAACGATGCCTGATTACGCTGTATAATTGCAAACCTTTAGGTTGGCTGTGAGCCCTGATCGGCCGTAATAATCTGAAAACATGGCCTCGAGAGTTGTATGGTAGTATGGGATGCCATGCGATTCTCAAGACATCACATGTGTAAAGTGCATGAGTGCATTGATGCATATTTTGAAAAGTGATACTATAGTCGGCACACGTAGGACCTAAGATTAATATATGGACAACAATGGATTATAACATGGCATGAGCACATGATTATAATATGTTGCACACTCTTATGTTCAACTTGTGAATATGGAAAGTGTTATAAGAATTGCTTATGTGCTTTGTTATGATGGTTGAAGAAGGTAAGATGATCATTTATGTTATAGAGGGCAAGGCACGAGATGCTTTGCTATTATTCTGCCATCAATAAATAACCTGCATGTTTAGGGCATTTCTGAGATGAATGGCTTTCTTATGTGAGGTCTAGGGAGTTCACTTGTTGAGTGTATCTCATTCCTCGTTATTTAACTTTTTCAGGTCCTAATCATGACTATTTGAGCCTGAGCCAAAGTACTTTGAGATGGACATATACTAAACACGTAAGGAATACCACTTTGTGAGGTCACTCTTATAGAATAGGGGTGTTAGGTTAACCCTAACCCTAATACTTGGAAAAGTATAAAGGAATCCACTATGTGGACATGTAAATGGCTAAGTTTTTTATGTAAGTAAAGATTACGTTTGAAGCACATATATAAAAGCATGTTCCGATGTATGCCTTATACTATTCCTATCGTTTTGTTAACGAATGGGAGATGTTTATTTTGCTTCTGCTTGAAGATAAAATGAATGGGTTGACGACGCGTTCTAAGAAGTTGTAAACAAATGACCTAAGTGAACAGCAATAGTTCAGGTTGTCGTAAGCCCAGAGCTTGTTAGGGCGTGACAAATTAGAAGGACTAAGTTATGCAAACGAGCCTCTTCAACCCAAGAATGGATTGGTCCATCTTTAGGAATTGATTGAACGGCGGTTCTACTTGGCGTGGACCAATCTAACAAAGTTCCTCAAAACCTACACAAAGAGAAGCTTTTTGTTTGAGTAAGTGAAGTGGATGCTTTTCAAACTTTCTAATATACCCTTGAAGAGAGAGGTAGAGGAAATATTACCTATTTACATATAAATTCTAGGGTAGAAGTAGGTACACGACAGAGACATGGTTAAAAAATTTATTTTGGCAATATTGTCTTCATTAAAAAAATATAGTTATTTTAGCACATTGGCAAATTTTAATAAATATTGGTAAGTGTAAAAAAACTAAGGTGAGGATAGTGCAGATTTGAGTGTCAAACCAAACCAAGCCACGTATATACAATTTGAAAAGAAGTGACACAAAACCAAACCTGTCATTTTTTTTTCTCTGAATTACCCCTTTTCAATGTAAGACATTGGAGTGACACTTTAGGTGACACAAAAGTCCACTCATGGAGCGACATGCTTTGTTGTGGGCCCATTCTGTCAGCGAGTCTCTCTCCCCTCTTAGAAGATTCTACTCTCCTCTCTCTCCTCTCTCATTCTCGCCTGCGACAACGCCCTTCTCTCTCTCTTTTGCTCTCTTGTCCGACAACCAATGCTGCCACCCCCACCGCGCCTCATCCGTTGCCTCCACCTTTAGGATCAAGGACATCTATTTTCAACATCTTCTCTAGTAGAATGAGGGGATTTGAGACTCACAAAAGTGTCCCCATGCTCTCTGTCTGTATTCGTAGTATTTGGCCCAAGATTATCTTGATCTTCATCGCCCATGGCAGCAATTTGCTCCTAGGTCTGCTTATTAGCATCATGAGTAAAAAGGGGAGATTTCGGAAATGGTTATGCAAGGTCGAAGTCTCATGAACCAAAAAGAATCAGAGAAAACAAGAAGTAAGGGAACTAATTGTCTCTTTATCGATCATCTTGTTTACTAGGTTGTGAATGTCACGTCCCGATCCTCGAGCGCATACCCATCCCTGGGTGGTCGATAAAATTTGCGACGTCCTAGGACGCGTCGCCGACTCATTCATTTTATTACACATGTGGAAACAAATTAAAAACCCCTAACAGTAAACAGCATGGGATAGGAAAGTAGGAAAACAGATACACAGCCAAAACTCTTTTTTATATACACACTGAGTGATATACAACAATCAACTAAAAGACCTATATACATAAGTCTAGATCAAAAAGGGGCTACGGAGACTCTAAACTCCAAGCTCTCCAGTCCTCGGCTCTGGATCCTCCAAGGCACCATCAAGGGTGTCGATATTTAGAGGGTGCCCTATTTCCCATTCCCCTATCCTGACGGGAGGCCCGTCAAAACCACCTATGGAACCCTCCCGACTCCCATCGGGCTTATGAAGGTACCATGCCTTGAAACGATGAGGTACCAGGTGGGGTAGACCCTCATCGACCCAAACAATGGACTCCACAAGCTCCTGGGTTAGGTCGGTCCCGGAGACTAGAAAATAGGAACGCTTGAAGTCTACCTCCCTTAGAACCTCATAGCGTACATGATGCTGCTCCATCTAAGGACCTGAAAAGAGATGAGCCCACGATAAGGTGAGACAATGTTTCAGCAAGTTCACCCCATAAACTCCAACTACGAAGGAAATACGCCTAGAGGCATCCTAACCACACAACCACATGATCACAGAGATTTATCTCATCTCAGATCCTTCATACATGTTAGTACAGTTCATATTACAAACATAACAGTATTCATGCTCAAACAATTGGAACGCCACCACTCTCATCTCAACAACACAAGGGATCCCAATCATAAGGCCAAGTCATTATGACAAGTCCAATTCTGTGCCACACAATTTTGTTTCATAATCCGGTGTGTCAATTTCATTTAGCATGTGTTTCAATTGTTAATCACGACCACACATGGGCATGGCCTACTTGAAGTTCGGTGGTCTACTGGTGTAGTCAAACATTGTCTCACCCCATTGAGCACAACAACGTCACTACGTCGACGACATTCCATCAAGGAGCATCAATCTACAATCTACTGCGATCGGCATCCATTTGAAAGGCATCCCATATAGGGGGCACGTCCAACTCGACAATTTAGGACGGGTTCTCTTAACCAACACATGACCATTCAATCTCGGCTTAAGACACCATACATTGCACCCAAATGTCTCGATTAAAATAATAAACCTGATCTATTTTCTTTGTATTAAAAATACATGGTAAAATAATCGTGTATGGGTACACGGTCAATTCGAACCGAAAAAAACTAATACCCTTCATTTTCAAATCCTACTATTTGATATAGTATTTAAAACCATTTTCGGTGTCAAAACCCAACACTCGGTAATTTCTGAATAATTACCAAAATTTCCAAATTTTGAATTAAATGCTCAAAATTACAATCACAACTCAATTTACACAATTTAACACTCAATTGCAGAAATTAACCACACCATTGTAATCAGCACGAAATTTCGGTCACCGACTATTCCGATATAATTTTCAGAAAATATTAAATAATTAAATAATTACCAAAATAAATTAAATAATTCAATTTAAATGCAATAAATTGCAATTTAGGCCGAAAACGCTTAATCACCTCCAGAACAGGCCGAGAAAATTTCCGAACCTATCTAGATAAATAGTACGACTATTTTAGTCCCTAATCTATCCTCTCTAACCACCTAACATGCACAAAATGGATAATTAAATCACTAATCCATTCTAACTAACTACCTAAACCTTAATTAGCCTAAACATCATTAACTCCCTAAGCAGGGTTTAGTAAGTAAACTCACATGTTTTGTAATCTAGTGAGTTCATGGCGACGGTGATGCAGAGACAGGCGATAAACAACCCTATGGTGACACCAAGTAGGGACCAGGCGAGCCTCAAAATGAGTCATGAAGGCCCACAGCCTTTGTTGGTTTTTGGTTCTATCCAAGAATCGAAAGGGTTAGGTTGAGCGGCTGAACGAGCTAGGAAAGACACAGGACAGGTGAATGGGGCTACTGCGGGCAACAGCGGGCGATTCCAGTGGCTTGAACAGTGATAGTGAGGCCTCGATTAGTTGGATAGAGGGCTCGGGAGGAGCAACACGGTGAGCTGGGCTCGCAAACAAGCGACACGCGGGCAGGCTAGCGCATAAGGCTCGGGCAAGCGTGCGACGATAAGGGAGAAGGGAGAGCTAATTTCTTTGCAATTTTGAGCTTTCAAAACTCTCTAAAATGGAGAAAGGAGAGAAGTAGAGGAATAAGAAGCTAGCTAGAGATGGAGGGGCCCGAAAATGCATCAAATTCCACCAAAATATCCACATTACTCATTGCCAAGGTCCCACCATTTCAGCCTTATCCTCAGCCACCATTTCCTCTTCAATCTTCCTCAACAAGCTTCACTTTGGTGCCCAAAAGTTTTACACCCCTTGGACCTACGAATTTTGTGCAATCCCCCTTCAATTACATTCAATCTCTCTCCAATTGGAACTAAATTGGAGTCCATAAATTCAACCAAGATGTCATCGTCCCTCTTAGGATTTTTCCTTGTCAAATGAACCAACTTGAATCTAAAAAAACGCGACCAAAAATGGTCCTCTAATTTTTCCGATAAAAAATGGCCCTACTTTGAATTTTTGCCAAAAATCTTGATTTGCAGAAAAATCTTCGGAAGGTGAGTTAACACTTCTTAAATGAATCATGACATGACAGAACTTTCAATTTCTAAACTTGGGTTCAAATTCGCGGTTAATTTTAATATGGCGCGATTTTAGCGTAACCTAACCTATCAAGTAGCTTTTAGGAATTTTTAGTACAATTGATCTGTGGTCAATTATCTTCAAGCCACATTGTACATCTTCGATACATTGGTGACTCTCGGTTGTTGTGAAAATCTCGAGATTTCAAATATGGACACAGGATACATAAATGACAGAAAAATCAATCTAGTGGCATTCGATGAGAATTTCGCAATTAGGTGGAATCACCCACACATTAATCACATAGCTCTGTCGAATTGACCTATCTCTAGTCTCTTATCGATTTTGATGATGCCATAATGACCCTTGTAGATTAGAATAGTCGAGTAGCCGATTCCTGATCAAATTCTCGAGTCCATTGCATTTAGATTCCTTAACGGCTTCACCAGATAGACTAGTTATCTCCTGAGTGGCCAACTCAGAGAAAAGAACTATAGGTGTGTCGATGAAAAGTCCAACTTATTCAATTGAAAACAGAATCTAAAATTCAGGATGTTATAGTGAATGGTTGTGTTATTTTCTCTTATGTTGGTTTGATGATAATTGAATGATA
The DNA here is from genome assembly GCA_017140165.1 of Eucalyptus shirleyi. Taxonomy (NCBI): domain Eukaryota; kingdom Viridiplantae; phylum Streptophyta; class Magnoliopsida; order Myrtales; family Myrtaceae; genus Eucalyptus; species Eucalyptus shirleyi. The sequence continues at coordinate 32,752,932 of CM029450.1, forward strand.
ATTGAATGGAGGTGAAGGCAAAGGCAACAAGAGAGATGAGGGAGAGAACCCTTAAGAGAAGGCAAATATCCTTGAGATAAAGACGTTTTCCGAAATGCTACACCGTTTGGTAATTTGTAGTCTCAAATGGCATTGAAATGCAACTTTAGCATAAATACCGTTTGGCAAATTTTACATTACAAATGGGCTTTTGCTTTTATTTTATTTTTTTAAAAAAATTAAAAATCAAATCCGGCGGCTGGCTAACCGCCGGCCAACTTTGACGACCAAATCTAGCCGTCCGACCACCTGAGGTTGCAACCTCAAGCGACGCCGTCGCCGCCTGGAGGCGCAGAGGCCGGATCTGGCCTCCGCACCGCCAGATTTGGCAACCTGAGGTAGCATAGACCCAAGCGGCGCAACCTCAGGCGACGCCGTCGCCGCCTGGAGGCACGACCTCAGGTGCTTGAGGCTAGATCTAGCGGCTTGAGGTCGCGCAGACCCAGGCGGTGTCGCCTGGTTCGCAGGGAACCAAGTGATGCCGCCTGGGTCCTCGCGACCTAGGCGACACCGCCTGGGTCGTGGGTCACGCCACCCCCAGGCAATGGTCACCAAGGAAGCACGACCCTCAAGCGGAGGTGGCGGCTACCAGAGAAGCCCGATGGGCGGGGAAGAAGAAGATGCGGGGAAGAAGAAGATGACACCAGGAGGAAGAAGATGCCATGAAGAAGGAAGATGAAGGTGGAAGATAAATGAACAGTGATTTTTGCATTTCTAGAATGCCGAATGCTGAATGCCGCCCCTCCCCAGCTTTCAGCATTCAGTCTTCGGAATGCTCATATTTGGGCAAAGGGGCTTTCAAATATTTTGCAAAACACTCAAAATTTCTCCCAAGGGGCTTTGGGGGCCCAAAGCCCTTTGGGAATGCCCAACCAAACACCCCAAAGAGTAGGGCTTGTTGCAGCAAGCGTGAATGAGAGAGAGAGAGAGAGAGAGAGAGAGAGAGAGAGAGAGAGAGAGAGAGAGAGGAGTGGGAGAGACAATCGTTGGTAGAGCGGGCCCCAGTCACATGTGTCGCTCATTGGACTTTTTTGCATCAAATATTTTCTCGACATGAGGTCCTATATATTTAGGCGTTTAGGGAATTTTTTCGGATAAAGGCCCAACACCGAATGAAACAAATCAACAAACAGTGGGGGAGATAGCCGGCGTGATCAATAATGTCCTGGATTCTAATACAGGTTGAAGAAAATTGAAACCATATCATGGTGAGGATTTCAAGGGAGTGATCAATGAGATAAAACCGATGGAGAAATCGTGAGATACCTGTACACCAAATATTTTCTTCTTAATTCCCTTCCTCGTGGCTGGCTTTCATATCCGTTTGACCATGACTTTTTTTTTTTAATTGAAAAAATCTCCACTTGACTAAGGACTTTATCCATTTTGACGCCATCAATAAGAGTTCAAATATTACCACTTAAAATCTAAAAAATTCCAACATTCCTTTAAAGATCACGTTCATCTCTTTTCAAACCAGATCCGGCAAACCTCAATTGGCGCCACTCGAGAAAGATTATATCTGCGCAAGTCTGTGGTATATTGGTGCTATTGATGAAGAAAGATTTGGCATGCACTAGTTCATGCAAGTAACATAGGAAGATCATGTAAATTGGATGTGATGCGTGACTTAAATAAAATGTGAATGCAAATTATGATATTTTAGGTAATGTGTCAAGATTGATCTCTAATATTCTTATGCGATAAATAATTAAATGGGTAGGCAAAATTCAGGTGCCAAAATAACCATATCACAACTTTACTTGTTTGCTATTGTCTTAGATTACTTTCCTTGACTATGGCGGAAAACAAACAAAAGAGCGTCAAAGAATTGAGATAACAAATCGAAAATGAGAATGACAAGTTTATTACATCCTCAAAGAATAGACTGGAATTAAATAAAATAAAATCAAGCGAGCTTGTAATCTTCTATGGGGCGCAAGTAGGAGTATAGTGCTCTCTTCTACCGGAAAACCCTTTTCTTTTGCTCATCCATCCATTGATACAGTCGCTAATTAAGTAAAATCCTGCGCCCAATGATAGGTCAAGTGCTTTTGCGGAGTCTTATCGTCAAGTCTGGCTTAATGAGCTCAACCAACAGCACGATGAGAACATTAATTAAATTAAAGCTGAGAAGGGCTGAGGCAAAGCGTTGAAGCGACTAATTGAGGCAAATAAGTGACGGCATGGTGGGAAGCTCTCATAGAAAAGCTCAACAAGAAAGAGCTCTACCAAATGAAGGTGCGAGTGGAGGACCTTCAGTGGAGCTTGTAGAGTCCATCAATCAACAGACTCGAGGAGAGGCATTTGCATCAACATTTTCAAAAAACATTGTGAGCTTGTCTTCCTCATTTTTTACTTGTCTCATCTCGATTCTCAGGCGACCTCGGGACCTCTTGTCCCTCTCCCTTCCAAATTAATCATAGTATTCTAAAGTAATTGCAAAATAATAAAGATATGATACTAATATCAACTTCAATGTTTGCATAACAAACCTAATGCACCTACTTATAGGGGGATGGTGATGTCAAATCTAGTATCTAATATTTTTGGGATAATCTCTTCGAGTTGTCACCTTCCACAAAAAAGAAATTCAAGAAAAGTAAGAATTGTTCTGGAAAGGTTGATTTACCAATATGGGCATGTAAATAACTATTTTTTACAACTTTAGGGCTCAACTCTGTATTTCTTGCCACATTTGCCTTTGAAACATAATCTCTATAAATGAGAATTTTATAATGAAAAGGCCAAATTAAAATTCTATTTTGAGTAAGACATCTAAAACCAAAGGTCCATTGGAAGCACAAATTAATCTTTGTTGGCAAATAGAGGTCTGAAATTACAACAAATTGTGATGACTATATCTCGTTTTCATTGTATGGCTAAATAATTAATTTGGATTACTCTATAATAGGTCACTTGAAATTTGTTACTACATGTGATTTGAAGAGATAACACATAGAAATCACTTCAAACTTATACTAGATATCAGCGGAAGTACTGCACAAATGCCAAAAGTTACAAAAGGTACATATAAGTGCCACTTTTTAAAAACATTAGAACATTTTAGTGGCAATTCTGGCGAATGGTTCCGAAAATCTTACGTGGCATTTTTTTTAATAATTTAACACAACATTATTATTATTATTATTATTATTATTATTATTATTATTATTAGTAGTAGTAGTAGTAGTAGCAGCAGCAGCAGTAGTAGTAGTAGTATTCTTGTTGTTGTTATTTGTGGTTGATGGTTTTCACAGCACTTGAGTCCTACCATTAGATTCCCGTTAGTATAATACACATTTTCTTCTTTGACAAAGAATGGAATCTGTTGGTCCCTGTAATTTTTGCCAAAACTCATTTGTCCACGTACTATAAAATCATTCAATTTAGTAATTGAAAAAGGATGACTCCTTCATTCAAAAAAAAAGTTAAATTAAGGACATTAAAAGGGCCAAACTAAATAATAAATGTTAAAATTTAGGCACTTAATTGTGATAATACATGGAAAGATAAAACTTTTTTTGTAAATATAATGGTCAATTACTCTGCTATATACAAAATTAGTGACTAATCACTCGATAATGATGCATTTAAAATGATAATGCTATTCATTATTTATTCTATCTTTTTTAGGATAATGAATGTATAGTAAAATCAACACAATTTCAAATGGTATCTCATCTTACTACCAGATAACAACGTTTTAACTATGGAAACTTTCCCATATTATTGTATTATAGGAAAACTATGAAAGGTTTTCTAATCAACGATTCCACAAATATTGCACACTCATTCACCTGCATGATCATTTATTTATGCATTAGAAAAGAATAAATAAACAATCATAATTAAAAGGTAGATTTTAACAAATAAAAATATATCTTAACATTCTTCATAAAAAAAAATTAAATTACATCGGAAATAGGAATCTATTCCCTCTTAGGAACTAAAATATGCAGACTCAATCCTAGAGGAGCATGAAAAATATTTTGGAGAGAGAGAGGCGGGAGGGAGGGTTGCAAGGGGGAGATCAAGTCAACATAATTTGATTTGTAAGACCTCCTTCGATTTATTAGAGGCACGTACATACTTCGGTTAGAGATGTTTATTTGTAGCTTACCAAATAGCCGAGTGGTTCTGTCGTATAATAAAATACTTTTATCAAAGTAGCGATTGCCTTGACTAATACCAATGAAATATATATGAACAATACAAATTAATGGTTATATGCATGTGTGCTACCTTTACATTTTTCTAGAATTAGATGAGAAGAATGACATTTGATTGCTAAAGTTAGTGAATCTAGTTGGGAATGAGTTAGAAGATGTTTCATACTAGATATTGAAGTTCTTATCAGGTACACTTTAGTGTGTCGTTTGTTGGAAATTTCCTATAATATTGGCTTACATTAATTAATTGATTTTCTATTTTAAATAATCGGGTTAATGGATATTCCAATATTTGTTAAACCCTAAAGTGATATGACTGAATTGGGTATTGGCATCTATTGATAACGGGCCTAGTTGAGCAGCAAAGTGTAGACAATTGTGTTTGACTGAAGCCCGTAATGGGAAGGGCCCAGTTGACACGCTATTGATTAGGATTTGCTAGGTCCCGTCTCTAGCGTATAAAAGGGTAGGTTATACCTATCAGTTGCTTTAATCCCATTGAAAGCTGCTATATCGAAATAGGTTATAGAGAGGAAGATATGGTATTCCGATAGATCCCTGATTATCAGAGTGATCTAGTTTTCTTCTAAAGCGATGGCTCAAACAGTTATGCTTTAATTCCGGTGTATTTATTGATGTCGGTGTTTTTTAATCATATATGGATCCGTTTGTTCTTAATTGATTAATTGTTTATGAGAATAAATTTTCTACATGTGGTATCAGAGCCAATCATATATAATTGTAGAACCCAAATTTTTTTTTGGACAAATTCAAAATCCTCCTCTTTGAACCGAATATGGGCATTATTTTTTCGTGTAGATTTTTTGCTTGATTAATCCTGTAACCATAGGGCTTTTGTTCTACATGTTGAGATCTTTCCAACCATATATAATTTGCATAATTTCGTTGAGAATTGAGAGAGAATTTTAAATTTGAAATTCTAGGGTTTATGCATGAAAAAGTTTTAGAATTTTCGAATTACTTGCAATTGATTGATGTTCGATGCAAATCGTTATATGGGTATTGTTATATATTTGTTTTAGTATCTTTTGTTGTATTGAATTGAGTTTTTAGGGTTTAAATTTAAGAAATTCGAAATTCGGCCATGGGAGCTTTAGTCCGAAATCTTCAAGCTTGTATGTGGTGGATTTAATTGGTTTTTCTCTGTTTAATTAAATCTAGTTAGTTAGATTGATGTTATAAGCAAAACCCATGAGGAAATTTCATCAAAAACCATGTTAATTTGTGCCTTTGGAGCTTCGGGTCGAAACCAGGTCGTGTGACCCGACTGGAGGTTGAAGAAGACCTCTAGCCGGGCCGAGCTTATAATGGGGATGAGCCCATTTTGCCTATAAGGAAAAGAAAGATGAAAGCCCATTTTTTTTTAATATAAGGATGAGAGTTCTAGGCTCTCGACTAGAACCAGAGACATAAATAAAAAATTGCGCATGGGCCTATAGCCCAATATTTGGACTTTTAAAGATTCGTGGGCCATATTCTATTTAAAAGGAGTGGGCCACGTGAGGGATTAAGGACTCACGGGTCTGGCCCGCAGTCTGATTAGGGCTGTTCGCGGGTCTTCTAGGCCCGCGGGAGTCCGAAATATTTAAATAATATTTAAATAATATTATAATAATAAAAATTTAAAATTAAAAAAAAAAAAATTGGCAAAAATTGTTGTTTGAAAAAGTGCAATATGATCATTGGAAGCACATGTTGTAAAGTGTTTCATATTGTTTGATAAATTTTGGGCATAAATTTTAGAGTTCCCTATTGATAAAAGATTAATATATACAATTACTCGCCCAAAGAGAGTTATTGTGTATATTAATTTGGAAAATAGCAAGAAATTTATTCCCATATTTAAAAGATGGGGATGTATAATTAAAAAAATATATATCTGCCCAAAGGGGATAAATGTTTTGAAAATTATATGTAATTCCCCTCTATGTTGATATTATGGAGATGTATGATTTAAAGGATTTGTCTGCCCAAAGGGGATGGATCCTTGACAATTATATGTAATTCTCCTTATTGTTGCTTTATAAATTTCATGTTGGGAAAAATAATGGTGCATTATATACTCTGCCCAAAGGGGAGTTTATGATGTACTAATTATTTTTTGTTGAGTTGCTTATTGCCCATAATTGATCTTATTGCATTGTGTGTATTAAACAGTTACCTTTGTTGTAAATAACAACAATGACATGGTGGAAATGTTAATTGGATGAAACTTTAAAAGATGGAAGCAAGATATAGAGTTTGCTTTGGGCATCGTCGATATGGACTTAGCTCTACTTGAGGATGAACCTGCCAGGCCCAATGGTCAAAATACTGCAGATCAAAAGGCCCATTATGCTAGATGGGAAAAATCTAATCAACTGAGCCTCATTGCTATGACGAGGTCCACTGCTGAGCATCTAATTAGTGGTTTGCCGGATGATACGAATGCCAGACAGTTCCTTGAAGCAATGGGAGAAAGATATAGAGTCTCAGATAAGGCTGAAGCTAGCAACTTGCTGAGTGAGTTAACGAACATGAGGTATGATGCTGCTATGGGTGTTAGAGAATTTATACTGAAGATAGTCCACATTCAGTCCAAACTTAAGGCCCATGAAATTGTTCTTTCTGAAAATTATATTGTGCATCAAGCCTTAAATGTTTTGCTAGCTAAATTTAGCCAGATTAAAACTGCTTATAATGCTCAAAATGAGACATGGAGTGTTAATGCCTTGATTACTAAGTGTGTGACTGAGGAAGAGAAATTAAAGAAGGAAAAGTATGAGTCTGCCCACTTAACTACCAATGCCAAGTTGAGTTCGTATAGAGGCAAATGGAAGCCTAAGGGGTCAAATGCTCATGGCCCAAAGAAATGGCAAGACTTTAGGAAAAATGAGAACTATGGGAGGAATGGAGATAAGGATTTTAAATGTTTTCACTGCAAGAAGCAGGGTCACAAGAGAGCCAATTGCTACAAATTTTGAGGTTGGCTAAAAACAAGAAAAGAAAGTCACCAAGGTGAGTTGTTGGTTTGTTTTGAATCAAATTTGGTTGATGTTCATTTGGATTCTTGGTGGCTTGATTCTGGTGCTACTGTTCATGTGACTACTACCTTACAGGGTCTCACAAATCTAAGGAGTCCAAATTTGAGGGAGTCAAAGCTTAAAGTTGGAAACAATACTGGAGTTGATGTGGAGCGCATAGGGACAGTTGTTTTGAATTTAGATTTTGGTTTTCAGCTTGTCTTGAGCAATGTCTTTTATATTCCTAATTTTAGGAGAAAATTAGTATCTCTTTCTTCGCTTGACAAAGCTGGATATTGTCTTCATTTTGCGAATAAAAGAGTGGATTTGAGTTATGATTCCATAATTATTGGGAATTGTGTTTTGTCTGATGGATTATATCGATTATCCTCATCTTCCGATAGACCATATTGCTCTTTCAATGTCTAGAATGTTGTTGCTAAGAGATCTTTAATCAAAGATAGATCTTCAATGCTATGGCATAAGCGATTAGGGCATATCTCCAAAGAACGGGTAAAACGACTTGTCGTGGCTGATATTCTCCCTCCTCTTGACTCAGATGATATTGAGACTTGTATTGATTGTGTGAGGGGAAAATTAACTAAAACAAAGAAAAAAGGCGCTACTCAAAGTCAAAGTCTATTGGAGATAATTCATACTGATATTTGTGGGCCATACTTAACCTACTTGTGTGGAAATAAATACTTCATTACGTTCATTGATGATTTCTCTTGTTATTGTTATCTTTATCTAATTAAGGAGAAGACTGATGCTCTTGACATGTTTAAAGTGTTTCGTACTGAAGTTGAGAAACAATTGGGAAAAATTATCAAGATTGTCAGATCTGATCGCGGTGGTGAGTATTATGGGCGATATACCGAGGATAGACAACAAAAGGGACCATTTGCAAAATATTTGCAGGACTGTGGTATTGTTGCTCAATATACAATGCCTGGGAGTCCTGAGCAAAATGGTGTAGCTGAACGGTGAAATCGTACACTCATGGAGATGAAATGAAGTATGATGGGCAGTTCTAATTTGCCTAAATACTTATGGGGTGATGCGATTAAAACGGCAACTTATATATTGAATAGTGTACCTAGTAAATTGGTGTTGAAAACACCTTTTGAATTGTGGACTGGGAGGAAACCTAGCTTGAATCATTTTCAAGTTTGGGGTTGTCCTACAGAGGTGAAAATTTATGATCCTTCTCAAAAGAAGACCGAATCTAGGACTACTAGATGTTATTTTATTGAATATCCTAATCATTCTAAAGGGTATATGTTCTATTGTCCTTCTCACGGCACTAAAATCATTGAATCTCAAACTGCCAAATTCCTAGAATTAGATGTTGCTAAAAAGAGTTTTTCTCAATCTTTCGAAATGGAAGAACCAAATAAAACGGTCTCTATTCCATTGCCCATCTTAAATGATGATTCTATGCGAGATCCTAATAGTGTGGAAATTCAGCAAGAAGTAAATATTGAAAATATGGCGATAGATCATCCCATTACAAATGAAATTCCCTAGATGAATGATGTGGCTCCAGAAATGCCTGTGCGAAGATCATAGCGACGAAGAAGACCAACACTTTTAAATGATTAGCATGTCTATCTTGAAGAAGCTGATTTTGACGTTGGAAGAGTAGTTCATCCGACGACCTTCAAAGAAGCTCTTAATAGTGATCAGGCAAATAAATGGTTAAGAGTGATGAATGATGAGATGATGTCCATGTCAACTAATCAAGTGTGGAAACTAGTTGATTTACCTGATGGGCATAAACCAATCGGCTGCAAATGGGTATTCAAAACTAAGAAAGACAATAAAGGCAACATAGAGAGATTCAAGGCAAGGTTAGTCGCAAAACGGTACACACAAAGAGAAGGTATTGATTATAATGAAGGTTTTTCCCCAATATCTACTAAAGACTCTTTTCAGATAATCATGGCTTTGGTGGCTCATTTTGATTTAGAGCTTCACCAAATGGATGTCAAGACAGCTTTTCTAAATGGAGATCTGGATGAAGAAGTATATATGCAACAACCTGAAGGGTTTAAAGAAGCCGAAAATGAGCATATGGTGTGCAAACTTCAAAGGTCCATATATGGTCTCAAACAAGCATCACGTCAGTGGTACTTAAAATTTCACAAAGTTGTGAGATCATTTGGCTTTGAAGAAAATAAGTTTGATCAATGCATCTACATGAAGGTAAGTGGGAGTAAATATATTTTCTTAGTACTTTATGTAGATGACATTTTATTTGCTAGCAGTGATGTTGATCTTTTGAATGACACCAAAAATTTTCTATCTACAAAGTTTGATATGAAAGATCTTGGGGAAGCCTCTTTTGTTCTAGGCATTAAGATTCATCGTGACAGATCTAAGAAGGTTCTGGGGTTATCTCATAAAAGTTATATAGATCGTGTTTTGAAAAGATTCAATATGCAGACCTGTAAGTTAGGTGAAGCTCCTGTTGTGAAAGGAGATAAATTGAGCATAGATCAATGCCCCAAGATTGATGTTGAAAAGGAAGTCATGAAAAATGTTCCATATCCTAGTGCAGTTGGCAGTCTTATGTATGCACAAGTATGTACCAGACCTGATATTGCTTTTGCTGTGAATACTCTTGGAAGATATCTGTCGAATCTAGGTCAAGAACATTGGGTTGCAGCTAAGAAGGTGATGAGATATCTACAACAAACAAAGAATTTCATGCTCGTTTATAATAGACTTGAGTACCTAAAAGTGATTGGATATTTAGATGCTGATTTTTCTAGTTGTTCAGATGATAGAAAATCAACTTCTGGATATATTTTTATGATGGTTGGAGGTGCTATTTCTTGGAGGAGCACAAAGCAAACTTTGATTACGAACTCTACAATGTATGCTGAGTTTGTAGCGTGCTACAATGCGTCGATTCAAGCAATTTGGCTCAGAAATTTGATCTCAAAATTGCGTGTTGTGGACTCTATTGCTAGACCTATGGTGATCTATTGTGACAACACCGTAGCTGTGTTTTATTCCAAGCATGACAAGATTAGTAATGCGTCCAAACACATGGAGATCAAATATTATACTGTTAAGGACTTGGTCAAAAATGGAGACGTTGTAATTGAAAATATCAGAATTGAGTCCATATTGGCTGATCCTCTAACAAAAGGTTTACGACCCATTTTGTTTAAAGAACATGTAAAGAATATGGGTGTTTTAGAATTTTTTGATTTCTTTTGTTAGTGGGAGTTATATAGTTTGTATTTCTGGATATTGTAGTTATATGTAGATTGATAATGCTTTTATGATGTCTATTAAAGCATTTATTTTCAATGATTGTTGTTATTGATTCTATTGTTATTTTTTCTCCTGTTGACTGAGAAATGAAGGTATAAAACAGTATCTTCAAACAAATTTTAGTTTAAAGATGACTGGATGTCACTGATTATGAGATCTCATGTTGGATTGTGACATAATTGTGCAATTTCATGTTATTTAGAAATCGCACTGAGGCAATTTCATGTTGTTTAGAAATTGCGCTAATGCAGTTTCATGTTGTTGAGAAATTGCATTGAAGACCAATAAGAAATAATGTATATCTTAATCACATGTTGGCACTATTTCTTACTACACTACTAAGCCCATGATCCATGAAAATATAATACTTATTATATGTGATTATGGAAGGTCTTGTGTTGTGGTATTTTCTTAACACATTGATCTCCATAGTCCTATATTGAGGTTATATAGGATTGGATTGGTATTGAGATGCCATTATTGGAATATTTTTTTTTTTAAAGTTGTTGCCACATAAAACAAAATTTTCAGTTATTAACCCGATAGTGTCTTTTTCAAATATAAAATCCTTTTCAAAATAAAATAAGTTAATTAATGTAGCCCAAGTTGGAGAATGTTGGAAATTTCCTATAATATGGGCTTACATTAATTAATTGATTTTCTATTTTAAATAATCGGGTTAATGGATATTCCAATATTTGTTAAACCCTAAAGTAATCTGATTGAATTGGGTATTGGTATCTATTGATAACGGGTCTAGTTGAGTAGCAAAGTGTTTGACTGAAGCCTGTAATGGGAAGGGCCCAGTTGACACGCTATTGATTAGGGTTTGCTAGGTCCCCTCTCTAGCCTATAAAAGGGTAGGTTATACCTATCAGTTGTTTTAATCCCATTGAAAACTGCTATATCAAAATAGGTCATAGAGAGGAAGATATGGTATTCCAATAGATCCCTGATTATCAGAGTGATCTAGTTTTCTTCTGAAACGATGGCTCAAACAGGTACGCTTTAATTCCACTGTATTTATTGATGTCGGTGTATTACAATCATATATGTATCCGTTTGTTCTTAATTGATTAATTGTTTATGAGAATAAATTTTCTACATCGTTACCATAAAATATTGAGTTAATGACAAACTGTGATCATTCATAAATGAATAAAATCGATGATTTTTAAGGTGCATTTTAAAGTTAAAATACTTTTAAGGAGAGAGGTCTGCTCATAATTTAACAATAATGTCATTCTTGCAAGTATAGAGCGTAAAGAACATGAGGTATACACTATGGATAATGGTAATTTTTCGTATTTCGCATATGCTTTCTGTTGACCGGATGACGAAAACTTTATTGAGTTAAGAGATTTCTCAATTTATTTAAATCTGTGACTTTTGGAAATCCATAAAGAATTAACCTAATCTTTTTAAAAGAGCATGTACGACATGTACAACATTTATTGTGTTTAAGAGACGAAAATAATAAAAAGGTTACCACCGGCCGTGGTGGCTTCACTGGATAAAACTCTACTGATCCTCAACGAAGAGGTGAATGGTTCAAAACCCAGGGGAGGCGCTAGGTGTATTAAGTGTGACTCAGGAGTTGTGGGTCATCCTGCTTAAGTGTCACCTAGGGGTTTACGGCGCGGCTGTCGACTGCAAGCCGGTTCCTCCAGTACCAAAAAAAAAGGTTGGCGTAGAAGATGCCCGCCAATCGTTATGAGGTGGTCAATTTTCCTGAGATATTAATTTGCATGATAAGCATTGATTATAATTTAATAACATGTTTACACTAATGGATTTCCATAACTTGCATGATATCCAATAGATGGCAGGAGATGGTAAAAATAAAAATCATAAATGAAAATTACATGTGTTCTAAACACGATCAGCAATATTCATATTCATCTACGTAAATATTCGAGAATACTTTATTCTCCATTTACTAATTAGAGTTTATTTAATCAAAAGGTTTTCTTGGTTGCTCGGATATGCATTGAGATTGATGCAAATAAGGGGGCTGAGGGGGCCTCTTCCGTGGCGATTGAAGAAACCGAGGAAGTCAACCGTCGGTTCCCCCACAGGCACAACGGCAGCCCCGCCTCACACAGATTATTGCTTTCGATTTGATTCATAATTTCCACCAGGTATTCTTTTCTGTACCTTATTTGCATTAGCTATATTTCAATTTTCACTTGTCGCTGAGGTTCTCTCATCTTAAGTACAAATAAAAAACCACTGGACGGTGACTTAATGTAGCTTTTGATTTGACAGTTCCAAGGGTTTCTCTTATTTGAACTTTCTCCTAGTATTGATGTAGCTCCTTGATCGCTTTGATTAATGAAACTCCACAAATTCCGCCGGAGCTCGTCCATTTGCCCGTTCATTTGGTTTAGCTCTTCCTAGTTGAGCTCTTCAATGGGAGCTTCCCACCATTCCTTGTCGTTCCGTCCTACAGTCGCTTCAGAACTTTGTTTAGTGTCTTCTCAGCTTCGACTTGCTCAATGAGCTCATCATGTTGATGATTAAATCATTAGTCCTAAGTCAGTGATCGTACTCAACCAAAGTGTCCACACCATCATTTTGCGAGGGTATGGGTTGAGGAATTCATTTGAAGTCAAGTTGATAGATGGATGAGCCCCATGTCCGAGCCACAAAGGGTTAAAAACTCACTTGCCTTTTTATACATAAGAAAGTTACGTTTGGAGAATGTGAGGAGTTAGTTTATCTTCGTCATTATCAATCTGTCTCATCTTGAGTCTCTGACGTCCTCTAGTCCTTCCTGACATGATCAAAGACAATAATCTACAATAATTACAAGATGGAAAAGTTATGATCAATGTCAAATTCAATGGGAGCATAATGAAAAGGATGCACCAATTTATAAGGGGGCGGAATATTTAGGTGGACATGGGTAAAATGGTGGAAGACTTCATAAATACTAGAATTCAAAATCCATCTTTAAATAGAACTTTGATCTCCCTTGTCCCAAAAGTCCCCAATGCTAAAAGATTGCATTGGTATTGCCGTATCAGCTTAGGTAATTTTGATTACAAAATCATATCCAAATAAATGCAAAAATCACCTAAAATCTTGGCTACCGCAACTAATTACAGTGAAGCAGAGTGCATTTGCCAGTGGATAGCAAATTTAAGAAAATATTTCAATTGTCCAAGAGGTGCTACATTAACTACGAGTCAAGAAAATAAAGAAACAATTTCAGGTTGTGCTTTAACTGCACATGTGAAAAGCTTATGTCTGGACAAAATATGTTTGGTCAGAAAAAATTATACCTGATCCACTGTGTCCCTTCTTATTTGTCTCTGGGCAAAAGATTTATGGTCAGATCCACGAATATAGATGTCTGTCTCGAGTCAAGGCCTCTCCATAATGGATATGTCGCTTTTAAATTACAGTAAGTACCTCAACAGACTTACCATCCCTTGATCTTGTGGTTGTGGTACTCCATCACGTTTGGAAGGCAAGGAACAAGTTCATCTTCAAGGTTATCAAGCCAGATCCAAAGAGCATGTTACAACCGACTCCTAAAATGAAAAAGGAATTTCATCATATGGTACTTGAAAGCAAAGGAAACAAAAGGAAAAAATTGAACAATCCACCTACGACATGGCTCTCACTGAAGCAGGGCACTTTGATAGTTAACATTGATGGTTTGGATAGAACAACCACAAGGCCATCTTGTTCATGTGTCCCACTTCCCCTGGAAGCTGAGCGAGAGATATGGTCGCTTATACTTACGGTCGGATTTGCGCTTCAAGCAGAAATCTTATCTATTTTCAAAACCCTCATATTTCTTCTCGACCGAACTGAAGGAACGTAACTCTTCTTATCAATGAAAATATCACCAACTTCTCGAGACAAGAACGTGCTTGTCAGAATGTCAAACTCTGCTTATCAAATCTTCAGATTTCCATTTAGCCAAACTGTCCAAGAGACACACATACAGTAGAGCTGCTGGGTTGTCAAAGCCCATATCCATGAAGCAAAAATTGAACCATGAGATTAATAGTAACTTAATTAAGCATAACACGATTATTAAGAGGAATTGACGTTATTAGATTGGATAGACAAACGGTATGTTTGCTTGAATGAAAGTGTTTCTTAGAAATTAGCTTTCCAGACTTTCATTTTTTGATTTGTCAAAAATGTCTAGTTAACCGAAAGTACTTTCCAGTCAACAAAATTCTCATGCATAAAATTAGGAAAGTGAATTCCTATATCTTAAGAGTTGAAAACACTTTCCAAAATTACTCTCCTCAATTTTCAATATTTTACTTTTATTTTAATTTTTCTTTTTCTTGTTTTCTTTTCTTTCTTTTTCTTTTTTTTCTTTTCCCTTTGCCGATCATCGGGCCTCAGCGACGACCAGTAATTGGCCACAAGTGTGGGTTGGCAAGGTCGAGCCTTGCTTGTGGCTTGTCGCCAGCCATCGTCAAGGCTCGGCAACTAGCAGAGAAATAAGGAAAAGGAAAAGAAAAGAATAAAGAATAAAAAATAATTTTAAAAATTCAATTTTATTTGGTTTGAGATAAAGATATGAGATTGAAATCATTTTCCAAATAAGATCCAAATATCAGAAAACATTTTCAATCACATATTACCAAATAAAGGAAAACTATCCATTTTGCTAAACCCAAAAGGCATTTTCCTTTATTTGAAGGTTTTTCCCAAATAATTACACCCAAAGATCAAAAAACTATGGTAAAACAAAAAACAATGAAGTGTGGCTACGAGGCGTCAAAGATAATGTAACTCAAAAGGCTATGGACTGCGGAGAGGATCGAGACAGACACCGAATTCGTCGTACAGACAAGCTCTGGCATGGGGAAGGTAAGTTCCTCAAACAAAATGTCAATAATCTCACCATTTATATGTTCTTTATCAGCATCAATCATGGAATAAGTTTATACGGTGTATTCCCATTTGCTCTACCGAAAGTAATCATTCGCAAGGCTATGGTCATTTTCTTCTTCCAGTTTTCGCAGGCTTGTTCATATGCGTCTCTTGTTTTCTCTAGGCGATGGATAATCAAGAAGCTGTGAATCTGGTCAGGCACATAGAGAGCCCACAAGAAGCATCTGGGTGCCTGGCGAAGGAGGCCTTGACCAGGATGAGCAAAGGCAGCATTTCTTGCTTGTTGCCTCGCTTTGAAGACTCTTGTAAAATTTTGTCAAATCCTAATTGAAGATGATTTCTTGCTTGTGATGAAACCCTTGACGATGTGATAAGGAGGTACATATACTTTGAGTGCCAAAACTTGGCACGGAGGGACACAAGTGCCAAAAGTTTGGAAAATGACACTTAAGTGCCAAAATTGGAGCAAAATGAATCATAAGTGTTACTCCGGCCAAAATCCGGTCAAAATGCCAATATGGCGATTTTCTAGCGAAAGAAGTGAAAAACGACGCCATTTTGGTGTTGACATAGTAAAAAAATTAATATAAAAATTAATTGAATTAAATTTATTTAAAATATTTATTAAAAAAAAGCTGGCTAAGGGCTAAGCCCTCCCCGCCATTGCCGAAAGGGCTGGTGGCAAAGGGAGTAGGGTCAGCCGGGGTCGCCAGGCCTTGGCCAGGGGCTGACGGCCCCAGCCGACTAGTGGCGAGGGTCGATGGCCCTCGCCTAGCTCCAGTAGGGGTCGGCAGCCCTCGCCCAACTGAGCCAAGGGCCGCGCCCACTAGGGACCAACTCCAGTGAGGGTTAGTGGCCCATGGCCTGGCCAGGTGAGGGCCGTCGACCCTCGCCCCAAATTTGGGGCGAGGGCTCGCAGGACCTCACTGCCAGTCGGCTAGGGTTGCCAGCCCCTGGCTAGGGCTTGGCGACCCCAGCCAACCTTTCCCCCTCCTTTCGATGGCGACAGGGAGGCGGCAATAGTGAGGACTCAGCCCTCACCGCCTACCCTTTTTTTAATTTTAATTTAATTTTTAGTTTTTTAATATTTTTTATTTTTAAATATTTTAAATAAATTTAATTTTTAATTTAATTTAATTAATTTTTATATTAATTTTTTTACCATGTAAACACCAAAATGATGTCTAGCCACATCAGCGTGCAAAACGGCGTCATTTTGCACTTCTTTCACCGGAAAATCGCCACGTCGGCATTTTGACCGAATTTTAGCCGAAGTGGCACTAATCCATTTTACTCCGATTTTGGCACTTAAGTGTTACTTTCCTAACTTTTGGCACTTAAGGGCGTGCATGGCTACACTCTTTTTTTCTATTCAAGAACAGATTTTTTGTTTCTTTGTTCCCGAGAACAAAAAAAGAACAGAAATGTGTTTGTTTGCGTTTTTGTTCAAAATCTGCTTTTTTGTTCCCGAAACAAAATTGGAACGAAAATAAGAAACAAAAAAAAAGTTGTTTTTTTTTGTTCCAGAAACACTTTTAAAGAACAAATTTTCTCTCTCCTTTCTTTGGCCGGTCGCCGGCCTCGGCCATGGCCGGTGACCGGCCGTCAAGGGCTGGCGACCTCAACGGAGCGTCACCAGCCCCTGGCGAGGCCGAGTGTTGCCGGCCCCTAGCGAGGCTTGGCCTCGCCGATGGCTGGGCGAGCTTGACCTTGCCGAATTTGGGCGAGGCCCAGCTCGGGTGAGCTCGGCCTCGCCGGATCTGGGTGAGCCCAAGCTCGCCCAGCCAAGGCAAGGCCAAGCCTCGCTGGGGCTGGACGAGGCTGCTGACCCTCGTCGGCCGATCGCCGGCCTCGGCATGGATGGTGACCGGCCAAAAGAAGAAAAAAAGAAAAAAGAAAGAAAAAAGGAAAAATAAAATAAAAATATTAAAAAATTAAAATAAACAAAAAAAGAATATAAATTTACCAAACGTGTTTCTATTTATTTTTTATTCCCGGAACAAGTTTACCAAACGCGTCTTTCTGGTCAAAAATTTCTATTCCCCGGAACAATTTTTGAACAGAAACGCAAACAAACGCACCCTAAGTGTCCCTCCATGCCAAGTTTTTGCACTTGAGGTGTACCTTATCCATGTGATAAGTGATCTTGTTTCAAGAGTAACATTTCAGGTAGATTATTGTTTCAACCTCTACCATCATTTTGCTACAGATGGAAGGCAAAGAGTGCTAATGCTTGGCTTGATGCACTATGGTACAAAACGAGTTTAATATCGATACTCCTGGTGAGTAATAAGGTATCAGTTCATTTAGATTAAGCAATCAAAAGGCTCAAAAACTAGAAGCACGCAATTGAGAACTCATCAGCATATCGTGTAACAATTTCATGCCCAAATCAGCTTTCCGATATATAGCTGGTTCTTCCGATTGACATCGGCTTCTAGCGATGGATGCTACCACTTCCCTAAATGAGATTAATTGTTTATGATAATGCAATAACACCTACATACTAGTTAAGGTTCTGCCTACAAATGCTGAACGAATTAGGTAATGCGGTCGATCTGATACTAAAGTTGAGTAATAGATGAGCAATATTCTTTTACCACATTTTATCTTTCGGTATTCTAATGCTTCCATCTCTCACAAAATTCTAGTGTTTCTAATGCTTCTGTCTAAATACATGGTGCTTATGACTGTTTATTCCAGGCAAGTGTTCGATAGCTACTTTATCTACTTCACATGCTATGGAAGGAGTACTCGGCGCAAATGTATGAGGGATAGATAATGAGAATAAATTATATATATAAAGAAATGGATAATGTATTCGGTCAAATCGGGGAATAAAAAATCTGTCATTGCCGTAGAATAAGATTGGGTCTTGCTTGCACAATGACACGACAACAGATCAGTCAGCCTAAACTTGGACCACCCTCTCATAAGTTACAAATGAATGGCTTCACCAGCCCCCCTTTACAAAAGCATGATTTATCTCTAATTGTTCTAGTAATATACTAAAATGTGGAGATACGCACATTCATACCATCGCTTAGCATACGTATTCAGTAAGTCTCTGCCCGAGCCATCCCGACGTGACAAGCAGTATTTGTTTATTTGATCGGACCACTTAGCAATTTTGAAGCTACCAATTCATCTTTCTTGCTTTAGCATAATGTATTTGGTTATTTCATTTGGACCATTGACCATTTCGCTAAAGTTATAAATGCGTTTTTTTTTTTTTTTTTTGGCTTTGGCAACTAACATCATTTCCATATTTATTTTTTTAGTAAATAAAAGGGTAGAGCCCAAAAATTCTATCATTAATCTCCTAATCAAACATAATATAATCTGATTTCCTAATAATAAAGAAAGAAAATCTATCGATGGCCTATCTAATACATAATTATCACTCACATTATTGGGTTGGATATAAAGGCATTGGTTTATCGATCAAGGAAGAAGAATCTGGATATATCGATCAAAATCCAATCAAAATCACAAGCTGATTCTTGGAGATGCTAAAATCAAGGGATTGACAACTCTTGCGATATAAGGATCTCTTCATTTATTTGTGGGGAAATGCTCCGGTAATCTCATTCCAAAGGTTTTAGTATTATGTTTGTTTTATGGATGATTATACGCTATATACTTGGTTGTTTCCACTATGGCAAAAGCCTGCCTTTTATGAATGTTTTCTCAATTTTCAGAAATATTTGGAAAGACAATTTGGAGGATATATTAAATTCTTTCAATCTGATGGAAGAGGAAAGATCAATCAAGCAGATTTCTTACTTTATTTGCAAAAGAATGGCATTATTAATCAAGTATCTTGCCCAAATACTCCAAAGCATAATGGAGTTGCTATGTAAAAATGTAGGCACATAGGTGAAATTGGCTTGACTATGCTTCATCAAAGTGAAATATCTAAAAAGTACTGGGTGGAAGCCTTTCTTTTTCTTTTTTTGGTCAGAAACGATAGTTACTTTCATTCATAAAATGCAAGAATTACAAGAAGACGATAGATAAGATTCTGAGCATAAAATTTCCAAAAGAGTTGGAGGAGGAAATGACTTCCAATTTTGAGGTAGTGATTTAGTCCTGTGTGCCTTCGCAAGCCAATCTGTAGCATTATTGGCATCCCGCAAGCAGTAAACCAACTTCGTCAAATTTGAATTAGATAATATGGCTTTGCATTGCTCAATAATGGTCTTCACATTCCAAGGAGATTCGCCCCGGCCCATGATGCTTTGCTCTACAATTAAACAATCTGTCTCACACTCCACATTTCCTTTTTGTACTTTTCCGGTTTCTTCTTTGCCCATGTGCAGATCCTTTCTGAACTTTAGAAACTCCAACCCGTGCAAGATCGCTAGGGTTTCGATTTGAACAAGGGAAGAAGCTTGGACTTCTCGCACAAAGCCGTTGATGACTTACCCAACTTAATCCCACAAGATTCCAGCAATTGATCCGACATGTTCTCCTTGTGCCCAAGAGTCATCGATGTTTAGTTTCAGCAACCCTCTCTCCGGCGGTCTCCATCTTCTCGATGAGTCCAAATCTGTGGGTTTCTTAACCTCATTTTTATTCTGCTATCTGCTGAAGTTTTGGAAATGTACTTGCGCTAGATCAACTATGGTGTTCGGATTCGATGGCTTGGCTTTGAAAATAGAGTGATTTCGGGCATTCCATACAAACCAGAGCATCGTCGCCACTAGCTCCTTCTCAAGTAAGTCCATGTTGCCTTCGAGTCTTTCCATCAGCCATTTATCAAACCAGGAGATGATGTTGGGTTTATAGTTTAGATTGATCCGTGGATTTGTCCATATGTTTTTTGTCCATTTGCAGAGTAGGAACAAGTGCTCGGTGGTCTCCAAATGGGTGTTGCAGAGCAAGCAAATTGGGTCAGGTAACACCTTTCGCTTATATAGGTTCTCTCTTGTTGGTATTGCATTTTGACAAATACTCCAAATAAAGATGTGCATTTTCAAAGGGATTGATAAATTCCATAGCTTCGTCCACAGTATTCAAGGAGGCTAGAATGAGCTTGATGCTCTATGTAGTTCTATTTCTGTAGTCTGTGCACACACTTTGTTGTAGCCACTCTTAACCGTGTACATTCCAGACGCATTGCCTTTCCATACTAGAGTATCTTCCTTCTGGTCTGGATTTATAGGGATAGAGAGAATTTTGTTTGCTAGTCGGTCATCAAAAAGGTTTTGAACCTCTATTTCTTTCCATCCCCTACTTTCTTTGCATATAAGTTCAACCACCATTATAAGGTCGTCTTTATTTGCTGAACCGTCTATCACTCCAGATGCCAGCCATTTATCCTCTCGTATTCTGATTTGCTTGCCATCACCCACCCTCCATTCTACCTCCTCTTCAATAGCTTCTCTCCCCACCAAAATGCTTTGCCAACCCCATGATGGATGTTGCCATTTTCATGCCTTCCACATATCTCCATTTGGAAAGTAAATCCCTTTCAAAATTTTGCTCCATAAAGCTAAGGGGGATTGAGATAACCTCTAAGCTTGCTTTCCCAACATTGCCTTGTTGAATTTTGTCAAATCTTTAAATCTGAGCCCCCCTTCATCCTTCCTCATTTTCAGCACTTCCCACTTCTTCTAATGCAAGCCGCTTTTTGTATCATTTTGTTTCCACCAAAAGAATGCGATTCTTCTTTCAATTGCTTTACATATTGAGATGGTATTTTAAAGATCGACATTGCATATTGAGGAAGGGCTTGTGCTACACTTTTAATCAACATTTCTTTACCTGCTTTGGATAGTATTTTCTCTTTCCAGCCTTCTAACTTCATGTTTACTCTAACTAGGATCTAGGCGAACATCTCTTTTTTTGACTGGCCTCAATCCGTCAGAATGCCAAGATATTTCCCCGTCTTGTCTATGATCGGGACTCTGAGTTCCTATGCCAAATTCCTCTTCAGATTTGGAGGGCAACCCCTACTAAAACATACTCTCGATTTGTTTAGATTTATTGCTTGGCCCGTAGCAAAACAATACTGGTTTAAAACAGCTGCTAGGTTTTGACATTCTGAAATAGTCTCATCCAAGAAAAAGATAGCATCATCGACAAAGAGTAGATGTGATAAAGTAGGGCAATGTGTATTCAAGGTTATCCCTTTAAGACTCCCATTTGCCATAGCTTTGTGCATTAACCATGATAGGATGTTCGACACAAAAATAAAAAAGATAAGGTGAGAGAGGATCATCTTGACTTAGTCTCCTTGATGGTGTGAAATAGTGCATAGGCTCCCCATTTACCTTCACAATAAAAGTTACTGTTGAGACACATTGCATTATCAGCCCTACCCACCTTGTACTAAATCCCATTTTCAGCAAGCATTCACTCAAAATATCCCACTCCACTCTGTCATAAGCTTTATGCATATCTAGTTTCAGAATGGCTTGAAACTTCTTTTTTCTCTTCTTAATTATGAGCTGATGGATAACTTCCTAAACTATCAATATATTGTCTTGAATTTGCCGGCCTTGTACAAAGGCACTTTATTCAGAAGTAATAATTTCTAGGAGCCATATCTTCAGTCTATTTGCCAACACTTTTGCTATGATTTTGTAGCAAAAATTGCATAGGCCGATAGGTCTGAATTGGTTTATGCATTCTAGATTTTTGACTTTCAGTATCGGAGAGATATGCGTTTGATTTATGATAGTGCTATACTAGCTAAAAAAACTTCATGCTTTAATTCCTCCCAATAATGCTGATAAAATTGCATGTTTAAACCATTGGGACTTGGAGCTTTGAGTGAACCTAGTTAGAAGACCGCTTCTTCTACTTCTTCAATTGTCACATTTACCATCTGTTGTGCATTAATTGCCTCATTTGCTTGAGTATGTTGGGATCCTTACACCAAGTGTCTTCGTTTATCTTCATCACTGTGATTATGTTTCTCTGCCTTCTTTGCACTGTTGTGGCATGAAAATACTTTGTGTTTTTGTCTCCCAATTTAAGCCAATTGATACGCACCCTAAGCCCCCAATACTTTTCCTCCTGTCTCCATAGTTTTTCAATTTGATCTATGACCTGCCGATATTTCTCCTTGCTAAAACTTTCTAGAGGTCTATTAGTTAGCTCTGTTAATGTCCTCTTCTAACTCTCTTATGCGAATGGCAGCATTGGGGAACTTCTTTTTGCTCCAGTTTGCTAGTTCTTTAGTGACATCTTGAACTTTGTCTAAGAAACTATTTTCATTTGAGAGGTTTCCATTCCATGTTTGCTTTATAACCTCCCTACATTCTGTATGTTCCAGCCAATAAGCTTCAAACCTGAATTAATTGTTTTTTCCTTTTCTTACTTTCAGGGTGCAGCACAAGAAGGAGCAGGTTGTGATCTGAGCCGACAGTTAGTAGAGCCTGAACTTCAGCATTTGGGAAAGTTACCCGCCAGTCAATGGTACATAGAACTCGATCTAATCTTTTTTTAACCAGATTCTCTCCTACTCTGTTGTTTGCCCAAGTATAGGCACAACCTTTGATATCGATATCCATTAAGGAACAATCATTCAAGAGCTCACGAAAAGCTGCTATTCAATAGTGGTCAACTTCCCTTTTTCCAACATTCTCCCAAGCATATAAAATTTCGTTAAAATCCCCCATACAAATCCATGGAACTAGGTTTTGTGACTGTATCTCCCTTAATTTATTCCATAAGAGTAGTCTCTCCCCATAATTTGTAGGAGCATAAAGGAAAGTTACTCGTATGGCATTCCATATCAAAGAAAGCTTTGGTACTGGAAATCACTCTTAAATCCACCTCTTCATTCCACATAGTACTAATCCTCCTGCAATACCTTTCAAATTCTCTATAAATTTATTTGGGAACTTTAGGCGACTTATGACGCCCTCAACCATCGACTCCTTGTTCTTAGTCTCCATTAAGAAAACCATGGTAAGCCTTTCGAGAGCAACTAAAGCTCTCAGCTCTTGGAACGTCGGGGGCTTGCCTAGCCCCTGACAGTTCCAGCTAATGATTTTCATGACGTCTTCGGTGGCTTATTAAGGCTAGCCACCAAAGCCCAATCGTTTCCCTCCTTTACACGTACTTCCGCCTTTAGCCAAGGTTCGTACTTTCCTGCCTTATTTTATGCCCATTTAGTCTGATCATAGGGGATTTCCTCACAATTTGTGGCATAATGACCAATTCTCCCACATGAGTAGCAACAATGTGGAAGTTATTCATACTTAAATTCCACCCATAGCTTCTTATGCCCTATGTCCAATATAGCCCCCAATTTTAAGGGTAAACTCAAATCTAGATCTACTCTCACCTTTCCTGCTTTGTGTGGACCATTTCCTTTAACCTCCATCTATATTTCTAAAACTCTTCCCACTCTTTCAGCCAAATCAACAACCACTTCCTCTCTAAACCACCCAAGAGGTATTCCTCCCATTTGAACCCAGAAAGCACAGTGAGAGAAATCATTACAATGCTCTGGGGTCTCTGGTTCACATTGTTTTAGAACTAAAAGGTTACTTGCAAAAGACCATGGACCTTTTTTAATGATTCTCTATTTATCTTCTTTAGATTGAAAAACGAAAGAGAAGAATCCTAGCTCTTTTTGTAGACAAACTGAATCAGTTCTCCATGCCTTCTTCATTGTGTTAAAAAAAGGCTTGGAAATTAATATTAGGTTTGGAGAACAGCTTGCCAAATAGAGTGAGATCACATTCCTGCCTTTTAATAGGAGGAATTTCTGTCGAAACCTTAACAACATCACTTTCTAACCAGAGATAACCTAGGCTTTTACACAATGCAACTAATTGCAAATCATTCTCGTTCTCACCTTCCATTTCTCTGTTTTGCAGGGTGTCTCGCTACTCTTTGCCTACACCGATTTGAATCTAGGTCGTTGTTCTTTGCTTACTTAGAACTGTAACTGGGTCGCTACTCTTTTCTTACTTAGAACAAAACTGAAACTAGATTCTACAAAGAAGGGCAATAGTTGGAGTAGTCAATTTTGCTGAAATTTCTTAATAGATAACGGCTTGGGGTAAGATTGAAGGGAGCTTTGTGAAAATGGTATGGGAAGACTGAAGATGGCTAGACGATCAACTATGAGGAGACGCTTGAAGAATACGGTGCATTGGAAAGGGGAGAAGGTCACATAGTGATGAATCGTATGTGGATTTGTGGTATTTTTGATGAAAAACTAGGAAAGGAAAGGGTTGGGGTTCGGGGATCAACTTACCAGATCTGGGATGCACTCAAATCCATCTGGGAGGAGTGGCGAGCCCAGAATCATGGCAATTTTAGGATGCTATCAACCATTTAAGGGATAAGGGAAAGCTCTGCCCTAAGGAGAGAAAGGAACTCTTCCAAGAGAAGAGAGTAAAAGTGGTGGAAGCCTTTCAAACGGCAGTATTTCTCTTGATTCAGCTTCCTACTAGGGTGTTAGGCATGAAATCACCATATGAATTCTTATTTGGCATAAAAACATATTATAATTCTTTGCGACTTTTTGGTTGTAGGTGCTTTCCATATCTTAGGGGCTACACCAAAAACAAGTTCGATGCTTGATTGTTGCCATGTGTGTTTCTTGGTTATAGTGATCATTATAAGGGATATCGATGTCTCTATCCTCCAACTGATCAAATCTACATTTCACAACTTGTCATTTTTTATGAAACTATATTTCCTTATCTTGTGCCTAGCTCATTATTTCAAGATCAAAGTGACGAAGCGAGGACCTCTAAATTTATCAGCTGGCCAAATCAAGACATGATAGTGTCGGACTTGGAATTTTCACCTTTGTATTTGGAAAATGGTGCGTTCTCTTATCAACCACAAGATGACTATTAAATTTCGCTACCCATGATACTTTTCACGAAAATAATGTTGATGGAGGTGAATCACATCTTCATGAAAATCATGTTGAAATTGGTGACTCATCAAGTGCTTCAATTATTAATCCATGCAATTTGGCAAATGAAGATTACTTTATGGATGTCCTTACCGATTCTTTAATAGCATGTTCACCCACTCTAAATCATTCAATGATTACTTGAGCACGTGTTGTTATTGTGAAGCTAATCCAAAATGTGCCAATTTACATATGATGGATTCTATATTGAAGGAGCCAAACAATGCATGTTCTGCTTTGAAATATATAGGTTGGTCTATGGCAATAAAAGAGGAACTCGAGGCATCGCATTGGAATGAAACTTGATCGCCAAGGGATATACTCAAGCAGCGGGAGTAAATTTCCTCAAGACTTTCTCAGCAGTTATTTGATCGGGAAGTGAAAGAACAGTCATCACCATTGCTACCATTAAAGGTTGGACTATCAAACAATTAGATGTTAAAAATGCCTTAACATGGTTTTCTATTGTAGCATGTTTATTGGAGCAACTACTAGGTTTTGAGGACAAAAACCATTCGTCTTATGTTTGCAAACTGGAGAGAACTTTGTATGGCCTTAAACAAGCACCAATAGCATGGTTTGATTGCTTTAGCTCATTTCTTTTGGCATCTAGTTTCTTTTGCCGCATTGCAGATCCTTTACTATTTATTAGAAAATCAGATGTGGCATTCTAGCACTACTTTTATATGTGGATGACATGATTGTTACGGGTGATAATCTGAGATTGCTTGATGGGCCCATCTCCACATTGAGTAGTGAATTCACGATGAAGGATATGGGACTGTTACACTATTTTATAGAAGTGGAGATTAGGATATTCTCTGGTGGTCTTTATTTATGCCAACAACAATATGCTTTGTCAATTCTTAAATGTGCACAAATGGAGGGTTGCAAGCTAGTTTCCACATCTATGGCTATTAGTTCTCATTCTAATATGGATCCAAAACTATGTTCGGATCCTACACTATATCAAAGTATCGTCAAAGCTCTTTAATAACTAATTACTGCATGATTAGATATTTCATATGCAATCAATTTTCTTTGTCAATTCATGCATCAACCTATTGTGAGTCATTTTCAAATTGTGAAGTACATTTTACGTTATGTCAAAGGTACAACATATTGAAGCAAGCAAATCTTAAGTCAACTTTGGACTTGTATGTCTTTTGTGATGCAGATTGGGCAGGTTGTCACTTGACTTGACGATCAACTATTGGATTTTGTACTTTCCTAGGTAGCAATTGTCTATCATGGAGTGCTAAGAAAAAACAAATACTTGCTCGATCAAGTGCCCAGGCAAAATATCATGCAATGGCATCAACGGTTGTAGAGATTACATGGATATCATTCATTTTGAGAGACTCAGGGTATTCATCTCTCCCGTCTAACAATATTATTTTGTGATATTATTAATGCACTTCATATGTTGATTAATCTAGTGTTCCATGCAAAAACTAAACATATCGAAACAGATTATAATTACATGTGAGAAAAAAGTGGCTCTTGGAACACTTGTCACTAAGTATGTTATGTGCATCAAATAGTTGACCTCTTCACTTAACTATTGTCTAGAATTACATTTGGAAACTTATGTCGCAAATTGGGAATTGGGACTCTCTTATTCCCAATTTAAGGAGGAGTAAAGGTATTGATTTATTAATCGAGGAAGAAGAATTTAGAGATATCAACTAAAATCCAATCAAAGTCACAAGCTAATTCTTGGAGATTTAGAGTCAAGGGATTGGCAACTCTTGTAATATAGGAATTTCTTTTTTTTATTATTTTTCATTGTTATATTATTTCCTTATGAAGTGTAACATTTCTAATATCTATATACAATGGAAATCATCTTAACAATTGTACATTGAGATCAAGAATCAAACACTTTTGTTCTTTCAAGATCACCCAATTTGCTAGCATCATTCCCATATTTCAATTTCGCAAGATGTCAAATGGCAAATCTGATCATAAATGGAATCTTTTACAAAATACATATTTATAACTCACACTGTTGTTTCATACTTTGAAATTGATTTGAAAAAAAAAAATATATCTATTACTACTAAATATACCATTCTCAACCAAAATAGAAAAAAAAAAAAAACCTCCAACCATTGTTTATAGACAAACCTCCGCATATGGTTGAGAATGGTATATTTAGTAGTAATAGATATATTTATTTTTTCAAATCAATTTCATATGCGGAAGCCAAGATCGTTTATAGACAAACCTCCAGCCATTGTTTGCATTCACGTTCGTCGAATGTCCTAAAAAATCAAAATAATATGCACACTCTACTAACCAAATCTCCTCACGTACTGATGGTGTATTCTAAATGTGAGAATTTTGTGTTAGACCTTGTGATTACCCGTCAGAAATGAACGTACGTCCCTATTTATACATCGTCTCCCATCAAGACGAACGGTTGTCACGAAAGGGTACGAAGCGTGGAAAAATTTATGTCGAATAGTCACAACCTTTAAGAGAAAATGCGGGTCTAAAATGTGGGATCACAAAAAAAATAAATAACATTCTCCCACTTGATCCCATCATTTTTATCATACGGATCATTCAACTAATTCCACGAAAACTTTATGCTTAAAGAAAAGAAACAAAACACATGGATCATGGCGACATGTCCTCTAAGAGTGAGTAATACCTTCCATGTATCACAATGCATCTTATTTCTTTAATGTCAGCCTATATGTGACAACATATCTTCATGAATAAACCTCATGTTTATTCCAAAACCAAAGATAAATGTTATTCTCATAAACAACAAAATGTGTACACAAAAATTGAGAATTAACATTACAACTGAATAAGAGTTCCATACAACAAAAATCGTTCATATGTCGACAAATCACATGATGGGACCTATTCTCATACTAGTTACATGATCCTTATACTTTATTGGTGGCATGCCTTTAGTTAAAGGATCGGCTATCATCAATTCAGTGCTAACGTGTTCAATGACCACTTTATTCTCCTTAACACGCTCCCTTATGGCTAAATACTTAATGTCAATATGCTTACTTCGACTGCCACTTTTGGCATTTTTAGCCATAAAAACTGCAGCTGAATTGTCACAATATATTCTTAATGGCCTAGAAATAGAATCAACAATTCTAAGCCCAGCAATGAAACTTTTCAACCATACACCATGCGAGGTAGCCTCAAAACAAGAAACGAACTCAGCCTCCATAGTGGAAGTAGCAGTCAAAGTCTGCTTGGCACTTCTCCATGACACGGCTCCGCCAGCTAACATGAAAATGTATCCAGATGTTGATTTTCGTGAATCAATGCAACCCGCGAAGTCCGCATCCAAATAACCAATCATTTCCAGGTTGTCAGTCCGTCTATACATAAGCATATAGTATTTGGTACCTTGAAGGTATCTCAACACTTTCTTTGCAGCTCTCCAATGGTCTAAACCTGGATTACTCTGATATCTTCCCAACATTCCCACAGCAAAAGCGATGTCAGGTCCAGTGCAAACCTGAGCATACATCAAGCTTCAAACAGCAGAAGCATATGGAATGTTGCACATTTGTTCCCTTTCTAGATCGTTCTTTGGGCATTGGTTCAAATTGAACCTGTCACCCTTCACAATGGGAGCTATACTTGGTGAACAATCTTTCATCCGAAATCTCTCTAGGACCTTATTGATATAGGTTTCTTAAGATAGTCCTAAAATTCCTTGAGATCTATCTCTATGGATCTTAATGCCAATGACATAAGATGACTCACCCATATCCTTCATGTCAAAACTCTAAGAGAGAAATTGTTTCACCTCATGTAGCAACTTCTTATCATTGGTTGTAGAATATCATCCACATACAGCACAAGGAAGCAAATTTTGCTCCCACTAACCTTCTGGTATATACATTGATCCATGACATTCTCCATAAAACTAAATGAAGAGATAACATCATGAAACCTTAAGTACCATTGGCGGGATGCTTGTTTCAAGCCATATATAGATTTCTTAAGCTTGCACACCAAATGCTCACCTTTACTAGAGGAGAATCCTTCAGGTTGTTTCATGTAAACCTCCTCCTCTAGATCTCCATTGAGGAACGCCGTTTTCACATCCATCTGATGTAATTCCATATCAAAATGGGCAACCAATGCCAAAACAATACGAAGAGAATCTTTCCTAGATACAGGAGAAAAAGTCTCAGTATAATCGATTCCTTCCTTTTGAGTGAATCCTTTGGCAACAAGTCTAGCTTTATATCTTTCAATGTTACCCAATGAATCTTTCTTAGTTTTGAAGACCCATTTACAACCCATAGCCTTCACACTATCAGGTAACTCAACCAAATCCCAGACTTTGTTAGATGCCATAAAACTCATCTCTTCCTTCATGGCATTGTACCACAAATTGGATTTATCACTATCCATGGCTTGTGAAAACGTTTCAGGATCATTCTTAGCTCTAATATTGTAGTCAGACTCTTGTAAATACACAATATAATCACTAGGAATAACGAATTTCCTTGTTCTAGCAGATCTTCTCAATGTTGGATCAACATTCTCTTGAGGAGCATGTTGCTCAACTGGTTGTTCAATAGTTTCAGGTAATTGCTGAACAACTGGATCTACTGGATCAATATCAGCAGGTTGTGGAACTTCAACAATTGGTTGTTCAATAGCCGGCTGAACTGAAGGGGCATTATGAGCAACAACCAATCTTAAACTTGAGGTGGAAAGTTGAGTGTCTGAATGATCTTCCTTAGGAACAAGATCCCTTGGTCGATCGCTCCCACTGATCAAGTCATTTTCAAGAAATTTAGCATTTCTTGATTCCACAATCCTACTGGTATGAGATGGACAATAAAACCTGTATCCCTTAGACCTTTCGGCATATCCAATGAAATACCCACTTATGGTCCTTGGGTCCAACTTCTTTTCTTGTGGATTATAAATTTTCACTTCAAATGGGCATCCCCAAACACGCACATGATGCAAACTCGGTTTCCAACCCTTAAATAACTCAAAAGGTGTCTTTGGGACAGCCTTGGTCGGAACTCGGTTTAATATGTACACTGCCGTCTTAAGTGCTTCAGTCCATAAGAATTTAGGAAGTTTGGAGCTACTAAGCATACTACGCACCATGTCTAATAAGGTCCGATTTCTTCTTTCCGCTACGCCATTTTGGTCCGGAGAACCAGGCATAGTATATTGGGCAACTATCCCATGCTCTTGAAGAAATCTTGCAAATGGACCAGATGCTTGTCCATCTTCAGTGTATCTACCATAGAATTCTCCACCTCTATCTGATCTCACGATCTTAATTTACTTATTGCATTGTTTCTCTACTTCCGCCTTAAATACTTTAAAGGCATCTAATGCTTCATATTTGTTATGAATCAAGTAGAGATACATATAACGTGAATAATCATCTATAAAAGAGATGAAGTATTTCTGACCACATGAGTCCATATCCGGACTACAAATATCCGTATGTATGATTTCTAATATTTCTGTACTCCTCTTAGCACGTTTCTTTGACTTGTTAATCTGCTTTCCCTTTATGCAGTCCACATAAATATCACAATCAGTAAAATCTAATGTACCAAGTACTCCATCATTTACTAATCGCTTTATTCTTTTCTATGGAGATATGTCCCAATCTCCAGTGCCACAACATAAAAGAATGTTCTTTCATAACACATCGTTTCATACCAGCTTTATCATGAACATGCATTGCATCATAATAGGCATTGTCTTGTAAATTAATTCGAAAAAGACCATTAGACAAAATACCACTCCCAACAATTTCAGATTTAAATGATAAACAAAAGTTTGAATCTGAAAAGTTAAAAGAGTATCCCAAAGGTACAAGTCTTGAAACTGAAATTAAGTTTCTAGAAAAACTAGGAACATAAAAGGTCTTTTCCAAATCTAAAACAAAACCACTATTGAGAACTAGTCTATATGTCCCGATAGCTTCCGCATGCGAACGCATCTTGTTTCCTGAATAGATGCTTTGTTCACTTCCCACTGGCTTCTGGTGGTTTTGAAAACCCTGCAAGGAATTCGAAATATGGATTGTAGATCCAGAATCAATCAACCAAGTGTTGTGACTTACATCAGTCATATTAGATTCATAATAAACACAAGAGATTGGATTACCTTTCTTCTCAAGCCATGCCTTAAATTTGACACAATCCTTCCTTATATGCCCATTCTGTCTACAGAAGAAACACTTGGATTCTTTCTTAATGTCAGCTTGGGGAGGTATTTTACCTTTTCCCTTATGATTGCCATAGCCCTTATTCTTTCCTTGTGTTGCCAAATGAGCACTTTCTCCCAATTCCATAATCAGTCTTTCTTCCTCTTGTACACACATGGTCATGAGTTCATTAATTGACCATTTATTCTTATGTGTGTTATAAGAGATCTTGAAGGGTGCATACTGTTGTGGGAGAGTGTTCAGAATATAATACACAAGGAATGATTCAGATATCTCAACCTCAAGGTTCTTAAGCTGAGCTGCAATGTTCCTCATTTGCATGATGTGCTCACGCACACCTCTAACACTAGTGAGCTTCAATGATGAAAACTTCATAATCAAGGTCATGGCATGCGCCTTCTCAGAACTTTCAAACTGCGCATATATAGCCTCCAATAAAGCCTTAGCATTGCTATGCTGAGAAACCGAACCACGAATACTGGGAGATATTTTAGCTCTTACAAACATGGCACAAACGCGGTTGGACCGCTCCCATTGGTTATAAAGAGTTATCTCAGCTGGAGTGCTCGAATCAATAGGAGCAGGTGGTTCGTCTTTCCTTATAGCATAGTCAATGTCCATCCACCCTAATTGAAGAAGAACTGACTCCTTCCAAACTTTATAGTTCTCACCATTCAGTATAGGAACATCAAACTTAAATTCAAAGAAATTCACAGGTTGCGAAACTACATATCAAATAATCATGCTCATGTCACAAAATTTGAGGCAAATATAAATAAATCATGTTTTACCAATGTAAACACGTCACAATATGAATCACATATCATAAAAACTACATGTGGGCTAAGTTTTTAATTTAAATAGATTCATAATTACTTCATGAAGAAACTACCATATTATATGCCTTTTCTTAATCCCTATGGGTAAATTAAGAAAAATAATATGATATTTCATCCTAATTAATCATATTAATATAATGAAAATTCCTGTGAGATAAAATTCATCATATTAATATAATTAATTACAATCAATGTCCATTTTTAAATATGATCCGGAGACTTTTAATATATAATTTAATTAATTAAAGATGCTGTGGCCACTCCCTAATTAATTAAATATATGGACCATTGGACATTTAATTTCATGCATAAAATATTCATAAAAATGCATGAAATGACATAACAAATAAATACATCAAGGGCAGAACAGTAAATAAATAAATTGGCCAAGGGTATGATTGCAAAAATTTAAAAATTGGGGCAAAAGTGTAAAAAAGGAGCCTCGGAAGAGGGGACGACAGGCGCGTGCCGAGCACGTGCACGTCCAGACGACAGGCGCGTGCTCGGCACGCGCCAGAACCCGCGCGAGCGTGTGCCCCGCACGCACGCCGTTCAGCGCGCAAGTGCGTGGACGCACGCGCCTGGCAACTGCCGCGCGCGTGGATCCCACGTGCGCAATGGTTGCCGCGCGCGTGATAGCGCGTGGCGCGTGGAATCCATGCGCCTGCAACCGCAGCGCGCACGTGGGCTCCACGCGCCTTCTTCCTCGCGCGAATAGAAGCCTTTCTGCCGGTTTTTCGCCATTTTCAGCCACGATTTCACCATGGTTTCTTCTTCGGCAGCCCATTTCATACAATAATAAATAATGGGTTTTGAAGAACATGCCGGCACGACCACATGGGTCCAAGTTTGGGCGAAAATGAGCAAAAATTGGCCCCCAAAATCAGACGAAAATTTCCTAAAACACAATTCCTTCAACCACCGCGACTTCCGCCATCCGATTAGCCTCCGGCGAACACCGATATGCCAAAATAACTCATGGCTAATTTTCCTTATGGCGGTGCGACCGTGCGGTTCTAAAATTGAGGGGTGGGTCGCCAGAATTTGTCCGGAATTTGGGAGTTTCTCTCTTGGCCTCAAAATGCCGAGTTACTGTTCATGTCTAAAATGCCCGAAAAATACACAAAAAAATTCGAAAAAACAAGGCAGAGGCAATAAACACGCTCTAATACCAAATATAAGACATAAAAAATTCATATGCGGAAGCCAAGATCGTTTATCGACAAACCTCCAGCCATTGTTTGCATTCACGTTCGTCGAATGTCCTAAAAAATCAAAATAATAGGCACACTCTACTAACCAAATCTCCTCACGTACTGATGGTGTATTCTAAATGTGAGGATTTTGTGTTAGACCTTGTGATCACCCGTCAGAAATGAACGTACGTCCCTATTTATACATCGTCTCCCATCAAGACGAACAGTTGTCACGAAAGGGTACGAAGCGTGGAAAAATTTATGTCGAACAGTCACAACCTTTAAGAGAAAATGCGGGTCTAAAATGTGGGATCACAAAAAAAATAAATAACATTAATTTATTTTCATATGTGCCTTTTTATGATTTTAATCGGTATCTTTTGTAGACAAGAGATTATGGATGGTGTTTCATGTCTTGACACATTTTCTTATGCTAGTACTTAACTTGTAATTAGACTAACAAGTATGTGGCAAATTTAACGGAGGAGGGAGTGCAGTTCGGAAAATTTGTCTTAAACCGCTTTGGAACAGTTGTGGCAAATTCCTACTGTAAGTTTCTTTTTGAAATGACTAAAAAGGAGTGCCATTCTTGTTTGGTTTTATTACTAATGTCCCTATTGTTGACACGTAAATTTTTTCCAATAAAAAAAAGTACACACTTTTTTTTCTAAATAAATTAAAAATAACTAATAGTAAAAGGAACAAAAAAATAAAATGAAAATAAATAATTAAAAGAAAAGGAGAAGAGAAAAGAGAAGGGGAGAGAGTCCAAAAAGGAAGCCTTCGGTGGCCCAATTGAGTTCAACCCGTCAACGCATATCATGTTGGCGGCCCAATCGAACAGCCTCGACCAAAAAAAAAAAGTTCGAACAGCCCAAAGGAAGCCCATAGACTGAGCCCACTGCTCCAATTTAACTAAATTCGTTTTGAATAGGCCCGAGCCCATAAAAGAGTGGAGGCCCATGGGAAATCAAGCTTTATTTTTATTCTAAATTATGGTGTTCTATGGATAGGATAATGTACGCTTGTCATTAGGAAAATATCAAAGCTTTGTCTAAAAAATTATAACTTATATTGCTTATAAAAATGAATAAATGAATATTATCATTTATAAATCTGTTTAGGCATAAATTGTTGTGAATGGTGAAAACATTTTTCGTTGACTACTTTTTAAGGGATATAACCAATATATTTTGGGAAAAAAATTCATATTATTCTATTTCTTCAAAACAAATGGACCCTAAATAAGCATTGTAGGCCACTTGCCATTGAGAAAAGAAAAATTCTGTGTGTTAAGATTTTCCAAGAAAATATATATCCAAACCCTACTTGGAAAACTTGAAACTATTGGCGAAAGAAAATATCTTAAAGGCACGTGATATGTAGTAATATTATCCATAATAACTATCATATATAGAATATAAATAAAAAGACTAAGCAAACAAATAAACAAATTTTCATTTTCCCCAAAACTTGTCCACTCTTATTGTCATATCTGGGTGGAAAATTTGTAGTAAAATAGAACATGTAGTAAAATCAACCATAACCTCTTGTCAAGGTAAGATACAGCTTAAAAGTCCATATAAGTACACATGAAAATGAATTGCAATGGGCAGTCATATTTGTCTATCTTTATTGCCACAGCTGTGAGTTGTATCGTCATGCAATGGTTGCTGATGGATTGTTTCTCTGATTTGAAGTCTCTCCTTCGCTTGATGGAGCTCCTTGATTCCTTACAGTGATTGAACCCTGCAAATTCCGCCGAAGCTCCACCATTCGTGCCTTCATTTGCTTGAGCTCTTCCAAGCTGAGCTCTTCGATGGGAGCTTCCCACCATCCCTCACCGTCCCGTTCTTCAGTCATTTGCTTGAGCGTTTTACCCCGTGCCTTGTCATCATTGATTTGATCAACGAGCTCATCGTGTTGTTGATTGAGCTCATTAATACGGAGTCTACGATAGGACTCCACCAAGTTGTTGGCACCGACATTTTGCGGATGATCTCGGTTGCGAAATCGGTTTGCAATTGAGTCGATGGATGGATGAGCAAAAGAATAGGGTTTTCCGCTAGGAGAGAATATTGCTACTCCCACCTCCGAACCACAAAGGGTCACAAGTTCGCTTGCTTTCTTGTAGATACCAGATCTACGTTTGGAAAATGTGATGAGCTTATCTTCCTCATTTTCAACCTGCTTCATCTCAACTCTTCGACGTCTTGCCGTCCTTCTTCCTGCCATGACTAAAGACAATATTCTAAGACAATTACAAGATAGTCTAGTTATGATAGTAATGTCAGATTCAGAATGAGTTTAATGAAAAAGGAAGCACCTATTTATAAGGGGATAATGACGTCAAATCTAGCATGAGATGTTTTGGGATAATATTTTCGAGCTGTCACCTTCCACAAAATATGTTTTTTTCAAGAAAAGTAAGAATTGTTTAATGGAAAGGTTGATTTCCCAATGCGTAGAAGCAAATAAATGTTTTCTTACTATTAAGGCTCAATTCTATATTTCTCACCATATTTGCTTTTGAAAAAAAGGTATTTATATTTTGAGCAAGAGATCCAAACATAAGCTCCATTGGAAACACAAATTGGGAAAAAATCTTAAGTTGGAAAATCAGGATTTCAAGATGACAGCAAATTGTAATGACTATTCGTTGTATTCACTATTCATTGTTTGGGAATTATGTATTGCCGAAATACTTAATTTGGATTATTCAATAATAGGTCAATTGAAATTTGTTACCATGTGTGCTTCAAAGAGATCTTACATAGAAATACTTTAAACATATGGTAAATAATACCAAAGTAGTGTATCGACTTTTTGAAGAAAATAAATTATTGATTAACATAGAACCTTTGTTGAATTTTATATTATCCTTTGCTAATTACTGTGTACAATGAGAAAATGCTCTCTCGTATGAAACTGTCTAGATAAACAAGATCGACTTAAAACTATTTTAGTTACCTAGATTGCTAGTTTACAAATGATGAATCCTAATGAGGTGTTTTTATTAAATACAAATGATTTTGGCTTTCTTTCCTTATTGCCTCTATGCCAATTTTGGTCTTTTTCCTTATTACTAGATAAAAACTTTAGTAAAATTTTATTGCCATTTGCTCACAAGAATTATGTGTTATATAAACTTCTAATCTTGTCATAATAATTTCTTAAAAGGATAATTATAAAAAAAAAAAGGTCATAAACCTATTATATGAATACTAATTTAGTTCAAAATCTTTTAATATGACCAATTAGTTCTAAATCTATTGACGATTTACCAATGTAATTCTTCTTGTCAATTTTTGCAGGCAATTGCCAACATGAATGCCGACTATCTATGCAAAGATAGCCAACATTGACGTAGATGATTTTTTGTATTTGTTATATTTGAATAAATTTTTATAATTTTTTTAAAATTTTTATCCTTTTATATTTCCTTATATATATATAGAGTGGAGGAAGAAGTATATAAAAAAAAAAGGATAATAAAAAAGGAAAAATATTCAAAATTCAAAATACAAAATACAAAAATACAAAATATTGTCCACATCAACGTTAATTGTGGTATATAGGATGCCCTCATCCATGTTAGCGATTGTTAGCTAAAATTGGCAGAAAATGACTATATTGGCAAATCGTAAATAAGGTTAAGACTAAATTAGTCAAATTGAAAACATTCGGTAATTTTCCCGTTTCTTAAATATGAAATTCTTGAACTTTTTATAAGAAAAGTTTCAAGAGAAATTGCTTTCAAATTTCAAGTTAATGATGTGTAGCATAACTTTTTTGCATGTATCTTACATATCTTAACTATATAAATTGTATGTTGTAATACAGACTATAGTTATAATTAAAGATATGACTATCAATACTGATGTTATAATATGTACACAAATTAAGATGAATATATCATATATAACACTAGTACCGCAAATTTTTGAAATAAGAAATTTGTTGTTACTTGAGTAATGAAGACAATACAGCGTTCTTGAAATTATTAAAATATACTAGATGTACCAAAATTTTCATACGACACTCATTTTAATGTTGGATTTTTTAAAAATTTTTTTACGGATCACTTGAATGTCACTTTTGTCAAAAAACGATCACTTAAGTATTATCATCAGTTGGGGACACTAGAATTCCAATGCAACAATATATTATCATTTCTAAAAAATTTAACAGACACTAGACGTGCCATAATTTTTATATAATACTTACTTTTGTGCCATAACTTTTCAACAAATTATTCAAATGCCACTTTTGTCAAAAAAAAAAAAAAAAGACGATTGCTTAAATGTCATCGTTGATTTGAGACTCTAGAAATCCAATGTAACAATATTTTATCATCCTTTTTGGACTGATGAGGCTCGTTGTGCTCTAAATCAGCATAAATGCCCTTAACGACATTATTCAACATGTTGGCCCCAAATTTAAACCTTAATTTGGGCAAATCAAGCCATTTACATTCTTCTTCAACCCCCAATTCGGACTAGGGCAATTATGGGCAAAACTAAGAGTTGAATCTTGCAATGAAGAGCAGGGCCAGGACAAGCGGCTCAAGTTCGCTTCGACAAACCTCAGACAGAAGGTGAATCTTGTAATGGAGGAACAGCCAATCGTGCCTCGAGCCAATCCATTGCTTCCCATGCCGACCAAGTATATGCAAAATAATTATCGCTAAAACTTATTGCTCTGCTGTGAAATTTCTTAGGAAAATATGCAATAACATGAAATGTGCCTGATATGTACCAGTTGCCACCCAGTTTCCGACCTGAACCCAGCAAAACAGATTAAGTTAACGTAATATAAGATTTGAGAGAGCAGTCAATTTAAATCATTCACGCAATCATATGCGTTCAACTAAGCATGCATGAATTAATTCATGACAGAGAAAAAAAAGAAACTGTTGAACTCATATATCAATTAACGTTGCCCACGAAACTCTAATCATCACACAAGCAGTCCCGCCATTCTCACACAAGCCAATTTGAAATTTGTATTTTGAGTAAGACATTTTTAAGATTTGAAGATTACAACAAATTGTAATGACTCTTACCAAAAAAAACAAATTGTTATGACTATTTATTGTATTCATAGTTTGAGAAATTTGTTTATGGTCACATTCTTAATGTTTTTACTCTATAACACGTCACATGAAATTTGTTACTGTGTGCTTCGAAGAGATAATACCTATAACTCATATCAAACATATGGTACAAAATATCAAAGTAGCATATCGACCTTTTGAAGGAATTAAGTGGTCAATTAACGTAAGGATTACGCTGAAATTGACATCGGATTTCTTTCCTTATTGCCTCTATGCCAATTTTGGCATTTCTCCTTATTACTAAAGAGAAAATATAGTTTTATTCCAAGATCAAATGATTAGCAAGTACAACCATGACGTGGACCGACCCTAAGATTCAGCAGCAAAACAAAAAAAGCTTCGTGTTTTGTTCCAAATGATGGTTTTCTAAGGATACAATCACGAACACTATGGGCCTGTTTAGCAACTTACCAAACAATGTTTCTTTCTATTTTTTTGTTCCAAATCTACTTCCGATAACAAAAAAATAGAAATTTGTTCACATGAGTAAATTTGGAACAGAAATACATTTTGTAAAATTTTGTTCTGGGAACAAATTTCTATTTTTTTGTTCCTGAAAGTAGATTTAGAACAAAATTGAGAATAAAAAAAAAAAAAGCTGATTCTTTGTTCCCGAGTACAATTCTAGAATGAAGTGTAACCTTTTTTTTCTTTTTCCTCTTTTTTCTTCTTATTCTTCTTCCTTCTCCCTTGTTCTTTAAGTGCTGCCACCGCCATTGCCATTTGTTGCCGCCGCTAGCAAGCTTGCCGGAAGCTCACTAGGCCAAGGCAAGGTCTGGTAAGGCCTGGCAAGCTTGCCAAAGGCTCGCCCAGCCACCAATGAGGCTCGGCCTCCCCCGACCACCGACAAGCCTCGCTCTCGCCCAACCATCAGCGGGGCTTGACCTTGTCAAGGCATCGCGAGGTTGGCGTCACCTATCAAGGCAAGGCCGACCTCGCGGTGGCTCGGCGAGGTCAAGCCCCGTCAGTGGTTGGGCGAGCTTGGCCTCACTAGATTTAGGCGAGGCTGCTCGCCTAGCCAAGGCTCGGCCAAGCTTCACCCAGCTGCCGGCAAGGCTCGACCAACGAGGCACGGCCTCACTAAGGGTCAGTGATGCTCCGATGAAATTGCTGGCCCTTATCTGGCCGGTCGCCAGTTATCCCAAAGCCAGCGACCGTCCACCTTGAAGAAGAAGAAGAAGAAGAAGGGGGGAGAAAGAAAGGAAAAAAAATAATAAAATTATTGAAAATTTTAGGACTCAATAGCACTTTTTAGACAAAGTGTTAAAACTTCAAGTGCACTTATTTCTAAAATTATTAAAAAAAAAAAGGAAGATAAGTGCATTAAAAATCTTAAAACTTATTGATAAAATACAATTAAGTCATAAAATTTTCAAAAATTACAATTAACTCCAAAAACTTGTCAAATTAATACAATCAAGTAGTTTGTTTACTTCTATTAATTTGACTTACGAAAAATGCCACAAAATGCCGATGTTGCCTTTTTTGTTATTTTCTCTATTCGCGTGGCATTTTTTGTACTAATTTCTTTCTCGGATCCTACTTAAATTAAACTAAAGAAAGGATAGTTTTAAAAACCCAAAGTTAAAATAAAGAGCCATAAAACTCGCCAGTGGCTGCGACCACTCCCCATCGTTAGAAGAGACCAGTGAAGGTCGCTAAGGCCTCGCCCGGGGGCGATGCTTACCCATCCCAAGGGTGAATGATGGTGGCAATCCAACCGATCTCGGACATAAAGTATATTCATTCGGAAATTCCTTCAGATTCTTATTGCAAAAAGCTGGAGCTTCTCCCTCGCAACCATCTAGGAGAACACTCATCGCCGAATCAAGAAACATTATCAAGTTGGATTTTTCTCTAAACTCGCTTGTCTTCTTGTTACCAACTGTCAAGCAAATCTAAACTTAGAAGCTGACCATTGAGAATCTTACTTCTTCACTCTAAAGTGTCCCTGCTCATCAAAACACAGAGAGAAAAATATCAGATAAAACCTATCCATGTTTTCGGGATCTGACATTGATGCAAGCCCCGGCACATGAGGCTTCAGGGAAGAGAGAATTTCGGTAGTAGCCATGAAATGAAACGACAAAAACATCAATCAGGAACAGAACAAAACGCATCGCTGCCAGTAAGATTAACCTGGAACGACGTGGAGACCGAACCGAAGCAAGCAGACTCGTGCAATTCACGAATCAAAACGCATGAACACGTGCTAAAGAGAAAGATGCAAGAAATTGCCAGAGAAGCCACATTCACGAGCTCATTCCCCTTTCAACACGAACCCAAGCAACACGAGCTCAAAACCTCCAAAAAAAAAAAAAAAAAAGAAACAGATTGATGCAAAAGCAGAGCGCCAAACATATTCCACCTCCAATCAAGTGAAAAACTCACAGGAACTGTATGAAATCAATTGTGAAGTTTTTCCAAAGCATAAGGACCACAACATTTTTCCCATGTATTGTGTAATATTACTATCATCATTGACCTTTCACCTTTCCTAATTATCATTTATTTATCACTCAGTTTTATGCTAATCTCATAGGTACCCCAACAACTAGCTATTATAATACATTACTCGTAGTTAAA
Organism: Eucalyptus shirleyi; assembly: GCA_017140165.1. Classification (NCBI taxonomy): domain Eukaryota; kingdom Viridiplantae; phylum Streptophyta; class Magnoliopsida; order Myrtales; family Myrtaceae; genus Eucalyptus; species Eucalyptus shirleyi. Next base: position 32,794,157 of record CM029450.1, read on the forward strand.
GACTAGAAAAGAAAGATTATTAGACCTATTATATCACCCTGACATGTCTATTCCATCACAGCAAATAACATTTATCGCATTTTAAGAATGCTTAATAATATGCCGATCATACCGTTTACTCCATTTGAATTTCTCATTAAAAGATGTTGCATCATAGAAAAGTACCATTCAAATCTTTGCTCTCGACATTTTTCTTCTGTTTAATAATTTAATTATCATAGTGCTTAAATCCATCGTCAAATATCATTGAAGAAATCAAGTTAAAGGACATGATAATGCTTCATGTTACTATGACTTCTTCTCTGAGAAAAATAAATTTATTTGGTAACAGTGCTATTTTATTGAAACATCTCCAGCCTATGATAATCCAATTATTTTTTACTTTAAAGGAGTACGTAGTCCTACAAATATCCATTTCCGTAGAGCTGGTGAGTAAGTTATATTAGTATATTCAAGATCAATTTCTAAATAAGAACTCGAATATAAATTGAACTTATAATTTTCACAGGGGCTTTTATTTTTCAAATGTTACCAAAATCAATTTTATAATTCCTTTCTTTTTAAATTTTCCAGAGCTTAATGGATGAAATAAGGGACAAGTACAATAGGAATGTTACAACTTTTGTATGGAGTTTACTTTGAGTGTTATAATTTTTTTTTCACTCACTTAAGTGCAACATTAGAGTATAATCGATCATTTAAGTGGCATTTCTGGCAAATCAATTTACATTAATTTTCCTAAATAATTTCCAATTAACGTGGATTTTTTTAAATGTTTTTAAGTTTTAATTTTCTTTTCCTTTTTTACTTTTTTTTCAATGCCCGTGAAGGCCTTGCCCTCAGTTGATATGGCTATGAAAGCCTTGGGCAAGACCATTGCAAGCTCACTAGATGTAGGCAAGGCCACAAAGGCCTAGCCTAGGCGAGGCCTTCATAGCCATTGAAGGTCACCACTAGGGGCGACCCCCACCAGCATTGACCAAAAAGGGGGAAAAAAGGAAAATAAAAAAAATATTTAAAAATTATCCATGTTAGCATTGGCAAAACCATGTAGAATAGCCAACATCCAAGTCATAAGACAAATCACCGATGGCACTTAAGTTATCAATATTTTAAATTTTGTGGTATTTAAGTAAGCAAAAAAAAAAAAATTATGATATTCAAGTGAGTGTCGTACGAAAATTATGGTATCATGTACCTGTCCTAATTAAATAGGGTTAATACTCTGAAAAATCCCAAACTGGTACACCTGTGACAAATTTACCCCAAATTATTTTTTGACCATTAAAAAACCCAAATTGGTACATCCGTGCCAAATTTACCTCGACTGACCATTAAAAAACCCTAAACTGATACATTTATGACAAATTTAGCCCAAACTAATTTATTTGACCGTAAAAAATCCTAAACTGGTAAATTTGTAATATATATACAATCCGCTAAATTGGATTAATACCACAAAAAAATCACAAAAATTGTAAACTGTGACAAACTAAGTGTAAAATCGCAAATTGGTATACTAGTTAACTGTCACGTGTCATTTAACTTAGTCAAAATTTAACGAAAATTAATATAAGGTAAATTTGTTACAATTGTACCAGTTTGGGATAAATTTGTCAAAGGTATATCAGTTTAGGGTTTTTTATGGTCAAAAAAATAGTTTGGGGTAAATTTGTCACATGTGTACTAGTTTAGGGTTTTTCGGAGTATTAACCCAATAAAATAATGAACAACATTGAATGCACAAGAAAATTTTATTGAAAGCATGCAGAAATAGTATAAAAAAAAATCTACTTTATCATTTTCCGCTGTATATCTTTATTTGTACACAACAGAGGCATCTCGATTTTCATACATATTGTTATATTCATCGGTATCAAAATCCTGATTTAGAAACTCATATCCACAGTGTCAATAACCTCACAATTGTTTCGTCCATCTTGGAAGGTGACAACCGAAAGATATCCTACAATGGCTCATACTAAGTTTAACGTTCATATCGGTGCATAAATACCCTCATTTCTCCCTATTACCTCTGCATTAGCTAGAATCACAACTTTACTTGTTTACTATTGTCTTAAATTACTTTTGTTGATTTTGGAAGGAAGACAGACAAGAGGGTGTCAAAGAGTAGAGATTAAACAAGTTGAAAATGAGGATAAAAAGTTTATTACATCCTCAAAGCTGGTATCTACAAAAAGGCTAGTGAGCTTGCAATGCTCTGTGGTGCAGAGGTGAGCATAGCAGTACTCTCTCCAGCTGGAAACCCCTTTCCTTTTGCTCATCCATCCAAGGACGTAGTTGCCAATCGGTTCCTCAACCGAAACCCTCCGCCCAATGATAGGTCTTAAGTCCGGATTAATGAGCTCAATTAACAGCACGATGAGCTTATTAATCAAATCAAAGTTGAGAAGGCGCGAGGCAAAGTGTTGAAGTGATTGACTGAACGAAGAAACGATGAGGCATGGTGGGAAGCTCCCGTTGAAGAGAGCAACCTGAAAGACCTCAACCAGATGATGGTGCGAATGGAGGACCTTCAGCTGAGCTTGCAAAGGTTGATCAATCAACGTATTCGAGGTGAGGCATCCACATCCTTTCAAAATCAAGGTTCAAATTAGAGAAATAATCCCTCTGCGACAAATTCGCATTATGGTACTGCTCCAATTTTTCCCCTGAGATATTAATAAGTATGGACAAGTTTCGAGTGATAATGTCAATTTGTTTTCACACGTGCTTATTTATAATTTAGTTGTTATCTTTCATACACAAGAGATGATGTATGGTGTTTCAAGTTTGAACACATTTTCATACGCTAATGTTTAACTCATAATTAGACTAACAAATCATTTGACAAATTTAACGCAGGACCCAGAGCAGATCGACAGGTTTGTCTTGAACACATTTGGAACGGTCATATCTTTGAGCACTTTAGTGCAGTAACTTGACATTTTTTTTTATTTATTAAAAGTGCTACTTTCGGAATATTTCTTACGAATAAAGAAAAAGAATCTAGGACAAGCTAGTGTCCCATGGATAGATGGAGTCATGAAAGTAAGTTAAACGCGACCATAACACCGGTTGCGATAGCTCTGCAAGTAAATTATTGGTAGGTTTATGAACCTGAACAAGGATGTAGCCAAGTCTACCGACCCTCCAAAGGGAAAGATTGAAGCTTTGTGCACTAAATCCCCTAGTTGGACAACAAAACTCAGCCGATGGTCTATCAAGCAAAGGGGGTGTGCGTCATGGACGACAGGACTTTCCTCTTTATGCAAGGTGAATGATAACTTCATTGGTGATTGAACAATTACAATGTGTCCAAGCTGAAAACTAGGTCTAGTGACATGATATTAGATTGATTGCTAGGATTTGACTTGGTGCTATCTGTTTTACTTGTTTTTTACCTTTAAGTGGTCTGAGAAATGGAAACGAAACATCAGTCAAGATGGATGGCAATAAGATCATCAACCAAATAACCTTTAGTTTGTCCGAAACTCTCACGCTCCCTCCAGTGACATTCAAATTGTTACTCTACCATCACAAAAATCTGGTCGCAATCCCTCACAATTACTATTTTCGCAGTAATTAATCTTTATTAGCTCAAAGTTACAAGCCTGAAGATTATTTTACAGATGCAAATATCAATAGTGCCACTCAGTCTTAAGCCATGACTAACAATGTACTTTTCTGCTGCAGCAACAGAATACATGTAGTGTGGTGAGGGAGCTTCCCATTTTCCTTCATCTCCTTGAGGTTATCAGCATTAACACAGGCTACAACCCATCACAACGGTGTACGAGGCAGCCCATTTCCTGGGATTTGGGCAAGTATAGGCCAAAGCCGTCGAGCTCTTCGGCGTGAGAGATTGGTGTTTAGCTCCAGATTAAGCGCAATGTCTAAGTGCCTCGGGTGCACGATTACGTACAAGGATGGTGCAATGTGATTGCTTTATTTCTTGAAATTCCGACCACTTAGAGTAGCTTGCGATTGTTTGTCTCCACTTAGAGTAGCTTGCGATTGTTTGTCTTTCATTTCTGAAGTCAAATCTTTAGGTATTGGCATACTAGCGAGCACTCAATAAAAACTTCTGTGTGTAGTACCAGAGCCTCCTGCTTACTAAACCACTAGGAAAAAACAAAAATCAGAATTTTCTTATGTTTATGGATTATGGGAGCGAAAAGCATAGTGTTTTATTTACACTTATTTCTTGACCAATAATCAAGAAAGAACAACGGAAGGACCAGATTTGCTTCTAACTTTTTGAGTGTAACAAAAAAAAAAAAATCGGTGAATTCTCTTTTCTCCTTTTGAATGTATCTTGAGACTAACACTTTATATTACATATTAATATAGTGGATAAATAAAAAATAAAATTTGAATCCCGTTATGGTTGTGAAAGTGCGATGTCTAAATCATAAAGCATAAAATCATAATAGGTGCAACGTGCAATGTTTAAATCATAATTGGTGAATGGTGGTGAAATGTGGAAGTCCCATTGGCTTTCGAAACTGAATACTGCCTGAGAAGTACACATCAAAGTTTAGACCTTCTGCCTCGCCTAGTTTCACTAAAGACGGCTCCAAGGGAAGGATGAATTTCATTATAATATATAAAAATATTATTTCCCTTGAAAAAAATCTAATGTGTAACGCTTATATCATGTGACATGCTGACGTGATGTTATCCATCCAATTAAGTATCTCAATGAAAATAATCTAAAAAATCTCAACAAATGATAATACTTTACTTCTATGATTGAATGGATGATACCAAATCAATATCCCCATGCAATGTATATCATACATAGACGATTTTATCTTTGCTTAGTGACTCTATGCTGGTAATCGTCGCTTCAAGTCTTCAATGGCCATGCAATAAGTAACAAAGGTGAATAATTTTGGGCCGAGTGACACGAGATTATTGATTGGGCCCATGGAGTACCCTATAACCTAACAAGGCGTGGCTGTGTATAATTTATTGGCCTGATTGGAGGCGGCATAGGCCCGACGAGTATGAAAGATCTGCCCAGACTCAGAAAGTTCAATCTATATACTTCTAAAAGAAATTTTAAGTGGGAGATTCCTCTTGTAATCTCTTAAACTAAATTACCTAGAAATCAAATTATGAAAATAAGTTCAATTGATATATATACATAATTCAAATGGTTACTTTTTTCATTTGATGTCTACAAATGGAAATTACCAGTAATCGCCATTCTCCACTATCTCAATATATTTATTCATTTGTCAAATAAAAAAATGAAAAATTAATTGCGTCATTTTAGCGAGGGAAACTATTTATCATCTGAAAATGTTAGATGGGCATCACCGGCCCATCTAACACGGATAGCGTTTATACTGCGGATCAAGTCCAATATCCAACATCTCTAGGGAGGGGGTAGAAAGAGAGAATCTCACATGGCCTGGCTTCTTCCATCTTAGACTAGGCAGTGTTAGCCAACACGTACGCAGCCACTGGTAAAGGGATTGTGGGGTTGGGGTCGGAGAGTACTAGACTTGTGGTTCAATCCACATGAGCATTGACACATATACATAGGAGAAGGGAGACAATTAAAAAAAAAAAAGACCACACAGTCTTCGTGTCATAACATATATGTTTGAACCATTTATAATTTTAATACAATTGTAGATGCGTTTCTCTAGGTTTAGCAATTAACGTCATTCTTATTTTTTAATTCTGGTAAAATATTAAATGGCAAATCCAATTAAAAAAGTCTCACATTGGAAAAATCATTGTGGTTTGCAATAATTAATATATCATAATTGACCAATAACTCAATAATTTGGGCTTCTTCTTGACAATATAGGAATGAAAATATTGGGCTTCTAGTGCGTGCTCCCAACAAAATGATATTAGAGCTGATAGTTGATTGGTGGACACCCAATTTGTTTTGGTGTTTGGTGAACATCTCAAGCAAAGATATTTGTTGGATGGTGCCCAATGATGAAAATGGGTTCTAATGATTCAATTGATGGAGAAGGATACTTGAATTAAAGGAAAATTCAACCTAACATGGAGCTCACATGTGATGGAGAAGTTGTTAAGATGCAATATGGAAAATTGATGTAGTTTGGAATAAGTAATATATCTTAATTGACCCATAATTCAATAATTTAAATTTTTGAGTAAATATAGATCCAAATGGAAATATTGACAGCTTGGATTTGGGCTTCTTCTTGATGATCTAGGAATGAACATACTAGGCTTTTAATGTGCACTCCTAATAAAATGGTATTAGAGCCGATGATTGGTGGACACCTAATTTGTTTCAGGGTTTGGTGAATATCTCAAGAAAAGGAATTTGGTGAGTGGTGCCCAATGATTAGAGTGGGTGTCGAAGATTCAATTGATGCAAAAGGATACCTAAATTAAAGGAGAGTTAAACCTAACACAGAGCTCACATGTGAGGGGAAAATTATTAAGATGCACATATGAGTTGTGTTAGAAAAAAGTTATACATTGGAGAATTGATGAAATTTGGAGCAATTAATAAGTAATTGGTCAAACCTTCTAGGAGAATGTGGACCCAACTAGATGGTGCTAGATCTTGAATTTCTTCTTGGCATTCACCAAATGAAGGTATTGGGCTCTTGATGTGCACTCCCAATAATACATAATACATCATCCATATTTACAAAAAATGTACAAAACATTGTTCTTACGTAATTTTTTTTTTAATTATTGATTTGACAAGCCAAATATTTCTAATTCTATATAAACGAACCATTCTCAACCAAAACAAAATAGATTGGTGAAAATACATTCATGTCGTTATAACAAGTTGCTCAATTTATCAGCAAAGATTTCTCCATTAGCTACCTCCTAGGGAAGTCAATCAACTCTCCGAGAAGTAAAATGGGAGTACTCGTAAAATTCATAAACCATCTTCAAATGTTTTTCGAGCAACATATCAACAACGTGTCATTGATTTTCTACTAAAATAATGACATTTCCAGTAATAGGAAATAATTGGCTCTCTTATCAACCTAAAATTTGTTGCTCAAGATTGCAATTGAATTGAAACTATTTTTTTTTTCAATTGGAATTTGTCTACGAAAACTTGATCTGGTTAGTCATGAGCAATTTAGCCATTTACACCAAAGTTAGGAAATATAGTTAGATTATGTTTGCAAATAAAAGGTCTAGAGCATGCTTATAATATTGGATTGGTTCTTTTAGTGGGTATCATTTTAATTTTTCACTTGTTTGAACAATTTTGTGGAACATGGACAATTAAGTAAAACTTATGCTCCATTTGTTTCACGAAAAATAAATGATTTGAAAAATATTTTAAAAAAAACATATAAAATCCTCAATTCGACTCCTATATAAGGAATAAAATTATGATGGTAATCAACAAATCATGGAAAAACAAGAGATGGTCACCTTACAATAGTAGACTGTGAATTTTCGAAAAAGTGGAAATGGGTCGCTAACAAGGAGCCACGAGGCTCAAGCCATGGAGAAGCCCAATGGGCCTCATGCCCATCATGGACTGCCCAAGTGGGTCCATCAAGGCCAACTAAGCCCACGCTTGGTTTTTTGGAAGTTTTGTACATTAAATTACCCATGTGCACGAATAATACTTTATACTATAGTTTGACTAAATCCCTGAATTACCCCTTCTAGAAGCTTGTTGGCTTAATGAGATAAAAATTGTTGTCTTCCAAAGAAAGGGTGGGCACCCATTTGAAGAACAAAAAGGAAGAGACTAACCTAGTTAGCTTCCTTAATTCATTTCCAACTAAAGCACATACTTGAAATCTACCAATAATTGAAGAGTGGATAGGAAGGTTTTCAAGAGTTCTTAGTGGCCATTCAAAGGACTTGGCCAAGAGTAATTTAAGGAATTTTATACTAAACTAATTAAGACTTTAAGGAAAACTTGGAAGAGAAGCTCATTCTCTCATTATCTCACTCTCTCCCTCGTTTCCCTCTCTCTTGTCACTCTCTCTCCCTCCCTCACCACAGCCTACTCTCTCTCCCTTTCTTTCTTTCCCTTCAGTTGGCCATTGCAACACTGCCGTCCCCCGTCTTGCTCGTCGCCATTCTTGCACCCAACTTGCCGTCACCTTGATGTCCTCTATCCAGCACCACTGTTGCCCCCCATTGCCATTGCCATCCACTGTTGTGAAGCTGCCATACCACCCAAGGCCGAGCCCTTTGCTTGCCGTGCGCCTCACCACCTTCTCATGCTACCTCTTTGTTGCACCGCACACCACCACCTACATCCATTGCTATGAAAAACTGTGCCGTCACCGCCGCTGTTGCTCACCATCAAAGCTTAGAAGCTAGTCTCGTGAGTGACTTCCTAAATGATTAAGATGACAATTATGCTTAGGATTAAGATTAGGATTAGGATAAATGTTAATGATAGTTAGATTAAGAGATGAATGGATTAGGTGATAGCTTATCTTGAAAAGTGATAAGTAATTGTGATAACTTATCTTGAAAAGTGATAAGTACTAATTATAGCATCTTGAAAATTGATAAGTACTTGTGATGTCTTATTTTAAAAAGTGATAAGTTATGTTAGTAATTATACCCATGGTGTGATATTGTGTGGAATTGAGAGGGGTGATTGCCATGAAAATGAAATTTAGTAACCTTTGTTCTAAAGTATTGTTTGAAAAGGAAACTTAGAAATGCATGATAGGGTTGATTCAAGAAGTATCATAGTGAGATGTCAAGTTTTATATGTTTGCATTGATAAGAGGGGAATGAGTTTATCTTATGATTATTGTGGTGGATAAATAATCAATGGGTAATCATGTGAAATTATTTTATGGCATTTTTGTTTGTAAAAATTGCTAGTGTATAATGTACAAGCACTAAACATGCTTGCATTGGCTAAATTAAAAGATAAAAAATGGTTTGAGTGGTTGGTGTGCCCGTTTAATCACTTAAATGGTTCCGTACTCATATGATTACGAGGGTTGATGTCTAATGGATTTCAAATGTCCGGTGGAGGTTCAAATGCCATTCGCGAATGGATTTCGGAATGATACTCTTAATTGAATGCCTTCTTCAAGTGAGGTTAAGATGTTATTGTGCTCAATGGAGCGGGGCGATGCCCTATTATGCCGAATGACCACCAACATGAGTATCAGTTGTGTCTGAGAGCGGTTGTAAAAATCCGGACTTGTGTTGGAGCATTGTGCATGGAAGTGATAATGGTTGTGTCTAGAGTATTATTCATATTTATCATGTGACTGCTAGAATTGTGGACTCATGTGAAAAATTATTTATATAGTAATTAAATATGTGATTAGGGCATTGTATGGTGAGTTGCTCATTTTATAGATGATGCAAAGCAAATGTTTTGCTATTGATTTGCCATCAACAATTAAGCCACATGTATAGGCTGCCTTTGAGGCAAAATTTTTCACTTGTTATGGTTTAAATTTTTCTGGCCCTAACCATTACTAGTCCTTTCCGCCATGTGCATTTGAGGGTGCCCATAGATCAAGACACCCAGGTGACCCACTTCCCAATAGAAGAAACCAACATCATATATGAAAAGTTCATGACCACATCTAGGTGGATAAGGGGCTAACGAATCTAATGCCCCACCGGTTCATGACATGGTACATATGGTTCAAAGGGGAGCTCTTTGACTCTCTTCGAGGTTTTGACAGGCTACCTAGTGAGGGATTCATGGGTGCCATATGGGACTTCATGATGGCTTCGTCCCTGACCTGGAGTCAGACCCAAACCCAGAGTTCGATCTCAAGCCCGAGCTATGGTACTATGACATGGACGAGTACTAGGCGTGTAGGGAAAATACCACTTTTTGAGGTTGCCCTCATAGAATAGAAGATTTAGCCTAACCTCCAACCCCGTTTAGCAAATTGAAAAAAAATCCCCATTGCGGACATGTAATTATTAAATTTCCGATGTATTAAGTTCACGTATATGTATATCTATATGAAAGTATTTGTCAATATGTTTTCCTTACTATCTCTATAGGTGTGTATAATTGAGTGGAATTGATTCTACTTCCGCTTGCATTTAATCAAAAGATAAAATAAATGGATTGACGACGCCTCCTAGGATGTTGCAATTAAATGAACAAAGGATAGAAGGGATGCCGCATGTCTGAGGGTCGGGGTGTGACAAAACAACTACTTGTTTTGCTTACAAATGAATGAACAAAAATATGTTCATTGCCCATAAAAATGTTTGGACATAAATCGTTATTGGTAATGAAAAAAAATTACATTGACTAATTGTTTCAAAAGATACAAACAATCAATTTGAAAAAATATTTTCTAATTTATTTATTTTCCACGAAATGGACAAAGACTTACCAAAGACCCATATTTGTTGTCCTCAATTTAAAGACGATATTGAATTTTAAATGGGAATCAATGTGAAGGTTTCGCAAAGCGTAGGGGACAACAACATTTTTCCTAGGTAATTTGTAAAATTACCGTTACCATTGGCATCTCATATAATATATTACTCAATTTTATCGCTAATCTCATAAACATCTCAACGACTAGCTATTATAATGCATTATTTGTTCGACAAAAAAATCCATTATCTGTAGTTAAAGACAAAAAAAAAAAACAATATTATTATTACTATTATATTATCTTAACATGTCTTTTCATCATGGCGGATAAGAATTAGCTCATTATCACCAAGTAACAATGCTTGTGGATATGCTGATCATATTCAGTATTAGGAGTGTGCAAAAGAATCAGGAATGGCTTGGACTACTTAGAACTGGATTGAACCGATCCAATTCAATTTCAATTGATGGGTACCGGCCTAGTTCCCAATTCTAGGTGTGAAAGTGCTCACCCAGACTAGACCGATAATATATAAATATATTTAATTTTTAAGAAAAATTTCCAATCAAAAAATTTAAGAAACATGAAAACCCTAAAATCCATAATCTAAAGTTCAACATCCATTAAATAAGTGCTCGTTTCATCTCACACTCATCTCGTCTAACTTGTCTTTCCATCTCTTAATCACAGCATCAACTCTTAAGCTCAACGTCCATCTGACTCACGGCCTCAATTCTCAACTTTTAATATGAGTTTAAATTTTTTGCTAATCTTGTAATTGACAATGGGAAGTTCTTTGTTTTTAACTTTACTTTGGCTTGCTTGAAAATGTTGCACTAAGTGTGTGAGGCTTGGTAAGATTGGTTTCATGGACTCACTCGAGAACCAGACTGGATCGGCAATCCCATTCTTGAGTGGATCTAGGATCCAATGGGTGGTTCCTAGTTCAAATTTTTCACAACTGGACCTTAGTGGGCAGTTCCAATTCTAGGGTGGGAATTGCCCACCCACACCATGCTATCCCCTATGCTTTACACCAATTTAATTTCATTTATAAAGATGTTGCATCCTAGAAAAGTACCCAGCTAATTTTTCCACTCCGTATTATTCTTTTGTATCGTAATCGGTTTAACGGTGCTTAAATCAATTGTCAGCTTGAAGAAATCTAATTAAGGTCATTATATTGCTTTACGTTTTCATATGAAGGTCCATTTTCTTTGAAGAGGACTACAAAGTCACACAAATATCCACTTTCGAAGAGCTGTTGAGTAAGTTATGGTGTATTTGCGATCTATTACTAAGTAAGAATCCTACTCTAGATTTGATTCGTACTTTCAATGGGCTTTTATTTTCAAGAAGTTGCCAAAATCAATTGCATAATTTCCCATCTTTTAAACTTAGTGAAATTTTAATGGACGAAATAATCAACAACATTGAATGCACAAGAAAATTGCATGGGAAGCAATGCTAAAGTAGGGGAAATAATCTACTTTCTCGTATTCTGCAGTGTATCTTAATGCCTAGATAACATAGTCATCTTGATTTTCATAGACAATGTAGTACTAATCAGTGTCCAAATCATTATTAAGATACTCATATCCACAACTATAAATAATTTTACAATTGTATCATCGTAGGAAGGTGACAACTGGAAGAGATTACTCCAAAACAACTCATACTAAATTTGACATTAATATTCGCATACGTGCATTTTCTCTCTATTATTTCCACATTAATCAATATCACAACTTTACTTGTTTGCTATTGCCTTAGATAACTTTCTTTGATTATGGTAAGAAAACAAATTGGAGGGCGTCGAAGAATTTGGATAAAAGTAAGCAAAAATGAGAATTATTTCTCCCATTTATATAAAGATTTTTCCTCTCCATATTAATCTTTATATCATAATTTAATTAATGATGCTGAAATCAATTGTCAACTATCATTGAAGAAATCTAATTAAAGGACATTATATTGCTTAACAATATAATATGATGATCTAATTGGAGATAAGTGCACTAAAAGTCCTAAATTTTGTCATAAAATTGCAATTGAGTTATAATACTTTCAAAAAGTACAATCAAGTTTTAAAATTTATCACAAAAATTTATACAATGATTTCCAAATATGATTTTGGGAGAGGGGGGGGGGGAGACCTGTGATTGTAGGGGGCTTGTCCCGAGGCTTGCACGCAATTCTTTTGCCAAGAGTCTCTATATGATGGATTCCATATATGGTTTTGGGAAGTGGAAGAGACCAATGATTGTAGAGGTGCTTGTCCCGAAGTTATCACGTGATTCTTTTCCCAATAGAGGATAAATTTAAATCATGGTAAAATCAATCAACAGGAATCGGTGATTAAAGATGACCTTATCTTGAAGTTCACATGTAATTTTTTTAGCTAAAGAGTTATCCGGATGAATGAAATAGAGAATGTGCGAGAGAAGATTTGGGCAATGTTAAGGTACTTTAATGCAAGGTGAAGGGTGAGAGTTTACTACATCAATATTGGAGAGACTAAAGCTATAGTTCTTTCTTTGTGAAATTAGCTATCAAATAATTGATTTAGGGCATTTTATAGCAAAGAATGAGAAATTTCATGTTAAACATGATGGTGTATTAAAATCACTTGATGGTGTATCACCACGTATAAGGAAGAAACAAGTTAGAAGTAGCCCATGTCATAAGGTGACATCCCGATTATCTTCTAGGTGTTCACATTCTTCATGACTATCTCAAAGTGGCGTTGTTCCTCTAACTAGTAAAGCTTGAAACTTTTTCTCTCTACTTTGGACAAATTTCATAGGCTTGACTTAAAAGTCACCACTCTTGCTTTCTTCCAGTGCTAAGAGAAAAAGAAGATGCCTTGTCTCATGATCCACTTTGGAAAAAATTTCATAAGCTTGACTTAAAAGCCGTCGCTCTTGTTATTTTTTGGTGCAAAGAGAAAAAGAAGATTCCTTGTCTTAGACAAAATTTAAAAGAAGATGCCTTGTCTCATGGTCCACTTTGGAAAAAATTTCATAGGCTTGACTTAAAAGTCGCCACTCTTATTGCTTTTGCCAAGGAGGTAAATGATCTTGTTCTAAGGGAGGTGAAATAGGGTTAGACCTATTGTATACTTTTTCGTGCGTGTAATTGTATGTCCTTTGAGTAGTGATGTATTAAATTATTTTGATCATGTGGTAACCTATTATATTACTAATCATCTCGAGTTCAAATCTTCCATATCCTTATTTAGTTCTCAAATTATATTTCCATGCTTAGTACTAGGCAAAAGACTAGACTAAGTGTAAGGAGGTATGTTAGACTATTTAAATCATAAATCACACATTTATCTTACAGCTTAAGTTTTTAGAACAGTTGGCGACAGTTCTACAAATTCAAATATAATATCAGAGCTAGAGGTCCTGAATTTGAATATTTCCAAGTCCTATTTATCTCTCTAATTAAATTTTTACACTTAGTACTAAATAAAAGACTAGACTAAGCATAAGGGGACTATTAAAATATTTAATGCATTAAATTAATAACTTAAATTTTTAAAACAGTTAGCAGTTAACACAAACCTACTCGGAGATTGGGATTGCCCTTTCGTGGAAGCCAGCAATTAATTAGTGAGCCTATGACAAAAGCTGACTTCACGAGGTGAAGTACTTCAATTACAATAAGAAAAATGAAGACTAAATAGATTGAAGCCATTTCCTCCAAGTTGGTATGCGGTCTTCAGTAGAAATAAGTCCATGTGTTTGTATCTATTACATACTTTGGTCCATCCTTAAGCATTCATGTTCTTTTAAAGTTCTACTATTATTAATTGATCAAATATTATTTTTTGCAGGCACACTTGATTGTGCGTGTAATTAATATACCTCTTAAGTAGAGGTGTTCAATGGGTCATTGGCTCATTTATAAACCCATTTATATTTAAATGGGTCGTTAATGGGTCAAGCCTTATTTTCTAAAGCACCCATATGGGTTTTAAAATTAAAAAGAGTGAGATATATGGTTCTTAAATGGGTTAACTTAGCACCAATTTAAGACCCATTTATTAACCCATTTATTTTTACCCAAAGCCAAAACCTCACGATCTCTCTTTAACTTTACAATTTTTTTTAAACCGAAATTATAATTATTTTTTAATTTTTTTTTCTACTTCCTTCGGTCACCGGCATGGCGATGGCCAGTGACCGGCTATGTGAGCCTTGAGCTCGCCGATCTGGCAATGCCATCGATGCTTGGCGCGCTCGAGGCTCACCAGATCGGCAAGGCTTGAGCCTTGCTTGACGCCGATGAGCCTTGAGCTCGCTGGATCGAGCGAGGTGGACACCTCACCGAATCTAGCGAGCCTCGAGCTCGTCGGGCGAGCTCCAGGCTCGCCTGTGGCCGGCCGTCGGCCGTCGTGGCCAACGGCCGGCCAAAGAAGAAGAAGAAGAAAAAAATATTTTTTAAAATAAAAATAAAATAATTAAAATTTTATTTTAAAAAAGATAATTAAAATTCGATTTTTTAAAATAATTATTGTAAAAATTATTAAAATTTTTCATTAAATTTGTGTTGTATAAAATTATTTTAGCAATACCATTTTTTAAAAAATATATAATAAATTATGTTTAGTTAAATGGGTCGGGACGTATATTGGTAAAAAATTTTGTATTGTAATAAACGGGTTAAATGAGTTGATTTGGGTCGGGTCATTTATGACCGGACCTAAATCCGACCCGACCCACCCGTTTAACGGGTCTACTCTTAAGTGGCCATGTCCTAAGTTATTATATGGCAAGGAAAAAGTAACTTCTCAAAGATTGGTGATCAAATTTTGAGGAAGCCACCTGGTTGATTTAATTAGTGAGCCTATGGCCTAAAGTTATTTGTCGGTTCGTACAATAATTAAGTCCACTGTGGCTGGTACTGATCTATGCCATTCACAACTTTTCTCATCCACAAAGGAGCTTTTGTGTCAATCAGGTAGTCCAATAACGCCGTGATACGCGGTCTTTAGTGAAAAATGTCCATGTGTCCACACCTTTAGATACCTTGGTCCATCTTTAAGCGCCACTGTTTACCCAAGTACTTGAAAAAGGCTTGCATCTCTATCCTCTTGGCATAAGAACAAATCAAGAAGAGTATTAAATGGTGAACGAACTACTTATGAACACGTTATTTTTTTAAAAATATAGAATTTCGACACATTAGGATACGTTATATGTTAAATTAATATTTTTATATATACATAATAAATTATTATTTTCATAATTATTTTAATCAAATTAATTTGATTCAAATTTATAAATAAATAAATATAGCCCGAAATGAATTTTCATTAATAATTCAATTCACAAATACAAAAAGAGCCTGAAATTATTATCATTTAACATTTAGTGCTTTTATTTTCCGGAATTACTTTTCTAGCCACAACCATTTATTTTACCCTCTCGATTCTTGTCCAGCGCCAGCTGTTAGTCACTTCCATTTTTTAAATCACCCTCCACTTCCCTTCAAAAAAAGCTAAAAAAGATCAGGCCAAGTGGGACTAGCGTCCCCATTTTTAATTTTTTTTTCCTGTTCTTCTCAAAATTAAAAGGAACCTCGGTAAAGTAAAGTGTGCAAACCCAAAAACTCTAGCTGCCGCCTCCTCCTCCTTCTCCTCGCACGATCCTCCTGTCCATCTTTGCTCTCTCTCGATTGTCTCATCGCAATAATTTGCCGCCTCGCCTACGGCCCTCCTCCTCATCTTCTCCAAGATCATCGACCTCAACACCCTTATTCTTTTCTCCTCCATTTGTAGGCGCTTTTGCCTCGTTGTCCCCTAGATCAACGCCATATCCGTCCCCATCGACTACTTGGACCAGCGCCTCCTCTCGAGGGAGCTCCGCCTGTGCCCATAAGCAAATTTTCAAGAGCTTTTGCACCGGGCTGATCAGGCCGAGGTCGTCCGCTTCGATTTTGCTGCTACAGTAGCCGCGTTGCCCTATACAACGAGCTCTCTCACCTCAAGTACCGATTTTGCGAGCTTGGAGACCTTCGCATCGAGCTCCAAACTCCACGAGGTCGCACGGGTGGCGACACAGTCTGCAGCTCTCTTGCCCTCGCCTCCACCTTCCATCACCTTCTTCAACAATTCTCTCTCCCTTTGCCGTGCGTGTCAGACTTGCATGTCGGATTTTTAGACTCGTGTCTTGGAGCGCGTTGGGAATAGTTGATTGCTTGTCGGATTTTTCAACCTGTGTTAACCGTGGTCGGCGTGTATTCGAGCGTGTCCAAGTGTTCAGCATAACACGGAGGCCTGTCAAGCGTGTCCGTGCTTCATAGGTTGCTGATTGTCCAACTTCATCATCCAATGGCTTCTTCATCGCAACCCAAAGAGATTTACGATGTCTTCTTGAGTTTCAGAGGCACGGATGTGCGTAAAAACTTCCTCGGTCATCTCAACAGAGCTCTAGACCAGAATGGAATATACACTTTCATTGATACCGAGGAACTAAAGAGGGGAGACCAAATATCACCGACGCTTATGAAGGCCATTGAAGATTCGCGCATCGCAATCGTTGTTTTCTCAGAGGATTACGCTTCCTCATGGTGGTGTTTGGAAGAGCTGGCAAAGATTATGGAGTGCAAGGAGCAAAAGGACCTCATTGTTGTACCACTTTTTTATAAAGTGGACCCAAGAGAAGTGAGAGGGGGTCGAGAGAGTTATCGGAGAGCATTGGCTAAGCAAGAGTCCAAGTTCGGGAAGGAGTCCGAGAAAGTGAAAAGATGGAAGAAAGCTCTTTTCGATGCCGGTAACTTGTCCGGGTGGCATTTGAATGATGGGTAAGTTTTGTGCAAGAAATTTATCTTTATGAGTAAGAATTAAGACTTTCGTGAAAAAAAACAAATAAAAATTATCTCCTCCCACATAATTGTAGTTATACGTATGGATGCTTCATCCTATGATTCCTGAAAATTCCTGAGTTCATGCCCAATTGCCAAGCGATGGAATTTCTATGGACTTCGTCTAAAGCATCAAGTAACTGATGGATAAAAATACTGGTCACTTGATTTCCAGCGACTTATTGGTATTCTATTAACATTTCCATGAAATTGCTAAATTTTTTGACAGATTGTAATTTTTTATTTGTCTTTCTTACCAACAGCTTGAATTTACCGCTTCTTATATTAGTCTATCAAATTTTCTTTTATTAACTTCTTTCCTGTTAAATTACCAATTAATTTTGAATTATTAACTCTCATTTGAGTTACTTACCCATATTTATTTGTTTTCATTTTGGTCGACTGACTTCCGACAAATTTTCAATTTTGATCAACCGAGTCCTAAACTTGTTACTTTCGAAAACCACACTTGACTAACCATAGAATAGACACATGACTTTTCCCAGTAATACAAAATTGACACTAGTGCTTCTTATCCGCTGAAAAATTTAATAACTCATCTCAACAATATGAAATGTTTAAACTCAATCGATAAATGGACAAAATATTAAGTAGTGTTATTGCACTTACCCCTTTTTTTTGGAAGGAATAAGAAAGTTCCCAAGTCTTCATACGAGATAATTAGTTTGTACTAATCATGTAAGGCAATGACATCGTGCTTCAAGTCAATAGTTTACGAATCGAAATCATTGATAGTCATGTATAAATGAAAAGAACATGAATCACATGGATGACTAAAAGTTGAACTCCAAACTTGTTTTGATTGGTGTGGATATCTCGGACTTCTAGTTTGACTCGGTGGGAATCTGTGATTACCGGAAAATATGACACTGCTTTGTAATTGTTGGCTAGTGATTGCTTGTTATGTGCTTTCAAATTGATAAAACGATGCCATAACTTTTTTTTTTTTTATCAGAGATGAGTCAGAATTTATACAAGGAATTGTGAAGGAGATCTCCACTCTACTCGACCCAACACCTCTGCACGTTGCTACATATCCGGTTGGGATAGATTCCCGAGTGGCTAAGCTGAAATCAAGGATAAGTCTCAATTCTAATGATGGTGTTCTCATGGTGGGTTTATGGGGAAAGGGAGGCATAGGGAAAACAGTTTTAGCAAGAGCCCTTTACAATGCTATTTTCAGACAATTCGATGGTTCAAGTTTTCTGGCACGGGTTCGAGAAATTTCGAAAGATTATCAGGGTTTAATTACTTTGCAAGAAAAATTACTAAATGATATATTGTTACCACGGAAAAAATTAGAAGTGTCCAATGTCGAGGGAGGTATTCGTCGAATACAACAGAGACTTCATCGTAAGAAAGTTCTCCTCATCCTTGATGATGTGGATGACTTGTGTCAGTTACGTGATTTAGTAGGAGAAGGCAAGTGGTTTACTAATGGAAGTAGGATCATTGTTACTACAAGAGATAAACAGTTGCTAATTAGTCTCGGAATAGATCAAGATCGTGTGTATGAAGTGAAAGCATTGAATGGCAGTGAAGCCCGTGAGCTGCTTACTAAGCATGCTTCTCCGACAAGCCAAAAATTGGAAATCAGGACAAATCTAGTGGATCATGTTCTGAATTATGCTAAGGGCCTTCCTTTAGCACTTGTGGTGTTAGGTTCCTTCTTATGTGGTAGAAGCGAAGAAGAATGGAAAAGTACACTAAATAAACTTTTCCAAACTCCTAACAAATCCATTAATGATGTGCTCAAAATAAGCTACGATGGACTAGAGGAACATGAGAAAGAAATTTTTCTCCACATTGCCTGCTTTTTTAAAGGGTCAAACACTGAGTACGTAAAGAAAGTTTTCGACAGTTGTGGTTTTGAGACAACAATAGGATTGAAAATTCTTGTTGAGAGGTCCTTGATAACAATTGAGTCTAGAACCCTACAAATGCATGACTTGATCCAATTGATGGGTATGGATATTGTGAATCAAGAATGTCGCAATGATCCAGCGAAACGCAGCAGAGTATGGCTATATGAAGATGTTCTTGATGTTCTGTCCTACGACATGGTAAGACTAGCGAATGCTATCAAAATTCTGGTCCTTATCTTTGATTCTATTTACTAAATATCAATAACTTAGTCTTGTATATACAGGGAGATTGTGCAGTAAAAGCCATAAGGTTGGAGCCACCTGAGCTGAAAGAGATATTTATTGGTCCTTATGCTTTTACAAAAATGAGAAGGTTGAGATTACTAATTGTGCGCAATGTGCATAATTCCTTCCAAGGTCCCGTGTATCTTCCTAATGGGCTAAGATGGTTTGAGTGGCCTGGTGCTCCCTCAATGCCAAAATTTTCCTCTGGTGCAAACAAATTAGTGGGACTTGATATGAGCAGTTGTAGTATCCCAGTGATGCCAAAACAATTGAAGGTGAGCATTTACCTATGTAGAACGTCTTATTAGCTACTTCATTTGTGTAGTGTATGTATATGCGTATTATATCTACCAGTAAACAAAAGGAAGTGGTGTTCTTATGTTTTAGAAATCACTCCTCTATATCTTTCAAAATGACCGTTAGAAATATTTTATGTGCAACCGAATTGGCATTGGAAACATTAAGCGGAACAACTTTGTTAGAAGTGTTTAATGGAAGATATTGTTGATAAGATCCACAGTACAAATAAATTTTATTAATATATGTCGAAAGAGAAAGATATTTTAAGATTTGGGATTTTTTTTATGCAGCTCATTGTATTATAAGGATATTCAATTTTTACTATTAATCTGTGAGAGATAAAATAGAATAACCAATGTCCATTTCTGTCCACGGTTATAATATTTGTACAATAAATAATTGGGGATAATTAATGGAAGGAATAAAAAGAAGGTTGAAATCCCTGTCAATACTTATCAACTATGATTTCGTTGTTTTCGCAGGGCTTCCAAAATTTGAAGTACATTAATTTCAATGAATGGGATTCACTAGTTAGTACGCCCGACCTCTCATGTACTCCAAATGTCAAGCAATTGGATCTCTATTATTGCTATAACTTGGTAGAAGCACACGAGTCGATTGCACATCATGACAAGTTACAGGTGTTGAATTTAGATGGGTGTTCTGAACTTCGTGTTTTTCCAAATGTGCTCGAGTCAAAAAATCTCGAAGTTCTCAATTTTCGAGATTGCTCCAAATTTGAAAGGTTTCCTAATATTCCACATAAACTCGAAGGCTTGAAATCGCTTTGTTTAGAAAATACAGCTATTAACGGACTTCCAACGTCAATAGAAAATCTTGTTTCTTTGGAAACAATGTATTTGAATAATTGTCAGAACCTGGAAAGTCTTCCATCCAACATCTACAAGTTACCAAGCATTGAACACTTGCGACTTCAGGAATGCACAAATTTAATTGAGTTTCCAAAGTATGAGGATTCAACCGATCAACACATGAAGATTGGACTTTCAAATTTACGCACTTTATGGCTTAGGAGATGTAATCTCTCCGAAGTAGGATTTCTTGAGAATCTTTCCTGTTTTCCCCTATTGGCATCATTAGATTTGTCAGGGAACAATATTACTAGCCTTCCTACATCCATCAACAAGCGCAATCATTTGTCCTATTTGTATGTTGAAAATTGCCGTCAATTACAAGAGATTCCTAAGCCTTCACCATTTTTGAATTTTCTTCGGGCGGATAATTGCGAATCTCTACAAAATTGTAGAGATTTAACTTCAGTTCATGATTTTGTCCATAGAGGGTTGCCCCCCACGGCTGATATTTCCTCACATTGCCGGGTTAGACTCTCTCTCTCTCTCTCTCTCTCTCTCTCTCTCTCTCTCTCTCTCTCTCTCTCTCTCTCTCTCTCTCTCTCTCTCTCTCTCTCTCTCTCTCTCTCTCATATGGAGTGTTTGCTTGATCTAGTGTGTTCCTGGATATTGCAATAGCAGAATATGCAAGATTAGAGACTTAAGAAAAGCAAACAAACATTAAGTAATTCTTCAAATGTATGCATGCAATGGAGTTGGCTACCGTACTTTTATGGGAATGATTTCTATCACGTGAAGCTTGTACATTAATGTGAGCAAGGGTAAAAGGATCTCTACTCATTTATAGAGCTCTAGTTTGAAGTGGAGTTTACTAGCATTACACACTAAGTTCAAATTGAATATGGTTATAACTAACAAACTGGGGCACTTTTGCCGTTCTAGTGCTTTCTTGCTTCTAGTTTCTTGGTTAGCCGATTGGCTTTTTCCTCCCGGCTTCCTTCCAATTATATTGATTCTTATCATCTTGAATGCAAGTTTTTGAAGCTGCGTTCGCTTGTACAGTTTCGCATTTCCCCAATATATTACTTACTTCTACCAAAAAAATAAAAATAAACTGAGGCACTTTCTAACAATTTGTCTTTATACCAGTATCCTGTATGCTCTAGTGTCCTCCCTGGAGGAAAGATGCCAGAGTGGGTCGTCCCTATTGAAGAGGGTTCCGTAACTTTCATGATTTCAGAGGACTTATATGCCAAGTTTCTTAGATTTGCTCTCTGTGTTGTGCTCCATAATGATGAACATAAAGGGGAATCATTATATGATTTTGAAACCTGCATTAATGGTGAAAGACGGAAAAAGAGGACATACGGTTTCCATTCGTTGGATTTGGATCATATGCAGCTTCAGTATCTCATACCATCCGAACTGTGGGGAGTAGTTGATTTTGGTAGAATTGATGGGAGTCTTGTTCAATTTAGCCTTACAGTATCAGGTAAAAATGTGAAAAAGTGGGGAATCAGAATATTATGCAATCATTTAGAGGATGACTTAGAAGTTGTGCTTCAAGATAATCAGCTCATTGATCCGGCTTTACTTTACGAGATTGGTCATGAATCAACATATTCAGAAGCCCAGAGTTCCCTTGCGGACGAAAATAGTTGGATCACAACAGATCTACGCTGAGACTTGCAGTATTGTCCAAATGAGTACCGAGAGACAAAGTCAATAGTATCAAAGACAAATCGGGAAAATGAGTTCAACCAAGAGAGCATGCAAAGGTTGCGGGTGGAGAGTTACATGAGGAGGCTTGGGCGAATAATTTCGTCTGCGGAGAATACATATCATGCAATGAATGTCAAACAAGAACAAAATATCCCAAGTATAATAGATCTTTTCTTTCTGGAAAAATCCTCTTTTCTCCGGCATAAGCACACGTCGAACTCCACCAACGCCACTTTCAGCATCACAACCGATCATCTTCAATCAGACACCAGCGAGCTTGGACGAACAGAAGAATTTGTCTTCTTGAACAGAGTCCCTAGCGAACAAATGGCGATGGAGACCGCCGAGCGGAGGCAATGGACTACCACTGCCAACTGAAGCTATGGAAACTGATGATGTATCTATGGGTGAACGATTCTCTCCTGAGGTTCTAGGCTTCATGCAGCTTGCTATAAATCAGGTAACAGCTGGTAAATCCAAATTTGTTAAGTTAGAGTGTGTTTGGTAACCATTCTGTTCTCGGGAACAATTTCTGCTAAAAAATGATTCTTTTTTATTCTGTTCCCGGGAACAATTCTGAACATTTAAAGGCACTGCCAAATTTTTTTATTCTCGAAATAGAAATGCGTATGCTAAGACCTGTAAAATTTCTAGTCCAAATAATTTTCTTTTAATTTTTTAATGATTTAAATACATTTTTCTGTTTCTTCTTCTTCTTTTTTTTTTTTTCCTTTTCATCTTCTCCTTCCTTAAGTCGCCGGTGGCTGGTGACCGACGATCGGCCAAATTTGAGGTGTCTAGGGAATGTAAATGTGTAGTATGTACCTGTCATAAAGATGTGCAATGGGTCATAGGTTTACCAGAAAAATTGAATTGTGTGAAACTTTGATATCTGGGATAGGATCTGTCAGCTAAGTTTTATGAGGTGCTTGAAGAGGCAAAACGATAAGGAAGGAAGAAGTGAGATGGCAGCCACTAGGAAAGGTTGCTTGACAGTCAAATCCTTTTACCACTTGTTTACTTTGGCAACTAGGGAGAATCGAAAAGTAAGTTTACTTGGAGGTGAGAGTATTATGAACTTTGGCTGTGCCCATGGATAATTGGTTAGGTGGTTATCTTCATTATCCCTAAGGACTGTGATTATGGAAAAGCAAAAATCACGAGAAACACAGTTTACATAAGTTATTCAGTGAAATATAGACAAAAGCACAAGAAGCTGATTGTCAATTCTGCTTTCAGAGTCCTTCGCAAACTGTTTAGGTTCTATTTTTATCATTGTGTGCCTTAACTTTTAACCTAGAAGCTAAAACTCCTTGAAGCTTCTTGAATGTTTGAGTGAAACCTAATTAATAAAATATAACCTAATTATTACTGTCTACATTAGATGAGTAAAATGTAGTTTCTCAAATTAGTTGCCATCGATGCTTAGTGTTGTTAGAGCCATATCGTTTAACGGTTAGGTGGACATTGTCTTAAATTCGTAGTTATGTGGTGACAATACACTACTCTAAATGACTGTAGACAGAAATAAATAGTTGATGCAAAAATCATTTGGCCGTTTTGGTATCTTGTGGAGCAAATTCTTAAAAAACAAAGGCATTGCTAAGAGGGTATATATAAAGATACTGTTAGAAAAGGTGGAGGAGGCTAATCCAATAACAAGCTCTCTTTTTCCATGTGATATTCTTAGCAGCTTTCAGCGAGCAGAACTTCTTGATTACATGTAGTATATGCCTTGATCAATCTTATACATTCTCAATCATTTAATTTGGAGGAGAAAACATTTCTCACGAAACGCATTATCTAAATTTATGTTGAAAACACACTAAGATCAACTGTCTTTCTGACAAAGCTCCTAAGTTTGAAAAGCTTGCTTTATTTTCTCGCAGTTTCACAGGCAACAAGATACGCAGAGATGGAAGCTCTTGATGTTCTTCTTAAACAGTGGCAGAGGAATGGATTTTTGGCTTCCGAAGTTGCACAGAAATTTTAAGCATGCTCCCTTCGTGGATTTTTGGCTTCCGAAGTTGCACAGAAATTTTAAGCATGCTCCCTTCGTGTGACATGTGAACCATGCATAATTTGTGCAGCAGCGATATCGATCATTGGTACATCTGTTGATCATACAGAAATAAAACTGAACTATCCTTATATTTGTTTGTTTATAAATGATTAGATAACTCTTACCCTTTATTTAGGATAAAGCAAGTATATTATGGCTATGCAAATGATCAATCAGGAGGCTGTGGCTCAATACTGTCATTTCATTCAAGTAGCTACGAGACATGCATATAAGGGATCGCTCAATTCCTCCCTCCGGATAGAGTGAAATGAGACAGTTGTACCAGCGAGCATGGTTCCTATGCAATGTTCGGAAGTTGTAGCTGATTGAACCCATCGTAGCCAATACTAGAATGCAAGTCATCCATAAATCTTCTTTCAATAAGATCACTGGGTGCCAAGATTTCTCTGAAAGAAGTTGCCCATCCGAAGTAAGAGCCTCTAAATATCACCCTAGGAAATATAGAACCAGGTATCATTGAAAAAAAATTAAGCCCTAGTTATCCCAGAGAACACCACTTTTAAATATGATAATTTTTTTTTGCCAAGGTCAATGCCACTTTATAGAGACTAGTTACTGTCAGTTGAATCAAATGGTACCCTTCAGATATACTTTGCTTTCATGAACATCTATTTCCCGGAGTAAAGACATTTCTTAAAATTGATATTCTTTGGACTGAACTGTAAATTTCCTAAGCTAAACATATTATCCTATCGGGGGACCTATTTTTCCTTAAATAGTACCTTCTTCTGCGAAGTGCTTTGCCAATTAGTCTGCTAGATTATCTCTTGCATAATATATGGACATGTTTTGAAGTTGGAATCTGTCTCGGGGTTTCAAGCTGATGAACTAGGTAAAATTGCAGAATCACAGAAATGTTGGCTGGTTTCATAGGAATTTCATCTATGTCCCCCCTTTCAATTGTCTGCCTGATTTTATGAATGTCTCCAAGCTTTTTCTTGTTTCTCGTGTAGTACTGGGAATTCTGGATCAAAGGGTTTCAAATGTGTGGAGGAATATGGCATCAGAAGTAATTTCTCTTTTGCAAGATTTTATCAACGGGGAACCCCTAATGGTATGAATCACGATCAACCATTTTAACCTGTTGAACTATCTTTTCTAAAGAATGTTATATAGTTAGCACCAATTTACATTAGATAACCTATGGGAAATTCCTTTTCAATGGATCCATAATTAAATACACCTTTTAAGAGGCTTTTATGAGCATAATAGAGCAATTATACTTTTTAAGCCCAAGTTTACTTTATCGGTCAATGAAGTTGAGCTTTGTGCGTGCTAGCAGCATCTCCTGGAAAAAACCCTTCCAGAAAAGTTCTCTTTTAAAATCTAATACTACTATCTTCCTAGCACTCATCCTACTTCCATATTGATTAAGTAGAATCGAGGAAGCCTCTTCCTGTTTCCACTTCTCAATCAATTCTCTCAACCGGCTAGAGAAAGACTCTAGCTGGATCTTTCGGTGATTGCAGATTTTTCTGAACAACACTCTCTCTCTTCTCTCTCTCTCTCTCTCTCTCTCTCTCTCTCTCTCTCTCTCTCACACACACACACACACACACACACACACATGTAAAGCGTTTTCTGCAGTAAAGATATATTGTTGTATCCTTGGTCTGGCGAAAAATATCTGCACATCCCAGGCAAATAAAGTGGGCCGAGTGGAATGTTTTGTAATGACAAAGGGTTAATGTGAATTATAAACCATAGAAATAGTGGGTCATTTGGTGGACAAGAATCCATTCATAAGTTTTCTTTGTCAAGGATGAGGTGCTTATCTTGAGATGGTGGCTACAGTTAAACAAGACTGCAACTTTGTATAGTTGCTTGAGTGGAGCGGTGCTCAGCCATATAATGGTTGGTATGAATAGGTGTAGAATTTTCCCCGTAAACAAAAGGTAGGAGTTTCTGTTGCCTGTCTTTTCCTTCGGCCAGATTTCAGATGTCCTGTTTATCATATGTAGTTTTCCTCTAGATTGGATATTCTTTGATTGCCATTTGAGAAATGGGAAGTCATGTCCTTGGTTGAGAAAAGGACAAAGTGCAGTATCTTAACCGTAGATATTCCATTGGTTAGACTAGTTAGAGAGAAATATCTTTTTCCTTGATCCTTATCGTGAATTACTAAGGATATATTTCAATTTATATGCTTTTTGATAGAGCAATTTTCCAATTTGAGCTCTTCAGTTACAAATATAGCAGACATTGATCAGACCATGACCTTTTCATACCTCTTAGATAATTAGTACACTTTGGAAACTCATTATTTGCAGAAATGATGGTCTTGAAATAATTTGTCTTCGCAATGATAAAGTCAATTTAGTTAACGTTTCTTTTATGTTTAGTAGAACCCTGTTACATGAATATCATTTCTCTTTGGCTTTTCCCCTCCTTTCCCATTCATTTGCTGTTTGTGACATCGTGGGATCTATGATTTGTTAAAGTATTTATATATATTCTGATTGCTAATATTTGGCTTTCAGCTCCAAAGCCTCACAGGCCACAAGTTACTAAGGCTTCTCATTAGATCTGCATGCATTGATTATTGCTGTGAGTCCTCTCATGCCTGTGCACAACTTGGTAAGACCTTTGAACTTATGGTTCCTTGCTTTCTTGACATCATGTACAGCATCTATAGTATGATGATGCACCTCTGCTGCAGATCGAATAATCAGTTGCTTGTGCATATTACAAGTCTGCTGCATGGTGTGACCTTTCTATATTATAGCCTGTTAACAATGTAATGGCATGAATTAGGACTCTACGGCAATGTTTCTTGCTGTGGCAGTATGATATGATGCTCATGCTAAGATTGAGTATGCCCATATCTATAGATTTCCTTGTATGATGGAAGTCAATCACAATGAGGACACTATAAAGTTCTTAACGATGAAGTTAGGTGATATCCTCGGTCTTCATTCCTGATTCTTGGCTTATTCTGATCATATTGTGTTGGGGCTAGAACTATCACTTAGAGGAGGGTGAATAGGTGCTATTATGAAATTTAGCAAAATTTAAAAACTAATATTGCAAAATAACAATGTTTGATGACAGAATGTGTACTGGTCAGATCTCACTAGTATGCAATTAATCTATCACAAAATATATAAAGAGTTTAAGGGATATAAAAATGCACACAAAAGTTTGTAGTGGTTCAGCTTTAACAAGCCTATGTCCACTTTTCCGTGCTAATAGCCTAGTGGCTAGATTCCATTATATGAATCAATAAGAGGTTACAAGATATGAGTATTAGCTTCTCAAACACGTGTGAACAAATTTTCTTACACTCTCAACCTCTAAGAGATTCCACAATTCAGCTCACAGAAACGAATGTATTTAAATGCAAATATTCTTCAGACTTTGGAATTTCAAGCTTCGATTCTCTAGCTCTTTTCCCTTTAGTGTTAGGACCTCATTTTATATTCCTCATTGTCTAAGCTTACCATTGAACATATATTCAGAGGATCATCTAGCCAATCTACCTGTTGGTCTGAATGTTACTTAGAAGATCTGATAGCTTCAAGGTTGCCGAGAATAAAACTTCTCTTAGAGTCTACTACCCATACAACAGATCAGGTTTCCATAAGTCGAGCACTTTGAATGGAAAGATGTTTTGCTTCCAATCGATTTGTTCCAGGGTTTCTGAATATCCAATTTAAAGAGAAATATGTTAATTTACTTTCCTTTGGAACACCTCATATATATATGTAGGGCAGAGAATCCATTTTGCGCCACTAGCCGTTGCACAAGTACATTATCACCTTCCTAGCTGTTGTATGAATATCCATAAATAGAAGGAAATGATTTCAACCATAACTCTATTTCTAATTAATAACATTTGATCGTATTAGACTTTCCACTTGAAAAATATTCATTATTAGAATTAAAGTCTTTATAAAGGATAAGTTTTGTCAATCTTCAAAATTACTTCGGGAATGTTTTCTCAACATATTGTTCATTGTTCTTAGTGTGACAGCCCGATTTTCCAATTTTAATTTCAATAAATTTAGACGGGCATTTCATTGGCACGCATATAGTCCATTTCCTTGAGTAGGCCACTCATGTGAAATCTAGTCTATCCGGTGAAGCCGTTATGAAATTCTAATGCATAAGACTCGAGAATTTGATTAATAAGCGACCTTCCGACCGAGATAATCTACAAGGGTCATTATGGCACAAATAAAAATCGATTAAAGATCGAAAATAGGTTGGCTCGACAGAGGCAGGTGATCAGGTGTGGGTGATTCCACCGGATCGCACAATTCTTACCGACCGACACTGGGCCGACTTTTCTAACGATTGGGTACCCTGTGCCCGTATTTGAAACCTTGAGATTTCCCCCGACAACCAAAAGTTGTGGCTTGAAATGATCAACCGCAAGTCGAATGCATAAAAATTTGTAAACGTTGCTCGGTAGATTAGAATGCGCTAGTATTGTGCCAAAGTGAAATTAACCGTGAATTTGTGATCGAATTATGAAATTGGAAGTCATGGTGCGTCACAAAGCTTATTAGGAACATTGGATTAAATTGTGGACTTTAATTTGGACTCAATTGGATGAGGATTGATGGAAATTGAAATGAGGGAATGTGCAAGGACTTGGACCCCGACGGAAAATGAAATTGGACCCATTGAAATAAGTTGTAGAGGAAATGAGTTAGTGGAAGATGACATAGGATGATGTCATGGTAGTTGGGCCAAGAGGAGGAGATTTGGACAAGTGGAGGGTGGGGATGAGGCCTTGGAAAGGTGGGATGTCACCACCCCCTTGTCCCCATCATCTTCTTCCTTTTGAATTTGGAGGAGAGAGAGAGAGAGAGAGGAGGAAGAAGACCAGCGAACCGCCGAGCTCCGTTCACCCCGTCGCCCGCACGTCGTCGCCGCTCGTCCGTGCGCGGCCGCTCGCCGTCCCGTGCGCCGAGCCGCCTTGCCTCCTTCTCCGCCGCAAAGCCTCGACCGTCGCAGCTCCAAGCCGCGTGCCGTTCGACGTCGCCGAAGCCCCGTCGCCGCCGTCCGTCGCCGTGAGCTGCCGTTCGGAGCCCTAGCTTCCCTCGCTGGTCATTCTCTGCCATCTCTCCACCCGTTCAGCCGCCGTCCGCCGCCCTTCGAAGCTCGGTTAGTGCTGGAAAAACCAGCAAGAACCAGCTCTTTCCAAGCTTGTTTTGGCCCCCTATTAGTCCTCATTGGTGTTGATCCGTGTAGGTTTGTCGTCGGCGTCGTCGTGCTCTTCGCCGGAAACTCGTCGGAAAACGATTCCGGTGAGTTTAACTCACTAAACCCCGATTAGCGGGTTAATCATGTCTTAAGTGCATTTAGTTTAGGTTGATTGGAATTAGGTTGTTTTATTAGTTCATTTAAATATGGATTAGATTAGGTGGTTTAATTAAAGTAAAGCATGTTTAGTTTAAGGGTTAAATAGGTTTATTTAAAATAAGCTTTGATGTGACTTAAATGAATTTATTTATGATTTAAATAAATGGTTCGAAATTATTGGATTATTTAATAATAAATCATATTCCGAAAATCATTAAAATATTATTTATAAAAAAAAAACTCAAAAAATTATTTTTGGCCCTAATTGCTCATAATTTCGTGCCGATCGTCGCTGTATACTTAGAATTTGAAATTGATAAATGGTTAATGCAAATTGAGTGTTGATTGAGGAAATTATGGATTTTAATTAGAAAATCTCAAATGTCGGGTTTGATATCAAAATTGGGTTCTTAAAGATTAATGTTGCAATTGAAATACGTGAATGATGTGTGACGTGCTTTAAATTGATTATGAGTGGTGTTATGATAATTGTGAGAAATTGTTTTGAACTATTAAGTGGGAATTGCCCCTATATGGGATGCCCACGCGGTGGATGCGGGTCGCAGTCGATTCTGGGCCCATGCTCCTTCGGGAACGCCGTCGATGTACTGACGAAGCCGTGCTCCAAGGGGGGAGGCGATGCCTGGCTTTATGTCAGTAGATAGCCGAACTGCGAGTAGGCTATGCCCTTGTGTGGCGTCGATGAATGATGAATTGAAATGCTTGCTGTGAATTTGAAATTAAATGAGTTGAATTGTGTTCCGATAGTCCACGTGCGTATTATAATTTGTACTTGAGTGCTATGAACTGTACTAATCTGCAGGAAGGCTAGAAGGCGAGGTAAGTCTTCTGCACTACGTGGCTAGACCACTATGGGGCATATTTTCTTTCTAATAGGGGTTTAAGAGGGGTGAACTTGCTGAGACAAAGTCTCATCCCAGTTTGGGGAAAAATATTACAAGACCGTAGATGGCGGGACCCCCAGAGAGGAATGGCATCCCAGTGCAGATTATCGAGCAGGTGCACAACTTCCCTGACCCTGGGAGCCATTGGGTCTATGAGTTGATCAGGACTACTGTTTGGATCCAGGAGACTGAAGACGTTAGAGTACCCCATAGGTATAGGGCTTGGTTTCGTTTTGGGGCCAATGGCTTTAGGATTGGTCCGCTTGACAGTTTTGATATCCCATTGGCCGTGATGAATGCTATCC
Organism: Eucalyptus shirleyi; assembly: GCA_017140165.1. Classification (NCBI taxonomy): domain Eukaryota; kingdom Viridiplantae; phylum Streptophyta; class Magnoliopsida; order Myrtales; family Myrtaceae; genus Eucalyptus; species Eucalyptus shirleyi. The sequence goes on from CM029450.1 coordinate 32,824,957, forward strand.
TGGGTGAGGGTGTAGCTGACCTGCCTGATGGTAGGGTGGAGGACCCATCGTCTGTGGACCCGGTGTTGTCTGATGTGGAGGATGTGGGATCAACGAACGAGTTCGACTAGTAGTTATAGGACTGTTCCTCTTTTTGGTGGGCTGATCCATGTTATGTAGGCTAACCCCTTTTTGTTGATGCACATAAACTTTGACCCATTTTTGGTGCATATAGTCTCCGGATTCTGTCCGTGTATGTAAGCCCTGGATTGACAATGATGTATGAAAGTATGATGTTTGATTTTGACTTGATCTTCCTATTGTCCTATCCCGTATGTTTTTATGTTTTTGTAAGGTGCTTCTTAGTACGTTCCGCTTGCACATTAATAATTAATTTGGGGTCGACGACACTACCTGGGAATGTCGCATTTTCATGACCATGGCGGGATGTTGACGCGCTCGATGTTTCGGGGCTTGACACTTAGTCCTGTTAGTTAATCTCTTCATTTGACTATAATCTAAGTCAAATTTGCAATTCGAGGCAGTTCCCATTCTTGTGGTAAATTCATCGCAAAATAACTTTTGAACTCGTGTTCTGACTCTTTGTATTGCGTGTAGAGTGCAAATACGGAGGTGACATCATTGGTGCTGTCTAGGATAAGAAGATATTCTCCTGTTTCTGTGATGGAAGAAATCGTTAATGTTAATTATTTTGTCTCAAGATGTTAAAACATTTCATAACCATACTTTGTTCAGACAGTGCTTTATGGATAAAGATATGTACGAATGTTATTGACAATGATTAGCATTCTATTCTTTAGTAAGGATGTAGTTAATCATGTAGCATTCCATAAATTTTCTTCAAATGATTCAGTGTACTCTGACAATCCGTGCACCATTTACTGCTTTTCCAGACACAGAATTTCATCAACGGACCGAGAAAGGAAGCGTGATGAATGTCCAGATCAGGTTTTGTCCGGATGTTTATGTCTTTACTGACGGTTGCAGCTGTGATCACAAGCCCATTTCACGCTTTGAATTTGATATGATTGTTAAGATAATTTATGGCATAACCTTGTCTAGGCATCACTGTTCTGATGCTAATTTATGTCACCAACATAATATGTAATATTGCTTGATATTTGTTATGAGTTCTTTGAACTTTTGAGGTAATTTTAAGCATGCTATTGATGTGTCCGAGTTTCGTAGTTCTGGACTATATCAGGTGCAATCATCGACGAGAGGTAAATGATTTGCATATGATTACTACTGTCAAGGGTAGTACGATACCTGTGATTAAGAATCTTCGCATTTATGGGTTTTTCCATTTTGCAATTAAAGCTTATTGCATTGTGAGATAATTGCTCCTTCTTTCATCACTTCAGGAGTGGCATTTGCTCTTGTTGGGATTATTGGTGGCAAAGCCATGCGGTCATTTCTCCTGTCATGAACCTTTGAGCATCCTGAGTTTGCTCATTGTGTTAAGCGTTGATGAGAGTGGAGTAGCCAACGAGTACTATTCGATATGTGCTTACTTTTATTGTAGACATAATAGATAATGAATTCATGTGGAATCCATGGCTTGTTTATAAGCTTTGGTTTAGGGCTCGTTTGGTTCAACTTTGGGGAGATGACAAGTATCTTTAGAAGAATGAGCATTTGATGAAGACAAAAGTGTTTGGGTACTCTCATTTTGGTGTATTTTGCAAAGTAGCTTTGAGGTGAAAAGAAAAAAGAAAAAAAAGAAAAGGAAAAAGGAGGAGGAGATGCTAAAGTAGAGGGGAACGATTGGGAGGCAGCCGGAGTTGGTGGTAGTGGTGGTGGGGAGGCGGCGGGTTGTAGGACCCATGGGATGGCGGTGCGGAGAGGATCGAGACAATTGGTAATTGGCCAGAAATTGGCCAAAAGTGTGGGTTGGTAGGGTCGAGCCTCAATTTTTGATATTTTATTTTTATTTTATTTTATTTTATTTTTTCTTGTTTTCTTTTCTCTCTTTTACTTTTTTTTCCTTTTCCCTTCACCAATCATCAGGCCTCAGTGACGACTAGTAATTGGCCAGAAGTGTGGGTTAGCGGGGTTGAGCCTTGCTTGTGGTTTGTCGCCAGCCATCGTCAAGGCCCAAGAACTAGCGGAGAAATAAGGAAAAGAAAAAAATAAAATAAAGAATAATTTAAAAAATTCAATTTTGTTTTATTTGAGATAAAGACATGAGATTGAAATCATTTTCCAAATAAGATCCAAACATCATAAAACATTTTCAATTACATATTGCCAAATAAAGGAAAACTATTCATTTTGCTAAAAAATGATTTCTCAAAAAGCATTTTCCTTTATTTTAAAGTTTTCCCCAAATAAATACAACCACAGATTAAAATTTAATGGAAAAACAAAAAACAATGAATTGTGGCTACGAGGCGTCAAAGACAATGTAACTCAAGAGGCTATGGATTGTGGAGAGGATCGAGACAGACACCGAATTCATCATACTGACAAGCTCTGGAATAAGGGAGGTAAGCTCCTCAAACAAAATGTCAATACTCTCACCATTTATATGTTCTTCATCAGCATCAATCATGGAATAAGTTTCTACCGTGTATTCCAATTTGCTCTACCGAAAGTAATCATTCGCAAGGCTATGGTCATTTTCTTCTTCCTGTTTTCGCAGGCTTGCTCATATGCGTCTCTTGTTTTCTCTAGGCGATGAATAATCAAGAAGCTGTGAATCTGGTCAGGCAGATAGAGAGCCTACAAGAAGCATCTGAGTGGCTGGCGAAGGAGGCCTTGACCAGGATGAGCAAAGGCAGCATTTCTTGCTTGTTGCCTCGCTCCGAAGACTTGTAAAATTTTGTCGAATCCTAATTGAAGATGATTTCGAGTTTGTGATGAAACCCTTGATGATGTGAGAAGTGATCTTGTTTCAGTGTAACATTTCGAGTAGATTAAGGCGCGTTTGGTAACACTTCTATTCCCGAGAACAATTTCTAAGCATTTTAAGCCGTTTGGTAACTGTCCAAAATTTCAATTCCCGGAATAAAATTGTATTTAGTACCGTGCTCAAAATTTCTACTCTAAATCATTTTCTTTTAATTTTTAAATAATTTCATTTATTACTTTTTTCCTTTTTTCTTCTTTTCTTTTTTTCCTTTCTCTCTCCTATTCTTCTTCTTCAAGTGATCAGTCACCGGTCCAGCGACCAACTAGACGAGGGTCGGCGACCTCATCAAAGCGTTGCCAGCCCTCGTCGGCCGAGCCTTGCCGGTGGCTGGGCTTGCCTCCGACGAGCTCGCCAGACCGGTTGCCAACGATCGGTGGCGGTGGGCGGCGGACGGTAGACGGCGACGGACGGCAATCATGGCAGTGGATGAAGAAGAAGAAAAGGGAAGAAGAAGAAGAAGAAGAGGAAATATGAGCTTGATTCTAAAATTGTTCCCGAGAACAAGAATCAACTTTTTTTTATTGTTCTTGATCTATTCCAAATCTACTTCTGAGAACAAAAAACTATAAATTTGTTCTTAGGAACAAAAATTTTACCAAACACGATTTTGTTCTCAAACTACTCCCGACAACAAAACAATAGAATTTGGCACTGTTTGGCCGGTTACCAAACATGCCCTTATTGTTTCAACCTCTACCATCATTTTGCTACAGATAGAAGGCAAAGGGTGCTAATGCTTGGCTTGATGCACTATGGTACAAAATGAGTTTAATATCGATATTCCTGGTGAGTATTAAGGTATCATTTCATTTAGATTAAGCAATCAAAAGGCTCAAAAACTAGAAGCACGTAATTGAGAATTCATCAGCATATCGTGTAACAATTTCATGCCCAGATCAGCTTTCCGATATATACCTGGTTCTTCCGATTGACATCGGCTTCTAGCGATGGATGCCACCTCTTCCCTAAATGAGATTAATCGTTCATGATAAAAATAACACCTACATACTAGTTAAGGTTCTGCCTACTAATGCTGAACGAATTAAGTAATGCCGTCGATTTGATGCTAAAGTTGAGTAATAGATGGGCAATGTTCTTTTACCACATTTTATCTTTCGGTATTCTAATGCTTTCATCTCTCACAATACCAGCGTTTCTAATGCTTCTCTCTAAATACAAGGTGCATGGTGCTCATGACTGTTTATTCCAGGCAAGTGTTCGATAGCTACTTTATCTACTTCACATGCTATGGAAGGAGATTCTTTAATGTATTCGGTCAAATCGGGAAATAAAAAATCTGTCATTGCTGTAGAATAAGATTGGGTCTTGCTTGCATTATGACACGACAACAGATCATTCAGCCTAAACTTGGACGACCCTCTCATAAGTTACATATGAAGGGCTTCACCAGCCCCCCTTTACAAAAGCATAATTTATCTCTAATTGTTCTAGTAATATACTAAAATGTGGAGATACGCACATTCGTAATATCACTTAGCATACGTATTCAGTAAGTCTCTGCCCGAGCCATCGCCACGTGACAAGCAGTATTTGTTTATTTGATCGGACCACTTAGTAATTATGAAGCTACCGATTCATTTTTCTTGCTTTAGCATAATGTATTTGGTTATTTCATTTGGACCATTGACCATTTCGCTAAAGTTATAAATGCGTTTTCTTGTTGGCTTTGGCAATGCGGAGCATTCTTTTGTCCTGAGAAGACCGCTTTGGAATGATCTGATTTCTACTAGTTCCATTTGTCTGGACATCCCCTGGATTGTTGCTGGTGACTTCAATGCCATTCGGTATGCTTCCGACAGAGCATATAGATCCAATTACTGGATCTCAGCCTTTGAAGACTTTGGAGACTGCCTCATCCAATCTGGTCTAGATGATCTCCGCTTTGTGGGTAACAGGTTTACTTGGTCTACTTCGTCTGGTCCTAATCGAAGGCAAAGAAAAATAGACAGAGTTCTTACTAATGCAGCTTGGATCTCGGCCTTCTCCTATTCGGAAGCCAACTTTCTTGCCCCTGGAGTGTCTGATCACTCTCCTATGGTGGTCAGGATTCTCCCGGTTCCTAGCTCGGGTAACCCTTCAAGTTTTTCAATTTCTAGACGTCACACCCCAACTTCTTTGAGTTGGTTCGGCAAATCTGGGAGCTGCGTATCTCTGGTACTCCTATGTTTGTCCTTTGTAGTAAGCTTAGATCCCTTAAACGCAGACTCAAGTTATTAAACAGGGAGGCTTACTCTAATATTTCGGCTAGAACTTTTGACGCCAGACGCCTTCTCGTGGAAGCTCAAAACGCTATTCAGTCTGACCCTCATAATCAAGCTCTAGCTGATGCGGAAAAGGATCACCTCCATGTCTTTTCTGACCTTCGCCTCAAGGAAGAATCCTTCTACAGACAAAAATCAAGGGTCAAATGGCTTAAAGAAGGTGACCTAAACACCAGTTTCTTCCACCATTCGGTGAAGCGAGGCCATCTTCGGAATAGAATTTTCTCAATTTCTGATGGTAGCAATGTAATTACTGATGAAGCTGAAGTGCAGCAACTCTTTGTTGGTCACTTTCAAAATCTGCTGTCAGCTGTTAACCCCTCCGCCGTTCCGTCTGTTGATGAGATTCGTGCGAATCTGGCCTCTACGCTCGATGATAATTAGATCCAAGCCATCTCTTAGCCATTCACTGAAGAAGAAATCCGAACTACTTTGTTTTCATTGGCCACCGGAAAAGCCCCCGGCCCGGATGGATTTAATGTTGATTTCTTTAAGAAATCGTGGGATATTGTAGGCCCTTCCGTCCTATTGGCAATTCGGGACTTCTTCTCTACAGGTCAGCTACTTCGTGAGATCAACACCACTATTCTGACCTTGGTCCCGAAGTCCCCCAATGCTTCCACGGTAAATGACTTCCGTCCTATTGCTTGTTGCAACACTATATACAAGTGTATCACGAAGCTATTAGCCAACAGGTTAGCTTCTATGCTCCCATCTATAATTAGTCCCCCCCAGAACGCTTTTGTTAAATGGAGGAGGATAAGTGATAATATCATGCTTGCTCAAGAATTATTTGCTCACTTCCACCATGAGCCATACTTTCCAAAGAGCATTATTAAGGTTGATTTCTCCAAAGCTTATGACTCAGTTGACTGGAACTTTATTGAGTCGACTCTCCAAGCATTTGGCTTCCCACCCACATTTATTGATCGAATTATGACATGCATCAGAACCCCCAAGTTCTCTATAGCTTTAAACGGTGAGTTGCATGGTTTTTTCCTAGTGGGAGAGGTATCCGACAGGGGGACCCTCTGTCCCCATATATCTTTACTCTTGTAATGGAAGTTTTTACTGGCATTATTAATGCCCGCACCTACAATCCCGGATTTCAGTTCTTTTGGCGATGTAAACCCTCCAAGTTGTCCCATCTATTCTTCGCTGACGATGTATTGCTCTTCTCGGAAGCAAACATGTCGTCTCTAAACCTTCTAATGGATGGAGTAAACACTTTCGTTGCCTGGTCTGGTCTCATCCCCAATCTTAATAAGAGTGAAATCTTTATCTCTGGGGGGGCATGAGTCTTTGAAGAGTGCAATGGTTTAATGCATCGGGTTTCAACCTTGGATCCTTGCCCTTTCGGTACCTTGGCGTCCCTGTTATTTCCTCAAGATTAGGCAAGGAAGATTGTGTATCTCCGGTGGATGCTATAATGAAGAGAGTTCAATCATGGACCAACCGCTTCCTTTCAACTACTGGTAGACTCCAACTTATTAGATCTGTTCTCCACTCCATTCAGGTGTACTGGTCTTCGGTTTTTATCCTCCCCTCCTCAGTTATTAGTCGAATCGAGCAGATCTTCCGCCAATTTCTTTGGCGTGGCCTGAACCTTGGACCTGGTGGTGCTAGAGTTTGTTGGGAAGAAGTCTGTCTTCCTAAAGCGGAAGGAGGACTTGGTATTCGCTCAATTCGAGTTAGTAATATTGCTGCCATGACAAAGCATATATGGCTGCTTTTCTCTGATAAGGAATCGTTTTGGACCAAATGGATACACCCAATCTTCTTAAAACACAAGAATTTCTGGATTGCGCCTAGGCCGACCGTTTGTTCTTGGTCTTGGAAGAAACTTTTTGGCCTGCGTGAATTGATTCAGAGGTATTTTGCCTGGAACATTGGTAATGGGTTATCGACTTCTTTCTGGTTTGATACCTGGCACCCTCGTGGCCCATTCAACAAGTTATTCTCGGATCGCGACATATATTGCTCTCGTATCCCTCGGAATGCTTCTGTTGCTACGGGTATTGTTGCCCTGTCTACCCCATCTAATGTAGCTGTTGCTATCCATACTTGGGCTGATCCTCTCCCCAGCCTCAACAGCCAGGATGACCGTCTGGTGTGGCTTGGTCACTCTTCAGGTCAGTTCTCTACTGCTTCTGCATGGACTATGCTTCGAGCTAGAGGCTCTTTGGTTAACTGGTCTCGATTTGTCTGGAGCTCCACTCTTCCCCCGCGTTATCAGACCCATCTATGGCTGATCACTAGGAATAGACTGCCAACCCAGGTCTTGCTTCTGTCGTATGGGAGGATCCCGGATGTTTCTTGTGCCTTCTGCTCAAGTAGGCCAGATTCAATCGACCACTTATACTTTGGTTGCTCAGTTACGGGTAGATTGGCCTCTTTTTGGGCTTCTAAATGTAATTTGAGTTGGCGAAATGGTCCTTGGAAGGAGAATTTATAGTGGATGGTCAGCCATCTCTCAGACTCGTGCTTCCACCATTCCATTGCTCGCTTTGCATTTGCTGCCTTGTGCTACCTTATATGGAAGGAGCGAAATAACATCATCTTTCGGAATCAAAGCCTATTCCTGCCCGCCCTTAAAAACCGTCTTCGGAATGCTGTCAAAGATAGAGCCTCCACATTCTCAAGAGTTCCGGATAATCCGCGCAACCGAAGACTCCAAATGTGTTGGGGAATCCACCCTGCGATCTTTGAGTAAGGTCTCCATACTGGCCTGTCTTCCTTGCGCTGTGAGATGCTACTGTTGTTGAATATGCGTCCTGCTCTCCCTTCACAAGGCTAGTCTGCCTCTGTTTCAGTTATTGACGGGATATTCCCCTCCGCATGCTCCTCGGCTTGGCAGACTGTGGCTCCCGGATCCTTGGCGTTTGCCTGGTTTTTTGTTGGCTGTCGTGTTTGGCCTTTTACAGCTTTTGCTGCTGTTGTTTCTCTTTTTTGGCTTTTCAGCCCCGCCTCCCATCCACTCAGTCTGACGCCTGTGTCATTTTGAGTGCATGTTTGGAGTCGCCTGTCTGTTTTGCCTCTTTGTAACTCCTTTCTTTAGCTATATTATTCTTACCTCTTACCAAAAAAAAACATCATTTCCATATTTATTTTTTGATAAATAAAGGGGGTAGAGCCCGAAAATTATATCATTAATCTCCTAATCAAACATAATCTAATCTAATTTCCTAAAAATAAAGAAAGCAAATCTATTGATTGCCTATCTAATACATAATTATCACCCACATTATTGGGTTGGATATAAAGGCATTGGTTTATCGATCAAGGAAGAAGAATCTAAATATATCAATCAAAATCCAATCAAAATCACAAGCTGATTCTTGGAGATGCTAAAATCAAGGGATTGACAACTCTTGCGATATAAGGATCTCTTCATTTATTTGTGAGGAAATGCTCCGGTAATCTCATTTCAAAGGTTTTAGTATTATGTTTGTTTTATGGATGATTATACGCGATATACTTGGTTGTTTCCACTATGGCGAAAGCCCGCCTTTTATGAATGTTTTCTCAATTTTGAAAAATATTTGGAAAGACAATTTGGAGGATATATTAAATTCTTTCAATCTGATGGAGGAGGAAATATCTTCTTCTTTTTTTGGTTAGAAGAGGAGGAAAGATCAATCGAGCAGATTTCTTACTTTATTTGCAAGAGAATGGCATTATTAATCAAGTATCTTGCCCAAATACTCCAAAGCATAATGGAGTTGCTGTGTAAAAATGTAGGCACATAGGTGAAATTGGCTTTGACTATGCTTCATCAAAGTAAAATATCTAAAAAGTACTGGGTGGAAGCCTTTCAAACGGCAGTATTTCTCTTGAATCAGCTTCCTACTAGGGTGTTAGGCATGAAATCACAATATGAATTCTTATTTGGCATAAAAACATATTATAATTCTTTGCGAGTTTTTGGTTGTAGGTGCTTTCCTTATCGTGGGGGCTACACCAAAAACAAGTTCAATGCTTGATGGTTGCCATGTGTGTTTCTTGGTTATAGTGATCATTATAAGGGATATCGATATCTCCATCCTCCAACTGATCAAATCTACATTTCACAACTTGTCATTTTTTATGAAATTATATTTCCTTATCTTGTGCCCAGCTCATTATTTCAAGATCAAAGTGACGAAACCAGGACCTCTGAATTTATAGGCTGGCCAAATCAAGACATGATAGTGTTGGACTTGGAATTTTCACCTTTGTATTCGGAACAAGGTGCGTTCTCTTATCAACCACAAGATGACTATTAAATTTCACTACCCATGATACTTTTCACGAAAATAACGTTGATGGAGGTGAATCACATCTTCATGAAAATCATGTTGAAATTGGTGACTCATCAAGTGCTTCGATTATTAATCCATGCAATTTGGCAAATGAAGATTATTTTATGGATGCCCTTACCGATTCTTCAATAGCATGTTCACCTACTCTAAATCATTCAATGATTACTCGAGCTCGTGTTGTTATTGTGAAGCTAATTCAAAATGTGCCAATTTACATATGATGGATTTTATACTGAAGGAGCCAAACAACGTATGTTTTGCTTTGAAACGTCTAGGTTGGTCGATGGCAATGAAAGAAGAACTCGAGGCATCGCATTGGAATGAAACTTGATCGCCAAGGGATACACTCAAGCAACGGGAGTAGATTTCCTCAAGACTTTCTCGCCAGTTATTTGATCAGGAAGTGAAAGAACAATCCTCACCATTGCTACCGTTAAAGGTTGGACTATCAAACAATTAGATGTTAAAAATGCCTTCATACATGGTTTTCTATCACAGCATGTTTATTGGAGCAACTACTAGGTTTTGAGGACAAAAACCATTCATCTTATGTCTGCAAACTAGAGGGAGCTTTGTATGGCCTTAAACAAGCACCAATAGCATGGTTTGATCACCTTAGCTCGTTTCTTTTGGCATCCAGTTTCTTTTGCCGCATTGCAGATCCTTTACTGTTTATTAGAAAATCATATCGTGGCATTCTAGCACTACTTTTATATGTGGATGACATGATTGTTACAGGTGATAATCTAAGATTGCTTGATGGGCCCATCTCCACATTGAGTAGTGAATTCGCAATGAAGGATATGGGGCTGTTACACTATTTTCTAGAAGTGGAGATTAGGATATTCTCTGGTGGTCTTTATTTATGCCAACAACAATATGCTTTGTCAATTCTTAAACGTGCACAAATGGAGGTTGCAAGCCAGTTTCCACATCTATGGCTATTATTCTCATTCTAATATGCATCCAAAACTATTTTCGGATCCTACACTATATCAAAGTATCGTTGGAGCTCTTTAATAACTCGTGACCGCATTGTCAGATATTTCATATGCAATCATTTTTCTTTGTCAATTCATGCATCAACATATTGTGAGTCATTTTCAAATTGTGAAGCACATTTTACGTTATGTCAAAGGTACAACAGATTGAAGCAAGCAAATCTTAAGTCAACTTTGGACTTGTATGTCTTTTGTGATGCAAATTGGGTAGGTCGTCACTTGACTCGACGATCAACTATTGGATTTTGTACTTTCCTAGGTAGCAATTGTCTATCATGGAGTGCTAAGAAAAAACAAATACTTGCTCGATCTAGTGCCCGGGCAGAGTATCATGCAATGGCATCAACAGTTGTAAAGATTACATGGATATCATTCATTTTGAGAGATTTGGGGTATTCATCTCTCCAATCTAACAATATTATTTTGTGATATTATTAATGCACTTTATATGTTGATTAATCCAGTGTTCCATGCAAAAACTAAACATATCGAATCAAATTATAATTACATGCTAGAAAAAGTGGCTCTTGGAACACTTGTCACTAAGTATGTTCTGTTTGTGCATCAAATAGTTGACCTCTTCACTTAACTATTGTCTAGAATTACATTTGGAAACTTATGTCGCAAATTGGGAATTGGGACTCTCCTATTCCCAATTTAAGGAGGAGAAGGTATTGATTTATTAATCAAGGAAGAAGAATGTAGAGATATCAACTAAAATCCAATCAAAGTCACAAGCTAATTCTTGGTGATTTTAGAGTCAAGGGATTGACAACTCTTGTAATATAGGAATCTCTTCTTTTATTATTTTTCATTGTTATATTATTTCCTTGTGAAGTGTAACATTTCTAATATCTATATACAATAGAAATCGTCTTAACAATTGTATGTTGAGATCAAGAATCAAACACTTTTGTTCTTTCGAGATAACCCAATTTGCTAGCATCATTACCATATTTCAATTTCGCAAGATGTCAAATGGCAAATCTGATCATAAATGGAATCTTTTGCAAAATACAAATTTATAACTCACACTGTTGTTTTATACTTTGAATTTGATTTGACAATATAAATATATCTATTACTGCATAAATAGACCATTCTCAACCATGGCGTTCCTATCAACACAAAATATTTCCTAAAAATATTCATATCGTTCCAACAAGTTCTTCAATGTATCCGCAAATATTTCTCCATTACCTCTTAAGGAAGTCAGTCACCTCTACCTAGAAGAAAAATGGGAATACTGGTAAAATTGGTAAACCTTCTTCAAATTATCCCGTTAAACGACATTATAATGCTTTATGTTAGAATATGACTTATTCTCTGATGAAAATAAATTTTTTCGGTAACAGGTTTACTTTATTGAAACATCTCCAAACTATGATGATCCAAATATATATCTTTTTTTTACTTGGAGAGGAATATGAAGTCACACAAATATCCATTTCCGTAAGCTGGTGAGTAAGTTATATCATTCTCACGATTTATTGCTAAGTAAGAATTCTATTGTAGATTGAACTTATACTTTCGCAAAAGATTTTTTTTTTCAAAAGTTGCCAAAATCAATTGCATAATTTCCTTGGTTTTAAATTTTCTGAACATTAATGGATGAAATATTCAACAACATTGAATGCGCAAGAAAATTGTACCGAAAGCATGCCGAAATAAAAAAAAAAAAATTACTTTCGTGTTTTCCACTACATTTCTCAGTATGTACATGATAGAGTCATCTTGATCTTCATGCACATTATAATATTCATTAGTATCCAAATTATGATTAAGATATTCATATCCATAACAATAAATAACCTTACAATTATTTCATCCATTTTTTTCCAAAGTTGACAACCGAAAGAGACTATCCTACAATGGCTCATACTAGATACATGTATTTTCTCTCTAATATCTCTGCATTAGCTAATATTACATCTGTACTTGTTTGTTGCAGCCTTATATTACTTTCTTTGATTGTGGCAAGAAGACAAGACTAGAGGGTGTCAAAGAACTGAGATGAAACGAATCGAAAATGAGGGCAGTAGGCCTGTTACATTCTCAAAGCATAAATCTAGTATATACAGAAAAGCAAGTGAGCTTGTGACTCTCTGTGGGCCGAAAGAGTGCTCTCTTTCTGCTGGAAATCCCATTTGTTTTGCTCATCCATCCATTGATACAGTCGCTAATCAGTTCCTCAACCAAAATCCTTTGAGCCATGATAGGTCTCATGCCTTCATTGAGTCCTATAATCAAGTTCAGATTGATGAGCACAACCAACAGTACGATGAGCTTGTTAATCAAATCAAATCTGAGAAGACACAAGGCAAAGTGTTGAAGAGACTCACCGAAGGGAAAAGCCATCGGGCATGGTGGGAAGCTCCCATCGAAGAGCTAAACCTGAAAGAGCTCAACCAAAGGATGGCACAAATGGAAGACCTTCGGCAGAGCTTGCGTAGGTCAACCAATCAACGGACTCGAGGAGAGGCATCCACGTCCTTTCAAGGACGGAGTTCGAGTTAGAGAAATAATCCTTTCACAATAAATGTGCACGAAAGTACTGCTCCACGTACTCCTGAGTATGATAGTAATCCTGAGTATGATAGTAATGACGTACAAGTTTCATCGATAGTGTTAATTTATTTTCATATGTGCCTTTTTATGATTTTAATTGGTATCTTTTGTAGACAAGAGATTACGGATGGTGTTTCATGTCTTGACACATTTTCTTATGCTAGTGCTTAACTTGTAATTAGACTAACAAATATGTGGCAAATTTAACGGAGGAGGGAGTGCAGTTCGGAAAATTTGTCTTAAACCGCTTTGGAACAGTTGTGTCTTGGAATGGTTTAGTACACTAATTTGTCCTATGTTAATTAAAAAGGTTCTCATCCCCCTTGGATTATTTGTGCTTACTTTAGGTACATTACCACATTCCTTATGTAAGTTTCTTTTTGAAATGACTGAAAAGGAAGTGCCGTTCTTGTTTGGGATAATATTTTCGAGCTGTCACCTTCCACAAAATATGTTTTTTTCAAGTAAAGTAAGAATTGTTTTGTGGAAAGGTTGATTTCCCAAAGCGTAGAAGCAAATAAATGTTTTCTCACTATTAAGGCTCAACTCTATATTTCTCACCATATTGCTTTTGCAAAAAAAGGTACTTGTATTTTGAGCAAGAGATCCAAACATAAGCTCCATTGGAAACACAAATTGGGAAAAAATCTTAAGTTGGAAAATCAGGATTTCAAGATGACAGCAAATTGTAATGACTATTCGTTGTATTCACTATTCATTGTTTGGGAATTATGTATTGCCGAAATACTTAATTTGGATTATTCAATAATAGGTCAATTGAAATTTGTTACCATGTGTGCTTCAAAGAAATCTTACATAGAAATACTTTAAACATATGGTAAATAATACCAAAGTAGTGTATCGACTTTTTGAAGAAAATAAATTATTGATTAACCTAGAACCTTTGTTGAATTTTATATTATCCTTTGCTAATTATTGTGTACAATGAGAAAACGCTCTCTCGTATGAAACTGTCTAGATAAACAAGATCGACTTAAAACTATTTTAGTTATCTAGATTGCTAGTTTACAAATGATGAATCCTAATGAGGTGTTTTTATTAAATACAAATGATTTTGGCTTTCTTTCCTTATTGCCTCTATGCCAATTTTGGTCTTTTGCTCACAAGAATTATGTGTTATATAAACTTCTAATCTTGTCATAATAATTTCTTAAAAGGATAATTATAAAAAAAAAAAGTCATAAACCTATTATATGAATACTAATTTAGTTCTAAATCTTTTAATATGACCAATTTTGTTCTAAATCTATTGACGATTTACCAATGTAATTCTTCTTGTCAATTTTTGCAAGCAATTGCCAACATGAATGCCCACTATCTATGTAGCATAGCCAACATTGACGTGGATGATTTTTTGTATTTGTTATATTTGAATGAATTTTATAATTTTTTTAAAATTTTTATCCTTTTATATTTCCTTTTATATATATAGTGGAGGAAGAAGTATAAAAAAAAAAAGGATAATAAAAAAGGAAAAAATTCAAAATTCAAAATTCAAAAATACAAAATATTGTCCACATCGTTGTTAATTGCGGTATATAGGATGCCCGCATCCACGTTTGTGATTGTTAGCTAAAATTGGCAGAAAATGACTATATTGGCAAATCGTAAAAAAGTTTAAGACTAAATTAGTTAAATTGAAAGATTTCCAATTAAATTGGCATTCGTACGATAAATTTAAAACTAATTTGATAATTTTCCTGTTTCTTAAATATGAAATTCTTGAATTTTTTATAAGAAAAGTTTCAAGAGAAATTGCTTTCAAATTTCAAGCTAATGATGTGTAGCATAACTTTTTCGCATGTATCTTACATATCTTTACTCTATAAATTGTATGTCGTAATACAGACTATAGTTATAATTAAAGATGCGACTATCAATACTAATGTTATAATATGTACACGAATTAAGATGACTATATCATATATAACATTAGTATCGTGAATTATTGAAATAAGAAATTTGTTGTTACTTGAGTAATGAAGACAATACAGCGTTCTTGAAATTATTTAAATATACTAGATGTACCAAAATTTTCCTATGACACTCATTTTAATTTTGATTTTTTTTTCTTTTTTATGGATCACTTGAATGTCAATTTTGTCAAAAAGCGATCACTTAAGTATTATCACCAGTTGGGGATGCTAGAATTCCAACGCAACAATATATTATCATTTCTAAAAATTTTAACAGACACTAGACATGCCATAATTTTCATATAATACTTACTTTTGTGCCAGTACTTTTCGACAAATCATTTAAATGCCACTTTTGACATAAAAAAAAGAAAAAAAAAAACAAAAGACGATTGTTTAAATGTCATCGTTGATTTGAGACTCTAGAAATCCAACGTAACAATATTTTATCATCCTTTTTGGATTGATGAGGCTCATTGTGCTCTAAATCAGCATAAATGCTCTTAACAACATTATTCAACATGTTGGCCCCAAATTTAAACCTTAATTTGGGCAAATCAAGCCATTTACGTTCTTCTTCAAACCCCAATTCGGACTAGGGCAATTATGGGCAAAACTAAGAGTTGAATCTTGCAATGAAGAGCAGGGCCAGGACAAGCGGCTCAAGTTCGCTTCGACAAACCTAAGACAGAAGGTGAATCTTGTAATGGAGGAACAACCAATCGTGCCTCGAGCCAATCCATTGCTTCCCATGCCGACCAAGTATATGCAAAATAATTATCGCTAAAACTGTTGTGAAATTTCATTACTCCGTTGTGAAATTTCTTAGGAAAATATGCAATAACATGAAATGTGCCTGATATGTACCAGTTGCCACCCAGTTTCCGACCTGAACCCAGCAAAACAGATTAAGTTAATGTAATATAAGATTTGAGAGAGCAGTCAATTTAAATTATTCCCGCAATCATATGCGTTCAACTAAGCGTGCATGAATTAATTCATGACAGAGATAAAAAAGAAGCTATTGAACTTATATATCAATCAACGTTGCCCACGAAACTCTAGTCATTACACAAGCAGTCCCGCCATTCTCACACAAGCCAATTTGAAATTTGTATTTTGAGTAAGACATTTTTAAGGTTTGAAGATTACAACAAATTGTAATGACTATTTCTTGTATTCATAGTTTGAGAAATTTGTTTATGGTCACATACTTAATGTTTTTACTCTATAATAAATCACATGAAATTTGTTATGTATGTGCTTCGAAGAGATAATACCTAGAATTCATATCAAACATATGGTAGAAAATATCAAAGTAGCATATCGATCTTTTGAAGGAATTAAGTGGTCAATTAACATGAAGATTATGCTGAAATTATCATTTACTACTTATTGCATATAATAAGAAGATACACTTTCATATAAAACTATTTTGCTAAAGAAGTTCAACTTAATAAAAAACTATTTCACATGATCTGCATAGCTAGTTTACAAAAGATGAATTTTAATGAGGCGTATTTTATCAACTGACATCGGGATTTCTTTCCTTATTGCCTCTATGCCAATTTTGGCATTTCTCCTTATTACTAAAGAGAAAATATAGTTTTATTCCAAGATCAAAATGATTAGCAAGTACAACCATGACGTGGACCGACCCTAAGATTCGGCAGCAAAACCAAAAGAGCTTCGTGTTTTGTTCCAAATTATGGTTTTCTAAGGATACAATCACAAAGACTAAGGGCTTGTTTAACAACTTGTCAAATAATGTTCGTTTCTATTTTTTTGTTCCAAATCTACTTCCGAGAACAAAAAAATAAACATTTGTTCCCGGGACTAGATTTGGAACAAAAATGCGTTTTGTAAAATTTTTGTTCCAAGAACAAATTTCTATTTTTTTCTTCTTGTTCTTCTTCCCTCTCCCTTGTTCTTTAAGTGTTGCCACCACCATTGCCGTTTGCTATCGTCGCCGGTGAGCTTGCTGGAGGCTCATTAGGCCAGGGTGAGGTTCGGCAAGGCCTAGCGAGCTTGTTGGAGGCTCACTCAGCTACCGATGAGGCTCAGCCTCCCCCAGCCACCGGCGAGCCTCGCTCTCGCCCAACCGCCAGCGGGGCTCGACCTTGTCGGGGCACTGCGAGGTCGGCGTCGCCTAGCCAAGGCGAGGCCGACCTCACCGTGGCTCGGTGAGGTTGAGCCTCGCCGGCGGTTGGGCGAGCTCGACCTCACTAGATTTGGGCGAGGCTGCTCGCCCAGCCAAGGCTCGGCCAAGCCTCACCCAGCTGCCGGTAAGGCTCAACCGACGAGGCATGAACTCGCTGAGGGTCGGCGACGCTCCGGTGAGGTCGCCAGCCCTCATTTGGCTAGTCACCGGTCATCCCAAGGCTGGCAACCAGCCACCTTGAAGAAGAAGAAGGGGGCAGAAAGAAAGGAAAAATAATAATAAAATTATTTTAAAAATAAAATTATTGAAAATTTTATGACTCAATAGCACTTTTCAGACAAAGTGTTAAAACTTCAAGTGCATTTATTTCTAAAATTAAAAAAAAAAAAAAAAAAGGTAAGTGCATTAGAAATCTTAAAACTTATTGCTAAAATTCAATTAAGTCATAAAATTTTCAAAAATTACAATTAAGTCCAAAAACTTGTCAAATTAATACAATCTAGTAGTTTGTTTACTTCCGTTAATTTGACTTACGAAAAATGCCACAAAATGCCGACGTGGCATTTTTTGTTATTTTCTCTATTCACATGGCATTTTTTGTACTACTTTCTTTCTCGGATCCTACTTAAATTAAACTAAAGAAAGGATAGTTTTAAAAACCCAAAGTTAAAATAAAGAGCCATAAAACTCGCCAGTGGCTGCGACCACTCCCCATCGTTAGAAGAGACCAGTGAAGGTCGCTATGGCCTCGCCCGGGGGCGATGCTTACCCATCCCAAGGATGAATGATGGTGGCGATCCAACCGATCTCGGACATAAAGTATTTCCATTCGGAAATTCCTTCAGATTCTTATTGCAAAAAGCTGGAGCTTCTACCTCGCAACCATCTAGCAGAACACTCATCACCAAATCAAGAAACATTATCAAATTGGATTTCTCTCTAAAACTCGCTTGTCTTCTTGTTACCAACTGTCAAGCAAACCTAAACTTAGAAGCTGACCATTGAGAATCTCACTTCTTCAGTCTGAAGCGTCCCTGCTCAACAAAACACAGAAAAATATCAGATAAAACCTATCCATGTTTTCGGGATCTGACATTGATGCAAGCCCCGGCACATGAGGCTTCAGGGAAGAGAGAATTTCGGTAGTAGCCATGAAATGAAACGACAAAAACATCAATCGGGAACAGAACAAAACGCATAGCTGCCAGTAAGATTAACCTGGAACGACGTGGAGACCGAACCGAAGCAAGCAGACTCGTGCAATTCACGAATCAAAACGCATGAACACATGCTAAAGAGAAAGATGCAAGAAATCGCCGGAGAAACCACATTCACGAGCTCATTCCCCTTTCAACACGGACCCAAGCAACACGAGCTCAAAACCTCCAAAAAAAAAAAAAGAAAGAAAAGAAACAGATTGATGCAAAAGCAGAGCGCCAAACATATTCCACCTCCAATCAAGTGAAAAACTCACAGGAACTGTATGAAATCAATTTTGAAGTTTTTCCAAAGCATAAGGACCACAACATTTTTCCCATGTATTGTGTAATATTACCATCATCATTGACCTTTCACCTTTCCTAATTATCATTTATTTATCACTCAGTTTTATGCTAATCTCATAGGTACCCCAACAACTAGCTATTATAATACATTACTCGTAGTTAAAGACTAGAAAATAAGGATTATTAGTCTTATTATATCACCCCGACATGTCTATTCCATCCCAGCAAATAACATTTATCGCATTTTAAGAATGCTATATAATATGCCGATCATACCGTTTACTCCATTTAAGAATGCTTAATAATAGCCTAGGCGAGGCCTTCATAGCCATTGAGGGTCACCATTAGGGGTGACCCCCACCAGCATTGACCAAAAAGGGGGAAAAAAGGAAAATAAAAAAATATTTAAAAATTATCCATGTTAGCATTGGCAAAACCATGAAGAATAGCCAACATCCAAGTCATAAAACAAATCACTGATGGCACTTAAGTAATCGATATTTTAAATTTTGTGGTATTTAAGTAAGCAAAAAAAAAAAATTATGATATTCAAGTGAGTGTCATATGAAAATTATGGTATCATGTACTTGTCCTAATAAAATAGGGTTAATACTCTAAAAAAACCCCAAACTGGTACACCCGCGATAAATTTACCCCAAATTATTTTATGACCATTAAAAACCCCAAATTGATACATCCGTGGCAAATTTATCCCGACTGACCTAAAAAAACCCTAAACTGGTACATTTATGACAAATTTACCCCAAACTAATTTATTCGACTGCAAAAAATCCTAAACTGGTAAATTTGTAATATATATATATATATACAATATGCTAAATTGGATTAATACCACAAAAAAATCACAAAAATTGTAAATTGTGATAAACATAGCGTAAAATCGCAAATTGGTATACCAGTTAACTATCACGTATCATTTAACTTAGTCAAAATTTAACAAAAATTAATAAGGTAAATTTGTCACAATTGTACCAGTTTGGGGTAAATTTGTCAAAGGTATATCAGTTTAGGGTTTTTGGTGATCAAAAAAATAGTTTTTGGTAAATTTATCACAGGTGTACCAGTTTAGGGTTTTTTTGGGGTATTAACCCAATAAAATAATGAACAACATTGAATGCACAAGAAAATTTTATTGAAAGCATGTAGAAATAGTAAAAAAAAAAAAATCTACTTTATCAATTTTCCGCTGTATATCTTTATTTGTACACAACAGAGGCATCTTGATTTTCATACATATTGTTATATTCATCGGTATCAAAATCCTGATTTAGAAACTCATATCCACAGTGTAAATAACCTCACAACTGTTTCGTCCATCTTGGAAGGTGACAACCGAAAGATATCCTACAATGGCTCATACTAAGTTTAACGTTCATATCGGTGCATAAATACACTCATTTTCTCCCTATTACCTCTGCATTAGCTAGAATCACAACTTTACTTGTTTACTATTGTATTAAATTACTTTTGTTGATTTTGGAAGGAAGACAGACAAGAGGGTGTCAAAGAGTAGAGATTAAACAAGTTGAAAATGAGGATAAAAAGTTTATTACATCCTCAAAGCTGGTATCTACAAAAAGGCCAGTGAGCTTGTAATGCTCTGTGGTGCAGAGGTGAGCATAGTAGTACTCTCTCCAGCTGGAAACCCCTTTCCTTTTGCTCATTCATCCAAGGACGTAGTTGCCAATCGGTTCCTCAACCGAAACCCTCCGCCCAATGATAGGTCTTAAGTCCGGATTAATGAGCTCAATTAACAGCACGATGAGATTATTAATCAAATCAAAGTTGAGAAGGCGCGAGGCAAAGTGTTGAAGCTATTGACTGAACGAAAAAATGATGAGGCATGGTGGGAAGCTCCCGTTGAAGAGAGCAACCTGGAAGACCTCAACCAGATGAGGGTGCGAATGGAGGACCTTCAGCTGAGCTTGCAAAGGTTGATCAATCAACGTATTCAAGGAGAGGCATCCACATCCGTTCAAAATCAAGGTTCAAATTAGAGAAATAATGCCTCTGCGACAAATTCGCATTATGGTACAGCTCCAAATTTTCCCCCTGAGATATTATAATAAGTATGGACAAGTTTCGAGTGATAATGTCAATTTTTTTTCACATGTGCTCATTTATAATTTACTTGATATCTTTCATACACGATATGACGGATGGTGTTTCAAGTTTGAACACATTTTCATACGCTAATGTTTAACTCATAATTAGACTAACGAAGCATTTTACAAATTTAACGCTGAAGCTAGTGCAGTTCGACAAGTTTGTCTTGAACGCATTTGGAACGGTCATATCTTTGAGCACTTCAGTGCAGTAACTTGACATTTTTTTATTTTTATTAAAAGTGCTTACTCTCGGAATATTTCTTACAATAAAGAAAAAGAATCTAGGACAAGCTAGTGTCCCATGGATTGACCAAGTCATGAAAGTAGGTAAAACGCAGCCGTAACACCGGTTGCGATAGCTCTGCAAGTAAATTATTGGTAGGTTTATGAACCTGAACAAGGATGTAGCCAAGTCCACCGACCCTCTAAAGGGAAAGATTGAAGGTTTGTTAAATCCCCTAGTTGGACAACAAAACTCAGCCGATGGTCTATCAAGCAAACGGGGCGTGCGTCATGGACGACGGGACTTTCCTCTTTGTGCAAGGTGAATGATAACTCCATTGGTGATTGAACAATTACAATGTGTCCAAGCTGAAAACTAGGTCTAGTGACATGATATTAGATTGATTGCTAGGATTTGACTTGGTGCTATCTGTTTTACTTGTTTTTTGTCTTTAAGTGGTCTGAGAAATGGAAACGAAACACCCGTCAAGATGGATGGTAATAAGATCATCAACCAAATAACCTATAGTTTGTCCGAAACTCTCACACTGCCTCCTGTGACATTCAAATTGTTACTCTACCATCACAAAAATCGGGTCACAATCCCTCACAATTACTATTTTCGCAGTAATTTATCTTTATTAGCTCAATGTTACAAGCCTGAAGATTATTATACAGATGCAAATATCAATAGTGCCACTCACTCTCAAGCCGTGACTAACAATGTACTTTTCTGCTGCAGCAACAGAATACATGTAGTGTGGTGAGGGAGCTTCCCATTTTCCTTCATCTCCTTGAGGTTATCAGCATTAACACAGGCTACAACCCATCACAACGGTGTACGAGGCAGCCCATTTCTTGGGATTTGGGCAAGTATAGGCCAAAGCCGGCGAGCTCTTTGGCGTGAGAGATTGGTGTTTAGCTCCAGATTAAGCGCAATGTCAAGTGCCTCGGGTGCACGATTACGTACAAGGATGGTGCAATGTGATTGCTTTATTTCTTGAAATTCCGACCACCTAGAGTAGCTTGTGATTGTTTGTCTTTCATTTCTGAAGTCAAATCTTTTGGTATTGGCATACTAGCGAGCACTCAATAAAAACTTCTGTGTGTAGTACCAGAGCCTCCTGCTTACTAAACCACTAGGAAAAAAAAATCGGAATTTTCTTA
Organism: Eucalyptus shirleyi; assembly: GCA_017140165.1. Taxonomy (NCBI): domain Eukaryota; kingdom Viridiplantae; phylum Streptophyta; class Magnoliopsida; order Myrtales; family Myrtaceae; genus Eucalyptus; species Eucalyptus shirleyi. Next base: position 32,847,144 of record CM029450.1, read on the forward strand.
TGCTTATGGATTATGGGAGTGAAAAGCATAGTGTTTTATTTATACTTATTTCTTGACCAATAATCAAGAAAGAACAACAGAAGGACCAAATTCACTTCTAACTTTTTGAGTGTAACAAAAAAAAAAAAAAATCAGTGAATTCTCTTACGTCATTTACTTTTTAGCCCTTTTTTTCTCCTTTTAAATGTATCTTGAGACTAACACGTTATATTACATATTAATATAGTGGATAAACAAAAAGTAAAATTTGAATCCCGTTATGGTTGTAAAAGTGCGATGTCTAAATCATAAAGCATAAAATAATAATAGGTGCAACGTGCAATGTTTAAATCATAATTAGTGAACGGTGGTGAAATGTGGAAGTACCATTGGCTTTTGAAACTGAATACTGCCTGAGCAGTAAACATCAAAGTTTAAACCTTCTGCCTCGCCTAGTTTCGCTAAAGACGGCTCTAAGTGAAGGATGAATTTCATTATAATTTATAAAAAAAATTCTTTCTCTTAAAGTAAATCTAACGTGTAACGCTTATATCATGTGACATGCTGACATGATGTTATCCATCCAATTAAGTATCTCAATGAAAATAATCTAAAAAATCTCAACAAATGATAATACTTTACTTATATGATTGAATGGATGATACCAAATCAATATCCCCCACGCAATGTATATCATACATAGACGATTTTATCTTTGCTTAGTGACTCTATGCTAGTAATCGTCGCTTCAAGTCTTCAATGGCCATGCAATAAGTAAGAAAGGTGAATAATTTTGGGCCGAGTGACACGAGATTATTGATTGGGCCCATGGAGTGCCCTCTAACCTAACAAGGCATGGCTGTGTATAATGTATTGGCCTGATTGGAGGCGGCATAGGCCCGACGAGTATGAAAGATCTGCCCAGACTCAAAAAGTTCAATCTATATACTTCTAAAAGAAAATTTAAGGGAGAGATTCCTCTTGTAATCTCTTAAAGTAAATTACCTAGACATCAAATTATGAAAATAAGTTCAATTGATATGTACATAATTCATATGGTTATCTTCGTCATTTGATGTCTACAAATGGAAATTACCAGTAATCCCCATTCCCCACTATCTCAATATATTTATTCATTTGTCAAATAAAAAAATGAAAAATTAATTGCGTCATTTTAGCGAGGGAAACTATTTATCATCTGAAAATGTAAGATGGGCATCGCCGGCCCATCTAACACGTATAGCGCTCATACCGCGGATCAGGTCCAATATCCAACATCTCTAGGGAGGGGGTAGAAAGAGAGAACCTCACATGACCTGGCTTCTTCCATCTTAGACTAGGCAGTGTTAGCCAACACGTACGCAACCACTGGTAAAGGGATTGCGGGGTTGGGGTCGGAGAGTACTAGACTTGTGGTTCAATCCACATGAGCATCGACACATATACATAGAAGAGAGACAATAAAAAAAGAAAAAAAAAAAAAAGACCACATAGTCTTTGTGTCATAACATATATGTTTGAACCTGGTCCTAAGCATAACCTTAAAAGGCTTCCCGTTTCAATGGATCCCCCTTCGGGTTGAAAAGGGGTATATCCTGCAGGGCTCTCCGCCACAACCCCCTTCGGGGGTAGAATCCCACCCTAGATTCCCGCGACGCATTCCCCAATGAAATACCTGGGCGTGGTACAGGAAAATGAAAGGGGCTTCTCCCAGAAATGGGGGGAGTGTGGCGGCGGTGGAGAGTACCAGACTTGTGGTTCAATCCACATGAGCATCATAAAAAAAGGAAAAAAAAAAGAAAAAAGAAAAAGACCACACAGTCTTCATGTCATAACATATATGTTTGAACCATTTATAATTTTAATACAATTGTAGATGCGTATCTCTAGCTTTAGCAATTAACGTCATTCTTATATGTTAATCCTGGTAAAGTATTAAATGGCAAATCCAATTAAAAAAAGTATTTGGCATATTTAGAAAAAGTCTCACATTGGAAAATCATTATGATTTGTAATAATTAATATATCATAATTGACCCATAACTCAATAATTTAAATTTTTTAGTAGAGGTGGATCCAATTGAATATATTGATAACTTGGATTTGGGCTTCTTATCGACAATCTAGGAATGAAAATATTGGGCTTCTAGTGCATGCCCCCAACAAAATGATATTAGAGCTAATAGTTGATTGATGGACACCCAATTTGTTTCAGTGTTTGGTGAACATCTCAAGCAAAGATATTTGTTGGATGGTGCCCAATGATGAAAATGGGTTTTAATGATTGATGATCCATTTTCTAAGAGCTGCTGAATAAGTTCTATTGTAGTTATGATTTATTACTAAGTAAGAATTGTACTGTAGATTGAACTTATACGTTACGTGGCATTTGTTTTTCTAAAGTTGCAAATCAATTGCATAAGTTTCTTTGTTTTAGACTTAATGAAAGTTATTGGATGAAATAAGGAGCAATATGGAGTTCACAAGGACATTGCATAGAAAGCATGCCAAAAAAGGAAAAAAAAAATCTATTTTTTTTCCGCTTCATATCTTAATGCATACATATTTTAGTCATCTTGATCTTCATAGACATTGTAATGTTAATCATTATCTAAATCTTGATTTAGATACTTAAGTCCGTACTGATATGTACTTTTATTTGTCACATCACATTTTCAAATTGGACAAATACATATAAACATAACATAAATATAATATGGACATATCCATCTTTAGATTGAAATGGCGAAAGAAACCAATCTCAAAGAATCTTCCTTATAAAAGAAAAGAGTAATATTCCTGAATAAAAATATCATATACACAAATTCTGACAAAATACAACAGCATATAAAACAAATAAAACTCATTTGGTGTAGCAATTACATAAGTTTCCTTAGTGTGGCAATTTGTCTAATGAACCTTATAACTTAGTTTAAATGGCCGAAAAATATAACAAACCCGAGTATGATATATCAAGATACATATAGCTTACCTTACCAGTATTTCAGAGACGGCTCCTCCTTTTTTGGATGGAGGGAAGAGAAAAGCATTACTTTGCGATTGTTCATTCATAGAAAGATGATCTGCCAAATGCGAACTGGTTTTGTATGCTTGGTTGTTCTTGTCGTCCCAATAGTTTCACACAAGAGTAATTTCATGTTATATGTAATAGCCTGTGACATTAAGTTTACTGTTAAAAAACATAGTCCCCAAGTAATGCAAAAATATGCTTTTAAATCATAATTTTTATTTCAACTAGCCATTTAATTTCGTTTTTATTGTCAAATTAAGTTGTTATTTTTACATTTGAAAAAGTTACTCCAGATACCTACGTTCCAACCTGAAGTCTTTCCAGATCTTACTTTTAACAGATATTCAGTATCTTTAAACCCAATTTTATATTTAACCCTAAAAATATCAAACAATGAATTAAACAAAATAGTCGGTATTAAATCTTATATTTTCCAAAACTTTTCCCAATTAATGTTATGCCCAGTTTTATGATGCCTGCGGAGATCATATTTGAATGGCACACTGAAAATACAAACTTTTGTCTGTCTATTTCATTATAAATTACTCAATCTAGAGAATTCTTCAAAGGGAATTATGGCGAGACACAATACAATTGAGCAATTTAATTGGAAAACCATTAATTTAAAAGGAAATACAAAGAAAGTCTTGATACATATTAACAAAATCGAACATGCCATAAGATAACCTTGTAATTTTTAAATTTGTCTCGTGGAAGGAGATGATAGAAGAGATTATCTACTCAATTTGACATTAATATATGCATATAAATACGTGCATTTTCTCTCTACCAATATCACAACTTTACTTGTTTCCAATTGCCTTAGATTACTTTCTTTGATTATGGCAGGAAAACAGACAAGAGGGCATCAAAAAATTGAGATGAAACGAATTGAAAATGAGGAGAGAAGGCTTATTACGTTTTCAAAGCGTAGATCCGGTATCTATAAAATAGCAAGTGAGCTTGTAACCCTCTGTAGAGCAGAGGTGGGAGTAGTAGTACTGTCTCCTTCCGGAAAACCATTTTCTTTTGCTCATCCATCCATAGATACAGTCGCCAATCAGTTCCTCAACCGAAACCCTCCACCCATTGATGGGTCTTCTGCCTTGGTTGAGTCTAATCGTCAAGCCCGGATTAATGAGCTCAATCAACAGTACGATGAGCTCATCAATCAAATCAAAGTTGAGGAGGCACGAAACAAAGTGTTGAAGCAATTGACCGTAGGAAAAGGCAATGACGCATGGTGGGAAGCTCCCATTGAAGAGCTCAACCAAATGAAGGTGCCAATGGAGGACCTTCGACGGAGCTTGTGGATGTCGATCAATCAACGGACTCGAGGAAAGGCATCCAAATCCATTCAAGGACAGAGTTCCGATTAGAGGAATAATCTCTTGCAACAAATTGTCATTATAGTGCTGTTCTAAGTTTTCCCCCGAGATATAATGAAAAGAATGGGCAAGTTTTGAGAGATAATGTCAATTTGTTTTCCATATGTGCTTGCTTATAATTTTGATCGGTATCTCTCATAGACGAGATACTAAATGGTGTTTCTTGTCTTTAAAACATTTTCAGACGCTAAAGATTACTTCGTAATTAGACACCCAGAGCATGTGACAAATTTAATGCAGCAACGAGACCATCTCGATAAATTGGTCTTATAAGGAACGGTGGTGTCTTGGAACGCTTTAATACACTAATTTGACTTTTGTAAATTAAAAGTGGTCTCATCATGAATCCCTTGGATTGTTTGCGCTTAATTTGGGTACATAATGCCTTGATGTAACTTTCTTTAGTAAAATGACAAGAGAAGGAAGCTCCACTGTTGTTCGGTTTTATTACTAATGTCATTATCACAATTACTCTTGTTTACAGGGATAAGGATGCAATAAGTGTCATCACTTTCGTATGTTACTCACTTGGGTACCGTAACTCCTTCTTCGACTTCTTAAGTGCCATAACTTCTAAAAAACGATTACTTGAGTAATAGAACATTGAATGGATCATTTGAAAGTCAAAACTCATTGAAAACACCCATCCAAGTGGGAGAAATCTGATGTGGAATGTCACTTGTGGTAAACATTTTTAAAAAGTTATAGCGCTCAAGTGGTTGGGAAAAAAGTCATGATAATCAAATGAGTGTCATGCATAAGTAATATCACTCAAATGATAGAAAAAAAAAGTTATGGCACTCAAATGAGTATTATACGAAAATTACAACATTTATTGCATCATTTCCCCCTTGCTTGTTTGTAGTTGCTTTGTTCTATGTTGAGAGCATCGGGCCTTCTATGGATTCTTGGGTTATCATTTGCTGTCGAAACATTGCACCTATGTACATTTTGTCCTATCACTGCAATACAATTTCTATACAAAGTGGCATGGCACTTAAACAATTGAAAAGGTTCCAATGAACGCTTGAGAATCACTTATTCAGGATCCTATGACTACCAATTCCATGAGGAATGATTTTGTTCATTGAGGGATTGGATAAGAAAAAACCCCTTTGAGAGCTCGGATGCTTCCCAAAGGAGAAGATCAAATGAAACTTTGGTATTCATACTTATGTAGATACTAATCAAACCAGCATTAAAGAAAATAATTGGCGTTCAAGTCTAGAAGTTACAAACATCTTTACGTTAATCAGCATGAGAAATCTGTGTTTTTGTAAGGGCGGCGCTATTTCCACACATTTTCTGACTAAATTCACTCAATCTTTACCAAAAAGTAAAAATTGCCTTTAATCATTCAATTACAATTTAAAGTGATGGCCCAGAATTTGTTTACTTTCCTTTTTTTTTTTTTTTGCTGTTTCTATGTAGGATTTAATTACCAAATTTTTTTTTTCTGTTTTTATGTAGGATTTAGTTACCAAAAAGACAAAAATTTCCATCTATATTAAATGGCACTATATTTTTAAATTGTTAGATTTTACTTCCATAAAAATTAGTTAGGTGAAAACGAAATTTCAAGAAACTTCAAAGATGAAATTTAATTCAATCAAAACATTGCATAAAATAAGAATTTTTATACAATGCCAATGACATCTCATTATTTTGGATAAACAAAAATTATCATCTGCATAGTGTTCATAAAAAGACATCAAGATGTCTTATTGTGCATAATATTTTTAGAGTAATCCAAGTTTCTTTGATAATGTTTTACTCGCTTTGTGTAAAAGTATCTTGCCTATGGCAAATTAAAAAAAAAATCTTTAGTATATTTAGTAAAGGGACTTGGTATACATTTTAGACCAATGAAATTAAAAATAAAAAATTCATCAAGAAAGTGAGCTTTTGAGGTAAGAAAAACAAATGATACATAAGTTATCAAGTGAGCTATGAAGAAAAGAGACATTTGAGTTTTTACTATATCATAGAATTTGTCTTTCTTCGTTACTCATGGATAGAGACTTTTACACAAAGAATTAAAATGTTATAGAAATATCTAAGAATACACTAAAAAACAAAATACATGAAATGGTTAATTATGGCAATTGGATCCTAAATAGAAAAAGAAATAAGGAAAAAAAAAAAAAAAGAAATAAGGAATGAGGCTATCACTTTGCAATTGAATGATTGAGGACTATTCTGTCTTTTTAGTATAATAGGGTAGATTTAGTCCTATAGAAAGTAAAAATAGCGCTGCCCTTTTATAACTAAAAGGACGAGGTGTGCGAACGAGACTTTTCAACCCAAGAGTTGAACAGCCTAATTGGTATGGATCGAACCTAGTTTCCCATGAAGCCGGTCAAGTTCTTGCAACCGATGAGGAGCTCTTTCGATCATTTCCATTTGAGGTTCTAGAAGCGATCAAATCGTTGGTCCTACTTTGCCCCGGCCAATAATCTTTTATTGTTCCTCAGAACCTGCATTGAGAAAAGCATTTAGTTTGGGTAAGTGAAGTGGATGATTCTAACACTATTTAATATGCCATTGGAGAGGGAGGAGGGAGTGAAGCCATCAAAATGGATCATTGACCTCTCTTTAACACATATATGATGGGTTGGGTCGTTATACAGATCAGAATATTTAGCAAATGAATTATAAATAGATATAGAAACATAAAGCTTAAAATAAACATGTGTTGATAGGCTCGTAGTTTGCCTAGGCCCAATTCACATGAACTCCCCCCCCCCCCCCCCGGCGCTCTTTCCCTCTTGCTCATTAACACATACTATTTTTTCTTCTCTCATTTTCATATTTCCAATCAAGGAAGAAAAAAAGAGTCGGAATGCCACATAACAAATTCCATATTTCATTTTTCTTTGGAATGCACGGCAAATAACAAGAGATGGCAATATGGTAAATCGACTTTACTATTGATAATTATTTTAACCAAGACCTATTTTTATTTTTGCATTTGATTGAAGTCATGCACTTCTCAAAACCAGAGGAGATAGATGATAAATGGTGCATTTGGTTCTACCTTTCTAAAAGGGCTTTCAGCCTTCAAGACCCCTTGGGGGAATATTGGGGTGTTTGGCAAACCTATCTAAGAGGCTTCAGTCAAATACTGATCTTGAGAAAGCTAAAAGCTCAATGTTGATAGAGACCAATTTTAGGCTTTCAACATTTGATCAAATGCTGAAACTATTTTTTTAAAAAAACTATTATCATAAAATTTTTAGTTTTCTGATTTTACCTCTCATTGTTCCAAAATTACCTCTACCTTCACTAGAATCAACAAAGAGTTTAATATTTTTTAATAAAAAAGAAAAACAAAATCCAAAAGCCCTTTATGAAAGAAGATATGCCTAATACCCTTTATGTCAAAGTAGCTTTGCAAAGAATTTTTTACTAAACGCAATTTGCATTTCCCCAAAGCCCTTTAAGTCAAAGATATTTGCATTTCCCCAAGACTCATTCCCAAGACTGAACCAAACGTAGCCAAAGACCCAACCCAAGTTTGATGTTCAAGATAGGGATTCGTTGATTTTTTTTTTTTTTATCAAAGATTTAAATAATGCAATTATCACAAATTTTAAAGATTTTCTGAATTTTTTTTTCCTTTCATTTTCTTTCCTTTTTTATCCCGATTTTTATATTTTTATTCATCTTTCTCTTTTTTTACTAGTATTTTTTTATTGTGCTAATTCGCTTTTTTATTTGATATAAAATGTTAATCCAAGTAACACATACACATTAAGAGCTTAAAAGTGGGTTAAAAATGGGTACAAATTTTCATGAGTTAAATTGAATATGGATGTGTTTTAGTAATATAGAGCAAATCATACACAAAATAGGTCAAGTATGAATTATCATATTTATATTACATATAAATAGGTCAAAATTGTCTGACCTATTTTGACCTAACCCAAACCTGTCTCGTCCCAACCAACCTGCCCATTTGATGGCTTAGGAGTGAAGGAGGGAAGAAATATTGCATATGCAATTACAAATATAGTCTAGAAGTAAATACACAGTAGAGACAAGGTTAAGAAATTTATGGTGACGAGGGCTAATGCTTCTATCGTATAGATAAGTGAGGTTTCCCTAAATGGGATGTTTTGCCCCCGTCCAGTGTTCGACCCTGTAGCTGCTTGCACAAAAATGGTAAACTGCTCTGATTTAACTTCGGAACTTTTGGTGATTGAACTCCAGACCTTGAAACTCAAGTTTACCTCTTATTTGAATTTTAAATTGATTCAAATGAGCTCCAAGTCTTCTTATATAAGTAATAGAAGCACAAGACTTATCCTCTACTCTGTTGATGTAAGGAGCTATCTCTACTGGCTCTACATCCAGTCTTTCCATGTCATACATTGAAACATGGTTATTCACCTACTATCCTCCGATCCTTTCGAGTATATTTGCAACTCTAGCTCTACGTAGCTGTTCACATTTCCATGGTCCATCCAAGTATCCACGAACTTCTCGTTCTATTAAATTTTTGGACTTTTTATTGAAGTCCATCCAGCCTTTAGATGCTCTTGAGCATAATACCTCGTTCACCTTCGATAGTGGCAAAGCACTCCATGTTTTGATGAACTCGATTAGGACGTGATCTGCATAACACCTGTACATCTTTCAAACAAGAATGTAAGCATTAGTAGACAGATTATTTTATCATTCTTAAAACCTCATCGAGCGTTTTTTCCAGCAAGATGTTAGCAAGTGCCAAAAACCTAGTGGTAGGCACGGTGCAATTTGGGCATCAAATCAAACCAACCAACATATATACAATTCAAAGAAAAGTGAAATTAAACCCCACCGTATTTCAATTATGAATTGAACCAAACCAAACCAAACCAAACCATTCTTGTGGTATCGGTTTGATGTCAAACCAAACCGTTTTTTCTTCTTTCATTTTTTCTTAATTTTTTGATTTTTTACGAGGGAAAACTTACAGCACTAGCATAAAAGGAGAAATGATTTCTTGAAAGAGTCAAAGTCTAGTTTCCACCTTTGAAATGAAATTTTACTCGATGCACATGAGACATAGTTTTCAATGTCAGCTGAGAAATGTTCAAATAGGCACTTTATTTTGCTTTGTGATCGATTCTGAATATACTCAACTCTCTCAGTGGAAGAAACCATAATTTTTCATATAAAATTTAGAAAAAAATTTCAAATAATGACTTGAAATAAAGTCATCTTCTCCAAAAAAGAAAAAAGAAAAAGAAAAAGGCCCAGCGGATAATGTTTCAAGTTTGAAGTAGTGAAGTCAATTTCAAATAAGGGTCTAAACTTACCAGCTAACTAAATATTTGCTGGTGCTCATTTTGCGGCTACTAGGATCGAGATAATTTGGTCCAAAATTTGCAATTGGGTAAAAATTGAAGAAGGGCACCAAATTAAATTAGGATTTTTCAAATTTTCAAGTATTCTTCCTCCCTCTTCCGCAGCTTAAGCAAATCACTCTCGCCTAATCCTCGGCCACGCTGTGCTCGGTCCTTGCTGCTCTCCCGATCCTCATTGCTCCCCGTCCACTCCTCGCGAGCTTCGGTCCCTTATTCGCTGTCGTCCCTTCTTTCCCAGTTTCCGTCGTCGACAAGCTTTAGGTCCTTTGTGAGCTTCAAGTCCGTTGTCGGCAAGCTTCGCTCATGTTCAACCGATGTGAGTGTCATTCCTTTCTGCGCAGTTCATCCAAGAGGAAGCGGTTGCTGCTTGTTGAAGCAACACCTCGTCAAGCTGTGAGCATGTCGTGGAATATCACACCGATGGCAGTGAAGCTCTCTTCCCAAACCTGAATGGCTGTTCCAATTACAATCACAGGGCCTGCTCCTCTTGCACGAGCAATTCTTGTGAAAGACTCGAGTTCCGCATCCCCGGTTGTCCATTCCCCACTAACACCATTCGCAGTGAGATCGATTCAAGCTGGCGAGGAGCGTTCTCCCTCGACGTAAATTTGAGATTGTCTCGTACTGGCGTCGCTGTAGCAAAGGCTTCTGTTTTCGCCCTCTGTTGGTAATCTCCAATTTCTGGCTTTTCGCGCTGTGATTTCTGAATGATTTGCACATTCGCCAGATGTGCTCATTGATGAATTTGACAGCGAGAATAGTGACTTTTGACGTTTTGGAGCTGCGAGGACAGGAGCTTGAGCTGCGGCTGTTGGACATTGCAGAAAAAAGGAGGTCGAAGTTCTTCTTCTTTGTCGATTTTTATGGCATCCTTGAGTTAGTAATGTAGGCCGTCCAAACGGCTTCCCAAGATCAACATAACTATAAAATCGAACATCCTAAAGTTAAAGACGAAGATTTGTGTACCTGATTTTGAATTCATCGTTCTTGAAACAAAATGACAGCAATCCGGGCCTTCAATGCTGAAGATCTTCTCCTCTATAACCCTCGAATCCTGGCTCGATGAGACCGCCACTCACAGATTACCTTATGTGAGTTGAGAGAGAATTTTGGAACAGTGAGGGCTAGAGGAGGGACCTTAGCGCTATTTATAGAGTTTTGGACGGGCCCTCTCATCACGGGCCAGGCCCAACTCGGCCCACACAAGCCAGGCCCATATTCGACTGTTAAGAAACTTTATGCCTTACCTTATTAGACCAACGCCGTAAAACGGCAATTACAATCTCAATTAATGTAGCCCACATAAAGAAAACTCTTACATTCTCCCACTTGGGCTATATTAATTGAAACTGTACTGTATGTGCGCACCTTTATGTTGGTCTAGTGGCAATTCTTAATAGTCAATCCTATCCCATAAGGTTTCCAGCACCGAATCATGGCGGTAACTGCATGTATTCATACAGAGCCTTCCATGATCACGAATGCTTTCAACTTTATTGATATGGATTCAATATGGTTGTGTGGCAAACGGATAACACCTCATAAAGAGTAATACCTCATGTGTTATCACCATTGTTGGTCACCATTCTCTTATCTTTAAGTGTCACAAAAAACCGGATGTGGCACTAGAGAATATCTTTATGGTTCTAATGAACCCACATATGTCTCATTTTTATGGTTAACCTTTCTTTATGTGTAATTGAGACATATGTATAAGGCTAATAACTGGATGCCCCTAGCCTTTACTCAAGATTTACACAGTACCTTGAGATTTTCCTTAGATATATATACACAACTCAATAATAACTTATACAGAAGGAGTTGACATATATCGAAACGTTACAAAAGGTAACAAAATAAAGAAGTAAACTTCATTAGAGCAAACCTGAAATAGCTCCCGCTAAACGACAGTATCCACCGATTCTCCTAAGCCCATGTTCATGATATGTCGTTCAAATACACAAGGACGTAGGCCTTTAGTCAGTGGATCTGCCAACATATCATCCGTGGGAACATGCTCTACTATAACGTCACCATTCTGTACCATTTCCTTTATGGTCAAAAATTTGACCTCCATATGCTTAGACCCTTTGAGACTTCTGTTGTTATTGACAAACAACACAGCAGAATTGTTGTCACAATATAACTGTATGGGTCTATCCACAAAATCAAATACGGTCAATTCCTTAATGAGGTTCCGAAGCCAAATTGCTTGAGTAGCAGCTGAAAAACATGCTATAAACTCCGCTTGCATGGTAGAAGAAGATATGGATTTTTGTTTCTCACTTTTCCATGATACTGCGCCTCCTGCCAACATGAATATATATCCTGTTGTCGACTTCCTATCATCCTCACAACCAGCAAAATCTGCATCTGAATATGCCAACAATCGCAAGTCATTGGCATATCTATACATCAGCATATAATCTCTTGTTCTTTTCAAGTATCTCAAGACCTTTTTGGCAGCAACCCAATGATCATGTCCTGGATTCGATCGATATCTACCTAAAGCCCTGTTACAAAAGCAATGTCTGGTCTAGTGCAAACTTGAGCATACATAATACTTCCAAGTGCATTAGCATAAGGTACGTCCTTCATTTGGTTTTTCTCAAAATCTGATTGAGGACATTGTGAGAGATTTAACTTGTCACCCTTAACGACAGGAACAGTTCCTGGTTTGCAATCCTGCATGTTGAATCTCTCTAAAATACGATCAACGTATGCCTTTTGAGATAAACCTAACATACGATGACAACGATCCCTATGGATTTCAATACCAAGAACGAAGGATGCCTCACCTAGGTCTTTCATGTCAAAATTCTTTGACAACATTCGTTTTGTTTCATGCAGCAATCCAACATCGCTACTTGCAAGCAAAATGTCATCTGCATAAAGTATAAGAAAAATAAATTTCCTCCCACTGACCTTGCAGTATATACACTGATCTACTTTGTTCTCAACAAAACCAAAAGAAGTAACAACATTGTGAAACTTCAAGTACCATTGTTTGGAAGCTTGTTTAAGACCATAAATAGCCTTCTTCAATTTACATACAAACTTACTTGAATCATTTGCTGCAAAACCTTCAGGTTGCACCATATAAATCTTCTCATCAAGGTCTCCATTTAGAAAAGCAGTTTTAACATCCATCTGGTGTAATTCCATATCAAAATGAGCTACTAATGCCATGATCACTCTAAAGGAGTCTTTAGAAGAAACTAGAGAAAATGTTGCTTCATAGTCTATCCCTTCTTTTTGAGTGAAGCCCTTAGCCACAAGTCTAGCTTTAAATTTCTCAATCTTTCCTTTTGAATCTCTTTTAGTCTTATAAACCCACTTGCAACCTATGGGCTTACAACCTTCTAGTAATTCAACAAGCTCCCAAACACCATTATATTTCATAGATTGCATCTCATCTCTCATTGCATCCAATCACAAATTTGATTGAGGACAGGAAACGGTGTCTATATAAGTCACTGGATCTATAATGTAGCCTATATCGTAATCATGTTCTCCTAAATAGACTATATAGTCCGATGGTATAGCTGAATGCCTTTCCCTAGTAGACCTTCTAAGTGGAGCCACTTTAGTAACTTCATTTTGAGTTTGAGGAACTTGAAGAACTTCATCTGTGTCCGTTTCATCAATAGGATTCTCGGTATTAATAGGTTCGTTTGTGGCACGGTAGGCTCCATAATTGTCTACATAGGTAAGGAGAAAGACATAGTCGGTCTCATCATGTTATCATGTTCACTAATTTGTGAGCAATTATGCTTTTCGGCTACATCAAATTCCAGAAACTTGGCCGTCTGCGATTCTACAATCCTTGTTCCTCCACTTGGATTATAAAACCGATATCCCTTTGAATATTCTGAGTAAGATACAAAGTAGCATCGAGTGGTTTTAGCCTCCAACTTACCTAATGTTGGATTATTCAATCTTACTTCTCCGGACATCCCCGACCTTGAAATGATTCAAACTTGGTTTGCGTCCAGTCCATAACTCAAAAGGAGTCGATGTAACAGCTTTGGTAGGAACACGATTCAATATATAAAGGGCTGTTTTTAAAGCCTCACCCCATAAAAAATCAGACAAATTAGTCCTACTCATCATACACCTTACCATATCCATGAGAGTACGATTGCGTCTTTCAGCCACTCCATTACGTTCGGGACTTCCGGGCATAGTGAACTGAGCCACTATCCCGTAATCCTCTAAGTATTTAGCAAATGGTCCTTTAATTTGCCCAACATTACCATGTCTACCATAATATTCTCCACCTCGATCGATCTAACCACCTTTATTACCTTTCCTAACTGTTTCTCAACTTCAGTTCGATAGATCTTAAATTTGTCAAGAGATTCAGACTTTTCCTTAATTAGGAATAGGTAACCATACCGAGAATAATCATCGATAAATGTGATGAAATAAAAATTTCTACACAAAGTTGCAGTATAGGGTCCACTGATATCAGTGTGAATGACTTCTAATAAATCTGAACTTCGAACTGCAGTTTTTTTCTTTATCTTAGTCATCTTTCCTCTACAGCAGTCTATGCAAGTCTCTAAGTCACTTTTAAGAGTAGGCAGGATGTGAGTCTTTATCAGCCTTTCTACTCTTTCTTTGGATATATGACCTAATCGTTTATGCCATAACGCATAAGACTGTTCCTTAGGTAGAGGTCTTTTGGGAACAACACTTTCAACCGTATTAGCGACGTATATATCATTGGGAGATAAACACAATCTGTACAATCCATTAAACATGTTGCAACATCCAACCTTATTTGAACTAAAGAACATAGATACAATATTGTTCTTTATTTCAAAAGAGTAACCACACATGTCCAAACATGATACGGAAACTAAGTTCCGTCTAAAGGAAGGTACATAGAAAGTGTTTCTTAACATCATATTAAAACCAGTATCTAAAATCAAAATGACATCTCCCACGAACTCAACGTCGATCTTGATGTTATTTCCCACAGTGAGCTTTGATTCATCCTGATTTGGCGTCCTTATGTTTGTGAATCCCTGTATGGTAAATGCAACATGATTAGTCGCACCACTATCTAGCCACCAAGAACTGGATGAGGCTTCAGATAGGTTGGATTCACAGACAAATGCCAAAAAATCATTACCTTTATGCTCATTTTTAGACAACCAAGCTTTATAACCATCACAATGTTTCTTTATGTGTCCCCTCTTCCTACAAAAATAGCAAAGGACACCCTCCCTCTTAAAAGGTGCCTTTCTAGGAGCCACAGTGGTGGAGGGGCCAGCAGCTTCAGGATTTCCTCTCTTAGGAGCTATATGGTTAGAAGTCCCTATGGTTTTAGGATTTCCTCTATGATATGCAATCCATTTTCCCTTCCTATTGGCAGAACTAGAGGCATACAAGGCAAGATGCCCTCTTTCTTTCTTCAGTTTCTCTTCCTCTGCCACCACTCTAACTATAAGGTCATTGATTGACCAAGTCTCATTTTGCGAACTATAGTTCGTCTTGATAATTCCAAAGTCAGGAGGAAGAGTATTTAATGCTTGGTGCACAATGCAAGCTTCAGGGATATCAACCTGAAGAATTCGGAGTTTTGTCTGAAGATCTACCATCCTAAGCACATAATCTCTAACTCCAGTCGAACCATCATACTTCATATTAAAGAGTGATTGCATAAGTGTACCTATCTCAGCATTGGAAGAGACACGGTACCTAGCCTCCAAAGCTTCCATCATTTCCTTAACAGTACAGTCAGTTGGCAAGCCACTCATCAAATGTTCCTGAATTGACCGTTTCATAATAAGCAAGCAAATTCTATTACTCTTTTCCCATGTAGCAAAATGTACTTTCTGGATTTCTGTACTAACATTAGTAAAGTCTGCCGGCCTATCCTCAGTAAGAGCAATATGAACATTTGTCAACTCCATCCCAAATAGAAAATCCTCTTTCCATTTCTTGAAATTTGATCCAGTAAGAACCTCAATCGCAATGGAATTGCCATTTACAGAGAATGTGACTGATTATACAAACAATACATATAATTAGCATCATGTGAGTGCTAAACACACATCTCAAGAGCTACATACATCATCATATAAGCACCTTTGGACAGAATACATGATATGCAATTGTATACTCTTCACACGACAGTGGTCCATGAAAATATATTCTAACATTTTGTGAATTCACCACCTTTGGGTGTATGAACCACTAGGGTTATTCAATCATATGCTGTACATGTATCCCTTCATAAACTAACGCACAATCACCTCATTTGGGAGTATAATCACGCATTAGATTAGGAGACATTCCTTTACGATATGCGGACGATGTTTCTCAAATTCAATCAAGTGTGCCACTTTGACGGTCACAACCCAACTGAATTATCGAAATTCTCTCATATCAGGGATATAACTTTATGATTCACATTTACCTTTCACATGTGATTTTAGACTTGATGACAATGGCTATTTGTCACTAAAATCACAAGTTATGCTAATTGCATTGCTCTATCCACTGATACATACTACTAATAAATCAACACTACACATATTCCTCAAGTGATGATATAATCATAGGCATGCAGTTGTATTTTCAAAACCATAGAGAAATACATGAAAATGCACCAAAATTACCCCAAAATCACGTGCCTTACGGTTTCACATGCATTTTCATATCCATAAAGGCATCAAAAAATGAAAATAAGCATACCACAAGACAGGAAATTCACATACGAGCACGGCGATGTCACCCACGCGCCCAACGGGCGTTACACGCGCCCTCACGCGCCGCTAGAGTGCGCGGCGCGTGAGTTGCACGCGCTGGCGCACCGATCCGGTCTGAAAGCCGGTTACCGGTCCGACCGGTCAACGGTCAAACGGGTCGGGTCAGACCGGTCAACGGATCGGGTCAACCCGGTCAACGAGTCGGTTCAACCCGGTCAACGGTCAACGGGTCGGGTCAACCCGGTCAACGCGGGTCAGGTCAACCCGGTCAACTCGGGTCAGTCCAGGTGACGTCATCAGTGACGTCACATGCCACGTGGCGATCGCACGTAAGGCGGTGCATGTGACGTCACTATGACGTCATCGCCGACACATGTCGGCGGAGGCAGAACAGCTGAGGCAGTCCGCGCGCGCGAAGCCGCGTGTCGGTCCACGCGTCGACGCGCATGCGCGCGCGTGTGCCACGCGTCGGCGCGTGTGCCACGCGTCGGGCGTGAGCGCGCGTGAGACGCGCGGCGGCGCGTGATGCCGACGCCGAGCTCCGTCTCGGCGCGTGGAGGCGCATGCGGCCGTTTCCGGCATCGTCTAGAGGTGTTCTGCCCACCAAAATGTTCATATTGACGAGGAGAAGCCATATATGCAATAAAAAATCACTTTCATAGAACCAAAAATCATGAAAAACGAGCAAAACGTTCCGAGTTCAAGTCAAGTCCGAAAATGGGTATCAACAGGAAATTCGGCCTTTGTTAGAGACATGCTACCCACGAAAACTCTCGGCTCGGCAGATTAATCTGACTACATGGTCAAAAACAAGTTTCATTCGGAGAATTTCTTCAAAATAGCTTTCTATGTTCGATTTCTAGTTTATATGCAGGCTCGATACCAAATGTAGGCCGTCCCAAACGGCTTCCCAAGATCAACATAACTATAAAATCGAATATCCTAAAGTTAAAGACGAAGATTTGTGTACCTGATTTTGAATTCATCGTTCTTGAAACAAAATGACAGCAATCCGGGCCTTCAATGCTGAAGATCTTCTCCTCTATACCCTCGAATCCCGGCTCGATGAGACCGCCACTCCGATTACCTTATGTGAGTTGAGAGAGAATTTTGGAACAGTGAGGGCTAGAGGAGGGACCTTAGCGCTATTTATAGAGTTTTGGACGGGCCCTCTCATCACGGGCCAGGCCCAACTCGGCCCACACAAGCCAGGCCCATATTCGACTGTTAAGAAACTTTATGCCTTACCTTATTAGACCAACGCTGTAAAACGGCAATTACAATCTCAATTAATGTAGCCCACATAAAGAAAACTCTTACAAGTAATTCGACTTGGCCATCATCAGCTTCTCTGACAGATGCTTTCATGGTGATCTGCAGGAGGTGCATATATTCGTCATTGGGCTTTCTATATCCTCCGATAGTGAAGAGACCATTCCATCTGATGAAGTTTGCAGCGTCGCTGCAAGACTCGCGGCTCAAGCTGTGGGAAGGTGAAATGACCGCACATGCTTTGTTGATTATTACTTAGGGATTAGTCCTTTGAAAGTCCTGAAACTTATAGAGAAAGTACAATTGAATTCTAAAAATTTCGAAAAGTATAATCATGTCCTAAAACTTATCGAATTATTGTAAATAAGTTCTTCCATTAATTGCACTTTTGTAATTTTTAGAACTTAATTACATTTTTTTTTTTTAGTTTTAGAACTTTATTGTAATTTCATGCAAATTGTATTATATTTTTTAATAGTTTTAAGACTCAATTGCACTTTCATGATAAATTATAGAATTTTATATGCACTTTTTTTGTTTAATATTTATGTTTGTCTATCTAGATCTTATGGTACATGAGTGGAGATTTTGATTTGTGATCATATATATTGTTTTACTCCATTTCAAATGCATTTAGACTGCATGTCTACTGTTTTAGTGATGGGTCTTTGACTTGCTGTATAAGTGGCTCCCAGCTTCTGCTTAACAATCTCATGATAAGGTAGGAATTTCCCTCTGCTTGGTTTGGCTCCAACGGTACACCCAATTAAAAACTTGAATTATCAGCTTTTTGTTGTGGTTTTTAGGAGCAAATTTGAATTGTTGAAAGCGGCATGGAAGGACTTGAAGCTCGAGGACACCAAACTTGAAACTCATTGACGACGGAACTTAGGAAAGAAGAGATGACGGCGGATGATGGACTGGAGCTTGCGATGAGCAATAAGGATCGGGCAAGGACCGGGCAAGGAGGGGCGGGAGAGGAAGAAGAAAACCTAAAATATTGAAATAAGATCCCTAATTCTAACTTAACTTGGGAATTTTCTTATTTTCTACTCAATTGTAAATTTCAAACAAAATTACCTGTCATTTCAATTACTAAAAAATATTTACTAACAAACATTTGACCGGCCAGCTTAAACCCTCATTTGATATTAATAGTGTGTTTGATAACACTTCTGTTTCCGCGTTTTATAATTGAACAAAATTTCTAATTCTAAAATAGAATTGCGTTAGTTACAGTACTTAAAATTTCTATTTCAAATTATTTTCTTTTAATTTTTAAATTAGTTTTATTACTTTTTTCTTCTTCTTCTTTTTCCTTTCTTTCCCTTCTTCTTCTTCTTCTTTAAGTCGCTAGTTGCCGACCTTTGGATGACCAGCGACCAGCCAAACGAGGGCTGGCAACCTCATCAAAGCATCGCGGGCTCTCGGTGAGGCCGGCCCTCGTCGGCTGAGCCTCACCAGCAGCTAGGCAAGAATCGATCGAGCCATGGCTGGGTGAGCGGCCTTGCCTAGCCCCACCGAGGCTCGCCTAGCCTCAAAGGCTCGCCCAGCCTCGGTGATGGATGGCTTCTAACGAGCTTGTCAAACCTCGCCCTAGCTAGTGAGCCTCCAGCGAGATCGCCGAACCGGTTGCCAACAACCAGCGACAGTGGGCGGTGGACGACAGACGGTGGCAGATAGCAACAGTGGCGACGGATGAAGAAGAAGAAAAGGAAGAAGAATCAACTTTTTTTTTTATTCTATTCTAAATCTATTTCCGGGAACAAAAAAATAGAAATTTTTTCTCGGGAATAAAAATTTTACCAAATACGATTCTGTTTCAAAACTGCTCCTAGAAACAAAAGAATATAAATTTTTACTATTTGGCTAGTTACCAAATAGGGTTAACGGCCACCCTTTGCGACAAAACTCATTTGAATAATTTTTTTTTTTGAGAAAATAATTTAATTTCAAACTTTTTATTTAGAATGTTCCCTAGAATTTATATTTTACATAGGAGTAATAGATAGAAGTGAGTGGTTCACGGTTCCGGTTCGGTTCCGTCTGGAACCTAGAACTTACTCTCGGGTACAGGTTCCTCATTGTTTGGAATCTGGAACCTATCCGTCGGAATTAAGAACCTGGAACCTACCTTGGAACCTATCATGTCACAGGTTCTTAGGTTGGTTCCAAGTTCCAACAGTTTTTTTTTTTTTTTCATTTTCAAATTTGAACTATAATGAAGAAAGAAAAAGACAAACCAAAACTTCTATGTCCATAAAACAACATTAGACTATTAATTCAAAACCCAACATCATTTTGTTGAGATTCAAAGGTAACATAGCTTTCAAAGAACGCATTGGTGTGATGAATGTGTAGTGACACGGACTAGACTCATTCAAAGTAAATAGGTCGCCTATATAGGAGTGAGCATAGTTCTCGGATAAAATCAAGAATTAAAGAATCGGACTAAAGGATCTAATTTGGTTCCCGGTTCTAAAGAGACCGATTTCGAATCCCGATTCTCTTTTTTTGGGGTTCATAAAAAAGAAACCCTAAACCCCCTCCCCGAGTGATTTCCCCCCCCCGATTCTTCTCCCTTCCCCTTTCTTTTTCTCTCTCTCCCCCCCTCTTCCCCCTACTTTTTTTTTTCTTTTCTTCTCTCTCTCTCTCCTCTCTCTCCTCTCTCAGCTGAAAATTAGACTATTAATTATGTTCCAAAACTGCTCTCAGAAACAAAAGAATATAAATTTGTACTATTTGGCCAGTTAGCCTTGCTAACTGGCCACCCTTTGCGACAAAACTCATTTGAATAGTTTTTCTTTTTTGAGAAAATAATTTAATTTCAAACTTTTTATTTAGAATGTTCCCTAGAATTTATATTTTACATAGGAGTAATAAATAGGAGTGAGCAGTTCTTGATTCCGGTTCGGTTCCGTCTGGAATTTGGAACCTACTCTCGGGTACAGATTTATCATTTTTTGGAATCTGAACTTTATCCATCAAAACCAAGAATCTGGAACCTATCATGTCAGGTTTTAGGGTCGATTCCAAGTTTCAATATTTTTTTTTCATTTTTAAATTTGAACTATAATGAAAAAGGAAATAGACAAACCAAAGCTTCTATGTCCATAAAAGAACATTAGACTATTAATTCAAAACCCAACATCATTTTGTTAAGATTCAAAGGTAACATAGCTTTCAAAGAACGCATTGGTTTGATGAATGTGTAATGACACGTAGTAGACTCATCCAAACTAACTAATAAGTAAACATATCGCTTATATAGGGGTGAGCGCGGTTTCCGGATAAAATCGGGAATCGAAGAACCGGACCGGGGGATCCGGATTGGTTCCCAATTCTAAAGAGACTGATTCCAAATCCCATTTCTCTTTTTTTTTTTTGGGGTTAAAAAAAAAAAAAAAAAAAACCCCCCTCCCCCAGGTGATTTTCCCCGATTCTTCTCCCCTTCCCCTTTCTTTTTCTCTTTCTCTTTTTCTTTTCTTCTCCCCCTTCCCCTTTCTTTTTCTCTCTCTCTTTTTCTTTTCTTCGCTTTTTCCTCCTCACGTCACTTCCTGCCCCCTTCCCCCTACTTTTTTTTTTCTTTTCTTCTCTCTCTCTCTCTCTCTCTCTCTCTCTCTCTCTCTCTCTCTCCTCTTTCCCCCCTTTCGGCCGAACCCTCATTTGATATTAATAGTGTGTTTGGTAACACTTCTGTTTCCGAGTTTTATAATTGGAAAAAATTTGTAATTCTAAAATAGAATTGCGTTAGTTCTGATACTTAAAATTTCTATTTTCAAATTATTTTCTTTTAATTTTTAAATTAGTTTTATTACTTTTTTCTTCTTCTTCTTTTTTCCTTTCTTTCCCATCTTCTTCTTCTTTAAGTCGCTAGTTGCCGACCTTGGGATGACCAGCGACCAGCCAAACGAGGGCTGGCAACCTCATCAAAGCATCGCAGGCTCTTGGTGAGGCTGGCCCTCGTCGGCTGAGCCTCACCAGCAGCTAGGCAAGAATCGATCGAGCCATGGCTGGGTGAGCAGCCTTGCCTAGCCCCACCGAGGCTCGCCTAGCCTCACCGAGGCTCACCCAGCCTCGGCGATGGCTGGCTTCTAACGAGCTTGTCAGACCTCACCCTAGCTAGTGAGCCTCCAGCGAGATCGCCGAACCGGTTGCCAACAACCAGCGACAGTGGGCGGCGGACGATAGACGGTGGCAGATTGCAACCGTGGCGATGGATGAAGAAGAAGAAAAGGAAGAAGAATCAATTTTTTTTTTATTCTATTCTAAATCTATTTCCGGGAACAAAAAAATAGAAATTTTTTCTCGGGAACAAAAATTTTACCAAACACGATTCTGTTTCAAAACTGCTCCTAGAAACAAAAGAATATAAATTTTTACTATTTGACTAGTTACCAAATAGGGTTAACTGGCCACCCTTTGCGACAAAACTCATTTGAATAATTTTTTTTTTTTGAGAAAATAATTCAATTTCAAACTTTTTATTTAGAATGTTCCCTAGAATTTATATTTTACATAGGAGTAATAGATAGAAGTGAGTGGTTCACGGTTCCGGTTCAGTTCCGGTTCGGTTCTGTCTGGAACCTAGAACTTACTCTCGGGTACAGGTTCCTCATTGTTTGGAATCTGGAACCTATCCGTCGGAATTAAGAACCTGGAACCTACCCTGGAACCTATCTTGTCACAGGTTCTAAGGTTGGTTCCAAGTTACAACAGTTTTTTTTTTTTTTTTCATTTTCAAATTTGAACTATAACGAAGAAAGAAAAAGACAAACCAAAACTTCTATGTCCATAAAAGAACATTAGACTATTAATTCAAAACCCAACAGCATTTTGTTGAGATTCAAAGGTAACATAGCTTTCAAAGAACACATTGGTGTGATGAATGTGTAGTGACACAAACTAGACTCATTCAAAGTAAACAGGTTGCTTATATAGGAGTGAGCATAGTTCTCGGATAAAATCAAGAATTAAAGAATTGGACTAAAGGATCTAATTTGGTTCCCAGGTCTAAAGAGACCGATTTCGAATCCCGATTCTCTTTTTTTGGGGTTCATAAAAAGAAACCCTAAACCCCCCTCCCCCAAGTGATTTCCCCCCCCCCCCCGATTCTTCTCCCCCTTCCCCTTTCTTTTTCTCTCTCTCCCCCTCTTCCCCCTACTTTTTTTCTTTTCTTCTCTCTCTCTCTCTCTCCTCTCTCTCCTCTCTCAGATGAAAATTAGACTATTAATTATGTTCCAAAACTGCTCTCAAAAACAAAAGAATATAAATTTGTACTATTTGGCCAGTTAGCCTTGCTAATTGGCCACCCTTTGCAACAAAACTCATTTGAATAGTTTTTTTTTTTTGAGAAAATAATTTAATTTCAAACTTTTTATTTAGAATGTTCCCTAGAATTTATATTTTACATAGGAGTAATAAATAGGAGTGAGCAGTTCTTGATTCCGGTTCGGTTCCGTCGGAATTTGGAACCTACTCTCGAATGCATTTATCATTTTTGGAATCTGAACTTTATCCATCAAAACCAAGAATGGAACCTATCATGTCGGGTTTTAGGGTCGATTCAAGTTTCAATATTTTTTTCATTTTTAAATTTGAACTATAATGAAAAAGGAAATAGACAAACCAAAGCTTCTATGTCCATAAAAGAACATTAGACTATTAATTCAAAACCCAACATCATTTTGTTAAGATTCAAAGGTAACATAGCTTTTAAAGAACGCATTGGTGTGATGAATGTGTAATGATACGTAGTAGACTCATCCAAACTAACTAATAAGTAAATAGATCGCTTATTTAGGGGTGAGCGTGGTTTCCGGATAAAATTGGGAATCGAAAAACCGGACCGGGGGATCTAGTTTGGTTCCCAATTCTAAAGAGACCGATTCCAAATCCCATTTCTCTTTTTTTTTTTAGGTTAAAAAAAAAAAAAAAAAAAAACCCCTTAAACCCCCCTCCCCCAGGTGATTTTCCCTCGATTCCTCTCCCCCTTCCCCTTTCTTTTTCTCCCTCTCTTTTTCTTTTCTTCTCCCCCTTCCCCTTTCTTTTTCTCTCTCTTTTTCTTTTCTTCGCTTTTTCCTCCTCACAGTCACTTCCCGCCCTCTTCCCCTACTTTTTCTTTTTCTTCTCTGTCTCTCTCTCCCCCCTCCTTCTTCTCTTCTTCTCCTTCTTCTTCATTCCTCTTGTACTAATAGAGTCCAAAAATCTCTAAACCTTAAGGGAGCCCAAAACTCACCGTTATAGCTCGTGAACGGCTTCAATTCGGCACCCTCTCTTTCGGCCCCGAAATGGGGACCGCCCGTTTCGCAAGCCGGCGACTCCCATCCTCCGCCGCCGTCCTCCTTCTCCTCCTCCTCTTCCTCGCCGCCGCGCCTCCGCCGGCCCACTCCCTCCCCTACTCCCAGTACAAAACCCTCTTCTTCTCCCTCGCCCACTCCCTCCCCGACTCCCAGTACAAAACCCTCTTCTTCTCCCTCGCCCACTCCCTCCTCCCCGACTCCCAGTACAAAACCCTCGTCTCCCTCGCCCACTCCCTCCCCGACTCCCAGTACAAAACCCTCTTCTTCTCCCTCGCCCACTCCCTCCCCTACTCCCAGTACAAAGCCCTCTTCTCCCTCGCCCACTCCCTCGCCACCCGCGTCGCCAGCCTCCGTGCCGCCCGCGGCGACCTCGCCGGGGCCGAGCGCGCCCGGGCCATCGCGGAGCTGAGCGAGCTGCTGGGCCTGGTGCTCCCCTACTCCCAGTACGAAGCCCTCTTCTTCCTCGCCCACTCCCTCGCCACCCACGTCGCCAGCCTCCGCGCCGCCCGCGGCGACCTCGCCGGGGCCGAGCGCGCCCGGGCCATCGCGGAGCTGAGCGAGCTGCTGGGCCTGGTGCTCCCCCACTCCCAGTACAAAGCGCTCTTCTCCCTCGCCCACTCCCTCGCCACCCGCGTCCCCAGCCTCCGCGCCGCCCGCGGCGACCTCGCCGGGGCCGAGCGCGCCCGGGCCATCGCGGAGCTGAGCGAGCTGCTGGGCCTGGTGGTGGATTTCGCGAGGGCGGAATCGAATGCGGAGAGGGCGAGCTGGATTGGGAGGTACTACGAGAACGCCGTGCGGGTCTTGAAGTCGGTCTTCGCGAGGCTTCTCCGAGTGTTCAGCAAATCGGTACGGTGTAATTTCTTTCCTTGTTCAAATTTGCTGTAAATTTGTTCAAATTCATAGCGGACGAATGTTGTCATTCGTAGTATTAGAGACATAGTGCAGTTGCATTTCGTTCTGAATCATGATCGCTGGTGGTGGGTAATTTGTTTAGCAAGATCCCAGAGGGGGATGGAAAAAGAATTCTGTACGAGGTCTGATCTAATTTCATACTTTTTGCCTATGCTTGGAAAGATTTTAAGGTGGGTGAGGAAAAATGAAGGTGAAGGAAAGAATTCTTGGGATTTTCTTCACGGGAGTAAAATCGTCAGGACTAGAGATTGACCATGGACTGAATGATTTATCTACTCTAGAGAGAGATGGCCATTAATAATACTG
This sequence comes from Eucalyptus shirleyi, assembly GCA_017140165.1. Lineage (NCBI taxonomy): Eukaryota > Viridiplantae > Streptophyta > Magnoliopsida > Myrtales > Myrtaceae > Eucalyptus > Eucalyptus shirleyi. Next base: position 32,872,407 of record CM029450.1, read on the forward strand.
TACATAGAGACCCAACTTGAGGTGTCGCATTCCGTGGGTGAACTGTGCAATTAACATTCCAAATGCCAAAACTAGTGACACCTAAAATGTTGAATCTTTTACTGTACCAGATATGAGACCCATAGGGAGTCGCCCACCCTCGACTCTGCTTAGCTGAAGCATCTTCTTACAACTTCCCAGTTCAATACTGGGGCTGTACGACTTGGTTTGGAAGGGATAAGATGAAGATCATGCCTGTTATCTTTCTTTGTAACTTGTTGAAGATAGAAACATTTCCTCAATGAAATACATTGAACATGAATTCGACTGATCATTATTGACTATTAAAATGAGCATGTTAGTTTCTATATCAGTTGATTGTTGAACTAACTTGAAATAAAAATATTAATAGAAAGATGGAAACTACATTGGTTGAACAGAAAAAACATCTCATGTATCTGGTCGTGTTGGTCATGAGAAACAGAGACCAGAGGTGCTATTCCAAATGGGTGAAAAAAGGGCTAAAAGTACTTTGTCAAGATAAGTGCAAATACATTTGTGATTGCAGGCTTAATGCAAATTTGTTCCTTTGTTCTCCCGATGATGATATTTGGGATATTTGCAGGGTCCCCCGAGGGAGATGGTAGAGACCTTGCGAAAGGAAGTGGTGGATGGAGATTTCTTGAGGGATTGTCTGGAATTGGGAAGTAATGACTTGAAAGGCCTGGTCCAAATTTTGAAGGATCTCACTTCTCAATATTACTCATCATCTGATCATGGCCATGATCTCCAGAACATCGTGCAGGACTTGCCTTTGGAACCAGTTTTGCTATGAAGGTCTCTGGGTAAGCACTATGTTTATGTACTGTATTAGAGGAGTTGAACATTTCAAAAGCATTTGTGCAGAATTTTGGCAGGAGTTTAGAAGGTGAACAGAGAAGAGTAGAGAACTCTGATTGCCAGGTGTTGTCTGAGTCATGTTGTTATCATTTGGAGTTCCTTCAGCATCTTTTCTGTGGTGGAGAGCTGTAAATAGTTTTCACTTGTAAAGATGTAATTCCTTTGTCTTTAATTGAATAGTTTTCACTTTCTATGGTGTTGAACTATTGACATGAAATTGAACAGTTACGATCACCTGAACGTGACAATAGGACCAATTTTTTTTAATGATTTATAGTTATATTGGAGGTTTTTGTCTGTTGAGGTCATTCCTTTACTTGAACTATTTGTATAATGATGAACTCTAACACATCATAATGATTTATAGTAAAACTGAACACATTGAACTCAAGAACTCAGTTATCTTGTGCGTATCTCTACTTTTAATTGGTATTACTCATTGACATCTTATGTTATGAACTTTTGTGCCAAAGTTCGGAAGTACACCCTTCTTTTAAGACCTTCTGTTAAGGTAGACATGATAAATTTGGAAGGTGATTTAGCAATTCATCGTAACAGAGATTTTCTTTTTAAATAACCATCTAATGTAGCTACGACCAATGGTGGACATGAAGATACCCCTCTTCTCCCTCTTAAACACTTGGTTCTTTCCCAATTTATGCATGTATTTTTCTTCTAGCACTCAACCTAATTTCTAAACTTATCTCCTCTGTCTCTACCCTGTTTTCAACTTTTCACAGTGCGAGAGAATCTTATTGAGCAAAGAGAAGTGGTAGTATTGTTTCTAATAGGGATGAAATAACTAGAATCAGTGGCGAGAACAATAACTGAAGGAACAGCATGATTTGCCTTTTTCTTTTTTCGTCGCTTGCATGATTATTGTTTAAGTTATATTTTTAAGGAATGGAATCCATATAGAATTCTTTCGCAAATATATAGCAAGGTATGAATTTTAGTTAAAAGTGAGTTGAAAAGGACATTTTCTCTGATAAGGTTCGTAGTGAACAATTTAATTTAATATAAGATTTTTCAAGCAATGGCCAGGAACCTTTTCACGTAGGGCATTTTTTTTTCCCTTTTTTTTTCCTCCTTTCTTTTGTTCATCTTCTTTGTTCGTTTCTTTTTCCCACTAGATGCCCCAGCTTCCTTGACGTCATGAAGCCGCCAGTGAGCCACTCTACCAACCTACGACTGCTTCTACGTCCAGCGCTTAGCGATATCATGACGTCGAGCAAAAATGCGAAAGAAAATGATTATCTAATATTTGTGTCAATTGCGCGCGCACACATGTATTTTATAATCATGTTATCATTTGCTATTCTGAGGCTGGATCGGTAATTCCAAAAATATTGCTAGAACTACTGAATAAAATTATATAGTCTATATAAATAATCATATCTCGATTTAAATAACTGTTTGATTGTTTTGAACAAAACAAAATGGGATACAATGAGCAGATATCCGAGTGTTAAGAAAAGAGGGTACCTCTTCCAGGGCAAGATAGACATGACAAATGACTACACAGCATTATGGAAGGATATAACAACACAGTAGCGCCTAATCCTTTAAAAGCCTCCAACTAAGTTTAGTTCCAATTTTACTCTAATTATTTTCTTATTCCATAAAAGACCCCTGACTTTGTGTCTAGTCCTAATTTAACTCTAAATTTTTTTTTTCTATCTTTTAAAAAAACCCTTGACTTCTCAGTCCCAATTTTAACCTGTATATTTTTTTCCTCATAAAAAACCATCAACTTTGGCTTGAGTTTCAAATCTGTTTATATTAACCTTCCATTCAAAATTTCTCTTGATGACGAAGAGATAAAAAGTGTCTAAGCGTGAGCTCTCCGATTGTGAAAGATGAAAGACTCTCAAGCACAAAAATTGAATACTGAGCACAAAATCAAAGATCCTCGAGTGAAATGGAAGAAAGATTCTCTAAAAAGAAGAGCAAATAGAAGGTCAACTTTAATTACTTTAATTTTTACCCAAATTTTAGATCCAAGAAGATGTCGTTTGGGTTGACGTGAAAATTCATCTCCAAAAGACTCTTCTTAGATTTGAAATTTGGGAAAAACTTAGAGCAATGAAATGAAAATGGCAATTAGCGAGGGCAATTTTGGATGAAGTATTAATGGGGGCATATATGGGACCCAAGTTAAAGTTGGTAATTTTATGAGATAAAAAAGGCATAGGGAACAATTGAGATCGGACCGAAAGTTGGTGGATTTTTATAAGATAAAAGAAAGATTAGAGTAGAATTGGGAATGGACCAAAATTTAAGGATATTATATGAGACAGAAAAAAGTTTAGGTTAAAATTAGGATTCAACCTAAAATGAAAGTTTTATTTTTATTTTTAATTTTTTTTATGGTATTAGGCCACACAGAACTGATCGAGGACTGATGGTGTAATATTCATTCATCTCCGTTAAGGAAAATGAATCCGTCAAGTCAAAAACAATTACCATTCTTTTCATTTTTCTTCAGTTTCATGTCATAAAGATCAATTCTACACATTTGATTAGCTTTCTCTCTCTTGTCACATTTATCAATATTCAATACTATTAATTTCATTTTTAGTAGTTCATTACTTTGATTTTATTATTCTCTTCCAAATAATTTCTACATAATATATCAAGATAAATACAACTTATGAAAGGTGGCATTCGTGTGTTTTTTGACTAATTCAAATTAAAATAGGTCAAAATATCTCAAACAATTAATTGAGTTAGCAAAAATATTTTCATTGGACAACTAAGAAATATCAATTTATTGGGTTAAAATGAGTTTTAGGGTAAAAGCGAGATCGTTTGGACTATATGTTGAGGACAATTAATTGAGTTGACAAAAATATTTTGTTTTAGCAATGCAGAAAAAGGAAGTTCCATTGTTATTTGATATTATTGTTAATGTCATTAACACAATTACTCTTGTTTATGTGTGTTTATTTCGTCTATATTCAGAGCCTGATCCTTCTATGAATTCTCAGGGGACCATTTACAGTTGAAATATCATATATGAAGTGGCATAACAGGGATAAAAACACCACAAAAGTCATAACATTTGTATGATATTTACTCAAATGTCAAAACTTTTGAAAATGTTCACCAAAGTGCTGAAAATTCAATGTGGCATAGCACTTATGATAAACGTTATAAAAATGTTATGACATTTAAGTAATCAATTAAAAAGTTATATGACACTTAGGTGATAAGCAAATTTGTTATGGCACTCAAATGATCGAAAAAAAAAAAAAAGTTATGATACTCAAGTGAATACCATAAAAAAGTTATGGCTGATGTTCTTTTCTTGGACATGGCATATAAATATTTAAAAACCTTTCAATGAACGCTTGACGTCCATTTATTTATCATCCCTTGAGTACCAATTCCTCGAGGAAATATAACTCTAGCATTCATATTAGTGTATAAATTAATTAGACCATCAGAAAAAAAAAATCAATTGTCTTAAATTGAAGAAGTTACCAGCAGCTTTACATTTACTCAGCATAGAAACCGATGTTCTTGTAATTAGAAGGACAAGAGTGTGCAAACGGACCTCTTCAACCCAAGAATTGACCGGTCTAGTTGGCACCGATCTAGGCTAGTTCCCAAGTGCGCAGGTCTTGTTCTTGAAAGCAATTAGGAACATTCTTTCGATTTTCATTCAAAATTTTGGAATCGATTGAACTGTTCATTTTACTTTGCGCCAACCAGTCTATCAGTCTGTTGGAGTTCCTCAAAACAAGCTTTGGGAGAAGCTTTTAATTTGGGCAATTGAAGTGAATGTTTTTAAACTTTTTAATCTACCATGGGAGAGGGAGGGAGGAAATATTGCCAGTGCACATATAAAATTTTAGTCTAGAAGCAATAATACAGTAGAGATAAGGTTAAGAAATTTATCATGGCAGAATTCTTGTTTTTTTGTTTTTGTTTTTTTTTTTGTCGGGCCTACTCTATTTCTATTCTAACGCTCACTCTCAGATTTTTGCATTGCCTCTTTGTAGGGCGTGAGAGTTAAAACCTACTCCTGAAACGAAATTGTCCCCACCTCAACTCCCTTGAGAATGTGGGCATTCGAAACCCCCGCCCCCCCTTCCATGTTGGAACCAGTAAAATTAAATAGGCATAATATCTATGAGAAAGCGATAATAAATTTAATAAAGACCAAGTCAATAAATAAAGATATTAAATGAATTTTCTTAACAAGTAAAGAGGATTGAATTACAAAATGTATATTTGCTTGATTGCTATAAAATTGAAATAGAATTAAATAGGAAATAAGGCTCAAATTATCGAATTTCTTTAAGGTGATTAGTTCTGCTAATGGTACTTTGCTGATTTACAAACTATACCTCCCAAGATACAACATTTCGAATTTGTTTGTATTATCAGTATACAAACATGACTCAATTTTTGACCCAAAAAGAAAAAAAAAGACTTAATCGAACCTTTCAACGAATTGGCATACATTGTATTTAACCAAAGAGAAAATTGAAGAGGAGATTCTTTTTCTAACTTTGAAGACAGAGAATTGAAACAATTTTCTTAGAACAGAAAAGTTGTGTTTACTTCTTTATTAAAGTGAAGAATAGTTCATTTCAACTTGTAGAGTTTTAAAGGATATGTCTTTTGAAGACAAAGAAGACCGTTGCAAAATCCTGCCTGCTCAACATCGTTTTTAACCGCCGCGGCGCCACGGGTTTTGTTATCCTCACTTTTATTGAGCAATTAATTCATAATTACAACAATTCTAGTGTCTTTGCTAAATAATACGGATTTTCTGTACTAGTAAATTTTATTAAGTGTTGGTAAAAGTAAAAAAACTTGGGGTGAGCATACTGCAATTTGGGGATAAAACTAAACCAAATAGCATAAAAACAGTTTAATGAAAAGCGAAACTAAACCCAACCGTATTTAAGTTACGAACCAAACTGTTTTTTTCTTTCTTTTTTTCTTTATCTTTTGTAATATTACGAGGTTAAACGTACTAAAATAGCTTAGAAAGAGCATTAATTTCATAAAAAAACCTAAGTCTACACTCCAAACAATTCATAAATTCACCGCAACTGAAAATCAAACCTACTTCATATTTAAAAAAAAAAAAAGGGGCTACTCTTTACAAATGGTAAAAGTAATTAAACAATCAATGGGCTGTTAAATACGGTTTTGCGGTTTGGTGCCATTTAAAAATTCGCAACCAAACCAAACTGCATAAAAATGGTTTGGTTTGGTTTTGTTCTTTAACTGTTCTTTCACATATTGTACTCTTGAACTGAACCAAACCGTCAAAAAATGGTTTGATTTGGTTTGGTTTGGTTTTTGAACCCTTCTTTCAAAGATCGTACTCTTGAACTGAACCAAACTGTCAATAATCGGTTTGGTTTGGTTTTATTTAATGGATTATGCCATATTCTGCTCGAGCCTACTGAAATTCATGGTAAGAAAATGGCCCACGACTTTTTTCCGAGTAAATTATTGGTAATTTACCTACACTTTTATGAAACCACTATTTTTTTTAATAGTTTGCACATTAACAATTTTTCTAAGAACTTATCGACCTTATTTACATAGCTAACTAACTTTTCGAATTTACTAACTTTTATATGAATTATAAGAATGACTTACCAACTTTATGAAATTAATATTATCAACTATTTTTAGATTATTAACTCTCATTTGATTAACTTCTCAACGTTTAATCATTGTTTCATGTTTTATTATCTTTTCTATTGAGTTTCTAACTTTTTTTTTTTTTTATATGGCTTGGTCAGCATGCATTTACATTTACTAACTCCTTTACATCTCCAACCTGTGATGATCCATTTTCTAATAGCTGCTGAATAAGTTCTATTGTAGTTATGATTTATTACTAAGTAAGAATTGTACTGTAGATTGAACTTATACGTTACGTGGGCATTTATTTTTCTAAAGTTGCAAATCAATTGCATAAGTTTCTTTGTTTTAGACTCAATGAAAGTTATTGGATGAAATAAGGAGCAATATGGAGTTCACAAGGACATTGCATAGAAAGCATGCAAAAAAAGGAAAAAAGAATCTTTTTTTTTTCCGCTTCATATCTTAATGCATACATATTTTAGTCATCTTGATCTTCATAGACATTGTAATGTTAATCATTCTCTAAATCTTGATTTAGATACTTATATCCATAATGATATATCACATCACATTTTCAAATTGGACAAATACATATAAACATAACATAAATATAATATGGACATATCCATCTTTAGATTGAAATGGCGAAAGAAACCCATCTCAAAGAATCTTCTTTATAAAAGAAAAGAGTAATATTCCTGAATAAAAATATCATATACACAAATTGTGACAAAATACAACAGCATATAAAACAAATTAAACTCATTTGGTGTAGCAATTACATAAGTTTCCTTAGTGCGGCAATTTGTCTAATGAATCTTATAGCTTAGTCTAAATGGTCGGAAAATATAACAAACTCGAGTATGATATATCAAGATACATATAGCTTACCTTATCAGTATTTCAGAGACGGCTCCTCCTTTTTTGGATGGAGGGAAGAGAAAAGCATTACTTTGCGATTGTTTTTTTTTTTTTTTTCGGTTGCTGGAGGAACCGCTTTGGTCGACAGACGTCACGTAAACCCCCAGATGTCGCTAGTGGGGAAACCACCACCCCGACGCCATGCTTAACTCACCATACAACGCTTCAGCCTTCCTGCTTTGCAGGGGCTTCGAACCTTGGCCTCCTCGGTGGAGGGCAAAGGATCTATCATCCACGCTGCAAAGGCCGGTAGTATTACTTTGCGATTGTTCATTAATAGAAAGATGATCTGCCAAATGCAAACTGGTTTTGTATGCTTAGTTGTTCTTGGCGTGTCAATAGTTTCGCACAAGAGTAATTTCATGTTATATGTAATAGCCTGTGACAATAAGTTTACTGTTAAAAAACATAGTCCCCAAGTAATGCAAAAATATGCTTTTAAATCATAATTTTTATTTCAACTAGCCATTTAGTTTCGTTTTTTATTGTCAAATTAAGTTGTTACTTTTACATTTGAAAAAGTTACTCCAGATACCTACGTTCCAACTTGAAGTCTTTCCAGATCTTACTTTTAACAGATATTCAGTATCTTTAAACCTAATTTTATATTTAACCCTAAAAATATCAAACAATGAATTAAACAAAATAGTCGGTATTAAATCTTATATTTTCCAAAACTTTTCCCAATTAATGTTATGCCCAATTTTATGATGCCTGCGGAGATCATATTTAAATGGCATACTCAAAATACAAACTTTTGTCTGTCTATTTCATTATAATTTACTCAACCTAGAGAATTCTTCAAAGGGAATTATGGCGAGACACAATACAATTGAGCAATTTAATTGGAAAACCATTAACTTAAAAGGAAATACAAAGAAAGTCTTGATACATATTAACAAAATCGAACATGCCATAAGATAACTTTGGAATTTTTAAATTTGTCTCATGGAAGGAGATGACAGAAGACATTATCATACTCAATTTGACATTCATATATGCATATAAATACGCGCATTTTCTCTCTACCAATATCACAACTCTACTTGTTTCCAATTGCCTTAGATTGCTTTCTTTGATTATGGCAGGAAAACAGACAAGAGGGCATCAAAGAATTGAGATGAAACGAATTGAAAATGAGGAGAGAAGGCTCATTACATTTTCAAAGCGTAGATCCGGTATCTATAAAATAGCAAGTGAGCTTGTAACCCTCTGTAGAGCGGAGGTGGGAGTAGTAGTACTGTCTCCTTCCGGAAAACCATTTTCTTTTGCTCATCCATCCATAGATACAGTCGCCAATCAGTTCCTCAACCGAAACCCTCCACCCATTGATGGGTCTTCTGCCTTGGTTGAGTCTAATCGTCAAGCCCGGATTAATGAGCTCAATCAACAGTGCGATGAGCTCATCAATCAAATCAAAGTTGAGGAGGCACGAAACAAAGTGTTGAAGCAATTGACCGAAGGAAAAGGCAATGACGCATGGTGGGAAGCTCCCATTGAAGAGCTCAACCTGGAAGAGCTGCACCAAATGGAGGGGCAAATGGAGGACCTTCGACGGAGCTTGTGGATGTCGATCAATCAACGGACTCAAGGAAAGGCATCCAAATCCATTCAAGGACAGAGTTTCGATTAGAGGAATAATCTCTTGCAACAAATTGTCATTATAGTGCTGTTCTAAGTTTTCCCCCGAGATATAATGAAAAGGATGGGCAAGTTTTGAGTGATAATGTCAATTTTTTTTTTCCATATGTGCTTGCTTATAATTTTGATCGGTATCTCTCATAGACGAGATACTAAATGGTGTTTCTTGTCTTTAAAAGATTTTCAGACGCTAAAGCTTACTTCGTAATTAGACAACCAGAGCATGTGACAAATTTAATGAAGCAACGAGACCATCTCGATAAATTGGTCTTATAAGGAACGGTTGTGTCTTGGAACACTTTAATACACTAATTTAACTGTTGTTAATTAAAAGTGGTCTCATCATGAATCCCTTGGATTGTTTGCGCTTAATTTGGGTACATTATGCCTTGATGTAACTTTCTTTAGTAAAATGACAAGAGAAGGAAGTTCCACTGTTGTTCGGTTTTATTACTAATGTCATTATCACAATTACTATTGTTTATAAGGATAAAGATGCAACAAGTGTCATCACTTTCGTATGTTACTCACTTGGGTACGTAACTTCTTCTTCGACTTCTTAAGTGCCATAACTTCTAAAAAACGATTACTTGAGTAATAGAACATTGAATGGATCATTTGAATGTCAAAACTTATTGAAAACGCCTATCCAAGTGGGAGAAATCTGACGTGGAATGTCACTTGTGGTGAACATTTTTAAAAAGTTATAGCCCTCAAGTAGTTGGGAAAAAAGTCATGATAATCAAATGAGTGTCATACATAAGTAATATCACTCAAATGATTGAAAAAAAGAAAAAGTTATGGCACTTAAATGAGTATCATACGAAAATTACAACATTTATTGCGTCATTTCCCCCTTGCTTGTTTGTATTTGCTTTGTTCTATGTTGAGAGCATCGGGCCTTCTATGGATTCTTGGGTTATCATTTACTGTCGAAACATTGCACCTATGTACATTTTGTCCTATCACTGCAATACAATTTCTATACAAAGTGGCATAGCACTTAAACATTTGAAAAGGTTCCAATGAACGCTTGAGAATCACTTATTCAGGATCCTATGACTACCAATTCCATGAGGAATGATATTGTTCATTGAGGGATTGGATTAAAAAAAAAAAAAAAAACCCTTTGAGAGCACGGATGCTTCCCAAAGGAGAAGATCAAATGAAACTTTGGTATTCATACTTATGTAGATACTAATCAGACCAGCATTAAAGAAAATAATTGGCGTTCAATTCTAGAAGTTACAAACATCTTTATGTTAATCAGCATGAGAAACCGGTGTTTTTGTAAGGGCGGCGCTATTTCCACACATTTTCTGACTAAATGCACTCAATCTTTACCAAAAAGTTAAAATTGCCCTTAATCATTCAATTACAATTTAAAGTGATGGCCCACTTTCCTTTTTGTTTTTGTTTTTTTTTTTTGGCTGTTTCTATGTAGGATTTAATTACCAAAAAGATTTTTCTTTTCTGTTTTTATGTAGGATTTAGTTACCAAAAAGACAAAAATGTCCATCTATATTAAATGGCACTAAATTTTTTAATTGTTAGATTTTACTTCCATAAAAATTAGTTTAGGCAAAAAAAGAAATTTCAAGAAACTTCAAAGGTGAAATTTAATTAAATCAAAACATTGCATAAAATAAGAATTTTTATACAATGCCATGACATCTCATTATTTTGGATAAACAAAAATGAATATCATCTACATAGTGTTCATAGAAAGACAACGAGATGTCTTATCGTGCATAATATCTTTAGAGTAATCCAAGATACTTTGATAACGTTTTACTCGCTTTGTGTAAAGGTATCTTGCCTATGGTAAATAAAAAAAAAATTCTTTAATATATTTAGTAAAAGGACTTGATATATATTTTAGACCAATGAAATTAAAAGTAAAAAATTCACCAAGAAAGTGAGCTTTTGAGGTAAGAAAAACAAAAGATACATAAGTTATCATATGAGCTATGAAGAAAAAAGACATTTGAGTTATTTACTATACCATAGAATTTGTCTTGCTTCGTTGCTCATGGATAGAGACTTTTACACAAAGATATAAAATGTTATAGAAATATCTAAGAATACACTAAAAAACAAAATACATGAAATGGTTAATTATGGCAACTGGATCCTAAATAAAAAAAGAAAAAAAAAAGAAATAAGGAATGAGGCTATCACTTTGCAATTGAAATGATTGAGGGCTATTCTATCTTTTTAGTATAAATAGGGTAGATTTAGTCATATAGAAAGTAAAAATAGTGCTGCCCTTTTATAACTAAAAGGACGAGGTGGGCCAACGAGACTCTTCAACCCAAGAGTTGAATAGCCTAATTGGTATGGATCTAGCCTAGTTCCCCATGAAGCCGGTCAAGTTCTTGCAACCGATGAAGAACTGTTTCGATCATTTCCATTTGAGGTTCTAGAATCGATCAAATTGTTGGTTCTACTTTGCCCCGACCAATAATCTTTTATTGTTCCTCAGAACCTGCATTGAGAAAAGCATTTAGTTTGGGTAAGTGAAGTGGATGATTTTAACACTATTTAGTATGCCATTGGAGAGGGAGGGAGGAAGTAAAGCAGTCAAAATGGGTCATTGACCCCCTCTTTAACACATATATGATGGGTCGGGTCATTATACGGATCAGAATATTTAGCAAATGAATTATAAATAGATATAGAAATATAAAGCTTAAAATGAACATGAGTGTTGATAGGCTCGTAATTTGCCTAGACCCAATTCACATGAACTCCCTCCCTCTCTCCATCTTGCTCATTAACACATACGATTTTTTCTATCTCATTTTCATATTTCTGATCAAGGAAGAAAAAAAAGAGTCGG